>JASGLE010000002.1:2727500-4055000 GCA_030179965.1 Cyperus esculentus | reverse complement strand
TCCGACTGACAACAAAATATACACATGATTTAAACTATTAATTAAAATGACTGTAAAATATAAACACTCACTATTAAAATGCTTGATTGAAAATTATAAACACTACTACAAAATATAAACATCCGTTATGATAATGTTTGACCGAGAAATATAAATACTTGATTGTAAAATAAACACCCGCTATGGAAATATTTGACCAAGAAATGAGTACTTGATTGCATATACAAACCCCTCAGTAAGAAAATACTTGACCAAGAAATATAAACACTTGATAGAAAAAATATAAACACTCGCTATGGATATACTTGACCGAGAAATATATACTTGAGGGAAAAATATAAACAATCGCTATAGAAAAACTTGACCAAGAAATATAAAAACTTGATTACAAAATATAAACACTCGCTATGGAAATACTTGAGGAAAAAATATAAACAATTGCAAGGTAAATATTTGATTGAAAAATATAAACACTTGATCAATAAATATGAATACTTGATTGAGAAATATAAACACTTGATCGATAAATATAAATACTTGATTGAATAATATTTGATAGAAAAAATATGAAATATTTGATCAAAAATATAAAATATTTGTTCGAAAAATATGATTATTTGATTTAAAAATATATATAATTACATATATATGCCTACTCCAAAATCGGTTAAGTGTAAAACAAACAAGAAAAACATTATACTTTTCTACCCTGGCCAATTGAGCCAAAAGGCCTTGGATGTTGGGACTAGTGAGATTAATTTGTTGCGCTGACCGGTCAAATAGTCAAAGCAAAATCAGCTAACTTTAGAAGTTTGCTCACGGGTATGCGGACGGGGTACAAAGTTAGGGATACTGTTAGCATAACTCTAAATTTTATTATAAGAAATAACAATTTCAGCTTAAAGGAAAGCAAGGTGTTGTTTGTGAATAAATGTGAATATATGAAGACAAAAAAAAGAAAAAAAATTGGAATGAGAATGTAAATGAAAAATTGAAACTAGGTACTGTGTTTTTCTTCTTGTCTTTTTTGGTGGGTCTTGTTTATTTGTGGTACCATATACAATCATTTGCAATTAAACAATTCCGAATAAATAGTATTTCTTATTCCTGAATTTTGTCTGGATTAACATTAACTTGTTCTCAATATTCCATTGTGCTAACTGCTTGGTGTTCATCCTGAGCATTTTCAAACAAACATAAATTAATATTTTATACATGATGTAGTATTAATTTATGTTCTGAAAAAAGACCCACTATTAATTGTTGATGGTGATTTGGCTCAACATGATTGATGGACAAGTTTGAGAAAAATGAATTATCCTTAAATTTTTCTTAGCTAATTTTCAGATTTATTAGGGTTTAAAGAAAGTTTACAAATTGAACTATTTAATATCCTCCACTGCGGTCTGCCGTAGGGTATTTTGCAGTCAAACATGTGAACAGTCGGATTGTATTAAGATTCGTGCAGGCTTATATCTCGAGACAATCCAACGGTCCACGTACTTGACTGCATAATACATGGAAGCAGGTGGTACCAAATCCCTGTGTTAAGCATCTCACATATTTTTTATTTTTTATTTTATCATTGTTATTATTTTTTTGAAGTCAGTATACCTCCTTTGACCAATATGAAATAAAATCAAACATGTTCAACAGACTTTACCCTGTGCTTTACAAAACAATCAAATCCCTTGACCACTAGACCAGCTCACACTGACTGGATAAAAGATCTTGTTGCAAAGTTATTATTTTGATATTTTCCCTTCAACACAAAAGCAGGGGACATCCAGAAGAAGAAAAAAAAAAAAACAATCGCCATCACATGCTGCATAGCATCATACTACACACATCATAACAACCGTTGATCCGTGTTGAAATTTTTTTGTCGGTGTCCCCAATCTCAAAACCATTCCCTTATAATCCACACCGTCCGTTCGCTACATAACACTCTGGTACACAACAGAGGATGCAGAGGCAGACAAAGAAGACTAACAAAAGGAAAAAAAGTAAAAGGAATCGGATATTGTCCAAATGGCTTTGCACGGTCCAAAAGATTCGGAGAGCCGTAGGATCTAATTGTTGGTAATTGATTAACCGTGATTTTGATCACATAGGTGCTAAAAATAGGGACAAAATACAGATGTTGTAATATTTAGAATGATGGGTTCATACGGTTTAGTCATAACTTTGGATGGAGACCGTCCAAATGACTTTGGACTAAATTCTAACCCAAAATAAAAATTCTCATCCCCTTTAATCTTTGTCCATGGCTGTTACTATCTTTTTTTTTTTTTGTTGTCTTTTCTCTTATCCCCATCACACTCGCTCCGCAAATATTGAACAAATTATTATTCTATTCTACCATGATTTCTAGCAATGTCATTCTCCATGTCGCTCTGGTGGGATGTCACTTTTTAAGTATTAACATTCCTTGTTTTTTCTTCTCTCTCACTTGAAAGTTTCAACAAATTAGAAGAGACTTTAATGAGTTAGACTACTGTACTAATCGAAATGCTAATGCCTTTAAATTTATGTTATCATGTCCGAAATGATTTATAGTGCTCAATATATTATTTATATGAAAATATTAGTAATACGTACAAAAATTTTTCATTTTTAGAGTTTTCTAAGTATTTTTTTTTTTTAACATTTTTGAAAATAGCATGTACAAACATCAATATTTTATTAATATTTATGAGCTATTTTCTAAAATTCAAAATAAATTCAAATTTTTCTTTTTTTTGTATTTTCAAGATTTTTTTTCAATTTTTTCTTCTCTTTCACTTGCAAGTTTCAACAAATTAGAAGAGACTTTAATTGTCATCTCATTCTATCTCTCTTTTTAACAAGTACTTTTTTTTCCCATTTCTTTGATCATCTTATCTTGTAATTGTCTCCAGATTTTTACTGTTAGTGAAAAAATACTGGGAAAAAAAATCAAAGTTAATTATTAGTTTGTATTAAAATGGAGGTGCTATGCTTTGTAATTTGCTGGAGATACCTTTTATAATCCTTAATTTCTGGTGGATCCTGGATTGTACTAAATAAATGATTATACCATTCATTTGTTTAAGCCATGGGTGTCTTCTTTCTTGTACGGTTCTGTTTGTTCTAACTTCTAAGAATCTAAGATATAGTTTTGTATGATCAATGGCGAATATTTTGTCCTTTGTATTGGCGTAAGGTACCACAGAACATATTAAAATTTTTTCTAAAAAAAAGACTTAACTTTTATTTTTATAATTAGTTCGCATTAAAATGCCTTCACTTTAATTTGTGCCTTTGTTATGTCTATAATTTTTTTAATTTTGAAACTAAATTGTTAAAATACAAATATTAGTTGCAATTTACATATCATTATCTAGAGTAAATCTAGCGTGCTCCTAGGAGCACGGAGGTCTCCCGTGCTCCTAATTCAAAAATTATACTAAATCATCATAAAATTTTGATTTATCATTCTCATTAAATTCTTTATATGAAAATCTCTTAGGATACAAAAATTTTCCATTTTTTGAGTTTCTTAAGTATATGTTTTGGAATTTTTTAGAATGACTTCAAAATAATAATAAAATAATATATAAAACTATGTCATCTTTAAAAAATACAAAACAAATACTTAAAAATCTCAAAAAATGAAAATTTTTGTATCCTATGATATTTTGATATAAAGAATTTAATGAGACCCATAAATCGAAATTTCGAGATGGTTTAGTATGATTTTTGAGTTAGGAGCACGGGAGGCCTCCGTGCTCCTAGGAGCACCATAGTTTTGCTCTCATTATCTATATGCACATGTGAAAAATTATGATATTCAAAACGCTTATTTGTTTTACATTAAGAGCTAACATTATATAAATGCAAGACCTTTATCATTTTTTTTCCCTGTTTGTTATGGTGGAAATGATAATTACGTATTAACATTCAAATTACGATTAAAATCCTTTCTTTTTTTTTTTTAAGGAAAAATGGTTAAATTAAATAGCACAATCACTTCACATATTATTTAAATCTTTGCCAATCACTTAAAATATTTAAAACTTTATCACTTAATATCATATATATATCACATAATTAAATGACTCACCATGCTCACAAGAGAGCAGAATCTTCATTTACATAAAGAACAAACAACGAAATGAAACCAACCCACATGAATTGTATAAGTGAAGCTCAATATATCCATGTACCTCCAAAAATCCAATAATTTGCAGGAACAGACAATCAACTTCAATCTATCAATATATAGTCCAAACAAAATCAAATAATTCACTCCTAGTGGGAAGGAATAGTCACACTCAATAAATAGTAATGCACGAGAATTTGACAAATTAATTTAAATTAATATGAAGGTAGCCGATCTGTATTTTTTTATTTATTTTTTTTTTTTTGAGAAAAAGACGGAGGTCAGGCCTCCAAATTTTCATTAAACATAATACCAGTGGTGTTAGAATATTGAAGGTAGCCGTTCTGTATGTGTTACCTACCATTACCTCACGTTTGGCAAGTGTAGTAAGTTAAAGCGAAGTAAAATGTTAAATCACCTTAAATCAGTGGTGTTTGGTGGGAGTGAAGTAAATAAATGAAGTAAAGTTGATGTAATGTGTAAAATATGTGAAATATTGGTGATTTAGTTTACTACACCTATATAGCTGCGTTAACTTACTACACCTTAAATCACTTCTGTTTGGTGACTTAAAATTGATTTAAGAGCTTAAATCAATTTTAAGTCACCAACCAAACGCAGGGTAAATTTAGAGTAATACCTAGCGTCTATAGAAAATCTGTCTATAACGTCTATAGGTTACATTTCAGGATGTATTTGTTACATTTCGAGATATATCTGTTACATTCGGTATACATCTATGGGTATATGGACGGTTTTTCGATGGACGCAAAATGTTGCTCTTTAATTTAACGCCGTCTTTGCAAATTCATCACTAATTAACCGGCAGCTAAGTTCATGTACAAATATTTTAGAGTTTCAATTGATGGTCAAATAAATAGTGAATGCTTTTATTTTATCACTATAATAATGATATTATCTCCGAGTTTCTAAAGGATAAAAGCATAATGCATCATCCATTTGTCTATTATAAACGAGGAGGGTTCCAATGCCTCAATTTTTTGTACCTCAATCATGCCTCAACTTTTCAAATTTCAAATAACTCAAAATTTAAAACTAATTTTTCAAAACAAAACCGTTAGATGTAATCTATATCATTTTATTTATGTATATGTAAAAAATCATCAAATTTGAATATTATTTTGTTTGACATCAAGGGCTTCAAAAAAATGCACTAATTTGAGCAACTTCTAGACGTTGATTTTTATAACTCATTGATTTATATAAAATAAAACAAAAAAGTGTAAAATTTGTTATGTGCACATAGAGAATATCATATTGATCAAATCTAACGGTTTTCTTTTGAAAAATTAGTTTTAAATTTTGAGTTATTTGAAATTTGGAAAGTTGAGGCATGATTGAGACACAAAAAATTGAGGCATTGGAACCCTCCTCATTATAAATTGTATCTGTCAATAAGTTTGGTGCTTTATTGTTCATTTATATTCGATATATAAACTCTATTTCTATTCTCTCTGTTTTATTATTATTATTACATTACTATTACTATTACTATTATAGTATTACTATTACTATGATTATTTATTTATTTGATGAGTGTTACAATACAAAACTTGATTACATCTATTTTTATATTTATTAGATAATTATTTCATTTTTTTGGTAAATTAACATGGCCCAATTAAGTGAGATATGGCGATTAGCAAATTAAATGAGCATGCGGCACACTTAATTAGCAAAAGCAAGAAAAGCATTTAATCGTTGCCGCGCGTGTCCTCAAGGCAACGTCCAAAGCAATTCAACGAGGCACTTAATAAAAGGAGATTAGATTTTTTAATGTGAAAGTTCTATCTTTCTCAAAGAAAGAATCTCAGCCATTGATTGTTTACTTAGATTGATCATCACCGTACATTGACGTACGTTAATGTCTCGGTCTATTAAAATTTAAGGCTCATACCAGTTTCCTCACAATGGGATGAGCCCTCGGCCCTTTATTATAAGAAATAATAATTTCAGCCGAAAGCAAGAGCGTAGGTTCTTTACTAGTTAAACAGTAAATGCAAATTTAGCACATCAAAACATATCAATATTATATTATTGTCCTCATATATGTACTAATAAGACAATTAGTAAGCATAACAAATTCTATGAAATATATAATTTTTCCAACTGGTAAACTCTCCAGTCCATACAATTGGGCCAAAAAAATTACTTCCTCCACAAATATCTTAATATATATATTAAATTTTTTTTTTCTATATAAAAGAGAGATTGAATGATTAATGTTCTTTTCTTGACGCAACAAATAGTAGTTGCCATGGCTAAGGCATTGTCTGATCTCAACTAGACGTGCACATGTTGGAATCTCTTGTTTTGTTTCCGTTAGGCTCTTCGATCTCCAATCAATTAATTTCTTGCATCCCTCTCATTATGTGGTCCAGGTCTTGTTCATCACTGCCAGCTCAAATTTAGATCAAATGGTTAATTTTACTAATGCATTAGATATTTTATTTTATTTTTTTTTTAATTTTTACAATTGAGCTGGTTGAAGTTTATCAGAGTTTTGGAAGATCAGGTAACAATTATGGGTTTCTTTTATTTCTTCACGAGGATTGTATCCTAGTAAATCTAGAGGCGATATTGACTGACTGTTGATTGTAAGTTGTTCACTGACAGTACTAAGTACTAACAATTTTACTAATTTTCCATCTCTTTGGTTTTTATTTTTTTTATAATGATTCCCAAAAAAAAAAAAGAAAAAAAAAACTGCATCCACTTTCTGCTTTATTTAAAAAAAAAAAGAAAAAGAACAAAAATATAATGAATGTTGTTCAAGTATCTAAGAAATTAAATTAGTAATAAAATGGATTTGTGATTTTGTCGATCCCTATAAATTATTTGGACCTAATCCATATTGGGTTCCTCTCATTAGAGCTTTTAGAATCATAATAATATATTTTCCATACAATTTGAGTGGGTTTCGGCCCATTTCTGCTGCTCCTGCTGCAACCAAATTAATCACAAGAATCCATTTCTGCAAATATATATGGGCTTGGGATATAGTTCAAGATTTTATCAGTGTAACATACGAACTGCGTAGAAAATAGAAGATGCCTTTTTGTGCTAAAACTGGCCTTCTTTTTCTGGACTCAGACTCTCAGTTAATTTCTCCTAGTTATTATGTGACAATGACATCGTCTTTTAGTTTGTTCTTCCTAATCAATTTTCTGAACTTGAGGGGAGGAGCTTGATTTTTTGAACTGTTTTTATTTTTTTTAATTTTTTTAAAGATAAAAATAATATTTTCCATCACATTTTTTTCACTTTATAGTATCTGTATTATATTAACTACATGCTCATACATTATATTAATATGCAAAAAATATATCAAAATCCAGCTCAATATGTGCTCGTAAACATGAATCCAATCGTTGAATGTCACTCAAATTCAAATATCTATAAAAGACTCCATTTGAGTTTCGAACCTGCGACCTCAAATACGAAGAACGTTGCCCTTAACCACTAGACCAAATACTCATTTTAAAACCAAAAATTCAGATTTAATATATGCGATTGATTTCATATTGAATATTTTTTATCTTACTAAACATCCAACTAATACGAGAATGAAAACAAAATAAATCTGAAAATTAACTATGCATCTAATACCAAAATGCATCCCAGACCTTGTAAATTTAACTTTTTTTGAGAACTCTTGTAAATTTAACTTACAAATATTCCTTTTTCATTTATTAAAATGGTAAAAAGACATTCTTATACTACTGGTTTTCATGTCATATTCATCCTTGAAACAGAACGCACTCATAGTTATATATATATATATATATAGTTGTCACCTGATAAGGAAAGCACTCATTGATTATTAATTAAGAAGTTTCTTATTGAAACTCAAGTAGTTAACTCCCTTAACTTAACTATGTTAAATTATCTCTCATCTTTCCCTGAAAGCATAAGCTAACTGCAGGGCACACTGTTTCTTTCTGTTTGGTACATGACATCAATGGGACGTGCAAGCAATATCCACCTCCCTCACTATTTTTTTTTTCTCCCAAAAAAAAAAACGAAGAAAAAAATATTGAAAGAGAGTTTCTGAAGTCTGAACAACATAACTATTGTGCGGTTCGTCACTGACATTAAACCACATATAGTCTCAAAAAAAAGGACTTGAACAGTGTATAGTGTATACCAATGCAGATGTAGTGTAATAGACTTGTTACATTGGTTTGTAGTACATTTCAACAGCAGAGGATCATATATAATTCATAAGTAGCTGATCCATTAAGTTGATAATTTAAGGTCCATTGCCTGCCCCAGTTGGAGATCAAGATGCTCCGTGTAAGACATCGTTAGGTTGATTTTCTCTTGCTTTATTTTGTACAAGATTGGGTGGTGTTGGAAGTTGAGTTGTGACTTGGAACGGCTTGGTTGTGATTATTAATTGCAAGATTAGAGCTAACATGAGTTTAAAACTACCAAGTGTTTCTGTTGGCTTCATAAATATATTTATTAATTTTGATCTTCCATTTTTATTGCTCAGTAATGTATATTTTTATTTTTTTATGAATAAAAATTGATTAGTTAAAAATTCAAAACAAGTACCAAAAATGGGAAAAATGTTAATCAACCTTTAAAAAAAAATCAAAAGAGTATTTGAAAAATATAAAACTAATACACACACTTTGGAACCTACAAATAAATTAGTCGTGCTTCAAGTTCACAAAATTTTGATTGTTATTTGATATTTCATCAAAGACCATTATAGTTAGATCGTTGAAAATACTATGTAATTTAATAGTACTAGAGCTGTAACTCGGGCTTCGCCCCGAAATATGATAACAAAAAAAAAATGAAGTTTACAAAATACAAATATTTATTTTAAAAAATTAAACATAATTTTAAAATTTTGATGTGAATAATATTGGTGATGACAATGTATAATTTATAAATAATAGCACATAAATGTTGGATCACTTTAAGAATTAAATTTTTTCTTAGACATCATATCATCTTATTAAATGGGGGGAGAGAATAAATATAAACCATTAGATCAAAGTAGATGAAGAGATTATAACAAAATCAATGGTTAATAATATTGATGATGTGGTATAGTTGAGGTGCTTAGAGAGTTAGCCCTCTTTCTAGTTTATAGATTTGATGGAGTAACAAAAGATACTCCAATTGTGTTGCACTTAACCTAAAAAAAAAAATGTATTTGTAAATTCTATTAAGATTCTTTAATTCATTCGATGATTGACCATTAAAATCGAAAACAAATAATAAAATTAACCGATACGGGTCTGCATCTGCTGCCATAAAAATGATGGCAGGGCGCTGCCATACTCTACAACAGCTTTTGGATTTGATTTAAACGGCCATGATTTTAACAAATAGGAGGGGTTTTTTTCAATAGGTTCCACTGTCATAGGTGCAATGGCATCACATGCCTTCACAACTATGGTAGCGGATAAAAATCCCTCCTCTTTCATATATATACTACTTGAAGTTGGAATAGCATTTCCTTTTCAACTGCCCCAGAAATTGCAACTTCGCAAGTTCGGTGCGCACAATGAGAAGATGCAAATATAACAAGTATGATCATACTGCTAAAGCCATAACATAAGCGCAGGAATTCGCCTCCCATTATGTTTGGTGATGTTGAAAGTTTCGTGAATTGTGATGCATCCTGTGTATTCCTGTTTAAAATTTGTTAAGATGGGAGATGATTGGCTACACTCGTAACGTGAAATACATTTCAGAAAATGAATAAAAAAAATTATAAAACTAAATTAATGATATCGAAACATATCAAATCTGCTTTTCGTTTTTTTTTTTTTTCTGAAAAAATGTTGAGTTGGTCACAAGCAAAGACTTGAATTCAAGCAAATCCTGACATCCTGTAATTTTGCAATGCACTCGGATTTAATTAAATGCATGATCTACATCACATGTACAGGCAGCAACGCAAGTATAATGGGATGCAGCGTTTTGGCGATTAAATTCAAAGAATCACATTGGTTTTGAGAGGTATGAATTTCATATTTCTTCTTACTTTTATGAGGTTCTGCTGTGGATCGACCAAGTAACTGTTCATTTTGGATCAAACGGTTCTTACTTAACAGATGAAACATTCCTCTTTAATTTTGTCTGAATGATATATCATGACCATTCGATTATAAAAAAATGAACGGTCCATATTTGACTGATCCACAACAAAACTAGCCTATTTTTATTTTTCTCTTTTGAAACCATTAGTGAGAGTGAAAATATACATCTTCATTTATCAATAAATGATGTATTTCTTTTCAATTTAATATATCCCTATAATTACAAAAAATTCTATTAATATTGTGTTTTGCACCAAAACAATGAGACTCTTATTGTAAAGATTATTAGTGCCACTAATTTTCCAGTACACACAAAACATAAGAGTTAAAATCCAGTAGGTATTTTTTATAAATGGCATTATTATTTATACATAATTTTCCAGTACACACAAAAACATTAATTATACTAATAAAAATATTATTAAAAAAAATGAGAATTAATATATTAGCAAGCAGTCTGCAGATTTGCACCTTGCACCAAGTACACCTACCTTGGCAAAATTCTTCCCTATTTCCTTTCCATTTCTTTCCTTCCAAATTCCTTCCTATAAATAACCCACAAACCAAATTCCCCCATCACCCCTGTTAATTTCTCTTCTACAAATTAAAAACACAACATGGCCAATGGCAATGTGCACTTCTCTCTGCTCCTAATAACAATCTCCCTCTTCTCTGTGAGCTACGCTTCATCAATCTCCAATGAGGACATAGTATTTCCATCCGTTCAAGCAAAGCACCACATCAAGTCTCTCAATCTTCAGCCCAAGGAGTCTGCTGCTGTGCCTTCTGTCAGTCATGCCGGCATTGGCAGCGGAGATGTGAAACTGATAGAGAGGGAGATCGACCTGATTGGTGACTCCGCGTCTGGCATGTCGGAGCCTTCCCTCGGCCATCATGCCGGGTACTACCGGCTCCCCCATACCCATGATGCCAAGTAAGTTTAAGTAGTTTGGTGTTGTGTTTGTCATTTTAATTTCCTAATTGAAAACTAAGGAAATATATATTATGCCAAATGTTAATACCATGAATTCATTGCGGATTATAATGGATATGTCAATTGGATTAATTACCTCAAACAGGACATAAAAGGAACAACATTTTTTATTAAGGCTTTCCAAGAGAATAACTTGTTGATATATTTGTGTAGGATGTTCTACTTGTTCTTTGAGTCAAGGCACAGCAAGAATGACCCCGTTGTTATCTGGCTGACGGGTGGGCCAGGGTGTAGCAGTGAGTTAGCCCTGTTTTATGAGAATGGCCCGTTTGTCATCTCCAAAAACTTGTCACTTGCGTGGAACGCTTATGGTTGGGATCAGGTAATTTATATTTGCAATCTCGATATACAACTATTTATTTTGACATGACAACTACTTTCATATAGATTTAAAAAAAAAATCTCAAATTAAAAAATAGTTATAAACATGTTCATATACTTATAGATAAGTTGCGTTTGAAACTTCATTCAGTTTGAGTATCATTTGATACTTTATCAAAAATAATTAAATTTAGACTGTTGTAATTATCATACAATTTTGATGGTTTTTGATGAAGTATCAAATGTCACTTATATTAAATGAAATTTAAGGTATAATCAATCTAAACATAAATGAACATTTTTTTATATAATTTTTTATTTTTAAAATTTTTAATGAATTTATTTGATAATTTTGTTATCAAGATAAATAGTTGCTATATATGTGATCCTTTCCTTTTTTAATTTTCAAACTGCTTCCTCCTCTTTTTTAAATGAACACCTTAACAATACTTAACTGGCCTTAAAAGTTTATACATGACAAAAATAATTACATATCAAAGAACCTGTTGACTTACGTTTTAATGAAGAAATGATGAGGAGTCATTTTACCCAATTACCCCAGCCCAAAAAGGGAAAAAATTCGTATCTTGCCTCGGGCCATAAACAAGAAAAAGAACAAATTTAGGACCCGTTAAAGATGTCAAAGTTAGATTGAAATTGAAGTACGTTTTCTGAGGAAAAAACATTGACCTGTTCAAATTGCTGCACAATCAAACAAATTTAACCACCTCTTTTTGAATTAGGATGTAAAATATATATGACTATAACTTTATTTATTTCTCATCTATATGTTTCGTATTTGCAGGTGTCGAATTTGATATATGTAGATCAACCAACTGGCACTGGATACAGTTACAGCACTGACGAAAGGGACCTTCGCCATGATGAAATCGGTGTTAGCAATGATCTCTATGATTTTCTCCGGGTAAATTAATTAAGCAACAAATTAAGCATATATTGGTTTTCAGAAAGACATTAAATTGTTCTATAAATACTGCAAGAAAAAATAAATAACAATTTAAGTACACTTATACATTTGTCAAAAAATAATATGCACCGGAACCATGAAAGAAAATTACTTTCAGTGCCCATGTTTTGAATTTCCACTTGAATGCTAAGAAAATTAATGGAAATTTAAAATTAATTTTGCTTTTCATTGTTTCTTCAGGAGTTCTTTGCTAAACACCCCGAGTATGCGAAGAACGACTTCTACATAACCGGAGAGTCGTATGCCGGGCATTACATTCCAGCTCTTGCTAGCCGGGTTCACCAAGGAAATAAAGCTAAAGAGGGTCTCCATATCAACCTCAAAGTATGCATCTTGCATTTCACTATTCTTTTCTTACATTCATAGAAGAAGGTTATTTCTTATACTAATAAAAGGATAAAAGAGAAATCATATTTGTTAGAGTTATCGAAATGCTCAGAATGTGCAATAAATTAGAGTAATCAAACTCAAATAGTTAAGAACTATTTACTTTTCAAATAATTTTTGTTTCTTTTAAGTAACTTTTTCTTTCTTTGATGTACTAAACATGCAGGGATTTGCTATCGGTAACGGGCTGACGAATCCAGAAATCCAATACAAGGCCTACACAGATTATGCTCTGGAGATGAACTTGATTCAAAAATCTGAGTATGACAGCATTAACAAGATCTACCCAGAATGCCAATTAGCCACAAAACTTTGTGGTAAATGCTACTTTTACTTGCAAAATTTGTTGCCCTGCTGTGTTAGGTTCCTAATTGCAAAATTTGAATGCAAAATCACAGCATCAACTAATAAAAATTTAGTATTGAATAATCTAAAGACTTGCTCTATTCATTTTTGTAGGTACTTCTGGAAAGATCGGTTGTACACTGGCATATGTCGTTTGCAATACGATTTTCAGCTCCATCATGAAAGTTGTTGGAAATAAGAATGTAAGCGGACCAACATATCTAAAATTTCACCATACTGTTCCAATTTATTCTTCAGAATTGATAATAAGATCATCAATCTAGTACTTCTAATTAATATCATTCATCAAAGTTGTCATTCTCATTTTGTTTTTCTTCTTTGAAACTAAGAAAGGTTCCGTTTGTGTATTTCAGTACTACGACGTAAGGAAGAACTGTCAAGGAGACCTGTGCTATGATTTCTCTGATATGGAGAAGTATCTGAAACAGCAGTCAATAAGGGAGGCACTAGGCGTACCTGCCGGCTTGGACTTTGTTTCCTGCAGCTCCTCTGTGCACGAGGCCATGGTCACCGACTGGATGAGAAATCTAGAAGTCGGCATCCCGACACTATTAGAGGATGGCATTAAGGTTTTAATTTATGCTGGAGAATACGATCTTATCTGCAACTGGTTAGGTAAGAATAAAAGTAACCAATTGAAGCATGAGACGGTACAATAATCTGATACACATTAAAATCATGTTTGTCGAGGCCTCAAGGGCCATACTACATAGTATGAACATAGTCTTATACTTTTGCATCTGCTAACGATTGTTCCCGGTGACAATAATCCTGATCTTGTTATTATGGTACAACAATATTAGGCAACTCTAGATGGGTACAAGCCATGGAATGGTCTGGTCAGAAAAATTTCGTGGCAACCCCTGAAAAATCATTCGTAGTTGATGGAAAAGAAGCCGGTGTTCTCAAATCGCATGGCACTCTCTCTTTCCTGAAAGTATGTACAATCGCTAGCTTGCAATCTATTCGTTATACACTGTAGGTACAGCAATCTTACATCTAATAATTGTTCTCTTGTTCAACGTCTGCTCATAGGTACACAATGCCGGTCATATGGTACCAATGGATCAGCCGAAAGCAGCTTTGGAGATGTTAAGCCGCTGGACTCAGGGAAAACTAGCTGATTCGAACACCGAATCCCAGCCAAGTACCCATGTTTCTGACGAGCTGTAAATTAATTCAAGATTGACAAGATATGTTTCGATTCATGGAAAATTTGTTTGATGTACTGTGAATAATGTTTTGTACAAAACGACTAAAGAATACAATGTTTAGTTGTTATAAATCAAACAATCACAACTTCAGAATTAAGTTCATCCAAAATTCCAAATTGTACTTGATGTTGAGAAAGAGGAGTTCATATCTTAAATCTTATTTTGGAGTTGGAATATCAATTATCAAATGAATTGTGCGCAAAACAAAACTTATTTTGTTTGTCTGGTCATTACCAATTGGGCCTTGTTTTCCTTCAGGGCAAAAAACCAGCCAGAGTACATTATCCATGACTCTTATTGATATTTATTTATCATATATCGGGATGCCGCTGTGCTCATTCTCTGCAGCACAGCATACATGCTGCGGTACTTCCGGCATTTAGATTATCGCAATGTTGAATCATCTCAGAACAAATTAGACTATTAGACATTAGACATACTACAAGCTACATGATGTTGCATATTGTTATGGTAAAATGGTGAGGATGTGGCTGGAGAAGGCTGTCAATGGCCTCCCCCAATCTGGAGTTTCAATGGAGAGAGCAGGAGGAAAAGACAGGAAAAAAGACCAATTGGCAGTAAAATGAACTGTCTCTCCTCATCTTGCTCTTTCAAGTGATACGAATCCTGACGAGGAACTTTCATATCGATGAAATTAAAAAAGAAGAAAATCTTAAGAAAGCTACATTTGCGGTTATTCCTTTAAATTTTAAACAACAATCAATCATCAAAACTCAGTTTATTACATAACAGTTTATTCCTTACAATTTTAAACCATGATCATCAAAACACAGATTATTATATGGTAGTCATAAAGTCGAGGCTCGTGAAAATCGTTTCATGAGCTGACTATATGAACTAGCACTCCCAATTCTCTCCATTCCAACACGTCGGAGAAATACTTGAGCAATATTCATGTATCATATCTTAAGGCTTTCCTTGTAAGCAGTCCCTTTCAGCCTGTCGACAAAATAGCCCTTGAAAAATACGTCGTAGGGCTGTGACTTGTAATTGGCCTTGCCTCCTTTGACGATAGCAGGAAGTGGACCGACAGTGCACTTGCCATTCGGGTGTTGGAAGCATGCTATGGTGATCCGCTCTGTTGTGGGGTTTACTGTCGCCCGGTGATTCATGCTTTTGTATGTTCCATTGGTCATAATCTATCGACGGAAAACAAGTACATATCATTAAGAGCTCTAGTATATACTATTTTCATCAAATTCTCATACAGTAAGTGCTGAGCTCTGATAAACTGATATAAACTAGCTCATGGTTTTAAAAAATGAGACCAAATTGACAATTGAAGTTATTAAATTCATGAGTGTCACTGACAAGTATAGTACCCTTAAAGAAGAGGTTTTAGAATACCTCACTACTATGTTATGATTCATATCAATTTAAGAATCATATAAAATGTACAAACACTATTTAATTTTCAGAAACTTAGCCAAATTTACCTCAAGAACATCACCAATGAAGACGATAAAAGCACCCGGGTGAACGTTTACACTCAACCATTTGCCATCCTTCTCTATTTGCAATCCTTGGACCTCATTGACATGCTGCAGCAGAGTAATAACAGTCCCATCGGTGTGTGCGGAGAGGCCCAAAACCTTATCGGGTTGTGGGCATGGCGGGTAGTAGTTCATTCTAAAGGATTGTGGCTGCCCCTGGAAATTATCAAGAAACTCCTCTGTTTTGATTCCAAGATCCTTTGCGAAGGCCTCTAATAGCGTGCGAGCCATTCTGTTCATTTCACTCGAGTATTTGTCGAATGTATCCCTACAACAAATTTGATTCTTCAATTATGACATCTTAAATTCATTCAAAAGTCAATAACATCTGAAAATCTTTCATTATATTTTATCAAAATTCTGAGGGCGACAATATATACATACCTAAAGGTAGGAGGGTTGGTCGGCCAAAACCGGAAGTTTCTGGCATCCACAGGTTGGGTGATGATGGCCAACATATCGGCCCAGTCTAATTTCTGCTCATTGGATACGATGAAGTGTTGGCCGTAGCCTTCAATACCGTTGTCTATGGCAACGGCCTTCTTTTCCTCCAATGGTAAGTGGAAGAACGCCGTGCAATCTGCCTTACACTCTTTCAAGCCATCCACTTCAGGATTTATAACCTACAATTGATAAAAAAAAAGCATGCCCATTTGCATGATTACTAATTTGTAACTCGAAAAACATAACAATCTTACCATAAGCATATAATTATTGGATATTTTGATCATTTGCACTATAAATTACTGATTCTATGTTTCAGTTGCAGAGGCCTTTTTTGTGGAGAAATATTAAAAGATTGATGCCTATAGCTAATTTACAAGTAAAAGATACTTCTTTTCAAATACCAAAAACCGTTGAAATTAAGTCAAGTTGTGATAAGTATGACTTGTTTTACTTCTCCCTTAATCGTTATCCTTACAGCAAACCTGCCCAATTTCTCAATTTTGCTTTAGCATTATATTAAAATGTATAAAACAAAAACAAAAATAAAGTTGTCTGGCAATTCGGCTTCTCCATCGTTAATACGTAACTAAATCGGAAAAATTGAGATAATTTCGTCATGAGCAACACTCTCTAGATCGACACAATTTGGAAAGAGTGATTACTAATACAGACCTGAATGATGCCCCATTCTCTACATGCATAGCCCAGCTTCGCGATCTCTGCTTCACTGAACCGGGGGTCCTGCAGCTTGGCAAAGTCGACGATCGGCAAGTCGAAGGTGTCTAATTGGACAATATTGTTAGCGTCGACCTCTGGCCGGATGTACCTATCCGGTATTGCGGTTGACGAGGCGCCAAGCTTCGACGAAAGGGACTGAACATTGTCAGCTTGGAAGAACTTGAAGCTGGTGGGATCATCATTGAGTGCTGTACTCATTTTTCTTTTATTGTTTTGACCTTCCTTGTGTGTTGGAATAACTAGCTTGATTAGGGGTCTATTTATAATGATGGGGAGCAGGTACGTTTTCTATTGTTGCTATTTGTTATAAGGAAAAGTCATCAAATTTAAATAAGACAAACCATCACCTTCTATCAAGAAGTTCTTAGATTTTTCATTAGCCACTAATCAGTAGGCAATTTTTTTTTTTTTTTTTGAAAAGTAGGCAGCGGCATCAGTAGGCAATTACCTCATTCTTTTCTTCAAAATTAAATAACCAAGGACAAGGCAAGTCCTTCGTGCGGAGCCAAACAAATTAGATTGAAAATGAAATAGTTGGAAGAATATATTTATATAATATATGGACAGAGTTTACTAAAAGATGTAGACTAATTGTAAAAGACGAACTAGACAATAGAGAAACAGATAGAACAGGAGGGCCGGGCAACTAAATCTAGATATGGTCTTACCATATTAAATGATCTTTTATATTAATTAAACTGTAAATCGAGTTGGCACATGAAAAAATAAATTATGCTGTACCAATATAGATATCGGTACCAAATATTTGGTCTTTCTTAAATACTATTAAGGAAATGATTAATTGTCTCTAGAACTCAAAATGATAAATTTGTCTTTTAGTATTAAAATAAGAATATAAATGATTTGATGAATTTGAGATATCATCCATATGTGCTATTAAAGCATCTATAATACGGATCGGTACAAACACATAAAGAAAGAAAAAATAAATTGGAATGAAAGGAGAAGACGGACAGATTACTTGATGACTTGTACGTATACAATTTAAATGAACATTAATTTGTGTATTTAAGTGAAGGACAAAAGAGTAATTTCAATATCTTATAATACATTAACAGTGAGATTTACTAATGAATGTGGATAATAGAAAGAAAGATAAATTTAATGGGGAAATAGGATATTAGAGTGGTATGATAGGGATATTAATTGGCTATTAAGTAAGTTTTGATGGGTACACCAAAAATTAGGCCTATAAAAAATTGCATATGAATATTATATTTAATTAGTGATCATCGGTTTGTAAATTGAAAATGGAGATACAAATCCATGCAAAATAGTCTTATAAGTTATAGCTAGACAATATAACCGGCGTTCTAAATGCATTTGGTCAACAGAGTTGCGATAGCTTAGTCTTACATCTAGACCTGATATGACCTGCCAAATATTAAACGGAAACAGAAACGAACCGTTTCATTTAAAGTAACAGTAAAACGAAATGAAACGGAAGAACAGAAATAATAATTTTATAGTATTATTATTATGCAAAAATTAAAAATGAAACAGAATATTTAGTTTCTTTTACTATTTCGTTTTATTTAATAAAACATTAAATCATTTCGTTTGGAAGAATCAAAATGATAGAACGGTATTCGTTGAAAAATTTTAGCATGGCATTTTTTTCATTAATAGTTTGTGCTACCCGGCGTTTGCAATTCCACAAATAATACTTTCTTTAATTTTCATTGAATGAATGAAACCACTAGTTTGCTCTTCTCAATCAAGGGTATTGTACTAGTTAAATGAAATGTCTTTGGTCATAAAGATGTGGAGGGTCAGTCTCCTATAAAAATACTTTGGGGTAATGACCCCGGACCCCCCCGAACTTTCGGGTTTTGACAACTTGGCCCCCGAACTTTTATTTTGGACAAATGCCCCCCCGAACTACCGATTTGTGACAAATTGCCCCCCGGTTGTTAATTAGCCATCTAATACTCCATTTACAAGTATGAAAAGACCAAAATACCCTTATGTATATATAAATATCATGTATATAAAACGTTTTCTGACTTTACCGATTTGTTAACTTCAAATTGGATTGAAAATTTTAAATCATTTAAAATGTAAAATTTTTTTTCCATAAAAATTAGTTACATGAATATAAATATTATGTTCATAAAATAAAATAATAAAAAGTAAACGATAAATATTCTGTATTACAAATTTTGTATTTGCAAAATATTTAATAACTTTTTATATATTTTTAATATATAATGGTTTTTAATTAAATATTTTTTTAAACTTATTTATATTTAAAATATTTTTTTGAACTCTCCGATTTGTATGAAAAGACCAAGAAAAAATTATTTACGTTTTAAATGATTTAAAATTTTAAAATATCATGCATATATACATAAGGGTATTTTGGTCTTTTCATACTTGTAAATGGAGTATTAGATGGCTAATTAACAGTCCGGGGGGCAATTTGTCACAAATTGGTAGTTCGGGGGGGCATTTGTCCAAATTAAAAGTTCGGGGGCCAAGTTGTCAAAACCCGAAAGTTCGGGGGGGTCTGGGGTCATTACCCCAAATACTTTTTGTTGGTACCAAACGGGCGTTTGCAGTTCCACAAAATAGTCTTCTCAATTGGCGGGTACTTGAAGAAAAATGGATTGGTCAATGGAGATGTGATGTTATAACCTAACAAAATATTTTCTTCATTGGTAGTTTGGTACTAACAGGCGTTGGCGACTCCACAAAATAAAATTTTTTTTCCGCTTCATGTTCACCAAAACACCAGCTTTAATTATCTTTTTTGTGATACTAGTAAAGGACTGATGCGTTGCTTTGGGCTGAAATTATTATTTTTTATAATAAACTTTTAAGATATTATGTAATAAGCCTTATATTGAGAAAATTGATATGGGCTTTAAATTTTAATAGGTTGAGACATTAACGTCCACGGGCATTAACGTAAATCAACAATTCTGATCTATTCAAGAAAATGATCAATGGCTCAAGTTTCTTATTTGGGGAAGATAACCTTTTCATGTTATTTTTGCTAATGTGCCTTTATATATAGTAAGGATCTGAAATTTTGACCAAAAATTAAGATATATTATACTTATCGAGAGTTCTATATGATATCTAGGGGTGTAAATGAGCTGAGCCGAGGTAGGCTAAGCTCAAGCTCGGCTCGTTCAATTAACGAGCCAAAAACACAAGTTCGAGCTCGGCTCGTTTAATTAACGAGCTGACTGAGCTGGCTCGTTAAGCTCGTTTATTTTTTAATAATAAAATTTTATGTATGTAATATCAAAATTATAAAAATTAGTATAAAAGGACTAATAAATATATGTTCATACACATTTTACATAACAATTTCATATATATTTGACAATATGTTGTATAATATATTAATAATTTACGATAAGAGCAGTACAAATTGCAATTAGTAATAGTTTATCGAGCCAAACGAGTTTAACGAGCCGAGCCATGCCAAGCTCAAGTCGGCTCATTAGCTTAACGAGCTTATGAGCAAGCCAATAACGAGTCGTGCCTGAGCCACTAACGAGCGAGTTAAGAGGCACAAGTTTTTTTGCCACTCCTAATGATATCAAAGTATTTAAGATTTTATGTGCAAGGGGCTTCTAGAAATCTCAGAGTGAGATTTATATAAGAAAAGAAATGCTTTTGTTAGCATGAATTATATATTGATATGTGATTTCTTTGTTATCTATACTCCATATAGAGGGGTAGATTTTCAAGCACCTTAACTATGCCACATCATCACTATTATTAACCATTGATTTTGTTTGAAACTCTTCATCTACTTTGATCCAATGGCTTGTATTTTTTTTTCCTCTCCTCACTAAATAAGATGAATGTGACATGTCTAAAATCAATTTTAACCCTTAAAATAGTCCAACATATATATATGTTCTTATTTATAAATTATTATATTATTATTATTTACTTATATAAATAATTTACAATTTTTTAAATTTTTATTTAATATAAATATTTAAAATTTTATAAAATTTTTAGTTATTTATTTGATATCACTTTTCGGGGCGAAGCCCGAGTTACAGCTCTAGTAATAATAAAGATTGAAAGCACTTGACGTTTTTAAGGAATTAAGAAACCAAATAACATATAGGATTTCAGCCTGTACATGAATACGAGTTGGGTTGGCATTTTTATTGGGCCGACTCACCATATATACAATTTTAGTTGATCTTTTCCTTTCATTAACTCATTAATTCTCACCAGTATCTGAAGAAGTCTTTTAATTTAATAATTTCAACATGGATGCATTATGATCGATAAGATCCATTCAAATAATTTGAGCTTCTATATATGAGAAAACATGGGAAATATTATTCAAGTGATTTTTGGAGTCGTTTATGATTTGGGACATTTTTAGGAGTCAAATATATATATATATATATATATATAAAAGTAAGTTTAGTTTATATGAATTGACAGGTGCCAACTCTCTCATCCTATGTTAATAAAATGAAACAAATTTATATATTCGGCTAGCATATATATATATATTGTTTTCTTGGACCTTGGTTACGGTCAAGACAAGTTGTATGTGGGGCAATTAAGGGGTAGCTTCTCTTTCTCAAAAAAACTGATAACAGGAATAAGAAAGGGGACAAGAGAAACCTAGCTAAGAAGTGGGGAAATAAAAGTTGCTTACTGGAAGTTATATATGAACGAGGAGAGGGAGGGGGGGGGGACTGAGAGCGGTGTACCGTATGTATGTATATATGTAAGTTAGGACTCAGGATACTGAAATGAACAGATCACCGAGAGTAGTCAGAGATGAAGTATAGAACTCGATCACACCGACCGGCTTTGATTGTCATTGAACCGACTTTGCAACTGGTATGTGCTGGTTAATTGCCTTGGTCTTAGTCTCTAATTATATATGTGAGCTGCGTTCATTATTTTACACGTATGTGCATGTATGGTTTGTGATTAGCACGTATCATGTATCACACACAATTCCTTTTGTAGGGTCACAAGAGCAATTGGCTGATGTATTGACAAAGCCTGTATCATACAAGGCATTCAGTGACTCAATTGAAAGGCTAGGTATGGCAGATGTCTACGTACCAACTTGAGGGGGAGTGTTGAGAGAACAAGCTGGCACATTTCTGGTGTGGATTGAGAGCAGCTATAGAAGGAAAGAAGAATTGTCAGAAATTGCTATCAAGCTGAGATTGATTCTAAATTCTAGAGAGCTGTATTAGTTCAAATAAAGTATTGTAATAAATTGTAAGATTTACTTTTCAAATATATAAATGCATAGAGGTAAATAAAAAAAAGGAGCAGAGCAATTATGAAAAAACAGAAAAAAAATTTCTGTAAAACAATATTTTCTGATTGAATAAAACTAGGGAGGGAAGAGTGTTTTCTGGGAATTTTGTGTTACTGGTATACTTGTGTCAAATTAACTATAAGATTCTATCTAGTTTATATTTTACAGAAAAATTACCATAGTACCCTCAGCTCAAAGCCTTAATTAAGCACAGTACATAATATGTTATTCCTTAATTTAAACAACGATCGATCATCAAGACATAGATTATTAGTTTATTACATAATACTTTCAAGTCTATTGGTCAATTGTGCATGCTGAGCTCTATAGCACTGTTGTCGCATTTTATTATAACAAACTGAACCTTTGGAGAATTAATAAAGCATACATCTCGCTCATTCCCAAAAAATCGGGTGCACATGGCTTAGATGACTTCCGACCAATAAGTGCTGTGGCAATAATTCCAAATATTTTAACAAAAATCTTAGCTTCAAGACTACAACCTCATCTAAGCCAACTCGTAAGCAATAAGCAGACGGCATTCATTAAGGGCAGACACCTGATGGAAACATTCATGACAACGAGAGAACTGATCATACATCTCTCTAAATCTAACATTCCATCTGTGTTATTTAAGGTGGACTTCAAGAAAGCTTTTGATTGCCTCTCATGGGATTTCATTTTGCACGTCATGGAACGAAGAGGCTTTCCGAGAATCTAGATTGAATGGATAAAAAATCTGTTGATATCCTCCTCTTCTAATATCAAAGTAAATGGTCTTCAAGGTCCCATCTTTTTCCACCGCAGAGGCTTACGACAGAGTGACCCACTATCGCCTCTTCTTTTTGTTCTTGCTATGGATACATTACAAATAATGCTTCAAAAAATTCAACACCTACTTGTTGATGTTCCAACTGCAACCACAACACTATTACAATTCGCGGATGACACTGTCATAATAACCCCGGCTCACACCCAAAACCTCCAAACAATTTCTCTCTTACTCCGGATCTTTGCTTCTATATTGCGTCTCCATGTTAATCACCAAAAGAGTGGATACTTACCTATAGCTATTCCTCCACATTTAATACAAACCATTGGGTCCATACTACAATGCCAACAACTGGTTCTTCCTATCAAACACTTGGGTTTGCCTCTCACCGTTAGGAAACCAAAAAAAGTAGATTACATACCTCTTGCCACCTCGGTTGAGAAGCGTTTTCAGGGATGGGCTATAAGACACTTAGCGTTTCCTGGAAGAGTGGTACTAGTCAAATCGGTACTAAACTCTGTACCACTGCATTACATGCAGGCATTCCTATTTCCTAAATGGTTGATTGCTCTCATAGAAAAAATAAAGAGGAGATTCCTGTGGCGAGGGGTCACTCAATCATTCAGTGGAGGGCATTGTTTGTTACCTTGGTCCAGGGTGATCTTGCCGAAACAGTGCGGTGGTCTAGGCTTGATGGACATGGAGTTACACAACAAGACATTGCTAATGCGTTGGATATGGATATTTCACTCGGATAGCAATGCGACATGGTCCCTTACGCTACACAACAGTGGCATAAATTCTCTTTCAATAATGTCCTCTAATTCCTCTACACATTCCTTCTTCATCAAGGACCTCAGCTCGATCATGCCCCTGTTTGTGGCCTCAATACAGACTGATCACCATACAAATAACTCTGCATCTTGGAGACGGACAACGACTGGAATATACTCTTCAATATCTGCTTACAGAATGTTCATTAATCCAGGGGTTAAGTTAAAGCATTTTGCTCGCATTTGGAGGCTAAAAGTCCCACCGAAGATCAAAACATTTCTCTAGCTGCTAATTCATGACAGACTCCTGACGGCAGATAATCTACTAAAGAGACACTGGCCGGCTCCACAGACGTGCACGTTGTGTTCAGTTAAGATGCTAGAAACTGCGCCACATTTGTTCCTCACATGTACATTTACCTTGTAGTTAATGTACAATTTACAGATACGAGGGCACCAACGAACCATCATTTCTTCATGGCTGAGAAGCGTCGCATTGAATGAGGAGACCACATGGTTGGCTACAATATGGGTGCTGTGGAAGGAAAGATGCAGCCGCATCTTCAGGGGAACGCGCAAACCAGTCCGTATATTGCAGGGTGAGGTGCAGGGGTTGGGTACGCTATGGGATAGAGCTTACACTAGGGTAGAGAGTAATTTATAATGATGTAATCAGGGTTGTTTATCATCATTGTATCTTTGTAGCTTGTCTTAACTTTCTTCTTTCCCTTAAACAGCATCTATGTAATCCTTTTTTTACTTCTATTTTGAATGAACATATAGTAGGCGATCGCCTGCTACCTCAAAAAAAACAATTGATCATCAAAACACAGATTATTACATAATTCTATATTCCTTACAATTTTAAACCATGATCATCAAAACATAGATTATTATATGGTAGTCATAAAGTCGAGGCTCGTGAAAATCTTTTCATGAGCTGACTATATGAACTAACTCCCAATTCTCTCCATTCTATCACATCGAAAAAATACTTTAGCAATATTCATGCATTATATCTTGAGGCTTTCCTTGTAATCAGTCCCTTTCAGCCTATCACCAAAATAGCCTTTGAAAAATGCGTCGTAGGGCAGTGACTTGTAATGTGCCTTTGACGATATGTCCTTTGACGATATCAGGAAGTGGAGCCACAGGGCACTTGCGATTGGGGTGCTGGAAGCATGCTATGGTCATCCGCTCTGTTGTGGGATTTACCGCCGCTCGGTGATTCATGCTTTTGTATGCTCCATTGGTCATAATCTATCCATGGAAAACAAGTACATATCATTAAGAGCTCTAGCTAGTATATACTATTTTCATCAAATTCTCATACAATGAGTGCTGAGCTCCTATAAACTGATTTTAAAAAATGAAACCAAATTGGAAATTGAAGTTTATTAGATTCATGATTGTCACTGACAGTTACTAGTCCTCTTACAAGTGTAGTACCCTGAAAGCATATGTTTTAGAATAGCAATTGTTCTCATCAAAATACACGACATCTATCTTAAATAGAAAAAAAAAACCCTAAAAAAGATAAACAATCTAAAAATATTGAAACAGTAAGAAAAGCCCAGCCCATACCAAATAAACATTAATTATCTTTTGACTCCTCAAGATACTTAACACAATTGATTAACTTAAATGCTGTCAGAATGACTATGTCATATTAATTCGCCATTTTGACTAGGATGACTTCCGATTATGAGAAAACCCAGAACATAAAAGTTGTAGCTCATTTCTCTATCTTTCTATAGAATTTTGAATCACCTCATTTGGGGCTGTATTAAGGAAGTTATGGTCGAAATACCACAGCATATCAATCTGACCAGTTCGGGGGCGGACTGCCGAGCATCAAGGACGGATCGCCCTCTGACTCTCGGAGTTTTACCACTTCGGGGGTGGACCGCCGAGCATCAAGGGCGGACCGCCCTCCGACTCTCAGAGTTTTGCATGTTCGTGGGCGTGCCGTCGAGTGTCAAGGCGGACCGCCGTTTGTCTGCATCACCGGTTCACCAAGTGCGGCCTTGTTTTGGGTCTGGGGCGGGTCAGGTCGAGTTAGGTTTCGGGTTGAGTCGAGTTGTGGGTCATCTGGTCTAGGTAGCCTCAGATATGATCTTAGGTCATATTATCTCATGTTATTTAATTATCTCAAGTTGTAAGTTGTCCCTAGCTATTTGAGTCTGATCGTGTCAGATTTCAAGCCATCTAATTTCAGATCGTCATGATCTTCAATATCATCACAAAATTGATAATGAAAATCAATATTGAATCCCCAACTAAATCATCTAATTTCATATATTGTCATGGGTTTTATGTCCAAATTGACAATCATGTTATATATCCATCTAATTTCTGGTCAGATTGCCATGAGCCAATGTCTTTGGCATGTCACCTAGTGCAAATATTGTGAAAAAAAGAAGATTGAGTATGTTTAAGTTTCAAAAGGTCTTAGTCATATATGATGTTTTATCAAAAATTATTTAATCTAGAATGGTTGAATTTTGCACAAACTCTGATAAGCTATTAAACGACTTTGAAAATTGAATGAAATTTGAAACACTTTCAATCTATGAGTTCAATAAGATAACCATAAACTTTTTTTTTTTTTTTCCATTTTTAAGATTTTACTTGAATTTATTTGAAATTTCATTGTCAAAATTGTCAAACAAATGTATTGTCAACCGATCTCTCCCTCGGGAGGGAGCAATTGACGATGATTAGATTGAAGTGCACCATATCGATCAGATTGAACAATGACATGAGATCAGATGATGCAGCCAATCGATAAGGACTCATTAAACAGGTGTTGGGTTCCGGATATTTATCAAATCTATATTGCAATTGAATGCCTAATTTATGAACTGATTATGTGATGATTGTTTATATTGCTGATTTGGTGGTTATGCTTTGAATTGTGTGAAAGTGAACTGAATGTTGCATGCTTGCATGACTTGATATAAAGGCAAGTGATTAAATATATGGCATTGTGCATTTCTGAATGTGTTTGTGGATACTATTGTTGTTGTTATTGTTGTTGTTGCTGGATATGTACCTGGATAGAGTGACAGATGGGTCGCTCCCGTGTTCAGTGCCATAGCGCTATGTGTTACCAATCTCTGAGGCCGGGCCAGGCTAGGGAAGGATATATTTTCAGATCTCTAAGTTTTTCAGGTACATGAGGATACGTGCTGGATGCACGAGATTTGTTTGCTTGTTTTGTGTGATATATGCTACGTGCTGATGCACGAGATTGTGTTGGTTTGACTTGGTATGTGATACGTGCTGAGATGCACGGGATATGTAGGTTGTGGATTTGTCTGCTATAGGTTTGTGTTTGTGTTTATATTCTGGTATTGGCTTTGGGTTTGATATGAGATAGTGAACTGGTCTGTGTGTTTTTGCTAACACGCAGGGAAATCGTTATAGTGGTTTCGAAAAGGAAAATGGAATGCATTTATCGACTTGACCTCTAATTCTTTGTAGTTGTAGGGATAATTATTATCATCACTGACGTGCACTGTTATTATTTTATAAGCTTTATTCATGTTCTTGTTGAAACTGTTTATTTTAGCTGGTATTTAGTTTCAGTAGTGGATTTGATAAATACCACTGGCTGGAACTATATATATGCCGTACTGAGAGTGTTTCAGACTCTCATTGGCCTGTTCCACTTTTGTGGGTTCCAATTTATAGGTTTGCAATGCAACGACGACTTGGGTGAAAGAAATGATTACGGTAATTTCCATAAGAAATTTTATGGGATTTCATTTTATTAATTGATTCTACTGTATATAAAGGGTTTGTGTCACATCCCTTACTTGGACATAACAACCTGCCGCGAAACAATTAAGTGACACAAGGCTAAAAATTTACAATGTTGCACAATATCAACAAATCCAACTGAGCTGTTCCAAATAAAAAGATAGAAAACAGGAGATTTAAAGAACTCTCAATTCAGGTGTATCTAAAACAGCCAAGAATATATTTATTTATTATCACATAAGTGGTACTTGTCAGGCTTATAACATTTCTGTACAATATCTAAAATATATACAAGCTTAAAACATGCAAGGTAACATAATAGTATACCCTCATCGCTAACAGCTCCTAGCCACCAAAATGCTGTACTGAACATGAAATCAGAATTTGTACCGCCTTGAACCCCCAATGACTATACTGCCCCCTATTTATCATTAAACACTTCTTAGGCTGTATATACAAACACCATATACTGTTATACTAAAACAAAACTACATAGTATCTTGAACAAGCCAAAAGACCATATTGCCCTTGTTCATCTCTTGGAATAAAACATGGAACCCACAAACAAAGTGGAGCGGATGAGAGTCTATCAACTCTCAGTACGGTATTTAGTTCCATCCGATGCGCTTATTAAATTTCATTAGCAACAGTAAATTTAAAACCAACAGATTCTACATGACACAACAACATGCAAGAACCAGTTCACAAGCATCTCACTTACCTTGTAATAAAGTTATGGACAAGTTGATACCGTAACCATACTGTTCCATACCTGACTAACCGTGAGAACCCAAATATCCTCTCTAGTGCTTGGCCGAGCGCCTAGAGATCAAAGTTAGTACAGTACTGCAAAACTTATGCTGTAGCTAGCCGCCTACCGGGTCTCGACCAGGTATTCCTTTCATTTCCACATTTCAGGACATACTTACCAATATACACAATGCAACCATGCTATATGCAGCAACAAATTCCATGAATTAATCATCAGCCATACTATAAAGCACACACATACAGTTCAATCTCACAAATAAGCATGGTAATTGTGATAATTAAACTTAATAAAAACATCGGAATTCGCACCTAATTGGGGATGCTCTTAGAGACTTGCCCACTGAACTAAATTCCTAAACCCTACATCAAGCTAATCACAAACCATACATGCACACATACGTGTAAAATAATGAACACAGCTCACATAATTAGAGACTAAGACCAAGGCAACCAGCACATACATACCAGTTGCAAAGTCGGTTCAATGACGATCAAAGCCGGTCGGTGTGATTGAGTTCTATACTTCATCTTTGACTACTTCCGGTGATCAATTAATTTCAATATCCCCACTCTTTTACTAAGCATGCAGTGTTATGATCCTGCAATGATCAGGATTGACTGCTTTACTCTGTCAACGGTTTGGATTCATTAATTTTCTGTCGGAATCAATTTGAACCATTGATTTCCTTTGTCCCGATCCGGGAACAGATGAGATTAGAGCGCTCCGCACAGCAGCATAACCTAGGCCCCTTTCTCCCAAGTCGCTCTCCCTCCCTTTGTTTCCAAAATAGTTGAAATTAATTTTGATCGTTCCCTCATCCTTTCTCTCCCTCAGCCGCTCTTTCTCCCTTTAATGACAAAACAAAGCCCACCTTGCAACCAACACCCAAAACCTCAACTCGGAGCTCTGCCGACCGCAAGGGGAGCCCCCCGCCTCCGCCCGCCGCAAGGGGAGCCCCCGCCTCCGCCCGCTGCAACGGGTGCCCACTCCTCACCGCTAGTATGGAGAGATGCACGAACTGACTGTCTCCGCCTCACGACAAACTCTCGCCTGGCCCAATCCCCCGGCGCCGCCCACCAGATCCGCCTTGATCGAGTGATGATCGAAACTGACTGCTACTAAAACCTTCCCGGCCTTAGCCCGAGCGCTGCCGCAACTCACGTTTCCCATCCACAAATTTTGCCACAAATTCTCAAGTCATGGATCAAACATCAGATGAATATAGGCATTACGTTTGGTTTCTTGCCTTTTCAATAAGATACTGTTTAACAATCCAGCTTTTGTCGAGTAATTGTTTCCGAAGTAATTAAATTGGCAGCCACCGCCAATCCCTCAAAAAAAAAATTTGTTTCTGAAGCTCAAGTTATGTGAATTTCTCATTTGCAATTTACGTTAATCATTGTTATTAGTTTAATAAGTTTATATTTACTTTGCTTACAACTGAACTTGTGGCAAGAGGAAATCATCTATAGTTCACTTCTTTTTTTCTTTTTAGTTTTTACAGTTCATTTTGATTGCATCAAGATCCTGTAAGAAGCATTGTTTAATCGCCAAGAGGTAATTTTATTTTTCTCAACAATTATTTTGATCTTTTTTATTGTATATCTTCTTTTTATATAACTTGTCGTTAATGCACTTCTGATAATTTAAAATTTGAATATGCACTAATGCATATTTGGTAAAAATTAATGCAAAGTTAATCTCTCATAGAATGGATTGCACTTTGGTAACTACCTATATACAAAATATTCATTTTAGGCAAACATTTATTAATAAAAATCTTTCATTCAATTTTGTAAAATCACCCGTTGCAAAGCACGGGCCTTTTTCCTAACCTACATATATACATACTTACCGCTCTCAGGCCCCCCCCCCCCCCCCCCCCCCTTCCCTTATATATATACATTTGACTCCTAAAAATGTCCCATATCATAAACGACTCAAAAAATCACTTCAATAATATTTCCCATGTTTTCTCATATATAGAAGCTCAAATTATTTGAATGGATCTTATCTTATCGATCATAATGCATCCATGTTGAAATTATCTATACTATATTATAAAACACGTAACTATCACACCCTCCATTTGTTTTTCCAGTGTTTTCATACTTTTTTAATTCCTATCTTACCCTTTTTATTAATCCAAAGGCTAAAATTGTATCCAGTTATATTGTTTCCTCTCCATTACAGTCACTTATAAAGGAAGTTATTTAAGTTGATTGATAACTAATTAATGCACCTGAATTTTAAAATTATAAAACATTATATAGAAAGACACCAATTGACATTATCTGACTTGGGATAAGTCATTAAGTTGATTAAGTGTTAATATGGAATGTAAAAACAAATAATCTACCAAACAAGGTAAGCATATTTCTGATTTTATTTTAAAATATGTACGTTCATATAAGGTAATTGATCTGTCAAGTTACTACACGAAGAGATTGATTGTTAATCATGGTCTCATAATAAACTATTTTTTATCAATTGGTATATGTTTATTGAAGTTCGGTACTACACTTATGAAGTGTACATTTTCATTGATATTGATACACATGGCACTGGACATAGTTGTAACAATGTAATTCTTTATTCTAATTAGACATTTTTATTTAAACCAATATATTCTAATTCCATAGATGATACTGGTTAATTATTAAAAATTTTTATTTCATTATTTATGTTTTATTAAAAAATATATGCCTCTTATGTGATATGTTCCATTGCAAATTTTAATTTTTGAAACCACCCATATATTTAATAAATTTTAATTTTAAAAATCACACGTAGCAACGCATGGGCATCTTACCATTTTTTTTTCTTGCAGCGATCAAACTTAAAATGGCCCGCACAACGGGTGGGTATTTTGCTAGTATCTCCTCTAATGCCTCTTGATCTGTTTCAATTAAATCCTTAACTTAGAACTCACAAATCAGACAACAACTTTCTGTTATGACTCATGAGTAAGAAATACCAGTTGCATCACGTTTAGTAATAAATTAGTTAATCATTCAGCCCCAATTAACTATCAGGTTCTATCTAGTTTATATTTTACAGAAAAATTACCATAATACCCTCAGCTCAAAGCCTTAATTAAGCAATAAGCACAGTACATAATACTTTATTCCTTAATTTAAACAACGATCAATCATCAAAACACAAATTATTAGTTTATTACATAATACTTTATTCAACGATCGATCATCAAAACACAGATTATTACATAATTCTTTATTCCTTATAATTTTAAACCATGATCATCAAAACATAGATTATTATATGGTAGTCATAAAGTCGAGGCTCGTGAAAATCTTTTCATGAGCTAACTATATGAACCAACTCCCAATTCTCTCCATTCTATCACGTCGGAGAAATACTTTAGCAATATTCATACATTATATCTTGAGGCTTTCCTTGTAATCAGTCCCTTTCAGTTTGTCACTAAAATAGCCTTTGAAATATGCGTCGTAGGGCAGTGACTTGTAATGTGCCTTCCCTCCTTTGACGACAGCAGGAAGTGGACCCACAGTGCACTTGCGATTAGGGTGCTGGAAGCATGCTACGGTCATCCGCTCTGTGGGGTTTACCGCCGCCCGGTGATTCGTGCTTTTGTATGCTCCATTGGTCATAATCTATCCATGGAAAACAAGGACATATCATTAAGAGCTCTACCTAGTTATACTATTTTCATCAAATTCTCATACAATGAGTGCTGAGCTCCTATAAACTGATATAAAACTAGCTCATGATTTTAAAAAATGAAACCAAATTGGAAATTGAAGTTTATTAGATTCATGATTGTCACTGACAGTTACTAGTCCTCTTAGAAGTGGAGTACCCTGAAAGCACATGTTTTAGAATACCCCACTGCTAAGTGGTGATCATAATAATTGAAGGATCTTATAAAATGCACAAACATTGTTTAATTTTCAAAAACGTAACCAAATTTACCTCCAGAACATCACCGATGAAGACGACAAACGCTCCGGGGCAAACGTTTACACTCAACCATTTTCCATCCCTTTCTATTTGCAATCCTTGGACCTCAGTGACATGCTGCAGCAGAGTGATAGCAGTCCCATCGGTGTGTGCGGAGAGACCCAAAGCCTTATCGGGTTGTGGGCATGGCGGGTAGTAGTTGATTCTCATGTCTTGCGGCTGCCCCTCGAAAAGCTCAAGAAACTCCTCTGTTTTGATTCCAAGATCCTTCGAGAAGGCCTCTAATAGCTTGCGAGTCAGTCTGTTCATTTCACTCGAGTATTTGTCGAATGTATCCCTACAACAAATTTGATTCTTCAATTATGACATCTGAAAATCTTTCATTATATTTTATCAAAATTCTGAGGGTGACAATATATACATACCTAAAGGTAGGAGGGTTGGTCGGCCAAAACCGGAAGTTTCTGGCATCCACAGGTTGGGTGGTGATGGCCAACATATCGGCCCAGTCTAATTTCTGCTCAGTGGATACGATGAAGTGTTGGCCGTAGCCTTCAATACCGTTGTCTACGGCAACGACCATCTTTTCCTCCAACGGCAAGTGGATGAATGCCATGCTATCTGCCTTAACCTCTTTCAAGCCATCCACTTCATGATTTATAAGCTACAATAAAGAAGCATGTCCATTTTGCATGATTATCAATTCGTAACTCATAAAACATAATTATCGTACCTTAAGCATGTAATTATTGGATATTTTGATCATTTACACTTTAAATTACTGATTCTATGTTTCAGTTGCAGAGGCCTTTTATGTGGAGAAATATTAAAATATTGATGCCTATAGCTAATTTACAAGTAACCATTGGAATTAAGTCAAGTTGTGATAAGTATGACTTGTTTTACTTCTCCCTTAATCGTTATCCTTACAGCAAACCTGCCCAATTTCTCAATTTCGCTTTAGCATTATATTAAAATGTATAAAACAAAAAAAAAGTTGTCTGGCAATTCGGCTTCTCCATCTTTAATATGTAACTAAATTGGAAAAATCGAGATAATTTCTTCATGAACAACACTCTCTAGATTGACACAATTTGGAAAGAGTGATTAATACAGACCTGAATGATTCCCCATTCTCTGCATGCATAGCTCAGCTTCGCGATCTCTGCTTCACTAAACCGGGGGTCCTGCAGCTTGGCAAAGTCGACGATCGGCAAGTCGAAGGTGTCTAATTGGACAATATTGTTAGCGTCGACCTCTGGCCGGATGTACTTATCCGGTATTGCGGTTGACGAGGCGCCAAGCTTCGACGAAAGGGACTGAACATTGTCAGGTTGCAAGAACTTGAAGCTGGTGGGATCATCTGTCAGTGCTGTACCCATTTTACTTTTATTGTTTTGATCTTCCTTGTGTGTTTGAATAACTAGCTTGATTAGGGGTCTATTTATAATGATGGGGAGCAGGCACGTTTTCTATTGTTGCTATTTGTTATAAGGAAAAGTCATCAAATTTAAATAATACAAACCATCACCTTCTATCAAGAAGTTCTTAGATTTTTCAATAGCCACTAATCAGTAGGCAATTTTTTTTTTTTTTTTTGAAAAGTAGGCAGCGGCATCAGTAGGCAATTACCCCGTTCTTTTCATTTTCAGTAGGCAAGTCCTTCGTGCGGAGCCAAACAAATTAGATTGAAAATGAAATAGTTGGAAGAATATATTTATATAATATATGGACAGAGTTTACTAAAAGATGTAGACTAATTGTAAAAGACGAACTAGACAATAGAGAAACAGATAGAACAGAAGGGCCGGGCAAATAAATCTAGATCTTTTATCTTTCTAGGATCCTACGATTTCATAGGATATGTTAATTTTTTTTATTTTTTTCTTTACACATTTCAAACTTATTCAAAGAATATCCCTGTAAAAATATTTTATCCAAAAAAGTACTATGATTTAATCATATTTTCCGCTCTAATCAGCATAAATACTCATGATAGGATTTCACCTGATTGAAAATACAATGGGGTCAAAAGTTCGTATCGAAACAATGTAAGATCTTATTGTAATTTTTTAGCCTATCTAATAAAAAATTACTTATAAACATTGCTTTTTAGAAGTAATTACAATCTTGATAGGAAATTAGTAACCTTCTAATTTCTGGTTAGATTGCCCTGAGCCAATGTATTTGCCATGTCACCTAGTGCAAATATTGTGAAACAAAATACATTGAGTATGTTTAAGTTTCAAACGGTCTTAGTCATATATGATCGATGTTTTATCAAAGATTATTTAATTTAGAATGGTTGAATTTTGCAAAAACTCTGATAAGCTATTAAACGATTTTGAAATTGAATGAAATTTGAAACACTTTCAATCTATGAGTTCAATAAGATGACCATAAACTTTTTTTTTTTTCCATTTTTAAGATTTTATTTGAATTTATTTGAAATTTCATCGTCAAAAATTGTCAAAAAATGTGTTGTCAACCGATCTCTCCCCTGAGAGGGAGCAATTGACGATGGTTAACTTGACAATGCATTTCTTTCAAAAAAAATGAAAAAAAATCTAAATAAGTGTAAAAATGGAAAAACTTTTATACAAAAATGTATTGTCAAACAATTGGATTGAGTATGTTTTAAATTTTAGATGAGTTTAGTCATATACTCATATTTGATATTTCATCAAATATTGTTTAATTTAGAATCGTTGAATTTTACACAAACTTTTGATGAGCTATTAAATGACTTTGTAATTGAATGAAATTAGAAACACTTTCAATCTATCATTACTACTTATAAATGGAGGAGTTGGTTTGGAGATTGAAATGGCTATTTGTCCAAATAAAATATCAATCGTTAGATCAATTCCTATGATTTAATCAGAATCATTGATATTGATTTCTGTTGATTCGATTTTCTAACCTCCATTTAGTTTAGTTTGACTCATAGATATCCAACTGAAATCTTTCTAGCAGTAAATGCTCCATTTAATGGTTTCTAAAGTAATCTTCGTGACTTGGAGTATTAATCTTTCTTAAATTTGCTATGTGATAGTACTTCTTTTGTTGTGTATTGGAGCATGAAATTTTACATACTATTGATGATTTTTTTCATCGTGTCATTTTTTATTTATTATTTTTTTGCTAAATGTATTCTTGTATCAAACATGATAACTAATATTTTCGTATTTTATTTTTATGAAACTTTTATTGAAAATATTAAACATACTGTAACTAATATAATTTTAAATATCAAACAAGTGATAATTAATATTATTTGTATCAATTTTTATTAATGCCAATTTATAAATAATAATTTTTTTTTACAATACAATATAGGTATTCACACTGCAATGCGTGGGCACATGACTAGTAAGTTCAAGAAGACAACCATAATTTTTTTTTTTTTATATTTTCAAGATTTTATTTAAATTTATTTGAATTTTTATTGTCACTCAAATAATATTAATTATCACTTGTTTGATATTAATTATCACTTGTTTGGTTTTATTTAAATTTATTTGAATTTTTATTGTCACTCAAATAATATTAATTATCACTTGTTTGATATTAATTATCACTTGAATAATGTATTCTTTTTTTTTTATAAATAATATTGCCTAATATTAATTTATATTATCACTTGTTTGACTCAAATAATATTAATTTTTATTGTCACTCAAATAATGTATTCTTTTTTTTTTTTTGAGATAAAATGAGGGTCAAGCCACTCAAATTTAAATGTCTATAAAGACCCCCCATCCGGGTTTCGAACCCGTGACCTCCCACACGGAGAGCGTTGCCCTTAGCCACTAGACCAAAGGCTAGTTCTTATATGCATAGGTTAAGTCTTATAAGTTATAGGCTTATAGCTAGACAATATAACCGGCGTTCTAAATGCATTTGGTCAACAGAGTTGCAATAGGTTAGTCTTACATCTAGAGTGCTAGAGTCGTTTTAGCATGGAATTTTCTTCATTGATAGTTTGGTGCTACCCGGCGTTTACAATTCCACAAATAATAGTTTCTTTAATTTTCATTGAATGAAACCACCAGTTTGCTCTTCTCAATTGGCGGGTATTGTACTAAAACGAAATGTCTTTGGTCATAAAGATGTGGAGGGTCACTCTCCTAGGAGTGGCAAAAAAACTCATAGCTCGTGGCTCGCTAGTTAGTGGCTTGGGCTCGACTCGTTATTGGCTCGACTCGTTATTGGCTCGCTCGTTAAGCTCGTTAAGCTAATGAGCCGAGCTTGAGCTTGGCATGGCTCAGCTCGTTAAACTCGTTTGGCTCGATAAACTATTATTGATTGCAATTTGTACTGCTCTTATAGTAAATTATTAATATATTATACAACATATGGTCAAATATACTGTAACATCCCGACAAGCAGGCGGAACAGTAGCCGTGCTAACAAGCACAAAGCTATAAAAATATGCAATAATATACTTTACCAATAACAAATAAATAGCCACAATTCCCAAATAACCAACCCTCAGGTCCCAAACCCTTTTTATATACAGTGAGAATTTCCGTAATATCCCTTATGGAAATTACCGCAATCCTTTCTTTCATCCAAGTCGTCCTTGCATCGCAAACCTGTAACCTGGAACCCATGAAAAGTGGAACGGGTGAGAGTCTGAAACACTCTCAGTACGGTATTTAGTTCCAGCCGGTGGTATTTATCAAATCCACTAGCTAAACTGAATACCACTAAAATCATCACTTTTAATAATAATATAAATCAAGTTTATCAAATAATGAAATTTTGCACGTCTGTGACGATAATCCTTATCCCTGCAGCTATAAAGAATTAGACGTCAAGTCGATAAGTACATTCCTGTTTCCATTTTTCCTTTCAAAACCAGTTTAACGTCTTCCCTGCAAACCCACATGTATCAGTTCACTATCTCACATCAAACCAAAACAAATACCAGAATATACACAAACAATACAAACATGTACCAAAAATCCAAATATCAAGCATATCACACAAACCTGTATCAGACAAATCCACAACCTGCATATCCTGTGCATCTCAGCACGTATTACGAACCAAGTCAAACAACCAGAATCCCGTGCACAAGCACGTATCAGATATCACACAGAACAAGCACACGCAATCCCGTGCATCCAGCACGTATATCCTCATGTACCTGACGAACCCAGAGATCCAAATATATAACCCGTACATGCTTGTACATGCATGTCCGTAAATCATAGTGCTATAGTGAGGTAGCTAACCTCCTGCCGGTATCTCTATCCAGGTACAGATCAACAAGCACAGCAACAACAACAACATGATCAACAGCAATAATAGTATCCACAAACATACAGAAACGCACAATGCCAGAATCACTTACCTTTATCAATTCATGCACACACGCACTTCAACGCATAATAAGTATATCAAGAATATAAGTAAGCACCACGGAAGCATTTCGATAAATAAGATATATTCAGTTCAATTCATAGATTTGATAAATAACTGGAACCCGCACTTGTTTGACGAATCATAAGCACGAGTCCAATTCCGTTATCTGATTTCACCTCCCTGGCTGATACCGCAACACCACCTTATCACAGTCGATCATGAACATAATAATTATCCACTCCTGAGAACCATTAATTACCATATGATCTTGTTACTTTCGGACAACTAACATCAGTAATGAATTATAAAGGACTAAGACCTCTAAACTTAATCTCCTATTAAAGCATGATCAGTTACTAATCATTTCCACACTTAATATATTGTTAACTGATGTAAGCCTAATCAGTTTTGTGTGTTACTAAAAATTCCAAATACATTAAATTCATGTCCTGCCTCCTATCAGAGGTCGTTTCTTTTTATCTTTCACTGATATTAGTTTAATGTACTTAAGCTACTACAATTAATTAATTCTATTAAAGTTGGGTCTAACCAGTACCTAAGCCATTCAACATTTTCCATGTCTTTGTATTAAGCTGAATACGTGCTCATGCAAATCATTGTCTAGAAGGTATACATGTTACCACTTTACCAAGTTTCATCCAAAGAGTTTTATTAACTATACTAAAGTGCAACTCCCTGTAATTAAGTCCCCTTATATAACCATGCTCTAGTTAATTAAGGAAATATCAATTAAATATAACACCTTATTTATCAACAATCTATACGGTTGCACTTACGTGCCTAGATGTTTATATGAGAAAATTAGGATGATAATGCCCCCAGCTCCATGCCAAGCCAGTAAGATAAGTGCACTGACTCAACCCTTGTTAAATAGTTAACAATTAATACCTATATATGATTTGAAGGACCTGCAAGAGAGCGAAGGCCAGAGCAGCTAGTTATCACTCAAATCGATCAGTTTTTGCAAGAGTCGTGATTAGTATTCATCATCGTTTTAGTTCTCTGTCCGACTATATCCCTCTCATGCACCTTGAGACTATATAGTAAGAGTAGTGTGTGTGTTTCATATATATATCCATATATAATTATAGCGAGTACAATACTAACACTTCCTTCCTTTCCTACTCTAATCTCTCTTTTCCCTCTTGCTGTGTCTTCCCTATTTTCATATACAGACCATGAAACAACCATTTAATTGAGTGAGTTTACGAGAGGAGAAGTGGAACCGAGAAATTCAAGAAGCATCAGGAAGAAATCCGATTCACATGAAGAAGCTTATTCATCAATTAATTTAGCTTCCAAAGGAAGCCAACTCATGTACTGAAGCCACGCACCTACTCGAGTCCTCTCAAGCTTCAATCGGCCAAACAAGAGACAAATAAATACTCCTCTCCAAGAAATTCCTTCACCAATGAGATAGCGCCATGCACCAGGTTGCATGGGTAGAAATCTGCCCCCCTTTTGCCACGCATGAAGAGAGAATAGGAACCGGCCCATTAAACAAATTAATATCCACTTTAAGATGGAAGTTTGCATTTTAACCCTATGATCCTTAACTTCATAAAAGAGTCCTTCTTTATTGACTTATTAATTCTTTAATTCCTATAATTAAGCTCCTGAGGTTACATAACGATTATATACATATCAGGGTAGCATTTGCAATTACCATAATTCAAATATTGTTTTCGTATAATATAATCTCCATATGTGACGCTTAGCTCAAGTCATAACTGTTCTCTGATCTCACATAAATGTTGTTCAATATCTGACTATTATCAAGTAATAAATAATTTATAAAGCTTATCAAAATATCCAATTAGTTAGAGATATAAGAAGTGACGAAAATATATCTTAATTTTTGGATGTCAAAAATTTTAGATATTACATATATATAAAATTGTTATGTAAAATGTGTATGAACATATATTTATTAATCCTTTTATATTAATTTTAATATAAATTTTGATATAACATACTTAAAATTTTATTATTAAAAAATAAACAAGCTTAACGAGCCAGCTCGGTCAGCTCGTTAATTAAACGAGCTTAGCTCGAACTCGTGTTTTTGGCTCGTTAATTAAACGAGCCGAGCTTGAGCTTAGCCTAACTCGGCTCGGCTCGGCTTGTTTGCACCCCTAAACTCTCCTATAAAAATACTTTTTGTTGGTACCAACGGGTGTTTGCAATTCCACAAAATTAATAGTCTTCCCAATTGGCGGGTACTTAAAGAAAAATGGATTGGTCAATGGAGATGTGATGTTATAACCTAATAAAATATTTTCTTCGTTGGTAGTTTGGTACTAACAGGCGTTGGCGATTCCACAAAATAATTTTTTTTTCCGCTTCATGTTCACCGAGTCATGAAAACACTAGCTTTAATTATCTTTTTTGTGATATCTGAATTTTTGACCAAATAAGATATACTAGAGCTGTAACTCGGGCTTCGCCCCGAAATATGATAACAGATAAATAAATAATAAAGCTTATAAATTAAAAATATTCATTTAAAAAAAATTGAACATAATTTTAAAATTTTTGATTGAATAATAATGATGATGATGATATAATAATTTATAAATAATAGCGCATAAATGTTGGACCACTTTAAGGATTAAATTTTATCTTAGACATATCATATCATCTTCATCTTAAATGGGGATAGATAATATATATAAACCATTAGATCAAAGTGAATGAAGAGATTTAAACAAAATCAATGATTAATAATATTGATGATGTGGCATAGTTGAGGTGCTTGAAGAGTTATCCTTCTTTCTAGTTTATAGATTATATGTACTTATCGAGAGTTCTATGTGATATCAAAGTAATTAAGATTTTATGTGCAAGGGGCTTCTAGAAATCTCAGAGTGAGATTTATATAAGAAAAGAAATGCTTCTGGTAACATGAATTATATATTGATACGTGATTTCTTTGTTATCTATAAACTAGAAAGAGGAGTAACTCTCCAAGCACCTCAACTATGCCGCATCATCAATATTATTAGCCATTAATTTTGTTTAAATCTTTTCATCTACTTTAATCCAATGGTTTATATGTATTCTCTTTCTCCATTTAATAAGATGATATGATATGTTTATGACAAAATTTAACTCTTAAAATAGTCCCACATTTATGTACTATTATTTATAAATTATTACATCATCATCATCATTATTATTTACATAAAAAATTTTAAAATTATGTTCAATTTTTTTAAATAAATATTTTTAATTTATAAGCTTTATTATTTATTTGTTATCATATTTCGGGGCGAAGCCCGAGTTACAGCCCTAGTAATAATAAAAATTGAAAGCACTTGACGTTTGTTAGGGGGCATTTGGTTGGAGTTATAACAAATGCCTAGGAACAATAGAATGCCTGGACATCATATATCCGGGAATGCAATTCCCTGGTTTGAACGGATGTCGCGTTTGGTTCTATCTTGAAATATCCTAACAATGCGTTTGAATTATTATATACGATATTAATTACATTCAGAAAATATCCTCTTTATGTATTAATTATTATATACGATAAGTCAATTAAATATTTTTTTTATTTCCAAGTTATTAGAAAGCTTAGATCTAGTCAATATATATTCGATTTCTTGACCATATTTTTAAAAAGAGGAGGGATCAAATGACCACAACTTTTGGTACTCCATCGGTAACCACAAAATTAAATCACAAATAAATACATTTTTAATAATTAATTAACAAAACCAATTAATGGAATATTTTTATATATCATATTTATGTGTAATAAAAAATTATATCATTTTGATTTTATTTACATGTGAATTAAGCATTCACAAAAATCAACGGTTCAAATTTTATGATTTTTTATTCTCCCTTGATGGCAATCGAAACAATATTAAATTTTCATCATTTTATATATATATGTTATTGAGATGATTTACAATACATCTAATGGTTTAGATTTATTAATTTATGTATAAATAATAATGTGGTCATCAGGGTACCAAATTTTGTGGTTATTGGATCCCTTCTCTTTTAAAAATTGAAATCTTTAAAATTATTGTATGTTTTAGGCCCTGTTGGTGTCAATGAAAAGATACATTATACCAGTTACCTTACAATTAAATTCTCTTGAATTTTTTATTTTGTTTGATGTTATATCTCAGAAGGAATTATTATACTGATCGGTTTTATGGGGCATTGAGTTGGAAGAAAAAGACGATCAGAGAATGGAAAAAAGAAAATATAAATAAAAGGATAAGAAAGGAAAGTGATAAGCACAAATTTAGTATATTATCAATTACCACTCGATGGCAATCAGAAAAAACCTCCATTCAGCGGGATCTGTGAATTCCCACGAATCAGAGCATTATTAATACCAGGGAATGCATAATTACCGCTCTTATTACCATTCCATCTTAACCAAACGCGGCTGTTGGAATTACACTGTAGACATTCCTAGGAATCTTAAAACTAAATAACATATATATATAGGATTTCGGCCTGTACATGAATACGAGTTGGGTTGGCATTTTTATTGGGCCGACTCACCATATGTACAGTTTTAGTTGATCTTTTTTCTTTCATTAACTCATTAATTCTCACCAGTATCTGAAGAAGTCTTTTAATTTAATAATTTCAACATGGATGCATTATGATCGATAAGATAAGATCCATTCAAATAATTTGAGCTTCTATACATGAGAAAACATGGGAAATATAATTAAAGTGATCTTTGGAGTCGTTTATGATATGGGATATTTTTAGGAGTCAAATATCTCTCTATATTTTTAACAAGGCATGCTATTTTTAACAATCTATTTTTAACTCTTCTCCATTCCTTAATTTATTTTTAACAAGGCATGCTATTTTTGAAATCGAATTCTATAATGATCCCTAGCGACTCCCAGAAATAGTCAAGCTACTTTCGTAACTCAATTCATATTTTTATTTAGCAATACGGAAATATTATATTAAAAAGCTAATAACTCAAATTGTGACAGTCGTGCGGGATGACATTTTTCTCTTTTTTCTATATCAAGGATTAATATGTACTCAATCTTATATTATTGCTGCCATCATTCTTCTTAGTGTCTGTATTTTAAGGCTAATAGATTTGTCATGACGGAAGACATCTTGTGCTGCATGATAATCCAATGTTCGCCTTTTTCTTTGTTTAATAATTACTAATATTCGTGGAGCAGGGGTCTTAATTTTTAATGTCAAAATAAAAGTTGTGGGTGCACGTAAGAACAATATCTCTGCTGTACATGTACAATCTCTCTATATTAAAAAACACGCAAGGAATGGAGATCTCCATTGTGGTCTCATGAAAAATGGTTAGATGAGATTGTAATGGAGGATCCAGATTGTCTCTTGCCTTTAGATCTGCGGTGCATGATGAATCTGATATCAAATCAACGGTTGGATATCAATGATCCATAATTAATCTTATTTTGGATCCAAAATAGATATCCATGATCCATAATTAATCTTATTTTGGATCCAAAATAGATATCCATGATCCATAATTAATCTTATTTTGGATCCAAAATAGATATCCATGATCCATAATTAATCTTATTTTGGATATCTATTTTGGATATTCAACATTTTCAAATATAGATCCAAATATCTCTCTATTTTAAAAAGCACCTTAGGACTGGATATCTCCAGGTGGTCTCATGAAAAATGGTTCGATAATACAAATATGAAACTTTCATAATACTCTCTCTTTCTGCAATTCGCATTATATAAGTAATATATTTTTTGTGAGATCATTATATTGTTCATTTGAATGAAAATGGAAATTACATAATATATATAAAAGTTATCCGCCGCATCGCGCGGGTACGCTGCTAATATATATATAAAAAAAAAGGTAAGTTTAATTAGTTTATATGAATTGACTGGTGCCAACTCTCTCATCCTATGTTAATAAAATGAAACAAATTTATATATATTCGGCCAGCATATATATATATTCGGTCAAGACAAGTTGTATGTAGGGCAATTAAGGGGTAGCTTCTCTTTCTCAAAAAAACTAATAACAGGAGTAAGAAAGGGGACAAGAGAAACCTAATTAATAAGAAGTGGGGAAATAAAAGTTACGTACTGGCCAGCCATGGAAGTTATGAACGAGGAGAGGGAAGAGGGGGGGCTGAGAGCGGTTATGTACCGTAAGTATGTATTATGTAAGTTAGGACTTAGGATACTGAAATGAACAGATCACCGGGAGTACTCAGAGATGAAGTATAGAACTGATCACACCGACCGGCTTTGATCGTCATTGAACCGACTTTGCAACTGGTATGTATGTGCTGGTTGCCTTGGTCTTAGTCTCTAATTATGTGAGCTGTGTTCATTATTTTACACGTATGTGTGCATGTATGGTTTGTGATTAGCTTGATGTAGGGTTTAGAAATTTAGTTCAGTGAGCAAGTCTCTAAGTGCATATATATTTATATATGGCCTGGAGGTTGAGTCTCCTTTTTAAACGAAAATAAATGAAATGAATTGGGATGTCAAAAAAATAAGAACATCAAAGAACAAGGTATGAAATATAGACCCATATGTTGCAACCGGGAAAATAAGAAAAAAAAATGAAACTAACTATGATTATGTGGTGCTTGAGTTAATACCTGAACTAAGTAGCTAGGCTGGATGTATAGTCATTACATTTAATAAAAATAAAGGGCTACAAGAAGGGTGGCTTTATAAACTGTATGTGCATATGTCAGGTGGCAATTACGCTATATATGGCTATGCATGTTTTACTGATAGAGAACAGTCTGAGTTAGAGGTTGCCAGAGAGATCATCACGGAAAGAAAAGCATGGTTCTAGTAAATGACAATACAGCAAAGCAATTTTGATGTCTACCTTAGCTGCTATATGCTGAACACTCCAAATATGCTTGTATTTTGATGGCTGAACACTACCAGTCAGCTATTTTTCTTTACTTACTTTTGGATCTTTTGTTTTCTTTCAACTTGTTTTCTACATTATGTAAACTCTAGATCACCTTTGGTGATCCTTATAATTAATAAAAATTTGAGGGCATGACCTTCATCTTTTTCTCAAAAAAAGATTCTTATGAAAAATAATAAGGTATAACTTAATACTGGTTCTCAGGATTGGATTACTGAGATGTCTAAGATCGCTTCTGGTACAGTGCGCCATTATCAGATTGAGCAATGACATGAGATCAGATGATGCGCAGCCAATCGATAAAGACTCGTTAAACAGGTGCAGGTTCCGGTTATTTATCAAATCTATATTGCAACTGAATGCTTGATTTATGAACTGATTATGTGATGATTGCTTATATTGCTGATTTGTTGGTTATGCTAGCAGAGATTCCAATAATGACATGCTCCACTAATTCCAAAAAATTGTCAGATCTAATCTGAAAATTCCCAAATATTTGGATAGGTTTGCTAGCAGGGATTCCAATAATGACATGCTCCACTAAATCCTCTACTGATATGGGCATCTCTGAAAGGGAACTCTGTTCCCTCCATTGTCCCTTTCTCTGCCATTTGCAAATTACCAGCAGTAATGAAAATTAGTACATGATCCAATTCGCTGTGATAGCCGGGTTCAACCTACCGTTCGCTGTTCTACAAACACTAGACCAAATATATATTGTCAAGTTGTTAGGTTGATTAACAGGGATAAAAGCAGTTCACTGATTCAACATCGTTTTCTGCAAGATGGTTAGATTGTTAGTAAAATAGTAACTTGATGGATCACTTAGGTGTTATTTAAAAAAAATTACCTAAGTTTGAAAAGCTTCTTTTGTTCTTTAAAATATTCTTAGTTTGGTGGTTCACTGCTAACCAATATTGCCTCTTCTGTTGCAGAGGAAAAGGAGCAGGAAGAGGGGATTAAAGCCACTAATGATATTTTTTTAGGTAAGTAGGTAAATGCCTACTTAATTATTTTTATAAAACCCAACAAGGCCACTGATGAATTGGCGTCGACATTTTGACAAATCTTCATATATAATCATAAATCATTTAAAGGAATTTCAGATCAAAATATAAATTCATAATAATTTTGTTAATTAAATCCATACAGGCATACATTGAAGGACCTTAAGTCTTTAAAATAAGAAAGCCAATTTTTGAAGTCAGACTCAATGAAATTCAGATTTGTGCATAAAAAAGATTCTTATGAAAAATAATAAGTTATAACTTAATACTGGTCCTCAGGATTGGACTACTGAGATGTCTAAGATCGCTTCTGGTACAGTGCGCCATTATCAGATTGAACAATGACATGAAAACAGATGATGCGCAGCCAATCGATAAAGACTCGTTAAACAGGTGCGGGTTCCGGTTATTTATCAAATTTATATTGCAATTGAATGCTTGATTTATGAACTGATTATGTGATGATTGCTTATATTGCTGATTTGGTGGTTATGCTTTGAATTGTGTGAAAGTGAACTGAATGTTGCATGTTTGCATGACTTGATATAAAGGTAAGTTATTAGATGTATGGCATTGTGCATTTCTGAATGTATTTGTGAATACTGTTGTTGTTGTTGTTATTGTTGTTATTGCTAGATATGTACCTGGATAGAGATTTTGGCAGACGGGTCGCTTCCGTGTTCGGTGCCATGCGCTATGTGTTACCAATCTCTGAGGCCGAGCCAGGCAAGGGGATGATATATTTTCATATCTCTGAGTTTGTCAAATACATGAGGATACGTGCTAGATGCACGAGATTTGTTTGATTGTTTTGTGTGATATATGATACGTGCTAATGCACAGGATTGTGTTGGTTTAACATGGTATGTGATACGTGCTGAGATGTACGGGATATGCAGGTTGTGGATTCGTCTGCTACAAGTTTGTATTGTTTGTGTTTATATTCTGGTATATGCTTTGGGTTTGATATGAGATAGTGAATTGGTCTATGTTTTTGCAGGGAAATCGTTATGGTGGTTTTGAAAAGGAAAATTGAATATATTTATCGACTTGACCTCTAATTCTTTGTAGTTGCGATAGCACATAGGTTGCATGGAGTGATCCAAGTAGAAGAGTGAAGGGTTTATACCCTAAGAACGTCTTCCATCCCTGTTATCAACTTATCTTACTTTCTGTTATTTACTGCTATTTGTTAGAACTGTTAAAATCCAAAAAACAACCAAACAAACCTAGTCTAATTAAGTGAGATAGGAGAGGTCATGTTTACCAATCCGTCCTTGTGGATTCAACTCTAACTATACTGTAATTTAGTCGTGCGCTTGCGGCTTGACTGTAGTTCGTTTAGAATATTTAAAAGTAGTGTCACTCTCGCGGGAGACAACAGCGGTAGGCTATTTGTTTTTCCAATTACAAAGACCAAATATTTCTTCTTGAAGGCCACACTGAAAATAAGTTTTGTTTTATGAGAACATATAACTATTGAATCAAATAATATTTATTTACTAATATCATTTTCATAAACAAATCTGTGCACTTTAAAAAAATAATAATAATAATTGTTAATACTTAATAAAATAATTTTTTAGTTAAAAATATATAATTATAAATAAAACTGATGACTGTCCTGTGCTCCTCAGTTCCTCTCTCCGATTTATTAATTTCCGACAAAAATTCAAAATAACCGAAACCCTTGTATATATATCCTACTTTCATTCGACACACATCAGATCATATATCAAATCATATGGTAATTGCGCAAGCCCTCTCAACATCTTGTACATGAAGTACACACAACAGAGACTGGCAGAGGCTAGGGGAAAGAGAAGTCGGGTGACAATCGATGTTGCACGTGCGGGTGATGGAGTACTCGAGCGGTGATCAAATCGACGCAAATCGATCGGACGGATTCCATAGTCGTCGACAACGGAAGGTGCGTGGTCTCTCTTTTAAAATCATATTCCTTTTCTTGTATCGATTCGCTTCGTTGTTCGAGCAATCGAAAACTGTTGAATTAGAAAATTTGCAATTGAATTGCTATCCGATATATTTGGAAATAAATCAACTCTGAATTTGAGAACACATATTAGTTTGCTGATTTTGATATACGATTGGACTTCATGGATAATGTTTGTTTGCATTCAATTGGACAATATGATCTGCTTGGGTAGGGAAAATAAATTTATTAGTATGTTGGTCTCTGTAATTGGTCTTGGATGGCAGGACACACGTAACATAAAGGAAATAATATATATTGTCACTTCAAAACAGAACATTGTTATAACAAGATTTAGTCTTAATGAATTAATGAAATCCGAGTATACATATGTATTTATTGCTGTAGTGAGATGATTAAGATGACTCATTAAGTATGATTAGAGTGCTATATCGATTAAGTGAACGTATATAGAACAATTAATACTCCAGAAAGAGTGTTAAATCTCTAGGTTTCTCAGCTATGCCGCCTCACTTTCATTTCCAATCGTTAGATTCTTCATTTGCTATTGATGTTTGCTGATACAATGGTGATAAATCAAAACATCGCATGGAGCACATTTAATGTAGAATACATAAATTTATGGACTTAAATTCGCTTCCACTTCCAAAACATTTATGGTCGGTAGTCGTTAATATTTAGATATAGACTTCCAGTAGCTAGCCCCATATTAATCCTTCTAAATTTAAATTACCATTAATTACATGTATGTATGAGCATTATAATTTATTAACTCAAAACGCTTTCATTTCATTGGTCTGCATTTATAGTATGCATTATTTAACTAATGTTTTTCGTTTACAAAATCTATAAACTAGAAAGAGGGGTAACTCTCCAAGCACCTCAACTATGCCACATCATCAATATTATTAACCATTGATTTTGTTTAAATCTCTTCATCTACTTTGATACAATGGTTTATATTTATTCTCTCTTTCCATTTAATAAGATGATATGATATGTTTAAGGAAAAAATTAATCCTTAAAGTGGTCCAACATTTATGTGCTATTACTTATAAATTATACATCATCAATATTATTCACATAAAAAATTTTAAAATTATTAAAATTATGTTTAATTTTTAAAATATATATTTTTATTTTATAAGCTTTATTATTTTTTTGTTATCATATTTCGGGGCGAAGCCTGAGTTACAGCTCTAGTGAGAATTAAAAAATGAAAACTGTAAATTATTTAGCAGCATTTTAAAGAAATTTTTTTCTTCTTACAAATGCATCAACGATAATATAAATTAATGAATATACTTAGAGTTTATTTGCTTTTATAGTTAAAACTCATAAATTTTCATTACGATTTTAATTAAAAAAATTTTACATATCTGGGGCGAAGCCCGGAACACAGCTCTAGTTAAGATAATAATTGAGATGAGAATTAAGGCCATTGTAGCAATAAGATAATAAATTAATGGACCCTTTGGAAGAATGGTATTCGTTTGAATCGAGACTATCACTTCGTTCGCCTCTATTGTCCGGGCTTTGCCTTCTATAGGTGAATTTCCAGTACCATGTTATTCCGCCCTCTCTACCTGGGACGCTATTGAGGGATATCATCCGGCAACGAGCATCGACTAATTAATTGATCGATAGATTAATTGATATTGATATAGTTTCGTACCAGTCATTGACTTATGTTGTGTTCGAATTGGGACGGTAAACCAAGAACAAGGATTATGAATATAGCACTATCAAATAGACAGACTTTATTAAATTGACATTTAATTGATATTAAATTGAATGAATTGCATTTTGAAAAATTGATCTCCTATCGTTATGTATCCGTTTGGAATTCCTTCTGCACTGGGAAACACTCGGTTTCTCATGCGCACCTTTTTTGCAGGTGAGGAAAAAATTGCTGGTTGCCACGTAAATGAAGAGTTTTGAAATTGCTTCTAAAGATTTAGTTTTAATTTTTTATATTTGTTATTAGGACAAAAAAAACTTCCGCTGTATTTTGTTTAAATTGATGTATGATATTGAAAATATATTATTTTGTATGTAATATGAATTTGTGGTATGAAATTTGTATTGTTGACTGGCTTGTTTTGGCACCTTGCGTTGAAAGTGCGGCGGACGGTCCATTTTCCTTTTATGAAAATCCGGGCCATTACAAGTGCTTCTATAAGCATTTTAGATTGAAACGCTTACTGTCCAAATTCAAAAATCCGATGTCCGAAATTTAATCAAAATTGTTTATTATAATTTTAACATAATTAAGTTGGATGATGCCATTTTTTATCATTTTAGGAACTTTATAATATGGCTCTCAAAAAATTATAAATAAATCAATTTTGTATGCCAATGTTTAAAAAATCATTAAAAATAACTAAAATTTTCTTAACATGGAAAATTTTGGTATTTTACTAATTAATTATGTCAAGATTATTATGATTTATTTGGATTAAAATTATGGACAACATATTTTTTAAATTTGGACCGTAAGCGTTTCGGTCTGATATACTTACGGAAGCACCGTAGCTAAAAGAGAGTTAACCAATCCCTAGTTATTGTTAACCACATTTGGAACTGAATCACGATACAAATAGTTTAAGATTATTAGGAGGAAAAAAAAATCAAATTATTGAGGAAGACAAAATTGGAAAATATCATCATTGTAGACTGCTGTTAACTACAATATATATATTATATATTAACTAAAATATAAAAGCTAGACACTATTTCACACATACAATCAAACAGATTTCTTTTGGTCAAATCATATGGAAAACATGAACTAGTTTCTGTCATCTAGTGACCAAAGAGAGTTAACAAATCCAAACCTGGCAAATCGGGTTGGTCGGGTTGTATTTGGGTCGGATAAACTAAGATTCGGTTTGCTTCCGGATTCAGGTAGGTATCGGATTCGGACTCTGTCGGATCGATTAAATTCGGGTTCGGTACAAAGACGGGTCGGGACAACTATATTGCTCGGATATACGGGTTCGGATATTATTGATTTTCGGGCCAATCTGGATACGTGTTGGCTCAGGTGCCTAATTCTTCTTAATCGGGCCTATATGGGTTACAGATATTTGAGGTGCAGGTTCCAGATACAAATCGAGCGGGTCGGGTTTTGTCTTAATTAGGGTTAACTTATTAATTTATCGATCCCTCGGATAACTTTTGCATATAATATTATAAAACATTATGATTCAAATCATTTTTGGGTCTTTATTCAGGTTTATGTTGTTGGAATATAACTTTATAATTTAATGTAAACCAACCAATCATTTGAACTAACATTTTTATTTGTGTGCATCATGCACATATTAATTCTTAAAAAAACCATATGCACATTTCTGAATAAATTAATGCAAATAATATAAACAATTAATTTGTACTTTTATCACATCTCGGATATTAATCACTCTCGGTTTGGGTTGATTCAGCTTCGGATAATTGTCGGTTTAGGGTCATATAAATCCGGATCGCTTCGGGTTTGGGTTTTTACAGGGTTTGAATAATTTGTATTCAGATTCTTAATATTTGCGGGTGTCAAGAAGAGAAGCTCACGCAGGGCACGGCGGTTCTCCTCGACGTTCTCAACGTCGATGCTTGCAAGATGCTTCCCGATTGTGCCGGTCAACTTGTTGGCTGCCAGGATACCCTTTCCTGGTGTGCCAATGTTAACGCAGGCAGCATTCTTCTTCAACTCCTCTGTAATTAAAAGCAAGATGATGTGAATAAAAATGTAAATTATTGTCATTTTCAAATAGTAATTTTCGAACCATAAGACTTAGACTTTGATAAGAGAGGAAGTGGCATGACACAAAGTACTATATCAGGAAATATTATATTGATTTTCATTAATTATTATACAGAAACTGCCAATTGTCAATTTTCAAAATAAGAAAGCAGCAAATGTCTCTTTACCAAAAAAAGTCAACAAAAGGCATGACAAATGCAAATGTTGACAGGATATTTCAAAAATAATTAATTATGTGATATGGCGTTAGATTCCAATTTGCAACTATGACAAATTAACCAACCAGACTTGAGGAAAGAGGAGCATCATGACATCAAAAGCAGAAGAAATATCTACCACTTAAGTCATGAATTAAAAATTTTAAATTAAATATGACATCAGTATGTTTAATTGTTTAGGTATCTAATTAATAGTAGGTTAAAATCAGTATAAAGGCAAAACAAAGGACCAAAAGTGGAAGATCTGGTTTCATTTTTTAATTTTATACATGAATAATCTTTCTCTGAAGGTATTATTTTTTTTGGGCTAAATAAAGAAATTACAATTATGGCTACGCATAAACCGGAAAACGATCTAATATATGATATGAGCAGTGATGATATTAAGATTGCAATCAGGTGGGCATTTCGACTTCGAAAACGAGAATAGAGTTTCAGAAAGTTTAAGTTCATTTCAAATTCCCAAATGATAATTTTGAACGTGCTTACTGCTAACAATTAAAAAATGCCTCAACAATTTTTTAACCAACAGAAACATCAATTGATGCAAATATTACCTTGGCTATGCCATTTTTTTAACCAACAGAAATTATATCCGGACGAATAGTAAAACTTAACAGAGCTGTGCAGCAAGGTAGATGATCCAGTCTATACAGTTTATCAGTTCCAAACTATTCGGACGAATAGTAAAACTGGTTAAGAATTCGATTAACAACATTCAAAATATTTATTTCATATATGCATCCAAGGTAGTTTATACAATTTATTAGTTCTCAGTTGTCTGACAACTAATTCCACACTGAACATTGAGCAACAATAAACATTGAAAATGATTAACAACATTCAAAATATTTATTTCATACATCCAAGGTAGTTTATATATCCAAGGCAGTAGCAAGCTTTACACCAGATACCTTTGAGCTCCAGCCAGCTTCCGCGTGATCCAGTCATGCTTTGGCCATTCACTGTACAACGCAGTCTAAACAACATCAGCTGAATCAGAGGACCTCCCTTCAATAACAACACATCGCTGCACCCACCTCTCAAGGGTAGTAACCTCCTTTGTGACATCAAGCTCAGTAGAGGGGATTGCGTCGCCCATTCCGATTACCCTGCTGTGTCGTGTGTTTTACTGGTCCTGATCAAATCGAATGAAAAGTTCGACTGGAAATGGAAACAATTTGACTGGAAATGGAAAGTTCAGAGGGTAGGGAATATGTTGGAATGGTTGCCACTTTAGTCCCATATTAGGGGCTTCACAAATTTTACCACTTCTAGCACAAATTAAGGCACGGGCAGGGCCATCGTCTCTAACGCCGATCAATGATGGGCAGGTATTAAAATAAGCCTCAAATATTTGGAATGACAGCACATCAATGACGCTGGGGAAAGGTAAGGGGCTCGACATATTTTTCCTATCTAAAATATATACAAGCTTAAAACATGCAAGGTAACATAATAGTATACCCTCATCACTAATAGCTCCTAGCTACAAAAATGCTGTACTGAACATGAAATTAGAATTTGTACAGCCTTTGAACCCCCAATGACTATACTGCCCCTATTTATCATTAAACACTTCTTAGGTTGTATATACAAACCCCATGTACTGTTGTACTAAAACAAAACTACATAGTATCTTGAACAGCCCAAAAGACCATATTGCCCTTGTTCATCGCTTGGAAATAAAACCTAGAACCCATAAACAAAGTGGAGCGGATGAGAGTCTATCAACTCTCAGTACGGTATTTAGTTCTAGCCGATGCGCTTATTAAATTTCATTAGCAACAGTAAATTTAAAACCAACAGATTCTACATGACACAACAACATACAAGAACCAGTTCACAAGCATCTCACTTACCTTGTAATAAAATTCTGAACAAGTTAATACCATTACCATATTGTTCCATACCTGACGAACCGTGAGAACCCAAATATCCTCTCTAGTGCTTGGCCGAGCACCTAGAGATCAAAGTCAGTACAGTACTGCAAAACTTATGAGGTAGCTAGCCGCCTGCCGGGTCTTGATTCAGGTATTCTTTTCATTTCCACATTTCAGGACATACTTACCAATATACACAATGCAAACATGCTATATGCAGCAACAAATTCCATGAATTAATCATCAACCATACTATAAAGCACACACATACAGTTCAATCTTACAAATAAGCATGGTAATTGTGCTAATTAAACTTAATAAACATATCGGAATCTGCACCTATTATTCATTCCCCGCTGAGATGAACCCTCGTATATCTCCTCTAATGCCTCTTGATCTATTTCAATTAAATCTTTAACTTAGAACTCACAAATCAGACAACAACTTTCTGTTATGACTCGTGAGTAAGAAATACCGGTTGCATCACGTTTAGTAATAAATTAGTTAATCATTCAGCCGGTCAGCCCCAATTAACTATCAGGTTCTATCAAGCTTGTATTTTTACAGAAAATTACCATAATACCCTCATCTCAAAGCCTTAAATTAAGCACCGTCCATAATACTTTATTCCTTAAATTAAACAACGATCGATCATCAAAACACAGATTATTAGTTTATTACATAGGGATCAGATATTGTCCAAAGCCATTTGGACGGTCCAAAGGACGCAGAGAGCCGTACGATCTAATTGTTGGTGATTGATCGACCGTGATTTGAGTAGGTGCTAAAAATAGTATGCCGGTTACATTTAGAATGATAAGGTCACACACTATCACCGTTGATAAACATATAAATCGAATCGAATGGTTTAACCATGCCTTTTGACGGAGACCGTCCAAATGGCTTTGGACCAAATTCTAGTCCTATTACATAATACCTTATTCAACGATCGATCATCAGAACACAGATTATTACATAATTCTTTATTCCTTACAATTTTAAACCATGATCATCAAACATAGATTATTATATGGTAGTCATAAAGTCGAGGCTCGTGAAAATCTTTTCAAGAGCTGACTATATGAACTAATTCCCGATTCTCTCCATTCTATCACGTCGGAGAAATACTTTAGCAATATTCATGCATTATATCTTGAGGCTTTCCTTGTAATCAGTCCCTTTCAGCCTGTCACCAAAATAGCCTTTGAAAAATGCGTCGTAGGGCAGTGACTTGTAATTCGCCTTCCCTCCTTTGACGATAGCAGGAAGTGGACCCACAGTGCACTTGCGATTAGGGTGCTGGAAGCATGCTATGGTCATCCGCTCTGTTGTGGGGTTTACCGCCGCCCGGTGATTCATGCTTTTGTATGCTCCATTGGTCATAATCTATCCATGGAAAACAAGTGCATATCATTAAGAGCACTAGCTAGTATATACTATTTTCATCAAATTCTCATACAATGAGTGCTGAGCTCCTATAAACTGATATAAAACTAGCTCATGATTTTCAAAAATGAAACCAAATTGGAAATTGAAGTTTATTAGATTCATGATTGTCACTGACAGTTACTAGTCCTCTTAGAAGTGGAGTACCCTGAAAGCACATGTTTTAGAATACCCCACTGCTAAGTGGTGATCATAATAATTTAAGGATCTTATAAAATGCACAAACATTGTTTAATTTTCAGAAACGTAACCAAATTTACCTCCAGAACATCACCGATGAAGACAACAAACGCTCTGGGGCGAACGTTTACACTCAACCATTTTCCATCCCTTTCTAGTTGCAATCCTTGGACCTCATTGATATGCTGCAGCAGAGTGATAGCAGTCCCATCGGTGTGTGCGGAGAGACCCAAAGCCTTATCGGGTTGTGGGCATGGCGGGTAGTAGTTGATTCTCATGTCTTGCGGCTGCCCCTCGAAAAGCTCAAGAAACTCCTCTGTTTTGATTCCAAGATCCTTCGAGAAGGCCTCTAATAGCTTGCGAGTCAGTCTGTTCATTTCACTCGAGTATTTATCGAATGTATCCCTACAACAAATTTGATTCTTCAATTAATTATGACATCTTAAAGTCATCAAAAAGTCAATATTGTTTGAAAGGCTTGCATTATATTTTGTCAAAATTCAGAGGGTGACAAATTGACGATATATGTGTACCTAAAGGTAGGAGGATTGGTCGGCCAAAAGCGGAAGTTCCTGGCTTCCACAGGGTGGGTCGCGAGAGCCAATATATCGGACCAGTCTAATTTCTGCTCATTGGATACGATGAAGTGTTGGCCGTAGCCTTCAACGCCGTTGTCTATGGCAACGACCATCTTTTCCTCCAACGGCAAGTGGAAGAATGCCATGCTATCTGCCTTAACCTCTTTCAAGCCATTCACTTCATGATTTATAAGCTACAATAAAGAGCATGTCCATTTTGCATGATTACCAATCCGTAACTTGTAAAACATAATTATGGTACCTTAAGCATGTAATTATTGGATATTTTGATCATTTGCGCCTTAAAAATAGAGTATTATATAACATTCAACTGTAGAGAAGGGGGCAATATCTAGGGGTGTAAACGAGCTGAGCTGGCTTGGTCTGAGGTATGTGTGAACTCATTCGTTAAGAGAGTGAACCGAGCCAGCTCGTTTAACAAACGAGTTACGAGCTGATTACCCAAGCTCAAGACCGCTTGTTTGTGCTCATTTAGCTCATCAAATATCAAATACAGAATTACAGTCTGGACAGGAGGCTCATTTAGCTCGTCAAATATCATTTAGCTCGTTTATGCTTGGTGTGAGGCGCGTGGAAATGTGGCAGGCGTAGTGGACGGGAGGCTAGACCGGCGGCGTGGCGTGGACGGGCGGCTGGATGGAGCGGCAGAGACGGGGAGAAGAATGGGTTTAGGTGGACATGGACGGCTGGACGGAGCTGCGTGGGGCGCGACCAGATCTGCGGATCGGCGCTGTGATGAGTCTTAATTGTACTCTATTTTATATCGGGATTTATCTCTTAAACTATACCTTTTCATTTAGTTTTGAGTTAATTTAGTTTAGTTTTTGTGTCAAGTTCGAGATACTGCCGCATTCTTGATTTTGATTGCAAATATGAAGAATTGGAAGAGATTTGGACACGAAACAAGAAGACTGAAGGAAGACGGACGAAACGCGAATTTATTGAAGAGAAACTGCAAGAATTTCGATCCGACATAAATCAATTCGGACCGAAATTGTTTAAACTGAACCAGTGAAGAATCTGCAGACATTTCGGACCGAATTGAATCAATTCGGACCGAAATTATGTGGTTTGAAACAGTGCAGGAAATTCGGTTTGAATTGTTTGCTGCCGAATTTTTCTGAGCAGTTATTGATTTATTTAGGCAACCTTTGGTATATTTTTCTGGAGGTTTTTGATATACATAGACTTCTCTTCTCTTCAGAGAGGCTGGCTGGGAGGTATCTGTTAGTGTTTATGTACTAGAGAAACATACATATTTATATTTATATATATATGGCATTCGCTTGTTCATGGTTATTCTTATTTGGATGTTTTATTCATTAGTTTCCTTGAATTGATGTTACGTTATGGCTTGTGTCGTTTACGACAAGAGCAAGTGATATGCCATGATGGGTATGACGTCAATTCTAAAACTGCCCTGATCTATGATAACTAGCATGGTACTCTAGTTGGTCGGATAGGATCAGCATATGAGTCTAGCAGATGGGTTTGTATCACGTCCCATTGATAGCGCGGCTGTCAACTAGATCATATGGATGCATGTGCACATTCTCTGTGACATGGCATTGGACTGACCGCGACAAGAATATGACAAAAGGAATGTGTTATGTCATTCATATTCTTGTCAGTGTTGGATTCACGGTTGAGGTTATCATGGTCAAATATCATGACTGCACACTGTGACTATTTTCCTATCCCAACCGTAACAGGTGGCATAAGGGATTCCAGTTCGGTGTGTAGAATTGGTAGCTTGGATCATGGATGATCAAGATACTGGAATGTCTCTCATCATAGATGAGTTATGATATCCTCTGGGCCCCTTGACTTTATGGATTACACACGCGCGCAATGATTAATATTAATCATGTGTTTAATCTATATGGACGTCAAGTAAATGATATATATTTGTGAGGATGACACAATCCTGCCTCAGACTTTATCTTGGATATTCATATGACATAGAATCAACACAAGTAAGGTACTCTTACTCAGGATCAAGATACTACGTGGACGTGCGTACTGTCTGTATCATTTGGGGATCGTCACGTGGATGGCTTGACACTGATGATGATCAGCATTGAACAGGTAGATGAGAATCACTGTTAATGCAACCCAACATGATCCAGATCCCTATAAGGTCACACCTACAGAGGCTCTCGACCATTAGTCCTGTTCAGGTTCGTGTCACGTCGGCGAACGTGTAACGAGTGATGGCAATAAGTCAAATCAGGCGCGGCCTGACTTGAGCTTGATTGGGCATCATGATAACCTGAATATCATCATGGCTATGATGTTTTGATCTTATGTCTCGAACATATGAGAGAATACTTGTCATTTGGTTCTGTCAGCAGTTCCGTTATAACGCAACATATGTTGCGTTATAACGGAATCTGTGACAGAAATCTGGTTCTGTCAGGTGTTGCGTTATAACGCAATATTGGGTGCGTTATAACGCAACCTGACAGAAAGGCAGATTAGGGTATGTGATTAGGGTTTCCTTAATCACTCTTGACAAGTATAAAAGGGAAGGTTTCATGCACGAAAAAGTAAGTTTTTCCCAGCCACCTTTCTTCCTCTCTCTCTCTCATGTGTTGAGAAATCTCCTCTATCAAACCTAGGGTTTAGGGTTGAGATTCGTGCGAGGAAAAGATCGAAGGACCCGCCGGCAACGTCTTCTCGCCTAGACGGACGGTGGTGGCCGACCCTTTGGTGGACAAGGGTGACGCGCGCGACGGGACAGCCGAGAGCAACCAATCACGCGTCAAAGGTATAATAACTACTGCCTCTCTATGCATGTTATTGTGTAGATCAGCGATAAGTCGTTCGTTTGGCAAGATCTGATTGAACTGCACATGCTTTGGTTAGAAAAATTTTAATTTCCGCATCTCTAGCCATCGTGCTATTCCTTTCAGTGGTATCAGAGCCAAGGTTGGCCAAACTTGAACTGATTTGTTGCTTTGAGGCGATATTATGCCTTGTAATTGAGATTAATCGATTTGATAAACACGTGAATAATTGTTAGAGTAGATAATTGATTGAATTGTGCCCTTAAGGCCTTAGATTAATTTTTAATAAATTTGAGGATGTCACAGTACTTGATTGACATGTTTTGTGATGTGTTTGGATCGTACAAAGTGACGGTTTTGATCGCGGATCGAAACGGTAAGGGGCAGGGTCTGAAAACAGAGAGGTTCCGTTATAACGCAACTCTCTGTTGCGTTATAACGCAACTGTCGGTTTTGCAGACTGATCCGGCGAGATCCGTTATAACGCAACATATGTTGCGTTATAACGCAACCTGTGACAGAGGCTGAATTTGATTAGTTATTGCTTAATGATTATTACTTGTTTATAAATTGATTAGATCTGATTACTCTACTTGCAAAATGTCTTGTATGTGTGTATGAGAATGTTTGCAGGTGCGGGATATATGGCCAAAGATCAATGCCTTGTGTGATGTATTGATTGTTTGTGAATGTTTGTAATGCGGCCTCGGTGCCCCGTGGTATATTAATGTGTTAATTAATTAATTTGAGGCCTGCGTGCCCCAAGGGTTAATTGGGTAGCATTAATATATGTTTTTCATTTCATATCGCTTTAAGGAATAGTTTTATTTCTAGTTAGGATATGGGAATGGAAAAACAGGTACCAAGCTTAGAACTCGCGCGATCTCGGCGGATGGAGCTTGGAGCGGGGCCATATATCTCGCGGGGCTTGTATGCCCTAAATGCTTGTCAGTTGTTTGAGATTGTTGTGAATTTATTGCTATGGTTGAGTCATAGAATAAATAAGTATGGTATTCGGTTTTATCATGCCCCACCAACTCGCAATTTGACCTGCATTAGTCCAACCAACCCAAGTGCAATTTCCCGTTGCCTTCCTTATCCACCTCCCTAAACGAGCTCTTGGAGACTTGACCGAATTAAGTAGGGAGTCGAATTGAGGGAGTGACGGGTCGTGGGGTACGCCATGCGTGCCGATCCAAATAAGGAGAGGTTACGACTTGGCAAAGGCCATGCCGACGCTGGCTTTGGGGATAGCGTCGAGGTCGCGGACCTTGATGCGCCAAGAGTCGTGCGCGGCACGATTGACCCGGCGTGGTCTACCTAAAATAGGTTAAATTGTAATACCTAGCCGCCGCTGGACAACTTAACTGAAAATATGGATCTTGGACCTACTATGGTAATTGGACGAACTTTACAAACTATAGTGGAAGTTGTTTTCTTAAAAACAAAAATGAATTTCATGAACTTAACTGCGATTTTCTCTTGTGGTAATTTTTGTAGACATGGCTAACACGAACTCCCTGCGTCCAGTCTTGGACCGCAATCATCTCCGTTCCGACGGTGCCAACTACTCTGATTGGCTCCGGAACCTCAGGAATGTTCTGAAGAGAGAGAGGAAGGAGTACGTCTTGACTACTCCCCTACTGGAGGGCGAGGAAATGCCTCCGGAGTTCATAGTGGAGAAGGCGGCCACGGATACTGACCCGGCCGTCATGGCTAAGAATCCGGCTTACGTCTCGGTGCAGATGCACCTGGCAGACGAGTTGGACGTTGGGACTCTCTTGATCGCGATCATGGATCCTGAGCTGCAGAGGCGGTTCGAGAACATGCCTACGCACAAGATTATGCAACAGCTCGCGGACTTGTTCGCTGAGCAGTTGCGAGTCGCGCGTTACAACGTGTTGACTTCTTTTGTCAACTGCCGAATGTCTGTGGGGAGTTCTGTATCGGCTCACATGCTTAAGATGATGAGCTACGCAGAGCAGCTGGAAAGGCTCGGCGCGCCTCTCCCTAGGGATCACACCGTGAATATCGTGCTCAATTCTCTCCCGCACACCTTCAGCAGCTTTGTGACTCACTATCACATGAGTGGGATGGAGAAAACGCTGTGCGAACTTCATGGTCTCCTCAGGTCAGCAGAGGTGGACTTCAAGAAGGCGGGGCCTTCTAATGTCCTCACCGTGTCTGAGACTGGGAAGAAAGTCAAGAAGGGCAAGCGCAAGCCTAGGCCCAAGAAGAGCAACAAGGGCAAGAGCGTGGTCGCGGACCAGCCTAAGGCCGCAAAGGTAATCCCAGCTGACGCCGAATGCTATGAGTGCCATGGCAAGGGTCATTGGAGAAGGGACTGCCCCCAGCTCAAGACTAAGAACTTGATCCAAGGACCAGGTATCTATGTCTTTGAGACACATCTCGCTACTATTTCTAAGAACTGGATTTTGGATTCAGGTTCAGGTGCTCACATTGTTGGTAATGTGCAGGTGCTAAGAAATAGGAGACGGCTGAGCAAAGGGGAAATACAGATGCGTGTCGGCAATGGTGCGATTATATCGGCGACCGATGTTGGCGACGTAGATTTATCTTTGCCTACGGGCCTTATTTTACATTTATCTGAAGTGTATTTTTGTCCTTGCATTACTAAGAACATAATATCTGTATCGCGTATGGATTCAGATGATTTTGAGTTTACTATTAAGAAAGGTTTGATGAATTTTTCTTTGAATAGTTTACATTATGGTTCTGGTGTTAAAACAGATGGTCTGTATTTGCTCGACTTGGATACGCCTATTCTTAGTATACAAACCAAGAGACCGAGGATCTCAAATGAAAGCGAGGCTTTCATGTGGCATTGCCGCCTAGGTCATATAAATGAGAATCGCATTAAAAGGTTGAAAGAAGCGGGGCTTCTTGGCCAGTTTGAGATGGACTCACTGGACACCTGCGATTCCTGCTTGCTTGGCAAGATGACTAAGGCGCCTTTCAAGAAGAAAGGTGAAAGAGCAAATGACTTGTTGGGACTAGTGCACAGCGATGTGTGTGGGCCCTTAAGCATTAATGCCCGAGGTGGATACTCGTACTTTGTCACGTTCACTGATGATTTCAGTCGATACGGTTATGTCTTCCTAATGAGACATAAATCTGAAACCTTTGACAAGTTCAAAGAGTTTAAGAACGAAGTGGAGAATCAACTCAACAAGAAGATCAAGGTCTTGCGATCGGATCGCGGTGGTGAGTATCTAAGTATTGAGTTCACCTCTTACCTGAAAGATTGTGGGATCGTCTCACAATTGACCCCGCCGGGGACTCCTCAATGGAATGGCGTTTCCGAGAGGAGGAACAGGACATTGATGGACATGGTCCGATCAATGATGAGTGCTGCAACTCTCCCAGCGTCGTTCTGGGGATATGCGCTGGAGACAGCCGCGTTCATGCTAAACCGTGTTCCGTCTAAGTCCGTGGAGAAGACACCATACGAGTTATGGTTTGGGAGGGTGCCTCCCTTGTCTTTCCTTAAGATTTGGGGATGCGAGGCATTCGTGAGGAAAGATAAAACCTCAGGAAAGCTCGATTCTAGATCGGACAAGTATTTCTTTGTGGGATACCCCAAAAATACTCAGGGCTACTACTTCTTCCACCGGAATGAGAACAAGGTGATTGTTGCTCGTCATGGTGTGTTCTTGGAGAAGGAATTTCTCGCAAGAAAGAGTAGTGGGAGCAACGTCCAACTTGAAGAAATTCAAGTGGAGTTGCAAGATGGAAACTCGAGTTTTCCACCCAGGGTTGCAGGGGTTAGTGGGAGCTTCTTAAGCCCTGATCCATCGCGGATGGAAGAGGCCGAAGACATTCCTGCCGAAACTCAAGTGAACACACCCTCGACTCCGGTTGAGGAAGTGCAAACTCAAGTAGACGAGGAAGTGCCTTTGCAGGATGTGCCTGAGCCACAACCTGAAGAAGCATCACAACCGCCTCCGAGGGTTATTCTTAGAAGGTCACAACGTGTGGTTCGTCAACCTGAAAGATGGTTGGGTCTGCATGAGATCACCAGTTTGGATACTGATGATCCTGTGAGCTTCGATGATGCGATGAGCAGACCAGATTCTGACTCGTGGCTGGAAGCCATGAAAGCCGAAATTCAGTCTATGTACGACAATCAGGTTTGGGACCTGGTTGACCTTCCTCCAGGCTTTAGGCCAATTGAGAACAAATGGGTTTTCAAGAGGAAAAGTGACAAAGACGGGAATTTGACTACGTACAAGGCCAGACTAGTGGCGAAGGGATATCGACAGATCCAAGGGATCGATTTCGATGAGACCTTCTCACCTGTCGCCATGTTCAAGTCAATTCGGATCCTTTTAGCCATTGCTGCATTTTATGATTATGAAATATGGCAGATGGATGTCAAAACCGCTTTTCTAAACAGCGATTTAGAAGAAGAGTTGTACATGGTGCAACCGTCGGGTTTTGAGGATTCATCAAATGCTAAGAAGGTGTGCAAGCTTAAGAGATCCATTTATGGACTTAAGCAAGCATCTCGGAGTTGGAACTTGCGATTCGATCGTGAAATCAAGAAATTTGATTTCAAGAAATGCGAAGAGGAACCTTGTGTATACAAGAAGGTTAGTGGGAGCTCGGTCGTATTCCTAGTCCTATATGTTGATGACATATTGCTCATAGGCAATGATGTGTCAATGTTGAACGGGGTCAAGTCTTCATTGATGAAGATTTTCTTGATGAAGGACTTGGGCGAGGCAGTCTATGTGTTGGGAATCAGAATCTATAGGAATAGATCTGAGCGACTTATCGGATTAAGTCAAAGTACCTACATAGACAAAGTCTTGAAGAGATTCGGCATGGAAGATTCCAAGAAGGGATTTCTGCCTATGTCTCATGGCATTAAATTAAGCAAGAGTCAATGTCCTTCAGGGACTGATGAGCTTGAGAGGATGAGTCGGATTCCGTACGCGTCAGCGATCGGATCGATCATGTATGCCATGACTTGTACTCGCCCTGATGTTGCATATGCTTTGAGCATGACATGCAGATATCAGTCGAACCCCGGTTTCAAGCATTGGACAGCTGTCAAAAACATACTGAAGTATTTGAGGAATACTTCGGAGATGCTCCTAATCTATGGTGGTCAAACTGAGCTAGTAGCCAGGGGCTACACGGATGCTAGTTTCCAGACCGACCAAGACGATTTGCGATCGCAATCAGGATACGTGTACACGTTGAACGGTGGCGCTGTGAGCTGGAGGAGCTCAAAGCAAGAGTGCGTGACAGACTCTACCACCGAATCCGAGTACGTAGCCGCAGCCGAAGCCGCCAAGGAAGGGGTTTGGTTGCGCAAGTTCTTGCAAGAACTTGAGGTTGTTCCGAGTTCACTTGAGGCGATTGAGCTCTATTGTGACAACAACGGAGCTATCGCTCAAGCCAAGGAGCCGAGATCGCACCAGAAAAGCAAGCATGTCGACCGCAAGTATCACCTGATTCGCGACTTTGTGAATTGAGGTGATGTGAGAATCAGCAGGGTGGATACGGACAGCAACACAGCTGACCCGCTAACAAAGCCACTGTCTTTGGATAAGACGAATCTTCATAGATCGGCCATGGGCATTCGATGCCGCGTAGGCTGGGTCTGATGATGTAGTGGTTGTACTTTACTTTTGTTTTAGGGTACACTTCACTGGACGTAGAGGATATGATGTCTCTAGTCCAAGTGGGAGATTGTTAGTGTTTATGTACTAGAGAAACATACATATTTATATTTATATATTTATGGTATTCGCTTGTTCATGGTTATTCTTATTTGGATGTTTTATTCATTAGTTTCCTTGAATTGATGTTACGTTATGGCTTGTGTCGTTTACGACAAGAGCAAGTGATATGCCATGATGGGTATGACGTCAATTCTAAAACTGCCCTGATCTATGATAACTAGCATGGTACTCTAGTTGGTCGGATAGGATCAGCATATGAGTCTAGCAGATGGGTTTGTATCACGTCCCATTGATAGCGCGGCTGTCAACTAGATCATATGGATGCATGTGCACATTCTCTGTGACATGGCATTGGACTGACCGCGACAAGAATATGACAAAAGGAATGTGTTATGTCATTCATATTCTTGTCAGTGTTGGATTCACGGTTGAGGTTATCATGGTCAAATATCATGACTGCACACTGTGACTAGTTTCCTATCCCAACCGTATCAGGTGGCATAAGGGAATCCAGTTCGGTGTGTAGAATTGGTAGCTTGGATCATGGATGATCAAGATACTGGAATGTCTCTCATCATAGATGAGTTATGATATCCTCTGGGCCCCTTGACTTTATGGATTACACACGCGCGCAATGATTAATATTAATCATGTGTTTAATCTATATGGACGTCAAGTAAATGATATATATTTGTGCGGATGACACAATCCTGCCTCAGACTTTATCTTGGATATTCATATAACATAGAATCAACACAAGTAAGGTACTCTTACTCAGGATCAAGATACTACGTGGACGTGCGTACTGTCTGTATCATTTGGGGATCGTCACGTGGATGGCTTGACACTGATGATGATCAGCATTGAACAGGTAGATGAGAATCACTGTTAATGCAACCCAACATGATCCAGATCCCTATAAGGTCACACCTACAGAGGCTCTCGACCATTAGTCCTGTTCAGGTTCGTGTCACGTCGGCGAACGTGTAACGAGTGATGGCAATAAGTCAAATCAGGCGCGGCCTGACTTGAGATTGATTGGGCATCATGATAACCTGAATATCATCATGGCTATGATGTTTTGATCTTATGTCTCGAACATATGAGAGAATACTTGTCATTTGGTTCTGTCAGCAGTTCCGTTATAACCCAACATATGTTGCGTTATAACGGAATCTGTGACAGAAATCTGGTTCTGTCAGGTGTTGCGTTATAACGCAATATTGGGTGCGTTATAACGCAACCTGACAGAAAGGCAGATTAGGGTATGTGATTAGGGTTTCCTTAATCACTCTTGACAAGTATAAAAGGGAAGGTTTCATGCACGAAAAAGTAAGTTTTTCCCAGCCACCTTTCTTCCTCTCTCTCTCTCATGTGTTGAGAAATCTCCTCTATCAAACCTAGGGTTTAGGGTTGAGATTCGTGCGAGGAAAAGATCGAAGGACCAGCCGGCAACGTCTTCTCGCCTAGACGGACGGTGGTGGCCGACCCTTTGGTGGACAAGGGTGACGCGCGCGACGGGACAGCCGAGAGCAACCAATCACGCGTCAAAGGTATAATAACTACTGCCTCTCTATGCATGTTATTGTGTAGATCAGCGATAAGTCGTTCGTTTGGCAAGATTTGATTGAACTGCACATGCTTTGGTTAGAAAAATTTTAATTTCCGCATCTCTAGCCATCGTGCTATTCCTTTCAGTATCTAGAGCATTAGGGAGAGAACTCAAGGGAGATTTTGGGAGATTTGATCGAGGATTCAAGCGAGATCTCGGTGTTTGACTTTCTTCTCCTTTTCTATTCTTGTTTATGTTTTTCTTGGACATGAAACTCTTTAGTTTTTCTCTTGTAGCCATGAGATGCTAATCCCCTCTCTAGGGATGTAGATGTAGTTTGAACTTGTAGTTGTTAGTCTTACTCAGATGCTACTTTTTATGCTAGTTGTGATTTTGCTTCTTTGTTGAATTGCTCATATGTTGTTTAATAGCCATGCATGATATCTTAGAAACTAGGGTTAGGACTTGACAAGTGAAACTCTTAGTTTTGGAATTGAAGAAGCATAATTAGGTTTAGGGTGAGATACTTAATTGTGAAACTATGAACCTAAGGGAATTCGTTAATTGACTATGAGACCATGCGATGTACTTAAACCGTGAAGTATGAATGATAGTTGATTATTTGTATCATGAACTTAATGAATCATAGACTTGTAGGGTGAGGAACTTAATCGTGAAATCCAAGGGGTTTAGGTACGGTATTAAGCCAAGAAATTGTAGTTTAGTACCAATAATTGTTGTCTCACAACGATAAAATTAAAAGTATTAGTCGGGTAAACAACATCTACAAGGGATAGCGAAACCAAAGTCCCTAGGTCACTTCTAATTGAATCAAACCAATTGTTGCTAGCACTTGTCTTAATTTAGGATTAAATTCTCTTTTAGAACTCTGAAAATCGAATTGTCTAGATCGGTAGATTAAATTGAAACCAGTGTATTACGAGTTGTCTCTGTGGAATCGACACCCCTATACTAAACGATAGGTTCATACGCTTGTGAACCGAACCAAATTGTGTTAGGGATTATTAGCAGATATTTCACATCACGCCGACGGCTAGACGGAGCGGCGGGGGCGTGGCCGGATCTGCGGATCGACGCCGACGGCTGGAAGGAGTGGCGGGGGCGCGGCTGGATCTGCGGATCGGCGTGGGGCGTGGGGCGCGGGGTGCGGCCGGATCTGTAGATCGGAAGTGAGAACTCAGGAGAAGAGAGGAAGTCTGGAAGAAGATTGGAAGAGGAGAGGAATTGAGGGTCTGAGTGTGGATCGGCGCCGCGCAGATTGGGAGAAGAATAATGGGTTTAGGTTTAGGAGTTAGCTTATATAGTTAGATATCAACGGACGGATTTAAACCATATATTTTGATGGACGATCCAGATTGGATCGTTTACGGACCGAGCCACATAGGACCGAGCTGGCCTATGTGCGAGCTCGCTCGTTAAAATAAACGAGCTAACGAGCCGGCTCATTAGTGGCTCGGGCTGCAAACGAGCGAGCCAATAGCGAGCCGAGCCCGAGCCAATAACAAGCGAGCCACGAGCCTCGAGCTTTTTTGTCACTCCTAGCAATATCACTTGCTTGAATCCTTTGTTTCCCTTTTTTTTTTCTTTTTTTTTCTTTGCCATATAGCTAATTTACAAGTAAAAGATACTTCTTTTAAAGGAGTTTGACTATTATACTAACGTTAGCATTTCAGACCGAAATGCTAACGCCTCAAAATTGTTGTTATTGTATCTGAAATCACGATTTATAGTGCTAAATAAATTCTTTATATGGAAATATTGGGGAATACAAAAATTTTTCATTTTTAGAGTTTTCTAAGTATTTGTTTTGAATTTTAGAAAATAGCTCATAAATATTAATAAAATATTGATGTTTGTACAAGTTATTTTCAAAAATGCAAAACAAATACTTAAAAAACTCTTAAAATGGAAAATTTTTGTATTCCCTAATAATTTCATATAAAGAATTTATTGAGCACCATAAATCATGATTTCGGACACGATAACAACAAGTTTGAGGTGTTAGCATTTCGGTCCGAAATGCTAACGTTAGTATAATAGTTTAGCTCCTTTTAAAGTACCCAAAACCGTTGAAATTAAGTCATGTTGTGATAACTGATAATTATCACTTGTTTTACTTTTCCCCCAATCCTTATCCTCACAGCAACCTGCCCAATTTCTCAATTTCTCTGTAGCATTATATTGAAATGAATAAAGCAAAAAAAAAAAGTTCTGGCAATTAATTCGGCCTCTGCATCTTTGATGTGCAACTAAATCGGAAAAAAATAGAGATAATTTCGTCATCAATAACACTGGATTGACACAATTTGGAAAAAAAAAAAATAGAGTAATTAATTAATACAGACCTGAATGATGCCCCATTCTCTGCATGCACGGCTCAGCTTCGCGATCTCTGCTTCACTGAACTGGGGGTCCTGCAGCTTGGCGAAGTCGATGATAGGCAAATCGGTGTCTAATTGAACAATGTTGTTGGGGTCAACTTCCGGCCTGATGAACCTATCCGGTATCGCAGCTGACGAGGCGCTGAGCTTCGACGAAAGGGTCTGAACATTGTCAGCTTGGAAGAACTTGAAGCTGGTGGGATCATCTCTGAGTGCTGTAGCCATTTTTCTTTTGCTTTTTTGACCTTCTTTGTGTGTTTGAATAACTAGCTTGATGGGGGGTCTCTTTATAATGATGGGGAGCAGGGACGTTTTGTATTGTTGCTATTTGTTGTAAGAAAAAGTCCAATTAATTCATATCCTCTATGCGCAGTACTCTAACCATTGGATATGCTTTGAGATTTGTGCAACTCAATCTCAAAAAACCCCTACACTGCGCAGCAAAGGATAAGCACGCGGAAAAGTCATCGAATGCTATTAAGAAAACTGAGAAGCCATCACAATCTATTAAGAAAAAGTCTTCAACTATTATTACCCGCCATAAAAGAAAATGGAACGGTACTGAGTATCATGTACCAATTTAGTGACATTTGAAGGGATTAACGGGACATAGATAGAGACTAGAACACAAAAATTTATTTTAATTTTTCCTAAAGTCAACTCTAGATCTACATGAGAGGGAATAGTTGCTTTATATCTTCGAGTTCCGTAAGATCTCCTGTAATCCGCCCTGAGTTAAAAGAGTAGCGATTGAAAGGCAAGTTAGCACCCGTCAATGACCAAAGCAACCTTCTCAAGTTTCGGCCTTGCCACCAACTCCTTGGTTTGGCCTCCTCTCAATTAATTCAACAATTGAATCTAATTGAGCTTGAGAAGAGAAGAAGAACTGTGTAAGAAACTTTGCAAATCACCAACACATGGTGCCTCTCTCCACCACTTGGTGGTTCGGCCGAGGAGAGGGAGGCCGAAAGGGAGAGAGGGAGGAGGAGAAAGGGAGAGTGGAAGATGAGTGAATTGCTATGTGGAAGAGAGAGAAAAGGCAATAAATATGGCATACAATGTCATCTTAATTTGAATTGACTAAATTACTCAAACATCCAATGCTCATGCCCTAGAGGAGTCGAGAACATATAAGTAATTAATCTAATTAGTGGTCCATTTATACAAGGTGAACCAATGGTCCATTCAAACTAGAATTTAAATTTTCAATTAATTATCTTCCATACAAATGACTTGATCTTATCCACTCTTGGGAACCACTCACACTTGGTGCACCATGCCAAGTGGGTGCGCAGCACCAAGGCCGAACCCGAATTGGGCCAAGTTGGCTCCCATGCTCCAATTGTACCAGCCCATTAATTCTAAATTAATTGCTATGTATACTTACACCATATATTATAATTAATTAATTAGCATATTAATATGTATTTAATTAATTATAACTAAGTCACTAAATTATTTTGTGTATCCACCGTACACAATTAATTATGTAACACTTCTTCTAGAATAAATAATTAACTTGCATTCTCCAATACAATTAATTATACCTTTTATTCCTTTTAATATGACATGTCAACAAGCATGCATATTTCCATTGCTTTTATATAATTCATTCAGCCAGATAAATTACTTTTTCATTGCTCGTTTGGGTGACCGGGTATGATTTATATCATGTTGGCAATAAGAATAAAATATTTATTCTCATAAGTCATAAGTGATGTCTAGCAAAACATATTATGACTACCCAAATGATATTCCTTTTATGGTTAACGTGTACATGACACCTCATATACATGCAATCCTATTATAGTGTAAAACTGATACACTCGTATTTAATTTTATGTCTTCTGATATCTTAATAAATTCTCAAATGCCAATTGTGAGAATTTACGTTAACTTGGTATTACCCAAATAATGATTATTAATATGATTAACAGCTTTAATCATACACATGCATAACAATCATATTCTACCAAGGGGCCCGTCTGATATCTTATACTTGGAGTTGGGTTACCATGTTTTGCATAACAAAACGGTCTCCGTGTTATGCACTCGTATCTCAACAACCGTAACTCCGATGGCCGATCCGATTTGACCGGTGCATTCTACATATCTAAAACTCATTGGATACTATTTTTTTTCTATTTTTGGAGATTGCTAACTATTTTTTAACGATTTTTGAAAAAACAACCCTAAATATGAGTTCCAAATGGATTATTTTTTTATTATTTTCTGTCTATCTTTCAAAAATCGTTAAAAACAGTTAGGAATCTCTAAAAGTAAAAAAAAAAAAAAGTATTCAATGAGTTTTCGATACGTAGAATGCACCAGTTGAATTAGATTGGCCATCGGAGTTACGGTTGTTGAGATACGAGTGCATAACACGGAGACCGTTTTGTTATGCAAAACACGGTAACCCAACTCCTTATACTTGTATCAATATAATGAAGTAGCTAATTTCATTATATATTTACAAGAGACAAAATCGTGATTCCGTTTGCAAACTTATCCATATTCGATCACGTATAGAAATGATATCCTTATGGCTCCTTGTTACAGAGAGCGTTGGATTAACATTTACTTATATACTCTCTCATATGAGAAAACCAAACTTCATCAGATTGTGAATTAAATACATTTGAAATACATGTGTACTCTCGCACAATTGGTATTGGATCTCCATCTATTGTATTTCAGTGGTCATGTCTAATGTCTTATTCTCCAATAAGCACCCGTGAGATTAAATAGATACTCCTATATATTGATCTGTGAAACCTGATCAACATTTAATCCTCATGCCAACCTCAGCTGATAATTAGTGTTCCTTGCTAATTATCCTTGGTTGGAGACTTTATGAATCTCTTATTTTATTTAATCTTACGATTATTATTAGTGTTTCACAATTTAAGTCCTTGACTTCTAAATGAACCAATCAATAAAATATTCTAGGAACAAATGATCAACAATCATCAATTATATGAATAAACATTTGAATTAACTATTAATTCTGGGACATAACTCAATAACATGTAATTATTTAAATATGAAAAAACTCCACTAATAATTAAATAGGTAATTAATGTTTTTCCTATATATACACTCTATTCTGAAGCAGGATTTGGTTCTACATGACGGGTCGATTTACCTCATTTTTTCTTCAAAATTAAATATAAATATCATGTCTTGCAAAATATGTCAAAGGATTATAATATATCAAATTATTACAATATACAAAAAGTAAAATAAATTATCACAATAAAAAATTATCACCACTTTTAAACTTAAATTTTTTGGATTTGTTATTAGTAAAGACCTCATGCCTTGTTTTGGGCTGAAATTATTATATCTTATAATAAATGGCCGAAAACTTATTCCTTGTGAAGAAACTAATATGGGCCTTAAATTAACACACCGGGACATTATTATAAATCAATGGTGCCGATCTATCCAAGAAAATGATCAACTGCTGAGGTTTTTTTTTTTTTTTTTTTTTTTTGGAAGATAGAACTTTCATGTAAAAAAATCCAATCTCCTTTTATTAGGAGTTAGGATATTTCTTCCAATCTATCTATAGATATCTATAAACTAGAAAGATGGGTAGGTTTCAAAACTTATAAGGGATGCCACATCATCAATCTTCTTATTGTTAGATTTATTGTTAATTATCAATCTAATTGCTAAAATTGTTTTACTTTATTCACTAGAATATTAAAAGGCATAGAGATATTTAGTGTAATTAAATATTATTACTTAATAGCCTGATGACTCAAAAGAGTATAGGCTTTTAAATTACCCTAAGCAAACACTCGATCGCAAGCGTACGATCTCGTGTAGTACAGTCGGGGTCGAACCACAAGGACGGAATTAATTCTAAACTAACTCTAAATTCAATTCCAAGTAATAACAGAAATGTTTTTGGTCTTTTTACAATAGGGGGGGTTTGTCAAAGGTTGGTTGCAAGAGCAGTAAAACAAGTGAACAGTAAACAACAATAAGTAAATACTCGAAAATAGATAATAAACGGGCGTTCCCAGGGTTTTCAAAATCAGTTTGGTCTCTGGATTAACTGCTTGCGGTCCGCAGGAAGTTCTCTTGCGGGTCACAGGAGGTTGGTTAGAGATTTCAAAACTATCTGCTGCCCACAGAATGTCTCCTGTGAATTGCAAACAGTTTCGTACCCTCTGTCTTACACTTTCTACAATTGCTTGCAGGCCGCAGGGTCGTGTCTTGCGGTCCGCAGGCAACTGATAGATAGCAGTTTCAGTTCTGGTTTAGTGTTCGACTCACGTTATTAATTCCTATTCAAATCAGAAATAGTACAAGTCCCTCAACTCTAGTATTTTGGCCCTTCTAACAGTTCTAGTTCAACAGAAATTCATAGATCTATTTCTAAACCTACGTTCAAGTTACTTTTATTCTAGGATTCGGTTCGACTTTCGTCGAAACCGCAATTTAACCTTTCGGTTATTCTTGGACGGCAAGCAATCAATCCAAATAGTGCAAATAACAATTCTTGGTCATGTGATATCAATAACCACACCGGATTTGACCTAATCCGTGGGTTTACCAAACAAACAGGTCAAGTCACAAACACGTTATAATGAAAGCACAAGTAAATATGAAAACAACATGAGTGTAAACAGCATACAATCAATCCATAAACACAAACGTCATCATCAACCCTAGAAACTAAAGTTCTACTCGCTCATGGCGAGGGAAAACAAAGAAAACAAGAAAAGAGAAGAGTTTATGGTAAGAAAAACCGAAGAAGAAACTAGAATCGACTCGATCTTCATCTTCTCGGAAGAATCCTCGCGAATCCGTCCAAGGAAGCGATGAAAGCAAGTCCAAAACACGTCCTCTCTGGTCTCCTCTGGCGGCTAGGGTGAAAGACAGAAGGTAAGATGCCAAAAATGTCCAAAGAGACGGTCTTAAATAGGCTAGGGCCCAGAAACAAGAAGCAGCAGCGCAGTAACGGGCTTGCGGCCCGCAAGCCCTTTGTCTGCGGCCCGTAAGGTCTTGTCTGCTGCCAGCAGACAATGCGTTCCAGCACCAAATCACGTCCAAATGGCTCCAAAAGCCCAATTTACCTGAAATTTGGACAAAAGTAGAGAAGTAACTGGAATCTAGGCATCTTACTACCTAAATGTATATGACCTTAGGGATTTTAGGCCAAAATAAAGGTGTGAGTCTTATAAAATGCAGATATGAATGCGGTGCATCATAGCCCAAGGTCAAAGCATTTATGTGGACGGTGTTGCAAGCCAAGATTCCTACTAGGGATCAAGTGCAGAAGAGAGGATGGCTTGGTGATCCCAAATGCAGATTCTGTCAAGAAGAGGAGTTTGCATTTCATCTCTTTCTCAAATGCTGCTGGTTTCAGCCTCTGTGGTCCCTGATACTTCATCACTTCTCTTTCTCTCTTAACTTCTCCTCTTGAAAACCTATGGTTTCGTTTGTACCAGTTTATCACCATCTCATAGGAAACTAAGTGTGAATGTTAATTATTGCCATAGTCTTTTGGGTAATTTGGAATGAAAGGAATAGAATTACTTTTGAAGGGGGGTGCCCAAATCTCTTAGGGGCTTAATTGCAATTTGTTCTTACTATTTTGAGTACTGGACAGGTACCTCTCCTCTAAAACCAGGAAGGGTGCAGTTGGAAGAGGCACACTCTAAGGACAGTGATGCTTCCATAGAGGCTTGAACACACAGACTTGGGCATAGAGGACAAAAATATGGCAGCCGAGCTTAGATGTTTAGATATTTTGTGGATTTCAATCTATGTTTGCATTTGAAGTACTTCTGATTATGTGATAGTTGATAGGCTGTCAGTTGATTTGTTTTCTCTGTCTGTGATGTTAGTTAAGATGAATCTTGCTTAATGCAGTTAATCTATTATACTAACGTTAGCATTTCCGACCGAAATGTTAACGCCTCAAATTTTATGTAATCGTATCTGAAATCACGATTTATGGTGCTCAATAATTTCTTTATATTAAAATATTGGGGAACACAAAATTTTTTTATTTTTAGAGTTTTCTAAGTATTTGTTTTAAATTTTAAAAAATAACTCATAAATATCAAGAAAATATTGATGTTTGTACATGCTATTTTCAAAAATGCAAAACAAATACTTAGAAAACTCTAAAAATAAAAAATTTTTGTATTCCCCAATATTTTCATATAAAGAATTTATTGAGCACTATAAATCGTGATTTCGGACACAACAATATAAATTTTGAGTCATTAGCATTTCGGTATGAAATGCTAACGGTAGTATAATAGTCTGACTCTGCTTAATGTATCCAAACTTCTATATATATATCAAAAGCGGTGGTAGCTATCAGTACCACTTTTTTTTCAGAAAAAGAAAAACATAATTGGTGATCTCTTGTAGAAAACTTCTATATAATTATATGCTACAAGTTTTCCTTTTTACTTTCTATCACCGAAAAAAAAAAAATACCACATTAATGATTATAATTAGTTTATAAGCATATTTTATACTATAAGGATTTAAAATAGTTGTCACTTATGTATATTTTTTTTTATCAACTTGAGTAGTTACAAATAATAGCTATAAAATTAATTAATCATGTAACATACAATACAAGTTCACAACATTGCATTGATCTATATACTGATTTTCTATTTGAAAGATTTATAAAATGTTTTGTCCTTGCAAAAATTTATGAGACCATAAAAAGTATATTTAATTGTCTAGGAAAATATACAATATATTTTTTAAATCTCATTCAGGAATTCAAATATTTTATTTCATATATTACTATTTGTCCGGGCGAAACCGAAATTCCAACCCTACTCAAATAAATCATCTTGCACGGAATGAATGTCATTGGAATTTGGAAAGTCTCTTCCAAAATTTGAAGTCTAGGTAGCACGTATAATTCAATCCCAAGAAGCTACTTATGAAAGATTTTTCATAGAGGTGGCATTTGGCAACCGGGCGGGTTCAGGTCGGGTTTGATCGGATTGGATTTCTGATCAACAATAACCACTTTTTATCGGGTCACTTGTCAGGTCAAGTCGAGTCGAGCATTATTTCATGGGGTCACAGGTTAGACTGGGACGGATTGGATTTTGGGTCATCAAGTGTGCCCTTTTATTGGGTCTGACCTTGGGTCAGGTCAAGTTAGGTTACGAGTTAAGTCGAGTTTTGCTCATCTAGTTTTGGGTAGTCTCAGATATGTTCTTATGTCATGTTATCTAATATCTCATGTATTTTTTTTTTTTTTGAGATAAAAATGAGGGTCAAGCCACTCAAATTTAAATGTTTATAGAGGACCCCCATCCGAGTTTCTAACTCGTGACCTTTCACACGGAGAGCGTTGCTCTTTGCCACTAGACCAAAGGTTGGTTCTTAATATCTCATATATTTGATTGTCGCAATTTGTAAGTTGCCCCCTTTTTTGGTTAATAATGTGTCATATTTTAGGTCATTGTTGTCTTCCGAGAGTGACACTACGTTTTATTATCCTAAACGAACTACCATCAAGCCGCAAGCGCACAACTCAATTGTAGTATAGTTAGGGTCGAATCCATAAGGACAAATTGATAAACAGGATGTCTCCTATCTTACTAACTATAGTAGGTTTGTTTTGATTGGTTTTAGTTTGGAACAAGTAATAATAAATAACAGAAAGAAAAGATAGATTGATAACAGGGATGGAAAGCGTTCTTAGGATTTAGACTCTACTCGTCTACTTGGCTCACTCCACACAACCCACGTGCTCTCGCAACTATGGGTCTTTACTGACAGAATTAGTAAAGTAGCCGGCACTCTTGTGCACAACCTGTGCATGGCATGAAAATGTCGGCATTATGGACTTTTTAGTTTAACCGTTTGGTAATAGTAAGTTCCTGCTCAAAGGGAAAGGTTGCTGTCACTAACCGACCCACAGTACCGTACCATTCATGGGTTACTACGCTTCCTGCTCTCGCGTTCCCACCTAACTTGCTAAACTCTTGTGTTGGTTTTCTAGAGGCACGGTACTCCCTCTCGGGCAGTACAAAGTTTTCTCTCGAGACACTTGGACTTAACACTCTCTCTCGGATTATGTCACCTACCTACCTCCTAGTACACATGACTCGAACTAAATCTAGGCATATCGGCTTAAACGTGTGCCAACAGTACGAAGCAAGTCAATTCAAGTGGAAGTTATACTACTCAACACATAGAAACAAAAATAACAAATAAAAAGATCACGTACGTAGTACCAACTACCAAGTTTTAAGTATTATCATCCCTAAGAACTTATAAGTCTAACTGGACATGGCTAGAACACAAACAACAGATAAGAAAAAGAGTATCAAGAACATAGTAGCAACAGTAAACAACATCAACAACTCAAAAGATAAAGAGATAAAAACGGAGTTGAAAATGGGTGTTGTCGTCTCTCTGACTCGTCTCCTCTCCTTCTCAGTGCCGTCAAAAATGTCTCCACCGAAGAACGTGCACCAAGGGTTAGGGTTGCCAGTCGCACAACACCTAAACTCCACCTCCCAGTCTTCTTCTTCTGTTTGGCCTGCCTTCGCTTATATAGAGCAACACGCTCCATTATTTCCAAATCACTTCAGCCGATTTCTCCATCTTCAGAACTTGCCATATTCGACTGTACTCAGTCCGAGTGTGCTGTAATCGGCCCGAGTCATGTTGTTAATTTCTAATCTAGAGTTGTCTCAGGTCAGGTTAGTTCGAGTTCCGGATTGCCTAATTGTTAGTCATATCGGGTTTCGGATCGTATCCGGTCAGGTTCGAGTAAGTTTGATTTCTAATAAATTGGGTTGGGCTTGGGCTTGGTTCGGGTCGGGTTTTGCTACCTCCAAAAGTCAGGCTACACTGCTACATAGCGCACCATGTTTTCTTTCGAAGAAAAAAAAATTAAACTTTTGTGAAACATTCGATTTAAAAAGGGCATGTCAGGAAGTAAGAACATACATGAAAAGTATCTCATATTTTTTGATAATGCAATTTCAAGAGTTAATTAAACTGCTTAAATAACGAGGTTTTGGCTTTCATAATGCACACAAAATTTTTTAAAAATCGAAATTGTTAAAAATTTTTCGCAGGAAGTAGTAATATTGGGTGCATTTTTATGTAGTTTACCAAAAACTACATAAAAAACAGAAACACTCACCAGAAAACGCTCACCAATTTCCTCCTAACTTACCAAAAACAGAAAACGCGTTGCCAGCCTGTCCACTAGCTCTCTCAGCGATGCATTGACAGGCCCACAGAAACACTCACCAGTTTCCCCCTAAAAGTGTTTACATATATTTGAAAAGTGCTTACATAAGATTGAAAAGTGTTTATGTAGTTTTGAAAAGTGTTTATGTAGTATTGAAAAGTGTTTATATGGCTTTAAAAAGTGCTTGGATAAAATTGAAAAAAAATGTTTATGTACTATTGAAAATTATTTATGTAAGATTGAAAAGTGTTTATGTAGTTTTGGAAAGTGTTTATGTGGAAATGAAAAGTGTTTATCTAGAAATGAAAAATGTTTATGTAGTTTTGAAAAGTGTTTATGTGGAAATGAAAAGTGTTTATCTGGAAACGAAAAGTGTTTATCTGGAAATGAAAAGTGTTTATGTGAAAATGAAAAGTGTTTATCTGGAAATGAAAAGCGTTTATGTGGAATTGAAAATTGTTTAAGCTCCGCTACTGGACATATCATGTCATCTTATTAAATGGTTAATAATATTGATGATGTGGCATAGTTGAGGTGGTTGGAGAGTTACCCCTCTTTCTAGTTTATAGATGTGAATTTAATGGACCAGATTGGATTTTTTGCAATGTTATCAGAACCGGACCGGACTTCGACCCGGTAAAGCTTTGGGTCAATGGTTCACTGGTCGAACCGTCGGGTCAACCAGTTTTGTTGCTAGTTTCTTTGAAACAATTACGTTCATCAAGTATTAGGACAATGTATTGTAATAATTATATTTGTACGTTATTTTGGTGACATATCCTACAAATTTGAAGTATAACTGTATAAAGTCATGATCCAGATAAAAAAAAAATAACATATCAAAATAAGGCTAACATGATAACATCATTATAGATTATGTTATCCAATATTGCATCAGAACAAAACTTCAAACATATCCTACGACTAAGACCACAAAACCAGTAAATAGAACCATCATCCAAATTTAAAGGTCAATTAAAGTTCAAAGATAAATAAGACCTAATTATAGCCAATAATACTGAAATTCAGTAAAGCATCAACTCAGTTTTTAAGACTTATTCTAGAGTGATCCCTCTTCTGTTTAGCCACTCCAGCCTCCACACCTTAATCTTTCTCGATCTTAATTTCTTCTAGACTGTTTGTGCCGAAGTCTTCCATTTCAACCCACTTGACATTATCAATAAAACTAAAGGCACCCCTCCATCAATGATCCACTTCGACACCGCTATATCCACATTCTCTTTGGCTTCTTTTGTTTGCAAGGCACTTTGAGTTGAAGGTTTATCAACCCCTCGTGTGATTCGAGACATTTGATAACATACCTCTGCTATCATCTTTTTGCATAACCCAACATCTCCTCTTATGCCAGCTGCATGTTTCATAAGCCGATTCATACATCTGCCTTGAAATAACCCCGCACTTTGGAGATGAGTAATGGCATTCACGTTCTTGTTCTTTACAATTGGAGAAGAAGCTTGTACTGTATCATTTGTCTCCATATCACTTTTCAACATAGTTTCTACACAAGTTAAAAATGAGAAAATGAGAGTTCTCATTTGCAACAACCGGTAAATTTATTACCCTTGCAATTTTCTAAGTGCCCTTGCAATATATTAATTAATGAAACTTAAGAATTATAGAAAATCAATAAGTGCTTTGATAAATTAATGCCTTTGAACTTCCTTGGCTGGAAGATTATACAAGGACACACCATTCAGAGTGTGAGTGTCCTGGCAAAGTGTGAAGCTAAGAAATGGATAAAATGGTGCCCATGACATGTTGTTTAAGATTTTACACTTGTTAGGTTCATCATTATTTTTATATTCCATCCAGATGTTGATTGATATTAAGTTGATCTGCACAAACTTCTTTCTTTCATTTATAAAATTTGCTGGTATGGCAATCGACCATATGGTCTTACAAAAAAAATATGAAACCAACAAATATATGCTCCAATATACGGTGCCCTTTAAAATCCATCATCTAGTCAACGATATAGAGACAGATAATGATTCATCCCAAGTCACATTAAAACAAAATCTAGTATTAGGCAATTTGTCGAACACCTTGAGTGCATATATTGTTCACTAGTCAATAACAAATGCAAAGAGCATGAATATGCTCCAATATACGGTGCCCTTTAAAATCCATCATCTAGTCGACAATACAGAGACAGATCATTAATCATCCCAAGTTACATTAAAACAAAATCTAGCATAGGCAATTTGTCGAACACCTTGAGTGCATATATTGTTCACTAGTCAATAACCAATGCAAAGAGCTCATGCGAGGATACAATCACAAAATCATCAGTTAATAGTAGAGAGAACTTACAGATTAGGTTTTTGGTTGGTGATTTGCACTGGCGTTGCGTCAGTTTCAATAGCCTGTTGTGTTGGTTTGCTTGAACTTGGAACTCAAAGCAAGGTGGTAACTGGTAAGTTGATCTTATATGAATATGCATGTAGAAAAATCTTGAGAATACAGAAATCTCGTAATTGTCCCAGAATCTCTCTAATCAGATGCATAATTTGGATTCTTTCCATTCGTGTGAGAGAGGAGAAAGGAAAAGAATCTGCCAAAACGATAAAATTGGAAGAAGCAATCGAAGATTTTAACTGTCATCCAATCTGCACAAAACCGGTTTTTTTACTTGGCGGTTTATGGGTTTCTTAACTAAAAACCGGTCAATTGACCAGGAATTGGACGGTTCATATACTTAGACGATCCTATTGCAGAACCAAACCGCTGTTACTCCCGGTTCCGGGTTTTTCCGGCCGGTCCGGTTTGATTTTGATAACACTGATTTTTTGTATAATTGATACTGGCATTTAAATGAGATTTTTTGTGTAGAAAACTAATAGGTCGATATCGATTGTCTTGTTTTGTACAATACGACTAAAGAATACAATATTGTTTAGTGTTATAAATCAAACAATCACAACTTCAGAATTAAATTCATCCAAAATTTCAAATTGTACTTGATGTTGAGAAAGAGGAGTTCATAACTTCAATCTTATTTTTGAGTTGAAACATGATCAATTGTCAAATGAATTGTGCACAAAACAAAACTTATTTTGTCTGTCATGTCATTATTAATTGGGCCTTGTTTTCCTTCAGGGCCAAAAACCAGCCCAATACGTTATCGATGACTCCTATTGATATTTGTTCATCAAATATCGGGATGACGCTGTGCTCATTCTCTGTAGCACAACATGCATGCTGCAGGACTTCCGGCATTCAGATTATCACAAGGTTGATTCATCTCAGAACAAATTAGAATACTAGACATTAGGCATGCTACATGATGTTGCATATTGTTATGGTAAATTGGCGAGGATGTGGCCAGAGAAGGTCGTCAATGGCCTCCCCAGCAATCTAGAGTTTCTATGGAGATAGCAGGAGGAAAAGACAAAGGAAAAAGACCAATTGCCAGTAAAATGATTTCTCTACCCTTCTTGTTCTTTCAGGTGATATGATCGAATCCTGACGAGGAATTAATTTTCATATCGATAAAAAAAAAAGAAGAAAATCTAAGAAAGTGACATTTATGGTTATTCCTTTAAATTTTAAAAAACGATCGATTATCAAAACACAGATTATTACACAATACTTTATTCAACGATCGATCATCAAAACATAGATTATTACACAATACTTTATTCAACGATCGATCATCAAAACATAGAGTATCACATAATAGTTTATGCCATATGATTTTAAACCATGCTCATCGAAACATAGATTATTATATGGTGTAGTCATAAAGTCGAGGCTCGTGAAAATGTTTTCATGAGCTGACTATATGAACTAACTCCCAATTCTCTCCATTCTATCACGTCGGAGAAATACTTCAGCAATATTCATGTATTATATCTTGAGGCTTTCCTTGTAATCATTCCCTTTCAGCTTGTCACCAAAATAGCCTTTGAAAAATGCGTCGTAGGGAATTGACTTGTAATGCGCCTTCCCTCCTTGGACAATAGCAGGAAGTGGACCCACAGTGCACTTGCGATTAGGGTGCTGGAAGGATGCTATGGTGAACCGCTCTGTTGTGGGGTTTACCGTCGCCCGGTGATTCCTGCTTGTGTATGCTCCATTGGTCATAATCTATCGATGGAAAACAAGTACATATCATTAAGAGCTCTAGCTAGTATATGCCATTTTCATCAAATTATCATACAATGAGTGTTGAGCTCCTATAAACTGATATAAAACTAGCTCATGGTTTTCAAAAATGACATCAAATTGGCAATTGAAGTTTATTAGATTCATGACTGTCACTAACAGGTACTAGTCCTCTTAAAAGTGGAGCACCCTGAAAGCACAGGTTTTAGAATACCCCACTGCTAAGTGGTGATCATAATAATTTAAGGATCTTATAAAATGCACAAATTAACACTGTTAAATTTTCAGAAGCTTAACCAAATTTACCTCCATAACATCACCGATGAAGACCACAAACGCTCCAGGGCGCACGTTTACACTCTGCCATTTTCCATCTTTTTCTATTTGCAATCCTTGGACCTCATTGACATGCTGCACCAGAGTAATAGCAGTCCCATCGGTGTGTGCAAAAAGACCCAAAGCCTTATCGGGTTGCGGGCATGGTGGGTAGTAGTTGATTCTCATGTCTTGCGGCTGCCCCTTGAAAAGATCAAGAAATTCCTCCGTTTTGATTCCAAGATCCTTTGAGAAGACCTCTAATATCTTGCGAGTCAGTCTGTTCATTTCACTCGAGTACTTGTCGAATGTATCCCTACAACAGATTTTATTCTTCAATTATGACATCTTAAATTCATCAAAAAGTCAATATTGTCTGAAAGACTTGCATTATATTTTGTCAAAATTCAGAGGGTGACAAATTGACGATATATGTGTACCTAAAGGTAGGAGGATTGGTCGGCCAAAAGCGGAAGTTCCTGGCTTCCACCGGGTGGGTAGCGAGAGCCAAGATATCGGACCAGTCCAATTTCTGCTCATCGGATACGACGAATTGTTGGCCGTAGCCTTCAACACTGTTGTCCATTTCAACGGCCTTCTTTTCCTCCAACGGCAAGTGGAAGAATGCCATGCTATCTGCCTTAACCTCTTTCAAGCCATCCACTCCATGATTTATAAGCTACAATAAAGAAGCATGTCCATTTGGCATGATTACCAATTTGTAACTCGTAAAACTTCATTATCATACAATAAGCATGTAATTATTGGATATTATGATCATTTGCACCTTAAAAATAGGGTTTTATATAACACTCAACTGTAGAGAAGGGGGCAATATCACTTGCTTGAATCCTTTGTTTCCGTTTTTTTTTTTCGGTTTCCATATAGTTAATTTACAAGTAAAAGATACTTCTTTTAAAATAACCAAGACCGTTGAAATTAAGTCATGTTGTGATAACTGATAAGTATGACTTATTGACTTGTTTCTCTTCTCCCCAAATCCTTATCCTCACAGCAACCTGCCAATTTCTCAATTTCGCTTTAGCATTACATTGAAATGAATAAAGCAAAAAAAAAAAAAGTTGTCTGGCAATTAATTCGGCCTCTGCATCTTTGATGTGCAACTAAATCGGAAAAAATAGAGATAATTTCGTCATTAATAACACTGGATTGACACAATTTGGAAAGAGTAATTAATTAATACAGACCTGAATGATGCCCCATTCTCTGCATGCATGGCTCAGCTTCGCGATCTCTGCTTCACTGAACTGGGGGTCCTGCAGCTTGGCGAAGTCGATGATCGGCAAATCGGTGTCTAATTGAACCATGTTGTTGGGGTCAACTTCCGGCCTGATGAACCTATCCGGTATCGCAGTTGGCAAGGCGCCGAGCTTCGACGAAAGGGCCTGAACATTGTCAGATTTGAAGAACTTGAAGCTGGTGGGATCATCTCTGATTGCTGTAGCCATTTTCTTTTTTTGTTTTTTTGACGTTCTCTGTGTGTTCGAATAACTAGATTGATGCGGGGTCTATTTATAATGATGGGGAGCAGGGACGTTTTGTATTGTTGCTATTTGTTATAAGGAAAAGTCCAATTCATATCCTCTACCGTGCAGTACTCTAACCATTGGATATGCTTTGAGATTTGTGCAACTCAATCCAAAAGAAACCCTATACTGCGAAGCAAAGGATAAGCACGTGGAAAAGTCATCGAATTCTATTAAGAAAACTGAGAAGCCATCACCTTCTATTAGGTAAATTTTATGGGAGGTCACTAAACTTCTTTACTTCAAATTCATAATTGATCACTAAATTTCTATTTATTCAATAAACTTTGATCTTTATCCAAATTTGGTCACTTCGTTAGTTTTTCCATCCAACTTAATGGAATAAACATGACATCAATTTTAGAGTTTAGACCTATATTGTTTTGGTGTAAAACTTACAGAATGTGAGCATATAAATATACACATTAATATTTTTTTATTTTTCTTTTATGATGATAAAATCTTTCACATTTTCATACATATTACAAATTGTATATCTTACATGGAAATATAATAAAAAATAATTTTGAAAAATAAAAAAGTTGGGTTGGTTTCGGACGGTTTTTCGGGTCGTGTCGATAAAATTGACGATAAAATCTTTCACATTTCGGATCGTGTCAGGTTCGAGTAAGTTTGATTTTCAATAAATTGGGTTGGGCTTGGGTTTGGATCCGGTCGGTCTCGGACAGTTTGTCGGTTCAGGTCGGGTTTTGCTACCTCCAAAAGTCAGCTACACCGCTACATAGCGCACCATTTTTTCTTTTGAAGAAAAAAAATTAAACTTTTGTGAACCATTCGATTACAAAAGGGCATGTCAGATAGTAAGAACATGGATGAAAAGTATCTCGTATTTTCATAATGCAATTTCAAGAGTTAATTAAACCGCTTGAGTAACGAGGTTTTGACTAGAGGTGGTAGATTGTCAGGTTGGATCGAGTTTGGGTTGAGGGTCAGGTTGGGTCCGTTTGACCGAATGGAAATGTCAGGTCGGGTCAGGTTTAGGGTATCGGGTGACAGCTGCAGGCATTTTTTCGGGTCGGGTCGGGTATCGGGTTGACTTCTGTCGGCATTTTTTTGTGTCGGGTTCGGGTCGGGCAGGTTTTTTCGGTTTGGTCAGATTTTGCATCACTTTTCCCGGGTCAACTCGGGTTTCGGGTCGTTCGGGTCGGGTCGGCTTGACTTACCCTGAAACACGAGTCGGGTCGGGTTCGAGTCAATCTGATTTTCCCGGAAACACAGGTCGGGTCGGGTTCAGGTTAGTTTGACTTTCCCTGGAACTCGGGTCGGGTCGGGTTCCTAGTCGGTCGGATTTTTTGGGTCGGGTCAGATTTTGTCACCTCTAGTTTTGGCTTTTAATGAGAAAATTCTCTCCTCAGCTTGTAGATAACATGCCATGAACAGACTGATGATATTGGAATTAAGCTATAGATGTTAGCTTCTATAATTTTGCTAAGCAAATATGTGAATTATATATGGTGCTCCATGTGCTACTTTTAATCAGTGAAAATATGGTGACCATCTGTTGTGAGTTGTGACCATATATGATCTGCACACTACATATGCATCTTTTTTTTTTGGGCTTCAGGTTTTATAAACTCTTAAGAGTATTATATTTATTAATTGATGATAAAAGACATGATGTCTAAGAAAAAGAAAAAAAATCAAATATGGACAATTGAGGAGAGATAGTCTGTTTTCGCCTCTGCACCACTTGGCTATCTAACAGTATTTATCAAATCATATAATATGTAATACTTAATTTAAAGGGGAGGGATGAACTGAAATAGTTATCTTGACAATGTTTCTCAAAAAATTGAAATATATTTAAAAAAGTGTAAATATAGAAAACTTTTATACAAATATTGTGAAACAAGTAGATTGAGTGTGTTTTAAATTTTAAAAAAATAGTCATATTTAATAATCCATGAAAGATTGTTTAATTTAGAAACGTTAAATTTTGTACAAACTTTTCATGAGCTATTAAACGACTTTGGAATTGAATGAAATTTGGAATACTTTCAGTCTATAAGTTCAAAAGGGGCTTTTAAAGCATCGGTTTGTAAAATTTTGAAAATGGAGATACAAATTCATAATACGAATCAATTCTTATAATGCATAGAATAATAACGTCATTTTCCTGGTATTTTGCTAGAAATGCATTTGGTCAACAGAATTGCAATTAGTTTAGCATAGCCTGTTTTATTCATTGAGACCCCGTTCGGCAGTCCGGGATTTGGTGGGAAATTGCAAGGATTTATCACGCATCGGTGATTTTTTTTGGAATGCGTTCGGAGGCCTTTTTGTTCACCTAGGATTGTGCACATTTACCCACTTCAACCCACCAGTTATAACGTAAATGGGTGGAAAATAAACAATCAACTCAGAGTTCATTTGTTTTTTCCCACCTCTCTTGGGAACCCCACTAAGTACCACTCTCGGAACCCACACCCACATAAACCCATTCCCACTCCAATTGTTACCTCCGAAGAGGGCCTAATAGTTTGTACTAATGGGCGTTTGCAACTTCACAAAATAGTCTTTATTTTTTTGAAGTGATAAGAGGAGTTTGTCTTCTTAATTGGCGGGTACTTAAGAAAAATGAATTGGTCAATGGAGATGTGATGTTATGACGTTAATTAAGCTAACAAAGTATTTTCTTCGTTGATAGTTTGGTACTAACAGGAATTGACGATTCCATAAAATATATATATAGTATTTTTTTTTCCACTTCATGTTCACTGAATCATGAAAACACCAGTTTTCTCTTATTAATTGATTTTTTTTTTTTTTTTTTTTACTTTTTAGGGTTATCTTCTCAAATGATTGCTGTAAGTAAAACATTCCAGCTGTTAATAAAGTCTAAGAATATTATCAAGAATAAGATAAAAACAAGGTAGTTCTGTAGTACCTCCCTGCATCACAGTCTATGCAGTAGGATGTGGCCGCGTCCAATTTTGAAGAAATACAGGACCTGCAGCTGTGTATTGCATCCAAGATCCAACAGTCAAGATTTGCTTATTTTTTATCTTCATTTTTCTTGAGGCTGCCCATATCGTCAACTTACTCTTTTCATCTATTATTGCATGATATAAATATGAAACTTTAATAAAAAGTTATTTGGTAATAATTAAAAAAAAAAATTATAAAAATAAAAAAAAAATTGATAGATGTATTTTTGAACTTGTAGATTTATAACAGTAGATATGAATGCGGATGTGGCCTGTGGAGAGTCCGGAGACAACAATGGTCCTGATAGGGGTGCAAACGGATCGAAACGATTATATATATACAAATGATGAGCCATCTCGCACCGTATCCGTCTGAAAATTATCCGTATCCGTATTAAAACTATCCAGTATCTGATGGTCCAAAATTTATGAATGCGGGTTCCGATTTTATCTGATCATTTTGAAACCCCTAATGAAGGATCACATATTCAAGGGTCCAAAGATTCATAATTGTATATATTAAGATGCATGTCATAAAAAATAAAGAATACTAAGAGTGATTCAATATTTTTGGAAATAGTTAAAGAAATTTTAAAGGGGACTAGAATAATTTCTCAATAATAAATTGGGATATAAGAAACCAACAATCCAGGATATAGGATCAAATATGAAGTCGTCAAAGTTAATCCAAATAATTTTTTTTTATTGGGAAATCCGAAGAACAGGTTTTAGAGTACTTGGGATTCTCTGGGGCGCATTGAAGAAGCTTGCCAGGAAACACTTTTCATACTTTATATGACTTGACTCAAAATAACTAAATAAGTCTGAAAAATACTTAGAAACGAAAAACTTTTACAAATACATTTTTTAACTTGCAGAATAATTGTGTATCAGATATCTCGCCATTTGGATATTGTTTGCTACTCCATGGAAGACCGTTCAATTTTGACTTTTCAAATTTTGTTGTAATTTTATTATTTTTGTATTGGTGTATCGAATTACACCCAATTAATATGTATGAGTTTTAAACACAACTAATCTGTATTTCATAACTACAATTTTTTCAATTTTATTTATATGAGTACTTGCATCAAAATTGTCATTCAAAAATTGATTATCAATAGACCCCTCCCTTTTCATTTCACGTATATATACTACTACTATGAATAAATTTACCTTTTCAACTCTCCTAGCAATCACAATTCACAAGTACAATGAGAAGAAACAAATAAAATAGAGTTATACCTAGCCTCCATAAAAAAAGTTATCATAGCGTCTATAGGTTACATTTTGGGATATATTTGTTACAATTTAGAATGTATCTGCTATATTTTTTGTATGTCTGTATGGATGGTTTTTTAATAAACACAAGCTGTTTCTCAATAAAATAAGTTTGATCCATAAAGCCATAAGCGCAGTGATTGACATCCATTTTTATTTTGCCGATTCAATAAAAATCTGTTTAGGACAGGAGATGATTATTGATTGGCTAGGAGTTTGAGATTGAATTGGTACAGATAATAAGGAATTAGGAAGGGACGCCAATTTCTACAGTGCTGCTCCGCGGGTCGTACCTACAAAAAACTTTTGACAAAAGAAAAGGCATCTTAAAGGTCAAGCTCACAATAATTTCTTTGAAGTTAAAACCATAATCATCAGATTATCATTAGAGGAGATATATCTCTGATTTTTCCTGGATAGTGCTAAAGGGAGTGCTCATCCTCTGTAACGCTGCATTGTATAGCACATAATGTGAATCGTTAGATGTGAACTGTTAGATCATCTCGAGATTCAAGTCAGAACAGATCTCAAGATGATCTAACTATTCACATTTCGCGCTACACGGTGCAACGCCGCAGAGGATATGGAGTCTTGCTAATAAAAGGGATCCCTTCAAAATTCAAATTGAGAATTTAATCCATCTTACACAATGGTCATGAAGTCAGGCTCACGACGATAGTGCACTGCCTGATCTTTTCGGGAGTTGAACTAATTTCAATTTAAACGAAATTGATGTTACGGGTTTTGGTTTCTCAGCTGCCTGGTCCTTATTGCACGAGTCGAGCAGTGAGCACTCCCAACTTCCACAAATTCCAGAATCTGGCCAATTTTTGGTGACCTTCTATGTTGAATAATCAAGTCAGTAATTTGATCGATGCCGGGTCAATTTGTAATGGAGACTTGGAGCTAGTGCTATACTACTATGCATGCATTGTATCTTTGCACACTTCGCTTATATATCCTCACTTAGATTAATCACTACCATTCGTTGACGTACATTAATGTCTTGGCCCATTAAAATTTAAGATCCATATTAGTTTCCTCACAAGAAATGAGCTTTCGGCACTTTATTATAAAATATAATAATTTCAGCCCAAAGCAAGGTGTGGGTTCTTTACTTGTACTAATATAATTTATGTATCGGTTTAAGGGTAAATGGAATCCACTGGCAGTGAATAATTTCCAATTAATTAACCTATAAAATGGATTTAAAAAAAATCGATATTCAAATATAAAAAGAGTTTACAAATATGTTTTATAATTCAGATTGACTGTGTCACATATCATACAATTAAAGTTTAATTGCCTTTTAGTATTGCTAGTAAGAGTTCACGCCTTGCTTTGGGATGAAATTATTATATTTTAGGGGTAATGACCCTGGACCCCCCCGAACTTTCGGGTTTTAACAACTTGGCCCCCGAACTTTTAATTTGGACAAATGCCCCCCCCCCCCCCCCCCCCCAACTACCGATTTGTGACAAATTGCCCCCCGGGCTGTTAATTGGCCATCTAATACTCCATTTACAAGTATGAAAAGACCAAAATACCCTTATGTATATATGCATGATATTTTAAAATTTTAAATCATTTAAAACATAAATAATTTTTTCTTGGTCTTTTCATACAAACCGGAGAGTTCAAAAAAATATTTTAAATATAAATAAGTTCAAAAAAATATTTAATTAAAAACCATTATATATTAAAAATATATAAATATTATTAAATATTTTGTAAATACAAAATTTATAATACAGAATATTTATCGTTTACTTTTTATTATTTTATTTTATGAACATAATATTTATATTCATGTAACTAATTTTTATGGAAAAAAAATATTTACGTTTTAAATGATTTACAATTTTCAATCAAATTTGAAGTTAACAAATCGGTAAAGCCAGAAATCGTTTTTATGCATGATATTTATATATACATAAGGGTATTTTGGTCTTTTCGTACTTGTAAATGGAGTATTAGATGGCTAATTAACAGTCGGGGGGCAATTTGTCACAAATCGGTAGTTCGGGGGGGCATTTGTCCAAATTAAAAGTTCGGGGGCCAAGTTGTCAAAATCCGAAAGTTCAGGGGGGTCCGGAGTCATTACCCCTATATTTTATAATAAAGGGTCAAAAGCTCATCTCTTGTGAAAAAATTAATACGGGCCTTAAATTTTAATGTGCCGGGACATTAATGTACGTCAATTGTGGTGATCAATCTAAGTAACCAATCAACGGCTGAGGTTTCTTCTTTGAGAAAGATAGAACTTTCATATCAAAAATTCCAATCTCCTTTTATTAGGAGTAAGGATATACAAGAAATATAATGAATTGCATTATATTTACAACATTCAAGTTTAACTTTTTATAGAATATCAATTGATTTAAATTAAAGTATTGCTACTATGAGCTTCAAAACAAATTTTTTAAGATTGAAATGGGCTAAGACCTGTGGCGTGAACATTTCAGAAAATAAATAAAAAAATGCAAAACTAATAAGTCTAATATAAATGAAATCGGAACATATTTTAAAGGCTGTTCTTCAGTTTTTTCCATGGAGAGATATCGAGTTTGTCACAAACAAGCAAAGACTTGGTTTCATTTTTCTTTTTAAATGTTTATAAAAGATCCTCTATCCGAGTTTCGAACCTATGACCTCCTACACAGGGAGTGTAGCCCAGTCAAGGACAACTGGTTTCATTTCTCTTAGTTATTTATTTTGTTCAGACCAAAAAAGTTCATGTACAATGAGATGGCCATTTACAATTAATGAAAATGTAAAAAAATTACGTCACTAAGGCAATTGTAAACTTTGTTTTTAACGTCATATTTGTTATTCGAGAGCAAAACGTGAAAATTCAACTCTAAGGCCCCGTTCAATACTGTGGTTTTGAGTATAGCTTTCGTAATTTTTAGAAGTTGCAACTAAATTATGCTGAGCAGTGTTCGATACACATTTTGATAACCAGGGCTTACTACCAAAAACTCAAAGTTCGAGACAAAATTACGATGAAAACCTGGCTTTCAAAAAATCTAGTCGGACTGGATTTTTGTGTGGCTTTGGATCGTCGGTTGTCACATGTATTGAGGTAGTGCTTATGCTCTCATTTTTTTTATTTGAGAATACACGTTTTACAAGAACCACAGTACTATAATTTCCATTTCTATTATTAAAAGATGAAGTACTTGACAAATCAAACACCTTATTTCAGAATTATAGTGAGCCCAATTTAGATTTTTGCCATGGCAACTCACCGAACGCTTTTGTGTCCCTTTGCAAGTAGTGCAACTGCATTTTTGAAGTAACTATTTTAACCTTGGCTAACCACAAATCAAATGCAGCATGCTATAGCTATAGTTTTGTTGTGACCACAGAAAATTACACAATCGAACAGGACCTAAGTTCAGTTGTTTCGCTGCCTCAGGTTGGCAGGAACCATTTTGATAATTTTTGGCTGATTTTCATTAACGAGATGAAAAATTGGGATTACAATACGTCAGAGCTAGACAGATGCAATGAACAACTTCTGTAGAGAGATATGTGATACGTCATTAAGGCAATCGTAAACTTTATTTGCAGATTTTGGAATTTAGAACCTCAACTTGTAAAATAACAATAGTTCTTAATTTGGAAAATCCCAAAATAGAAAAATCATGCAAGTTGGAAAACCTCAACTTTATTTGCAGATTTTATTTCAAAAAAACTATTTTTTCAAAATCATTTTAATTAATATTCTCATGTAAATTTAATTTTTAACATTTCTTAAATTATGAAATATTTTATTGCAATATAAAAAATAAATAAAAAATAATTTGTATCATTATATTCTCACTTTTTTAGTTTTACATTGAAAAAATATATGTGTAAACTCTAAAATTGATATCATTTTAATTTTTCCGTTAAGTTGGATGGAAAAACTAACAGAGTGACCAAATTTGGATAAACATCAAGGTTGAATGATCAAAAATGAATAAATAGAAGTTCAGTGACCAATTATGGAGATGGAGAAAACTTCAATGACCTCCTAAAAAATTTACCCTTTTTTTACATGTTCTGATATTTTTTCCAAGCATTTGGAAAACTAGAGAACATGTAACATATTTTTCTACTATATTATGATCAAAACGGGGCTGTTTGGAACCAGTTGTTTTTTCTTTGTATACCATACCAGTCCAAACGCATAGCAAGCACACATAACAATTTAACAAACACTGATTTTCAGGAACAAAATTTATGCAAAGAGGTCTACAACTACAATGCCTTCTCCTAACAATGTTAGAAGTTTTTATGCACATCAGTTTTGTAAGTTTTTTTATAAAACCCCATTTAAATGCTTTGGTATCCTTCTTATAGAATAATCAACCTTGCACTGTTCATAAAAAGCTGGGCAAAGATGATGCACTCTCTGTATTCATCCTCTACTGCCATTTGTGTTGAAATCAACTGAGATCCAAATTCCAAAATGGATCTTGGAACCCTGAGATCTATGCTTGATGACTGAGATTATTAAAAAAAAAAAAAAACCCTAAAACTCACATTCGTCGAATCTTGATTATTGCAGAGTCCTAAGATCCATTTTGCATCGCAGCAGATACGGACAAACGAACTCACTGCCATTTATTGCTTTATCTTGGTTTGAAGTGATTATTATCATTTTTATTTCTTCTTCCTTTTTGTAATTTTTTTATTTTTATTTTTTATTTAATTAATTACTTTTTGCGACTTCTAATTTCTAAACATCCCTTGCACTGTTCGTACATATAGATGTAAGATCTGGTGTTATATTAATTATCCGGACCAGTCCCAAGTATTAACCATTATGTTAAAGGAAAAAAAAAATGTGAGAAAAAAGTAAATTTGCAAGAAGAGAGAGATGTCATGAAACCACAAATAATTCAGTGGCGGAGCTTGACTGATATTCAAGAGGAGGCCAATTGCAACATCTCACTATTGTTCAATTTAAGAGAGGGGGCCAATATAATAGTTAATCAATATTTATAAACTACAACCTCTATCCATGAATAAATGAATTTTTAGGAAAAGTCAAAGAAATTCGTGGAAAAATGAAATTACTTTTATGCCCTCAATTTGTAATCATTACATATAATTATTCCAATTAAATAATGAGGAGGGATCCATTGACAATACTTATCTTGACAATAGAGATTTTGAAAAATTTATAAAAATAGTTAAAAATTATAAAAAATAGAAAAAAGTTTATAGAGATATTATTTAACTTATAGATTGATTATGTTTCAAATTATATTAAATTTAAGTGACGTTTGATAGCTCTTTAAAGCTCGTTAAATTTCAACCTTACAAAATGTACAGAATTTTGATAAACCATCAAACGATGTTCAAACTAATTGAAATTTGAAACACTATTAATCTATAAGTTAAAGAATGCATCCATAAAAGTTTTTTCATTTTTAATATTTTTTATGAATTATTATAAATTTTTTAAAATTTTCATTGTCAAAATTGTCATTATAAGCATTGTCAATGGATCCCTTCTTAAATAATATAGATAAAAGGGTAATCATAACATTGGAGAAACAAGTGGATTTAAATAACTTTACTAGACAACTAAGAGACAAATAGAAAAATAATATTGAATCGGTAAAATTCATTTAATTGGGGACAAGCTGTAAAAGATATAAATTCATTTAATTGTGGACGGAAGTTGTAAAACAATAGATAATTAACATTATTTTCTTTAGGAGGGGGGGCCACTGCCCAGTTTGGCCCAAGGGAATTAGCTCCGCGGACAAATTAATTTAGGCACTTATCACCAATTCAATTCATACAACTATTTTACAACATTAGAGCAATCTCTTAATTTATCTCAGATGTTATACACTGTCCCCATCATCTCAGCCAAGCCAAGACAAGAGAAGGATTTAGCCAGCGACGAACTTAATTAATGCTTCATCAGAATATTCTTTGATCTTTTTTTACATCCTCAATTTGGGTCCAATTTCTTCTTTCCACTAAGAAATTAATTTGCTGCGAGGGTTGCTGACTTGCCGGGGTATTGCACGATGCATCAGTTTGATGAGAGTGAGAGCAATTCATATCCTCTACTTCGCAGTAAGTTAGTGCGCAGCATTTCAACTATTGGATCTGCTTTGAGATACGTGCAACTCAATCTCAAAAAAGTCCCCCCTATAATCCTTATCGTTGATGGCTGTGATTCAAATTGGGGGTGCCTGGTGTTTTCTCGGAATCTTCCAAGTCGCATTGATTCAAAGCAGGGAAATTAGTTTCCATATGGGAAAATGCTGTCACTTTCTTAATCGAGCATGAATGCATGATTGCTGCTGCTTGTTTTGTATCTATTCAAGAAGAATATTTATAGTCTTAATTTAATTATTATTCACTCTTCCATCTTTATAAGACTACGTCATTGAGTCAATTGTAAACATTGTTTTCACTTTTCACCATCATGTTCATAATTCAAGATCGGAATACGTGAAAATGCAACTCTGAATTCAGGTTTTTCACTGCATCAAGTTGACGGGAACCATTTTGGAACTTTCAGTTGATTTTTATTAACAAGGTAAAAATTGGGATTACGGTACGTCAGAGGCGGATGAAACGAACAACTTCTGTAGAGACAACGTTAATTTCTATTTGAGTTCTGATTTTTCAGTACAACTTTATGGCACTGGCAAGGGTGAGGCGTGTCTTGACGCCTCGAATTCAGTAGTAGAGAGGCGTCCTCACGCCTCTCTACAGGAAGTCTTGAGGTGTGACCAACACCTCTCCATAGAAAATCGTGAGGGGTGATGTATTCCTCTTGGATTTGTTGCTAGTTGTAAAGATTTTATCTATGCCTTTTTAGATTTGCTATTAGTGGGAGAGGAGTACATCACCCCTCACGATTTTCTATGCAGAGGCATTGCTCACGCCTCAAGACTTCCTGTAGAGAGGCGTTTACTACTGGATCTAACGTGTCAAGACACGCCTCACTACAACCAAATCCATTGGGAGTATATCTCAAAATCCATTTATTATTTAACTAAATATTTAATTTGGTACATTATTTTACTTGCTTAAAAAAATTTCGGGTAGTGGTGTGCATTTGTTTTGCTTGCAAAAAAATCCTTTTATCTATGTCAAGACACGCCTCACTTCTTGCTTGCAAATTTTGAAATTTAGAATCTAAACTTGCAAAAATCACAATAGTTCTTTGATAAATCCTAAAATGAAAAAAATCATGCAAGGACTTTTATTTGATGTTCTTTACATCTTGTGATTATTATTTTTTTTGGGTATTTGGGAAACTAGAGAACATTACGTATATCTACTGAATTACGGTCAAAAGAGATGTAGAACGGACTTTAATCAAAATAGGGTCGTCCGGTAAGTAAGGTTAAAGACACCTTTAAGACTTTGAGGCTTACTTAGTACTTTCATCCTTCTAAATATAAGTTCCTTTGCACTGATTAATGTCTGCCCGGATTGCAGCATCTGAGGGGAGGTTTTGATTAATCTCAGTCTAAGTGAGATTGCAGGATCTGAAATCAGATTTTGCATACCTAGCTGTACTCTTTATTCAACCAAGAAGGCACAAGGGAACCGATCGGGATCACCTGCTTTTCTTGATCCGACGGTTGAGAAACGCCGAAGTATGTTGAGATTTGTGTAGAAAATACTGAAGTACTTTGAGATCAATGTGACAATCAGTCCCAACCATTCGATCGGAAAAGCAGATTCTGCTTTTCTCTTCGGAAAAACAGCCTATTCTTATCCGGAGAGAATGTCAAGGGAATGATAAACTAGATAGACTGCAAGGACAACGGGATATCTCACACATCCAAGTCAGGAGCATTAATTTTCCCTGAACTTTATTTGGGAGTTCTGTTTTCTTTTTTCTGGGAATTTGCACGAATATTAACTCTCGATTTTTTGGGTTTTATCCGATCTTCTGTATCGTGTGCCTTGCTACAAAATTATGGGTCGGGTATAGATTGTTTATCTTTGTGACCCGATTCGATGTTTCGTGCACGAGATCGGCTTCAGAAACTATTTTTGGGGATTTTCTGTGAGCATTTTGCATGAGGAAGTCCAAAATTAGTTGATTTTATGTTTGTTATACGGATAATAGTACGGAAAAATCGCACTGTGGATTTCATCGTTTTCTGTTTGTCTGGGAATCTTTACTTTAAAAAAAATAAAAAAATTTTGCTGTTTGTGTTTATTCGGCTGCAATTCAGCCGTGGTTTTTTTTTTTTTTTTTAAGGAATAGTTTTAAATTTATGTTTATAATATATTTTAAAATTTTCAAACATAATAGTAACGGTAGAAATTTGGTGAATCATATTTGTAGAAAAATAAAAAAAAATTTATGAAAAAAAATAAATTTAAGATTTTTACACGCTATAAATTAAAATAAAATAAATGTAACTCAAAATTAATTTTAATACTAAATTTGTTGAAAAGCATCATCATATCGAGTTGTATACACTGTGTAATAAAAGTTTCTAAAATATAATCTAATGACGGAGTAAATGCATATTTTAGCCATTTTTATGATCTCAAAACGTTGGCGGCAACTTCTTATTCCTCTATTTTTTTCTATTTTTTTATAAATACAAGATTATTAGATGTAAGTATTGTTTATAGTAAATTTATATAACTCGGACAATTAAGAAAAAGAGTGACCATTAAACAGTCAAGAATATCAAAACTTGAAAGTTTTCTCAAGTAACTAATTATGTTAATGCTACTTCCTTTCCTTTTTTATTTTTTTTACCAAAAATTTAATAAGCTATCACATATAACAAAATCCAAATTTAATAGTATAATTAAAAACTGCTTGTTCAAAAAGATTTTGATTTTTATGTTTTTGGTTAGATATTTCATTTTATTTACATTAATTATTGTTATAGTTAGATATTGATTAAATTCTATATAGTGTCCTTACTAAAGTATATTGTAAAAATGTTTTGATTTATATTCTCTATAATAAATAATAAATTTTCTGTTTCGGTGATATATTAATTGGTTCATGTTATTATTTAAAGAGGAGGGATCTATTGACAATGGTTATTTTGATAATCTTGATAATGATATTTTTAAAAAATTTATAAAAATTCATAAAAAATATTAAAAATATGCATTGTCAACCAATCCTCCCATAAGATAACTATAACTAATATCTACTTTATTTCTTGAGCAAATATACTGTGAGCTTAACCTCCAAAAACCTACAAATCACCTCCAAATTTCAATTTATATGGCTCAATAAATTTTTTATATCAAAACCTTACGGGATACAAAAATTTTCCATTTTTAAAAATTTTTAAGTATTTGTTTGAGATTTTTTAAAAATGACTATACAATATTAATAAAATAATCCAGTTTTATGTATCACTTTTAAAAAATCTTAAACAAATACTTAAAAATTTTCAAAAATGGAAAATTTCAAAAGTTGGACTTGCTTTGAGTTGGACTAAATAAATTTCAAAAGTTCTGGCAGTTCCATAGGAGGTCTCAGCTTGGATAACAACAAACCACCATATTAATAAGAAATCTAACTTAAAATAGATACTAGATATAATTCAGTGGCATTTACCAAAGATGTTTATTTCAATTAAAATCGAATCTTTAATCTATTTTTAGTATGGTATCAAAAAAGCAACTCAGGTAGTGACTGATAACCTCTAAATAGTACAATCTGGAAGTGTGATTGATGGAGCATGGCTGAACGAGGAGGGCGGTTATGTGTTCTTTCTTTCATGGAAGCTGTCCTTCAACAATACAAATCAAAGCAATGGCTGCAATGAGCCCTCTTCGTGTTGAGCCACTTGCCAAAAAACTATGTGGAATAGTCGCTGCTATGGGACCTCCAGAGCATGTTGAATGGACAACATTCAGAGAGATCTATGACCTATGGAGAACACTCGAAAGCAAGCCAAGTATGAAGAGTTTTAGTTGTTCCTTATGAAAAAAATGTTGCATGCATCTAAGGCAAGTCGTTTGCTTAATCCTTGGTATATGTATATCGATATTGGAACTCTTTTTATGGTAACATTGTAACAGAGGTTAATAAACCTGGATGGATTCTAGAAATTTTGGATGTTGCTTTATGTATTGTTTTTGTGTTCATGTTGTGTTTTTTAAGGATCAGATCTTTTTATTAGCATATATATTAATTAATCATTATACTTGTCTCATGTACTTCCAACATTTATGTGTGTTTAGATATGTATTTTCCTTCTTATGGTTTGTGAAAATATACCACTCAGTAACTGGACATTTTCTGTTATTGTGTGGTCAGACTCCATATCTCTGCATCATTTTTTTTTTTTTGGATTTAATCTGCATCAGATTAAATAGTAATTGCAGCAAAAGTGTACCAACAAATTTGACCTGGATGGATCTTTAACTACTAAAAAAAAAAATTCTAGATGCACGGAACCTAAGGGCAGAACTTAATGGTCTCCAATTGTTGTGATCTTAGCTCAATTTTTTTAGAAGATTGACAGAAGCTGCCAATTGTGATCTTAGCTCAAATTTCTCCTTGATTTTTGGACGATATTCGTCTCTTCTTAGACACTTCAATTATCTCTTTTGTTATACTATCATTAGTTTATCCGATATATCTCTACATAATTAAGATAACTCATGTAAATAATAGTTGCTGCGGAGCAGCAACACGAAGCATCTAGTGATATATAATGTTTACATAGTTTTAACATAAACTTGAAAAGTAAGTTGTACTAAGTAAATATAATGTTCACAATTCGTAAAGAGTTCAATTATTCTATTGTAATGTATCCAATAAATATATAGTCATCAAGATGCAACTTATGCAATAAAAATAGACGGACCACAAAAATCTTTATTCACAACTTCATTGAAGATCTAGAGTGATTGTGAAAAATGAAAAAAAATAAAATAAATACTGATATGTTACTATATGTTGTGAGCAAACAGCAAACTGTTTAACAAAAATGATATAATATATGTTGGCCTCGTATGTAAATATCAAACACAAAAACAATTTAATGTTTTCCAGTTTGAATCGTCTCATCATTTTTTCTATTGGCTAATTGTTCATTAAATGAGTGAAAAATGCTATATATGGATTAAGTTTAGTAAAATCCGCAATGACTGTGTAAATTAAATACTGAACGAAATTCTAAGATGGACAGCAATATGAACAATTGAACATATAAGAGGCGGGGGAGATCTAAATTTAAATGTACTATTTTCTAAAATAATACATAGATGTGGCCGATTTTTTTAATAATAATTAAATAAATAATTAGAATTAAATGTTTAGGTAAATGTCATCTGAAATTCGAGATTTAGGAAGGTTTCCTTTCAAATCCGCGTCCCATACTACAAAACAGTCAGAAAATGTCAAAGATTTGAAAAAACTATATTTTATATAGGGACGCGGGTAGGATACGAATCCGAAACAAGTGGCTGCATATTTAAATGTTGCATGTGAGCGGGAACTCTTATATAGTAATATTGGACGCTAGTTCAATCCGTAACCCATAAGATGGGATACGAGTCAAATACGTAACCCTTTCAAAAGTATGGTTGCGTTTTCAATCAGTGATCCAAAGTTTGGGTTGCATGTAGGGGTGTAAACGAGCCGAGCCGAGCCGAGCTAGGCTAAGCTCAAGCTCGTCGTTTAATTAACGAGCCAAAAACACAAGCTCGAGCTCGGCTCGTTTAATTAACGAGCTGGCTTGTTAAGCTCGTTTATTTTTTAATAATTTAATTTTAAGTATGTTATATCAAAATTTATATAAAAATTAATATAAAAGGACTAATAAATATAGAGTTGGATTACGGTGATATGCATAGCAAAACTACGTTTTTGCTATGCGCTCATATCTTAACAACCGTAACTCGGATGGCCGATCCGATTCGACCGGTGCATTCTACATATCGAAAACTCATAGGATACTAATTTTTACTATTTTTGGAGATTCCTAATTATTTTTAACGATTTTTGAAAGATGACAAGAAAATAATAATAAAATAATCTATTTGGAACTCATAATCAGGGTCATTCTTTCAAAAATCGTTAAAAATAGTTAGGAATCTCCAAAAATAGTAAAACTTAGTATTCGATGAGTTTTCGATATGTAGAATGCACCGATCGAATCGGATCAGCCATCCGAGTTACGGTTGTTGAGATACGAGCGCATAGCAAAAACGTAGGTTTGCTATGCATATCACCGTAACCCAAATCATATATGTTCATACACATTTTACGTAACAATTTCATATATATTTGACCATATGTTGTATAATATATTAATAATTTACGATAAAAACAGTACAAATTGCAATTAGTAATAGTTTATCGAGCCAAACGAGTTTAATGAGTCGAGCCATGCTAAGCTCAAGCTTAGCTCATTAGCTTAACGAGCTTAACGAGCGAGCTAATAACGAGTCGAGCCTGTGATATCTGAATTTTTGACAAAAATTAAGATATATATTATACCTACCGAGAGCTCTAAATTGCTCTTTGAAAATAATCAAGAATTAAAATATACTCATGACATGTATGATTAATTAAATTTGATACATGTGTGTGTGTGATGCTTAATTGAAAGTATCATTTCATGTGAGAAATGAGATGCATTACCGTGAACTTAGAATAGTTCTTATTCAGACACAGAACCATGCAATTGCATATTAAAGAGGTGAATAATTAGCAATATAACATAGACAAGATTCTTGTCCATATATATGTTTAATTGGTTGGTTCTTTGAAAATATTAGAGTAAGGACCTATTTATAAATATAAGAAGTTGTAAGGAGATGTATATAATTTCTCTAAATTATATTGAACGGGCCAGGGAATGTTTTATTTATAACTCTTTCTCTCTATATGATGGTTCCTTGATATTTTGTTAAGTTGAATACGTGGCATTTATTGTGTATTAGAATCTTTGAGAAGGTGGGTGACTAAGCTAGTTCCTGTATAGTTTCTTGCACAAGTCTATTTCTCAATGTGTTTTCGATAGTTGCGGTTTGGTATTTGGCTCTCTTGCACCGCCTTCCTTTCAATGTGCTATACTTCTAAATTAAATTGAATTAGTTAGGGTTCATAAAATTATATCAAGCTAAAGCACGGAGATGCATGTCGCGAAATTGGTGTCCAGGATATTGAAGGACCCGAAATTAATAGAAAAGTGTTCTTGGTACTCTTCTCTTTTATTCTTTAATTGATTCTATGTTTGGAGTCTCAAACTAGTATAAGCCTTATAGAGATGGCATGACTAGATAGCCGTTGAGTTTTCCTTAGCATAATCTAGGCTTCGTGAAGAAATAAATGTGTTTTAGAATTCAAAGTGGTGTTGCTCAGTATCAGTTATAGTCTATGATAGTGTGGTATTATTACCTAAGAAAAGTATAACGTGTGTAGTCATATAAACTGATCGTAAGTATTGATTACAATTGGTAAATAAACATGTCTGTTGGAATGATTTACGGGTCTAATTAATAGCTAAATTAAGGGAACATCAAGTCTAAGATATATATCGATTTGTGTATAGTTCATTAGGTGGTAGCTATTGCATGCATGATCTGGTCAGACAATTAAGCCTCATGTAAGTATACAATTTAAACTTTGATTTGAGGAAGGACAGTGGGGACAGCTGCTGGGGACTATTCTTGTGATGAATGGATAAAGAAATATTAACCGGAAAATAAAATGATTTGAGTAGATTAATAATCTCGGTCTGTTAACTTGGGTATCTAGCTTATACTTTAAATGGTGGCCTTAATGGATATAATTATACGAATATATTTATGGTTTCTAGGATTATGATAGTTGTGTGATGTTTTGGAGTCAGAATGATTGTCGAAGCTGTTGTCAGGCTAAACGGTGATGCAAGATCAGGCGATTGATTCAGACTCACGGTACACAATCGTCGAACAGGTGCGGGTTCCGGTTATTTATCAAATCTATAAATTAAACTGAATATCTTATTTATCGAAATGTTTCCATGGTGCTTACTTATATTCTTGATATACTTATTATGCATTGAATTGCGTGTGTGCATGAATTGATAAAGGTAAGTAATTGCATATATGGCATTATGCATTTCTGTGTGTTTGTGGATACTGTTGCTACTGTTGTTGCTGTTGTTGCTGTTGTTGCTGTGCTTGTGGTAGTGATCATGTACTTGGATAGAGATACCGGCAGGAGGTTAACTACCTCACTATAGTGCTATGGTTTACGGACATGCATGTACAGGCATATACGGGTTATATATTTGGATCTCTGGGTTCGTCAGGTACATGAGGATATACGTGCTGGTATGCACAGGATTGTGTGCTTGTTTGTTCTGTGTGATATCTAATACGTGCTTGTTCACGGGATTCATGATACGTGCTGAGATGCACGAGATATGTAGGTTGCTTGTGGATTCCTCTGATACAGGTTTGTGTGATATGTTTGATATTTAGATTTCTGGTACAGATTTGTGTTTCCTGTGTTTATGTTCTGTGTATTTGCGTTGGTATATATGAGATAGTGAACTGGTACGCGTGTTTTTGCAGGTTGAACGTAAAGTGGTTTGGAAAGGAAATTGGAATGTATTTATCAACTTGACGTCTAATTCTTTGTAGTTGCAGGGATAATGATTATTGTCACTGATGTGCACTGTTAAAATTTTATAAGCTTTATTCATGTTAATATTAGAAGTGATTATTTAGTGGTATTCAGTTTCGCTAGTGGATTTGATAAATACCACCGGCTGGAACTAAATACCGCACTGAGAGTGCTTCATACTCTTACCCGTTCCACTTTTCGTGGGTTCCAGGTTACAAGTTTGCGATGTAAGGATGACTTAGGTGAAAGAAAAGATTGCGGTAACTGCAAAAAGGGATTTTACGGGATTTCATTTAATTAATTAATTCCACTGTATATAAAGGGTTTGGGACCTGGGGGTTGATTAACAGGGAAATGTGGTTATTTATTTGTTTATTGGTAAAGTATATTGTTGCATATTTTATAGCCTTGTGCTTATCAGCACGGCTACTGTTTCACCTGCTTACCGGGATGTTACAAAGCCCGAGCCACTAACGAGCAAGCCACGAGCTACGAGATTTTTTGCCACTCTCAGTTGCATGTCAGAAACATATCTCAAGAGATGGGTCACGGATTGAAAATGTAACTCATAGAAAAGATAAAATAAGCTCAGTGCAAATTATTGGTATGAGACGCGGATTTGAAAGGGAACCTTCTTAAATCCCAAATTTCAGATAACATTTACGTAAATATTTAATTCCGATTATTTATTTAATTATTATTAAAAAAATCGGTAGATGTGGTCTTCCAACATTACATTTCAACTTAAGTGGTCATTATCTATGGGCCCACCACAAGACATTCCATAAAAGAGTAAAATTAACTTATGAACTGACTTTACATACTCAAAACCAACAAATGAGATGAGAAACTGTTGTTAAGAACTGTTGATCAAGGCACTGCGGAATGCGGATTAATACTATTTATCGATATCAATTACCTTATGTTTCTTTTTTTTCCTGGTGCTCCTAGCTAGGCCGCTTTTCCCATTTGGCGGATCTGTCGTGCAGCGTGCTGGAGTAACAGAAGAAAGGAGAAAGTTCACTTGGTGCCTTCTTTTATTGAATTTAGTTAATGGGCTGCGTTTGGACATATTGATGAAGGATGAAGGCCCATTCTAACTCAAGCTGTCTAATTAGCTAGCTCAACTTAGCAGCAGATCATGTTAAAGAAGCAGCCCAATAGAACAACCGAGTGGATTTTGTTGGATTTGGGTATAGAACTATATAGATCGTTTGGTCTATATATCGTTTCCAAAATCAGCCCAATTGGTCTGATTAACAAATCCAACTCGACTTTAATTAGTCAATTTGATGATTTGGTTTAACCAAATCCAATTACTCGGCTAATTAATTAACCCAACCCAACCCAACAATCATCAACAATCAATTTAATTGACTTTGTTTAACTGATGTCTGGCCTGACTCGTAAATTGGCCTAGCCTGACTAGACCCATTACAGCATCAGGCCTACCAGGCATGGGTTTCAGGCAAGGCAGTTATAAACCGACCGAAAAAATTTCGCTAACCGTCAACCCGATACCCGAGCCGAACCCGACATTTCCATTCGATTAAACTAACCTGACCCAAACTCGAACTCAAACTCAACCCACCCGACAATATGCCACCTCTAGATGGCTGTGAAGAGTACTGGCTAATTACGTATGTGATGAGATGCTGGTTTCAAATTGGGGTTGCTGGACTAGGGATGACAGTTGGCCCGTGACCTGGACCTGCCCTGCCCGAAGACCAACCCTCTTGGCCCGGAGGGTGGACGAGCCGGGCCACCCTACGGGCCAGGACAGGAGCGGTTTGGGGTTTGGCTCGCCCGCCCGGCCCGGGGTATCAATATATGCATATAATATATGTAGCATTATCGGATTAAATCATTCTATATTTTAAAATCTTAACATAATGTTACTAATAGTATTTGATGATAATAATTATATTGACTAAAATATGTTCAAAACAAATAAAATTATCACTATGACATTCAATTAAAATGTAATACAAATTAATAAAATATTATAAAATCGTAAGTGTTGACATGGTCTATTGGCTAAGACATATAGAACTTCTTGTTGAAGTCTAGAGTTAAAACCCCAATGGCGAAATTATTTATATATTATTTTATCGTGTGTCACGGGTTGGCCCGTAGGCGGTGCGAGTTGGCCCGCGGGCAGGACGGGCCGGGCCATACTGGCCCATTGATATGGGCAGGACGGGCTGGGATAGGCTATAAGGAAGACGGGCTAGGACATAGGATAGACATTTGACCCGCCTACCCGGCCCATGCCCATCTCTATGCTGGACTGCTACGTGTTTTCTCTGAATCTTCTAAGGCTCATTGATTCAAAGCTGGGAAATTAGTTTCTGTATGGGAAAATGCTGTCACTTTTTGGTCAAGCATGATTGCGAGTTTGCGACCCGTGTCCATCTCTATGCTGGACTGCTAGGTGTTTGTTTTGACAGTTTTGTATCTATTCAAGAAAAACGAGATGAAAGGTTACGTCTTTGGCGCAACACTCATGATCATTTGATACCTTATCATTTTATCACTGGACAAAGTAAGTTTATATTTTTTTATGACATCTTAATTTAGTGATTAATAAGTTATGTGCCCCTAAATTTATCGGTATCATTGAATTTAAATTGTTATAATTTCTATATAATTTTGAGAGTTAGACTATTATACTAACGTTAGCATTTCGGACCGAAATGCTAACGCCTCAAAATTTATGTTATCATGTCCGAAATTACGATTTATGGTGCTCAATAAATTCTTTATATGAAAATATTGGGGTATACAAATTTTTTTCATTTTTAGAGTTTTTTAAGTATTTGTTTTGAATTTTAGAAAATAGCTCATAAATATTAATAAAATATTGATGTCTGTACATGCTATTTTAGAAAATGTAAAACAAATACTTAGAAAATTCTAAAAATGAAAAATTTTTGTATACCCCAATATTTTCATATAAAGAATTTATTGAGCACCATAAATCGTGATTTCAGACACGATAACATAAATTTTGAGTTGTTAGCATTTCGGTCTGAAATGCTAACGTTAGTATAATAGTCTAGCTCATAATTTTGATGGTTTTTGATGAAGTATTATATGACAATCAATTTGATTGAAATTAAAACACAATGAATCTATGAGTGTATAAATTTAAAGTTTTTTTTTTTATAAACTTAATTGAAATTGGTTGTCATAATAAATAATTGTCATATATGTGTGTTGCCTATGGGATTTATTTTTTTTAAAAAAAAAAGGAAAGGAAAGGAAATTGTTCATTGAACTGTGGATATATTTCGTGTGTTTTGCTGAGGAGTTATAGAGAAGAAATAACAGTTGTGTAGAATGAATGACACATTGAGGTTAATATCTCTTATAATTAATAATTAACATAGAAATATAATTTCACACTACACACATAGTTATGATCAGGGATCCATTACAACTATTTATTCATCTTGAAGATCATGACAACCAATTTCAAATAAATTCATAAGAAATTTTAAAAATGAAAAATATTTTGTAAACATATTCATATATTATAGATTGATTATTCTCACACTGCTCATATAGTCATGATTAGAGATCCATTACAACTATTTATTCATATTGACGACCATATAGTCATGAGTAGGGGTCCATTACAACTATTTATTCATCTTGACGACCATGACAACCGATCTCAAATAAATCCATAAAAAATCTTCAAAATAAAAATTCTTCTCTAAAACATATTCATATATTTATAAATTGATTGTGTTCCAAATTTTGTTTAATTTGAGTGTAGTTTGATTCTCAACAAAAAAATCATTAAATTTAAACCGTTAAAATTTCTATATAATTTTGATGAAGTAAATATTACAATCAAATTGATTGAAATTTGAAGCACAATTCATGTATGAGTGTATAAACATGTTTGTAAAAAAAAATAAATAAATAAAAATAAAAATTTAGGATTTTCTATAAATTTATTTGAAATTTGTTGTCATAACAAATAATTGTCGTGGGATATATGTGTTGTCTATGCGCTTTCCCCAAAAAAAAAAAAAAGAACACTGTTCATTTCAATCGGATACCAATTGAGGGTATATAATATGTATAATCTATCTTAAATTCTTAATTATTATTTACTCTTCTATGTCTCACAAATCTACTCAAGCATGACATATCGAGTTTGTCACACGATAAGATTTGGCTTTATTTATTTATAGTATTGTTTTGAGTAGGCTTCGTCTACTCTTTTGAAAATTTTATTAACACCAAAAAGTTTATGTACAATGAGATTGCTATTTACAATGGAAAAGAAGAATGGAAAAAAGCATTTAAATATTTCTTTTGTAAGACTACATCATTAAGGAAATTGTAAACTTTGTTTCCACCATCATGTTCATAATTCAAGAGGAAAACATGAAAACACAACTCTGAATTCAGTTTTTTCACTGCACCAAGATGACGGGAACCATTTTGGAACTTTCAGTTGATTTTTTATTAACGAGGTGACAAGTTGGGATTACAGTACATCAGAGACAGATGTAATGAACAACTTCTATAGTGAAACATTAATTTCTACTAGGCCAAGCCCCCCACACTTCGCGGCGGGGTGATGTATACTTCTTAATTAGGTACTCGGTAATTTGATCATAATATTTATTTGGTCAAAAATTAGTAGTATAGTGTTTAGATGACATTGTTGGAAATAGACGATTCTAATGTGTACACAGGACTGGTGCAAATCGTTGGAAGAAAAAAATTATTTGGACAACACCGAAGTCTTAACCAAAATATGCAACCAAATCTTTAATCTTTATTCTGGTTTTCGGGTATTGGCCTTTATGAGTAGTAAATGCTACTTTTGTGGAAAAATTTTCATACTGCATGGCCCTCAAGCCTCTAAAAACTAAGAATACAATCAAGTACCAACAATATTTTCACAGATGGCCTTAGCTTAGGCTCACATTTTAAGTGCGACCGACAAAATTTTTTTTTCTTATCCAGGGCACACATTTAAAGTGCACTCCTGTTAAAGTTCAAAAGTTTGTTATTTTAATTTTCTTATACATAATTGTTATAGATCTTCTCACGAGCTTTCCGAAATGTGGTTGTACGTTTTCTAGAGACTTTCTTATAAAAAATTATGCTTATTTAAATATCAAACTTTTTTCAATATATTTTTCGTTGAACTTCTTGAAATTGTTTGGTGTATCAATTTTATTCGCACGATTTCAGAACATCTTAGCGATCTGTTCATGTTGTATAAAATTAGTGTAGTTAAGTTTATTTTTATTTTATTTATGTATTATGTATCTAATATTGATAAAAGTTGTGTAGTTTGTTTATATAATATTACGTATTTAAAAGTTTGATCTTTAAATGAGCATAACTTTTGATAGGAAACTCTTCAGAAAACGTACAACCACATTTCGGAAAGCTTGTGAGAACATCTACAATAATTATTTCTTAGAAAATTAAAATCAAATTTTTTGAACTTTATTGGAGTGCACTTGACATGTGCGCCCCGGATAAGAACAAAAAAATTTGTGGGGCACACATGCTAAGGCCATCTGTGAAAATATTTTCGGTCCACAATGGTCTATCTAAATTTGATTGGTTCCATAGTCATCTATGAAAATAGTTCTGGAAAGGGACTACTTGGCACGCTGGGCATTGAAAAAAACTTCCCATGCTTCTCTCCATTATAAAAAGAAAAAAGAGAACACTGAAAGTTTACTCAACCGTTAGATCACCTGATCGAACGGTCCACGTGCTTAAATCGTTGAGGGAGCTTCATTTGTCCCCCTCTTTATAGGGGGATATATTTGAGTTCAATATGATGATTTTTCAATCCAGCTTTGTTCAAGGGTAGTGATGTGCATTCTTTTATTTGCAGATTTTGAAATTTGGAACCTGAACTTGCAAAAATCACAATAATTCTTTGAAAAACCCTAGAACAAAAAACTCATGCAAGGACTTTTATTTGATGTTCTTTTACATATTCTGATTTTTTTTTTTTTTGTGCATTTGGACAACTAGAGAACATTTAACGAATTTTCTACTTAATTACGGTCAAAATAGATGTAGAATGGACTTTAATCACAATGAGGCCATTCCACAAGCAAGGATTAAAACACCCCAAAACTCCTCAAGCTTTTTAGTGTTTTAATCCTTTTAATTTGAGCACGGGTTACTTAGCGTGGATTAATGCTTGCCTGGATTGCAGGATCTGAGGGGAAGTTTTGATTAATCTCACCCGTTGTAAGTGGAATTCATATCCTCTGCCATGCTATAACCGAGCCCCGCGGAGAGAGAAAGAGAGAGTGACCGAGGTGGGACACCACCGAACCGAGGTCTGTGATTGGTGACTATACTTTGCCATATGTCAGAGGATCACCGTCCTTGGAAGTGGGATTGCAGGATCTATAATTAGATTTTTAACACCTAGCTAGTACTCTTTATTCAACCAAGGAGACGGGAATGGTAAACTGGGTAGACTGCAAGGACAACGTGATATCTCACACATCCAAGTCAAGAGCATTAATATCACTAGAAATTTAAGTTCAGTAAATATGGTAGACTGCAAGGGCAGTGGGACATCAATTTCACATCTTTAAGTCAGGATTATTGGAATCACTAGGAAAAAAAAAAAAAAAATCCAGTTGGTGTGAATGACATTTAGTTACTGGATATGAATTCCACTTACAACGGGTGATTAAGATTAACAAATCCAGTTCTGCTTCAAAAAAAAAAAAAAAAAAAAAAATCCAGTTGGTGTGAATGACATTTGGTTACTGGATACTAATGTGCATCTTAAAAATCAAAATGTACTAGAAATTGTTAGAGGAGCGGTTATGTGGACTGTGTGGTTGGAAAGGAATAAGATTTGCTTTGATAATGGTATGTCTAGTAGTTTTAAATCCTTCGGTTTAAAAATAATTAATATGACACCTTTTTGGTGTAAAAATAAAGGTAAAGCTAATATTTTTAAACTGTCACTTGTGTTGCCACAGGATGTGGTAGATCTACCATTGCATGTACCAATAGAGGAAGAGATAATAGGGGAGCCTTTACAATTTCTAGAAGAGGAAGAGGACATGGTGATTTTGGTGAATTTAGTGGTCAGGCTGGAGGAAGATTCATTGAACAGGAGCTTGGATTCTCTTACACTTGGAAGACCATGATGAAGATGCCTCATCCAATTCCTCTGGACTATTAACTGAAGATAGTGATGAATAAAGAATAGCTTTTAAGTGTTAACTGTCTCCATGCTATTGTTCTATTATAAATTTTTGGATGTGTCTTGTTTTGGTTGCAGGTGGTTTTCATTAGGTCGTTTTGCTAAGGAGTTCTAGGTTTAATACTTTTGCTTAAGTTGTAGATAAGTAGTGATTTGGCTTCTAGATTCTTTTTCTAGTACCAAATGTTTTGTACAGGAATTAGGATTTAGATAAATATGTAAAAACTCATTTTCAGTTTCAATAGAACTAGTGGAGTACTCCACTTTTTTCAAAAAAATAAAAAAATAACAAATCCAACTCAACTTTGATTAGTCAATTTGATGATTTGGTTCAACCAAATCCAATTACTCGACTAATCAATTAACCCAACCCAAGCCAACAATCATCAACAATCAATTTAATTGACTTTGAAAAATTAACTGACGTGCTTGTCCCGTTGTCAGCAGTTTGTGGCCATTATGGCTTGACAAAACTGTTTAGCTTAACTATTCTTCATTGAAGAACCAACTTTTGATCTAGTAGTTAAAGGTAACATTCTCTGTATGGAAGATCGCGGTTTCAAAACCTGGATGAGATGTTTTTTATAGACATTTAAATTTGAGTAGATTGACCCTCATCTTTATGCCCAAAAAAAAAAAAAAAATTATTCATCATTGACAATTTGAAATTGCGTAAAATGAAAAGTGGGTGACGCCAAATCCAAGTATTTCTCATTTATTTTTATTCCTTTTCCTTTTCTTTATTATTCTCCTATAAAGCACCTCTGATACCAGAAATTTATTTATTGTTCTCCTATAAAGCACCTCTGATACCAGAAATTTTTTCTATAATGATAATGAAAAATTGCACCCCTCTTACATATTAGTGATAGATATATTCAGAGGAGAGATCCACTTACGCCAAAAAATTTTGACACAACAATTATACCAAGCTTTATAAATTAAAAAAATTTTAAATGAAAATATTTTACAAACATATTCATCTACTTATAGATTGATTGCATTCCAAATTTCATTCAATTTGAGTATCATTTGGTACTTCATCAAGAATCAATAAATATAGACCGTTATAATTACCATAGAAACTTGATACTTCTTGATAGCGTATCAAATGACACCAAAATCGAATAAAACTTGAAACACAATCAGTCTGTAAGTAAATAAATATGTTTGTTAAAGATTTCCTACTTTTAAAACTTTTTATAAATTTATAAAGCCTTGGAATAATTTTTGTGTCAAAATTTTTTTAGTATAAGTGGATGTCACCTCATGATACTCTTAAAATATCAATCCACTATATCTTAAGGCTTTCCAAGTAACTCCTCACCTCCAACTTACTAGCAACAATGTGTTCTTTAAAATAGTCTATGTAGGGGAATGACTTGTAGTTCTCCTTGCCTCCTTTGACAACCTGAGGAAGTGGACCCACAGTGCAGAGGGGGTGTGGGTTCTTGAAGGTTGCTATGCTGATCCGCTCCTTTGTGGGATTCACCACTGCCCGGTGCTCTATGCTCCTGTATTTCCCATTGCTAGCAATCTGTTGATGTTAAATTAAGAAATGCATATCATTATCATGAGTTGTAATATACTTTTCTACTGACTAGTAAAGAGTCCACACCTTGCTTTGAATTGAAATTATTATATCTCATAATAAAGGGCCAAAGCTAATCCCTTGTGAAGAAACTAATATGGACCTTAAATTTTAATGGGCCAGAACATTAATGTACGTCAACGGTGGTGATCAATCTAAGTAAACAATCAACGGCTGAGATTTCTTATTTAGGGAAGATAGAAATTTCATGTCAAAAAATCCAATCTCCTTTTATCAGGAGTAAGGATTTATTGAACTTCTTGTACAAAAGTGCTGATGTTGATGAATTGAGTTGAAGGAATTAAGTCTTTGGTTTTTTTCAAAATTAAACACTATGTAAGTTATGTTTATGTCAACTTAAAGATCTTGTAGTATGCACAAAAATATTCCTTAATTTCAGAAACTTAACCAAATATACCTCCAGAATATCACCGATATTGACGACAATTGATCCTGGCAGAGAGTTAACACTGAGCCAACTATTATCCTTTCTTATTTGCAATCCTGGAACATCATTGACAGGCAGCAGCAGCGTTAGACCGGTTCGATCGGTGTGCGCAGAGAGGCCCAAGACCTTATCAGCCTGTGGGCAGGGCGGGTAGTAGTTCATCCTCATGCTTTCTGCCATCCCCTGGAAAAGATCGAAGAGCACCTCCGGTTCGATTCTGAGATCCTTTGACAGGGCCTCTAAAAGCTGCTTAGCCAACTTATCCATTTCATACGAGTACTTGTCGAATGTATCCCTACATCATGTTTGTTTTAATTTGTCATTTTAGCCATACTTGTAGCGTGTTAAATGTCACACCCCAACCTGGCGTCAGCCATGGTATCCTTGCATCCAAATCCTCATCCAGCCAACCTGCGTCATTAAATAACTGGTTGCTCAGCTTTTTGCTAACTTTGTTTTGTTTCCGACGTAGATTGGCTGGATATGGATCTGGATACAAGGATACTGTGGCTGACGCCAGGTTGGGACGTGACATTAAATTCTTCCAAGTTATACAATAATGTCTGAAAATCTTCAATTATCTTTTGTCAAAATCATAAGAAATGTATACTGACCTAAAGGTAGGAGGGTAAGCCGGCCAAGACTGGAAGTTCCTGTCGTCAATGGGTCGAGTGTTGAGGTACAGCAAATCGGCCCAGTCTAATTTCTGCTCGTTGGATATAACGAAGTGTTGGCCGAAGCCTTCGCCATTTTTGCCTACGGCAATGGCCATCTTTTGCTCCAAGGGCAAGCCGAAGAACGCCGTGATGTCCGCCTTCGCTCTCTCAAGCAACCCTTCATCCACTCCATGATTTATAAGCTACAATCAATAAGCAAGTCCATTTGTATGATTATTAGTTTATTACTGTAAGTTTATAGTTCATAAGAAAATAATTATTTAAATAATAATGTATTATTAGTAAATCAATAAGAAAGTTTTGATCAAATTGCACTTTAAATTTGAGTATATAACAATAAACTGTTTTGAAGGGGATATTATCAATTACCTGGAAGATGCCCCATTCTTCACATGCAGAGCTCAGCTTCGCAATCTCCGCTTCACTGGAACGGGGGTCCCGCAGCCTGGCAAGGTCGACAATCGGCAACTCGAAAGTGTCTGACTGAATAACAGTGTCAGCCTCGACTTCTGGCCTGATGTACCGTTCCGGTATTTCATAAGACGAGGCGCCGAGGTTAGATGCAACAGACAGAACACTCTCAACTGGGAGGAATTTGGTACTGCTGAGAGCTTCTTTAATTAGTGCTGCAGCCATTATTTTTTTGTACCTTCAATGTTTGAAAAACCAAGTTAATTAGCTCAATGCCTGCCGGGTCCATTTATAATGGAGTCATGGAGATGATAAATGGATCCTTGTTTTGTTAGCTTATTTTTATAATATAATTTATCCTTGTCTATCCATTGACAATGCACTGAAATCACCTATGATCCAAATCAGATCCAGATTGGACAAGGAATTCGTAAGTCTGCCAAGCGTAGAGCTCGTAAGGCTTTGAAACCAAATACATTACCTACTGTAGAAGTAAACATGTTAGTCATAGAACTTTATCTGGAAAGGTCTACAGGACAAAAATTTGGATTGATTCATGGAGAAAAACTGTTGTGAGTTTAAGCTCATAGAACCTTTTCGGGAGGGCACATTAAAAAATATATCAAATTAACTCTAAATTTTGATTTATATGGCCCGTTTAAGTTCTTCATATCAGAATCTTATGGGATACAAGTTTTCATTTTTAAAAACTTTTAATTATTTGTTTGAGGTTTTTAAGAGTGGCTATACAAAAATAATAAATAATCAAGTTTTATGTATCACTTTTAGAAAATCTCAAACAACTACTTAAAAGTTTTCAAAAATAGAAAATTTTTGTATTTTACAAGATTTTGATATAAAGAATTTATTAAGTCATATAAAATCTAAATTTCGAGGTGATTTAATATGCCTTTTGAGGTGCACTTACGGAAAGTTTATCTGAACTTAAGCTCACAGTAGTTTTGCTCTTGATTGATATACTACTTTGTTATTCTATCCAAATCAAATCAAATGAATAAGAGGACCCTCCAATACCGATCATACGGTTGAAATTATTCTAAAAGGGCTCTCTTTAAGATCCATAGTCATCAGATCGCGATTTGAAGATCCTCCGGTCCAATTTGGATCGTAGCAAATACGGACTCCGCCGAAAATACATGTCAACTGTACTTTGCGACCTTCTAGAATGGCTTTTTGGAAGTACGATGTGTAATAACAAAAAAGTTCACAAATATTTATACTTGTGAAGTGACCGTGTCAATTTTCATACAATATAAGAGTCATTTATATTATATACATAGAAAATTGCATCAATGTTATGATTAAAAATGTTATTTTCTTTTATAATATCGAATAATTCAAGCTATACAAGAATATTTCGTTTCAATTTTTTTAAAAATCAATATATTCTAAATTACAACAATGTTATCCCTAAGTCCTAAATTCCTGATGCAACTGCTGATGCATGACAGGCTGTCATGAAATCGTGATCCGAAAATGAAAGCTTTATACCAAGTTCAAAATCAACAGCAAGAACTTTTCCATGCAGTAGTTATCAAGGTGGAAATAACACCTGCTATAATATTCTCTGCGTTTTATGAAGGATTGACATTTAGAGGTCTGGTTGTTTATTACTGTGGAATTTGATGTCAATTGAGTGTACTAGTCAAGATGAAAGTTCTATCTTCAGTTGGCAAATAACTAAACAATTAACAAAAATCTTAACAAATTTGAAATTTCTTTTTCGGAAAGTAAGTTAGTCATCTATAGATGGCATTATTTACCTTTTTTCAATCCCACATGGCCACATGGGTAAGGAAATAATTTTCTTCTACTTGTTGTTAGTGTTGTATGTTGGGTCCTTTAGAAAATTTTTTTGAAATAGAATCAATTTCCCTACAAGCTGTACTAGCTACCTCTGGCAATGGTAACTTTATCGCATCATTGCAGCAGATTTTGAGAACAGAGCAGCAAAAGTGCAAAACCATGCAGTGATTGTGCATATCCATAAAATGTTGAATGTAGCAAGTTTGGCAGACTTGTAGCTGCACTTTGTTGTTCTAGCTTGATGCATACACAAACTTCACAACGATTGATTACGGTACACAATTTTAAGTCAGTACCGTGACTCTTCCTCTTTGATCATAAAAGTCCACTCGAGGATATTTCTAATCAGTGGCATCTGTGTTGAAAATATTAAGCATAATTAAATAAAATTAAATAAGTAAATAAAGTTAGAAATACCAAACAGTGATTTGAAGAACTTGTCGGCTACACAATCTTCTAAATAACATCCATTCATAGTCGAAGATCATCGATCAATAATTGAGCATCGAAGCGCATCTGTAATAATACGAGTACTAACTTTAAAGAAGTATTTGCCCCACATGGTGCAGTGGACTCATTGCAATCTCCTCTCAAGATATTTCGACTCCTGCCTCTATTGATGCGGTGCACCCCGCATAAGGAGCGAACCCGAACTTGATTGCAACAATAGCTCATTGAAATTATTCTTATTATTCTTGTTACTCTTGTATTCTCATATATATACACACATTTCGTAAAACATCTTGTGTATAATAGCTACTGCTTATTTCTTTTAGATGAACATTGGATATTTTCTTGTTTGCTCTGTCTTGTCTTATATAGATATAATATTTTAAGACTATTAATAACGGTACACTCAATTAATTCACCGTGTATATATTGACGGCTGTAGCAAATCACCAAATTTATTATATATCAATAACATGATGCGTTACTATTTTGACCGAGTAAACTCATTTACTCTTACCAGAGTAAATTTACCGTGTATGAGTTGAATTAAATTCTCAATTAATTAAAAAATAAAACGCTTTGTAGCTGTATAAGTGTATATATAATGGTATAAGTTAACGGTCCAATTTGATATTCATGCAATTAATTAGATAGTTAATAACGCATATAGGTGGCCAGCCCACATCCGTTAGCATCAAACCATTTATATTTTATATGTTTTAATTCTTAAGAAACTTATAAATTGTGTCTTAATAAAATCTTAAATTATATATGTAATTAATTATTTCTAATTAATTTTCCAACAATTTCCCTGCTATTTTAAGATTTTATTCTAATAATTAATTTTAATATTATGTATCTCTTTGAGCTATTTTGATATAATGTGTTTTTCAATCAAGGTATCTTCCGGATTTGAACCTTGATCTAGCTATAGCTTGCTTCCACTCACACAGATACAAGAGAACGAGTCTTGATCTTGTAATATTTATGCAAAGTTTTATCAAGTCTAGCGTACAGTACTAGGTTGCCAAATTGGGTTCAAATCAGTTTTGTGCGTTACGGTCATGCACCGGTATCTTTGTTTCATGGATGCTCTAGAGAATTGCCCTAATTCTCATAGACTGCAACCCCATAGTCACAACCATATAGATGAGTTCTCCAAAGATGTACGTAGATCACATCTCGTCTAATAGACCTTGAACTCATTTAGAGATTAACTCTTCCTCGTTTGCTACAACTCGTGAACACTAGGGATAAGTCAACAATTTGTGTTCAAAATATCATTAATACAACTTGTTCTTCCCGTTGAATCTATTTCGTGGGATCTCCACTATGTTAAATTGGGTTGTCATTGTAGGTAATAGTTTTTGGGAAAAATATCACATCCCTCTCAACTTTAATTTAACAATGTTAAAATCTAAAGTTGATATACTCAAATAACATAATTCCATTTATTATTATATATTTTTTAATTAGGATTTTCCTTGAGGACTCAGCTGGAATTATGATAATATATTTAAGAGTTTTCTTTCTCCCATGTCTATTTAGTGATTCCGGATTAATTAGTCAATAATAATAGCATTAAAATGTATCATAACTTATTTTCAATAAAAAAAAAATTTAAGTGAACATATCATAGTCACTCTCTTGCTATTGTTATGCATTAGTTATGAATCACTAAATAAAAATTAATCACATAATAGAGAAAGTTACTTGAAATGTATATGCATTAACCACCATGCATCTTTCTTGATGCAGCTGCCAGATTTCTCCAAATTCTATGCATCACATTATTCAATCTTCACATATATCACTTGATTGCAACTGTCAATCAATTAACAAAAAATATCGTCCAATTTGTTAGAGAGAATATTTTAATTCATATACAAGCATTTTCTATAAATAATCAATTGTCAATTTATTTTATATAGATCTCTTATTTGATTATTTCTATATACATCATTTTACCAAATGCAATTCAATTTGATTCTCTCAAAACAGTAATATGTTTCGAACTTCTCTTATGCTTGACTTTTTGTAATATCACTAAATCCACTATGAAATCAGTTTCATGTCTATAAACTTCTAAATTATTATTTAAATAAAGCCTTATATATTACTTACCTAATAATATATTCTAAAATATATTATGAAACATATATGCTCTATGGTTAGCTTAATACTTCACTCGTTGGTAAGACAAATCACCATCCAATTTACTCTAATAATTGATAAGATATGGTTCAGTATACTTAGCTTGACCATTCTTTCTTTCTTAGTTGGATAGTATCGTTCCTACGCATTCGCGTATTCTTCAATAATTTCTATCTCCAACCTTACTTGATTAGCTGCAAAATTCTTGCAATTCTCCTCATCATTTTGCTATGTGCTAAATATTCATTAATTAGTGGTAATCAATGTTAATAGAGCTGTTAAAAGAATTAATGGGTGGCCAGCCCAATAATTCTCTCTAACCCAATAAATTGCCGAATACATATTTATTAATTAATCTTAATGAATCAATTACAACAGTTTAGAAGAACAATGACATATAATATAAAATCTTAAAATATATTGAAATTTATTAAAATTTTGTAACAATCTGTAAATGGACTTAACAGTGCAATTTGTTTTACAAAACAGAATGAACAAATTTGTATTCATGATTATTCATAAATAAAATGTGCAGCACAAGTGTTGTTTGCCAAAATCAGACAGAAATGGTTAAGGCTGTTAATCATTGCATCAGTAGAATTACTAATCTAGCACCGGCATTTATGATTTATCAAATAAAAAGTAAAGGTAGGATTAATGAGATGAAAATGGTAAATCAGTAAAAAAAAATGACAATCTAAAACATATATATTAAGAAAAAAACTGGCAGTCTATGTTAGGGGCAGGTTCATATCAGATTTCAGATAATACCTAACTGAAAGCTAAATCATAGTATTTTGAAAATCTCGGAGCAATCAAATGCTCCAACAAGCAAACCAATTAAGAAAAATAACAAAAAAAAGAGAGCAGTAGTATCTTCGTAGACTTTTGAATCGATAGATATCCTACTTAAAGTCCCTACCAAACTATTTAACCAGTAAGTAAGATCTATATGTCAATTTTCCACCAAAAACAGAAATGAAAACAACACATGCAATGAGATAAGACAAGAATATAGTTGACGCTAAGGTTAGAATCACACCATTATAAAGTACGAAGATACAAGATCCGACAAGATACATAACTATCATTTAGGATTTCAGATCATAGTTAACAAGTGGAAATGGACAATTAGTCACCTCACAGAAACAAGTTCTTGAATTGACCATTGGCAAGCTTGCATAGTCCATTGTACGCAGATGTATCTGCAAAGATTAAAAATAAGATAATCTTAGTTATTATGAAGTAATGACAGCATAATTCTCTTGGCTAGCCCAGTACATACTAATTTCATTCTTCTGTTCATGGTTGGCATCTAAACAAATAAGAATAAGAGGCAAGTCTACACAGGCCATTGAAATTTTGCAGTATTGATGACCTCTATGCCCCAAAAATCTAATAATCATTTAACCAGAGTAAAATATCACCTAGCCTTGGTATACTAAAATAATGTTTTGGGTATGAGCTTAAAACTATTGTTTGAACTTGAAATATTATATTCCCATGGGATAATATATCTTCAAAGGAATGTTGACTGCATAGAAGAGCATTTGAGACGGGTCCGTATCTGCTGGCAGGATCGTGCCATGGTTGATACGATAGGGGGTGCCTTTTATATGTGGGTCCCACTTTTATAGACACAAAAAGTTTATGGCAGTAGCGTGGCATTAAAAACTATGGCAGCAGATATCAATCCCAGTTGAGAGATCTTTATGAACAAAAGCTAACTGTATTAGTTGCTTTGTATATTTTGCACATACTATCAGAGTTTGTGTCATAACTTTCGATCAAAAACTTCTTAAAGAAACTAGGTCTAGATAAAATTATAACATGACGGTACCTAATTTGACAATTAGAAACCTCAATTACAATCACATACTGAAATAAACTCAAACAATTTTTAAATTTAGGTCCAATTATGATATACTTTTGTAATTGCTGCGTACCAGTACAGTACCAATGTAACAGATACATATGATTTAGTAACAATCCACAACTGGTCATAGGACCTTCAGTTAAGAAAGAGCAACTCACCGAAACTGGCACCAAAATCAGTGCAAACCTCGGCGCGGATCGACTGGGGCCCGTCAGCAATGCCGATGACCTCCATGAAGTGCGACACTGGCGCAGGCGTGGCTCCTTTGACAGTCACCTGCAGGTTATCGGTTGACTGTCCCAGCACCGCGCCGCCTTCGGTCCGCATGACCTGAACAACGGTACGAACGCGTCTGCCCATGTACATTTTCATGATCTCTCCGTTGACGAGGACTGCCGGGCTGGAGGTGTCCATTTCCTTCAGAATCACAAATTTTTATCAATAACTTTTGTTGCTGATTTGAACTTAACTTAGCCTAATAGAAGAGGATCCCAACCAAAAAGAAAAAAAATGAACATAGGAGGGACCGTACTTGCGAGCGACGGAGAGAGAGCTGGGCGGTGAGGGAGAGCGGTGGCGTCAACAATGGAGAAATAGGGCACGCACAAGAGAGGAGAAGAGAGGATTTGGGGGTGAAGGAAGGAAGGAAGGAAGGGTTTATTGGTCTACCAGTCGGGCCGGTGCAGCATTTACTCCGTGCACTTTGAATCTGTGGTTGAGTACTGTGTTATGTGTCGCTGTCTTTTCTTTCTTCTAGAATGATTAAGAGCGGACTTTGTGGTTGTGTGTGCTCCGGATGCATTTCAGGATTTGCTTCTGCATGTGTGAGATCTTCTGTGCTTAGGTTTGTGTGGCAATTTGTGTGACCATGTGTCAGTTTAGGGTTTTAAATTGCCTGAGGTGTTTAAGAAATGGCATAATTGCATATATGATGTATGCATGTTTCAATCGCAATATGCTCCATAAACATATATACTTTAGTTATGTCCAAGAACCATTAATGTTATGTATTTTAAACGTGTGTTTCTACTTTCTACAATGGATGCTTGCACACTTGTGACTCGCCACGCCACAGAAGAATATTACACGGGCAGCCAAATGGCGGGAAATATTTTCAGTTTGGCGCCAAGTCCTTGCGCGATGCGATGAGTAATGAACCATCACCCCTCTGAACTAGTTCATTTCTAAAATCCGGGCCATTTAAGTTCATCCGACGGCCCATTTTGACGATAACACAACCCTGTCTAGTTTTCTGCTGGGAACCCTGAACCCAGGAGTAAGCATACAAACCGTCGGTTTCAGACTTTCAGTCTTGGTTCACTGCAAATGGAAATGAATCAGTACCAGAGGTGTTCCTGTTCCGTTTAGCAGGTTATGACTTATGATGGTAATTGTTCCAATTGTGGTAATCAGTTCAGTTCTGCCAACCACAATGCATCAGCTTTCTAACTAGAGGTGGCAAAATCCGACCCGACCCGGTATTTTTCAGAAAGTCAAACTGACTAGACTTGACTCGATCTGATCCGAACCCGACCCGACCAGAGATCAAACAGCATGCAATCCAACACAAATTAACATACAATAAAAAAAAAGTTGATGTCAAAATTGTCCTGACCCGACTCACCCCTTACCCAATTCGACCCTACCTGAGGTTTTCTAGAAGGTCAAACTGACCCGAATCCGACCCGTCGCCCAATTTGCCAACTCTACTCATAACCTTCAAAAAAATTACTGTTTTGATTTATGGCACAATATACTTCTCGAAGATAAATTTATAACACAATATCTGCACTACAGAATTTTCTGCCACCATTGAAACAGTTTTCAGCAAATGAATGTACAGAAATTAGTTATGAAACCTGATGGAAGCCAGACAATTTAGTCAGAGAAACCCCGTTCCAAAATACAGGACGCCAAGATATGGTCGTCTCCATAGAGATCGGGATATCTCATGATGTACCCAACCGTCGAGTATCCTTGACAAGTCTCTGGCAAGGGGGGTAGCTCATTACAATTCCTGCCCCTCCGCCATCCTGAACGAGTGCTATGTGCTATGTCCCACACATTCTGATACATTTTCCCCATGTTAGAAAAGCTTATTCGAGAAACTAAAAGTTGTCAGATAATCTGCTTTAGTTGACTGATTCAACCTCCGGAGCACCTCCACCAAGTTTCCGATGAAGAGGAGCGTGTCATTGTTGGCCATCACAAACCACCTTATATTTGTAAAGCTCATATTGAATGTCTCTAATATAACCTGTTTTCAGAAGGTACCATTTTTATTAGTCCTTACTCTCAATGAACTTATTTCAAAATACTGAATTATGGCAAAGTTCAAAACAGAGAAATCCTGCATATCTACCCGGGTCATGCGAATAGCAAACGGCATTCCATGATGATCATAATCCTTAAATTTAGAAATATCGGCTGATACTTTAAACGGGGGCGATGTCTCAGGCCAAGACCGCTCCATTGGTGCACTGTCAAGCCAATGACACCACGTATCTGGTTCGGTCGACGCCACCACAAATCAACATAAGAATGTCGGTTTTTCCACGACTACACTGAACCAATTACCCCAAACACAACATGGCTTAGGTCAGTTTCCGCTAGAACCCCGTTTGACTCAGAACAGTTCTTCGAACAATCGCCGGTAATAAGGCGACTGAAACTGTTACTGGTAAATTGGTAAAATTAATATCATGCTACTTGATCCGTGGCCCAATTTGAAGTTTTACAGGCTTGTGCATTGCCATGCTTGATTTTAATGGCCCATTTATATGCACATGAATCTAAGATTTCTGCAGGAAAATATATTTATTTAGAAATGCCAATCAATATTTACTGCCTCTCTCGTGCTGACTACAAATTTGGCGGCATCTAAAAGATTAAAGATTGTATAAACTATAAAATTATGCAGATTGATCATACAGTTGACCATACATATATATCTGCATCAGACTATTATATTATACAATGATATGAGTTCCTTAGATTGATCAAATCAAACTCATCATCTTCATTCTTCAGTCCCAACTATTAAAAAATGCAGTCGACAAGAAAGGAATATGAATTTTGGGCCGTAAGAATCGGCTCTCAAGATTTTGTGCGACAGTCTTATAGATACGGATATATGCACGAAATAAAAAAAAAAAAAAAGTGGTTAGTTGGAGTCAACATCATACCGGACATAAATATATCATTAGTTTGAGATTAAACTGAATTGATTAACTGATTAAGAGTCAAATCATGCCAGATATTTATATATCAATATATTGTACGTAATTGAACCAAATTGGTTACTTGGGGTCAATATGATGCCAGATATTAATATATCCTTTAGATTGGTTTAGAGACCGACCTTTAATTTGTTAATGTGGATAACTAAAACTTGGCCGCTAACACAAAAAAAAAAGAAAAAAGAAAAAAAAGAATCTTGCGTTACTCATTTAGAATTTTGCATTATGGTACGCCAACTTCTAATTGCTGAGAAAATTGTAGTTGTATGATCCATAAAAAACAAATTGAAAGTACATTCTAATTACTATAATTTAGTATTGATTTCTTATAATAAAATTGGGTGTTGCTCTCAAATTTTGAAAAAACAAAAAGTTATATAGTTAGATCATTAAAATAAAATTAAAAAATTACATAATTAGAACATGGCCTATGTTCTCTTTTATTCATACTAACTTTTTGATGATCATACAACTAAATGTTTTTTGAGATAAAAATGAGGGTCACATGCTCATGCCACTCAAATTTAAATGTCTATAAAAGACTTTCCATTCGAATTTTGAACCCCCAATCTCTCATATTCATACAAAGAAGTTACCACATTAATTTTTTTTCCAAATAAGTTGGTCAGCTTAGCACAACTCAATTAATAATTTTAATTTCAAGATAATAAGTGTCACAGATACATCTATAGATTATCAGATTATAACAATAACATCCTAATTATATACTAGTGTCCCCTCCCCTTCATCAATCATATATATATATATATATATATAGAGTTTGGCTAGCGTGCTATCGGCAGCACTTCAAGTAAATGCTGCCAAGCTTTTTAACCGTCTGATCTGTTTAAGATTCGTGTCCGATTTTGATCCAAAGAGCCGAACGGAGCGCCAAACGGACTCCGTTAACGCAGCAGTGAATATTAATTTTCTTTTCTTCTCCTCCTTCCCCTCGTTCCCTCCTCCCTTTCCAGAGTTCTCCTTCCCAAGGACACCATTTTCTTTTCCCTTTCACTCACCCCAACCATCCGGCTGTCCTCCTCGCTCGCCGTTGGGGAAGACAGCGCGAGACCTTCTCTCCGCACGCCGCACGTCGCGCCCCTCTCTTCCGCCTCGCTGTAGCTCCAGTAGGTCAAGCGTCGCTCGTGCACAATGCGCCGTGCGCCGGTCAGCTCGTTCCTCCCTGCGCACCGATGATTGAGGTCAGCGTAGATCTGGTAATCCTCCTCTCCCTTTCTATACCAAAAAAATGTGTGCGTATTTTTGGGTTACTGGAGAGTTGTTTGCTTGGTTTGGACTTTGGACTGTCTTCCTAAGCCATGAATTTAGCAAACCTGTCACACATAAAATTTTAATACAACTAGCTTATACCAATTTTTGGTACTTCTAGTATGCTTGTATTTTGGCCCCAAATGTTTATAATTGCTAACTTGATGATTATAATTTTATCTTCATTTCTATTTGTAGCAGCAAAAAGCAACAATTGAGATCCAATTCCTGGAGATACATTATTAAGGTAAATCTTGTTCTTTTCTTTGCCTATGCACATCTATGTATGAAGTGTGTATAAATCGTTTAGTATCTGGGTGAAACCATGTTTACTGGAAGGTAAAAGCCATGATTTGGTATACTCATAAGTACCATGTTTTGAGCCATGTCATGTTGACGGGTCAAATATTTTCAGGAATACAATTATTTTTGTAATATTCATTAAAAGTCATTTCTTCTATCTGAAACTTCAATTCAGTGAAGCAATTAGACGTAAGTTTGCTGCCCGCCTGTCAATTGCATTTCTGGATTGAAGTAACCTCTAATTTAGCATTAATATACTTTTTTTTCTGGAATGACATAACATATAATTTGGAGCTTCTTGATGAAACTTAGATTGCTGCGTTGGCATAGTTTTATTCAATTTCATTGTAGCCTAATTTTGATCTAGAGATTATTTTTGAACTAATTGACTTGTGATTTTCCTTTTCCCAGGAAACAAGGGTTTAGCTTAGTTTGCATTGACATTTGCAAAGTGCCAGGTCCTTGGTAGAAGATTTGATGATTGGGGCTGTTCATGTAGAAATAAAGAAGCTTTTTTTTTTTTTTCTCTAATAAGAATTGTATACTTAAATGCAGTATGTTTGATTGAGATAGTAAATCTCAATAATTGTATCAAAGTTTTTATACTTATTAAATGCAATATGTTTATGTTGCTTGTATACTTCAATTAATATGTTTGTTTTCTGTTAGATGTGTTCTTTTATTGTTATTTGATAATTCAAACCATCTTTTTTTTGTTCATTGTGTATGTAAACAATTTTTTGAAGTACTTTCAGAAAGTACCATGATATAACATTTTTATCAATTCAAAAGTAAATCTTTACCAATTTCGGTTAAAAGAAAGTAAATTAAATTTACATCATTTCTTTCATCATAACAAAAATAGACTACTTCAAAATAACCACCAGGTCTGCCACAAATACAAGAACTGAAAAAGAAAAAAAAATAGAAACAATTTGTTGTATCTCCAGGTGTTCGTCTTGCTTGGACAGATCCTCATGAAAACAGCTGAAAACAGCAAAAAAAAAAAAAACTACATTTGGGGAGGAAATTGAACAAACAGAAGGCTTCAAGATCATATTATCGATCCTAAGCCATCTCCTCTCCAAATAAATCCATTGCTTCAGCTAGCTTATCTTCAGCTGGGATGCCATCAATGTCTCCAGAACAAATGATAAGCTGTACAAAATTACCAACTTAGAAGCATGAACCAATAACTCACATGCTTCAAGGTTCAAGCATATAAATATCAAATCGATTCAGCTGGGATGCCATAAAGGTGTAGTAGCATTTGTTAGCTCATCTTCTTGCTCACCTAAAAGAGTTTACAAATACTCAGATTAAGGACATTAACAAGACTAATACCAAACCTTGGCAGCATCAGTAATTTCATAGGAAAAAAAAAAAGTTGTCTAACTTTATATTGTGTCTCTAGGGATCGGTCCTGCTTGCAATAGCACATATCTTTTCAGCAGTTCCGTACTGGGTAGAAGCAAAAGCTACACAATACACTTCTTTTACGAAGTTAATACAACATAATGAGCTCCTAAACTGTACTCAAATGAAAATTATGATGTTCAGTGAATTTTCATCTATAAGAGAAACCTCATTTAGCATGAAACATGACCGACGGAAATCAATGTAAAAGCTACTCACATCTTCTCAACACTGAGCAATGTAATTTATAGAGATGGACGCACCTTTGGATTACAGCAAGAATTCTTGGCGACAAGAAGAGAAGACCGGTACAACATCAGTAAAATACCATCAATGGTTGCTGCCAACGGATAAATTAGACTAAATTATGCATATCAAAAGTAAATTGAAAAAAATTTCTGCAGAGCAGTCATTTGCTTGGCTTCCTAAAAGTCCATTAAGTATCACTATGGCACAAATTGTCCTCTCTAGCAAAAATTAGTCGATACCAACATCCATAAATTCTTTTTTTTCAGCGACAAGCCTACTAAAATTAGTCCATTAGTCGATACCAATTCTTATGCTTTCAGAAGTAGCTAAGAGTCCCTGGTTAATGAAAAATTGAAAATTGGACTAAAATTATATTGTGCCGTTTGTTTATTATTCACATCTATACTAGCTGAGTGAATCGATTTCTTGTCATAAACATATACAGTATGAAACACTGAGGGAGAGAAAGAGTCTTACCTCACATTTAAAGGTGAAAGAGCACCATCAAGCACCGATAGTGGCAAAAGGTCGAGCTTCGATGAGTGACGGTGACGACGCCATAAGCGGAGACGCAAGCCGAGAGAGAGAGAAGCTAGGATTTGGGCCTAGCTCTTATTGAACCGACCGAGCGAAAAGGAATAGGATCTCGAGTCTCGACGTCACGTCGCGGTGGGAAAGAGAGCAGCCGGAGCGGAGAGGTAGCGGCCTTGCTGGGGAAAAGAGAGCAGCCGGCGAAAGTGAAAGCAACGGGAAGAGGAGAAGAGGAGCGGAGAGAGAAGCAGCTTTTAAAATTTTTTTTTTTTTTAATTTCTCTTCAACAAATAACTGCTCCGTTATGTCTCTTCCGTTTCGCATTCAACTCATCATCGCGCACGCATCTGGAAGTGAATCGAACGGCTCCAAGATGTGGCAGCATTCACTCGAAGTGCTGCCGAATGCACAGTAGCCGGACTCTATATATATATATATATTTCAATGGTTTGATAACGGTAAAAGATTTTTCTTTCCATGAGAAGAAAAGACAAAAAAGAAGCACAAAGGCTTGCCCTTTCTTTCCATGAGAAGAAAAGACAAAAAAGAAGCACAAAGGCTTGCCGATTCCTTTTAGCTACATATCTCACGGCAGGTGTCTCCTCCCCCGGCACGTGTCAACTGTAAACTTGCACAATAAAAAGAGTTCTTTCATTCCATCGTCTCTTCCTGTCTCCCTTAGTGCCTAAGAATAATAATAGTATGTGCTCTTTGTAGTAGTTGGGAAGTTGAAATTTGCTCTGCAAAGGGAGAAGGGAGGGATCAGGATAAATAGAGCAGTCCATTCCATTGTTTTTCCAGTTCCACCCATAATCCATTTTTATAATTTGATGTAATTGTTACGGTCGAAAGAACTTAATTTTTGGCCGGCTCGTTTTGTAAGGTAATCAAATTGAACTTCTGTATGTTTATGTCAAATGTTTAGTTTGTTGTTAATTAAATATGTAATATTGAATTACAGTTGCGTGTTTGATGATGGGTTGTTGAATCTTTCAGATATAATAGAGATAGTAAAGTGAAATGAATATTTATATAAAAAGCACCTTATCAAGATTCATGTAGAAAAAAGATCCAGCCTTTGGTCTAATGGCTAAGAGTAACACTCTCCGTATAGAAGGTTGCGGGTTCAAAACCCGGATGAGGGGTCTTTTATAAATATTTAAATTTGAGTGGCTTGACCCTCATATTTATCTCAAAAAATATTCATGCAGAAAAGAAGAAAAAAAAAGTTCAATATTTAAGATATTGAAAATATAATATATATTTGCAACGAAAAGAATAGTTTATTGATGTTATTCAAAAAAATTGTGTATTATTTTCAAATCAGTCATAGAAAAAGTGTGTACCTTATTTATTAAAAAAAAACTTATTTATTTTTTATAAAAGATGTTTTTTTTTTTATTTTTTAGTTGGCACATCCCTGTTGGAGTGTATTATACGTTTGGACATGTATAACATTTCCATTTTTAGTCCAATGAAAATTGACCTGCTACTGCTATATATTTACCATTGTACGGTTTGTTCGACTTAATTTAGTTAACCGTACGTAGTTCATGGCTCTGGACTTCTAACTAGCAATATCAATGCATGCATATTTAGGGCTGTCAATGCAATAAAATTTTGCGTTATTTTGTTTCGATTCGTCCAAATGAAACGATCAACACAACGATTTGCGGTTTCGTTAGATGAAACGAAACAATATAGTTCATTTCTTTTTCTATTTTCATATAATAATACCACTATATATGAAATGATTATTTTCGTTCTTCCGTTGCATTTCATCCAAACAAAACGATTTACGGTTTTGTTAGACGAAACGAAACGAAAATGGAAAAATTTATTTTCGTGATCGTTTCGTTGCGTAGACACCCCTACATGCATCTGATCTAACAATACGAAATTCCATCTTTTTTTTCCATCATTGTGCATGCATTCTCTTCTGCCAATAATTGCACGGTACACGGAAATATTAATCATATATACCAGAGATTGTCTATATGCAACAAGGAATGCAACTTATTAGTAATTAGTATTTGGAAATTGACCTGCTGTACCATTGTACGGTTTGATCGGCATTTAATTGACTGTATTTCATGATTTTAGTTGACCACCAGGTAGTATCAATTATCATGTATGCAGTCAATGCATGCATGCATCTGGCAAAAGGAATTATTCACAATCCCCATCATTAATTGCGCATTTATTTATTTATTTTGTCAATAATATTCACACGGTACACAAATTAGTATTTTATTTTCATTATAATCAAACATTTGTTTTTGAAAAAAATTCATAAAATAATCTTATCAATTTTATACCATCACCTTGCTAAATTTAAATATTGTCTTAAAAACTATACAAGGATGAATTCCCTTCACCATTTGTATATATGTACCCACCAGTACTGAAGTGGAATATATAAAAATGAAATTGGTTATTATATAATAATGAAGCCTTGGCAGCTATTTTTAAGTTTTAGCACTCAAATTATATTCTTACTTAAATTGGTTTAATCCAACTCCCACAATTCTTTTTTTTTTTAACAACTGAGATTGATATATCCATGGACTAACTAGGCTTGCATTTATACTGTCACATTGCAGGAGTTGAACCAAAGAAGTTGCAGCTGCTGTTCATAGTTCCAAGCCCATGAACTTGGCCCAATAGCAGAGGAAAATATCAGTATATATTATATATTACATGGAGGTGAGGTATGCCTGCAATTTTTAAATCTATATCTAAACATCTATATAAATATAATATAAGGAAGTTACTTTCAAGCAGCTGGGTTGTTTGTTATAAATATTATTTTCTGCTTTTTAAACCTAGGACATTGTCAACAACAGGCAAGCTTAATTAATTATTGGCACCACATCTATCCATTATATAATTAAAACCTACTTGCTTTCGTACTAGAGTATGTAATCACTAATCACTGTCAGAAATGTTATTAATTATTAATCTAGCTATTAATTAGGTAAATAGAAAAAACATGTACGCATCCGATTGGTTCGGCACTATCCAAGTAAACTAGAGCCACGTTATGCATAGCAATTAGCAGGCAGGTAGCTTTCATGCCATTGGTATTTTAAGGTTTGATCCATTCTTCAAGCTCAATCAAAGTGCTTGCTAGCAAATAGTATTTTCTTCATCTTTTTTTCTGGCTCAAAAAGTATATATTGCATATATATATATATGCCGTCTAATTGTTGGAAGGATGACAACAGTTGATATATCAGCATTACTTTTTCCTCATTGATAGCCTTGAAGAGGTGCTGAGCACTAACTGAAAGATAGATTTTTAGATCATGAGAGCAGGATTAAAAAAGAAAGAAAGTCAAAGTACTATGATGTAATCAGCACTTAGAGGTTGTTATATATATATATAAATGTTAATAATTACCTGTCCAATCTTATCTCTTGAAGGTGTATGTGCCTCTGCCGCCTCTACCTCTAATTACTTTAATTAACTAATTAGTCAAACAATCTCATTAAAACTTTTTTTTAAATTCAATCGACCGATCCCGCCTCCCCCTTTTTATAACAGAGGTTTCCAAGATATTTGCAAAGTCTCATCTGGAAGGAAAGTAAGCGAGTGCATGAAATGGAGCTCGTCTCGAATCAACCCATGTACGAAAGGGTACCGGAAAAATATATCTTCCCACCAGACAAAAGGCCGGTGAACCACGCTGTCAACCGTTCGATCAACCTGCCGGTTATTGACTTTAGAGGCAGCTGTGTTCATTCTGACGGTCGGGATGAAATCATCGGAGATATCATGAAAGCTGGAAAAGAGTTTGGATTCTTTCAGGTGTGTCATTGTACATAGTAACACATAACTGTATAGCTTATGTTATATACTATTTTCAGTCTGATCCAAGTGTAATTCGGCGACATATATATGCAGAGTTACAAATAAGATGGATCTATACTGAATTCCTACATGCATAGATTAGAAATTCAGGAAAATTGTTATAAAAAATTAAATATCATGAGTGCTTTGTTCTTTATATGTCGATAAATGAGAAAATAATGGCAAAATACCTATAATTGCGCTGACGACGTTTCTTAATATATATGTAGGTGATTAATCATGGAGTTCCTGCAAAAACAATAGATGACATGCTCCAAGTTTGCGAGAACTTCTTCACGATGCCAACAGAAGACAAGGAGCAGTACTACTCAGACGACATGAGCAGAGCATTCTTTCTCAATTCTAGTACGCAATATGACAAGAGCGAGACCCGCTATTGGAGGGATTACGTGAGAATTTCTTGCTATCCTATTGAAGATTTCATTGATCAATGGCCCGAGAAACCCGAGAACTTTAGGTAATTATTCACTCCATCTATGATGTTTTTCACACCTAATTAAGTACACCCTTCTTGTTAAAATAATTGTATATAAAAATATGTCATTGAATAAACAGATCAGTTCTCTCAGAGTACACTCTTCATGTTAAGAAAGTTGCGTCGATGCTCCTGAGGTTGATTGCGGAAGGATTGGGCCTTGATCAGGACTACTTTTGCGGTGATCTGAGCAAAGGTACCACCAAAATGGAAGTAAATTACTATCCAGCTTGCCCCGATCCGAGCCTGACTATGGGCCTCTTGCCGCATTGTGATCGCCAACTTATCACTGTGCTTGCTCAGGGGACAGCTGTTTGCGGGTTGCAAGCTAAGTACAAAGGGGGATGGATCGATGTCAAACCGATTCCCGGTGCCTTTGTCGTCAATTTCGGGCATCAACTTGAGGTAATCAAAATTTCTAACTCCTATTCAATTTACTCTGAAATCTGCTTTTGCTATATCCATTTCAAGGTATTTGTGCGATTTTAAATTTACTTTCCATATGAACTACTCATGTTTTCACTTTTTTTTTTTTTTATGATTCCAATTTGTTCCAAATCAATCATTGATCTTATTGTCTTCATGTTTGATCAAATTGATTAGATAGTCACGAATGGCATACTGAAGAGCGTGGAGCACCGAGCGGTTACGAACTCGGAAGTCGCCAGGACATCAATAGCCACCATGACAGTGCCGGCGATGGATTGTCTGATTGCGCCGGCAAAGGAACTGGTCGACAAAAACAACCCGGCAAAGTACAAGGAGTTCATATTCAGCGATTTCATGAACGCGTACGACGCCGCTCTGGCGAGCAGAGAGGGTGTCCTTGAATTCTTCAAGCTGTACTGAAGAGATCAGTCACAAGGTCTCTGTCATTATTGTAATCATGAATTAATTAAGGAGAAACATCTTGAGTCCATGAAAAACCGTCTATACATCCAAGATATGTACGGAATGTAACAAATACATCCCGAAATGTAACAAATGCATTCCGAAATGTAACCTATGGACTCTATACAGATGGTTTTTCTATGGACAGTAGGTTATTACTCTTAATTAAGCAGATATCTGCGCCAACAGAAGAATGGGTAGTGTAGTATGATTATTTTAAAATTTCATGATGTGATGTACGGGTGTTCATGTTATATAGTTTTAAATATTATTAAGCACCATATATACATATATTTTTATAATTAAGTCTTCAGAACGTAATGGCCCACTATTATATATATACTTGCATTTGTTAAGGTGGGCCGGCTAGTGATGTTACAATATAAAATTAGACCCATTAATTAATAATGGCATGCATTTGCTAATTAATATCTGATATCTCGGATCTCTCTCTCTCTCTCTCTCTCTTTCAATCATGCGTTCGCATGAATTTGGGGATGAGAATATATATATATATATATACTTGCATTTGTTAAGGAATATATAACGAGAAAAATCACTCCTTGTCTCCTCATGGAGTCATGAAACTGAGATACTGTAGTCAGCTGAGTCTGTATCTGCTGTTGTTTTAATTTTTAACAGGAAAACATGACCATGTCATTCGGTCAGTCAGACTGATAGATCGAAATGGACGGTCAGATCTGTCCTGTTTGGATTTTAGAAGGTCTGCTATAAACAAATTCAATATGTTTGTTTTAATCCAACGGCATAAGTTAAGAGTATCTAATTTCCATTTCTAACAGAGTCATATGAATAACAGGGGATTTCATCCCTATTGAGCTGTTCAACTTCTCTCCAAACCTCCAATCTTTTTTTTTTTTTTTTTTTTGTGAAATAAACCTCCAATCTTTTTTTCATTTCCAGTCGACCTATCTCTTGACTACAAGATTCATGATACCCACAGCTTCAAAAAAAAAAAAAAAAAAGTAGAACTACTAGCTAGGTGATTTTCTATATCTAGATCCTTAATTAGTTAATTATCACGATTACTACGGTTGCAGATTGCTAAAGCTCATGTTCTTTTTTCAAACAAGATTCCTTCCTCAAATGGTGCCAGGATATCCTAGTTCAAAATATTGGTGCCAGAATATCTTCCTCTGACAACTGCACAAGTATATACATAAAGAGCTTATATATATTAGTGGGTGCAATAAAAGTTAATATCTCCTCTGAAACTCCTGATTCTTTAATTTATACCAGTATATTTGGACTAATCTTTAATTGAACTACCTAATGATATACCTTAAACTTTTACAACTAACACCCTTAAAAATCAATTTATTTCTTACATTCAATAATACAAGCTTCAATTTGCCAAAGTTCCCTAATGTAATTAACAAAAAAAATATTAAAAAAGAAAAGGAAAATATTTTACAAACATGTTCATATCCTATATCAATTTTTTTTAATTTGAGTATCAATTTATGCTCCATAAACAATTGTTATATTTATAAATTTGACCTTAGTCCATTAATTTGTCTAAGGTGATTAATGACCATGTCATGACCTTAGTCCTGGTGCCAACGACAATTTCAAACCAAACAATACATTAGCTAGTAACACTTCTGATAAAAAAGACAAGAATATATAAAAAATAGAACAGGCTAATAAATGTGCCCTCAATTTAGAGGGACAATAAGATCAACAAAATTACATATGCCTGTTTGTCTGTGGCAATGAATAAAGAATGTAATGCACATGGTCTGGCTGTGATGTATCCTTTGTCCACAACTACTGCGACAATGTTCAGCAAGAGTTCTTCACCTTCATGGATCATTTCTATTTGCAGTAAACTAGAAATATATATATATATATGGTACAAATTAAATTGATTTGCGTTTTCTCTACGCCACTGCACTGCTAACATGCGCCTCATGATAAGTATTATAATTTTGACTTTTTTATTTACTGATTTCAAGTTCCAGTATTAATCCCCAAGGGCCAAGAGTGGATGCTTTTCATCAGGGGCGGAGGGAAGGGGGCGGGGGCGGAGGGGGGTGTGACCCCCCTCATGATTTTCGAATTTGTATATAGAAACGCTAATATGCAGTGTATTTTGTTGAGAGTTTTCATTTCACCCTCCTAAATTTTGTCTCTCGGCGTCTCGATTCCCTAATTTCAAATCCTGGCTCCGCCCCTGCTTTTCATGACCTCACCTCTCCTAATTTGCCAATAATTTATTTTTTTCAATGAATACAAAATCTTCAAAATTTAATACTCGCATTGTATGCAGAATATATTTATTAAGATTTCAATGATAAAAAGTACCCTTTATTTTCAATAAAGAATAAAATTGTATTTAAGTATTGAGTTAGTTTAAACAGAAAAATAACATATTTTGATAAATATAAGAGTTTTAGTAGGGGCTTCAATGAGTCAGGTCGGGTCGGGTTCAGATCCAGGGTGGGTCATCATTATTTTATTGTTTTTCATGACCCGGCCCGGCACGTTCAACTTCGGGAAAAAAACTTGTGACCTGTATCCGACCTGAAGGGTTGTTTAACTTGGGAGATAGTCAACAAATGTGTTGAGCTGAGAATCAACTAACTTTTAGTTTAGTCACAAAAAATAATTTCTTTTATATGAGATATCATGATAGTTAATTAGTTCAATTTAGATGGCTTAAGTACAACGCCACACCGGTTTCAGAAAGTTCGCCCCATATATAAGCTCATGTACATGGAGAAATGGTCAGAACGAATATATATACTGCAGCAACAGTGTACCAGAATATCTTTCTATCAGAGAACACAGGTTACCAGAATGCTAATCAGAGGGCTGGATGTACAAGATGATTCAGGGATGATATATATATATATATATATATATTGACATCAAAAATTCCGCTCAAGGGGAAAATGTTTCTACAGTTAGTGGTACAAATTATCAAAAGAGGATAACCAGACACAGACAGGTACAAATCAATGGAACTCAAGGGTGTACTGGTACATATCAACTGTACACTTGCCAGTAATAAGCAACAGCAAAGCTCTCCAAGGCAAAGAAAATGCTGGCATATATGCAGTAACACATACATTGTAACCGGCTGGTACGGAAATTAAGAGAGAACTTTGGCAATATATAGCAGTCATATGGCCCCAATCTACATATTTGGCACACTAGGCCATAACCATAAACTTATAAAGGAATGGTATAATGACAAAAAATGAATACATCACCATTATCACAATTCAGAAAGATTTATTCGAATGCTGATTCGAGATGACAGAACTTCATTGTACCCTTTTTGCATCTTTTGTGGCTTTCTGTATTTCTCTGTGTTGTTTCTGTTTGCTGTCCTGTCTTCCTTCATTCTATTTTCATGTACTGACCATAATGTAACAACTTGTTCATAATGGAAATAAGAAAGGAGGAGGCAATATTGAATCCTTCCTTTCCTCATTTAAAAATAAATTAAATTATTTGATATTCTATTAAAAGAATAAACCAGAATTGTTGCAAACTTAATCATTTTTTCATTCATATAATGTAAACTGAAATTTAGAATTAGGCTACGGTGATATGCATATCACGGTTTTACCATGTTATGCGGTCCGTATCTCCGTTTTCAGTGTCTAAATAGTCGATCCGAACCGCTCAATGTGATCTCTATATCAAAATATACTAGGAAACCAAATTTTACAATTTTTAGATTTTTTTTGCTATTTTTAATGATGGGGAGAAAATCAGTTGTTTTGTATAAACCAGAATCCTTGGATCTAGCCATTTTCTCCTCATCATTAAAAATAGCAAAAAAAATCTAAAAATTGTAAAATTTGGTTTCCTAGTATATTTTGATATAATATCACATTGAGCGGTTCGGATCGACTATTTGGACACCGAAAACAGAGATATGGACTGCATAGCACGGTAAAACCGTGATATGCTTATCACCGTAGCCGGACTCCTGAAATTTAAATCAAAAGCATGAAATTTTGAACTTCGAAGCATAATTGATCTGAATTAGGGAACTTTTTATTTAAATAGTATATATATTTCAAACTAAAAGTCATTCTAAAGGTTATAAAATTAACTCCTGTCAATGGATTCCATTCACCCTTCAACTGGTACATACTAAGCAATTATAACAGTAACCAAAAATACAAAGCATACCTCCTCTCCACTATTATAAATTGAGCCAGCATCAAGCTAAGATCTTCAAACATAGAAGCCCAAAAAAATGGCTACATCATTTAAAGAACATCTCAACAGTATTAAATTCTACAAAGCTGGGAATGTGCAGTCTCTTGCATCCAACCTCGGCACCTCGTCTTGTGAGGTACCGGATCAGTACATCAGGCCAGATGTTGAGGCTGACACTGTTCTTCAATCAGACGCCTTCCAGTTGCCGGTCGTCAATCTGGCCAAGCTGCAAGACCCCCAGTTCAGTGAATCAGAGATTGCGAAGCTGAGCTATGCATGTCGAGAATGGGGCATATTTCAGGTCTGTATTGCTCTTTCCGAATCGTGCTAATCTTTTGTTCGACATATATATAGCTTGGAATGCATACGAATTTTTGGTCGTTGATTGTTATATAACTCAATTTTGAAGTGTAAAATAATCAGAATATCGATAATTATATTCTTATGGTAAAATATTTATGTTAATGACAAATCTGTTGAGAATCAACGCTGAGGCCCAAGCCCATCAAGCTCAAGATCAAGAATTATCTAGAGTAATGTGGTGTTTAGATATTTCTTAGGAATAATCTAGAACATTATGGATATAAGAAAAATATCTTAGGTCTAGAATTATCTATAAAAATATCTATGGAAAAATATATAGGTTCTAGAATTCTCCATAGAACTAGTATAAATAGGGGTGTGGAGTTGGATGAAGCAAACCAAGCAAGAGATAGTAGTGAATTGGAGGTTAGGTTGTAGTAAGAAGCTAGGGGTATATGGAGGTTTAGTATTTAAGTAGTAGTTGTAACAATATTTTGAGATATAATAGAAAATATTGTTATAGCTAGTGCCTCCATACTCAACAATCTGGTATCAGAGCCGGTGTTGTTGGTGCTTGTTCAGAGTCGGCGGTAGGGGTCAAGCATAGAGCCGGAATTCTGCCGGTGTTCCGCCAGTCAATATAGTGGTATCGACAAGTTGTCGAAGGAGCCGCAGCTTGACGACAGTCCGGGACTGCGAAGTGCGGTGGAGGAGAAATCTTCAAGAAGGCTTACTAGACGTCGGGCGTCCTAGTTGAAGCCATGGATTTCTCAGGTACGATTGGTGGAATAAAAAAATTGAATACTAGTAATTATATATATTGGAAGGCATGTATAGAGTCCTACCTCCAAGGGCAGGACCTATGGGAGGTAGTAGGCGGGTCTGAGACGACCCCGCCGAAAGTTGATACCGTAGAAGAGACGGTATCGGAACAGGTTGCTGACCCCAAAACGAAAAAGAAGAAGGCTTCAGAGAAGCCAGCCGAAACTCTGTCCGTGGAGAAGCAAGCCGAAACTCTGCGGAAATGGCGAATCAAGGCTGGGAAGGCAATGTTTGTACTCAGGACAGCCGTTGAAGACGAGCTACTGGAGTACATCAGAGAAGCGCCCACGCCGAAGGTAGCCTGGGATACCCTAGCAACACTCTTCTCAAAGAAGAACGACGCGCGCCTCCAACTACTTGAGAAGGAGCTCATGACAATCTCACAAGGTAAGATGATGATTAACCATTACTTTACAAAAGTAAAATCTCTTTGTAGTGAGATTGCTCAAATAGACCCTGAAGAAAAGATCAGCGAGCAAAGGATGAGAAGGATTCTCATCAATGGGCTAAGACCCGAGTACAGCGGGTTCATAGCAGCCGTCCAAGGTTGGCCAACGCAGCCAACACTATTGGAGCTGGAGAATATGCTCGCAAACCAGGAGGCTCTAGCGAAGCAAATGGCCGGAGTCTCGTTGAAGCAAGAAGAAGAGGCCTTGTTCAGCAACCGAAAGACGGGTCGACCTGACCGAAAGTCAAGAGGTAGACCCGAAGGAAGGTCTAGCCAGCAACGAAAGCCTAAAGAGAAGACTAATTCTTCAGGGGGAGCTCGAGACTCATCCGATGACAATGAAGACGATGACGATCGATCTTATAATTGTGGCAAAAGAGGGCATTATGCACGAGATTGCTGGCGGAAGAAGAAGAGAGGCCATGGCAATGTGGCGACCTCAAAAAGCCAAGACATAGTCCATGAGAGCAGTAGTTGTGAAGAAGAGTGGGATGCAGAAGTAGCACTCACTGCTGCAATCGTGGAAGATGAAGAAAGCCTCGCGGTGACCACAGTGGAGATGGTGCCGGAGGAGGTCCCATATGAAGAAGATTGGGACGCGGGTGACGACTGTTGGAATACAGTCGGTAGTTGGCATAGAGGTTGCCGAGGTTGATGAGGTAGAGGAAGAGGAGTTCGACATGGAGTCGTGGCCGATCAAAGATGAAGAAGATGCCATAGAAGATGAAGAAGAGATTGACATCGAGGCTTGGCCCATCGACAATATACAAGATGTTGTAGAAATTGATGAGCCCGAGGAAGATGACATCGAATCGCGGTGCTTCATCAATGGCATAGATGTCGAGGAGGCCAGTGATCTCGAGGAGGAAGAGATCAATTCCGAGTCATCGTTCTTCACGGAAGACACCGAAGATGTCAAACAGGAATTGGTCGATGAGGAGGCCAAAGTCGTGGAGAACACTAGAGTTGTAAATTGCGTCGTGGCTGATAAGGAGAAGCTACAGAAGAGCGTTGAGGAGGAAGTCGTCACCGAAAAGGAAGATGATGATGACAAAGGCAAGATGACACATAGGAGTGTCGCTATTGCCAAAGGACGGGTGGTTATGCGAGAAGAAGCAACCCATCAGGTGATTCGTCGAGAAGTCGGAGCTCGACGAAAACTAGTGCCGGGACCACTAGTAGAGCGGGTTCAAGAAGTCCATCGGGAAGTTCGATCGCAAATAACTGAGGAGTGCCAAGTTCAACGAGCACAAAGGCGAGGTTGCAAGTATGATGATCCGGATGGACGCGGAGTACCAAAATCGGAATAGTACAAAGTCAGCGTTGAGGGGGAGTGTTGAGAATCAACGCTGAGGCCCAAGCCCATCAAGCTCAAGATCAAGAATTATCTAGAGTAATGTGGTGTTTAGATATTTCTTAGGAATAATCTAGAACATTATGGATATAAGAAAAATATCTTAGGTCTAGAATTATCTATAAAAATATCTATGGAAAAATATCTAGGTTCTAGAATTCTCCATAGAACTAGTATAAATAGGGGTGTGGAGTTGGATGAAGCAAACCAAGCAAGAGATAGTAGTGAATTGGAGGTTAGGTTGTAGTAAGAAGCTAGGGGTATATGGAGGTTTAGTATTTAAGTAGTAGTTGTAACAATATTTTGAGATATAATAGAAAATATTGTTATAGCTAGTGCCTCCATACTCAACAAAATCAATAGTAATAAACTGGACTTGCTTATTAATTGTAGCTTATAAATCATGAGGTGGATGAAAATTGCCTGAGCGAGTGCAAGGCAGATATCACAGCGTTCTTCAACTTACCCTTGGAGCAAAAGAAGGCTGTTGCCACAGGTAGCAGTGGTGTTGAAGGCTATGGTCAGCACTTTATTACATCCAACGAGCAGAAACTAGACTGGGCCGATATGATGTACATCAAAACACAACCTGTCGATGACAGGAACTTGCGGTTTTGGCCGACTAACCCTCCTACCTTTAGGTATACATACAATACACTGCCCCTGAATTTTGACAAAAATAATGAAAACTTTTCAGGTATTATGTTACTAATATTGGATGAATTTAAGGTGTCATGTATAATTGTTGGTCAAAACTCAAATTTGTTGTAGGAATACATTCGACAAATACTCGCTTGAAATGAACAAAGTGGCTAGAAAACTATTAGAGGCCATCTCAAAGGATCTCGGGCTCGAATCGGAGGTGTTTCATAATCTTTTCCAGGGGCACCCTCAAGGCATGAGGATCAACTACTACCCGCCATGCCCACAAGCCGGTAAGGTTTTGGGTCTCTCTGCACACACCGACGGGAGCGGTCTAACTCTGCTGCTGAATGTCAATGATGTCCAAGGATTGCAAGTAAGAAAGGACGGAAACTGGTTGAGTGTAAACAGTCTCCCGGGAGCATTTGTTGTCTTCATTGGTGATGCTCTAGAGGTATATTTGGTTAAGTTATGAAAATTTAGTGGCATTAATTTGTGCATTTTGCAAGATTCTTAAATTGATATGATCATAATTTCATAGTGGGTATCTCTGATTTTGCCATTTTTGGGGTGCTCAACTTCTTATTTAAGAGGATTAGTCAATGACACTCTTGAGTTTTGATTTAAAACCTCAATTGCCAATTTGGTCTCGTGTTTAAAAATCATGTGCCAATTTTAACTCAGTTAAAATCATCAGACCTCAACATTTTTTTCATGATAATTTCATAAAATAGTATACTAAAACTCTCGATGATATGTACTTGTATTCCATCAATAGATTGTTACCAATGGAGAATACAGGAGCATAGAGCACCGGGCGGCAGTGGATCCCGCAAAGGAGCGGATCAGCATAGCAACCTTCCAAAGCCCACATCACCTGTGCACTGTAGGTCCACTCCCGGAGATTGTCAAGGGAGGCAAGGAGAACTACAAGTCACTCCCCTACAAGGAATTTCACAGTGGCTATTTTGTTGACAAGCTGAAAGGGAGCACTTACAAAGAAAGCCTCAAGATCAAGTGAATTAGGCTTTCAAGTATTTCAGTATTTGTTTGCTACGTTGGAATTGAGAGGATGAAGAGATTTTTATGAGCCGTGACTTTGTAATAAATTTAATATAATAATCCGTGTTTTGATGATCATGGATGCTTGAAAATTGGAATGAGTAATGACACAGAATAATTGAAGGTCGCTTTTTTTTTTTTTTAAGTTTTTCTTCATTTTTTCATCGATATCAAATAATCTAGTTTTCAAGATCCCCTCCTCAGGATTAACCCCCGCTGGCCGCAAGTGCTGGATAAAAATCTTCTGCTTTTATGTGAAGAAATGCAGGGCCTGCTTTTCCAATCCGAAGGTCGGGATCGGTTTTCGCACCGATCTCAAAGTACTTCATTAACTTCGGTATTTTCTGCACGGATCTCAATAAACTTTGGTGTTTCTCAACCATCGGATCAAAAAAAGCAGGTGATCCCGATCCCTGCGTGCTCGACACTGGTGCAGCTTGTAGCTAGTGCATCTGATTTATTTTAAAGTAATGTTAACATTTGAGACGATAATTAACTAAAAATAAAATGTGAATGTCTTTCTTGATTTCTCTTCTACTCTCATCCTAATGTTTTCCTTTTCCTTTTTCTTATTCAATTACCTATAGGATCCATAGATAATGGTTAATTGATAAGGGAACTGATACATAGGTATAGAAAATGACGTCAAAATCGATACCCATTGTGTTAATATTCATGTTAGATGTGTTGATATTGAAACTAGTAAAGAGCTCACGCCTTGCTTTGGGCTAAAATTATTATATCTTATAATAAAAGATCGAAAGCTCAACCCTTGTGAGGAAACTGATATGGGCCTTAAATTTTAATGGATTGGGATATTAATGTACACCAACGGTGGTGATCAATCTAAGTAAATAATCAACGGCTGAGGTTTCTTCTTTGGGGAAGATAAAACTTTCATATAAAAAAATCCAATCTCTTTTTATTAGAGTAAGGATTAACTATTAAAGTATTCAACTTATTTGTATAGTACATCTCCGTATATTGTAAGTTGCATAGTGAAACAATTAATTTGAATATATCTATTTAATATGAATACTGATACAAATAATATCATCTATGAGCTCAATAGATATGTTTGCATAATACAATTTAAATTTTTAATACTTATATTTTATTTATAAGTACATCAGTGCCAAAATTTCCAACATTCTATGGCAAAAACACAGTTCCTTTTTTTTTCTTTCGTTCTTTCCTTTTTTTTTTGTTTTAATGAAAGGTAAAACACAGTTACAAACTTTCAGAAGTAACAGTAAAGAAGACTGACTAGTGAGTAGTCAGTTGAGTGGGAGCCGCCTCTCAAAAAAAAAAGGCTTAATTTTTTGTATGCCCTTCAACTCTTCATCAATTTCTTATTTACCCTTCAAGACTTCAATATATCTTATTTGCCTTTCAACTCTTCCAACTCTTTCTTATTTACCCGTCTTAATTCAAAAACTTAAAATTTTAAATACTTATTTGATCAAAAAAAGGAAATGCCTAATACACCCTCCCTCGTCATTCCTATTTGGTTTTTCTCCGCTTCTATCCAACCTGCATTCTCTTATCACTTTCTCCCATCGGCGTACATACTTGTCAAATACTGTTTAGATCAAAGCACACAATTTTAAACACAGATTGTTTAAATGAAAAACAAATTAAGCACACAAACATTTGATAGAAATTTTCCAATCTATTTTGTTTACATGCATGTAATTAACCTGTATAAAAGTCGTCTTTCTCACTTTCTGTCTGTATAAAAGTAGAAGCGTTAGTTATTGATTTTTGTCAATTTCCTCACACCTTAGTACAATCAAGTACTTCATATGCAGAGGTGGCAAAATCTAACCCGGCCCGACCCGACCCGACCCGACCCGTGTTTCAGAAAAAGTCAGACTGACCCGAACATGACCGACCCCACCCGAACCCGATGTACCCAACCCGACCCGTGTTTCAGGGAAAGCCAGACTGACCCGAACCTGACCCGACCTGAAACCCGAGATGACCAGGGAATAGAGGTGCAAAATCTGACCAGACTCGAAAAACTCGTCAAACCCGATCCGAAAAAATGTCGGCAGCCGTCAACCCAATACCCGACCCAACCTGAACCGACATTTTCCATTCAGTCAAATTGACCCGACCGAACCTGACAATCTTCCACCTCTATTCATATGTATGTTTCCTTGCGAATAGTTGGGGGTTGATTTTGTTTGTTTCCAATTTTTTATGAAATGTTGCAAAAAATAATGCATAGTGCTTATTAATAATCTAAGCGGAGGTGCATAACTGGAACCCACATCGACCAAATAAAAAAAAAAAAGACAAAATATATACTGGCATTTAACAAATGCAACAGAAACTAAATGAAATTAAATGAAAAACAAACACTGCTGTATTAGAGCAACAAGAAATTAAATGGAAGGAGAGATCGCAAGGAAATTAGGATGGTAGCTCGGTGAAAGAGATGGGGGCATTTCCGTCTTTCATTATAGTTATTGACAATAAAATGTTAATTTAACTAATGTAGTAGTTGAATAATTATTTGAAGGGTAAATAAAAAAGATTTAAAAGAGTTAAATGATAAATAGAATATATTGAAGAGTTGAAGGGTAAATAAGAAAATGAAGAAGAGTTGAAGGGTATACGAGAAATTAAGCCAAAAAAAAAAAAACCAAACTTTTTCCTCCAAATTAAATTTTAGTGGATCTTATTATTCCTACTTATTTGACGAATCTTCGTGGTGTTGTTCGTTGTTTCGTCGAGCTTTCGTCCATTCTTTCGTCGAGTCTTCGTCCGTTCTTTCGTCGCTCTTGTTTTTTAACAAGAGTATTTAGTCTTTTTTCATTAGAAGTATCGTACCATGGAAAACCTTTGAGAAGACAAATTTGCTTCGACTTCCAATAAATTAGTTTAAAGATTGGAGTTTTATGGAGCGCTTCCAACAATTCTGGTTCATTCAACCAAAGACGACGCGATTCATCAAAGTCGGTAACTTCAAGAAAGGAACTTTGTACTTTTCAAATTAATCTCTAGTGTTAAAGGAAAAATTATATTTTATCGAAGTTAGAAGGTTTGATGGTAGATAGAATATGTTATTTTGTGTCATTTGGTTTTTGGATTGGAAAATTTTCTGTTATTCTCTATGAATATAATCACTTTTTTATGAATAAAATCCGTTGTCTACATGCCTTTGTTGTTCACAAAAAAAAAAAGAAGTCAGTTGAGTGGAAAACAAATAACAGCCTTACAGACAGAGTTCCGTCCGAGCTAAGTACATACCAAGAAAAGAAAACAAAAGAAGAGGGGGGCCCGGAACAACCACCCGCTAACCCGGAGCCGACAGAATCAAACCTCAAAAACAGCAAGCTTGCCCATTTCCATTTCCATTTGCCAACTCCATTATTATTTACGTCACCACTAGTCCACACTCCACTACACATTTACTCAACACTCTCACTAGTCACTACTCACTACTCACTTATAATCATCTCCGATCTGACGAACTTAATTTAACTTCCAAGTTAAAACAATAAACTGAGGACTGATGGAGAACTTACTCTCCAACGGCGCATTCCATCGAACAGTTCCGGACCAGTTCGTGCTCCCGCCCGAGAGCCGCGTCCCTAGGGAGCTCGACTCCTCCGTGCGCCTGCCCGTGATCGACCTGAGAGGCGGCATCCACTGTACCCAGGCCGTAGAGGACCGCGATCGGCTCGTTCAGGAGGTGCTCCGTGCCGGCAAGGACTTCGGGTTCTTTCAGGTGAGCTGATCTGAGAGTTTGTTCCTCCCTCTCTCGGATTATGTCAAATTCAAACCCTGAGAATCAACATGTTCCACTGAATTCTGGCACAAAACTCACATTACCAGTAGAAATCTTGCCTGATCTGATATGACACCATGCATCTAACATATGCAAAATCTAGATTGTTGTAATTGTAAATTGTTCTTTAAGCTTATACTTAATTTAGTTTAGAACGGCGGCGGAGCCAGGAAATTTTTGTATGGGGTTCAAATATTATTTCATATATTAATGTTAATATTATGAACAAATTAAGAGTATAATTTTTTGTTATGGGGTTCAACAATATAAAGACTTGTTATTTTATGGGGTTCAAATATAAATTTTCTTAACAAAAAAACACATATATAACAAAATTCAATATACAAATACATGATTTTTAAAAAAATATGGGGGACATTGTCCCGCCATTTTTTGTACCTAGATCCGCCAGTGGTTTAGAAACATGATATAATATTTTTACTATAGGTGATTAATCACGGTGTATCAGAGCAATTGATGGCAGACATGATGGGGGTCACAGAGGAGTTCTTCCAAATGCCAAAAGAGGAGAAGGCGGCATATTACTCCGAAGACACGTCCAAGACGAACCGCCTTTTCTCCAGTACCATCTATGGAAAGGACGGCCCCAGGTACTGGCGTGATTGCCTCAGGCTCGCCTGCTATCCTGTGCCGGAAACCATCAACGAGTGGCCCGATAAGCCAACAAAACTACGGTATGGCAATGGCATGAGGGTTTATTAATTCTTCCTCTTTGAGAGCATTGATGATTTGTTAGCTGTATCAGGTGTGTATCCTGAAGGTTTTTTATAAAATTTAGTGAAAATTAACAGGGAGGTTCTTGCGAAATTCATCGTTGAGGCAAGAGAGGTGACGATGATGCTTCTAAGCCTGATTTGTGAAGGATTGGGTCTGAAAGAAGGGTACTTTGAAGGAGACTTGAGTTCAGGACAGGTTCTAATAAATGCAAATTACTACCCGCCATGCCCCGAACCAGATCTGACGCTCGGTTTGCCCCCGCACTGTGATCGCAACTTGATCACCCTTCTGCTTCAGGGAGGTATTAGCGGTCTTCAGATCATGCACCAGGGAAAATGGGTCAGGGTGGAACCAATCCAGAATGCCTTTGTTATAAATTTTGGACACCAGTTAGAGGTACGTTTAATTTGTTTATGTACTTATTATTATTACTATCATTATAACTTAGAAAAAAGATGTCAATTGCCACCTCGTTGCATTGTTTTTCTTGGGAACAGTACTCCATCACATCCCTTTTCATAATTCCTAACTCATAAGGCATACATGCAACTAGCATACGGTCGGTCACAGGTACTAAATGGACTAAAATCAATTACAACAACAAAAAATAAATGGTACAGATTTTGATCATGTTATGGGAATCATTCTCCTAGTGACCAATATGGCATCAAATAGCTTCACAAGGGCCATAAAACAAACTGAAATTTGTAACAGGATCTTACGCTTCATCCTTAAGAGCACCCTGAGCCTTTTCTTTACGCATTATTATACAATATATATATTATATTCTTCCTTTAAACTTATACACATTGTGATTGGTTAATCAGATTATAACAAACGGTGTATTGAAAAGTGTGGAGCATCAGGCCATTACAAATTCAGGTGCAGCAAGGACTTCTGTGGCTGTGTTCATAATGCCCGACATGGAGAGCTTCGTTAGCCCAGCAAAAGAGATTGTGAATGAAGAGGACCCTCCCCTTTACAAATCTTTTATTTTCAAGGATTTTCTTAGAATCTATACAGATCTATCAGCTAAGAGGGTGGATGTCATGGAGGCCTTCAAGATCAATTGTTGAAACAAACATAAATGATACATGTAGTCTTTGTGAAGTTATACTGCCTAATGTATTGTTGTGCTGCTGTGTATTCTTAAAAATGTCTTTGTAATGTGAGATAAATGAACTTATATATGAGAATGAATAATTCAATAATAACACGAGCGTCTTGGTTATTTTTCTTCTCTTCTTCTTATTTTTTCTTCTTTTACTTCCAAAAATCCTCTAAAGATTAATATGAATGACTACAGCCACCACATTCTGATGTTCAGAAGCAAACACATGAGAGAAACTTTATCACAACAAAAATTATATACTGACTCAGATATCTTATAACCATGTCCAGCTCAAGCTGCCATGTTGTTATGCAGATTCCTCATGAGACAACTTACCAGCAAATGACATTAACAAATGAAAGCTTTAAACATCAGATTCCTAATAAAATCTCACCCAATATTTTGTTGGTAAGAACCAGCCTTTAATCTAGTGGCCAAGGGCAACACTCTTTGCCGGATGGGGTCCCAGTTTGAAACTCAGATGGGAGTCTTTTATAGACATTTAAATTTGAGTAGCTTGAACCTCATGTTTATCTCAAAAAAAAAAAAATTTTGTTGTTGCGTCTCAGTAACAGTACGAGCAGGACCCTCACTTCGGTTCCTTACACTCATGTTTCGTGTACACAATTGGATCAAACATACCAGTAATATGCTGCATACTGGTAAATGTTACTGCATCTGCCATGGCACCTAGATCAACCTTCTTCATTACTCATCAACTGCATTTTGTCGGTATAGAAAGCACTTGACTAGAATGGTTGGAAACATGCAACTCTAATACACCCTGTACCTGTCAGAAATGAGAGTGGTGGTTCTCTGCATTCAAATTTGTTAGCGCAAATTCAGGAACCATGTATCCTGAGTTTCAACCCCTAAACCATATTCAGTTATTCCACTTATTGAGTCAATTTTATTATGTATCTGTCTATTATCTGATATCATACTAATAAGTTATAACCCAATAAAAGAACATTATTTATTACTTATTAAGTTATTAGACAGAATGATGCTTCTACTGTACTACGAACAAAGGATGCAAATTAAGAGCAAGGATCAAATTTTAATTTTTAATTTACTCACTTCCAATAGATTTCCCGTGGGACCGCATCTGCAAGATACATTGGTAAACCATCTGCCCTTGAACATTGCCGTTTGGCAACACAACGAGGATTAAAATTTAATCCATAATAAGAAACTCACGTTCGGATAGCTTGGTCTATATCTGAGAGCTAAGGAGACTTTATCCAAGAAGAAAGGCTCCTTGAGAGTCGGACAGGATTAATTCTCAGGCAAGAGGAGGTTTAAAGAAGTGTTCTTAATCCGCACTAAGGAACTCATATTTGGAAGGATTAAGGTACTAAGGAAATTTGAGAAGCCTTGAGGATGCTTAATCCTTATGGAGCAGTTTGGTAACCCCAACTTAAGTCTCCTTAGGCTTCCTTTTAGCTTTTTTAGTCTCTTAATCTTTCCGAAATAAGCTCCTTAGTACGGATAAAAAATATCTCCTTAAGCTTCGTTTTGACCAGGGCTTAAGCCTTGTCTAGATTTTTAATAAAGCAATACCCATGACTTAGCATTTTTGTCTCTTTAAACTTAAACTATGGTTCCGAACGGGAGCTACTTATACGGGCTGTTCGGCAAGGTGGTTGGCTTAAATATTTAAGCCTCACTAAGCCACACCCGTTCGGAAAAAGAAAAGGGACTTAAGAAAGCTTAAGTCTTAAGTATGGGTATAGCTTCCTAAGGAATCCGGGCAAGGCTTAAGCCCCGGTCAAAAAGAGCCTTAAGGAAAAACTTTTAATCTGTGCTAAGAAGCTTACGTTTGGAAGGATTAAGAGGTTAAGGAAGCTAAAGGAAGTCTAAGGAAACCTAAGGAAGGGTTGTCGAACGGCCCCATAGTGGCTGAAAATTTTAAGCCACATTGTCTGCCCAACAGCCCCTATTGCCTAACGCCAGAATATGGGCCTTCATTTGGGCTACCGGTACCGGTACTTTGTCATAGAGCAAATGAAGCAAAACGTACAAACATGACATAACACTTGGATGACGCCAACTACTTCTTTTTGGAACAGCTTGAGAAACAATTAAATGGCATTTGTGAAGTAAGGAGGAGAGCAATTGCTACTTTGAATACAGACAGCACCCATGTGGACTTGCACAGGTTTTTCTGGACTGTGTTTGAAAGCATGGAGCTAGACACGTACCACACTTATCCTGTCTATACTCGGCTACTCATTTTTGGTACTGAATTGATGTTCTGTGACAGACCCAAAAATATGATCTCACCATTTGCACTGCTGACAAGTGACAATTGACAGCAGTATGAGCATGACACATATATGGTGTTGTTAAATTTGCCTAAACCAGATTTTAATTCCTTGTTTTCATGTTACTTCATTGCCCCAATAAAGGTTTTATATTTGGTGTACCAGCTACCAAGCTTCATTCATGCAAGTAAGTCCCCAGTCTGGTACAAGGAAAAGAAAAGGTACAGAAAATGGAGCTACTCTCAAATCAGCCTAGACAGCAAACAGTCCCAGACAAGTACATCTTCCCCCCGGAAAAAAGGATTTCGAATGATGTTTTTATTCATTCGATCAATATCCCGGTTATTGATCTTAGAGGCGGTTGTGCTGATGCGGAAGGCCGCAGTGAGATCATTGAGGAGATCATGAAAGCCGGAAAGGAGTTCGGGTTCTTTCAGGTACTTGATATGTTCAAATTAATAGCATATATTTGGGTATTCTAATAAAATTGTAAGAATTTTAGGCTAAAACGGCACAATTTTTTTATCTGAATGCAGATAATTAATCATGGAATTCCTGAAAAAACAATCGACGACATGCTGCAAGCCTGTGACGAGTTCTTTGGTATGCCGGCCGAGGAGAAGGCACCTTACTACTCGAACGATCTGAGCAAAGTGTTCCTGCTGAATTCGAGCACCACGTACGATAAAAGCGAGACCCGGTACTGGAGGGACTACCTGCGACTCGTTTGCTATCCTATTGAAGAGGTCATTGATCACTGGCCTGAAAAGCCCGAGAACTTCAGGTAATTTAACTCTATAATAGTCAAAGTAAACTCCTGCTTTTATCCAATTCTGTAAGTAAGCAATAACGCCATCTTACGATGCTTGTTAAATTCCAGGGCAGCTCTTTCGGAGTTCACAATTCAAGTCAGAGAAGCGTCATCCAAGCTTCTGAAATTAATTGCGGAAGGGTTAGGCCTCGACAAGGACTACTTTGGTGGTGATTACAGCGAAGGTAGGACCCAAATGAACATAAACCACTATCCACCTTGCCCTGATCCGAGCCTGACGATGGGTCTCTTGCCGCACTGTGACCGCCACCTCATAACTCTGCTCGCGCAAGGAACTGTCGCCAGTGGCCTCCAAGCAAAGTACAAGGAGGGATGGATCAATGTTGAACCAATCCCCAATGCCTTTGTTGTCAACTTTGGGCATCAATTGGAGGTAAGAATTGCATCTTTGCTAAGGAATATTCTTGTAAGTTTGATTCCGATCAATTTTGCAAGGAAGTCTTTTGAATTCTAACATCAAATCAATCAGATACTCACAAACGGGGTCCTGAAGAGCGTGGAGCACCGAGCAGTCACAAACTCAGCCGTGGCTCGGACGTCGATTGCAACGCTGATAATGCCAAAGAAAGACTGCCTGATTGCACCAGTGAAAGAATTACTAAACGAAGACAACCCGCCAAAGTACAAGGAATTTGTTTTCAGTGAATTTCTCGAAGCTTATGACGCTGCTTCGGCTAGTCGAGAGGACGTGCTCGAGTTCTTCAAGCTCAAGTACTCCGCGTTGCACTTTACTTGCTGATTTTAATCAGATGCTGCCAAAATAAAATGGTACTTAATTAGAAGTTGATGAGATGTGATTGGCACCATATGGGAGTAACTGTTTGTATGCTTAGCTATCACGTTTGTTGGTTATATTGTGTTAATGTCTATATATCAAGCGTGTTCAATAAAGTCAATCTATATCTATAGTTCAACGGCTAGTGCAAGTTGCCTTAAGGTACATGAACCATTGGATCACCTCCAGATTCGTGCAGGCTCGAATCTCAAGGCGATCTAATGGTCCACATGCCTCATGGCACGATACCTTAAGGCAGACGATGTGAAACCAAGATATTAGATATCAGTTCACTATACGTTTTTTATATATCTAGACCTGAATTATTTTCTACTGTACAAAGTACAAACATAGGATGCAAAATTGCAAACCAAGAGCGAGGATCCAATTTTAATTTCTCATTTACTCTCTTCTAATGATTTCCTGTTGAATTTCTTCTATCGGACTATCTCCATGTTGAAAGCCCATGGGCCTTGTCTTGGGCTATCGTCTTAGAGAATCCGAAGTGAAGTATTAAATCTGGGCAAACCATTTGTGAGGGGGCTCACAATGGCAACATTTTTCTGTACTGAAATGACAAGGTACGATCATAGCTCTGCGATTAAGGATCAATATGTCCTTATTGAGCTCTGTTGAGAAAAATGGTTCTTCTGAGTTATTAGTCAAATGGCATTTAAATTGAATAAAATTTGAAATACAATTAATGAAATGTATAAACATGTTTGTACACGATTTTTTATTTTTAAGATTTTTTTATAAATTTATTTGAGAGTTGTTGTCCCACAAAGTTATTGTTTCATATAGGATCCCATTTGATATAGTTAACGTATAATAACATAAATATTTTCTTTTTGAGAAGTTATAATAACATAAATATTGTAAGTGATATTTTTGAACCAGTAATATCATGCATCTACTAAAATAACTATCCATATGTACATACGTACAATGCAAATTTTGTAACAATTATATCTAATTGGTTACATTTAAAATATATGGACAGTCTATACATTACTCTTTTTAAAGAGTGCTACTTAGAGTCCACTGTGGATTTTTCATAGAGCGCTACATGTTATACATTGGATATGTAATTGTTACATCTAAAATACAACTCTTACACCACTGTACTCTATGGATATATGGATGGATATCTCTTCCGCTTTTTAAATTAGAAGTTTAGAACAACAGTGAACCATGTGGACTTTCGTCGTTTTCACGGACCGTATCTGCAAACCAGCCTAACCGAACCAGGACTTATCTGTTACGGTCTTGGTTTGATTCTCCTGCCCGCTCCGAACAAATCCATATATTTTATGATCTCAGCTACTATGGAGCAGCCGTACTGACGGACTACTGTAGTAGTGTAGTGAGTAGTGTGACTACTGGCTTTTCAAAGTAAGTAATGCAATCACCTATACTACGGGTTTCAACTCACAAAAAAAAAAAAAAAAAAAAAGTAGTGACTACTGGAGCAATAAAAAAAAAAAAAAAAAGTAGTGTGACTACTGGAGAGTGACCATCGAGTACTGACTGTCCCCTGTCTAGTGTCTACCGACTACTGAGGACTGATACCACAGGAGTTGCAACATGAACAGCGCTACAAACAGGCTCCACTATGGTAGGGCTGTATACGAATCGAACAACTTGAACTGAATCGAACTGAGCTAAATCAAACTCGAGCTGAAATCGAACCGAGCTAAACCGAATTGAACTAGCTCGAACTCGAATCGAACTCTGAGCTCCATACGAACTCACTTATTATAATTTTATATTTATGTTTCGTATTATCATAAATAATTAGAGCTAAAATAAGTATATTATTTTGTTTTTTTTGATAATATACACAAATTATCTCTATTTTTACTAATTTTGTAATAAGTTATGATTATAAAATTTATATTTTATTAATTTAACGATAAAATAAGTGTATTTTGTTAATTAAATAATAAATAGGTATATTATTACAAACAATTTTGACAAAATAGTTTAAAAAATGTCCAAATTACTATATATCAAGCTATTACGAATCAAATTGAGTCGAGCTAAATCAAACTCAAGCTGACAAAAAATCGAATCGAGCTCATACTTCGAATCGAACTCGAGCGAATTACAAACTACGAACTTTTTTTGCTAGCCCTATATTATGGTGATCATTTAAAAAAAAAAAAAAAAAAGAATAATTGAGTTTGTTCTTTACTGCGCCACCCCACTAAGAAGCTTTATAATCTTGGAGAAGGAAAAGGAGAAAGGGAAAACCACAGCAAATGGAGCTTCTATCGAACCAGCCTAGGCACCAGACTGTGCCGGACAAGTACATCTTCCCACCAGAGAAAAGAATCACAAATGATGTTCTGGTCCAGTCCATCAACATCCCGGTTGTTGATCTCGGGTCAGGCGATGAGATTGTCGGCGAGATCATGGCTGCCGGAAAGGAGTTCGGCTTCTTTCAGGTACTTGCTATGTTCAAATTCATATGTAGTGCTTATTTGGGTAGTCTAATTAATGAGTGCTGGAATTTAGGGAGATTTATTGTTGGTTGTTGATTGGTCTCTTGCGGCTTGCAAATTGAATGCTAGGATAGGAGTGATTGCAAAGAGGGCAAATAGCGAAAAGGGGAAAGAAGGGAAATAGCAAAAGTAGAAAAAAAATAAATAAAAGAGGTAATTGTAGGGCTGTCAAAGGTACTTTTTTACCCATTTACCTGATCCGTTTCTTACGGGTATGGCTAAGATTTTTTATTATCTTAAGCAAATGGGTAAAAGCACAGGTAAGGGTTATTTGTTAATGCATAAAAAATATTTTATGTTCCTTCTATAAAATAATAGAATTAGTGAATAATGATTTTATATTCTTTCCAATACTTTTGTATGATAATGATGTTCTTTCTAATATAATTTATCCTATATTGCTCTTGCAGAAGCACTCTGTATTACCTACAAAATTTAATACAAAAATATAAACACATTATTGTATATTTGTATTATTCGTTATGCATCATTAGTTATCGTGCATGCTTTGTCCAGAAGTCCCTTAATAAGCTGAAATGGCATAAATTAATTGAATGACAGATAATCAATCACGGAATTCCTGAGAAAACAATCAATGACATGCTGCAAGTTTGTGATGAGTTCTTCAGTATGCCGGCTGAGGAGAAGGCACCTTACTACTCGAATGATCTTAACAAAGTGTTCTTGCTTAATTCGAGCACCACGTACGATAAAGGCGAGACCCGTTACTGGAGGGACTACCTGAGACTTGTTTGTTACCCTATCGAGGAGGTCATTGATCACTGGCCTGAAAAGCCTGAGAACTTCAGGTAATCTAAATTCTATATAATTGCTCATGTCAAACTTGTCTCACCCAATTGCGGGCATGCACGCGCGCGCGCACACACAGGTCAAAGTAAACAAGCCCGGTGTTTTTGCTAGTTGATCTATTAAGCCTTTGCTCCTACACACTTATGTCAGTAAATGGTAACTCCATCTTATGATGCTTATCAAAATAACAGGACTGCTCTTTCGGAGTTCACACTTCAAGTCAGAGAAGTCTCATCCAGACTCTTAAAATTGATCGCCGAAGGGTTATGCCTCGACAAGGACTACTTTGGTGGTGATTACAGCGAAGGTAGGACCCAAATGAACATAAACCACTATCCACCTTGCCCTGATCCGAGCCTGACGATGGGTCTCCTGCCGCACTGTGACCGCCACCTCATCACTCTGCTCGCTCAAGGGACTGCTGCCAGTGGCCTCCAAGCCAAGTACAAGGAGGGATGGATCAATGTTGAACCGATCCCCAATGCCTTTGTTGTCAATTTCGGGCATCAGTTGGAGGTAAGAATAGATCTTTCGTTAAAAGGATGGCAAGCACACTGTTGATCTACTTGTCGTAGGCTAGGCAATTAGTGCAATACATCACACTTGTAAATATTCTTATCTATCTTAATGAAAATCAAGTAGGCAAATTACTTGCTTCCTCAAAAAAAAAAAAGTATTAAAATGAACAGGAAAATGTTCTGGTAAGTTAGAATCTGATCGATTTTACTTCGAGTTAACTATTGTCTCAGCATTGTAGCTAGTTATCGGGGTCATTGTTTGATACATTAATTACTACAACTAATTATATCATGACTAATTCCAAATTAATTCCCTACTTATAATGAAGCTCTATTGAATTCTAATATAAAAAAAATCAATCAGATACTCACAAACGGGGTCCTGAAGAGTGTGGAGCACCGAGCAGTTACAAACTCATCCGTTGCCCGGACATCAATCGCGACACTGATAATGCCAAAGGCAGACTGCCTGATTGCGCCGGCGAAAGAATTAATAAATGAAGACAACCCGCCAAAGTACAAGGAATTTATTTTCAGTGACTTTATGAAAGCTTATGCTGCTGCTTCGGCCAGTAGGGAAGGCGTGCTCGGGTTCTTCAAGCACAACTCAGGAGATAGCTAGTTATCACTCTGAAGATAAAAAGGTAATTTGAAGCTAATAAGATGTGATTGGCATCAGATAAAAATAGCTACTTGTATGATTGAGCTAGTATGTTTGTTGCTTGTACTTGTATCAATCAATCAAGCGTGTTGAATGAAGTCACATATATGGAGGAATACAACTCCTGAGCATGAGATGTATATCATTAATAAATGTAATTTAGATTAATGTCCGTACTATTGAAGACTAGCAGTTTAAATAGAGGAAATGGAAAAAAGTTTTCTGTTTTTATTTCAAAAAAAATAATAATAATTATCTTTGTGGGGGGGGGGGGGGGGGGGGGGTGGAATTGTTCTTCACTTTTCATATAACCCATTATAGGTGTTGCAACTTATTACAAAATTTTGCTCTATCAGATTTGAACTCTGAGGGGGGAACTATCATGTTCTTTTTTTTTCTTTTTTCTTTTTTTGTTTACTAAAGAAAGACTCTAGTTATTTGATAGTGTCCCCTAAAGTTCATATTATTAATTTGATAAAGCAAAATATCAAATATGTCCTTTTTTTTTCTCTGCACTAAAAAAATAAGATTATGGTCCTTATTAGCAACATCTAAAGCAATTAATTTTCAGTTTCTCGTCAAATTAAATTTTATTTATCCGAGTTGTTGAATTTTTTTTCTGTTAAAGTCAACAATGAACTTGTAGGTGCAACCTGGGAGATGTATATAAGTAAGAAGGCGCATGTCCCGAGAAAGATCGCAGGAAATGACTGACTTCCCACTTAATATGTCGATATGATAAAGGGCCCCTCAATCCTCCCCAATTTGAATTTTTCAGGATTACAGTCTTCTAAATTAAAAAGATGAATAAAGATTAAAGAACGGAATTGTTTCTTAGGTTTCTTCGTTCTGGATGATTATTATATTCCATTTATTTATTTATAAATTATAACCACGATTCAATAGTTTTTGTCATTCAAAATTGCTAAAAGAAATATTACATACAAATTATTCTATGCCATTATGCCAATTTTATTAATTTTCTTACATTTAGCAAGAAAAGAAGATGATGTCATATATACAGAAAAATCCAAAAATTATAAGTAGCAATCCCAATCCTACAATTTTATTATTAGTAATTTCCAAACGACATGTGCGTCAAAGCATGTGGGCAGTTGTCTAGTTGATAATAAGTTTTGTTTTTTTTTTGTATTTATTGCATGATGAATAAAAAGTTAAAAACAGTTTTACATCGTCACAACAAACTTCTAAAATCAAACACAGCACAGCCACAACTTCCTGCAGAGAAAATATCTAGCAGTGAGACATAATTGCAAAGCCTCGCTATCATTCAGAAATATCCTGAATTATCAACTATATATATGGACAATGATACCATGCCACAAACTTTGCCCCCACAACCCTATGATGAGGTGACATATAGGTGGGGAGAGTCATTTTTGTAAAATTTTGTGGGGCGGAGGTATATTTTTGTAAGATTATGAGGGTCATTTTTGTAAAAAATTTTCATGATAGGGTAATTTTGTAAATTTACTTAGAAATAAAGGATATTTCTGTAAAATTTTCTGAAAAGAGGGATATTTTGTAAATTTTTTTCAGGTGTATTGGGGTGTTTTGAAGGCATTGTTTGTGGCAAGTTATATTTATCCTATATATACATACCCATGTCCCATGTCACTTCCCTCTATGACCAGTAAGGGTGCTTCCAACATTCATCTCCTGCCACAACATCCAATTCTTTCTGATGCCAGCATGTGATGTGTACGTATACTCATCAAATCATTTATGGTGCTGTAATCAGGAGCAATCTATCTTTCATTTCCAATAATTAAAAAATATATACATCACTGTACCTCTCAGTAAGAAAAAGAAAGCTCTGTGAGTGATGTATATTATTGTATTATCAAGTCATAAGTTGAATCCATCTAAGTTTAACTACCAGTAGTTCTTTAGCTGAGAGAGCTAGCTAGGGAGGGAGGGAGGGAGGGATAGAAAGGGGGGAAATATAATGGCAAGTAACAGCAAGCCTCATGCAGTGTGCATCCCTTTCCCAGCTCAAGGCCACATGACACCAATGCTAGCACTGGCCAAGCTGCTCCACTCCTCCGGCGGCTTCCACGTAACCTTTGTCAACTCCAAGTTCAACCACCACCGCCTCCTCCACTCACACGGTACGTACAACACTCTTAAACATTTCAGTTCATATATATATAACAGTACATTTATAGTTAGTTTCGATTTTTCGTTTAACCGGAACTGTTTTTTCAAAGTAGATGGAGATCTTGGCAGTCTTCCCGATTTCCAATTTGTGACCATTCCCGACGGACTACCGGTCTCGGACGAAGTATCAAGAAGAGATTTACCAACGCTATGTCAATCGACCATGAACACCTGCTTCCCTCACTTGCGACGGCTTCTTTTGGACCTTCAAAGTTCGGTTCCTGAAACCCCGAAAGTGACATGTATCATATCCGATGCATCGATGACATTCTCTTTGGATGTGGCTAAGGAGATCGGTGTTCCATGTGCCCTCTTTAGATTTTGCAGTGCTTGTGCCTTCATGGCGTATTTGCACTACCGCAGTCTTCTGGAGAAGGGCTTGTTTCCACTCAACGGTACAGAAGCCAACTTCGCGTAAATTGTTTTTTTGGTTACATTTATTGTAACATTTTTTACATAGCTAAACTAGCATTCAATTAGATGCAAAATAATACATTGATTTAATTCTTCTGACGAATGACTGATTTTATTCTTTGAAGTATTTTGCTGGCTTCAATATTGAACCCCAAAATAAATTACTCTTGCTATCAGTACTAGAATATTGTAAGGATTTGGATTGATATTTTTCTATTTAACAGATGAAGCACAACTGCACAACGGGTTTCTTGACACTGCGGTCGATTGGGTCCCGGGTCTGAACCACATGAGACTGAAAGATTTTCCGAGTTTCATTCGAACCACTGACAGAAACGATAAGATGTTCAATTTTCTTATGAAATGCATGGATCGTGCACCCACGGGTTCCGCAATCATTATAAATACTTTAGACGAGCTCGAACAGGAAGTGTTGGCCTCAATGGCTGCAGTATTACCGCCAATTTACACGATTGGACCGTTGCCGATGATATTGGAGCAAGTACCAGTAAGTCCAATCAAGACTCTGAGCTTGAACCTATGGAAGGAGCAACCGGGTTGCTTAGAGTGGCTTGAAAGGAAGAAGGCTCGGTCCGTAGTATACGTAAATTTCGGTAGCCTAGCCACTGTGACAAATGAACAGCTGACAGAATTTGCGTGGGGCCTAGCAAACAGTGGATATTTCTTTATGTGGATAGTTAGGCCTGATCTGGTAAGAGGTGATACTGCAAAATTGCCAGTAGAGTTCTTGGAGGCGACAAAAGATCGGGGTCTGATAGCAAGCTGGTGCCAGCAAGAGACTGTTCTGAGACATCCGGCAATTGGGGTGTTTCTGACACACAGTGGATGGAATTCGACACTGGAGAGTATATGCGGTGGTGTTCCGATGCTGTGCTGGCCGTTCTTTGCTGATCAACAGACCAATTGCCGCTATGTTTGCGCTGAATGGGGACTGGGCATGGAGATCGATAACGCTGTGAAGAGAGGCGAGGTTGAGGGTTTGATTAGGGAGATGATGGATGGAGAAAATGGGATGCAGATTAAGAGGAGAGTGCTGGAATGGAAGGAGAAGGCGACTCAGGCGACGCGGCCTGGCGGTGCTTCCTATAATAACCTCAAAAGGTTGATTGATGAAGTACTGGTACCTCAGAGAAAACCTTAAGCTGAATAAACCTCATGCATTTCTGTTTAATTAGACATTCAATAGATGTTGGGACTTGAGAGTTGTTTATTTATCAAACATTATGATCATGGCAAGCTATATTTATTTGACAGTAAATCATGGTTTAAAATTTTATCAAGTTACAACTTGTATACAAAACAATAGCAAGTGTTGGATGAGCAGCTCTAGAACAACATCACTGATATGGGCACTGCTTGTTCTCAAATATAGAATTTGTTTCTCCTTTCCCCTTTTTCTTGGAATAAAAATGAGAAAAGCAACTAAAAACTGTTGAGAAATGCCCCTCTATAGATTCAAAAAAGAGAGAACAAAGAAATTCTATAGCTAATGAGTAATGAACCCACCACCCACTATATACCCCCAAAATTCCAGCCGGAGTCGTTCCTTTCCGGAACCCACAAACGGCACATTTGCTCGTTTTCGGACCAACGTCAGTTTAGGGTTAAATAAAGGCAAAGAACATTTCCTAATCAGTTTCTGCACAATAGTTATTGATAGAAAACATGATAGAAGCAATAGTTATTAATCAGCAAATTCTGCATTACTCCATAACTATCCAGTTCAAGGTTGTTTACAACTAGAGCCCTGAATAATCAATACTGCTACGGATTGCCAGCTCATCTAACTCCCAAATCAGCCAATGACCTAATGAACTCGAAGATCCCTTTTTTTTCTTTTTTTTTTTTTAAACAAGAAGTCACTACTGTTATTCATAATTAAATCCAAAATCCCCACTAAGAACTACATTTTCATTTAGATAATAATACTAGAAGAATATACATATAGCAATTGTTTAGCAATGAGATGATCAAAGTTGGCTTGCCCTCCTCTTACCAGTATCAGATCGCATTCTCTTAACAGGTTTTGCCCATTGAATATCACCGATGCCTCCACCTCCGGTATCTGCATTACTAGACCCTTGACCCCACCTGACACTCTGGTCTCGTTGTAATGAAGTTCTTGTACTCTTACCACTACTCATAGCAGCTGGCGAAACAGGTCCCATCCTGCCAGGATTTAGCGGACCAATCCTACTAGAACTTGAAGGAGACCCGGCAGAGAATTTTCCTGTGGGCTTTTCCCTGTCTTTCCTCTTCTTCTTACATATGACAAGGTCACCTGGGTGTGTCAAAAGAGGGGCCGGCGCAGAGTCCCTCAGAGATCTAGATGTTCCTTGGGCCCGGTTTGCCATATCACGAGTGGTGTCAGGTTTGGGGGTCGGTGCTTGGCGCTTGCTGGATTTGGGAGAAGCAGCAGCAGAAGTAGACAAGGTGGAAAAGTTGATAGAACTTTTAACCTTATGGAAATCAGAATCCGGGAAAGCAATCTTCATGATTTCAAAGAACAGCGTATGGAGCCTCTCTGCTTCATTTCGCACCTGCTAAACATTTTACAATATTTATTACAATCACCATTCATCATAGCCTCTTGCTTTCAAAAGATATACATCATCAGGTTATTCATTATCGTTGATGTGCAAAACATAACAAAACAATCAACAGTTTTTGTTGGTCAGATGAGGATATTTACAACCTACATAACAAAGATACGGATTCCAACATGCTGTTTAATTTATGAAAGCCGTCATACAAAATAACTCTCAAGGATACCAATATAATCAGGAGGCAAATGAAAATAGTTTGGCATGGATGCAGAAAAGCTTCCCAAAATATCTCAGAAAGAATTGTGTTAATCAAGCAAAAGATATGCGACTAAGGGTAGCGTCTGAGAGAGGTACAGACCTGGTACAAAGTGTAGGAATTGTTAAAATAGCGAACAACATTCTTGAGCATGAGCTGAAGGTCTGCTATGAAGTCCATAACATCATTGTACTCTAATCCATCCACTCTAAGCTCGATCCTACGAAGGTCAAGGAGGCTGCTGCCAGATGTCATGAAGGTAGCCTTCTCATTGCGCCTCCACCAGTCTGATAGCAGTGGAATTATCTGATGACCATCCCGGTCTATCCTTTTCCAAAGCTTGTTTATGACATTCTTACACTACAGCATAATCACGGAAAAAGGGTTAATCATAGGAAAGTGATCTAAGCAAGCATCTATGTACCACCGGGCATTTACCTGAAAATCACTGGTTACTGACTCTCAAGTACCTTACAACAGTCTGCTAGTTCCATGTTACTATTTTAGATGCCTTATATTAGAGAATTGTCTTAACAAATGCTTAAAACTTAAAAATACAAAACATTTAAAATAAAAAAAATAACAAATGTAATCTATCCTGCCTGTGATATTTAAAATAATAATGCCTTCTAACCTGCCCTCACCTTTAGTCACACAATATACGAACATTAACTTACCAGTAAAACAATGCAGCAACAAAAAGCACACTCATTGTTTTACTAGTTGAGATTTGAGAATACAATGAAAGTTCAAAAGGCCACACTGAAACGTACCTTTCGCTGGGTGCTGTCAGTCATTCTCAATTCGGAGCCAGATCCAGATCCTGACCCACTACCAGACTTACTGTTCCAACCTCCTTTAGAAGACCCCTCCCTTGCATCAGCAGATCCAGAACCCAAGTTCAATCTACCAGATTTCGGGGTTACAATTGGAGAAACCTTCTTACTCTGAGCATTTTTCTTCTGTTTGCCCCCAGATGCATTCTCTCTTGACTGGCTATCAAGTGATGGTTGTGCAGCACTTCTCTGGCCGGGTGATCTATAAGATAACGATCTCTCTTCAGACTTCACAACATAAGAGATGCTGTTCGTGCTGTTGTTATTGTTGCTAAATCTGGGACGATTGCGCATGCTACGCTTGCGTTTGAACTTGGGAGCTGGGATATCCCGCATCTCATCCTGTGGCAATTGTTGCTGCTGAAGTCTTGGTTGTACCTTTTCTTCATATCCGTCTTCTTGGTCTCGATTCCAGCTTGCATTTGGTTGGACTTCCATGCGAGGGTCACCTGATAGTGCGATCTCCCCTTCTTCCAGATCATCAGACTAATTAAATCATATTATAACAAATCAAAGTGAATATCGTATTACCACAAAATACTAAGAGCAACCAAATCAATTTTACAAAAAAAAAATAATAATAATAATAAAATAAAATAAAATAAATCAATAAACTAATGAATACATACAGTTCGTTTGGAGCGAGAACCAGGACGTGCTTCCAAAGCAGAGAGGGACCCAAATTTTTGAGAAGATTCTGATGGGGTAGTAGGTTGTGGTAACCTCTGACTGCCTCCAGATGAAGAACCGGTTGACATGCCACCTGTTCCCTCTCCATACTTAGCGTCATTATTTCCGGTTCCATCCCCTCCATCCAAAGCATCTTGATAATAATAATCATTATCATCACCGTTATCAGTATTGGGCCCTGCGTCCTCTTCTTCTTCCTCATCCTCCTCTCCCTCTTCTGGAAGGTTCTTGTTACTGGGTCCTGCACCATCCTCTTCTTGTTCATCTTCTTCTTCATCTTCAGATTCCCCAATCTCACCCTCATCCTCAGGTGCTAGACTAGTGTTCCTCTCCTCTTCTGACTCCTCTAATTCATCTTCTGACTCGTCAATTTCCCGATATACTGGCCGACCTCGGCGCCTTACTGAAGAATTCTCGCCATTGTTATTAGTCTCATTGTGTGCCAAGGCATTTCTCCATGGTTTTTTCGAGAGGCTAGCTACAACAGCATCCACTTCATTGGTGCTGGTCCTAAGCCACTTTGGCACCTGACTGAATCGTACCATGTCTCCTGGCCAGTCATATTCCTCATCCATTTGGTCAAAAAGCTCAACCTCTTCCTCCGTCCTGGCAATCATGCGGTTCACCTGTTGCAGTGATGGCACATCATGCACCGTCTCCTGGGAGCGTTCTTCATCATGCAATAAGGTCTCTAAAGTCATGCGCCTCTCCTCATGAGTTGTCCTCTGGTCAAACCGGCCTGCATTAATGACCTCATCGGCCATGTCAATCTTGTATTGCTGTATATTATTGCGAATTAGGCTCTCGATAGAGCCGATGTAACGGTCTTTTCCAATCAAATCATCCTCAAAATCAGAGCCAGAGCCCCCTTCCCTTAAATCATCCTCCTTTTGGTAACTGGAGATCTTATCCACAACTGCTTCCAAATAGATAACCTTCACCTCCCTGGTTTGACCAATACGGTGAGCCCTGGCCACTGCCTGCTCCTCATTTTGCGGGTTCGGATCAGGATCATATATCACTACTGTATCAGCACTCTGTAAATTTAAGCCTCTCCCAGCAGCCCGGATACTCAATAAAAATATAAAGCAATCCGAATCGGGGGCATTGAAATCTACAATAGCTGCCTCACGCTCTTCTAAACTGGTGGTACCATCAATACGTCGGTACACCATTCGCCTCCATTGCAGATACTCTTCCATTATATCCAGCAATTTTGTCATAGTGCTGAACAGAAGGACACGGTGACCTGCTTGATGCAATTTCACAAGGATACGGTCCAGTACCCATAGCTTGCCACAAGAACGTACAATAAAGTCTTTGGTGAAATAAGGTGTAGTAGGGTAGCTCAGGATGGGGTGATTGCACACTTTCCTGAGCTCCATGCACTTGTTATTCAGAGTTTTGAAGCTCTTCGGTTGGTACAGAGGGTTCTTTTGTACCTTGAGGGATTCATCCTCTGGATCCACACGGATTGTTCCAGTTGACTTGATCCAGTCATACACTGCACCTTGCATGGCTGACATTCTACATCTCAGAACAATTGCTTCCTGATAGCATAATAAAGGACACATGTAATGCAAGGGAAAAGAAGCAAAAATTTTGTAGAAGAGTTTGAGAGTAAATTAGATCAAAAGGAAAAGAACACCTTTATCATGATAGCATAATATAGGACACCCCTCGTCAGTTTACTTCCAATAAATGCAGGTAAATTTTGAGGGAGTAGATAAATTTGAGATTTAGGACAAAAAGTTTCCCAGTTCTGACAAAGTATCAAGGTCTTTCAGCAAATATAACTTGGGTATCAGCAGTTCAGCAAATACCAAAACCAAATGTCATCTTTTTCCTATTGTTAAATTTTTATCCCTATCATGACAAACATACCCTTGATACCACACAGCAAGTCAATTGTCTTATCCTGAGAGTCATTAGACCAGTATCCAACTAATTCCAAAGGAACAATAAGCATTTCCATTCATAAAAACCTTGAGTCACTCTCCAAGTATCTTTGAAGGGATTCCATCTTTTAAAGGTAAAGATAGTGCAGTCTGTAAGACAAAAACTATAAAAGGAAATTCACCTTGCGAGGGAGAGAACCCTCAACCTCCTCAACACGGCGCCGCAGCATGAAAGGCTCTAAAATCTGGTGAAGGCGATGGATAATAATAACTTTTTTTTCAGTCTCCAACCAATCGTCTTCTTCAGGGTCAGAAGGGCTGTCTCTTTGGAAGGGCTTTGAGAACCATTCCTGGAAAGCCTTCTTGTTATCGAATACCTCAGGCAGCAGCAGGTTCAGCAGCGACCAGAGCTCCTTCAGGTCATTCTGTCAATTCAAAAACAATATTATAATATTTGCAAAACATCACAATTTCAATTTTAGAAAAGGAGGGGTCGGTTCACAATCTAGACAATGTAGTTAAAAGTTTTGAAAAATAGAATGTTAAAAAACCTTAAAAATGGAAACAAGTTTATAGATATATTGTAAACCTTATAGATTGACTATGCTTTCAATTACATTTAATTGAAAAGATATTTAATAGTCCATCAAAGATTCACTAATTTGCCTCTGTTCAAAAGTAAAATTTAGCACACTTGGAAGCAGTAGATTCTGTTGTGATCTGTATTAATACCCAAAAAGAGGCCACGATTCATTTAAATTGCTATGAATAAATTTTTTCACAAACCTTGCTAACATACCCAATACTATCATCTGTACAAAGAATTCCAATGAGTAGTTTTCATGAAATATCTAAGGAGGAGGATGTATGCATGCATATATTAAAGAAGATGGATAGATAATACCTGAAGAGGGGTGCCAGTAAGAAGCAAACGCCTCTGGCAGCGGTACCGGTCCAAGTCACGAGCCAGTACAGACTCTCGGTCTTTCATCCTTTGGGCTTCATCAATTATAATATACTTCCAGTCTATCCTTGACAGCTTGGATCGGTCATACATTACGAACTCATATGTTGTCACAAGCACATTGAACTTCACAGCTAAGACCTAATGCAAAAAGTTGCCAGAGTAAGGCTAATAGTTTAATTTGAATTTATGCAATCATGACTTTTAACAGTTAAGGTTTACGCATTACTTCATGGACGCTGAACACTTAATTTATTATAAATAATGTGTTACATGTAATTTTGCGGCACCATTTCAAACGTTTTTCAACCACAACTTTGTAGCAGTAAAATGATATTGAGGCACCCATAAGAAGATATATACCCTATAATACGAAAATCTCTGAGCAACAAGGAAATACAGAACTAACGACTTGAAAATCATCCTAAAGATACCATTTGACCTGATGACCAGATGAGATTTCTCACATTAAGTAAGCCTGAATATCTATGAGGTCATCATGTAAACTACATGCTGTTTACTGGATCTTATAAAGCAAATCGAAAAGTTACCTGAGAGAAGAGTTTGGCTCTGTGATCCTTTGTACCAACATAAAAAATGCAATTTACCGATGGTAACCAATTATGCAGCTCACTCTGAAAGAGAACGGGTCAGTTAAATGATAGGGTAGGTATCTAAGAATGGCTTTCACATGTGCAAGAGATAATGTACCTTCCAATTAACTAAAACAGCATTAGGCACAATAATGAGGTGGGGCCCATAATTTCCTTTGAACTCCATGAGATATGCAATCAGTGCCATAACCTGGCCATACAGGGGGAAAAATTTCTGTCAATGATATGTCTTATGAAGGTAAATGGAAATGCCATATGTTCACAAAGATAAAAAAGCCATTTTAAACCTAAACAAGTTTCAAAACAGGTTAACTCAGATAACTATATCCAGCAGCTGTTCAAGGTGTTTTGGAACTGTACAACAACAGCAGCAACAAAGCCTTTGGTCCCAAGGAAGCTGGGGTAGGCAGCATTTCTTGATTCAATGTTTAGTCATGGAATAAGTGTTTCAAGCTAGGTTAGTCTTGTCGGATTAGTACTTCTGTTTAGTAATAAAGGGTATGGATGGATGGAGAATAGCAACATTTGGGGTTAGTGACTATTTTATTTGCTATTCTACGTTTGGATGAGAGAATAATGTTCCAAAAGAATGGGATTAGTAGCTATTCTACGAACCGAACAAAATGTTGGTTTAGCTATTCCATCAAGCCTTGGGTTATTGGGTTATTGGGTTAGTGGCTATTCTCACTAACCCATCCATTCATCCAAACACACCCAATGGTTTTATTTTAGTCTGGACAATAAATTGTGGTACCAGCTATTTGGTACCAATTCATATTGTATCAAAACTTCTAGTTTCAATGAAACTGGTGGGCTCTTTTCCCGCTACTATTGAAACACACATGCGCGCGCGTATATAGCCATGGAACCCAAGCTTATATTAATTAAGTAGCCTCTGGTCATCATCCTCTCACAAAAAGTGCTCCGACCTGTATTCGATTTATAGTTGAGACGCGTGCACACACAGAGAGGGAGAGAGAGAGAGAGAGAGACCTGAACTGTCTTTCCAAGACCCATCTCATCAGCCAAAATTCCATTCAACTTGTTGTTATATAAAGAAAGCATCCATTGGAGTCCAACCTTCAGAAGAGAAAAGGCAATTAAAACAACATTTAATTATATCTTAACAGATGAAACTCATCCAGCTTGTACTACTAAATGATCGATCATGACAGCTCCGGGACTTAAAACATCACTGACAACAGTATCACAACAGAACCTGATTGATAAAACTGTGACTTACCAACTGATAGTCTCTAAGAGTTCCTGCTCGTAACATGGATGGTTGCCTTACAACCTTTTCGTTTACAGCATGAGCAAGATTGTAGTACCTGAAAAGGGTTTCCCCGAAAAAATTAAATAAGACTGACAATATTTAATTATCCTTCAGCAAACATATCAGGAAAGTCAGGAGGAACAGAAGTACTTGTTAGCAGAGGAGGAGCTCTCTCTGGGGGCATTCATCTCTGAAAATTGATTGCGTATCATCACTTCCTCCCTTGCACATGCTGCTGCTATCCTGACCTCTTCCTCCGACAAACCCTAACATGTCCAAGAAAAAATTTACAGTTCCTTCCCCATCACCCATCACTTATCTTGAATTATATTAAGAGGGCATGTGTCTTTCAAGAACTGTTGGCATATCTTGCAAAGGCTGGTAAACTATGAAGTTCACCATGATAAAAGGTTGACTTGCATGATAAACTATGAAGTTCACCATTTAAAAATTAAGACTACTATATGACATGCATATTTTTCTTGAAAAGAAGTTCACATGCTTTACACATTTTACAGAGAAAAGTTTATGAGCTTATGTACCAAAATATAATTCCGTTGTAATCAGCTACATTTTCGTGTCAGAATTTAGACGTGTTTGTACAAATACTAGAGTAATCAATGTACCTGAGCACGAGCAGCAGCTGCTGCAGCACTTGCAGCCTCCTCAACCTCTTGGTTGGTCTTCGCAGAGGTGATTTTCCCCCCAAGCTTCAGCAGATACTCCTCCGTTTGTGTAAGGAACGAAGATAGCACATTATACCTCTGTGCCGCATCCCCTGGTACACTAGTCTGCTGCTCCAGTAGCATCTGCCGGTACCTGCTTGTACATGTGTGTTATCATAAATTATTGAAATCCAGCTTATCAAACCCTAGCAATTCCTAAATACCTAGTTAGTCAGCAGCTTATAAGCCGAGGTCTAACAACATGGACTCACATACTAATTTTCAAAAGAATGATTTTGGTGAAATCTACAGAAACATAAAGGCAGAGTACCAGAACTATGATTTTTGTTTGAGACAAAAATAAGACAAAACTCAACGGGTGGTGCCTATCAGATCATAAGTGTTGTATCCATATTCATCCTTAATCTTTATACTAGGCGTTTCCAACTGCTCACGCTTGTGTACTATTATACTAATCTGGCAATGCGTTTGAGTCTTAATTGATGCCCAAGGTCATAATTTAATATACATCTAGTGTTATGACGCCGGTCATTACCTCTCAACATCATTGTTTTTCAATGCCTCCATGCGCTTGTTCCTATCATCATCCTTCCTCTTTGCGAAATCCTTTAACATCCTCTCATGATACTTCGCCACCCCACGGTTCCTCTGTGTTCTTGCGTCACGTACAGACCAGTGTGCTTCTAGAAACTTCTTCCTCCACTGGAACAGCAACTTCAAGTGTTTCTCCCTCTGAGCCCGTTGGAGCTGCAGCACTTGCCTAGCCAGCTCAATCCTCTGCCTGTCACACTGCCTAACAAACTTCCGATATGGCCTGTCAGGCATTGCCATAATTTCCTGTTGCTCTTGGTCAACCTCTTCTCTAACACGGGATTGAAGTTCAAGAAGTTTCAGCTTTTTCTCTTCAATTTGCAACCGCAACACCAGATCAGGTCGGATCCGCTTCCTTTCTAGGTTGATAGCCAATAACCCACTAATCTTTTTCAAATTCTCCGCTCTCCTTTTCTTCTGTATGAAAGGTCCTGATTCACCTAGTAGGTCTTTTATATCATACTTCAGTGCAAGGCTAGAATTGTAATTTGGTGTGCCCATGGCATCATTTTTGCGAGTAAATGAAGGGAAATCAAATATTGGTCCATTGTATTTCCTTGCCACCGGTGAAGCACCACCTGTAGAAGCGGAGGCAGATGTAGTGGCTTTCTTGGTCTGATCAGTATCTCCAACATTTGTAGGAGCACTTGGACCAGTATCAGTGGGCACAACAGCCTTTCCTTTGTCACCGGCACTGTTGTCACTCCGTGGGGCCGATGAAGGTCTCTGAATTGGAACTACCTTCTCAATCTCCTGCTCAGGTTTGATCATTACCGGATTGCTTTGTACCTGGCTTGTACCAGGAATAGTTTGCTGAGGTGGCATGGGCTCCTTTGAAGAACCGGAAGCAGATAAATGGCCTGCAATGTTTGCCCTTTCTTCTGCAACCATGGGAGACATAGAAGCGGCCTCTGGTTTTGGTACAGATTGAGGCACTCTGACCTGTAAACTGTTGCATTCTTGTGACAGCTTCTCACCAGCTGGCTGTAATTTATTAGGTTGTTCTTCTGAGACAGTGTTAGTCAAGAGTTTTTCACGGTGCTGCAGCACAGACGATGGCGGTGGTTGTACATTTTGAGGCTCAAGTGCCGGTGCCACGATTGCTTCCATCACTTCAGGTGGAAGTACCCGATCACCACGCTGTATCATGTAAAATTAGAAATTATATATATGTATATCTCCGTATAAAATAAAAAAAAAAACAGCAGCGAACAATCCTAAACAAATTTATGCAAGAGAACCATTATATATAAGGAATGTATACACTACTCTGTACAACCTAAATCTTGTAAATCAATGATCATCCATCCTAAAAGGCTACAATTCTATAATAAGTAAAAAGGCTGAATCCGTAATATGCAAACACTGTAAGTAGTAGGCTAGCAGCACACAATCATATGCATCTAAGCATATCGAATGTAGGTTCTTCAGGAACAATGCTCAAAATGGCTTTATTAATCTAGCAATTTTAATATACCTTGAGTCGTCTAAAGGCCAAAATCTGGGCTTTAAGCACATGAAGCTGGCTTTTAGTGAACCCGGTAGCTTGTTTCCCTCCAGCTTCCCCAGAAGAGCTACTGGGACCAGGATTTGGCATCCCTGCAGAAGCAGTTGGCGGTAGCTGCACTTGTTGCTGTTGCTGCTGTAGTAACTGGTGCTGTTGTTGCTGTAACTGCTGCATTTGATGACTCTGCTGCTGTTGCTGTTGCTGTTGCTGTTGCAGCTGCCTCATGTACTGCATCTGCAATTGTTCCGAAGTTGTACCCATGAATGCGCTCTTCATACCTGGAGACTCCTGAGAAGTACTAGGACCCACAGCATTGCCATTACTAGCACTATTGGAAGCCTGGCTTGACGGCACAGCTGGAAGCCTACCTCCCCTCTCATGATGAAGATTATTAAGCATCCCAGGCAAATTGTCCCCAGAAGTCACTCCTGGCTGAACTGGTTTCCTTGGTTTCAACATCCCACCATGTTGTTGAGCTGACATCTCACTCAATGGGTTCTGGTTGCTCCCATGCGAAGCAGATCCTTCACTTCCACCAGGAGAAGGCATAACCATCTGCTGCTGGTGCTGTTGTTGTTGTTGAACCTGTGTACTAGCACCACTGCTCTCACCAGGGTTTTTCTGTTGTTGCATTGCAGCCATCCGTGCCTGCCATATAGGAAACATCTGAGCAACTAGGTTCATATTTGCTGGCACAGATAAGTCCAGGTTCTGTTCCTTAGCCCATGCTTGCATCATTTGCATCTGCTGCATCTGCTGCATCAGTGCTATCTGATTTGCACTATTAAGGTTCGGGCCAGGGTTAGGGTTGCCAGAGATGGGGTTGCTGGGTTGTGGCTGTGTGGGTCTCGGCATGTTAGGGTTGTGGTTATTGCTGCTAGTACTGTTGCTGCTGCTCCTCTGCAGAGACATTAGCTCCTGCATTTTCAATGCATTTGCAGCGGCAGGATTACCCCCCTGTTGCTGTTGTTGGGGCGCAAGAAGACTTGCATGAGACTTCTGCTGCTGCTGCTGCTGCTGCGAAGCTTGTTGTTGCATTGCGTACTGAAAGTAAGCCTGCTGAAGAATTGGGTTCGCCTGCATTTGCATGTTCGGCGGCCGCATTTGCTGTGAAGCCCCAGATGTCGGTGGGAAGTTGGCAAGGTTGTTGGAGGTCATTATTTGGTGAGGCCCACTGCCAGGTTGGAAGTTAACATGCTGCTGCTGCTGCTGTTGTTTTTGTTGCTGTGACGCCTGCTGATGGTGTTGTTCCTGCTGCTGCTGCATCGCCTGAATTAAAATAGCGAAAGAACCATGAAAAATTCACACAAGTTCGCAGAACAACAAAATAACTTGAAAATCAAACATTGATCAATTCCTAAACACAAACCATATCCTAGAAAAATCTCGGGGAATAGATTCCCTCCCTTGTCCATAAAACATAGCATAACTAAACATAAAACATGACAATCAGGAAAGAAACAGGATGACAGAGCTACTCATTACAAGACAAAAAAAGAACTCAAATTGTAATAATCAAACAAACAGACTGCTCATGAAAAACCCACATAGAAGAACAAAAATTCAACAACATAAACAAAGAGAAACATCTTGCGTCCATCGAAAACTCGAAAACACTCAAAATGTAACAAATACATCCGATTTTGTAACCGATAGACCTGATTTTGTAACCTGTAGACGCTATGTCCGTAGATATTAATATCTACGGACGCTAGGTATTACTGATAAACAAATAAATAAAACAAAGAGAAATCATCATCTTGACAAACTAACAGTAAGTACCAAGTAACCGACCACCTATTTCTCTCTCCCACCCTCTCCATCCCTCAACACCATACCCACAAACAAATATGCACACCCTGCAGAAGGCCCCACGTTGCCACTAAATTAGGAAACGTGATATAATTAATCCCAAAAGGGATCACACAGGTTGACTGTTGTCAAAATTAGTTATTATTACAGGTTCAATTCAACCGTTGAAAACGGTATTCTTCAGTTGCAACGAACGCACTCTCACTTCACTTGTGACTCAACTCAATTCATACTAAACTACATAAAAACAAAACCAATGAATTCGTACCCAGGATATTAAATAAAAAAAAAATTAGATGGTGTCAAGAGGGAACTTTTTAAATGCCCGAGAACAAGCCATCTGGCATGCCCTCGTTTGAAAGGAACTATTGGCGCTAAACAAACAAATAAAAGGGAGTTGAGAAAAAAGAAAGAAATTCGAAATTGTGAAGTTGTGATAATTATCGAAATTCGAAGTTAATCCATAATAATGTGTGTTAATTGAAAAGAGAGACAACAATTGCGGTACTGTCTCAGGTATGAATTTCTCAATTTCGCCTGAATTTCTCCAACTAATAAGCCCCAAAAACATTTTGCAGGAATTTAAATTCGAAACCAAGCAAATCACACTCATCCAACAAAAAAACTCACAAAAAAATCCCATTAAAAACCCCGAAAACCCAAAAACAGACCGAAAATTCACAATTCCCCCAAACACCAACCAAAAATTAATAAAAACAAAAAAAAAAAGTAACGAACACAAAAATCCCAACTCCCAACTCCACCCCCAAAAAAACCAAAAAACCAAAAAAAAAAAACAAAATTAGAACCGCAAATCACCTGCCGAAAGGCCAAATTCTGCTGCTGCTGCATGGGATCGAAGCCCTGACCGGCGGAGCCCTGCTGCATCCCCAATTCCACCCTTCAGAACCACCAAACCCTCGGGATCTCCGGAATCCTAGACCATTCTCGCGCGATCCACGCAGCGGGGCACCGGATCGGGGGGACCCAAGTCGGGATTTCGCGGTCCGGGTGGGTCTGCACTCTGCAGCTGAAGAAAAAAATTTGCACTTTTTCTCTCTCCCTCTCCCTCTCGCTCGCGCGTTGTTGGGTCAAACCCTAACCACGGTTTTTTGGTATTTCTTTCTTTCTTTTTCTCTATTCCTGCTGCTGCACCTCTCTCTTTGTTTTGTTTTGTTTTAATTAATATAAGCAGATTTTTGGGGGATTTTTTCACTATCGTCCTCTGAAAATTATATATTTTGTTGGGTGTTTAGGAAATAGTAATAATATATTGGTGCGTCGTGTCGGATACGTGAGGTAGATGCGTGCTAAGAATAGGAGAGAGGTAACTGGATGAGAGACGTCAGACGTGAGATAACGTAATTTGTAGAGATTTATTTTGCGGGTTGCTACTGGCAGGATGTTGTCTATATTTAGAAGTTTGGTGAATTTTTGTGTAAAATTGATACGGATGAGATATGTGATTTGTGCATACTGATAGTTGAGGATGCGTTTCGATTTAGTTAATATATGTGATTTGCTATAATATTTGTCAAATTTTTATAAATTTGCAGCTAGATATTTTGGTTGTTCGATACTTTTGAGGCAGAGGTTCGGTACTTTTTATGAGGCGGAATGTCCGGAAGAATTATGGTCCAGTATATGTATTAGGGAAACGTAGTGGACTCCCGATTCTAGTGGGCTTGAAGCGTTGCAAACATGATGTGCTTATATTATTTTACATTGTCTATCAACTCTGGTGGACTTTAAATGTTGCGAATATAATGGGCTTATAACACGTCGTCTATCAAATTTAGCAGATCATTAGTTCGCTAACTGCTCCATCACAAATATCTATCGTTATGAGAGATAAGGATACTACAATTTTTCTTATGAATAAGTTGATTATAGCATCTTTATAGGTACTAATCAAATTGAAATTCTCTTATATCCTCAAAATTTGAAGGAATTCTCGCCCCTATTTGTAAACTTAATATTGATCTTTTATAGGGTCTCTGTCGATCTATAAATAGTATAACACTATCTTATGAGGTGCAGACGCCAAAATTCTTATTTGTTTGTTTCTATTTCTGTGAGGTCCCATTGGCATGGGCTGGATCAAGCTTAAGAGCTTAATTGGGGCAGTAAAAGAGCTTACTTAAAGTGAAAAGTGGATATTAAAATGACCTTCAGGTTTCCATATATATACGATTTTACACCCAACTGAGCTGGTGCTAGAATGCTAATCCCAAGGCACCATCCTATTATTCCTATCTATTTTTTTTTTTTTTTTATGCCATGTAAAAATGCACGGCCAATTACTCCCTAAAATTGACATATTTGCCCGCAGTACTAAGCTGTTTTTGGAGATTCAACAAAGATATTAATTTGGGAGGATCAGCATTTTTATGACACTGAATGATCGATCATTGAAACAAAATATCTGATTTTAAGGAGAAAAAACAGATAAATTTTACCATGAAGCTTACTACTTACTAGTATTGGTTGGGTGTGTTTTGATAAAAGATTGGGTCAGTGAGAGTAGCCACTAACTCAAAAATTTGGGATGTTAACTAATGCAATTATTGAATGGATTAGTAGAGTAGCCTCACAAAAAGAAATTTTCTTATCTGAGGCGCACATATAAAGTGTCCCTATTAAAGTTCATTTATTTTAATTTTTTAAGATATAATTATTGTATATTTTTTTATGAGCTTTCCGGAATGTGGTTATATGTTTTATAGAGAGTTTCATATCAAAAGTTATACTCATTTAAAGATCAAACTTTTTCTAACATATTTTTCGTCGAATTCTTTGAAATAACGTTTTAAAACATAAATTTTTCAAAATTTTCCAACTTGCAAGTTATTGTACATTTGTACCAAAATATAGAATTATATAACTGAAAATTATCTCAATTTGCACAACTTAAAATACCATCACATAAATTTACAACACAAATTACACAATTGTAAACTTACATACATTTTTCAAACATAAATCACAGAATATATGAAATCACTGGACACGCTCCAACAATCTTGAAACAACCATAAATCACATGATACCAACTAATTTTTCGTGGTGTTGATCCTTCCTCACAAAACATAATTCCGAACGATACAACGCAATAAAACAATACGAAACAATTAATTTCCGTTTGTGTTTTGTTTTATACAACGCAACTGCTATCTCTTACACCTTGCGTTTCGTCAATAAGATGCAACAATTTTTTGTGGCGTTGATCGTTTCGTGAGCACGAAACGAAACGCAAAAACTCAATTTTTAGTTGCGTTGAGAGCCCTACAGTACAGGCTTGATCGCTTGAGAATTGAGGCAGCAATACAGGTTGTTCTCCCTTTAATTTAATTATTTATTTTACTATTGATTGATGTATTTATCAGAATTTTGATTTATAACTTCTGTTTCTTTTTAATTACAAGTTCTAATTAACAATTGAAATTAAGAAACAACTTCCAACAAAAATCTTTTACTATTGACAGTACATAATATTTCTATTTTTGCATTTGCAAATTGCAGTATGCAACATGTAAACGTCGACGTCAGTTCATTTGCATTTGGCATATCTATGCTCAGTGTGAAAATTGTTATTTCCCCCCCTCTTTATCTTGCTAAACACAGATGAAACCAAAATAAGAGGGATTGATTATATATTGTGCGCATGCTTTTTTATGTTGGAGTGAAAACATACTCGTGTATTACATAAACAATTACAACTTCACAACAGCTGCAAAACATTAAACATTACAAACACCAAATCTATAATCCGCAAGTAAAAGGACATAAAAAACACAGACAATTTGAGATGAGTTTTTCACAAATTAATTTGACTGAGGCTAGAGACACTTTAAACCAGTACCTCACTAATGTTAGACAAACTGTCATTGCCGAAATTATTAACTAATTCTACAAATTAAAACCAAATTGGCAAACAATACAAGTTTACTCAGAAGAGACAAAAAATTAACTCAGCAAGGGATAAACAGACACCCCTCCAATCCAAATTAGCAAATCCCACTGTTGGATGAAATGTAGGCTCCTGAAATTTTGACATGCATTCTGATTTGGGTTTTCACAGAATCACACGAGTTTAAACTCCAATCAATTACCACTAAATTCTGAAATATAATTTTGATGTAAAAGTAATTCTGAATCCCAAAGAACCTCTTGAGTCACAGATGCGGTGCAACGATATTACATATTTTTGGCGAAGTGCGAACTAACAAAACCTCCATAACTTCAAAAACAAATCAATGAGGATTTGGAATTTCAATTTTACATTTGACATTATTAGCACATTCATAGGAAATGAAGGCCCTGAGAAAATTGCTAACCCCAAAGACAGTTTTCTATTTGAGTTCCCAAATATCAAAATATCAAATTACAAAACAGAAACTTTAAAACTCAGCTAGCACAACTTTCCTAATGTACAAAACTCGGCAGAAAATTTTGTCCCATAAGCTCTAAAAAAGACCAAAGAAAATGTCCCTCCCTCACTTAGATGTCTTTTCAGATGTCTCACTAGAACTCTCTGAAGTACCTTCCGAAGAAGTTGCAACTGCAGCTGTCTCAACTGGGACCGCATCAGGTGGTGTTACTTCGGAAGACTTGCTTGAATCTGCAGTATCTGGAGTGATGCAAGGTAAAAGCAATATGAGAAAATATAATAAATCAGTGGGAAAACAAAATAATATCCATTCTGCACTTTGCACTCTTCCCCTCCTCTCTCCCTCATTCGCAACAAAGTTTCAGCATGTGGGATTTTGTGATACCATTATTTCGAAACTATCAGAAAGATCTTAGCCAAGCTTCTTTCCTAGAAAGAGGAAGAATGGAATATTTTTAACCTTCTGGCACTTGGGAATCAGTGGTGGGAGGGGGTGCATCCGCTGTTGCAGTGGCTGTAGACGCAGACGCAGATGCAGATGCAGCAAGTTGTTCCTCAGTTACTTTCAAAAGCTCTTCACTTGAATAAGCAGTGGTTGGTGGCTTCCCATCTTCGATTAAAACCAGTGCAAAAAAATGAGATCAAAACACAATAAAAAGAATCAACTCCAATGTCCCAATTGTTCCACCAATTTGAGTTAGTAGGCGTATATTACTCACTTTTGTCTCTCCTTTCATGTTAATAAGGAATTGAGACAATATCGAGGCTGAATTCAAATTTTTTGAAGCTTAATTAAATCTATCAGGGTTTAAGCAGCTCAAAATTGGGACCCTGTAGAAAAATTAACAATATAGTTTTAAAATCACAGGCCAAATGCAGGATCAGCACCTTAAAAAACGAATACCGGTTGCTCAAGAGAGACCGCAAAGCAGGAACAATACAATTATATGATATTTCTTGCAATTCGACTCTTCAAAATAAGTTGCTAAAATATATATAAATTAATTACTTGGGTCAAGGACAGGTGACTGGTTGGTAGCGGTGCCAGTAGTAGAGTTGCTGTAATTGGCGGGAGAAGAAGATGCCACCTCATCTAATCCAATCTCACGCTCTAATGTGTTCTTAAATTCTTTCGAGACTTCCTATCCACAGTAAGTACAGGTAATTAATCATCAAAACTGACTAATCAAGCAGGTGGCTAAAATTATACCATACACAAAACTCAGTAGCAAGCCAAGAACAAAATTCAGATTCAAAGGTACTTTAGCAAAACAATTTTATATTTTACAAGTCACAAACAATATCAAAAAAATATATATCAATAAATAAATACTTGAGACTCCAGCAATGGTACAAATTTGCTTGGTTGCGAGATGCAGTAGTGTATACTTAGTGGTGACGCAATACCAACACACCTAACAGGCCAAGCCCCTCATACTGGAATTGAACGAACAAGGACCCAGATTTGGGTCACAAAACCAGGGATACTCATTAAACAGAATACTACATGCACGTTGAGGAAAAAAAAATGAGACATGGTAGTGTATTCTTCACCAATTTTGTCCATCTTTAATCGAAAAACTATGCACCTGAAGTTCCCTGATAGTGGGCTGAAACTCTCTCAAGGTTTTGCCTAAATTCCGTGCCACCTGCGTTTCACATCAATCACATTAAAATCCAAAATCAAACTAAGGCACAACGGAACATCTGACAGATATTATCAACTAATAGTCTAATACTCTTTATGCAACAAAAATAATAATGATAATAATGACATTGAAGTATTATTTCATAATACCTCAGCTAGACCTTTGGGACCGAAGACGAGCAACGCAACAACACCAATGACGAGAGCCTCGGGGGCACCCACTCCAAATAGCGAGGCCACCACCACATTTCTGCGGCCCTTCCCTTTCTTCTCTGAAATTTGATTTTGGATGTAGCAAAACAACCTTAATTACAATACTTAATTCTTAGTGTTCTACTGTTCTATCACTAAATTCTTGCCAGGTACAGAATTCAAAATGTCAATTGATTACCCAAACAAAGCAATAACCTTTTCATATTACAAATTCAATTCCATTTCCATTTCTCCCCAATTCGGGTACAGACTGCCACACAACAAAAAAAAAGATACACATACACATACAGATACAGTAATCAACAAATTAAGCAGAAATCGAGATGGGAAGGCACCTCTAGCGAACAGGCCGTGGCGTCCAGTCTGCAGAGACAAGGAGCAGCAGGCAAGGCCTCTGGTGGTGCGCAGCGCGGGGTGGAGGAACAGTCTACAGGAATAGGAATAGGACGGGGAAGAATAGTAGGAGGAAGAAGACGGAGAACCGGAAGCGGTGGCGACCACTCTGAGGCGGAGGTGGGGGAGCGCCGCCGCCGTGGCCGAGGCCATTGGGGTTGGTTCGTATTACCGAGAGAGGGACTGACTGTTGTGTTGTGTTGTGTTGTGTGTGTGGATTGATTGAGTCAGTCAACACTGAGACAGCCCCCCTCCCGGCGACTGCGAGCGGCGAGGAATGGTTTCGATCTGAGTGACGAGTGCTTATCCGCTGCTGCGAATCAACGATGTGGATTATAGGGGGTTTTCGAGATTCAGTTGCACGAATCTTAAAGTGGATCCAACGTCCGTTGTACTGTGCAGTAATTTACTGCGCAGTAGAGGATATGAACTGATTCGATTCGTATCTGCTCTCTGATAAGAGGGATGTTTGGAGCCGGTGCAGGGGTTCCGTCTGACTGAGTGGTGGGCCTGTTTGATTGCGGGAGTTGGTTTTGGAAGTTCTCTCTGTAGCACCTGCCTGCACGAGTTGCACGAGTGTGTTTAGCGTGTTTAGCCTATGCTGCGCAGCAGCAAATCAACGATGTGGATTATAGGAGGGTTTTTTGAGATTAAAAAAGAGTTGCACGAATCTTAAAGAAGATCTATATGGTTGAAGTACTATGCAGTAGTAGAGGGTATGAATTGGTTTAGTAAAGAGTATGGAAATTGTTTAACGAATGAGTAGACAACTAGACATTTATTTTCATAATTAACTTACCAAATAAAATGTTATCTGCATTTTATGTATGAGGAGGGATGGATATATAATTTATATCTCGATAATCTTGACAATGAAGCTATTTACAAAATTAAAAGATTTAATAAAAAAAATTAAGAACGAGAAAGTTTATGGATGTATTATTTAACTTATAGATTGACCAGTATTTCAAATTTCAATCAATTTTAATATTGTTTAATTGGTTATCAAAATTTTATACATTTTTTAACGGTCGTAATTTAGCGGGTCTTTGAAGAACATAATCAATTTATGAGTTAAACAACATTTTTGTAAGATTTTTTCTATTTTTGAGAAGTTTTAATGATTTTTCAGAATTCTCATTGTCAAGGTAAGTATTGTATCTCTCATTTATTTTGTATATACAGTTATTCATTACAATAATTTGAATAACCTTTGGAAACATGCCGTTACAAGTAAATGATTCATTTGCTTGTATGATTCATTTACTTATATTATTACAACATTATTACTTATTTAAAATACGTTAGTAGCTACTAAAAAAAAGAAAAAAAAAAACTATTTCTAAACTAGAAAAACTTTCGGTCAAATTCTCTCGGAAACGCCAAATTGGAATAAATTATCCAGAAGGTTTCGGTCAAATTCAACACAGTACATTAATCCTTTCCAAATAAAAAAGTCGGCTTGACTGACACCTCATACAATTGTATCATTTTCATTTTTTTTTTGAAATTTTTTAATTGTGTACGGAACAAAACAGAAAAAAAAAATCAAGGGAAAATAAAGATGTTCAAAGCTCGGTAAATCATATTTTCTGAAAACATTTATATTTCCTCCGATCTTCGTCTCATATTGATATATTAGGATAATAGGGCCTGTTATCCTAATATGGATCGTCCGATCAAAACTAACGGATGAGATTAATTTCAAAAAGGCCAGCTATAATCTAAATTGGGTCGATCAAGTCTGTCTGTTTAGATTTAACGGTGCTGATTGGAATAACAGGATTCTGTTATTCTAAAAGATCATGTTATTCTTTTTGAGATAACAAAATTTTTATGCTAGCAACATTTTTATGCTAGCAAAATTTTTTGAGATAAATTGAGGGTCTGTTTGGCAAATCAAGGAATAGCACTACAATAGTGTTATCCGATTAATAAAAATGGATTAGTGATTGTTGGAAGAGTGAAAGGAAGAGTGATATTTTGAACTATTCGGTTCGTAAAATTATTGTTTGGCAACATATTAGTGGAATAGTTAGACAATAAGTGTAGCTATTCCGTTATTCCATCTATATGGTCAAATAACGGATTAGCCTATTCACATCACTATTCGTTTAGCTATTTTATGTTTGGCACTCACAGAAAATAAAATAGCACACTATTTCGAAATAGGCTATTCAAAATGGGTTGCCAAACACTCCATAAGTTAAAAGTCATACCAACAAGATTGAGTCAGACAAAAACAAAATTGGAGTAGTTTGTCAATCGTCGTCGCTTCGCTTGAGAGCAAAAGGGAGAAAATCGGCAACAGGAGAAATTTAATAATATTTTATGATCTTGAATTCAAAGTCCAGGGTGATGTTTATTGACCGTTACAACTTACAAGGGTCGTAATTTGACTTATAAAATTTGTTTGTATTGACCGTAGTAAAATTGATTTAAACTCTTAAATCAATTTTAAGTCACCAAACAGAAGTGATTTAAAGGTGTAGTAAGTTAACGCAGCTATATAGGTGTAGTAAACTAAATCACTAGCATTTCACATCTTTTACACATTACATCAACTTTACTTCATCTATTTATTTCACTACCACCAAACACCACTGATTTAAGGTGATTTAACGTTTTACTCCGCCTTAACTTACCACACTTGCCAAACGGTGTATATAATTTCTTGTCAGATTTTTAAGAAAAAACAAATTACCAAACAGTAAACACTATTTTTGTGAAAGCCAAAGAAGGGTTGAATATTTGTGTAGATGTAATTGGACCCATGCATGCAGTCCTTGCAAATTTGATTTTGGATTTATATATTAAGATCAAAATATGGTGAGAACTGAGAACCAGATTTTAGTGGGAGATTGTAGATTAATTTTAACCTGAATTGGATAGCTTGGACTTCTATATATCATGCGTCTGAAAAATAAACACTAATTAATTAAATAGAGCTTTCACTTTCATATATATATCATTAAGCGCTCCCGGAGATCGAAACGACTTCTATGTATGAAAGGTATCTGTTTCTCACATTTCTGCATGTTTTACTTCTCCTGGTTGACTGGTTCGTCACTACAAATAATTAAATTTTCATGTCAAAAATAAATGACGAGTAAATTCTACGATGCAATTTAAATTATTAAATACGCATTTAGACTTCAGAGTTAAAATACATAGAAGTACAAGAGCTAGCCTCCTCATATGACCATATGTATCTATGGGAGGTGATAACTGCCCCCTTATCCATCTACCAATATATTTTTAATTAAAAATTTATTTTGACACACAACAAACACTTTTTAATGGTCATAATGCATATTCTAAATTATGCAAAAGACTCATACATATTCTATGGAAAATGAAAGAGTTAAAAAAAATTTACTCAAAATTTGATAAAGCATGAGAGAGAAAGAGATAATATTAATCAATTTAAGATACGGACGAATAGAGAGAGTTAAGGGAGGACAGATATAATTTCTCCATATTTATATATATAGAGAGAGAGAAATTCAATTCAACTATAGTCACGGATATAACAGTGGCCTTGCGGCCTTGCCCTTCGTACGTGTTAATTATGTACATTTGTCTTGCTAGAAACTAGCTCCAAATAAAATAAAATAAAAAAATTGGTCATTTTTGGTAATATAATCTGTGAATTGATTAATTATAACTGATGATTAAATTAAGTCAGTCATGGTTGCCGGCTTGACAGTGCATGAGAGCCTTGAGTTGTTGCAACCTAACACCTTGAATTAATCAGATCAGTATAAATAGTCGACATCGATCACGACCTACTGAAACACAGCATCTTTCATTTTATTCCACTCATAGATAGATAGATCGAGGAATTAATTACTTTACCTATATATATTCTGTTCGTTCAATGGCTCTTTCCAAAAGTACCCTTCTCTTCTCCTTCCTTGTACTCCTCTCCTTCCATCAATCATCCTGTGCCAAGACCAAGAAAGCTCATCTCAGTTTCTATCTCCATGAGATCCTTGCCGGACCCGATGCGACCGTCCTGGTCTCTGTCCAGGCCTCCAACACCACCTCCTTCGCCCGCGGCTCCATTTCTGTGATCGACGACATGCTGCGCGAGGGACAGGATGCCAACTCCACATTGATCGGTAATTCATTGATCATCACAGTATAATTTTGTATTCTTTAATTAATCGGAAGTCGATCCATATATCCTTACTCCTAATAAAAAGAGATTGGATTTTTTGATATGAAAGTTCTATCTTCATCAATAGAAGAAATCTCAGCCGTTGATTGTTTACTTAAATTGATCACCACCGTTGACGTATATTGATGTACCCTGGCCCATTAAAATTTAAGTCCCATATCAGTTTCCTCACAAAGGATGAGCTTTCTGCCATTTGTTATAAGATATAATAATTTCAGCTCAAAACAAGGTATAGGCTCTTTACTGGTAAATAATATATGAGGCTCACATCAGTATTAACACACAGGTCGCGCTCAGGGTGTCGTCGCAGCAGTGGGGTTCGACGGATCACTGGAATCGATGTTGAACCTGATTTTCACCACCGGGAAGTACAACGGTAGCAGCCTCGCGGTGTACGGGAGGGTCGTTATGGGGGAAACGATAGAGCGGCCGATCATCGGTGGCACCGGTATGTTCAAACTGGCAACAGGGTATTGCATTGCCACTCCTGCGTATACCACAGCTACTACCTTGATTTATGCATTTGATATCGATGTCTGGTACAAGGAGATTAATTGATTAGTTGAGTGGAATTAGTGGAGTGTCTTTTCTTTCTTTCCTTCTTAATTTCTTTCTTTTTGATAGTTTGATATATATGGTGATTCTGGATATGTTGTAGTTGTTTGTACCTGTAATTGCAGAATAAAATAAAATAAAATGAAATAATGCTTTATCTTTTTTTTGCAATGTTTGTTGTGCTGCAATATTATTTGCTGTACTTGTTTAACTCTGTATTTATAGAGAACTGGTATTTGTTCTAGTGGTTAAAAACAATGTTATTTGTATGGGAGATTCTCGATTCAGAACAGAATAAAATGGGAGGTCATTTATAAACATTTAGACTCCGTTCGGACGTTCCTCTTCTCATGGAACTAATATTGTATATATAATGTCGGCTCCAATAATACAAGTAAATACTGATAAAACCATCTGAAAATCTAATTTGATTAGGAAAAATACTCAACAATTGCTTAATTAAATTATACCCACTATTTGGAAAGCATGAATTAATACAAAAATCAGACATTGGCAATTTGGCATGCTTTCTGTAAGAGGGGAGCGGAGAAAAATTAGAGACTAGAGAGCACTAAAGATAGTGAATTGGGGATGCCAGTTTTCCCTCAGATGAACAGTACCTCCCCTCATTTGGGCCGTCCGATCAAGATCCGGTGGCTGCCATCTGCCCTGCTGATGTGTGCTGGCGTCGGCAACTTTTTTTTTTTTTCTTTTTTCAACTTTCTTTCCCTTTCGCTGCTATCCCTACTCAAAAACCTTTTGCTTAAAAATACTTGGGCTGAGAACGGCCGGCAGGCCCGTAGGCTTTCCACATGTTAATATTTGTCAACCTACAAATTCCTTACTTATGTTTGATTCATTTGTAAGTAAATCTCCTTTCCCATGCCATGCTGATTCTATTTATTCTTCTTACATTTACTCATATAACTCACTATTCCAAAATGAAGAGCTGTGAGCTAATATATATTCTATGAGATTATGCCGGGGATTCATTTCACTCTTTTTAGTAACAGTGAGAAAAAAAATATTATGTTTATGTTGGTCAATAAGAAAATTATTAACAAAAAAATTGCTTAATAATTAAAAATCACTTTTAGAAGCAAATCGAGTTGTTCTTTATTGGTTATGGTATGAGCTATGAGCTAATATATCCTCTATTATCAAACACTTACATCCATTCTGTGAACTATAATTATGAATAATTTATATTACAAGTAAATTAGCAAAACAAAATTGCATATATTATGGTTGCTGCGTAGCAGCAACACAGAAGCATCTAGTGAATCATAAATATACGATACTGCAGGTACTGTCTGTCAGATCAGAAAAATCGAAGAGTTAAATAATATACCTACGGGTTTCCCCTCAAAAAAAAAAAAAAAAAAGTTAAATAATACAAAAAGCAGACATAGCCCATTCTTTCTTTATAAGGCTAAAAAAGCCAAGCCCAGAGGCATTATTATTATATCAAATCTTCTGGAGCCTCATGAGTCATGACGACGCCATATGACGAAATCAAATACCTGATGTAAATTTCACGTTTATCAAGTTAAACTAAATTTTCGATAGTCCATTCACGAGTCTAAATCTGCTGTTATTCTTACCGGGACCGTCCGATCAAACTGAACGGCTCAGATCAACACCAGAGTTCAGCTTTTAAAGTGAGGGAGAGTTCTGTCAAATAAATCTGATTCGTTCATTTTTTATCCAACGATCCCAATTAGGATAGTAGGGTCATGTTATCCCAAATTAGAATAACAGCAGATATGGTTCCGTCCATTCACAATCAAATTTGATGGTATCAAAAGATTTTTAATTTACCTTACTACCTTGTCATATATCACATCCCAAGAAATAATTTGTATAATTTACTGTTTCTATTTCAACATTGTTTACGAGATTAAAAAAATATTGTCAAGATTTTCAAGAAATCACCTTCATCTTTTGTTTAGAAAACCATGTTTAGGGAATTTAAGAGAATAGATGTTCTTTTTTTGAACATCAAAGACTCGTAGGCAATGAATTTCATTCAAAAGAAGTGATTACATCTATCAGTGTTTTAGAAATCGGCTGAATGGGCCGAATAATCGTCCGTATAAACGGAAACGGAGGCCAAACCGTTTCGAACATATAAAACGGAAGCTGTTTGTCGGATAAAAAAAAGCTGGCATATAATCAATTAATTGGTTAGCAATTTGTTGTATAGGATCGTGTCAAACTCTTTTACATATAATACTATTATTTCCTACTTATATTTTGTCGTCTTTCACATCTTATCTCCTGATCAAGCACCATAATACATACGTGACCTTCGTTATTTTTAATAGCTTTTCCTCCTTTTTTTTTATAAGACAATGCAAAATTATCTTATTTCATAAAAAATAGCCAAAATAAAATCTATCTTTTATATCTAATCAACGTATTAACTTGTATTAATATTTTTTAATATGTATATATAGATATTCGTGAAAACTCAAAATTGTCTGTTAAAATATGATTAATCGACCGCATAACGATTAGTCGATTGACGGTATCCTATCCGTCCGACAAGCGTATACCGTTTTTTAAAACACTGACATCTATAGAGAATAACAGAAATTCTTCAATCCAAAATCCTAACTTCATCTAAATATAATTTATCTCTAGTACTAGAGATTAATTTGAAGAAGTATAAAGTTTCTTTATTGAAGTTACCAGCTTTGATGAATCGCATCGTCTTTGATTGAATGGATCAGAATTGTTGGTAAGCGCTCCGTAAAACTTCGATCTTTAAACTAATTTATTGAAGTCGAAGCAACATCTGTCTTCTCGTCAGTTTTTCATGGTACGACACTTCAAATGAGGAAAGACTAAATACTCTTGTTAAAAAACAAGAGCGACGAAAAAAACGGACGAAGACTCGACGAAAGGACGGACGAAATCTCGACAAAATAACAAACAACACCAAGAACATCATCATCATCAAAAAAGTAGAAATAATAAGATGCGACGGGGAGGGGCAAAAAGTAGACCCTCCCAACCACCAAAATTTAATCTGGACGGAAGGTTTTGTAGTTTTTTGTGAGTACGGCGCTAGGGTTTCTTTCTGATTAGACAACTGAACTAATCTAGGGAATAGATGTTCTAATTACCTGCTCCCGTGTTCAGTTGATGTTTAGGTTAAAACGACTTCCTCTGGGGCGATGCGTCAAATTAAATAAGCCCTTATAGAGGATGATAGTTTCAGTAACACATCATGTGCCAGAAGTTAAGGACATTATCTTATAAGAAAAACTACAAGATTACCAAAAAAAAAAAAGAAAAGAAAAGAAAAGAAAATTACCAAAACTGAGAAAAGTGTTGTACTGTAACACTTTTTTTTTTTTTTTTTTAATAAATGATACTATCTAATTTGTGCTACATTGCTAACACGAGATATCATGAATCATTTTCAATTCCCTCAACTAATTCCTACTAAAGACGGGTCGTAGAAAAATCAAACAAAATAAATCAGAGATGTATGTTGATCCGAATATGGTCAATTATCTACTTCATCTTCCAGCTTCATAAGAGTATAATTTTTTTTCATTTGGAGGGAACTATGCAAACCATTCCATGACCAGGGTGTTTCTCCATTGGATACAATGTGGCGCCTTCTGCCCATTCCTGATGTCTGATTGCAGCATCTCTTATGCCAGACTGCACGAGATTGTCTTTCGTCTCCATTGCCTTTTCTCTTCTCCTAATAACAGAACAAGCACGCAATGGACCCTCCACTCCTGCTCCTACCCTCCTATAAGTTGAAAAGGGGGGAAATGAAAGTTTAAAATCAACTATTTTAACAAAAAAAATATATATATACCATATTTGATCACTCTGTTAGGTATGGTAATAGGCTAATAGCATTTTTAATGGAACCCTTCTGATTTTTTCGACCAATCTCACCAATTAATGCACAAGAGCAGTCTACTGAATTGTTTTTATCAGGAATTAGAACCAATCCACTGATAATCTTTTATTAAGAGGGAGACTTGATAATTAGGGGCAATAACAATATTGACATTGACACACTTAGAAAGAGTTGCAGATTAATTACCTTAAGATCTTCTCAGATGCAATTCGAGCAGCATTAATAATTCTCTGGCTTGGCAACCACCGCACCACTCTATTAGGGCTTGATCTCATTGGAGAGTGTATCTTCACAAGCTGTCATGACATTAAACAATGTATTTTGTTCAAAATTATGCTCCTCTGACATTTATCTGCACAGTTAAAGACTCATCCAAGCCACTTTGTGAAGCTTATGTAATGCTTCATTTAAATGTTTACTGGGACAAATCACACATTATGCATAGAGAGGTAGAGAAACACAATCAGAGGTACTACATTCAGTCAATCAAAGTATGTTTGGGGCTTAGTTGAGGCTCAATCAAGCATTCTTTAATAATCACTGCAAATTTTAAAGTGAAGGCTGATGATTTCCATACGCTTGGGTTTTAATTGAAGTCCAGAGTAGACACTTACCCCCAGGCATTCCATCATTTGATAATAAGCTCGTCCGAGCAAAGGAGTATGGCCTCCCCTTGATTCTGAAAAGTATCTTGTCCTGACATAATAAACATATGAAAACTCAATTTTAGCTTTCCACCACTTGGACGTGAATATTAATTTTCAAAGTATTACAAAAATAAGTTTTTCTTTTAAAAGAATACCATTCTTTATAGCCAGGATCGACAGTGAATCCATACATATCAACAGAATCACACATGGACAGAGCAAATTCAAGCGCTTTAAGACCTGTGCCTTTAGCTGAAGAACCGAAGGAGGTGCCTAGCAACAGGTACACTGGGTTTTTTATTGGAATTTCCTATGTTTCACACATAGAAAAATACAAAAGAATGAAATTAACATGAGAAAATTCATTTTTTTGTAAAAATTAACAACAAATAGAAAAAAGGGAATGTACCTGGATCATTTTATTCATGATATCATGTATGGTTGTCTTTATAATGAGCACCTCCTTTCTACTTTCTGCATTGGATGTACATTTAACATTTAACTTGTATACTCAAAGAAAGAGGAGCCAAATGTAGCTGTAGCACATAATGCCCAGTACATTATTACCTTATAATTCAAATTTTTTGTCAAGTGCCAATTCAAACAATTGAGCTTAATGTAGCTTTTCCGGTCTACATTGTTGTAGTTACAATCACATTACTCCAATACATGCTTTTGGAAGGGTAAGAGAATCAATGTACTTCATATTTTTCATGTCAGTTATATAATCATGTCACTTGACCATTCATACAACAAAGTCAAAACAGAATGATGTTAAATGTACGAGTATAAAATGTGATTTAGCGAGCATTTATTGGTTGAAATTGGCAAACGCATATCTTGCAATATATATGGCACCTGATGGCACCAAAAGATATTGAGAGCAGTTCCTTGGTTTCACCATGAAAAAAGTAATATACCATCTAATTCCACAACTTTATCAAGTGCCTTGGCCGACCCTCTATTAAGGATCCTGAAAGTACTCTTTCTCCCCACATGCTTGGTATAATTCTGTGACAAGTAAGAAACAAGATGAAATAATTGTCCTGTCAATGGCAGTTGTCAAATCTCATGATTGTAAAGAATTTTAAAAAATACAAAATAACAAGTGGTAAATTTGATACTTTGTTTATCCAATCAAATCCTAATAACATATTAGGGGTAATACCACCAAACCCCCCTAAACTATCTCCTAGTGACAAGTTGCCCCCCAAACTTTAAAATGTGACAAACACCTCCCTAAACTATGTATTTTGTGACAAACACACCCCCGTTAGTTAATTAACCCTTTAATGATCCATTTTGATGTGCCAAAAGACTAAAATGCCCTCGTATGTTTGTGTCACAATATTTAATAATTATATAACAATGTATGTTACATGGAATTTTATTTTACAAAAAATCTAGATTTACCTAAAAGTATATAAATTAATCAGAATTTTTTTATTATTATAATAAATTTTGCGTTCAATTTTTTGTGTGTTTGTTTTAAATGCGTTGATTTAAATTTTCCTAACACATATATTTCATCAATAATAATAATATAATACACTACTTTTACAATTTTATTTAAAATGGTAAACATTTTTTAATTTGACAATGTTGTATTTTTATTTTAAAATAAATAAAATGACATCAATTTTCAGTTTTTTTAAAAAAATTGTTTTCAGTTTATTGTGTAACTATATTTTGTCTAAAATGATAATCTTAGAGTGTCAAAGAAATTAAAATTGAACTAGAAATGATATACCAAATTAAATTATTGTGAATATTTATTGAATGGTGGCATAAACACACAAGGCATAAACTTTGAATTTTCATTCTTAATTTATTAGGATTTTTCATAAAATAAAATTCCATACAACATAAATACTTTAAATATATTGTGACACAAACATTCAAGGGCATTTTAGTCTTTTGACATATCAAAATGGATCATTAAAGAGTTAATTAGCTGGTGGGGGTGTGTTTGTCACAAAATACATAGTTTAGGGGGGTGTTTGTCACATTTTAAAGTTTGGGGGCCAACTTGTCACAAAGAGATAGTTTAGGAGGGTGTGGTGGTATTACCCCAACATATTATGTTATTAAAATTAAGGATCCTTAAATAAAATATTTTTTGTTTTATTTGCAAGCAGTTCTTCAGAAAGATAAATTTAAATACCTGAATAGGGGCACCATTTTCTCGAATTACAACATCAAATTTGTCAATCTCTTCTCCAAAATCGGTTTTCAAAAGATCCCCTGAATTGCCAACCACAGCGCATCTTCCAAACTGATGAGGCATATAAGGGGGTGTTTCTGGAAGAACTAATTTTAATTTTTCCATGCACAGTGTTTTGTTGTTGCAATTATTTCTGAACAAAGGCAAAAGGAAATAAAGTTATGTCAGACCAGATTACATGTCCCTGCAACAAAATGCCATCCACATCCTTGCAAAAATTAAAACTAGCATACTAAATCACATCACAATTTCTGTTCCTACATGACAAATATTTGCCTTCATGTCAGCAGGAAGGAATTTGCCTCATTTGATAAACACTCTTAACTAGGGTTTTTGGTCACAAGATTCAAGTGCCAACTGTATTAGAATTAGCCAAATTGTGGGTTTCAGTTGTCTAAGAAAAAATATCTCATCTTAGAAAATCTCGCATGTAGCGATTTGAGGTTGACTTTGAATGATCATATCAGGTGCTTTGGGGGGATATATTAGGTACTTCTAACCTTGGAAAAAGTATTGATGAAATGTCTAATGCTTTCTATAGGAAAATAAATAAGTCATTACAAGAAACCTATGGCACTTACAAAAGGTTTCCTTTGTTGATCCTGCGCCATGCATAATCATGCCAACCATTTGGCAAAGCATCAATATACTCCTTCGTCAGAATGGTTGTACTATTTCTTACCTAAAATACTTAAACCTCTTAGTCTCTCTTAAAATTCCAATATGGCATTTTATTACTTATTAAAATCATAGGAGCTCCTCTTTCTCTTGGACATAGAATATAAACCTTCTGAAAAATGGCTATCTGCAACTAAATGCAAAAGATCTAACAAACACAAGAAGTGGAGAATGGAGGTAAGGTAAAAGTATGCCTGACCCAAACAAGTGGAACCATGAACTGGAAAAAGGGAAGCCTTTGTTTATTTATTTATTTCTTATGTAATTTTATGAACTACTTTACTGACATCGAATCCTTCGTAATATGTAAATATATGAAGTATACTAAATTCTAATGTAACCTCACATGAGAAATAATGCACTTATGCCTTTTGATGAACAAAAATGTGCTTCCTACCTGTTCCCATGTAGCAACAGCTTCACAGAGATCAAAATCAAACGATAAGCCCTCCATTTCTCCTGTTTTTGCATCCCTCTGTAGTTAGGATGAAGAAAAGTTAAAATTGTGGTACGAAATATAGGACGACGGCAATATATCATAAGGAAATTCAATAATTGGCACCAAAAAAAAAAAAAAAAAACAATCTCCAAGATTAAAGGGTGTATTCATCAGCCACTCACCCAGCCCCCAAATCAAAGATGCATACACACATGAAAAGAAAAGTTCATGTGCATCTTTCCTTCAAAATCATAACCAGTATCCTCTGGACCACTTACATCCAGAGTGCCCCTTATCTTTTTAATGGTTCATCATAAATCAGGACAAATGAAAAGGGAGAAGAAATACCTTTTCAAAGAATTCAGGAATATGAAAGAAAGCCATGTTTTATAGTAGAACATGAGACATGTTCTCAAATTTCCGGGTATATATGACACTTAAAGGGTCATTTACAATAATAAAATGACTGCACAATAACAATTTTAAATCTAAAAATACAAACTCACCCATGAAGAGACAGTGTCACTCGGATACTTCAATGTTACTTTGCAAAAATCCTTGGATGTCACCGCTTCTAACCCCAGTCCATTATGATTCTGCACTTTTTTTGGTAAATTAAAAGTTAAAACCATACAAAGTCAACTCTAACAATGCTACACTTGTAAAAGGAGGGGGCTCAAATGTCCGCTTAATACATGTCATTTATGAACTAAATCAAAATTCAAAGCTCAAATATCAAAATGAATTATTAATTGTTACTTGCATCATTTCTCTAAACACTGGTCAGAAATGACAAAATTTTGATTTTGTTTGATTGGAGCTCACAAAAAAAGCACTTAGTAGAAATTTCTGAATGTTCATTTTATAACTCATTGATTCTCTTCTAGGCAAAGCTGGGAAAGTGGTTGTTTCTATATTAGCATTAAGGAAGCAATTTAGATCCCATTAAATTTGACAACTTTATTTTTTTATTTGAGTTTCAGAAGTACAGTTAAATAGAAATAGAGTGGTTCTGCTATGGTTCTGCTATGAATCAGCTAAGTAACATTTCAATTTGAATCGAGCGGTTCTTATCAAACATGTCTCTTTAATGGTATCTAAAAGACATATCACGACCATCCGATTATGAAAAATGAACGGTCCATATTTCATCCGATCCATAGCAGAATTAGCCATTGAGAATAATAACAAGGAGGCTTTCAAAATATAATCATTTGCACCCACCTTTTTTTTCAATTAAATTTAGCACCTTGGCAGCTAAGATCAGTAACCAGATCCCTTTTGTCATGTCTCTGGTACTATATATCCGATAAGAGTCTGGTACTAATACAAAAATCATTTGCTTCCCATATGACCACATCTAATATAGGAGCAACCAAATGGTCTATGTGCAAGAAGATACTAACATTGAGAGATTACTAATATAATTTTCTGGAAGTGAGTACAACCAGATGTATCGGTGAGGCATAACTGGTAAACAAAAGAATATGGAAGAAGGCTCACCACACACTTGCTGAAACCAATCTGCAATGCTGCCAGGGCTCCTTTATCCGTCCTTGAGAGCTCGTACAGATCATCTGAAGTAAATGGAATAGAAAAATCAACACTCCAGCATCCGATGAGATTGAAATTGACGGAGTTGATCAGCTTCGACAGACTAAATCGGGGAGATTAGACAAATGCGCCAAAAGAAATGCATAAAAGTAAGAGAAGAGAAAAGAGAGGAGAGGAGAGAAAGGGTACCGGAGGTGGAGACGCCGGAGAAGTAGATGTAGAGAGCGGTCATGCCGGAGGCGAGCGCGGCCACATACCACACCTTTAATACTTTCATCGGAACGGAACTTTCTAGAAGGTTTCCGTGTCGGGACGGATCGAGGTCGCGCTGTTACTGTTACTGTTACGGTCCTGCCGAGTCCCGGCGCGAGAAGTAGAACCAGAAATGCCTATTGGCCCCTGAATCGCGAGGATTCTGAAATGGCTGGCTGGTTTCGTGATCGTGAGATCGCGCGCGCGGTTTGTGAGGGAGTTGGGACTTGGGAGAGCGGGTTGGCGTTGGCGGGGGCGGGGGAGAGCGAACGAGAAGACAATGGGGCGGGGATCTGATGGACTGATGGACTGACTGAGAGTCTGAGACTGAGAGAGCGCGGTTGCTGTTGCTGATCTTGCTCAAGTATTTTAATTTTATATCCTGAACAAAGAAGAATATCATTAAGCAGTATAGTAAATTAGTAATAGTATATCACCGAGAGATGCGTTTACTAATTCATGACATATTGACATTGACATTTCTTCATTAGTTATTTATGAGGCCAATTTGAAGCGAGTATTGTTATTTATGCATGGAATAAGAAAAAAAATTGTTTCTCAACAAAAACATTTAAATCCAACTTTTACACGATAGGTGTCGGATTAAGTTTAACCGGTCTGGTTCATTATTTAATGGCAAGCGGCTATATGTAAAAAAATTGCCCGTAAGAGAAGAATGCAACTTAATCTATATACATTTTTTGTTATTTTATTAATATCTTCTCTTCGATACAAGTGACGTTTAATTTGAGTCAAAGTCGATCTCGGATCGAAGAGGAATCAAATTCTAAGAGGGTTTCTTAATTCTACGCATCTTGACTTGATATATATCTAGATCTAAACTTATATTGCATTTGATTAATTAAATCAAATGAAATCGCAGTTTTTTCATGGTGATCTAAAGTGAAATTAAGACAAGCTAGGATGAGCACGTGACAAGTCAAAGCAAACTTTTTATTTATTTATTTATTTTCTTCATTTTCACACTAAGGTTACATTCTTAAGGCAAAATGTTTACATAACTCCACCAAATATACGGTAAATTTAAGTTTACTGAGTTTTACGTAAGTTTAAACTTAAAATCATATCAAATCACTTCCAAATTTAATTTTATGTGACTCATTATATTTTTTATATCAAAATCTCGTGGAATATAAAAATTTTACATTTTTGGAGATTTTTAAGAATTAATTTTGAATTTTGTAAAAATGACTATACAATATTAATAAAATATTCAATGTTTTTATACATTGTTTTTAAAATATCCAAAACAAATACTTAAAAATATCTAAAAATGTAAAATTTTTTTATATTCCACAAGATTTTGATACACAGGCTATAACGAGTCATATAAAATTAAATTTGGAAGTGATTTGATATGATTTTGAGCTTATCACTTTTGCAGGGACGGATTTGTGCATAGACAAGCCCCGGCAAGTGCCCGGGCTTGATTTTTTGAAGTTTTGGCATGTATAGTATGGTTCTATGGGATCTATTTGTAAATGCTAAGTAAATATCACGTTTTGCATTAGCTTAATTGACAATTAGATATGTATTTTTTTTCTTAAGATTCAAGTGTGCCCCAGCTTGTTCAAGAGTCTGACTCTGCCCCTGCACTTTTGTAGGGGCACTTTTGTAAGATTAAGCTCAAGCTCACCGTATATTTGCTCACGTAACTCTGTTACACCGCCATTGAGATTCACTGCAACAAGTTCCAGCAAAACACGCCATTCCAATAAATTTATTACTATTTTTTTTTTAAGAAATAGCAGTGGGTGAATTCCAAGCAAAATGAAAATATTGTACAAGTCTGACACTAATTCCAATCTTAAAAATAAATTGTTTCATGTTTTCATTAATAAAGAGAACAACACAATATAATAGCTAGACAAAAGGTCTATGTTCAATTTTCAATGCCAACTATCTACCGATTTGCTAAAAAATACTTTTTTGAGTAAAATCTAGTGTTTATGAAAAAACTATTCGCAGCGTGCATAAGTCATGCTATAAGTTACATTGTATCTGTTATATTTCGTATACTTCTATGAATGTATAGACACTTTTTCAATAGACGCAACATGTTTCTCAAAACATTTTTATAGAACCCTCAACTCTATGCTCCAGGGGTGTACAAAAAACCCGTCAACCCGGCTGACCCGTCCGACCCACCCGACCCGACCCGTTTTATACCGGGTTAGAGACATTACCGGGTTGGGTCGGGTTGTAATTTTGACTAACCCGTTATGCCGGGTTGGGTTACGAATTGAGCATTTAGAAACCCGTCTAACCCGGACCCGCCCGCAACTAGTCATAAATTATAATTTTATACAAACTTATATATACAATTTATTAAAAAGATAAATAACGAGACAATAATTTAAGAATTAAGTTCTTATTTAAGATCAATATAAAATTTTTATGATGTTTTTGTGTTAATGCTTATTATGTCCAACTATTTTTTTTTGCAACTTTATATACTCGTTCTATATTTCTAATATGAAATTTAGCGAATAAATGTATAACGAGTACTCTATATATAATTCCTAATTTATGTTTAATATTAAATTATTTTTATATTACTTAAGTTATCAAAAATATATTATCATCAAGTTATAAATCACCATTAACATAGTCAATATTATAAAAAAAATAAAAATTATATGATTAATAATTTAACCAAAACTACAACCCGTTTAACCCGCGTAACCCGTACAACCCGCAAAAACCCGTACCTAAAAAAGTAGTCGGGTTGGGTTGGGTTACGGGTGGGTTGAGTAACAATATTTTATAACCCGGTATAATCGGGTTGGGTTCAAATTTTGATAAAATAGAGTTAACCCGCCCGTTGTACACCCCTACTATGCTCCACTGTTCAGTTGGCCTCAAATGACTTGCGACCTAAATTATACTATAACACTAATAAAAATCTGTTAATACAGAGAGCAAATTAATTAACTCGGAGGAATTCTCGCAATACCACGCTGCTTTAGAGTTTAGACAGAGATCTAAAACTAAATCAAATACATCACATTATACATAGAACACTCTTTCCTCTATTAAAAGCTTTGCTTCTGGATCTGTTGAACTTAAGAACATTTTTGTCAAGTGTCAACTCATTTTTCTCCCTGACTCCCTCTCTACATGAAAAGCTTTCCTTATGGACATTTTAAGTTCAAAATTTCTGACCCATCCTATGAGTGATTGTATTCTATCCAAATACGAAAAACTAAGGCCTCTCTATAAACACACATACCAAAAGACTCCCGCTCAACTCATCTAGCGAAAATAGCCATACAATTCGATAAAGCAAATACAAAGATTCAATGAGGAGTTATTCCCAGCAGTTGGTCCCACCAGCATTACTCTAAAGAACCTGAAAGGAAGCAGTGCCGAGGGCCCACTAACAGGCCATGAGGCAAATTGCCCTGGCTGGCAGAGAGTCCGGTCATTTTCATGCACTCGTAAGTTTATCCAATTTGCACCATCCATTGATCCCTGGAAAAAGAAAAAGAAAAAAAAATTCAATGTTTAGAGATGCCGGTAAAATAGGACAATTAAATCATTATGACAACAGCAAATTTTCGCATAAGTAGGCTCTAATCTTCTATAGCTCGATTGAGAACCCAGTTTGCACAGTCACATGTGTATGAACTTGCAATGATAAACTGCTCAAGTCTAATTGATTCTTGAATCATGAGTGAACTTGTCAAAATGGTACCAAATCCTGGTATCTTAATCTGTACCTGAAAAACCCAATTTCTCATGAAGGACATGGAGCCATCTTGTCTCACTGTGTAGTAATTACACATCAACTGTCATTTTATAAAGATATGTTAGCACCATCGGTGATCATAATAAATTCAGGAAATTATCAACTGTCAATACATCTGATTAAGGTTCAACGAATATGAGATTTGTACACCAATGTACAATGCTGGGCACCTATGTTGGTTGTTCTGTGTTCTTCTGGTAAAGTAACTTGTAGATGTAAATTCTTTTTTCTTTTGTCTGTCGATTTTGGTTTAAAAAAAAAATTTGCTATACAGAAGATATCAATAGAACTCCAATTATTCACCTGATGATCCTGACCAAGATCTACCATCCACCAAGAACAGTTCCTGCCATCTTCCATACGAGGACCCGCAAAACATGTTGCCTGAGATGCACCACAACATATAACTTGAGTGTTAAAATCAATTGATCCGGCAAACCACAATGGCAATTTTTTTATACGAATAGATGAATTGAAATCAAGTTCCTTGTACCTGGTATGTTCTAGAAACTAAGGCTTTTGGGCCAGTATACCTACAAGCAGGGCTGCTTGCTGTCACCGTAATTTTCTGCAATTGCATTCAAACATCAGTAAGGACATTTTTTAACACAACCCGAAGTACAAAAATTATATAATTATTTGGTTATATATTTTACCTTCGCCAAAACAGGGTTGACCCATTGATGTTCACCAAATGATGTACCAGCATAATAAATGACGCCGTTATTGTCTCCATCACATATGTATTGCAGCTCTTTGTAACTTGACCTTCGATGTTGATACCTTTCACTGAATTATCACAAAAACAGAAAGTTGAAAAAGTAGTTCAACAAGGTTAAGGACTGAAGAAATACTATCAGAGTGTATTCTTACCTTTGGCCAATTATTGTAACCGGTGACCCAGCTTTGTTAAATTGAATGGCATCTTCAACCTAGTGATAATACACAGTGTAACATTAGGTTTCCAATAAACGTATGAAGGGCAGTACTAATTTAATAAATTGACATGTTGAGCTCATAGTTAACTTACCAACTTCATGAAAATAGGTATGTCCTCATAAAGCCTACTATTCTTCAGCTGTCAGCAAGTAAAAAGGAGGAAAAAGTAAGTAAGAAGAAGAAGAAGAAAATAATCCTTCACATAGATCCACAGCATAATTTGACTATCAAATAACAATCAACAAATGAGATTTTTTGTATCAGCTAAGACTGTTGCCACACAACTGTCATTAGTTTGACCATTACCAACTTGTTACATGATATTTTCTTTCATTCAGATGCATCAAATTACACAAAAAGTTGCTCCCATCATTTGATAGCCTCTATCTATCAGGATTACCAAATGATAACTCCAAATTTAGTACATAGAAATGAGCTTTTTTACCTTGTCGAGCAGAGTGGAGGGCATCAATGGAAAGCGAACAAAAGGCAACAAATCATCAAGTAAAGCAATCCTCTCTCCAAAGAGCTGCACTGGATTTGATGATCTCAGAAGCTCATCTACTTGGACCCAACCGTATATATCATTAGCTTGCATGCACCATACCAGTATTGCATCCAAAACCTTTTCTTCAGATGTCACTGTCATATCAGCATGCTGTTGCCAAAGAAAAAGAGCATCAATTTTTCATGTTCTTTAGTCGGATTTATATTAAGTTACCTACTTCAAAATAATATAGATTGTTGTCACCTCTTATGCTGTCATATGTTTCTTAATTAAACTATAAGCTTAAAATCCGTGGAGTATAACATAGTGCACGGCCCATAATACATCTCTTAGAGCTTGATCCACTATGAATATATTGACTTGACAGTTTTGAAAATTGGAAAACGTAAATCTGATTTTTGAAGTTCGACCCTAAAATATGATGATTTTATATTAAATTTTTATCATGCTACATCAAAAATGATAAATTTTGGCGCAGATCTTACAATTCAGCAAATGACTTAGAATTTGCAATAGTCAACATTTTTGTGGCTTTTTTAATGGAATATAAGTGACTCCCAAACTGCATGAAATTTGACCAATATATAAATCTAATCATATTTCTCAACCCTTTCTCTATTTTTGAGTTCTTTATATCATTTGAAAAATATTTTCAAGCTTGTCACCCCCACCGAGGTTTTTATTAGTACTCTGCATATTAAATGTTCAAACTAAGTCAATTGAAAAACTGAGGCAGAAATCATGTCATCTAAGGTGGCACAGTTACAAAAATGAATCAAAGACAAGGCTGGAGCACAGTTACAGAAATGAAGATGGCTTGCCTGAAGTATTTGTTTGAACGTGACTTCATCCAAAGAGATGAAATCAGAGCTGGCAGTTGTACAATAATCAAAATGCATGGCAAAGTGGCGCTTGCATGTTTCTTCAAGCATCTTACAAGATGGAACCCATGAAACAACTTCCAATACTGGACAAACGGTATCCTGCAATACTAAAAACTCTTATGTTACTTTTCAGACAACAAAAAACAAGCATCTACAGTGAAATGTAATGTTTCTTCAAATTAGGATATCTTTGTGTCAAAATTCGTAAGTATCAGAGCACCTACAGTCTACACAGTAACACAAGATAGATATACACCATACAGCAATATAAAATGGAAAAATTATTATTGAAATACTACCAATTTTATGCATTCCTTTTCCCATCAAGGATCAGATTGACAGTAATAAAACGGAAGTATAAAAGTTGCATCAAGTCATAATGAGGTAATGCGTGAAAACAAATAATGCAAAAAATTACTTTTGAAAGGCATTCTGAGATCCTCTTGGAGCACTCTTTCTGAAGCATTGTTATGCTGAACTGGTCAGACAACAAGAGGAGGTCCAGTAATAAGGAGCTCATCTCCATCTCATTCATCTCCAGTTCCAGTTCACCACAATACATGAACTTAAGAAGGAGAGTAAAAGCTTCTGGTGATATGTCCTGCAGAGAGACATCCGATGAAGTGCTCTCCATCATCCCATTTGTAAACATCTGCAAGTTTAGAGATTGTCCATTTTAAACTCAAGATTATAAGAAAATAAAAAAAACACTTGCCTATATTGTCTTAGACAAATCTAATAGCACACTAAAGGAGAATCACAATATCAGTTCAAGTGGACATATATGGGCTTTCAAAATCAAGGTCAATCCTCAAACAGGTATACCTGCACAACAGGGTAAGTAAAATCACATATTTGGTACACTAGAGCTAAACATAAAAGAGAATTCCAAGATGTAAAATCACCTTAGCAAAATAAGGACTCCGAAGACTAAGAATGAGTTTATGGGCCCGTGCAACAAGGCCATATCCTGTTATGTAGATATTAACATCACTAGCCTCTCCAGTTGCAAGATAGCACTTCAACTTCTCCAAGCTAAGATGTGTCTCAAAAGGAAACCCACCCAACTGACTCATATGGGTCACATCATTCACTATCTCCACAATTGCACCAGCACTGGTGAAGAACTGTTCCTTATTCTTCTCCAACCGAGTGACTAATTGTTGGCACTTTTTTACCAGAGATGATACTTTGAATTGCTTTGCCAATGTGAGAAGTGTGTTGACTTCATCTTCTACAATCTGATATTTTTAATGAAAAAAGAAGTTACATAATTTTTTCTAATGAAGTTTACTCAACTTTATGTCCAATTGAAAATTGTATTCGAATAAGAACTCAATTCCATACTACAGTATGTTCTGACTTTCATGTTCAAGAAGCATGCTACAGATAAGATATGAGATAAATCCTTTTTTCACAAGTGATCTCACTTTAGAGTTTTATCTTTACAATACGTTTTAAATTACCATAAGTAGATTCTTATTTTCCAATTTCCATGTTATTTATTTATTATCAATTTTCTTCACCTTTTGTTTTATTTTCTTTTGTTGCGAAGGGGTTGATTTTAGTACAATTGACAGTATCATTGCCACTGATGCTGTGATTCCCTTAATAAAGATTGAATCTACAAAGACTGACATATAATTTATCCATTCTTCAGGTTAAAACAAAAAATGCATTTAAATACCTGAGTGCGACCAGTATATATAAACTCCAAGAAGGCTCGAACCACAGCATATGAAACCAAAGGAAGCTTAAGGACATCAGCTTCAACTAAATCACAAGGAATTTCCCCAAATACCCCTAACACCATTTTATGAGCTGGCACTGCCTTCCTGTCATAACCAACCTCAAAGATGAAGTCTGAAAACTCCCAATTTTCACAGAAATCCCTCAAAGTCAAAATATTCCCGCTCCTATGCTCAGCTCCTTCTCCAATGCCGGTTCCTTCCTCCAAACCCTTATAATTAAATTTGCCCCAGAGTGAATTGTTGTTTTGCTCCAAGGGCAAAACATTGATATTGCGGTAGCTGACATGCTTGTCCCAGCTGCAGAGACCGACATATTGTACCTTGCATTGAGGCTTTTCATCCATCCACTGGAAAACTAGGTTTTGGAAGGGCTGCAGGCCTTTGCCAATACTTATCAGACCATCATAAATGCTAATCCAGTAACTTTGGAAGGATGAGGAACAACAGAGTCCTATACTGGCCACATCTACCACAGTGTTCCCTGGCAAAAAGTAATCATGTATTCAAACTGTAAGACAAAATTTCTTTGCTATGTAACATTAACACAGTTAAAACAGAATACACTGCAGTTTGTTTTAATTGAGTTTGTTTCATAACATTCAACCCATAAGTTGCAAATTGCTAGGTAAAGGCTGCCAAAAGAAAATTAGTTGTTAAATCCATGGTACAACTATTGAAAAGAAACTGAGAGTTTAATGAACTTATTTCACAATTTAGGTTCAATTAAGATAAAGATAGGGTGATGCTTATTTCACAATTAAGTTAAGATCCTGTTTGCAAGTTTATCTTCTGTTCGATAATGAATATAAACCCATCAACAAGAAATTAGCCTTTCCCTCGCTTACCCCTGATAACACTCAATAACTTAAAAGGCTGGTATATACCAGTTTAATTATCCAGTAAATGAAATTAAAAGGAACTCAATCATTTTTCACTAAACACTTTCTTTATTAACACATTAAGAAGTGGTGTCCACTAGATAGCAATGGGCAAAAGGGTCACTTTATTAGTTTGAACTCGAGCAATCTCCAATTGACCAAATGAAATTTTTTTTCTTAGATGCAAATAACATCATAAATGCCCAATTGTTCAATTTCCGAATTAACCCATATTGTCTGCAAACTCAAAAGGTGGAACCTTTGCAATGCAAATGAGCATCCAAGGGTTTTTTTTCCCTCTAATTAGAGAATTTTTTTTGCAGTTATGTGTTATCCTTAAACAATGAAACAAAGAAACATTTTCACTTAAACAAATTTGATCAAGCACAATAATTGTATACTTAACTTTAACCAATGCAATATGCTCAACACACACAACAATAGAATCAATTAATAACCAACTCATTGACATACCATCAACTTCAATTTTCAGCCGTCGATTGCGATGACTCCCCAAGATGATGGTGTAATTGGGATGATTATCCATCTTGTAATGGTAGTGCTGACTGCCGATGTGCTCACGGAAGACCAAGGTAACGTCGTTCTGCGCAGAGGCCTCGAAGGATATGCAGCCCCGGCCAGCCTCTTTGAACCGCAATTCTTCCCCCCATGCGCACTCAAACGGACTCACTGTCAGAAACTTCCTCTTCTCCTCAAACTCCATTCTATCTATCTGTGCAGTCCTTCTCTGTGCTTCCCTGTAAGAAAAGATCTACGAGATTCAAAAAGACTTTATGGATGTATTACTGAACTTATAGACTGACAGTGTTTCAAATTTTAATTTTTTTTCTCGAAGTTCGTTGTCGAGATTGTCGAGATAAGCATTGTCAGTTGATCCTCCCCCTCTAGAAAATTCAAAGAACCTTGGATTATAATGGAAATTTCTACAGTTTTCTGAACTGGTCCCTCAGTAAGTAGTCAGTGTTGAGCTGAAAGCAATCATGATTCATGAAGAGCTTCATTTTAGGCAATGAATTAAGTCAGTCCAGCCACTGACTCAGATCACGAAAGGGAAACGAGAAGAAGAGATTCATCTCCGGCGATCGATCGAGATCACAAACAATCCATCTCTTCCGAACAATAAAGTAACCGAATCAAATCAGACCTCCGTAAAAACAAACAAAATCAACATAATTCAATCAGATGATCCCCTTCGAAATTCTAACAAGTAATCAAGAACACCGCTGGATCGAATACATACATACATATGTATAAATCGAAATCACTGACCTGAATCACCGATTGACTCAGGTTCGCCTGAATCCCAAAATCTCGGAAAACCTTCACTGGTCAGTGCCTACACTGCTAACAGCACAGCACAGCACACGCCACAGCAAAAACAAAGGTCTCTGTCTTTCTGAGTTTCCCGTTTTTTTCGCGCCTCTAATATAATTTCCGGTGTCGGGAGTGAACATTTGTTGAGCGGAGATATTTTGGGGCGAAAGAGAAGGCTGTTTGGTTGATCCGAATTCATCTCCTCTGCTGCGCAGTAAGTTACTGCCGAGCGTTCCGACCGTTCGATCTGCTTTGAAATTCGTGCTCAAAAAGCCTCCTATGATCCGCATCGTTGATTCGCTGTGAAGTACAATGCTGCGCAGCGGAGGATAAGCACTCGGTTGATCCACTACTGCAACTAGCGGTCTATTCTAACCGCGCAGGACGAACTTGATTGGGACTACACGTGGATGTGGATCACTATGATTATTGAGGCCCATCTGAATCTGCTGTTGTTGGTAGGGTATAGTTGGACGATGCTTGTTTCATCCTGACCGTCTAGTTGAGATCAATGGTCTGGCAATGGTCTGGATTGTTTCATAGCTGTATTCACACTTTATATTTAGCTTGAAAATATTTATAGATAAATATATAATGCCCCTTGTTTTGCTCCCACCTACTTGTCCCGCATTTGTATGGAAAAATGAGCCTCCTAAAATACTACATTTTCGTGGGAACTATGTGCATTGAGAGGGGACAAGTAGGTGGGAATAAATAAGGGGTTTTGTATCATCACCCGATATTTACTCTATGACGCTTCTCGGAATTGTTCTGAAAAGTAATTTGATATTTGAGAAATAACTAACAAACTCTTTTCAAACGATATTTTTTTTGTTTATTGCTGAAAGGTGTTGGAGATGCATCAGTTTTGATATGCCTTTGAAGACATTCGAGGTGGTAGATATTTGAGCTTCCGGGTAAGCATAAATAAATATGCAATCTAATTGCTTTGATTCCCAAATATCACATAGATTAAAGAACCCATCGAATCCTGTTATAAAACTTGAGCAAGGGAGTTGTACAAAAAAAAAAAAAAAAAATTCCGTATAGAAAAAAAAAAAAATGAAATTTAAGGAGTTCCCAATTTCTGGCCTAAACCTAGACAAGAAGGGATAAAATATGCAATCTAATTCGATTTGAAAAATAAATAAATAAATATAAAGATGTAACCAATCTATTAGTTCAAAGACAAATTGAAATAGACAGAAAAGAAATTTATAAATGAAGGAATGCAATTGAATTATGTAGATAAGGCGTTCATCATCAGTAAGAATTTCTTACTTGAGTAATATATATGTATCGTATGATCTGAGCCGTCCAAAATAAACAAACGGATCCACGGAGGAGGAGATATATAGAGAAGCAGGAGCAGAAGTGCAGAACAGAACTACGCTTCTCTTATTTAATAACACTGGGCCAGTTTTCTTATGTTTTTATTTGAGCCAGAGGATAAGGATCCACGTCAACTCACACCTGATATACTGGCAAATTGGCAAATTGCTCGTCTCTGTTATCTTATTATAAAAAGTAGTTGGTTGAGAAGCAAAAAAATCAAAAGAAACGGTGGCTGTTTGAGTTAAAAAAAGGAGACGAGTAATAATCATCACCACAATTGGGAAAATAAATAAATCATATCGCGGGCAAGATTTATATTTTGGGCCTCAAAAATTTCTAAGAAACTAGGAAATTTTTATTTACATTTTTACTGATATCTTATAATTTTTTAAGGTTAGTTTCGTTACGGAGTCACGATATGTCTTTTAGATAAATTAAAGAAACATATTTGATAAGAACTGCTTGTTTCAGAATAAAAGATTGCTTAGCCAATTTATATAAGAACCACTCATTTTTTAATTCTATTTCCCCGTTACCAAGGAAAAATAAAATTGTACGGATTTACTGGACGAGTTATAGACAATTTTTCTGAAATAATTATTGCCACGGCCATGTCCTAGTTTTTGTTTTGTGTGTGTGTGTGTGTGTGTGTGTGATTTTTTCAAAAAAAAAAAAAAAAAAAAAGGATTCATGTACTAATTTGATCGAGTTGGTTTCGAAATTTAAATCAAAATACACTTTTTTAAGTCTTCACATTATTGACCAGTTTTCATAAATTAAGTAGTTTTCATCCGAATCAAAATATTAATGACCAGCTTTTTAAAAATATAAAAAGATGTGATGCCAGTTACACTGTGCAATGAACGATCTTCCAGAGAAGATTTTGGATTATTGTACACTTTCTTCATCCATGGCATAGAGATTTTAAATTTATCAAATGTGTAACAATAAATAACATGATAATATATTAATATTCCTATGTTTTAATAATGACAGATTGTTACAGATGATTTTCCCACATACAAAGTAATCAAGATCTTTTTATGTGCTTCATTTATCCTTACTCCTAATAAAAGGAGATTGGATTTTTTGACATGAAAATTATATCTTCTCTAAAGAATAAATCTCAGCCTTTGATTGTTTACTTAGATTGATCACCACTGTTAACATACTTTAATGTCTCATCCCATTAAACTTAAGGTTCATATCAATTTTCTCAATTTAAAGCCAATTACATATTATCTTAAATTAAATTTATTATAAGAAATAATAATTTCAGCCCAAAGCAAGACGTAGACTCTTTTATTAGTCTATTCATACAAGCACAAACACTTTTAACTGCTTGGTCCAGCGGTTGAGCCCTTAGGCCTTGCTATGGAGAGAGTTACTCGATGGTAGGAGATGGAAAGGGAAGGTGTGTCACCTGCTCCAGAGTTTTTGAGAGAGTGAATGGATGGAAATGAATGGATCAAAAGCTTCCACTCCATGTCAATTTCTGTCTAATTTCTTCACCCCCAAATTTGGGGTGTTCAGGAGGTGAATGGACTATAAAATAATTTATACCCAAAATACCCTTGCAAATTTATTCCTATGACAATGGGTGGGGGAGGTCAACGCCAGCCTCCCCCCCCCCCCCTATCCCGGCAGAAAAAAAAAAAAATGCCTAAAGATTTTTCTATTATTCGATGGTGGGCTATTGTGCGCTCTGATAATTGGTCACGGGTGTTTCCCAACGTGCTCTTGGTCGAGAGGTACAAGAACTTGGCTGCCGCTGTCAAGATTCATTATGGGATCGGGTATTGATTTCGTCGTCTCGATAGTTCAAATCAGAGAAGGAAGAAAGATTAGAAGGTTGATGTTTGCTGGCCGCACTCTTTTATTATATTTTGTTCGATGTTTAGTGTTTGTTTTGGATGTTGAGTTGTTGTTTGATGTGGTTCATGTCGAGGTTATGTTGGTTAAATGTAATTAACATGGAGATGTTGTGTTGTTTAGGTCGATGTGGAGTTGTTAGGTTGTTTAGATGTGGCTGATTAGAGGTTGTGGATGTAGAGTGCTGGCTGTAATTTATATTTTATTTAATGCTAATCACACTTGGCAGCTGCTGTCAGGTTTTCAAAAAAAGACAATGGGTCCCCTTACTTTGGTTTCCCTTCATTTTTTTTTTGATAACCCGCCAAAACAATAGTTTTTTATACCACATCAACACATCTCTTTCTCTATGCTATATTTGCTGATTCATCTTCTCCCTATTTATTTGCCTTTTCATTTTCCATTAGAATTTTCTTTTTCTTTTTCTTTTCAATTTACGTTTATAAATGATAAGGGCAATATAGTCATATTAATAAAATGAATAGGATGTTACAACATTTAACCTCTGCCAACAAACTTAGAACTCAGAAGCAAGGTACAAACTTTTTTCTTAACTTTCAATTCCATTCCATTCCCTCACCTTCCCCTAGAGTTCTAAAATCGTGTCGTTCCGTGCCGTACCGTGTCCAGAAACGCCGTGCCTTCGTGCCGTGCCGTGCCGTGTCTTTTTTTTATTAATATTTTTTTCGTACCGTGCCGTGCCGTGCCAAAAATTGGAAGGAGGAGGCACGGCACGGATAACATACACCGTGTCTATCGTGCCGTGACTTATTCGTGCCGTGACTTATTCGTGTCGTGTCCAATCGGATACGTGACCTACCGTGTCGTATCTACGTGTCTTAACCGTGCTAAACGTGTCCACTCGTTTCGAACATAAAAATTTTAAATATTCCAAAAAACATTAAAAAATTAAAATTTACCCCAAAAAATCATTTAATTATTTTTTTTCAAAATTTAAAATACATAAAAAATATTAAAAAGTATCAATATACAATGAAAATTGTCTTAATTAATAAACATAATGTTTTATAAATTACTTTCCTCTTTTTTTCGGGCTTTGGGACCGGTTATGTTTGAAATATAGGCGGAATTATTACATGTGTCCTACCCGTAACCTATCCGTGTCTACCCGTGTCCTATCATTTCCTACCCGTGCCACCTATGTTATTTATACCGTGTCTGTCGTGTCCCGTTCCGTTACCGTGCCGTGTCTGACAACCGTTCCGTGTCGTGCCGTTTTTTCGTGTCGTTCCGTGCCGTTTCTGGAACACTATGCGTGCCGTTCCGTGCCGTTCCAAAATCTTCAAAACTCAGACACGGCACGGTTAAGACACGGCACGGTTAATGACCCGTGCCGTATCCGTGCCCGTGCCTTACCCGTGCCGTTACCACCCGTACCCGTGCCGTTTCGTGCCGGAATTGGCCACGCCGTGCCATTTTTTAGAACCCTACCTTCCCCCCCTTCCCCCCTTCCCCTCCCATTAATGAAAAACTCTTGAGCACACCCTTAATCGCCTGTGACTATGATCATTGTCCGTCCAAAGCCGAATCTAGCCCGGCGCATATTGTCTGTGGACGGAGACGGACAGAAGTAAAGTGTAAAATAGAAATAGTGCATTAGTGCTAAACATGTTGTCCTTCTACAGCCTACAGGCCACAGGATATTATGGGCCTTATATATACCAGGTGTATATGCCTGATTTTCAGCCCGATTCCTTACTTATGACCTATTTATAGGCTTAGTTATTGTGCAATAGGCCGTTCAAGGTCTTAAATAAAGGGCAATTTTCTTTGCCATATTATTGTGAAATTTAATTTTTTTTTTTACAAAAATTGTTGATATTGTTTACGGACTATTCTAAGGAGAACTTACAAATGTACCTATTTGATAATGCATTTTGTTTTAGCTCCTTTTCACGAATAACAAGTGACTGGTACTCGGCATTGTTGACATGATTCTTCATATATTCAGGCAAGTAATACCTGCATGATGATAAAATCATACAAATTGTATTCTCTCTTTTACTGTTACTGTCTCTTCAGCATGCATTTCTTGGATACTAATTTTCAAAGAAAACTTTCTTGGGTATTACTTAACATAACATTTCGTGTAACACAGTACACATATGCTAAAATTTTAAACTGCTAAATTTTGACAGTATATTTTGACACATATCTTGACAGTATAAAATTTTGGAGGGTTAAATTGGAAAATGTTTAATTACACAAAAACTATAATGCAGGATCTATAGAATGTTATTACAATTTACAAGGAGTAACCACTCGACAGTCGATAGTCGACGCTAATATTTTTCCCCAAAATAATTCAAATATGATTGGACATATGGATAGTACAATTGTAATATGATAATATCAAAATCATTATCCGATATATTCATCAAAGACAATTATTTCATTTCATTTGTATGTGCGTCCCACAAACTTTTTTATTTCTTTTTTTTTTTTTTAAAAAGTTTTCTGAGATAGCAAAACAAACACCTCTATAAGACTATCAAATGAGCCTGATCAGATCAGACAGACAAAATGAAATCACACCCTATCAAATGAGAAAAATAATTCTAGTTTTTTTTAAAATTCCTTGCTCAAAATGAAAAAAACAAATGATAAATGATTTCATTTGGGATGATTTGGAAGGAGATTTTCTATCAAAAATTTCCTATGAAAGTTGGTGTCATTTGGTGAGAATTCAAATACTATTCTATACTAACTAAACTATCCTCCCATGAAAGCATCATTCATTTTGTTTAAGGGGTATAATTGTTATGTAATTTGAAATGAAATCTCATTTTTGTATTTAGATCATTCTAATCATGAAAAAGAAAAGAATTCAATTCAATTTTAATTTTATGTTGAACACAAAAGTTCAATTCACAATCATTTACATTCATGTCGGCGCGGTTTTCCGAATTCTGTAACAGTGCTTGCTGGCTATTTTGAAATCAATTGAATTCTAGAAAGAAATTCATTTTAAACAGAGTATAACTCAGAATAACAATAAACACAGCCTGAGCCTGAGCCTGATCAGATCAGACAGACAAACACAAAACACACCTTTTCCTCACCATTGGATTCCATATTTCCATCCATCCAGACCCATCTTCTTCTTCTTGATCCTCTTCTTCGCTTCTACTTCTTCCTCCCTTTTAATTCACCAAACCGACCAGCTACCCGAATCTCCCTTTCAATCAACCAAATCGGAGGAGAGTTGTGTTCTGGTGGCCCTCTCTGCTCGGAGTTCGTTCTCTTCGGGCCCGAACTGCGTCGGATCGTGAGCTGAAGGTAAAAATTTCCCGAATTGTTGTACAAGACCAGAAGGTGAAGCCTAATGGCACATTTAGGAGCAGGGAAGTTAGGGTCTTGGTGCCCCTAGCTTACCCCCAATTGGATTTGGGGGGAATGGTACTGATGCACAGGGTTAATTTTGAACTATAATTTAGAATGTCAATTCGGCGGTGGGTTAATTGGGATGAAATGAGAAATTAGGACTGTAGGAGGATCAAGGGCAAAGTTGAATTCTTGTTGTTGGAAGTAATTACCTTCATTTTGTTGTTATCAATGACAAATTGGCAATGCATTTTGGTTAGATAATTGTAGCGGTTTTCATGTGGTAAGCTGAATCTTGATTGCAGTATGCGTCTGCTTTCTTTTGTTCTTTTACAGATTGGAATTGCGAGGGGAATTTACAGAAAGGGAGTTATTCAAGCGCTATAGTGGTAATGGGGTCAAAGCCACCAGACCCGGCAGCACCCAATAATCCAGCGAGCATAAAAAGGGGGCGGTTTGATACTGGCAACAGCCCTACCATGGTTTATACTCGTAGGAAAGTAGACCCTGATCAACAAAACAAGCCAAGTTGTACGAGTGAGACACTGAAAAATGGTGGGGAGAGTACAAAAGAACCTAATTTGGCAATAACTGAGGAAAGCAAGGAACCTGATTTGGAATGTCATGAATACAGTTTGGCGGCAGCGTTAAATGAATTGAAGGGCGCTGCTGCGAATCATGTTGAAAGTAAGGAGAATGATTCAAATTTGGACCCGAAAGGAGACCGAATTGAGTCTCAACAGGATCCTGAGTTGTGTGAGGTGAAGACTGGTGAGTCAACTGTGAGCCCGGGTGATGTGGTAACAGAGCCTAAAGTGGACAGCAAGTTGCATGAATTGGAGGTTCTTGCACCAACTGAAGTTACAAATGGGGAGGAAGAATCCAACTTGAGCCCTAATGAAGACAAAAACGAACCTGATTTGGTGTGCCACGAGACCAATTTGGATGCTGGTTTAGTTGAGTTGAAGAATACTGTAGCAAATCAGCTCATAAGTGTAGGCGTACATGAGAAGGACATTAAAGCTTATTTAGATGGTGAATTGCAACAACAGAAGAGTTTTCTCCATAATCAAGTCACAAATGGCGACAAAGATAAAAATTTAGGCAAAAATGAGCCCATATTGGGTTCTATCAAACCAAAACAGCCTGTGACCGATGCAAATAGTAGGTCTAATGAAAGAGAAAATTGTCGAGAGAGGTTCGCGAAGCTACAAGTATATTTGAAAGACTGCGACCGGTCAATGCAAGATGATTATATTAAGAGTAAGAACTTTTGTTTTCAGACATCCAATTTTTCTTTGAGTTGGCATCCCTTAGAAGTAGTGAATCTTGAGTGCTTCTGAGCAAGATTTCACTTAATGAAATCTAAACATGCTAACTTACAAAATGAACAAGCATGAAAAATCTAGGAAGCATGGTGTTACCATTACCTAATCTGACATGCTTTGAGATCTTTTTCCTATGAAGAATATCTTTCATACCATTTGATATTTGAAATACTAATTCTAAACTGAAACATATTACAAAAATTTAAAGATTCTCTCAGTTTTTCTTCATTAGCTTAATTATCAGTGAGAAAGGAGGGTAATCTGTTCATCTCTTCTCTTTTCTTTGTTTTTGGGCAGCTTGATTTGTTTTTATTTTATTTTTTGTGAAAATAAACAAATATATAGCTTAATTTTACCAGTACAATCATCTGACCCCCCCCATCCCCCAACCAAATATAATGAGATAAATTCTCTGACATGGGGCAGAATCCTGTTAATCCTGATATTACTTAGATAAGTAACAAAAGGAATTCTGACAAAGCATGTTTTAAGAAATATTGATTATTAATTTATTATGAATCCATCTAAGCAGCTATAGTCTTCTATGATGTTTACTGGTATGTTTCTTTCTGCATCTTTGTCATAAAAGCTGGAAAAAACTTGTTTTACTAATTGATATTTGTTTTCATTTAAAAAGTGCTGAGGTCCTTATCAGCAGATGGTCGAAGCAAGCATGCAGCAGAGCTGGAGCAAAGAGCTATGGATCTCTTGATGGAAGAAGGTTTGTTTTGTTTTTGAAAGCTAAACCAGAAAGTTGCGTGTTATTCATTCTTTGTCCATGCGGAATGTCTACAATTCTCATTTCGGTGTTTTGATTTTATTCAGGTAAAGAGTTAAGAAGAATGAATAATTTGCACGTCCTTGGTAAAGATTGGCTGAAAGATATATTACGATTTCCAGCTCGGACTAATCTTCGGCGACAATTGTGAATTAATATCTAGTGACTCCTCATACTCCTGACAAAGTTGATGTACAAAGTCAAAATATAATACTTTCTTTATCCTTCATGTTGAAGCACATTATAGAACCTTTACAGTTATTATGTGTATGGCTGCTCTCATTTGCTGTGTATCATGTAAATTGGTTTCAAGCATAATTTTTTTATAAAATAGTTGTAAAAATATCTGAATGAGTTCATTTTTTAGACAAGTTGCACGGTACATAAGGAGAGTGCAGGTGCATTGCTTGTGCACAACATGGGATTTTCAGTACTTTTTATTCTAAATCTGACATAATGTCCCATAAAAACTAGGATTTTGTAGTTTCTCAGTTGCAAGCCGAACTGGTACGAATAATTGGTGTACCAGGTGTCTTGTTTGGTTGTTTTTCTTATTTATTTGGGTGCTCTTTGCCCTGTAATTACTAATTAGGAAGCTTGATACAGTTCTTTTTAAGCCGGGCACCCGTAACGGCTGAATCAGTACACTGAAGATATATTGCATACTTCCATTAAATCAGTTTTTTTCAGTACTCAGTACAAATACCAGTATATTAGTTCCCAGTATCAGACAGTTCATGTATTCTACTAGCTAGAAATGCATGTTTTCAGGTTTCTCATGATTTTTTTTTTTTTTTTTTGAAACAAACTTGAAAGTTATTTGCATTGTTTTGTGAGTGTATTTTTATAAAGTGAAACTTCTGAAACCACTTTCACAACTCATGATTTTACTGTCAAGAGATTTCAGTATAAATGGACTTAAAAACAATAGGAATTTAATCTTCATAAGAAGAAGAAGAGCAAAAATACTCTCTATACTACATGACATTATTTCTCAGTTCAATACAAATCGAATCCCTGCTATTTGTAAAACAAGCACAAAACATCTATTTTGGGGCAGTAGCAGCATATGGAGGCCAGTAGAAGAAGAAGTCGATCCGGTACACCACTGTCAGTCCCGTCAAGTTAACCGGGGAGGACCGAACGTTGCCAAGTACATACGTGAAATCACCGGTACCACCCACCACTGGGTACTCCGACGTTTTTATGTTGTTTGTGCCTCCAACTATTGATATGGAACCTTCATACCTGCCAGTATAATTCTCATGTCAGCAAAATTCTTTGAAACTAAGAATTATTTGATATTAATTTCTTGCTGTCTTTCTGGGTCAATTTTGCCAATTTATTACCCTAAAAGTAAATGTTACAATTCTTAATAAGCTTTATTTTCAATTTAAAATTTAAAAAAAATATTATATATCATTTTTTACAACGAAAATTATGTATTAAACTGACCAAATATAGCTATAGTATCATGTACCAGAGTAAGAGACGAAAGTCCGGCACTTTGCGTTTGAAACTTAATTATATCACTTTTTTCCCCAATTGTAATACGTACCCATGAACACTGAGTGTGATTTTAGCAATCGACAGGCTGCGGAGCCCATCAAAGCTCGACGTGATCGAGGTTCCTTCCGACACTCCTGCGAACCGGGATGAATCGCCGACATGCGTTGTCAAGTTGTCACGGAAAACATACACAGTGCCGAACGGTGTGGTGGTCTGAGAAACCCCCACACCAGCAACACCGTCGACGACGATGTACCCGGTCCTGTTGACGGTCTCGTGCTGGTACAGACTGAAGTTCAAGGTCTTTACTTTGTAGTGGGCATCATGAGGGTACTGATCAGATGCTGCTAATGCAGCATGGCTGCCTGATAGCAGAAAAATTGTAAGAACTGCAAGCAGGTGAGGCAACACAGTACTAGTCATGTTTAGTTGTTTACTGGTACTTGTTTTGGTATAATTTGTTGTGGGGTTTCTGTTAACTTTTATAAGTGGGGGTTTCAGGTTTCTTATTCATAAGTCAACATTTTGAAGCTCACTTTATGTACATCATTTTTTTAAAAGCTTTGGATGATTGGAGCACTCTGTACTGGAATTGGAAGTTTCATTTTAGATGAATGGTCACAATGGCACCAGGATTTTTGTGTGAAGGATGCTAAATTTATTGTTGTATTCAGACTGCACAATTTTTTTTTCTTTTTTTTTTGCACTTAGGTACATTTTTCGGACTAGAATTTTGTCCAAAGTCATGACTAAACCGTTCGATTCAATTTATATGTTTATCAACGGTGATAGCATGTTACCCCATCATTTTAAATATAACCAGCATACTATTTTTAGCACCTACATGATCAAATCACGGTTGATCAATAATCAACAATTAGATTGTACGGCTTTCAGTATCCTTTGGGCTGTCCAAATGGCTTTGGACAATATCCAATTTCACATTTGTCACCTGATTATGTTTGCTTCACCAATGAGATTTATGATTTTTTAAATTGGAAAGAATTTATTTTTTTAATGAAAGTTATTACTGGATTAGATACTTACATAATTATAATTATATATATATTCAACAAAAAAAAAATACTTGTGGAAGAAAGTGCAAAATGTGATACTGAATTACTGATACAGCAGAAAAAAAAAAAAAAAAGGTTCCTACGACGCAGTCAAAATTAACATTCTCTGGGAGTGCAAAGTAAGTTAGAAAATATATCTCAGTGGATCTAACTTTTGAAAAGTTACAGTAAAAAGGGAAGTAGATGACAAAGGGGGAGATTTAGGTTTACTGAGAATTCAGAATTCCCAAATGCATATGAACTATGAAGGAAGAAAATTGAGGAAGGGAATTAAACAGAGGTCAACATTGCCGTGCAAATTAGGTGATTTTGATGGTGATTATTAGGCTCAAACATTCACATGTATAAGGAGTAAAGTGTGCTGTTGTATAATGACATGCATCACTATAGTGCGGCTGTATTTTATCCCAATTAATAAGGATTTAATTTTAGTATGTGATGGACGAGGATCCTTGGTAATGGTTAATTAATGTGACAATTTTCATAATGGTTTTTAAATTAAATTTTAGAAAAAAAGTATCTAAAAGCTGGAGATAGTTATTGATATGATTTGTAATTTATAGATTGAATGTGATTTAATTTTTTTTATACGAGTAATGTTGATTATTTCGTATGGATTGTCAATTCTAGGCTAGGGGAAATGCCTGTGTTATTGGAATTAAAAGTAAAACTGTAATAATAGACTATGAATTCATATGTCAGTCAGGATGTCAGGATGATGCTTAATTTAGTTGATAGTTATTTCGGCCATTAATTGAAACAAACAATTCAGATTTTCGCAATAATTAAAGGTGTCTTTGTAATTTACTAATCTAACTTAATATTCTGGTTTCTACTCTCCACACTCTTACTTTTTTTTCGGGCATCCGGAAAATAATATACAAACTTTAGTCGTCTTTGCTAGTAAATTTTCAGGTGGGGAGAGGCACACCGCCTCTCCCCCACCACCCCTCTTTCATTTACTCCTTCGTTGATTATCTTCAAGTTTAGTTCATCCGTTTCTTCGTCCGTCTTTTCGGCGCCCTTTTTGTTCAAAGAGGGTCTTTCGTTGTTCTTTATTTAAGAGGATTATATCATGAATCGTTCGAGAATAGATTTTGCTCCCGCTTCAACAAACGGAAAATAGTGTTTCAAGAAATGAAGATATGCAGTGTGCTTGACAAGTTTTTAATCCTTATAAAGACGATTGATTCATCACAACCAAGACGGTAACTTAAACAATGAGTCGTGCGCTTCTTCAAAATTTGTCTCTCTATGTTAGTTTATTGGGACAAAATTATATTGTAAAAAGTTTTGGTTGATATTTTGTGTCTTTTGGATATATATTGAGAAACAATTATTTTATTTATTTTTTTGGATGTAATCTTTTAAGGGAATGAAATTAGTTGCCTACTGGCCTTAAATGTTCAAAAAAAAAAAAAAAAAAAAAATCCTACTTTTCATCCAAGCAAGATTGACAGCTTCCAATTTCCCAATTCATCTAGCAGAAATAGATCAGCGGACTCAAATTGGGCTGGGAGAAGTTGACCAACTTGGGCCTAGTTCTTTACAAAGGTATATATGGGCCGGATGTGCATCACTTCGAAATGCAAATCTCAGATGGTCTTGTGATTTGTGAATTTGTACTACATAATAAGTTTGCAGGTTGCAGCCGATCTAAGATGGACATGTTCTGATAATTATTTCATTGGGTGGACGTTCACGGATGTTAAGTTGAGCCCAACCCAATAAGAGCAGAAATTATTAAGATTTTATAATTCAATAGTATATTATATTATTATAGCAAATTATATTTGCTCCTTGGATAATATAATAATTGACTCACGTAGTATCTTTATCTGAATTAAAGAAGTGTCTATATCAAATTATCAATATAACCTTTTAAGAATTCTGAACTTTTGTGCTGATTTTATTAAACCCAACTCTTTTAATTTGTCTTGCCGATGTTTCTCATACTTTTCATTTAGCGCAATTTTGCAACGGTTGTGATGAACTATAAATGCTTTTAAATAAGACAAAATATGTGAACCCGTTTAATCTATAAGATTAAAAAAATTGCACACTATTTTCCAAATTTAATCATTTTAATTGCATAAATTCGAAGTATATGTACAAGCTCGTATAATTTTTTTTTTGCCAAAATTGTTTAAATAAATAAAAGTAAAATAATCTTACTATATAAAATTTCTTTTTAGTCTTAGTCTGACAATTATAAATGAATATTATCTAGAATTCATCTGTAACTATTAAAATTACATAGATGCGATCACAAAAATAACACCCAATAAACAAAAAAGATTGAGTGACTTTTCTCTCATTGCAATGAATATGCTGAAAACACGTCGCTCAAAATAATTGTCCTCACATTTTAATCCCTTGCTAGTATTTTTGTTCTTACTGATTTCTTCCACTGCATGTACAAGTTCTCTCAAACCGGTTTTTTTATAAATAAGTCCTGTACTCCTGACACCTGTGGGACCAAAGTTTAAAGAATAAGTTCTATATTTCATTTTTTGAAAAAATAAGTTGGACTTTGCACCACCTCAGCATTCCAATCATTTATTATGGATGCTACACTACCGCAATGTCTCTATTATGTATAGTCTAACACAGAGTTTTGTTCGAACAGTGAGACTCTGAGATAGTGCAGAGTTCAAAAAAATTCGGAACTCTATAGTACCCCAACATCCAGCTTATTTTTCAAAATCACAAATTATGGGGCTTATTCTATAAACTTGGATTCCGGAGGGGCTCTTTAATAAAAATTTCGGTCTCTCAAACATACCGCGTTTGCTCGCTAGCAACCCCACTTGATTAAACAATTGTTAGCTCCATTGAATAATTCGAATCCATTATTCCATTTTATCCTTTTCTGTGGACGACGTATTTTATATTTTATATTTGATATTTCTCTTTCGATTTCTCAGATTAATTCGAAAGCGGTATGTACGTGTTTCGTTTGCATGCTAATTTAGACGCGGTACGACCTTAGACGTGCTAGCTCAGATGACAGTGAAAGGAAATGGATTATACATGATGACGATCCTGATCCTGTTTTTGCAGGAAAAATACAACTTTGACGGACCAGGAGTGATTAGCGGTGGTGTGTGTGGAATCTGAAGAAAACGAAATTGTTCTTGTTTTCCCCTTCTGAAATCTTAATTAATTATATGCATATTGTTTATTATATAGAAATTGATCCAAATACTTATATAATCGTTAAAATGAAAAATGAAATTATATTTAACTGAGGTATTTGAAGTTTTGAACTATCAAAAAGTATCCTTAAAATGAAAAATGTTCATAATATTAATTGAACTTTCGTCTTTAATTATTATATAGAAAATAAACCAAATACTTAATTGTTAGATTAACTCGGACATTTTATCTATCAAAACTTACCTTTGCTTTACTCAAACAATATTGTAAATATGTATGTCAATGATTATTGTAATAAATTGGGAGTTAAACACATGATTTTATCAACTCATAAGCTGTACATGACCTCTATTATTTTTTTCTGGCATAAACTGTAAATTACTAAATTGACACATGCTGGTAATGTACTGTGCAATATATAACCAAGTCATATTAATTGCAGACGTAACACGTACTAATTAATTAAACTGGTAGACTCGCAAATTTTGACGAACGATGCTTGACAGAGATTCTAGAAAACCTACTTGACTTCTTCCCAACTGATCAAATATATTAATTTAGTTGGATGAAGTCATGAAGGCTACCGGATAGTTGAATTTGTCACAGAAGAAAGTTAAACAGAAAAGTAAAAATGTTCGGCATAACTTTTGGGGACATCAAAAATTCAGCTGCCGGATTTTGTATATATATATATATGTGTGTAGCAACTCAAATTATGTATGGAATTATGGATAGAAAGTGGGAAAGCAACCTGGCTGCTTGAATTTGTAACATATATAGAGAATTTTTCATGGCAGTGGGAAAATCATAGTCCTGTTCAACTTTAGGGGACAGCAAACAGTTCATTATATGGAGGAATTGACTGATCTGTACTCTTTTTTGCAGTGAAATCAAAGAATATTTGCATCTATTGACTATTGATTTATCAAGTTATATATTACTTACACTGACATATTAAGAAGAGCACCAGATATATGATAATTATATAAAGAATCAAAATTTCTGAAGTGTTACAGATAAACAACTTATTGGTTCTTTTGTTGTTTCTAGTAAGCAACAACAATATTTTTTTTTTTGAGATAAAGACGAGAGTCAAGCTACTTAAATTTAAATATCTATAAAAGACTACCCATCCAGGTTTTGAATCCGCGACCTCCCGTATCAAAAGCGTGCCCTTAGCCACTAGACCAAAGGCTGGTTCTTAAGCAACAACAGTACTGTGGTATTGTTTGATTTGTTTCATTGACACATTCAAAACATATGACATCTGACTGGTAAATTAATTAATGAATCAATACATATATAATATTTCTATATATTGTAGTATATTACAAAACAGTGAACAACCCCTAACAACAACATTCCATCCCCTTGAATTTTCAGGCCTCAGCAAACTTCAGGCAACCTGAGCAATATATATATTTGCTTGCAGTATATTCAAAGACTAATTATAACAACACCAAGGAAATCAAACACAATTTTGCACTGACTGTCCTCCTTTTTATGATTATGAACAGCAAATAATGATTCAAAACACAAATCAAAACTGTGGTTAATTAATTAACTAAACTACTTACAAATACAACCGACCCGATTCTTTATCTACGGTGGTTCCGTCCAGTGTATTCGCCTGACCTGACATGCGAATGCCTCAGATTGCGGGGTGATTGCCCGTTTGGTGTAACCTTACCACGGCCCCGGTCTCTCGTGGCAGCCTCCTTTATGTCCCTTGACCGAGCACCCTTCATGGCCTCGATTTGCTCCAACTTCTCCACCACCTGTTTCATAGAGGGTCGGTTCTTGGGCTCACTTGCTAGGCAGTTTAGAGTTAAGTCAGCTGCCTCTAGAGCTGCCTTAGATGGGTACTTTCCCTCGAACCGTGGGTCCATTAGTCGAGCCAGTCTGCGCTTGTCAGACAGTAGAGGCTTGGCCCAGTCAACCAGGCTCAACTGATCGGATGGCCGGTTTGGATCTAGTGCCCGCTGACCCGACAACATCTCAAGCAATACGACTCCGAACCCATAGACATCACTTTTCACATATAGATGACCTGAATAAATTAGGAGATTGTTATTCTGGTATTAAACGCTGTAACACCGAAGCAAAAACAAAACTGTGACAATGTTTTTGTTACCTCTAGACCAACAACGATAAAACCGTACCAAAAAGTGACAAGATAAGTGAATACTCCTACGAGGAAACCGGTATGTAGTGGAATTTAGCCTTAGTGGCAGCACTAGGTAAGAGATTCATTTTAAGTTTGAAAAGTTCATAACAAGATACTATAACAGTCCCAATCTATTGCAAAGAGCTCCTATCAACAACAAAGTCAACCTATTGCTGTCTGCAATATGTACTACATTTACTTGACTAATTGGATCTTTTGATTTGTTGTACTAATGGTAGACTTTAAATGTCACTTCCACGAAAATGTAAGAAGGATTGCGATATGGGTATGTGCGTGCTGGAATCAACCGGTAGGGTATAGATATCAATGGGATTGTTCGGTTTATCATTCAGGTGCAAGGCCAATTTATGCAAATTAGGAAAGGAATCTGGCTGCTATTGTTCAGCAAGGGTCAGAATTCAGAAACCTCTACCGAAAATCAAACAGGCATAGAATGATGATTCCGGATACTCATCATTGGTTTTTTACCAGCGGTAAAGCAAAAACGATAGAACACAATATTCTGTTGCTGCATACCAGTGGCGACATACTCCGGTGCTGCATAGCCGTAAGTTCCCATGACCCTGGTGGTCACATGTGAGTTACTTCCAGTGGGCCCCAGCTTCGCCAACCCAAAATCCGACAATTTTGCGTTGTACTTCTATAAAATTTAAGAGGATGGTCAAAATTAGATCAGTTACAACAAATTTACAATCCATTGAAGTCGAAAAACTGTACAAAGTATCTCAAAGACACACAAGAGTGAGCGAACAAAACAAAAGGTAAAGTTTATGGGAAAAAGAGAATTTACCGAATCTAAAAGTATGTTCGAAGCTTTGAAATCTCTGTAGATGACTTGTCTCTCTGAGGTGTGGAGAAATGCAAGACCTCGAGCTGCACCTATCGCTATTTTTATTCTCAGATCCCATGATAATGGCTCATACGTACCTCCTGTACACCATATAAACCAGTAAGGGGTTATTAATAATTAAATACTAAAAAAAAATAAAACAAATATGCACTCGTTCTGATCTTAAGGTAATTGAAGTATTTTATTTTATATAATGGCATATACAGCAATGAAATCATGGTGAACTTACTTCTGAAGAGGTGGTTTTCTAAGCTTCCTCTGGGCATGAATTCATAAACAAGCAAAAGGTCCTTATCTTCCCAGCAATACCCGAGAAGCCTGACAAGATTAGGGTGCGAAAGTCTTCCCAAAAAATGCACCTCTGACTGCAGGCATTCAAATACAGTAAGAAAAACAAATTTTAACTAAATTACTCAACATAAATTAATAAGCTGAATAGCACAGGTGCTGTAGTTTGATCCTTTAGACCTTTTCACATCTAAACTGATTAAAAGCATAAGCAAAGGTACAAAAGGTCAGAACTGATGGCTTCAAGTACCTAACCTAACTAAAGGTCTTCTATAATGCATCTTAATTTGAGCTTGAAAAGATATTAGTTTTCAACTTTTAAGGTACTTTTCTGTTTTTGATATTCATTTCTGATTAGAAACCAAGCTTTAAGCATGTCGAACTTTTCCTAACCGGAATGCTAATTTATGGTTGTTATCTTACCGACTATTCATTATATCTGTTACGTTTGTCAAAATCATGTAATTTTTGTAGATATTTGAGAGTGCAAAAATGGATAAAATGGTGCTGAAACAAAAAATATATATATATATATATATCATTGTCTATGACTTCATGCTGTATAAATTACCATTTTGCCCCCCTTTAATCTCAAACATGAGAAGCAACTTTTTGTGACACATAATTCTGGCACCATTACCATTTCAGATTGATTTCATGGATATAACAATTGTAACTAAACAAGTACTTTCTAATCTTCACTACCCTCTCTTCTAATTAATGTTGGATAAAGATGGATAAGTATACAAATGACAGAACTCAGTACCTGCCATTCTTCGAGCCCTTGCAAGCTCTCAGGGTTCAGTTTCTTAACAGCGATAACGACCCCCGCCCCGCTCCTTGTTGGGTTCAGGGTTTTCTCATCAACCCATCCCTTGTATACCCGTCCGAACCCGCCTTCACCCAAAACAGTATCAGGCTTGAAATTCTTTGTTGCACTACGCAGCTCCGCGAAGGTAAAGATTCTTAGATTTGGGTTTTCTAAAATGCGCCCTTCGGGGGATAACCGATCATCCAGTCCGGATCCAGACCCACTAGAGGGGTTGAAGGTGCTGGTGCTTAGCGTCGAGAGCTTGCCTGTGTTGGTGGTACTCGTGCTGTTACTGCTTATCTTTGATGTGTTGTATGCACCTATTTATTACAAGTAAAATTGTTAGTGCATATTGGTAGAAAATTCAAATGAATTGAGATTGTTATAGTGGATATGCTGGTACTGGTACCGGTACTGGTACTAATGTTAACAAGTATGGTACATTGACCGGTACACTCCTATTTCCTGCTGCCATATTTAGTAATTATCTTTGATAACAAAGTGCACAAAAAACAGCAAAGTAATCAAAATTTAATTTTGGAAATTAGAGAGCTCAAAAAAACAAATATGGTAGGGCAGTCCATTGGGTGGTTGGCATGTCATGATCAGATGGATGAAGACTTTATAGCACATTTAATGTTGTGTAGAAAAAAAGGTTCAATCTTGCAGTCAAATGTTTGAAATTCTTAGTCTTCCATGCAGTTGACTAAGCAAGAGAAGGATTGGAATTTGGAGTGAATGAAGGTCTGTAACTTTGTATGACATATTTTCATGTTAGTCCCTAAAATATTTTGCAGGTTTTGTCTTGTAACAATTTGTTTTCATGTATTGAAGAAATTAATTACTATTCTTTGTCCCTCATTTAGGTGCAAGGAATAGTGAGGAACACATTAAAACAAATTAAATCCTAATTTTGCAAGCAAATAAATGAAGTTGCCCCACAGAACATAAAAAATTTGGTTGGATGTTATTAAGAAGGCTCTTTGGTAGTTATCAGAGTAAATTGATAAGCTATATTCCTGCAAGCCAAATTTATACTGTTATAGGAGATAATCAAGTTGTACCAACTACCAAATATGAAAAGTTTGAATTTGCTTACCCAATTCTGAGCCAAAACAATTTTATTTAAACTACATACAATTGATTCACAAAATAAAAAAAAAAAAGATTACATCTTTCAAAGCTAAGAACAACCCATCAAATTAAATTGGATCAAGCATCAAATTGTATGTTTTTGGGAAACAAATTAAAACAAACATGCCTGAAGTAGACGGGGTTACGGGTTCCGGAGACTTGACAGAAGAGAAGCAGCAGCAGTTGCCCATCTCCCTCCCTCCCTCCCTCCCCTGTTTCAAAGCTTAGAAATAAGAGGCTGCTGAGAGTCCTCCTCCCTCGAGCTCTGTTTTAGGATGTGAGCGCAAGGAAGCAAAGCAAACGCCAATAATAAAGGTTTTAAAGGAGGAAAAGGAACGAAAGAGGAATGGAAAATGCGGGAATTCAGAGTCCGTCAAGTCCTTTTGTCTTTTAACGGGGCGTGGTGGTACTGTCCCTGTGTGCTAATTGCTAATTGCTAATTTGCTACACAGAGAATGATACAACATACTTACATAGTATACTGACTTGGTAAAGGAAATGAAATGGTGGGTGCTTAAATAGTATAGTACACAAGCCTTTCTTTCCTCGCTTTGTCGCTTCTGAGTTCGTTCTGCCGGACAGGAGACTTGGACAATTGTCAATTGACAATTTCTAATAAGTTTCTAATTGGGTTTTTTTGATTAGTTAATTAATTAATTTGAGTGACGTAGTTATCCGGTTCGTTATTGTTTATTGCTATTGTTATGTTGGGTTTGTGGTAAGAAACAAACTCAACATTATTTATTATTATATAGTAGAGCAGTCATAGAAGTCTACCGGCTCTTCAAGTTCAAGGGGTTTAACGTTTAAGACGTTCAATATATATTAAAAGTAGCTCATTATTTTAAAGAAAAATTCAATTCAAAACTAAGACTTGGAGTTACAACAAAACTATTTTATCACTATTATCAAAACAGTAAACTATGCCTAACTCGTAACAGCACTGAAATATTAACCACTACCTTCAAAATTATGCAAGACCAACCACAAAACAAACTTTTACCAAAATAGTAGCTCATTGGGAATGCATAAATATTGAATGAAAAATTTATTGTATGAGATGTACAATTTTATATCCTAAAAGTATATATTTAACACTTATACATTTCCATTCAACATATATTGAATGACTTGAAACAGATATTGAGCGACTTTTTACGTTTGACAGGTTGGATGGCATAGCCGTTAGACTCCAAACGTAAGTATTATTTTGCGTTTGAACTAACAAATTAAGAGTATGGACGGAGAATGGTAACATGGTAATTATTTTGGGTCACCAACATTTGGATAATGCTAAATTAAGGACATTCTACAATACATTTTATATTAATTGATGCTCTTTTCGATATAATTATGCTCTAGTTTTCTTTCTGAAACAATTTGTCTTTCCTACAAAAAATTAATATAAAAATTAAATAATATATTATTGTAATATTCGTTATATATCGTTCTTCTTCTTCATTTGTTATCCATTTGTTTTAACTGATATACAGGCAGAGGCAGATCTACATTGGCTGAATGGGGGTCAGTTGACACCCATTCAATCACAAAAGTTGTCCAGTGCTATGCAAAATTACCATGTATTTTAATCGAAATTGCTCTAAGTATTGTTAATTGAACCCCATACATTTCAAGGAAATATTGTACACTTGACCCCCATTTGTTTTCCATTATTAAGATTAACTCAGTTCATGGGATATTGGGATGTGTGCAACTCTTAAGTGTTTGTAAATTTGTAATAGATTATATTAATTTGTAGCAAGCAATTCATTCATCTACCCGTTCACTGTCTCCGCTTTGACTCTATTTCCCAAAGAGTAATACCTAGTGTCCATTTTATGGATGTCCATAGAAGACACATGAGAGGTGACAAGTGAGTCCCAAAATGTAACACTTACACTCTCATGTGTCTTATATGAACATCTATAGAGTGGATACATGAAGTCTCTTTCCGAAACCGCTAAGACCAACACAAAATGTCACGGTATTAAATTCAAGTATTCTCCAGTCTCTCATATTTCTCTTTGTACTTGTTAATATCCTTGTTTTTTTGTAATGATAATATTTTTAGAGAAATAAATCCCACTAAGAACTATTACCAACAAATATATCAAATCATATATTTCCTTTCACCTCTCTCTGTAACATTATCATATGCCATCTTAGTTTTTTTTTTATTTCATTATTTTTTTATGAGAATTATTAAATAAATTTCTTATGTCCAAATCGGAAAAGACTGAGTGCACCATGAAGAAATTAAAATTGGTAAGTGAACTAGTTGTTTTATTTTGAAAAAAATGCATAATAATGTAGTGATGGCAACTGTTAATTTTAAAATTCCATGTTGGATTTGGATCTCAAATGCAAAACATTTTTTTTTTTAATTATGAGACAATCTGAACTATCAGAATCATGACAAAAATTATATAGATCATAATTATAAATATTGCCGCTACTACTAAAAAATTTATAACTTAATTTATTTATTAAGATATTTTTCCTCATTTAAGCATTCAAATTGACCCCTATTCCCAAAAAGTCTGGCTCCGCCCCTGTATACAGGTAGCCAGGATACAGATAAATTTTAAATTAACAGGTATTAAAAGAACACAGATAAGAATATAAGATCAATACTAAACTGATATGATAATAATGCAAATTCTTACAGTTAAATTTCATTACTGATCCTGCGTTGATAGCCGCAGTCAACCTTTAAAAAAAAAAAAAAAATTTCATTACTGATCCAACAGTTAACACTGTGAACTGCACAAGTACGTTAGGGGACAAGTATTCCATTAACACCCCTACGTAATCTCTGATGTCACTGGAGACGACAGCAGCGAGTAAACACCGCAAAATGAGACCAAGCAAATTATTCTTTTAAGTTATCTGTTGTGAACTTGTAATCACTCGCCACATGCATGATGCATCATTTTATATACTATAATAATTACCAAGTAGTTTCACCTGAATTGGTATTTCACTATTTCACAGCGCAATGGTCAATACCACAAAAAGTATTAAAATTCGGGATTTAGTAAGATTATTATTCAAATTCGCGTTCCATACCACAAAAAGCTAAAAAGAGTCAGAAAATGTTAGAGATTCGGAAAAACTGTTTTTTTATATGGACGCAGATATGATACGAATCCCAAACGAACGGTTGGTATGGGAACTCTTATATAGTGATATGGGACACTAATTCAATCCGCAATCCATAAGAAGGGATACTAGTCAAATACGCGACCTTTTCAAAAGAACGGTTGTGTTTCTAATCAGTGATCCAAATATTGGGTTGCATTTTAGAAACGAATCTCAAGAGATGGGTCACTGATTCAAAATGCAATCCGTAAAAAAGATAAAAAAAGCCAGCACGCGCAAATTATTGGTATGGGACGCGGATTTGAATAGTAATCTTCCTAAATCCCGAATTTCAGATATTATTTACTTAAATATTTAATTCGGGTTATTTATTTAATTATTATTAAAAAAAATCGGGTACTAAACGATAGCTACACGAGTATATATATATATAGAGTTGGGATACGGTGATATGCATAGCAAAACTACGTTTTTGCTATGCACTCGTATCTCAACAACCATAACTCGGATGGCCGATCCGATTCGACCGGTGCATTCTACATATCGAAAACTCATTGGATACTAATTTTTACTGTTTTTGGAGATTCCTACTATTTTTAACGATTTTTGAAAAAAATGACCCTGATTATGAGTTCCAAATATATTATTTTCTTGCCATCTTTCAAAAATCGTTAAAAATAGTTAGGAATCTCCAAAAATAGTAAAAATTAGTATCCAATGAATTTTCGATATGTAGAATGCACCGGTTGAATCGGATCGGCCATCCGAGTTACGGTTGTTGAAATACGAGCGCATAGCAAAAACGTAGTTTTGCTATGCATATCACCGTATCCCAACTATATATATATATATATATATTTAACTAATCATTTGCTCAGAATGTTCTGTTCTATCAACACAATAAAAATTGGTATATATATATATATATACTACACTCTGATTTACCTTTTGTTATCTAGGATGCATTAGAAAATCATTTTGCATATACAGATATATATACTACTTCGAAATATATATGGTACAATTATAATATTTTGTGAGTGTCAAACACATACAAAAAAGTGCAAGAGTTGAAAGAAAATTTTAATCCTACGTTCTAATCCAACAATGCATAGGATGCATGATTAGAAATAAAATAAAATATATTTACAGCATACTAATTGTTTTGGCAATTGTGAAGGAATAAGGGTCATGGCCTTATTCAATATTGATAAAATATGTTGTTATTAAAACCCAATAAATAAACACAAAATAGGGCTTTTTAAGCTAAAAGGCTTACAAAAACGTCTTAATATATCATGTACAATCCTTTAGCCGAGAGATGAAAATTGAAAATAAATTATGATCACCTGCATCCGTGTATATATTAGAAAATTAAATAAAAGAGAAAATAAATCTGTATTCATAACTTTTCATATTTTTTTAATGATAAATTCCAATGTATATTTCAAGTACACTTCCCACATAAGATCTTTTTTTAATTGTAAATGTTTCCAAGTGTATACGTTTATACACCTTTACAGACTTGAAAATTCATAATTTCCTGCATGGGTTTGTTGCAACTTACCTATGAAATTTACAATCTTTATGCGACTTCTGTGTCATATACATACATATATATGCAGTGCAGTTGACAAATTCAAAACCATCACACCTCTGACTTAATTGAATCATTAATACCAAATTTGAGTTATATAAAGAAGTTAATTTTCAATTTGTCTTCATGAAGAAATCAATTTTTTGAAAGCGAACTCCAGTCAATAAATAAGTCTTCTGTGCCGGATGTCTGTGTAGATCCATGTCCATAGTAATAAATTAAGAGGAGGGACCCATTGACAATGCTTATAATGACAATCTTGACAATAGGGATTTTGAAAAATTTGTAAAAATAGTTAAAAATTCTAAAAAATAGAAAAAAAAATTTATAGAGATATTGTTTAACTTATAGATTGATTATGCTTCAAATTATATTCAATTTAAGTGACGTTTGATAGCTCTTTAAATCTCGTTAAATTTCAACCGTTAAAAAATGTGTAAAATTTTGATAAACTATCAAACAATGTTCAAATTGATTGAAATTTGAAACACTATTAATCTATAAGTTAAAGAATGCATCCATAAAAGTTTTTCATTTTTAAGATTTTTTATGAATTATTATAAAATTTTCAAAATCCTCATTGTCAAAATTGTCATTATAAGCATTGTTAATGGATCCCTCCTCATAATTAATACTGAGATTAATTGGCAGATTGGTCTCACTCGTTTAGACCTCAAAATAACTAAATAAGCTTTTACTGATTGTTGAAATTGCATGCCATCACTTTTTATAACCTCAGAAGTTCCTTTCCGCTTATAATTATGATTTTTGGTAATTATTGTTTTTGTAGTCAATAGTCAGTTCAAAATTTAATTAATGCACAGTTGAAAAATCACAAAGTTTTAATTCAGATATTTTTCTTATCTAATTCAATTTTTTTATGCATCTTAATTACCATTATGTAACCCATAATTTTATAAAAGATTAAAATTAAGAAACAGAGTTTTTTACATGAAATGATTTTTAAAGTACAATTCATCATTTTTTGTAATTCTTTTTGGAATCATTGACAGAGTTTAAAAGCACAGGTCATCATTGACCCCAGGTCTTGTGTAATTCTTTTTTGTACATGAATTTTTTTTTAAAGTACAATTCATCATTTTTTTTTATATATTATAAGCCTAATAAAATGCACATAGCTACATCTGATGACTCGTTCAATCTCATATAAAAAAATAATGCCAACTCCTAAAATAAATACTTAGCAGTAAATCACTATAATTAATCAACTCCTCAACAGAGTCTTGAATGCACACACATCTTTCTTTCTGTTGATTATGGTTGAATATAAACATTAATTAATTCATTCCCCTAATTCCGTTTTGACCAAGTTAATATAAATGCCCTTCTCCATTCTTCAGAAGGATGTTCCTTGTTAGCCAAGGTCACCACTCACCACTACTAATACTACAAGACTTTCCAAAAGTAAAGTATGGACTGCAAGTCTGCAAACATGTAAAATTATTAATTATTATTAAGAACACTACCTACTACTGCCTAGTGTCCATACAATAGATGTCCATAGATGTATTACATCTAACAAATGAGACCCAATAGACCCCATTTGTAACCACTGCACTCACAAAAAGTAACCAATGAGTAGAGGTGGCAAATCGGGCGGGTGAGTCGGGTTCGGGTTCGGGTTCGGGTCGGGTCAGTTTGACCTTCTATAATATCTCGGGTCGGGTCGGGTGATGGGCAGGTTGGGCCGGATCAATTTAAATATCACTTTTTTTTTGGATTGTATGTTGATTTGAGTTGGATTGGATTGTATGCTATTTGATCTCGGGTCCGGTCGGTTTCGGGTCCGGTCGGGTTGGGTCGGGTCTGTTTGACTTTCTGAAAAATGCCGAGTCAAGTCGGGTTGGGCGGATTTCTCAGGTCGGATTGGGTTCTGCCACCTCTACCAATGGGCATCCATTGTGTGTGGACACTTAATATTTTCCGATTATTAAATGATAAGCTGTTGATGTCAAGGTCAAGTTCCGAAGTCCAAATTCTCGTGTTATTACAAAGAATCAAAGAAATACCCCAATTCACATGGGCCTTTTCTTTTCTTTTCTTTTCTTTTTTCAGGCAGCAGACACTTACGTAGCTAACTTCGGATTAAATTTCGCTTTTTCAAACTTGATTAATTCAGCCCAATGTGTACAGTCTCTTTCTCACGTAAATGTGAAAGGTTTAGCAAGGCCTTCTCGCGTTTAGATTTGGATTTACGCACGATATTTGACTTCCCCTTTTGTCAAACAAATATCCAAGGTTTACTTTGCTCGATTTGCTGATTTGGTACTGGTAAGCTAGCTCATGAGTAGCCTAGTCTGTTAGCACAAATAATAATGAGTGCTGCACAGGGGTATAGATGAACTGTCTATAGAGTTTAAATATTGCAAATTGAATGTAATTATTACAAAATTCAGTGTAACTGCTACGAAATTTGTACTCTATACATATATGGATAGTTATGTCAGTGAACGATTGATGTCTTTAGATAATAATGTGTAAAGCATGGCCTAACAACTGGCGAGCTTTGAAATCAGCTACGATCCAAAAAGTACTAAAATCAGTTGGGATTCAAATCCGATCGCAGGTCCTGCATTGCAGATTGAACTATTCATATTACTCCAAAAATCCTTTCTAACTGGCAATGATGAAAGCTGCTTAAAGAAAGAAGGGGCGGATTTATTTATTAATTGTAGCATTAAGTTGTTTGATTGAGTAGGGTTAACTATTTCCCGTTCTTGGCAAACGAGTTTGAATTATTTCTAGTTTATTATATAAACAAAGAATGGTGCAACTTGCAGCATATGCATATGCATATGGGCATAAAACTGAATCCATGCTTTTGTTGAAAACCTCCAGATTGACCTACTAAATAAGTATTATTAAGCTAAGCTAATTTTTGTGTAATAGTTGACTCAGTTTGCATAATTTTGCATCATCTGCAGTTCAGTCATCGTCAGTGACAAAGCCAAAAAATATTTGTTGGGTTGGGGGTTGCAAAAAATAATCACAAGTTGACAATATCAATTCTTGCCATTATGCCTTCAATTAACAAAAAATATTTGTTGGGTTAAATGTACTCAAAAAGTAAATAATTTTCTTTTATTATGCCTTCAATTTCTTTCTTTGTTTTTTTTTTTTTTTTTTGAAAATAGTAGTCTCAGCTCTGCAATCTACCAATTTAATTACCAAATAAATACGATGAAATATGAGCCGGTCATTGTTTATAATCGGACAGTTACATTATGTCTTTTAGATACAATTAAAGGAAAGGGTCATGATAAGAACCGCTCGATTCTAAATAAAAGATTGCTTAGCTGATCCATAGAATAACAACTCAATAGATAAATATATGATATGTAGTACTAACAACGAAACGAAAGATAATTCTTAATTTCTTACCATCAGTCATCACCGCTACTTGCACTTTTCCCTTTATCCAGTGCAAAAATTCTGATGGAATTGCCGATAACGACTCCAGTCCAATCCACCCCTAACACTGGAATGAGTTCGGGCCGAGATCCTAGCATAGATCGGAACTCGGAAGAGTCAGTCGAGTGACTCGAGTCACGACCACTTTGGGTCGCGCACTGCTGAGTACTCACCCAAGTCCGACCCAAGTCCGACCCAGCCCAATTCAACGATTCACGAACCCCGAGTACAGTACAGTAGTGATATACGATTCCATATCCTCTGTAGCGCTGCATTGTGTAGCGCAGGATATGAACTGTTAGATCATTTCAAGAACTGTGCTTGCACAAATCTCGAAATGATCCAATGGTTCATATCCTGCGCTACACAATGCAGCGCTACAGAGGATGAGCACTCAGTGATATACTGATGATACTGGAGACGCAAGTTCTAAAGTCTAAACCCTACGCAGCACTCACCCGTAATAAGTCCCATAACGGAAGCAAAAACCCGGCTCTCCGGTGCCGGTGCCGGGTTTCCTCCTCCGACGGTCCAATTCCTCTTCCTCCCGACGCACGCCATCTTCTTAACTTCGCTGTAAGACTGACCTCTCCTTACTCGGTTACTCCCTCCACCGATGTTCTTCGTTGCCATTTGTACTTATCCTCTCTGCCAGTTAGGCCTGCACACCACCTGTTCGATGATTTGCCCCTGAGGAGAAAACCGACCGATTGTTCAAAACTGTCAGTGTAAACATGATGTATTTAGCTGGGCAATGGTCTCCTGGTGTGGAAATCTCTTGTACGTCGTCTTTCACCTTCACTCAAATTGGCAGGCAGAGGAGTTGGCAGCCGAGAGCTAAATTAGTTCCGAATTTGGTTTGCCTGATTCAAATTGGGAAGTTTTCACAGTTCGCACGTACCGTGTGTCATGTTCAGTTGTCTGATCGCTCGGATAGTTTCATGGGAGATGCCAATTTGGATACGGACTGGACCTCGGAGGAGCTTGATGCCATCTCTTCTCTTTTTGAGAGACCTATGCCTCCTCCACAGCACAGAAAACAGAAGAAAGAGAGACCTCTGCCCCTCCCATTGCCTCATAAGATTGTGTCAGCTGACAAAGTGCCAACACCAAAGCACCGTATTCGATCTGTCTCAAAAACCGTCCTTTCTCTGCGCGGTTCCTTCACAAGCCAGGTGCGCAAGAACCCGGATGTTCTGGTAAGCATTGCCAGAGAAATTGGGGCCCTTGATCCTCAGTTTGATGTGTCAGAGGTGCTCAACCGGTGGGCTCCATTTCTGCGCAAGGGGTCTCTCTCGATGACCATTCGTGAATTGGGTCACATGGGTCTCCCTCATCGAGTGCTCCAGACCATCTGTTGGGCCCAGAAGAGCTCAAGGCCAGGACCTAAATTGCTTCCTGATGACCGAACTTTATCGTCTGCAGTTGAGGTATTGGCACAGTTCGATGAGCTGAAAATCATGTCCGAATTGGAAAAGTGGATCCTCACTGCAAACAGAACTGTTCTGGAGTCAATGACCAAGGGGTTTATTAAGGCTGAAAAGCTGCATCTCGCAAGGAGAATTTTGTTACTAGTGAAGGACAAAAACAGAAGACTCGATCCTTCAGTTCACGCAAAGCTGATTCTCGCAGCAGGCCGCATACCAGACAGATATAAACTTGCTGCAACTTTGATCCGTGAGCTGGGGGAAAGAGAAGATTTTGATTTGCGTCCTGAAGATTGCACTGCAGTAATGAAAGTGTGTATCAAGTTAGGAATGTTCGAAACTGTGGAGCGGCTCTTCCAATGGCATCGAGAGAGAAATAAAGAAGGCCCTGGCATTGTGATGTACACCACTGTGATCCACAGTAGGTACTGTAACCAGAAGTATAGGGATGGAATGGCATTGGTTTGGGAATTAGAGGAACAAAATGTTCTTCTTGATCTACCGGCATATCGGGTTGTGATTAGGTTATGTGTTGCATTAAATGATATAGAGAGGGCTGTTAGGTACTTCATGAGATTAAAAGAGGCAGGGTTTAGCCCTACTTATGATATTTACAGGGACTTGATAAAGGGCTATGCATTTACAGGCAGACATTGGAAGTGCATGCAGTTGAGAAAGGAACTGGAGTTGGGTGGTATGAAGTTGGATAGTGAGTTAGAGGCCTTTTTCATGCAGATGGAATGGTAAAATAGATCCAAAATGTATGTTGTCTATTTGTTATTTATTCTGGTTGTTAGTGAGTAAAATGCAAACTGGAATTTGTGCCTATAAAACTTTTTTATGCATACTTCAAATCAGTAAAAACACTGAAAAGGTGCGCTTGTATAAAAAGGGAACAAAATTAGTAAACACTAAAAGATAGATGCAGTCCAACATGTAAGTACTGTGAAGCGCTTGCAGCCTTGCAGGTAAACGGGTGAGGGAAATTATACAACAATAACATAACAACAATAATTATGCTACTACAATCTGTACAAATCACTACATAATCTCAACACGCCTATCACAAATCAGATTCTCTTTAGAAAGCACTAGGAATTGAGACAGAAATATTTGATAATTTAAAAGCAGTAAATCAGCTATGGTGATCAAGATTGCGATGCTTCAGGTCCATTTCAACTTGGTCTATTGTCCATCGCATACCCTCCAATTTCTGAATTTTTTAATGCAAAATTAGTTAAATGTAGCAATTAGTCCTTTAGACAGAAATATTGCTATACAAGTTGCAGTACCTTTGAAGACTGCAACACAAACCACCTCTAATATTCCAATGATTGATTTTTAGTTTGCAAGAGTTCATAAGAAAATGCAATTTTGGAAAAAGAACAGCACTGCGAATAAGCCTGAAAAAAATGAAGTTGAACTGACCTTCACGATGTCATGATACTGCCTTGCAATACTGTCAAAATGGGGATCCACCCCTTGATACTCCCTCAACCGGGTTACCTAAGATATTGATACATACAAACAAAAGTTATACATCATTATGAATATGAATTGAGTACAAACATTTTTCTTAATATCCACTATCGATTTGAATGACAAATTGTGCAACAGCAATAGACAATTTTATAAACATACTGCTTTGTTGTATGACATTGATGCTTCCTCTGTGGCTTCCAGAAGGTATTTTCTGTATCATAGAGAAACTCATAAATTAGATAGCCCGCCTGTCATTTTAGTATAAGAGAAAATTTAAGTCGTGAAAACTACCGAATCCGATGTAGCGCTGGTACCGAGTCCTTAGTGTAAGTGTCACGTAGAAGGAGATGCTCCAAAACCCTGTTTATTTAAGAACCAAGAGCTGCAATTAGAGATATTGCAAAAGCATCCGGCGATGAGATACAGCGACTATGAACTGATCAGCACAATAATTTAAGTAGAAATCAGGCACAGAAGCAGAAAGAGACCGTAATTTGGCATTCATGGTCTGACACCTCTTGCAAAGCCAGGTTTTCTTTAATTCATCCTGTTTCCAAATTTCAACAATCAAAACATTGTAATATAATAAAAAAAAATGCTATTGATTGATATCTGGTGGACTGAAATCTTACATATTCATGCTGATGTTGAAGTTTTAGTTCCTTCACAAACTTTATAAGCACTGAAAGGATTTGCTCCAGGACCTTCAATAGCTCAAAGATAAGGGGAAAGAAAGAAGAATGGTCAGATAAAGAAGACACAACTCAATAAATTACACCCTTGATATGGTCAAACTCAGGCTTAGTTCTGATTTAAAATTAACTGCAGATCACCATGTAGCTGTTTGACCAACACTCACCACTCTCCTAATTTGCATTAACGCAAGACGACAAGTTTTTTTTTTTCCCAATTGAGGCTAATTCAGTATAGAAATGAAGATCCCACTCAGCTAAGTTGTACTTCAGTATTACAGGTCTTAATTATACCAAAATGTTAGAGAGGCTGCATTGGTTGAACACAAAGTTAAATTAATTAAACATACATTGTAGTGTTCATTAAATTTCCTATCCATGGAAGAGAGGTCATCCAGTAAATCAGCTTCCTCTTTTTCAATCTCCTCAATTTTCATTTTTACCCTAAAATATGTAAGAAAACATTTAGAAGATTCTTAAAGTTATCTGATTTAACAGACAAATTAACAAATTTTATATGTTACCTTTCAGAGAGTCTTGCACTAGAAATCTGGTTTATTGAAGAGGAATCTATTTGCAAAAGATTATAAAAAGATAAAAAATGCATGAGTAAACTGGTACCAGCTTCATGAGAGCTAAACACAGACTAAATGGGAAAAGAAACATATTGATGAAATTCACCTATTTCTTCAGATGCAAAAATTTCAGTGAGCATGTCACATTTGGTCTCAAGACGCGCCTCAATCTCTCTGACAAGAGGCCTCTGATAGTCTGGCATATCCTACAAATACGATCAAATTTTATACATATGACATATTTTTCATAACTTTGCCTGTGTAATTTTCTACATAACCTGTCACAAGCCAGGAAAAGGATGTGTTAGGCTTGGTGAGCCAACATAAAAATTCAACCACTCTCACGGAAATAAAACGCAATCAATTGGGTTTCATTTCTAGCCTACCTACAGCTTTGTCATTGTAGTTGTTGTTGATGTACATATACCAACAGAATAGCTCAAATTTAAGTGTTGTGCTTTGCTTACCTTAGGTGTATAAGAACTTCTAATTGTGTTTTGAAATTTAACAACATGATATTAGAACACTTCGAATTTTATTAGAGTACATTATATACAAAACCACCACAATTATTGCTAAAACATAAATGTTACCTACCACACTCAGAATATGTTCATTTTGCTGTGTCTGATACAGGTATGCTGGAGTGATCCCCAAAAAACGATCAGCGACACCACCGATCGGGGGATCAGCCACTGGATCAGAACCTGCATTGTTGTAACTATTTCCAGCTGATATAGAACCAGAGGCACTCGTGACACTAAGGGTAGTATTGGAATAGAAGTTCGTGGTAGAGCCAGGAGAGATGCTTGTAGGCGTTGTACTGTCGAAAGAACTCCTTGAACTTAGTTTCTCAGAATCTTCCTCCTGATTTTGAGTTTCACTGCCTTTTGCAAGGAGAGGAAGCCTCAGCCTCTGGGCTGCCTCGGCAACAGCTAAATGGTGCTCCAGAGACTCGTAAACCTAGAGAGAGAAAAGGTTGGAAGATTAATTTTTGTGCCTAAATTTTTTGTGCATTTAGCCATGTACCAACGAAGTAGTTGATTTGAACACTGCTTTATATATGTGCCATCACTATAATAATAACTACACAATTATTTCTTCAAAAAAGGTAACCACCCAATATTAGTTTGAAACTTTGTACCTCACCAATTTACTTTGCCAGCCGGTGCTTGCCTTATTTTTCTAATCTAATTAACTAATCGCTGAGATTGGATGCAACTTGTATAATGGAATCAGACCTTTATTTTAATTGCTTGTTTTTATTTCTTTTCTTAACTTGTGATGTCAGGGTATATTGAGGAAAAAGGGGTTGCAAACATGCCATTGAATCATGTTTTTCGCTTTTTTTCTATCAATCCCGATGCCTGGTTGCATACACGAGTAAGATTGAAGGTCAGCCATGGTGCCACAAGGAGGTCTCACAAGGTTCACAGGAATCAGATTTGGGATTAACCAAACTTATTTCAAAGGAATGATTATTGGGAACAAAAAGGCTAGTAAGACCTATAATTACAGAGAGAGAGAGGGTGAGAGAACAGAACCTGAGGGGAGCAATTTAACTTGAGATGTGGGTATAAACCCGTTACATCTTTCAAAGAACTGAATCCGCCGCCAACTCCTGCTGAAGCTGACGAAGCTTGTTGGTATTCTTCCACCATAGCTATTGCTTCACAATATACAGCCTACATTATAATTATAAAGAGACTCAACACATCAAGAGACTCAAATTGATGACAGCAACCCTAGTCCAATACATCCAATACATTGATTCAAAGAAAAGTGAAATACTGTGTCAATGTTTAAGGTCTTCGATTTTATATTTAGTGTTTCTGTCTTTTGAGTTTCAAGTGCATAGCTTAGACGGTTTGCAGTTGTTTTTTGCATCTGAGTTTGCACTACGCTTGCAGAGTAACTCCAGAAAGTGGCATTACATAATAACTGGCTGGCATGAACTGTTATTGCACTGATATGAGAATATCACAGAAAAATGAAAAGAGAAAAGTGTAATTACCATGGCCTCCAAGTAGGCTTTTCTCTCCTTTAACATCTCCTCTTTGGCCTACACAATTATATAAGAAGAAGAGGAGTCAATTAATATGTTTAAAGATATGAACTCATTTCTTACAGACAACGATTGCCTAATTTCTGCTCCCCATTTTAAATCTAAAGAATATGCTGATGATTCTGACTTCAAATTCGACTATCTTCAACTACAAGCCACTAAAACCTACTGGATCTCAGGATCTACCTCCCAAAACCCCCCCACTCCTACCAGTTTGCCCCCAATTACGCACAACAGAAAACAAATCCCCAAATCCATCGCGGTATCCGACCTAACTAACATTTCCGGGAACCTCGGTATGACAAGTAATAAACAGAAGAGCAACCTGTTGGAGATCGTCGTAAGCGGACTTGGAGAGGAGGGATCCGTCGGGCGCCAGGCAATGCCGCTCGAGCTGCTCGATCACGTGCGTGACCTCCGGCGGCACGTGCTGCTGGTTCGCCAGGGCACTCTTCGCCATCGATGCGGATGCGGATGCGGATGCGCCGGTGGGTGGGTGGGCGGAGTCTGGAGAAGAGGGAAAGGAAAGGAAAGCGAACTCAAAAGGAAGTCGGAGAACTGAACTGGAGATGTGTTTGGGAAAGGAGAGTCTTGTGTAGGCGGGATTTCAATTGTTTCACAAACGCACACACAGTACAAACAGTTATACAATCGGTACCTATGATATTAAATCTTAACTGCATTTAAATTCTTAAATAATAAAACTAATTGATACAATATGCTGTATATATTATATTTGATGTATATACAAAAAATTATATCGTTTTGACTTTATTTACATGTGCATCAAGCATTAACAAAAATCAACCGGCTCAAGTTTTATGATTTTTTTATCCTCTCTGGATGATTATTGAAACAATGTCAAAACTTTATCTTTTTTATGTATATGTTGTTGAGATAATATAAAATACATCTAACAGTTTAGATTTTTTAAATTATGCATAAATAAAAAATGGTCACTATAGACATCAATACTCATAGTTATTAGATCTCTCTTGATAGTATACACCATTTTATTTCTGCTGAAATAGTATACAATGAATACCTTGATCAAACACTTGTATGCTTTCGTAAAGCAACGAAAGTGTCCCCACCACTTTGGGCGCTGTTCCTTTTTCAAAAAAAAAAAAAAAAATCTCTGCTGAAATAGTGAGATATGATATGATAACATTAGTACACGTGAGTTAGACTATTATACTAATGTTAATATTTCGGACCGAAATGCTAACGTCTCAAATTTTATGTTATGTGTCCGAAATCATGATTTATGGTGTACAATAAATTCTTCATATGAAATTATTGGGGAATACAAAAATTTTCATTTTTAGAGTTTTCTAAGTACTTGTTTTGTATTTTTTAAAATAGCATGTACAAACATCAATATTTTATTAATATCTATGAGCTCCTTTCTAAAATTCAAAACAAATACTTAGAAAACTCTAAAAATAGAAAAAAATTGTATTCTCCAATATTTTCATATAAAGAATTTATTGAGCACCATAAATCGTGATTTCGGACACGATAACATAATATTTGTGGCGTTAGCATTTCGGTCCGAAATGCTAATGTTAGTATAATAGTCTAACTTATACAAATACAACACAGTTATTCATTGATATACGGAAGATATATAAATTGTCAAAAGACAATTTGCTAGACCTGCAATTTTTGCAATCTTATATATTAATCTTTAAATTTAGGAAATTACATATTTTATTTGTTTTTCTTCTAAGATTAAGATTATATAGTAAAAATTTTCTTTACAAGAATAATGTATAATTTTGAAACTTCAAAAAATATTTTTTGTTTTATTTATTAAGTTTCAAAATGTTATACAAAACTTTTTAGTAATAAGCAGAAGCCAATATCCATCAGAAAGTCTTGAAATATCATCCAAATATTCGAATATTTTTTCCGCATGTAATACAAAACTTTTTAATACAAAATTGCATATAAACAACAGTCTAGTGTCCTTACGAATTAAGATCACCTATAAAAATTGCCGTCGGAATCCTACGTTCTAACCTTTCAAATGCTCGAACTCAATCTATTTATGGGGTAATTTTTTAATATAAAAAATAAAAAAATCTTATTTTAATTTTCGAAATAATAAAAACTTATTTTGAAAAATAGTAAAATCGGGTTCCCAGAACCCGGCCATCAAAAAACTTTTTTTTTTTTTTGATATTTTTTCCAGATAGATCTTGTTGTTAGCTTTTCCGTAGCCGCGAAGTTTGCTCCGATCGGAGTTTCTTATCAAAAGTTATGCCCGTTTGAATGTTGAGTGCCCGAAATGTAGGATAAGATTCAGTATAAAATTCAGAACAAAATACATTGCAGTTTTCAATGAATAATATTATAAATAAATATTAAATATCACAAACAATATTAGAAAAAAAATATAAAGAACAAAACTTAAATTTATTTGAAATAAGCAAAAAGTTCTAGGAAATACTAAAAATTTATTGTGCAAATACGAGTCATGTACTAATTTCGTACTGAATTTTATACTGAATCGTATCCTAAATTTTTGGTACTCATTATTCAAACGGGCATAATTATCGTGTAATAAATTTAAGTTATTTATTTATATCATTTTTCTGATTATCATGCAAAAAACAGTATGGGTGTGTTTGGATTGCTTAGGTTAGTGCTATTTTGAGGTTAGTATAACAAATCTTAAATGTTGTCATTTTTCTAATTATCATTAATTTATTCATTTTTCTCATCACTACTCTAAAGTTACTATCCAAACAACATTTTACTAACCGGAATAGTAAAAGATTAGTTCTACTCACACGTTTCCCGAGTTAGCACTAACCTCACACTACTCTCAATCACTAACCCAAATATCACTAATCTTGCACTGCTCCTTGCACCATCCAAACGCACTCTATAAAAGTTGGGTTTCTCGTTGTTAGCTTTCCATGTATTTTGTTCTGAATTTTATACTAAATCTTATCCTATATTTCGGGCACTCAACATTCAAACCGACATAACTTTTGATAGGAAACTCCGATCGGAGCAAACTTCACGGCTACGGAAAGCTAACAACAAGATCTATCCGAAAAAAATATCAAAGAAAAAAAAAATAAGTTTTTTTGATGGCCGGGTTCCCAGAAAACGGCCAGAAAAAGGCTGGTCGGGTTTTGGGAACCCGATTTTATATTTTTCAAAATAAGTTTTTATTATTTCGAAAATTTAAAATAAGATTTTTTTATTTTTTATATTAAAAAATTACCCCTATTTATGCCCTTGAAATTTCATCTCTCTTTAATCTTTCCAAGAGGAACAGAAACAAAGGAAAACAAAAAGATTGTACACTCTGAAGACAACAATCCGATATATATATATCGGTGACATGAATTTATGAAAAACTTTCCTCAATTGTGATTTCGTTCTCTGTAGTTTTCGGAGAGAAGGCTAGCACATGCACATGTGATGATGTGACATGTCAAAGTTGCATAGTAGCTCTTGGGCCCTGTCCTGCCGAGATGGATGGATTTCTTTTCATCGAGTCGACAACAAAAAAAGAAGACGCTTGATCTTAGCTGATTCGGGCCTAGGCTGGGCCGCTGGGGCACGGCACGACATGGACCATTTTTTTTTTTTTTTTTGAAACCATTCTTGCAATTGAGATCCTCCTGCACGCAATCTAGAGGTGACAGATTGTCGGGTCGGGTCGGGTTCAGGTCTGAAAATGTCGGGTCAGGTCGGATATTGGATTGACGACTGCTAGTAATTTTTCGGATTGGGTCGGGTGGGTTTTTTGGGTTTGGTCATATTTTCCACCCCTATTTTCAAGTTATCTCGGGTTTCGAGTCGTTCGGGTCGGACGGATTTTTCAGGTCGGTTCAGATTTTGAAACCTCTAACGCAACGTGACCTGCATTGACCTGAACTTGAGAGATTTAAATAGACATGGTGCCTAGGTAAGGGGGGGTGAAGGGTGATCAATGGTTTATGTTTGTAAGAGGATTAGAGGAATCCATTCATAATGTTTATCTCAACAATTATAATAAAATTTTTAAAAATTAAAAAGAATCATTAAAAATTGTTAAAATAAAACAAGTTTTATAGAAGTATGTTGAACTTTTATCATTAAACCGTGCATTTTGATATTGAATAACAATACATTTTTATGTGCCTTACATCTGTAAATATAGTTTAGCTTATTATTGTTGTTTTCCAACTTATAGGTGTTGTTATCCAACTTATCATATTAATTAATAAATACATTTGACATCTACATATTATTGGCAAAATCAGATTGAGACATTGTTTTTTTTTTTTTTTTTTTTTTGCAAATAATAAATCTGATAAATTAAATAATAACATCAATAATTTAATAATAACAGCAATAAGACAAACAATATTGTTGTATCAATGTTGGTGCCCTTTGTATTATCTATATATCAGCACACTATGTGAAATAAGTATCTAAGTGTAGATGGGTAGTTATAACTTGATGGAGATCCAAAATAAATAATAGTATTCCATACATAATTAAATTGTAAATAATAATTACCGTAATTTTTCTCTCTCACTATATTATTATTCCATACATAATTAGATTGTAAATAATAATTACCGTAATTTTTCTCTTTCGCTCTGAAATGCTAACGTTTGCACAATAATTTTAGATATGACAAAATATAATTTGAACCGTTAGCATTTCACTCCAAAATTAATACTAACGTTTACACTTTGCACAATAGTTTTAACACTCCTTTCTATTATAATTACAGATTTACAGGTCAAAAACTCAGTCAATTTCTACAATAATAAAAATACTTCAAAAGATATTATAAAGTTAATTTAAGTTATAAATCTTATTATATTATTCTACGGACCCATATGTGGTCCATGTATATTATTATTGATATCAGAGTGGATATCAAAATAGACATCGTAGCTATAATATAATACTTATCTGAATTGAAACACTCGCAAGTAACATAAACTATTAAATTATTCTATTTCAATATGATCATATATCATATCAACTTTATAGTATTAAATTGAATAACATAAACTGAAACATTATAGTATTAAGTTGAGTAACATAAACTATTAAATTATTCTATTTCAATTTGATCATATATCATATCAACTTTATAAAATTTTATCTTGATCCCATCACAAGATAATGTAGATTCATGTAGACCCTATGAGAAAAAGGGCCGGAACATTTCTAAGAGACGTCGTAAAATACTCTTAAAACCAAAATTGGAAATTAAGAAGAAAAAACCGTCTCCAAGACATACCCAAATAACTATCTTTTTATTTTTAGCACTCCCAAAACCAGAGCTAAATCGAGCTATTTTGGCCCAAGTTTTAGCACTCCCAATATAACTTCCCAAAACCAGAGCCAAATCCAGACCGTTCAATTGTATTGGGATCCATATTTTTGCCCAGTTTAAATGTATTGGGATCCATATTTTGGGAATTTGTTGGAGATTGAGGTGAAATTTGCTCCCAAAAAATTTAGGATGACACCAATATAGATATATTGGGATCTATTTTTAAGGAGTTTGTTGGAGATAATAAACCGATGAAAAGCACTTGTGTGAGAGTCAGAGTAGAACAGTTGAACAGTTTGATGCACAATCAGCCAATCATTCACTCCCCTTTCCGGATTCAAGCAATCATCCATTCATTCACTCCGGAGTAATCCAGACACTCTCTTTTCAGAAAAGCAGACTCTATTTTTCTGATCGGATGGTCTAGATCAGTTTCTGCACCGATCTTAAAGTACTTGAGTTTGTATTGCACGGATCTCAAAGTACTTTGGTATTTTACAACCGTCGGATCAAGAAAAAAGGACCTTTTAATAAGAAAAGCAGCGGATTCCGATCCTATACTCTAGTCACAGTCTCACTCTCAACAACAATCATTCACTCCTCTTCTTCTCTGTTTTCTTCTCTGTTTTCTCCTCTGCCCTTCAATCCCTCTTCCGAAGAGCATGGAGGGCGCGGTGACATCGCCCGCCAACTACGCCCCGCTCACTCCCATCACCTTCCTCGAGCGCTCCTCCCTCGTCTACGCCGACCGCACCTCCCTCGTCTTCGGCTCCACCACCTACACCTGGCGCCAGACCAGAGACCGCTGCCTCCTCCTCGCCTCCGCCCTCAGCCAGCTCCCCCTCGCTCGCCGCAATGTCGTACGTTCCCTTTTCTTATTCATTCTACTCTCGTTTTGTTACTAGTAAAAATTATTTATTCCTCAATAAAAATTGTCCGATCTGATTATCATCGTTTTTTCTAATTAAGGTTTTGAATCTTCAAATTGTATAGATTTTATTTTTTTCGAATTACGAACAGGTGATGATGTACGAGGTGACGACTGATGAGTGAGCTGTCCGAATGTAACATTTATGTTTTGTATGTGTTATTTAGCACCAGAACAACTAACAACTAACTAATTAATTAATTATAGAATTATGGAATATAGAATGTCCCCAAGTTGAAATCATCCTTACAATATATAAAAGCATATTTGAAAAAAGCATATTGAAAAAAATGACATGAAAGAGTTATCTTCCCTAAATAAGAAACCTGAGTCGTTGATCATTTCTTTGGATAGATCAAAACTGTTGATTTACGTTAATGTCTCAGCCCATTAAAATTAAAAAACCATATAAATTATCTCAACTAGAGCTGTAACTTGGGCTTCACCCCGAAATATGATAACAAAAAAATAATAAAGCTTATAAATTTAAAATATTTATTTAAAAAAATGAACAATATATCGAAATTTTGATGTGATTAATAATAATAATAATGTAAAAATTTATAAATAATAACACATAAAGATTGGACCATTTTAAAGGTTAAATTTTGTCTTAGACATGTTACATTCATTTTATTAAATGGGGAGAGAAAATACATATAAACCATTAGATCAAAGTAGATGAAGAGATTTAAACAAAATCAATGGTTAATAATGTCGATGATGTGGCATAGTTGAGGTGCTTGGAGTGCTACCCCTCTTTCTAGAGTATAGATTTAAAATCCATTACATATTATCTTAAAAGTTTATTATAAGAAATAACAATTTCAGCCAAAGCTGCGTGAGCTTTTTTACTAGTATTATTAAAAGAGGAGGGATCCATTGACAATGCTAAAGTTGACAATCTTGACAATTAGAATTTTTAAAAATTTATAAAAATTCACAAAAACTCTTAAAAATGAAAAACGGTTTATGGATGTATTATTTAACTTATAGATTAATAGTGTTTCAAATTTCAATCAATTTGAACATCGTTTAATGGCTTATGAAAATTTTGTGCACTTTTCAACGGTTATAAATTAACGGATCTTTGAAGAGCTATCAAATGTCGCTTAAATTGAATATAATTGGAAATATAATCAATCTATAAGTTAAATGATACATCCATAAACTATTTTTCATTTTTAAGAGTTTTTATAAATTTTTACAAATTTTTGAAAATTCTAATTGTCAAGGTTGTCAACTTTAGCATTGTCAATGGATCCCTCCTCTTATTAAAATGCTACTGAGTACGCTTTGGGATTGGGTTTCTTTATTTTTACTGGTGGGGTCGATATTACCGTCTTGAGCATGTTGCCAAGAATTAAGCAGATCGATCGATCTCTGACGTGCAACATCCACTAATTGTTTTTGTTTGTTTGTTTCTTCTTTCTTCTTGCTTTTACTTGTACAAATGGACATGTCTTGGTGGTTCTAAGCCTTGAATAGAAAAATACAATTTGCTCACTTCTAGGTACACAAAATTAAAAGAGTTCTTTTGCTTTAAACTTCCTTTTTAACATTATAGAAATCTTTTACAATGTCGAAAACAATTTATAATAGTAAATTAGTAACTATCAATGAGTAAACATTGTTGCCTCAAGTAAGAGGAAATTAAACAGTTATTACATGTATCATCGTCCTTTCAAAAAATTGGGGACAGTATTGGACGGCCCCTGAGCTATCTCCAATTTATGAGAATATGCATTATGTTTTTTAATCCATTCCTGTGAATTTTATCGTATCAGGTTGCTGTCCTAGCACCGAACATACCGGCAATGTATGAACTGCATTTTGCGGTACCAATGGCGGGCGCTGTGCTCTGCACACTCAATACCCGACATGATGCATCCATGATTTCACACCTTTTAAAACATTCTGAATCCAAAGTGCTATTTGTGGACCATGAATTAATTCAAACTGCAAGGGAAGCACTGAATCTCCTGTCAAAAAGCAATTTCAAGCCTCCACTTTTAGTGCTAATCAACCAGTATGATGATGAGTCATCTGAACAAGAGAACACCAATGCTAATTATACTGGGGAGTTGGAATATGAGTCTTTTATAAAGACTGGGTCTATGCAATTTGAGATCAAATGGCCGAAAGATGAACTGGAACCTATCTCAATAAACTACACATCTGGTACCACATCTAGGCCCAAAGGTGTGATATACACACATCGTGGTGCATACCTTAATTCTTTAGCCGCTATTCTACTTAACAACATGACCACTATGCTGGTTTACTTATGGACTGTACCAATGTTCCACTGCAATGGTTGGTGCTTATCTTGGGGGGTTGCAGCTCAAGGAGGTACGAATGTCTGTCTTAGGAAAGTGACAGCCAAAGGTATTTTTGACAGAATCGCTCGATATAAGGTGACCAACATGGGTGGGGCCCCTACGGTACTTAACATGATCATAAATGCTCCTGCTCATGAAAGGAAACCTTTGCCTGGAAAAGTCTTGATCATGACTGGTGCAGCACCACCCGTGCCACACATAATTTCTAGAGTGGAAGAACTAGGGTTTGGATTGGCACACTCGTATGGTCTGACAGAGACATATGGGCCTGGGACTATCTGCGCATGGATGCCCGAGTGGGATGAACTTTGCCTTGAGGAACGTGCCAAACTGAAGGCCCGTCAAGGTCTGCAACACCTTGGCGTGGATCTTGATGTAAAAGATCCTGTAACCATGCAAAGTGTACCGTTTGATGGGAAAACTATAGGCGAAGTGATGTTTAGGGGTAATACAGTTATGGCAGGGTATTACAAGGACACTAAGGCAACAGCTGAGGCCCTGGCTGGTGGTTGGTTTCGGTCGGGTGACTTAGGAGTAAGGCACTCAGATGGCTATGTGCAGCTCAAAGATCGATCAAAAGATATCATTATCTCTGGTGGAGAAAACATTAGCACCATAGAGGTAATGCAGAATAGCACTCTTATCTTAATTAGAATGTTCTAAGCATCTATTATCATTCTGATACTTAGCTGTTTGTATTTGGATCTAGATTTAGCTGGTTATTATTTTGTTTCCTGTTCGTTAAAAGTGTAATCTAATTTTTCAAATGTCATTGATAGGGTAATGGATGAAATCAATTGTATTTAAAATGCTGGATCAGGTACTGCTACAGTCTATATTTGTTGGTTGCACAGTTTTCCCTAAGGCTGTGCTCCAATGGAGGTTAATGGGGTGGAGGGGAGGGGAGGGGAGGGGGGAACTATTTTGTCATTTGCTTTCAAGTTATTTTTAAAGGAGTGAATGGAGATGAATGGATGGTAATGGGGGTTAACTCTTCTATATATTTATTCAAAAATTGTAACCCCCAAATTTGGGGTGTAACAATACTAACCTACCATTCATTTCCTTCCCTCCCTTCCCTTCCCTCCCAAACTCGGGAGCACAGCCTTAGATGCCATGAGTCCACAATGCCAATAAATGTCATTTAGAAACAAAACAATAATAGAATGAATACTTAAACTTAATGGACATATATTAGCCCCAACAGTCATTTCGAGGTATAATGAAACAAATTTAATGAGCTAATTTTACTTTAAAGTGTTGATGTTTGCATTTGTTGTACATCTCGCAGGTCGAAGGGGTTATATACGGTCATCCTGCAGTATTAGAGGCAGCAGTGGTCGGTCGTCCTGATGATCATTGGGGTGAAACCCCTTGTGCATTTGTTAAATTGAAGGAGGGGCACAACACAACAAGTGAAGAAATTATAAGGTTTTGTAGGGAGAAATTGCCCCGTTACATGGCACCGCGCTCTGTTGTTTTCGAGCAGGAACTGCCCAAAACATCGACCGGCAAGATCCAAAAGTTCTTGCTAAGGGAGAAGGCGAAAGCAATGGGCAGTCTATCAGGTCTAGGAAGAAGCAAGATGTAATTAATTACAAGTAATCAGTATTTTCAAATAATATCCATCTCATTTGGTTTGAACTATCGGGATTGATTGGGCATGATAGATTAAAAACATTATTTAAATGCGCTTAAAATGCGTTTTACTTGAATAAAATGCGAAGTATGTGTTATATTATATCTGTCTGATTTCGTTTGAGCATATTTAAAAATTGTAGAAAATATTTTGCGGAGCCTAAATGTTTGTTTTGGTTTATATTTGTTCACAAACAAGACAAAATAGATCACAAACATTTATGGAAATCAGAAATGTACTAAAAAATTGTACTTGTTTGTGCATACACGGAATTTTTGTTTCGGTTTATAGTTGTTCTAGTTAATTCTTAAGAAATTCTATTGATGTATACACCGAATTTCTACTTGTTTGTGCATATTTTCAAAATCTAACCAAGATGTCACAAAATAACATCATTCTTTCCAACATTTTGTAACATCAACATGGTATCTATATATATATCATTATTTGGAACGATTATTCGAAATTGCAGACTGAAAACATAAAAAGCAATATATATTGTTCGACTTCAAAATTCAAAAGGAAGCACCTGCACCGCTGGCCAATTGAAAGTTGAAACTTCCATAAACATTGCAAATACAAAACAACATCGGTCCGCTTCAGCAAAATTACAGACCATACCGAATGGGCGCACATTACATTGCCAGAGACAAAAGGCGAAGTAAAAAATTGACCAGCCTGCCAGATCGAGGCAATTCACATCCTCTACTGCGCAGTACGTTACTGCGCAGCGATTCAACTGTTGGATCTGCTTTAAGATTCGTGAAACTCAATCGCAAAAATCCCCCCTACAATCTGCATCGTTGATTCGCTGCGCAGTAAAATACTGAGCAGCAGAGGATAAGCACGCAGATCGAGGTTGTCCTGCCTTTGTCTTGTCAGGTGGGGGAAAAATGACTTTCAAAAAATAAAAATAAAAAAAAACCAATCAGAAGAAGGCAAGCGAGAGAGAGAAAAAGGGCAGGCGAGAAAGGGAGAGCAATCCGATCGGAATTATGCAATTCTCAACAAGGACGACGCCCTTTCTCTCAATACCATCCGTAGTACTGCTTTGCATTTCCCTTCTCTCGTCCGTACGTAGCAGCTCGGGTTCCTCGCCCGGCAACAGTTCCTCCTCGGTTGCCCCCGGCCTTTCCCCCCTCTACCATTCCAGGTACTATTATTATCTTCCCTTTTGAAAAGGTAGGTTCTGAAGGATTTTTTTTTTTGTTACTTTAAATTGAGCTGCAAGTGGAAGGAATTGAATTTGTTGTTTCGGGATGGCAGTTTTTTCCCGTTTTGAATCGAGATCTGCTCCCAATTTTGGTTACTTTCCCTGCCAAACCTTATCCCAATTTAGTTGATTACAATTACAAGCCACTAATTTGCAATAATTCAAGCACTCCGTATTTCCTGAAAAATAAGAAAGGAGAAAAAGAAATTGTGGAATAAGAATGAAATTAGCTGCATTTTTGAATTAATATGATTTCTTACTTCCCAGATGGAGTACATGCTAATACTATGAAATTTCTTCTTTGTAGTGATTCTCTGTTAAGAGATATCAAGGCTTTGGCGGCACGGCATCCTGATAAGCTTAGTGTAAGTCAGTCACTTCTTTATCCTCCCGCATATTTTCAGTTAGGAACTTAGGATAGTCTAAGTGTTGTAGGAGGCTTGCATAATTTCATGTACTGCTTGGACTATTGTCTGCTAATAGTATGGTATTCTGCAGGATCTACTTTTGTTCTAAATTATTTCCTTTTAGAAGTCGGTTTCTGTGTATTTTTTACAGAATTATTTGGTCCTCATTTCACAAATTGAGTGCAAAGTGAGTCGAATTTGGGTTGTATCCCTTGGGAAGGTAGTCAGGGTCTAATTGAACATCAAAATGTAAAGATGAATCTCATTTTGGTCGGCACCCAATTGTGTTAAGGCAAAGACTTGCTGTGCTTATTGTTGAAATATGATGGAATTAGTTTGGTCTCATTTCGGTTGACACATTATTGCACTATTAAGATTGAAGTTCTTGTTTTTTTTTTTTTTTTGTTTCTTATTGAAATATTTGATAGAGTTGCATCATAACAGTGAGCATATTATCTTTTGAGGTGCAACTTATATGAAACTTTTTTTTATATATGTCACAGATTGAAACCATGAGAGGGAGCAATAAAGGTTATCTAGCAGAGATAGTGGTGGTCACATATAATTACACTAAGAGGCAAATTAACAGGCCCAAGATTAGGGTTCTTCTGGTGCGTAATCTAGATATGGAATATTCCATTGGTCAGCTAAATTACCCTTTTATCCTAAAATTGTTTGGTAAAATTTGGTCCTTGTACTACATTGTAGAGAGATTTGTTACTTCCTTTAGTAAACTAATAAGAATTATATTGATGTGGTAGCACATTCTCAAGGATCATCTTTCTATGTTAAGGTTTACTTATTAGATTGATTGGGAACAGAGTTTGGCTATATGGCTTCTTTTGGAGTCTCATGATGCTAATGTTGATCTTTATTTTGATTCAGATTTATTTCTGACCTGCTTTCATTTTGTAAAACAGCACAACATGAATCCAATACCTTGCACCACCTTATTTAGTATTGTTTTGCTGCTACCTTTTCCCCTTGGCATGTAAAAAATGGTGGTGGGTTGCGGGAGGAGGTTGGGGGGGGGGGGGGGGGGGGGCGGTTTGATAAATGTTGTGGTGAAGATCAACATTTCCTCAACTTTTCATTGACTGCGCTGGCACTTTATCTCTTATGGTTCTCAACTATTACAAAAACATTTGTTGCAATCTGAGATGTCAAACAAATTGAAAATTTTATAACATGCCTTACTTACAGTTACACCATAAAACTTCATGTCCCCTAGAAGGCAACAAAAAAATGCCATGTAAAAAGTACAAGGTCACCTGTATTATTTTGGTTATGAGCTGTTACAAAACCTCAGGCTATGTGATAAAAGCAATTCTGTAAAACATACAAATATCCCAGCTCTTTAATTATTTTAAACCTCAGGCTATGTGATAATAAGCAATTCTTCAATTTATTTGGTGCCAATTGCATTCTGCTAAAATGGATGGCTCTAAATAATGATGACCACATTTTATTTCTTTGATATGAGTAGCTTTTGAGAAGAAATATTTGCTTAGTTGTTAATTATTTAATTATTTTGACTGAAGGTTAATTGTCTTATTAGAGCTTTGGCCAGCATGGGAGAGAACTCATCACCACTGAAGTTGCCTTAAATTTGCTTCATATTATTGTGGGGGAGAGGACCATACCTTATTATGATTCTCAATCCATTGAGAACATATTGGATGGCCTCATTATAAAGGTATGGTTTTTTAATCTTGACAATTAAACATGTCCAAATAGAATCCACATAAGAATTTATACCTTATTCTATGAATATGCAAGAAAGTAAAGGCTACATTCTGTAACCACTAGCTTTTAATGGAGATGAACAATCCATTCTCATATATCGTGCTTGAATTGAAAAATTTGTTGGGATTTATTGGATTAGGAATGTAATTTTGACAATGATAATCAGATCCTTAATATCAAGATAAAACTTTTCTGGATATGATCTGTGGAATACATTCTGGTTTTTGAATGAAATAAATTGTCCAGAGTCCTTACCTTGCTGATAATAAGCTCTTGAATTCCCTACTTCCCATGTCTTAAGCCCCTTTTTGGAGGGTGAAAAAGAAAAAATACAACCAAGAGAATCTAAAAGAATATACGAGCGTAGATATATATATTCAATGTGAATCAATATAGAACGGACTGGTTGTATAGTTTAATTGACAGTTCTATGTTCTCTATGTTCAGCCACCTTCTGTATTATAGCTCCTCCCGAGCTTGCAACCGTAACTGACAGTTGGTCACCACATGAAGGTGGCTGAACATGGAACTGACTGGTTTTATGGTTTAATTGACAAATTAGCAAGCTTGGGAGGAGCTATAATGCAGATGGCATGCTATCACATGTTTGCTCAATATTGCTTTTCTGTGTCAATAAATATATAGAGAACAAGAAAAGATGAAATAGATTATATCTATATGAAGTATAACAAAAAAGATCCATGAATTGTTCTCACCATAGAACTCAGATGTATGGATTGGATATCATCCTGGTAATCTTCTGAGCTCTTGTTATTTGTCTGTCTTGTTCTCCATCATTTTCATATCATCTCCATACACTCACGAGATGGTTCTGGTCTTTGAGGATGGTAGGAGGCACTTCACATCTCTCTCTCTTTAGCCCCCATCCTTCTGTCTCCCTCCCTATACTGTCCTGACAAATTTCTGATTCTAAATTATAGGAGAGGGTAAAATTTGGCTAGATGGGTTTTTAAGCTTCAGATGTGGGAAAGCATAGCATTGCTCTCGGTTTAATTATAGAAAATTATATGTGAAAAATAGCAAAATTATGCAGGCATTGGGCGCTAAATACTTATTATTTATTAATAGTTGCATACTAATAATATCCTTTGAACAAGAAGAGCCTACAATTAAAGTTTCTCCACAAAACACATAAAAAAAAAAAAAAAGAGTTGGACTTGAGACTGTGAAAGGTTGAAAGTTACTATTAAACTCATATCCGGTTAATATGCAAAATATGTCCTTCAGATGGGAAGTCAGTGACCCTCAAATGTTGAAATTTTCTTATGATAGATAGTTCCAATGGAGAATTTAAATGGGCGAAAGATTGTGGAGGCAGGGGATAGCTGCGATAGGAGAAATGGTCAGTTCATTTCTGTACTTGAGTCCTCATTTTTTAATCTGTAATTTTGTTTGTGGATTATGTAATTTTTCTTTATTGTAGGAAGAGGAGTGGACCTGAACAGAAATTGGAGTGTAGATTGGGGAAGGAAAGAAAAGGTGATTGGGCCTTGCTCTATTGTTAGGCTTTGCCCTACTTTTGTTATTGGGCCTTGATTTGTCTCCAGAACTGTCTGGTTTGATTTATGTTGTTAGTATTCAATAAAATTGTTTCATTATATGGTCAGGATTATGATCCGTATGAGGAGAATCCAGGAAGTGCACCATTTAGCGAACCAGAGGCTCAACTAATGCGAAAACTTACCTCTTCCTTCAATCCCCATATTTGGGTTTCTGTTCACTCAGGAATGGAGGTAAAATTTTTGTTTGTTTTATTAATTCATTGCTTATTTTTTTACTTCTTTTCCTTCTGTTTTATTGCATTGGACCAGTAAGCTAACAATAAATTAAATGATCTTAAAAAGCATTTAAAGAAAATAATTAGAAAGGGCCAGTGTGTTGCTTTGACTCTGATGGTATTGTTGTTGATCTGTATGCCATTTTTGTTTCGAACTCTCAGGCACTATTTATGCCGTATGATCATAAAAATACAATACCAGCTGGGTTGGCAGGTCAGATAATGAAAGCTTTTTTGGAAGATTTGAATCGCCGCCATTTCAAAAAGAAGTGTATGGTCGGGTCAGGAGGAGGCTCTGTTGGGTATGTGCCAGCCATGCTGCTCTATTGTGTTTTAATTAAAATAATTATTACAGCGCAGTTTTCTTACGCACAGCACTGGTTAAACCTACAACCACTTTTATAATTTATTGTTTGTACTCTATTCCAGAGATGTCTATTAAAATTGGCATTAATTGAGTGTTGCTTGAGGCAATAATTTATTGAAAGCTTCATTGTACAATGGATGTTAGGCACTTCATTGAGTCATTGATTCACTCATGATTAAATAATAAATTATACTAGTAACCTTACCGTAGCAGACTCTATCAATTTCGTACATCACAGGCCTCGAATGGTATAATTTAATAGACTAATATTGTACAAGGAGCTGAACTGTCATTATTGTTAAAAAAAAAGACATTGACTGAATCTATATGTCATAGAAAAAAGTATTCCTTCAATTTTCTTTTTGTTAGGAAACTTATGAGTTAGTTTTCTTAGGTACCTGGCACATGGGACTACAACAGATTATATGTATGATATTGCTAAAGTCCCGATGGCTTTTACCTTTGAGGTTAGTTATTGGCATGTTAATTTCTATTGTCATTTACTATTAATTCACTTTGCATTTTAGAACACAGAAGTAGGAATTAGCAAGCATTTCTTTCTCTCAAAGCTTTCGGCTGTATGATACCCTCTATGACTTGTAGATATACGGAGATGCATCAGCCTCTCCAAGTGATTGCTTCAGGATGTTCAATCCCATCGAAAAGACTATGTTCCAGGTAAGAAAATTTTATAGTGAGAATGTTGGTGATTTTAGTAAATTAAAATGACAGTGCAAGGATGCTTAATAAAACCATGACATCTTCAATTTGTACTATGTACACAATGCTAGTGCCTAAGGGCATTGTACGCTATAATAACAACATTAAACAAGTAATTATACTCGCACAAAAAATGCAACACAACTACAAATGGATATATCATCGCAGTCATTTTCCTTTTATATTAAATGAAATTGTAAATCTACCTACATTAGTTCATACCGAAGCTATTCACTCAAATTTTGGAATTCTATAGTTAGACGGACAGTGATATCAGCAGGTTCCTCTTTTTTTTTTTTTTATTAACTCTAAAAATAATTATATTTTCATATTGGTCTTATAGCTTGTGATCGACAAATGGTGTACGGCATTCATCACACTTTTCAAGGAAGGAATGAGGGTGCTTGATGTAGCCCGATTGTCGGGCTCAGAAAAAACCACTTATTTCTGGGACAGCCCGATTGGCAGTCTTCCTGTGTTTGATTATAGAAGTCATAATAGGGAGAGAGGCAAAGATGGGTTTGAACTTGCACTTCAAGAATTGAGGAATTACTTCCGTTTGTTCTTCCTGTCCACGGTATTACTTATGTTCATGTTCTGTTCAAGAATCACAAAGAACAAACTTAAAGATTTCAACCTGGCGTTGAATGGATCATAAATACGAACATCTTCTTGTTTTTGTTTTTATTGATTTTTTTTTTAATTATTAGGGGGGGTTTTGAAGCTGTGATGTAGTTGTCTAGATTGTTGTTGTTATATATAATTATGATGTAATTTATTTACCTGTAGAAAATTTTGTTGTTTCATAATCATTAATTTGTTCAAAAGCTGTGAATATAACTACGTCGCATGTTGTAACTTTTCTAATTTTGTACAGCTTTACCGGTACTTAAGTCATGTTCACATATCTCAAACAACATCATCTTCTGGATTTCAAATTTAATCCAATTTAGCTGTTTTTTTTTTTTTTTTTTTAATCTTATTGTTGAATTGTTGGCAATTTAGGGTACATGGTGCTGCTCAGATAGTAATAACGATGTTTGTATTATTGTTCTTTTTGTGTAATTTTTTTTCTTGCTGATATTAAAATTAGTTTTCATAATTAACGTTATCCTAAACGTCCCAGAAGATCCAAACACAAATTCCAGAAAGGCCCATATCAGGAGATGTCAGGACCAATGAAACAGTGAAAGAAAGGCCCATAGATATTGCTGCTTTAAGCACATAACAAATAGGGAATATGACTCAAGACCCCTCCAAACTATTGGCTTGTGACTAGTTGGCCTCCGAATTTTTAATTTTGACAAACACCCCTCCGAACTATACATCTTGTGACAAATTACCCCCTAGCTCTTAATTTGTCATCTAATACTCAATTATAAGGTATGAAATTACCAATATATCCTTGTTTGCTTATTTGTACAATATTTGACATAATTATATTTATGAAGTACTTATTTATAAAAAAAATTCATTGTTAATTATCACAGTAATATAATTTAATAAGCACACTAAAATTTTTATAATATTATTTTATTTCATATGTATTTATTTAATTTTTAGATAGTTTACGTAATATACTTAGATTGAAAAAAATATGATTTGTTTTGTAAATATCAAGTTAAATTAATTAATATTTTTAATTCATTATATTTTTAGTTTCATATAAATAAGATATGATCAATTTTATATTTTCAACATTTATTATATTACCCGTAATTTTCAGAATAATTAATAATTTTTCTTTTGTAAATTAACATCATAAATATAACATAAATATTTTAAATATTGCATAACAAGTATATGGGGGTATACTGGTCATTTCATACATTATAATTGAGTATTAGATGACAAATTAAGAGTTGGGGGGTCATTTGTCACAAGATGCATAGTTCGGGGGGTGTTTGTCACAATTAAAAGTTCGGGGGCCAACTAGTCACAAACCAATAGTTTGAGGGGCTCTTGGGTCATATTCCCTAACAAATAATAATAACTGAGATGGCTGCTTTAAGCAAAACAAATAACAACCAAATAATTTATTAAGCACCGAGATTCTGTTCTATGCACATGCTTGTCGGAATCTGTTATCCTAATTTCGATCCAACAGTACTTTGGTATCAAGAATTAAAATTAGGGGGTCGAGACGTCGAGAGTCAAAATTTATAGGGGGTGAAATGAAAACTCTCAACAAAATACACTGCATATTAACGTTTTTATATACAAATTCAAAATCATTGGGGGTGGGGTCACACCCCCCTCCGCCCCCCTTCTCTTCGCCCCTGAGAATTAGTATCAATCTGATCCGTTCATTCTGATTGAATAGTCCAGATTGGGATAACAAGATCTTGTTATCTCTAAGCATAACAACAGATACGGACTCCATGCTTGTCAACTTTGCTCCTTATATTTTATTCTGACACGGACAACAGTGGTGAAGATTGATGCAAAAAAGAAAATAGATGGATATGATTTATGTGAACATGCCAAGTTTGCTTCCGTCATGGCATGAAAAGTTTGTGCAATTGAGTAAAGTGCTGTGAATTGCAAAAAGCTGTGGTCACAAAATTTGGTTCCCTTTTCAGGGGCTCGTTGGATAATTTAGTATTGCATAAGCTTTCCATCCCCAACTTTGTAAGGTTTTTTAAAGCGTTCTATGCGCTCACACGACATCAAGACTTTGAACTTTGGGCATAGAAACATTCACTGCATTTGGCAAGTATAGTAGTGATGTAATAAGTAATTTAAGGTGTTTCAAGTTATACAAACGAAGTGAGCCATTGTGAACTGTTGGATCAAAATCAACGGATCAGATCTAGTTGAAAAAGACTCTCAGATCTAGTTATACAAAGAAGTGGACCATTGTGAACTGTCCATTTTGATCTAACGCCCCACAATGAAATAACAGGGTCCTGTTTTTCTTTAAGAATAATAGCAGATACGGACTCGGTGTACACTATGAATGAAATAGCTAGCCGAAACTCATGGCAGTTATTTTCTTTCATAGGGTCCCCATGAGGGCAACGTACTATATATAATATATATTTATAATTTATAATGATCTAATTTATTAATCATTTTTTAAAATTTATTGGACCATCGCCATTGACTTTGAAGTAATTTGCATTGGTATTATTAGCCTTTCATATGTAGTTGATTTGATGATTTCGTTGTTTTCTAAGCAGAAATGTATATACATTTCAGCACTTGAAATTCGTTGTCAACGAATCTGAACCGTTCCCGGGCGAACTTCCATGAAATTTCATCTGCCGTGCTTTATATATAATTTTATGACGAATCATGAGGATTATGTCCATACACAGAGCATATATTGTCAATGGTTTTTAATTTTTATATCATTTAGTTAGGTGGGTCGATCGCGAGATCCATAGAAAGGTAGTTTAGTTTATGCAAGGCTAGGATGTCAATGGATATCCACGATCTGAAAACCCGATCCGAATGAATGGATTCGCATGTGGATCTTAAAAAAATTATCCGATAGTTTATTGAATCTGCATATGGATCTTAAAAAATGTTCCGTTTTATATTTTGGACCCGCATATAGACTTGGCATGATCCGAATCCGAATTCGGTATATAATCCAATAATTTATTTTTTTTATGATATTGTAGTAAGATATATAACATAATAATACATATTAATTACTATTGTATTTGATGAATATAAATATACTATAATTGATTAGTTCTAATAACTATTATCTCTATTTTATTACACTTTGAAATATATAATGGGTGAGGCTATTGCGCTTTGCAAAGCGTAGTGACTGGTGCACTTTGGCCTCATAACTCCTCAATCGTAGCTCGAATGACCAATCCAAATTGCTAACCATAATCTTGATATTGAAACCTAGTTGCATACCAAAATTTTCTATTTTTAGTTTTTTCTAACTATTTTTTTTGAATTCTTGAAAAATGACCCATTTTATATACAAAATTTTGAGCATTTTCTATACAATTTTTAAAAATCCAAAAAAATAGTTAGAAAACTCTAAAAATGAAAAAATTCGGTAATTTACAAGATTTCAATATGTAGATTGTGTTAGGCAACTTGGATTGCCCATTCGAGCTAAGGTTTTGAAATAAAAGGCCAAAGCGCCTCACTGCGCTTTGCAAAATACAATAGCCTCACTCATATATAATTTATATATAAGTTAAATAATATATTGAATTTTGCTTATTATAACTATTCGATAGTCATAGTGTCATTGAAATTATTTTATGTCATACGATTTAGTCAAAAAGAATTATAATCTTAATACATACTTATATAATTATAAAATATAAAATCTGAAATATGATCCGAATTCGATCCGATATCCACAAAGAAAACGAATATGAATCCGCATATAATAAATCTTATAAGATTTTATTGGATTCGCATTTGAGTCCATTGAAGATCCGATCCATTGACATATCCCTACTTTCCTAGCTATGCAAGGCGGCTATGTATCTTCTTCTATAGTTATGTTTGTCAGCCCTTTTTCGATGAACATTTGTAGCATGTTTTCATAATGTGCTAGTCATAGAATTTATGACAAACATATGCTTTCCATAAAAGGATAAGTAAGAATTTAAGATTCACACTAACTATTTTCTGCTGTTCGCAGTACAATTTGTCCATAGCGGCTGATTTTTTCAATCGAACGATTTAGTTTAGTAATTTATTGCTTTTGACCTACTTACTTCCCACAATAAATAAATAAATAAATATATAAATGAATAAATAGATAAAAGTTAGATTTTTCTGTTATACAAAAAAAAAATGTTAACCAAAAGATTATACAATAATATTCTTGCAACCATGAACATGATAAAGAAAATAATTATAATTTATATAGTAATTTTGTAACATGATTTATAATTTATTACTTTTAGATGCATGTACTTCAATTCCGAAATTTACATCGAAATTATCTCGTCTTTACTTGTAAACAAAACAATTTATATAGATATGAGATCATTTAACAATCATTATGCGATAACTTTTAATTGAACATAAAAGTTATATTCTAAAATCATTGCATACTAATTGATTTCATATCACAGATTTTTATTTGCAAAATATATAAAAAAAACAACACTTATGTGTCAAAATTTTGCAAGCAACGATGTTGTGGTAAAAGGACTCCGAACTCTGAAAACAATGGAATTTTTCACGCAAACATATGAAATGTGTTGAGTATGGAGGCACTAGCTATAACAATATTTTCTATTATATCTCAAAATATTGTTACAACTACTACTTAAATACTAAACCTCCATATACCCCTAGCTTCTTACTACAACCTAACCTCCAATTCACTACTATCTCTTGCTTGGTTTCTTCATCCAACTCCACACCCCTATTTATACTAGTTCTATGGAGAATTCTAGAACCTAGATATTTTTCCATAGATATTTTTATAGATAATTCTAGACCTAAGATATTTTTCTTATATCCATAATGTTCTAGATTATTCCTAAGAAATATCTAAACACCACATTACTCTAGATAATTCTTGATCTTGAGCTTGATGGGCTTGGGCCTCAGCGTTGATTCTCAACACTCCCCCTCAACGCTGACTTTGTACTATTCCGATTTTGGTACTCCGCGTCCATCCGGATCATCATACTTGCAACCTCGCCTTTGTGCTCGTTGAGCTTGGCACTCCTCAGTTATTTGCGATCGAACTTCCCGATGGACTTCTTGAACCCGCTTTACTAGTGGTCCCGGCACTAGTCTTCGTCGAGGTCCGACTTCTCGACGGATCACCGGACGGGCTGTAACTCCTTGCACCAACTCACGTCCTTCAGCTATAGTGACACTTCTATATGTCATCCTGACAGCATCACCCTCCTTGGTGATGACTTCCACCTTGGCGCTCTCTTGTGGCTTCTCTTCATCAGCCACGATGCAGCTTATAATTTCGGCCTCTTTTACGACTTTGGTCTCCTCATCGACCAATTCTTTAATTGGTTCTTTAAAAAACAATGACTCAAAGTCAGTTCTATTTTCATACTTACTTACCTCTTTGACATCTTTGATGTCTTCCATGAACGATGACTCGGAACTGATCTCTTCCTCCTCGAGATCACTGGCCTCCTCGACATCTATGCCATTGATGAAGGACCGCGATTCGACGTCTTCTTCCTCAAGCTCATCAACTTCTACAATGTCTCGTATATTGTCGATGGGCCAAGCCTCGATGTCGATCTCTTCTTCATCTTCTATGGCATCTTCTTCATCTTTGATCGGCCACGACTCCATGTCGAACTCCTCTTCCTCTGGCTCATCAACCTCAGCAACCTCTATGCCAACTACCGACTGTATTCCAACAGTCGCCACCAGCGTCCCAATCTTCTTCATATGGGACCTCCTCCGGCACCATCTCCACTGTGGTCACCGCGAGGCTTTCTTCATCTTCCATGATTGCAGCAGTGAGTGCTACTTCTGCATCCCACTCTTCTTCACAACCACTGCTCTCATGGACAATGTCTTGGCTTCTTGAGGTCGCCACATTACCATGGCCTTTCTTCTTCTTCCGCCAGCAATCTCGTGCATAATGCCCTCTTTTGCCACAATTATAACATCGATCGTCATCGTCTTCATTGTCATCGGATGAGTCTCGAGCTCCCCCTGAAGAATTAGTCTTCTCTTTAGGCCTTCGTTGCTGGCTAGACCTTCCTTCGGGTCTACCTCTTGACTTTCGGTCAGGTCGACCCGTCTTTCGGTTGCTGAACAAGGCCTCTTCTTCTTGCTTCAACGAGACTCCGGCCATTTGCTTCACTAGAGCCTCCTGGTTTGCGAGCATATTCTCCAGCTCCAATAGTGTTGGCTGCGTTGGCCAACCTTGGACGGCTGCTATGAACCCGCTGTACTCGGGTCTTAGCCCATTGATGAGAATCCTTCTCATCCTTTGCTCGCTGATCTTTTCTTCAGGGTCTATTTGAGCAATCTCACTACAAAGAGATTTTACTTTTGTAAAGTAATGGTTAATCATCATCTTACCTTGTGAGATTGTCATGAGCTCCTTCTCAAGTAGTTGGAGGCGCGCGTCGTTCTTCTTTGAGAAGAGTGTTGCTAGGGTATCCCAGGCTACCTTCGGCGTGGGCGCTTCTCTGATGTACTCCAGTAGCTCGTCTTCAACGGCTGTCCTGAGTACAAACATTGCCTTCCCAGCCTTGATTCGCCATTTCCGCAGAGTTTCGGCTTGCTTCTCCACGGACAGAGTTTCGGCTGGCTTCTCTGAAGCCTTCTTCTTTTTCGTTTTGGGGTCAGCAACCTGTTCCGATACCGTCTCTTCTACGGTATCAACTTTCGGCGGGGTCGTCTCAGACCCGCCTACTACCTCCCATAGGTCCTGCCCTTGGAGGTAGGACTCTATGCATGCCTTCCAATATATATAATTACTAGAATTCAATTTCTTCATTCCACCAATCGTACCTGAGAAATCCATGGCTTCAACTAGGACGGCCGACGTCTAGTAAGCCTTCTTGAAGATTTCTCCTCCACCGCACTTCGCAGTCCCGGACTGTCGTCAAGCTGCGGCTCCTTCGACAACTTGTCGATACCACTATATTGACTGGCGGAACACCGGCAGAATTCCGGCTCTATGCTTGACCCCTACCACCGACTCTGAACAAGCTCCGACAACTCCGGCTCTGATACCAGATTGTTGAGTATGGAGGCACTAGCTATAACAATATTTTCTATTATATCTCAAAATATTGTTACAACTACTACTTAAATACTAAACCTCCATATACCCCTAGCTTCTTACTACAACCTAACCTCCAATTCACTACTATCTCTTGCTTGGTTTTCTTCATCCAACTCCACACCCCTATTTATACTAGTTCTATGGAGAATTCTAGAACCTAGATATTTTTCCATAGATATTTTTATAGATAATTCTAGACCTAAGATATTTTTCTTATATCCATAATGTTCTAGATTATTCCTAAGAAATATCTAAACACCACATTACTCTAGATAATTCTTGATCTTGAGCTTGATGGGCTTGGGCCTCAGCGTTGATTCTCAACAAAATGTTAATCTGTGATGTATATATTTATTTACGAGGATTCAGATTATTTGATAAATAAGTAACTTGACCAATTTTTTCTTTCAGAGTCCATTTCTGTTTGTCCAAATTCTTAGTGGCAGCTGCCTACTATTTGAAAACTAGATTTATGCAAGGGTATATATATGTAGTAGAAATAATTACGATTAATGTTTATTTCCCAAATTAACAAAACTAATATGCAAGTTATATTTCATTCGGATGATAACCTCACATTACTTCATAAAAAAGAGGTGATTAGTTTATATATGTTGCTTGCGGCCTGCTAAAAAAGGACAACAGTACCGTAAACAGAATTAACGTATTTCGTAGCACATCATGTGCGCACAGCAACAGAATAACAACATAATACGGTACACTAATCGCAGCTTTCCATTCCCTACCCTGTAACAATTTCACTGTTTCAGATAACATCGTTGTAACCAGTTGATAATTAACAATTTCACTGTCTAGCTAGCATCACTACCCCCTCCCTTCGAATCCATATCATCATCCTCTGTAGGTTGCAAAGTGTAGCACAAAACGTGGACCGTTAGATCATCTCAAGACTGTGCCAGCACGAATCTCAAGATGATCTAATGGCCCACGTCCTCCGTTACACCTTTTCACTGTAGATATAAGAGAGCGTACCAACACTGTAGCCATCTATCAATCTCATCTCTCAATCCGCTCCTAAAAATCCCCCAAATCACGCGCTCCCCTTTCTACAAAATTAAACCCGGTTCACGTATCAATTCTCTCTAGAGTCTAGACCGGCCCATCCAATACAAACTATACAACAACCCCCACGTCTTCTTCTCTCTTCCTCGCCCGTCCCGCGCCACCGCGACATCATATCACACGTTACAAAAGAAAAAAAAAGAGAGAACCGCAAGGCAGAAAAACGCGATCGATTGATCGATGAAGCAATTCCAAAACAGCGGGTATATGGAGGCGCTCCCGCAGCAACAGAAGGTGCCTCCGTCTCCTCCTCCTTCCGCCGCCCCGGCGCCACACGATGCCAAGAAGCCTGCCGCCGCCAATTCCCAGGGGCGGTACTTGACGCTCCTGTATCCGTTAATCCTGTCGTTTCTCTTCGTGTCGATCCTTGTCAGTTCGCTGAATTCTGAGTCGGTGCCGTGGAACTTCTTCCCGTTCCCCTCCACGATGAAGCAGAGCAACGCATCGCGCATGGCGATCTGCCTGGTGGGAGGCGCCAGGAGGTTCGAGCTGACCGGCCCGTCCATCCTGGAGCACGTCCTGAACGTCTTCCCCGAGGCCGATCTGTTCGTGCACAGCAACCTGGACGAGAACAGCTTCAAGCTCGGACTGCTCAGGCTCGCGCCGCGCGTCACTGAGGTCAGGATCAGGCGGCCGGGGACGCTGCCGGAGACGGAGCAGCAGCTCAAAGTGCTCACCAAGAGCAACTCGCCTAATGGAATCCAGGTTCGTTCGTTTGACTTTTTTTCATCCTTTTTGATCTTGCTTTTCAGCTTTTCGGTAAAAGGAATGATCTGAATTGCATGCGATGTTACTCTCTTTTTTGAACTTTTATCATAAATTTAAGATTTTTTTTATACATGTCCGCATAAAAATCGTAATCTTAGAGCGAGGTTTGTACTTCAGATGATGATGATCATGTCAGTACGGGATTTCAATTGAAAACTGTGCGCCAAAACAGGTTAGTTAGGTTGAGGATAGATGCTTCTGTTTCTCTGCCCCCTCTCTGTTTTTCTCTTCTTGTTCGTTGAGATCTCTCTCGGCACAGCAACATGGACGTACCGTACACATGGTGCATCAAGGCCGAGATTCCTGTTGGTCTGATAAATAATTAACGTGCTGCAATTAGTTACGTTTTTTTTGGTTTGGGATCGCTTTGTCGTGTCTGAGTTCGCTGTTATATATATTATCATTAATAGTTTAGATTCGCTGGATATTGTTGTCCTGTTTCCCTGTGATTTTTTTTTTGTCTATGCTTAAAATAAAAAGAAATCTTAAAGATATGCTTGCTTTAATACAAATTACAGGACTATGTCTACTTTTCAAATGCCGGTGGTCAAGCGGTCACATTAAACGCCGGTGTTCAGAGATTAATGTAATCCGGGACTTGTAATTTTTTATGAAAATCATGTTTTCGAACGCCGGAGGAGTTCGAACTCTGGAGTTTACACGTGTATTTCGAACTCCGAAGTTTATATGTGTATTTCGAACTCCGGAGTTCGGACTCTGGCGTTCGGAGCATGATTTTTCCAAAAAATTTCAAGTCCGGGATTATATTCATCTTTGAACGCTATCGTTTTCGGTGACTTTTCGAACTCCGGCGTTTAAAAAGTAGGTATAATCCTGTAATTTGTATTAAAGTAGGCATACCCTTGAGATTTCTTTTTATTTTAGACAGGACAAAAAAAAAAATTCTTTCCCTGTGGTAATACTGTAATAGCGTGAAAGTGGAAATTGGAATAGTGCGCAGCAGTACAGACAGGCAGCACCTTCTCTGTGTTTTCTTTGATGAATGGAGAAACTGACACTGAACCTCCCATCAGAAAGTGCGATGTGATATCAGATTATCATGTTTGCTTTACTTTTAGAACACCCAATTTTGCACATGTGTCCTTGTAAAAGACGAGATTTAATTTGCTTTTCGTCCTGTGTTTAGCAGAAAGCTCCTTTTAATTTCACCTTTCCTTGGCATATTTGGTCCTGTTTTAAGGATGCCTGAGCTGTAAATTTTTGACTCCTGATAATTTAGATATTGCATTGTTCCTTTGGAGTAGGGGGCGGGGTACAAATACAATTAATCTGTTTATCCATAGTTCCATACAATTCTTTGTTTCTAGATAAGAGAAGAAATATATCCAAAAGTTCAGAAGATCCCAAAAAAAAAATATATATATATATATATATGTCCAAAAGTTCATGCTTTTTGTACAGAAACATAGAACCATAGATGGTAAATAGTAAGTACAATGATGAACTCCGCGCATGTTTGATGATTTTACACGTCTCATGATATGTACTTGTCATATCATATGTGGATTTCCTTGGTAAAAAAATGTAAGTAGTATTCACCCCATTAAAAATAAATGAGGAGCCCATGACCACAAAAATTAATGTTTTGATGAATACATAAATTGAAATATGTAAAAACCTTTAGATATATTCTAAATCATGTCAATAATGTATACATAAAAAATGATGAAAATTTAATCTTATTTCAATAGCCATTGAGATAGGAGGAAAAGAAATATAAAATTTGAATTGTTGATTTTCGTTTATGCTTGATGCACATGTAAATGAAATCAAAATGATATGATTTTTTTTTGTATACGTATGATATATATCCATCAATTAGTTTTGTTATTTAAGAGTTCAAAATGTAGTTATTTGATATTTAATTTTCTAGTTACCCATGGGTCACAATAAATTGTGTTCATTTAATCCCTCCTCTTATATAGTGTCCGTTTGGCAAACCAAGGAATATCAATAAAATAATGCTATCCGATTAGTAAAAATTGATTAGTAGTTGTTGGAAGAGTAAAAAGAATAGTGATGTTTAGAGCTATTTGGATAGTGAAAATATTGTTTGGCAAATGACAAGTAGAATAGTATTGTGTTAAATATTTTTAGAGCTATTCGAATAGCTATTCCGCTATTCGACCAAATAGGAGAAATAGCGGATTAGCAATTTTTTAGAGCTATTCGAATAGGTATTTTATGTTTGGCACATGGAATAGCTATTATTTTGCTATTCTATTTCAATTTTTGGTTGCCAAACACACCCTATAATGAATAATGAATAGCAAATACAATTAAATTTTGTTTGAACTTTTGAATGATTGTTGAAGTGGACTATGGACCTATCACCTATGGTATATATTTATATATTTTAGAAATGCCAAAAGATGCTGTTCAAGATACTGCATCGCGTTTAGTGTATAATATCAAACAGGGGCATCAGGACTCAGGAGTAATACTTTATGCAATCAATAATATAAATATAATAATATATAATAAACAATCAGTATGGATCGCTCCAAGTAATAAATTCGGTCAACTATAATTTGAAGAAAAACTATTTGTATAGATTTTTAATCCAAGCAATAATCAACTTGTAGCATTAAATGAAGAAGTGTGTGATGTTCCTAGTGTTGTGAACTATAATAATTTGTTGATTTGCCAACTTTTGAATTGAAGTCTGAAATGGTGTGCTCAGATTTGTTGCAACGAAGACTTGTAAAGTATTTCGTGTTGTATCAAGCTCTTTAGCAAAGTCGCAAAGATATATACATATATTTTGCTCTCTCTTTCTTTTAGAAACTTCAACAGGGTGAAAATATATAAGTTTACTAATGCAGTATCAACCATTTTTTTTCTGGAAATGTTCTAACACACAGTAGGCAGCACGAACCAGTGGCACGATGTATTATTAGGACGTAAATAGTGTGAGTGTGTGACAACTCACAAGTAGTGAGTTGCACATGTAGCAGCTATTTACTGTTTGATGAAGACTTGATCCAAAGTTGATCAAAAACATATGAGTATTGCAAAATGGACAAAAGAAATTAAACTATGATTTAAATTGAAATATCTACAAAAACGACTCTTTGTTGGATCAGACAAATTAAACTTTTTTTAATCCAATCAAGAGTCTGCACGTGGCCAGATACATAGCCAGCCAGAGAGAGGGGGCTTGCCCAACTTGAAAATTGGCTGATTAATCCAAATAACAAGTCAAATAAAATTGCCTTTCAGTATTGGGTACCTTGTTGTCTAGTGGGAAGAGATTTTAAATTATAGATCAGTTATCACTTATCAGTACATGGGCACTGTCAGGCCAGTGGTTTTTCTGTAACCTGTAGCAGCTGCTAATTTTCTTTTCCAAGTGGTGAATTATTAATTACAACTAACTCAAGTTTTAATACTTTAATAACAGGGCTTGTTGCAATACTTTGATCTGGTAGAAGGCTGCCTTGACATGATAAGTGCCCAAGAATCTGCAGGGAATTTTAAATATGACTGGATTGTGCGAACCCGGGTAGACGGGTACTGGACGAGTCCTCTGGGTTTTGAGGCCTTCAAGCCGGGTGCGTATGTCGTCCCAGAGGGGTCCCGGTTTGGTGGGTTAAATGACCGCTTAGGTGTTGGTGATCGAAACACGTCTGAAGTGGCATTATCCCGACTATCCCTCATTCCACAATTAGAATCAGCCGGTTTCCATGATCTTGATTCAGAATCGGCGTTTCGTGCACAGCTCCAAGTAAACAATATATCTGAAGTGGAACTTAGACTTCCATTCTGCATCTTGTCAGATCGTCAGTATTCGTACCCACCAGAAAAGTACGGTGTGCCAGTTGCATCGATGGATAGCCAGGGCCCACTAAGTGGTACCAAGTGCCGGCCATGCAAGCCAGTATGCAAAGGTGAGTGCCTGGCACTAGTGGGACCCAGGATCGATATGGGGTGGGGCTGGACCGAATGGAGAAACAATACCATCAAACTGTGCAATGCCACTGAGCCGTGGGAGAAAGGCTGGGAGAAGATTTTTGATAATGTCGCCGGTCAGGTGGCGGCCATTGTGAGGCGTAAAATCAATGAAATGAAGCTTGATGAGTGTGTGCAAGAGATGGATGGGTTGAGGAAGAAGGTGAAGACATGGAATGGTCCCAACTCGACCGAGATATGTAAGTTGGGTTTGCCGCAAACCCGATGGACATCGAAGAAATTGTCTGTTTAGATTCTTGTTACCTGGCTCAAATTCTGGTTACTTTTCTCTTTTGACATTTTTGTGAGCGTATGCGCTCAAAATAGAATTCTATACAGTGTAGAGAACAGAAGAGAAGTATAGATTTTGGCACATATGTGTATATAGAGGTACATTAATTGGATTTGTTAATTTTCAGATGCTTGTAAATTTTGTACATTAATTGGATTTGTTAATTTTCAGATGCCTGTAAATTTTAGCTTTTAGAGAAGGATATATCTGTCCAGAAGAATCATATTCCTCTTTACTCATAGCTGTCCTTTTCATTAATTCCTTGTAGAGTTGTAGCAAGTTAGCTTGTAATTGGTACCAAAATTTATGACCTTCTCTTCATGGAAATGGAACAGAGAAAGCAACAAGGCATACCACATACCCTAGTTTACAGTTTAAAGCATACATGTACACTTTCTTTAGATTTGATACCTTTTTTTTTTTCTTTACTAAAGTTTGGTTGTATTCAGTTAATTGTATAGAAAGATATCGGTGGTAATTGGGATGGTATTTTAGTACCAATTAGGGTGGAGCTGGTGTAGGACTGGTGAAACCTGGTCAGGCATCGCTGTCATGGTTTGGTGAATTGGTCTGTTGCTTGATTGCTTTCCGTGATCTGATAAACAATTGACAAATTGGGGCGTTTTAGACATGCTGGGTAAATGTTTAGTACAATAATATATAATCTATAATACAGTTAGAGAGAATTTAATGCCTTGACGTTTTCTAAGTATATGCCATATTATCATCTCTACTATGCTTCAATTTGTTTCTCTGCTTTTCTTTTGACCGTATGGCGCAAATATTTTGACCCTCTCTCCTTGTTGAAAGGGATGATGTATTTGTATTTCCATGTTCTTTTGAATACAGTAGAACAAGTTTTGACAAAACTATTTTGTGGGCCTTTCCTTTTCTCAATTGGGCTGATGTAGGAAAAGCAGACCCCGCTTCTCTCCTATCCAAACAATTTCCTTTTTTCTGATGTACTGGACTACTGGTACAATTACCAGTAAACTGGTTTAACTTTACCTGATTACCAGTTAACTGTTTTTTACCAACAAATTACCCAGATTTGCTGAAGTTTTACTGATTTTCTCAATTCTCACTGATTTTGAACGTCTAAACGATCAACAAAATTATCATATTTTTCGTTATACGGACGAAACGGTTAAAGTAATTTCTTTTGATCATTACTTAAATGAAACGATTAAGTAGGATCATAGCTATTTTTGTGATCGTTTGTCATGTTTCCCCCGCACCCCCTCCCAATATTACAAGTCACTCAATCTAAACCGGCTATTATAGATCAGTCAAGAAAAGTCATCAGTGCTGATAATCTCTTATGTTCAATCTTGTAGCATCATCATCGCTCTTTTCAGGTCGCTTTCTAATTCATATACGTGAAAGTTGCAAATTCCCTTCAGAGATATAGGATTTTTCTAAATTAGGAAACATTGTAAATGATTCACAAAAACTTTGTCAGACCTTGAACAGAAAAAATTCCGATATGCGGGCGACCAATTTGGCAAATTTCAAAGATATATGGAATATAAAAAATTGCTAAAATTTATCATTCACTAAATCAAATTCTCTAAAATTCCTCCGTTCATGCAAAATTCATCTACTTTTCCTCTGCTCCCCTTCATTTTCTTCGAAACAAGCATGACAATTCCACCAGGTGAAAGAGGCGGACAGAGCAACGGCACACGGTCGGGTTCTTCCTCAAGCTCCCCCTCCCATTCTCGCTCACATTCGCGTTCCAGGTCTCGCTCGAGGTCATACGATTTCACTTCTTCATCATCTCCTTCTAGAAGTGATAGCTCGTTGAACGGCTCCCCTCTCCACACAAGAAGGGATTGTGCCTCAAACAACATGCTACGCGAAGTAATGGAGAAACACAACGATATTGAGCTCGAGAAAATAGAGGTTATGCGCGAATATACGGCAGTTATGGATAAGCATTTGGAATTGCAGAAAAAGCAACTCGAAAGGAAGCAAAAGCTAGTAGAATTAAAGGAGAAACGACTCAACGAGAAGAAACGGCAAATGGAAGCAAAGCGGAAGCATTGGAAGGCTGAAAGGGTTGAGAACTTGCTTCAAATAGATGTGTCGAAGTTGTCGGAGACTCAGAAGAAGGTATACTATATGGAGCTTGAGAGAGCTAAGAATGATGAATGATGAATGAAGTTTTTTGTGTGCTTGTAATTGTTCTGTTTTCATTTATTTTATCTTATGATGTCCAAAATGTTCTTTAACTTGTCCAGACAGATGTTTAATTTACAGAGATACTATATTTCATACTTTTTTTTTTTTATATAAAAATGGTTTTCTTTTCTTGAAATATTTCCCCACATTGACTACTGCATGTGATATATTTAATTTAATTTTAGTTCATACCACATTTTATAATTATCAATTGCTAATTTTAGGAACAAGAGTTATTAGTCTTTACATAACAAGCTTCTAATTCAATAGTTAATTAGCTAAAGCTACTGTGATATATTGTTCATTGTAAACAAAGTTTTCAGCCCAAGTTTTTTATGAAAATTTTGCTACTATCCAAAAAATTGGCCGTTAATTGTACTCAAAATTAATGGCACTGTTTAAAACTTAATTTATTATTGTCTAACTGACAGTCACATGCTTCACTTAAAAGACAATTGTCATTTGTCACTTCCATGTGTAGGCTTAGTTTGCTGAACTTTCATTTATCATTAGAATGATACTCTTGACCTTCAAAAAAACTTGTTCCAATTTATTGGTAATATATATATCACAGTATCTGTATCTATATCTATATCTATACTCCTTTTAAAAAAGGTAAGGATTGGACCCTCTATTAATAGTCATAGTCTAACTCCCATCTTAATCTCTATCTATCAAATAATGAAAGGCTCACATTGCATCAATTTCATATTGTATTCCTCTCCATTTCTGCCTCAGCACAAAATCGAAGTGGCAAATTTGTCTAACTAACATTTTAAAGTATTGACTGCTAAAGTCACAAACCCATTTCTTCTCTTCTCTTTGACTCTTTCACCCTATTTAGCTTGAATGAAAATTAAAATTGCCCGCAGCAGCGTGCGGGTACGCTTGTAGTCATAAAAAAGATCACATCTGAAAATTGATCAACGGCTTCACATGTATGAACCAACAACACATAGTTGGTTGGTGGGGTGGCCATTTACCACCAGCCTTGATTTCCATTGAAGAAAATAGATTATTGCAATCTGCAATGGAGCCTTCTTGGATTTAATTTGTTTATGCCAAATGTAATTTTTTAAGCTTGAGATGTGTGGTGGACAGGTGAATACAGATGTAACTTGAATAAGGTTCATAGTTTATTATTACACACTGCCCACCTCAATCACAAATCAATGCACAAAGAAATTAATTTGTTTGAATCAATATATTTTTTAAATCGCCTTTATCAATAAACTTATTGCTTTAACTCGATAAATGTAAAGAAAACATGATGTCAGTTTCAATATTACTAGTTTATAATTAATTGTTGTAATGACTGAGGTAAACTTCAGATTTATCTATATGAAATTTAAATATAAATATATACTCCATAAAGAGAGGTAGATTTTCAAGCACTTCAACTATGCCACATCATCACTATTATTAACCATTGATTTTGTTTAAAACTCTTCATCTACTTTGATCCAATGACTTGTATTTTTTTTTTCTCATTAAATAAGATTAGCATTTAAAATGGTCCAACATTTATATATGTTATTATTTATAAATTATTGTATTATTATTATTATTATTTACTTACATAAAAATTTACAATTTTTTTAAGTTTTGTTTAATATAAATATTTGATACCACTTTTCGGGGTGAAGGCCGAGTAATAGCTCTGGTAATTTTAATAATGTATATGGTTACAATTTCTGAAAAGAAGTACCCACAAATTGTACGTATAAAATTCCTCAACTAGTCCTCTTTTGTCACCGTCTTTGAATACAGCATGCCAACTTTATGTTCCAATTTGACCCTAATTAGCTTTTAGCCCCTAATATTCAAACTTTGAATATCTTTATTCACTGATAACTCTATAAATTAAACAAAGAGTCATCAATTTAAATTAAACCAAAAAATCTTAAAATTTTCAGTTCAACATTCAAGTTATAATATCTCAAGCTTTCAGTAGCCCACAGATAGATATATCCGTTAGCAAACCAGCAATACAAGATGCACAATTCCACAACTTTTTAGCAGCAACCCACTGACTTAATTAGTTTGAGCCCATTGCATTCAAACAGAAAATTGGAGCCCATTTTCAACACTAGACCATGGGAGAACATGTTTATAAATAATAAAATATTAATGTTTGTTCATTTTTTTTTTCAAAAATAAAAATGTATACAAAGAAAACTTTAAAAATAGAAAATTTTTGTTTAACCTTATATTTTTATATGATGAATTTATTAAGCACCATAAATCACGATTTCGGAAACGATAACATAATTTTTGAAACATTAGCATTTCGGATTGAAATGCTAACATTAGCACAATAGTCTAACTCTTTATGTATATTGCTTCAAAATATTACTATATATAAGCATTGCAAATTGGCCACAAAACAATGAACTTAAAATATACAATTATCTCTATCACAATCAATCAGGTTCGTCTGTTTTGCCCTCGTGCCATGTGACAAGTCCAGTTTTTTTTTTTTTTGAAATCCTGACCAAGTCCAGTTAGTTGAGTTCATCGTCAAACACGACTGTGTTTTAATGTTTATTATTCTCTCCACTCTCATGCATTACATATATATCTTGTTGACTTTTTTTAAACGAAAGTTGTTCGTTCAAGAAATCAGAAAACCCAATACAAATTTACAACTAATACCAATGAAAACGAAAGCATTTAATTTGGGACAAACTGTTGACTTTGATTAATCATACTTCTCTGCCTTTCTTTGAACTTGCTGTTCATCAGGAAAGGAAGAGCAAGTTATATATAGTAGTAAGCAGAAAGAAAATCGAAGGAATGCGCAGAGGATCTGAAGACAGACTGTTTCTTCAGCCGTCGGAAGAACCGGTGAAGTTGGCGCCTCCCCTCTCTCCGGCAACACAAGATAGCATGAAGTTCATCAAGCTCCTGCAGAGGCACAGCAATCTTCTTGCACTGATTTACCGTCCCGTTTTGTTATGCCTATTGATTTTCGTCACTGTCGCCTGGTTACGTTATTACACTCAGGATCCCGTGAGCTACTTGTCGATCCCTGATGTGAATTCTGGCACCTCGCACGTTGCGATTTGCCTTGTTGGAGGTGCCCGGAGGTTTGAATTGACCGGACCAACCATTTTGAAGCATGTACTGAATGTTCTCCCGGAGGCGGATCTGTTCGTGCACACCAACTTAGATGAGAATACGTTCAAGCTCGGATTGCTTAAATCAGCACCACGTGTGGCAGAGGTGAGGATAAGGAGGCCACTGGTGATTCCCGAGACCGACGAGCAAAAGAAGGTGCTTTTGGCTAGTTCGTCGTCTAATGGAGTTCAGGTTTGTGACATTTTCAAAAATGCTTTTAAGAAAATATATCAGTAGGTTTTGTAATACCTTTTCTGATTTTGATTTTTATATGTTGTAGAAGAGTATACTGGTATTGATGACCGTTATATTATAATTTATTTTGCCTAATTGTCTAATAACAACATATTGACTAATTAATCTTAGAAACAGAGATGAGTTTCAATTAAATTATGATGCCTGATTAGTTGAGTTAATATTATTCTAGCTTCTTTCTTTTTTTCTTATCTGTCCTTTTGGAAAGATTTTAGAGCAATAAACATTATTCATCACAATTTTTTTCAATTGAAATATCTTTACATCCATATTGATTGTGCCTTTACAGGGTCTGTTGCAATACTTTGACCTGGTAGAGGGTTGCATTGACATGATTGGCAGGTATGAATCTCGAGGCAACTTCACATATGATTGGATCCTGCGCACTCGGGTAGATGGGTACTGGATGGGTCCATTGGATCCAAAGGCCTTCAAACACGGTTCATACGTTGTGCCAGTAGGATCCCGATACGGCGGCCTCAATGACCGCCTCGGCATTGGCAATCGGTTCTTTTCGCAAGTGGCATTGTCGCGAATGTCCCTCATTCCTGATCTTGCCTCAGCCGGGTTTCATGACCTCAACTCCGAATCTTCGTTCCACGCACAGTTAAAGTTATATAATATATCTGCTGAGGAAGTCAGAATCCCGTTCTGTATCTTATCCGATCGTTGGTGCAACTACCCGCCAAAAAGATGGGATCTGCCCATTGCATCAATGGGTAGCCCCGGTCCCCTGAACGGGGCTTATTGCCGACCATGCATTCCGCAATGTAAAGGCAAGTGCTTAGAATCGGTGGTCATGGATTGGGATGAACAGTTCAGCTGGATTGAGTGGAGAAAAGGTAGCCTCGAGCTATGCAACGCGAGCCACCCGTGGGACGATGGCTGGGAAAAGATTTTCGATAAAGTTGCCGGCAAAGTGGGGGCAAATGTTAGGCGCACATTTAACGAAATGAAGGCAGAGGAGTGTATGAGGGAATTGGAAGAGTTGAAGGGGAGAACCGATATATGGAACGGCCCTGATCCGACTGAAATCTGTAATTTGCATTTATCACATGTATAATAGAAATCAGATTGCTATTCAATTTTTTTCTTTTCGGTTCGTTTTCAATTTTTTGAATCCACTGACTGGAGAATGTATATTTTTATTGCTTTAGAATTTCAAAATATTGTAAGCATTGCCTGTAACTGTAAGTTCATCAGGGATACAAAGTATATAAACTATCAGGTTCAGTTTCCGACTAGCCAGTGGCTCGTGCCAGATCGATCCAGTTCATCTCGAAACGCTGCTGGTTATTCTATTCTCTGCACTCCAACCTCCCATGCAATTCTTGTTGACTATAATTTAAGTGATAAGATTCGCTTCTTTTGAGGAGTTTGGGCATAAATTATACGATTTTCTAGTGAAATTTAAAATTTTCGAGGGATAACACGTTGACTTTGCAAGTTTGCATAAGCATACACATCTTCCTTCATCGAACTTGATCTTCACAAGTTCAAACAGAACCAGCAAAATCAGAAGCAAATTGTAATTAAAAAAAAAGGAAAATTGGAAGAATGCGCAGAGAATCCGAAGATAGAGCATTTCAGCCGTCCGAAGAATCAGTGAATTTTGCACTTTCTATCCCTCCAGCGATACTTGATGGCAAGAAGTTCAAGCTTTTGCGGGGGCACTACCTTGTGCTGATTTACAGTCCGGTTTTACTGTTCCTGTTAATTTTCATCACTGTTGCTTGCTTCCATTATTACAGTCAGGATCCAGTGAGCTATTTCTCAGTCCCCGATGTGAATTCTAGCGCCCCGCGCGTCGCGATTTGTCTGGTTGGAGGTGCCCGGAGGTTTGAATTAACCGGACCCTCCATTCTGAAGCATGTATTGGATGTTCTCCCGGAGGCGGATCTGTTCGTGCACACAAACTTAGATAAGAACACCTTCAAGCTCGGATTGCTTAAATTGGCCCCGCATGTAGCTGAGGTGAGGATAAGGAGGCCGCTGATAATACCCGAGACCGACGAGCAACGGAATATGCTTTTGGCTGGTTCGGCGCCTAATGGACTTCAGGTTTGTAACATTTTTAAAATACTTCTAAGAAAACATGGGATTGTTTTTTTTTTTTTTTTTTCAGTTCATTATTTTAGGATATAGTGTAGGGAAAATGATGAAATATATTTGCAAGTTTTGTTTCTGATTTCAACTTGAAATGATGTAGAAGAGTTATACTGACAATGATGACCACAATACCATTTTCTATTTGGTGCATTTACAGTCTACTGTTGCCTAATTCACTATTATTAATTACATCATGGCTAAATCCTGGCCACAGATTTGTATTATTTTAAATAAAATTCGACCTTTGAATATCTTAGAAATTCAGTCAATTATATTTATTCTGTGGTCACTTTTTTTGGTTATTACTTTGAAGTATCAACATGTATATATAGTATTGCAGCTTTTCAAGTTCTCTTGAATTCAAGAACAGGAACCATGTTCTTTTTTCTTTTATATGTTTTTTTGGAAATTAAGATTTATCCTTACTATATATAAAAGCATATTGGAAAAAATGACATGAAAGGGCTATTTTCTCCAAATAAGAAATCTGAACCGTTGATCATTTTTTTGGATAGATCAGAACTGTTGATTTACGTTAATGTCCGTTGACATTAATGTCTCAGCCTATTAAAATTTAATGCTGCCCATATCAATTTCCTCAATCTAAGGCCCATTACATATTATCTTAAAAATTTATTATAAGAAGTAACAATAACAATTTCAGTCCAAATCAATGCGTGGCCTCTTTACTAGTAGCCATAAACATACATCACATTTTTTCAATTATTTTATCTGCTGTACTGTACATTCATATTGTGCTTTTCCAGGGTTTGTTACAATACTTGGACCTGGTAGAAGGCTGCCTCGACATGATTGGTACGCATGAATCCCAACGCAACTTCACATACGATTGGATCCTGCGCACTCGGTTAGACGGGTACTGGTCCGGTCCGTTGGATTCAAACACCTTCAAGCACGGTTCATACGTCGTGCCTGTAGGATCCCGATACGGTGGCCTCAACGACCGTCTCGGAATTGGCAACCGCTCCTCTTCGCAGGTGGCTCTGTCCCGACTGTCCCTTCTTCACCAACTCGCCTCTGCTGGGTTTCACGATCAAAACTCCGAATCTTCGTTCCGGGCACAGTTGACAGTACATAATATATCTGTAGAGGAACTCAGATTCCCGTTCTGCATCTTAACAGATCGCTCAGTTCACTACCCGCCAAAAGTGTGGGATCTCCCCGTTGCATCCATCAGTAGCCCCGGTCCATTGAACGGGGCTTACTGCCGACCGTGCATTCCGCAATGCAAAGGCGAGTGTGTCGAAGCAGTTAGCATGGAGTGGGACAAGAATTTCAACTGGATCGAGTGGCAAAATGGTACGCTTGAGCTATGCAACGCGAGCCAACCGTGGCAGGAAGGCTGGGAAGAGATCTTCGATAAAGTTGCTGGCAATGCTGCGGCAAATGTGCGACGCAGATACAGAGAAATGAAGATGGAGGAGTGTGCGACGGAATTGCAGGATTTGAAGGGAAAAACGGGTCGATGGAACGGTCCCGATCCGACTGAAGTTTGTAATGTGCGTTTAGTACAAATTCAATCGAAAAACTAGATTAGTATTGATCAATATTCGTTTTCTTTGCTTTTCAATGTAATGCATTAGAACTGATTGATTAGTTGTTATAATATATGTTTGGAACATTTAGAATTCCCTTTTCAAGTAGGAAATTTTGTGTATGTATTTCTAATCGAATGCATACAATCAAACCATTGTGTAATTTCATTTTTAAGATGATTTCAGAATTAATGCAGCTGTTCGTATAGTTCGACTCGTCAAAAATTTAGAAAGCCAGACAACTTTCATTTGCATTACCAGTGAGGACTCAGGAGGAGCTTTAGTTTGGGCCTTTGGCAAGTTCTAAAATAAGGCTGAAATATCCATTTGTAATGTAATGGCTGGTTGATATCTCAGTCTTAATTAAAGACAAAAAGTTCAAAATGTTAGTCAAATTGGATTGGCTTGGGCCCTCATTTTAGGAGTAAAAAAAAATATATGCTGAAAGAATTAATTAATTAATTAAGCTGTGCTGATAAAATATCCAATTGTTAAAGTACTTCAAAGATATTACAAAAATGCGTGGGCCTTGAGAAGTAGAAAATAACAGTAAATATTCATAAATGTATTGTTGATAACATGTTTTTTTTTTTTTTTTGGGTAGTAGGATTGTTGATAATTTTAAATTAGCAGATCATAAGATCAATGGCTTCACATGTATTTATGATCCTATCCTTGCTTGTTCGGTTGGTGCTGGGGTTTTTTTTACCACCAGCCTAATTTCCTGAGAAGACAATTAATTATTGCAATTTGCAAAAGAAGGTTCTTAAGTCTAATTAAATTATATCACGCATAATTTTCTAGATCGAGACATTTGGTGCTGGTTGGTATACAGATTCAATATATAAAGCATGTGTTTAGATTATTCTTTAATGGGTACTTAGATCGCACCTGCTCAATTAATTAAAACGAGTGCTGAATTGCGGATGGATGGATGTGAACCGTTGGATTGTATTGAGATACATCAGGTCCAAATCATGAGACAATCCAACGGTTTACATGTTGTATTAGGTCCAGATGCTGCATTGCAAGTTGCATACGACAGAGGATATGACTTGACTGAAATCACGTATGAATGTTTCAAACTAATTTATTTTTTATAAATATGTCGTACATATAATAATTTTATTTATTTGAGGCCTTTACCTCTAAACTTATAGCTTCAATACTATATAATATTTAACTAGTTTTTTTTTTTTTTTTATGTGATACTTAGTCAGTTTCTTACACTTTTGTTAAAAGAAACATTTTTTTTTAATTAATGCAAATATTTTGAAGCATAGTAACTAATTATCAAAAGTTAAGGATCTATTCATTAAAACCTCCAGAAAAGGCCATCCATGTAATTTATTATTGTAATTTGCACATGTCTGAAACAGTCTGTGAGTCCCAGATTTTCAAATTTAAGCACTAATTGCCAATTAATGCTTAAACAAATACAACCATCCGTTCCAGTTAAAACCTGCCGCCAAGTCCAGTTTGCACCAAACACCACAGGTTCTCTAAATTCCTGATTCTCTGCTGCTCAATATATACTGCGTTGCGCTGCATAAGAACCGTTGGATCACCTTAGGATCTGTGTATGTTCGAATCTTGAGACGATCCATCGGTTCTCTGCCTCTCCCGGGCAATACAGTTTTTTCAACTTTCCAAGCAATTCAATCTCCTGAAGGAATAAGGAAATTAAGCTTTATATAAATTGCTAGTTGCTTTTAACAAAATTTAAGAGACAATAGGTTGACTTTGAACAAGTTTCAGCCATTGCTTCGTGGATTATTAATTCATCCAGAGCCAGAAAAATAAAAGCAGAGCAAAATATTAACAAAACGCAAATTGAAGCAATGTGCAAAGAATTCTGACAAGATGATCTCGTTTCCGCAGCGGAGGTTCCTTGCTCGGATTTACCGTCCGATTCTACTATGCCTATTGATTTTCATCATTGTTTCATGCTTAAATCATAGCAAAGGAGACCTCGTGAGCCGATTCGCGGTATCTTCTGTGCATTCTGGCAATTCGCGCATCGCAGTTTGTCTGGTCGGAGGTTCCCGGAGGTTCGAATTGACCGGACCCACCATCTTGAAGCATGTGTTGAATGTTCTTCCAGAGGCTGATCTGTTTGTGCACAGCAACTTCGATGACAACAGCTTCAAGCTCGGATTGCTGCGATTGGCCCCGCGCGTAACCGAGGTGAGGATAAGGAGGCCGGTGGCGTTCCGTGAGACTGATGAACAAAGGAAGCTGCTTTCTGCTCTTTGGTCGCCTAACAAATTACAGGTTTGTTTGAATTAAAAAGAGTGAATTAATGTTGAAGTTTCAAGAACAATTTCTATTAATCGAGATCGAATTGAATATGCATCAATGTCGTACTTCACAGGGTTTGTTACAATACTTTGACCTTGTAGAGGGCTGTCTCGACATGATCGGCAAGTACGAATCCGAAGGAAACTTCACATACGATTGGATTCTTCGGACCCGTTTAGACGGGTACTGGAATGGTCCTCTGGACTCGAAGGAATTCAAGCAGGGTTCCTATGTCGTACCCGAGGGATCCCGGTTCGGTGGCCTCAACGACCGCCTCGGAATCGGCAATCGCTCATTTTCAACAGTGGCGCTGTCACGGCTGTCGCTTATTCCGCGACTGGCATCAGCGGGGTATCATGACCTCAACTCGGAATCTGCATTCCGCGCGCAGTTAAAAGTATCTAACATACCCGCAAAGGAGCTCAGGTTTCCGTTTTGCATCTTATCGGATCGACAGTATAAGTACCCGCCGGACTGGTACGGAGTGCCAGTTGCATCTATTGGTAGCCCCGGTCCACTGAGTGGCGCCAAGTGCCGACCGTGCATTCCGCAGTGCAAAGGCGGGTGCATGAAAAGGTTAAACATGCGGGACAAATGGTACGGTTGGACCGAGTGGCGAAAAGGGAGTCTCGAGCTGTGTGACGGGAGCCGACCGTGGCAGGACGGCTGGGAAAGGATCTTTGATGAAGTTGCCGGCGCGGCGGCGGCGGAAGCGAGGCGCAGAGTGAAGGAGATGAAGAGTGAGGAATGTGTGAGGGATGTGGAGGAGCTGAAGAGGAAAGCCAAGAGATGGAACGGCCCTGATCCTGTTGAGATCTGTAATTTGGGTTTGTCACATGTTCAACCAAAATCTAGAAATTGATTCATTTAATTCTTTTTATCCTTATGGGTGCTGTTTAAATGGTGATCATTGCAAATCTGATCTTTTTTTCAAAAAGAAATAAATACAAAACTTAAAAATTCTAAATCACCGCTAATCAACAAATCAAAGGAACATCAAAACAACATTATTATTCAATTTAACTTACACGACAAGACTTCCATTTCTTATTAAAAAATAATGTAATTTTGAAGATAAGAATTAGCTAGCATAGCCCCGAAAACAACCAAGTGCACTTCTCAAAAGGACAAGGTATCATGACCAATGTACTTGCTGCAAAATCATATACATAAGGTTTGCAATTAAATGGATCAATAAAATAAATACAGCCTCCTCTTAATCTATCAGCAGAAGCTGCGGTTGTTGAAAAACTGTTAACCGCCGCTGAGAGACCACTTACCATCTCCAAGAAAATAATTTCATCTCCAGTTTCATTAATCTTGATCCAACAAGGTTGCTCATCCACTCCTTTGTAAGTAAGCCTGTATATTTTAAATTTTGATTCCAAAGGAACACCTTCCACGTAATACCAATTGACTCTCCAAGTTTCTCCACTAGAGACAACAACGTAAGATTTTAATCTCCAAATGTAGAGCAGCTGACCTCCAAGCGGTGGTGCCGCTTGTGCATCCATAATATCATCCTCGTGTGGTGGTATCGTGAACAACCAATTTCTTAGGTCTTTTAGAGTTAGAATAAAAAAACAATCCTTGACAATAACAACTGAAGAAGGAATCACCTTCTTGTTCTTTCCACCTCCCATTGTGAGGATCAAAGGTGACCCACCGATCAACACCACTCCGATGTTGCCAATGACCAACAATCAAAATTCTATGTTAACGAATATGACCTAATTTTGTCCCGACCATATAGGACGAGCAAGATTTACGTTGATCATGAACAAGTGGGACAACTAGCTCATCATTGGTTAGGGGGTTGAAGAGAGAAATAATACCAGTACAATTGTTGATGATAGGGAGGTAGTTGTTGGATGACCCTCTAATCCAACTCGATTCCTTGATAGGAATTGTAAGCATTTCTGCATAAGATATGGAGTACAAACGGAGTCTCGTCATCGGGATGGATATATAATCTCTTGGTTTTTGGTGGAACTCAAGAAGCCAAGGAACATACAATGGGAAGTCCGAAAGCGGTGTCGAGGACCGCCAACTCTTACAGGTAAAATGAACATGGACATAATCAAGAAGGCGAGGGAGCTTTCTGGCAATGATGTAGACAAGGTCTGAAGGAAGATTGGACCAATCGTTTTTGTCGCTAATCAATTTCTCTTGTGTTGCCATTGTTTGAATTTGTGATGATTATTAGGAGTTAAGAACGGAACCACCAATTTTGGGGTTTTAAGGTTGAAGTAAATATAGTTGACTATATTTGTATTTTGTAATGATTCCGATAATATTGTCCTTGTTTTCCGATAAGAAGAATCTCAGGCAGTTCGATATTACATGTGTATATATATAATTTTTTTAATAGAAAGATATTACATATGTATATGTATCTCACCAATATAGCAGTTGTCAACTAATTAGATAGACATCTTTATTTTTAGCATTTAGCAATTTATGTATCTATACACAATGAATAGATCTATTTATTGATTTCAATTAATTAGTATTATTTCTATCTTTATCTTTATTCTTATTTCATTTATCAAGCGTATCCAGTAACGGTCAAGATTTCCTGATTGATTTTCATTATCAATATCAACCGCTAGATAATTTGTTAAAGGGCAGAAAAATTTTTATTTAATGGCAGTGTGTGTTGAAAGTCCAATTTAGTTCATTTCAAATTTGTTACATGTTTCCTACACAAAATATTTAAAATCGTAAAAGAAATCTCTCATACCTTCTCTTGATCAAGTAAATAAGGAATGTCATCAAAAGGAATCAGAAATTGATTTTCCTTAAAAATAACAATAAATGTAATTTCCTAATATCAAAACGGCAAAATTTTGTAGAGATTTTATAGGGTAAGATATCTTTCCATTATATTTTACATGTCATAACTCATTAAATCGGATGCTTACGTACAATCTATATATGTCAGCATATAAGTAGGATTTTTATTAGGGGTAGAAAAAAAATATTAAATAGTACAACTTTGTAAAACATATCATAATAATTATTTTTGTTTTGTCTACTTACAAGAGACACGACGTTCTCTGTAAAATCATCTGTAGCTTTGCTATGGGCATTCTACTAGTAAGGTGTTATCATCATTTGAAAACTATTTGCTATCCAACGATTTTTTTTTTTTTTTTTTTTTTTAACAGGGGAAGGCAGACAATATTTTTGTGAGAGATATATCTAATAGTATACAAAAAAGAAAAATATAAACAATAAAAGAGAGCTCCATCTTCTAGAGTTGGTATTTGGTCATATATTTCCAACAAAGAAAAGACTAATCATGAAGAGAAAATGCGTTTACCATGCGTGAGGCCGGTGCATGAGGTCCCCTGTTCTGTTCTATGTGTGTTATCAGAAATTTCTTTGATAAAAATATTTGGGATCTTGCTTAAATTCAAGTATTCAACAATTATCTGAACTGAAGTGACATGATTAATACCTAATGTCTATAGAAAAACCGTCCATAGCGTTCATAAGTTGCATTTCAGAATATAGCTGTTAAATTTTTTGTACATCTATGAATGTATGGACAACTTTTCAATAGACGCAAGATGTTTTTCAAGTAACAGATGCTTGCTAACAGCATTATCAGTTGCTACTTGCTACAATCAACATTAGGTACGGTTCTTTCAAGAAGTCAAGAACCAGGATAGTTTTAGAGTAGCGGTATCGTACAAGATGTATCTTGCTTGGTTAATAAAATGCTCTATGTTTAGAAACTTTTAGACCTCGGTTGGGGTGAATCTGGATTTGGAGTTCAGGACTTGGATTATCAGTGGTATATATGTTTTGTTTCTGTTGTATTCTGTATCAGACTTTGTTACTTTTAACTTTTCAAGTTATTTCGGTCCTTGGAAAATAAATATTAATGGAAGCTGACATACTCTCTTTGCTTTCATAAAAATATATAAATAAAAAAATGAACAGTTGTATTGCATCCAAATGAAAAGGTAATTAACAAACAAAAAATAACAAAAAATCTCTTATTTATTTAGTTTCTTTTGCATTTTTTTTTATGGTTGAACTCCCCTTTCCTTCTCTTCCTCCACATATATAAGCACCTAAATGGCACCTTATTTGTAGCGGTTGCATATCTAGACACACATTCAAATAATAAAACATATATCCGCCATTAATACAGAATTAATTCTGAATCTGCATATCTTCAGGCCGAGATCGATGAAGAAACCAGCTCTGTGTCTCTTTCTCATACTATTTTGCTTTGCATTTGCATCGCCCTTTGTGGGTGCGATGGCAACGCACACATGGAAGGTTCCGGCGATATACGTGTTCGGTGACTCGACCGCTGATGTCGGCAACAACAACTACTTGCCCGGTAATAAAGCGGGGGCGAATTTTCTGCCTTATGGCATCGATTTCCCCCACTCCAGACCGACTGGCCGGTTTAGCAATGGCTTCAACGGGATCGATTTTATTGGTATGATGTTTTGTTTATGCGCCTTAAATTTTAATCCTCCAGATATATTTAACTAATTTTTCGCTTAATATTAAGATAATTTTACTTTGCGTTGGAAGGGTGTTTCATTTAAATGATATGATCAGATAACAGTAAAGCAGAGCAGTTGTAGTGATTGATAATAGTATGTTTTTTGGAGACAACCGAGCTAGGTTGAAAAAGATAAAAATCCATTGGATTATCGTATACAGTGAAACATACATTATCTTGATATAAAAGAAGGGCCCATATCAAATCTGCCTCAAGAATTATTGGTCATGGTTGAAGAAGAAATGAAATGCACACAGACATATAATTTCGGCAGTTCTCTCTTTATTCCAAAGAAAGGTCTTTTCTTGAGAAGACGTTTTACCAACTTTTAGCATTTTAAATAGTAGGATGAATTTAATTTCAAAAAAAGGAAAGGGGCTATTGGGTTATATAATATGATATATGAGCAAATATAACGTGAGCTTGAGCTCACAGAGCCCTTCCGTGAGCACACCTCAAAAAACATATTAAATCACATCCAAATTTTGATTTATGGCCCAATAGATTATGTATATCAAAACCTTATGGGATACAAAAATTTTCTATTTTTGAAAATTTTTAAAGTATTTGCTTGATATTTTTTGGTCCTGAAAAGATAATCTGACAGGTTCGGAATCAGATGAAAATTTTCTTAAAAACATTTAAATTTCAGTAGCTTAACTCTCATCTCATCTTAATCATGTCATAAATTGCACTAACAATTTCACTTAATTTTATCGCATATGTACGTGTCGATGTATGTATGTAGACGTATCATTGTTTGTTTCTGGTTTACTATTCTAATATATATGTTTAAATTAATTTTAGAAGGTTTTATGTACTTTTGTAGCAAAACAAATGGGTTTCAGGAGCAGCCCCCCACCTTATCTCTCTCTCAGTAATGCCAGCAACCATCAAATAATCAAAGGGCTAAGAGGTGTTAATTTTGCATCCGCTGGTACTGGTATCCTCGACTCAACGGTGAGTGTTGAATTCTCTTATTTTTGACCCATTTAGCTATATTTACTGAAATTTCTCCGAATTACCTAATTTGGGATATTACAATAACTAAAAAGAATCAATTGCTTACTCTCTATTTCAACTTGTAGCCAATCCAATTAATGCTGGTATCGCCTTTTTTCCGAGTACGTAAAGCATGCCAAAAGTTGTCTGTTTTATCATTTTGTTAAGACCATTTGTCCTGGTCTTGAATGGATAAAATCTGTTAGTCTTGTTATAAGTGCATATATGTATCCTTTCTGATACTGGTAGCTAGTTGTGAATTTCAGATGGAGTATGGGGATACGAATCTTCAAATTTCAAATATTCCGTAACTTTTTTTTTTTGGCAAAGTATGATTACTATAAGAACACTAATAAAAAACAAAATAATTAGGGAGCTGCCTACATTACAATGACTCAACAAGTACAGTATTTTGAGGCACTGAAGTCAAAGATGGCAGCTCAGCCAAATGCTGATCAGGTCGCTCTGAGAATTTCCAAGTCTGTGTTCCTGATCAGTGCCGGTGGCAACGATGTTTTCGCTTTGTTTGCGACGAACAAACTGCCAAACAACACTGACGTATTGCTCTTCCTTGAATCCGTGGTGTCAAAATTTGAGATCCACATCAAGGTATCTTCCAATTTTTTTCTAACTTAACGAGCAAAGTGATGACTATAATTCGTGTAGCTAGCTTATTTTTATCAAGTGCCCAAGAAAAATAAGTTACTAGTTAAGTAGTTAAGATGATTGTAAGTTGTAACAACCAGATTTTACCAGCAGGCTCAGCTTGAACAGTAAAAAGATATAAAGAAACAAAAAAAATGGCTAAGATATGAAAAATCATTTAAGCTACAGTACCGTTTGGTACACTACATATGCACCTACTAATTCCATACCAGAATTCTTGATGGGCAAAACAAAAACGTTCAATTGAACAACAAAAAAGTTTCAATCTCAGCTTGTATTACTTTCTGTAGAATTTATACGGCTCGGGAGCCAGAAAATTTGCGGTGAACAATGTGCCATATATTGGTTGCGTGCCTTCTGCTCGGCTACTTAACCCAACCGGTGGCTGTATCGACGGCATGAATCAGGTGGCGAAGGGTCTGAATGATGCAGTTGCTGCTCTTTTCAAAGAGCTTTCTGTTGCATTGCCTGGGTTGGAGTATTCCATCGGGAACACCTTCGAATTCTTAGCAACCGTAATTTCAAAGCCCCTGTCCTTCGGTAAGTTGCCAGCATCGTATAATTACTTATCATTATTATTTTTTGAGACATATCATATGTCATTTATGTACATATTCATTACCCAATCAAGACTTCAGGAATGGAATAATGCAAAGTTATGAATCTCGTATCTTTAATTCCATAATTTAATTCTATAGCAGTTCTATAAAAAAAAAATATCTAACAACTATTTTTACATTTCCTTCTTTTATAAATGGCTCTTTTCAGGGTTTACAGAGGTGGATAGTGCATGCTGCGGAGGTGGGAAATTGAACTCGCAGTCCTCTTGCACACCAAACGCTACATACTGCACGAACCGCAACCAGTATGTGTTCTGGGACTCGGTGCATGGGAGCCAGGCAACTGACAAAATAGCAGCTACGTTCTTCTACAATGGGCCAGCGCAGTTCGTCGGCCCCATTACGTACCAGCAACTAGTCGAAATGTGAGGCAGATCTGCTAATTCACTCGGCTAATTAATGTTATTATTAGTAAGAACAGAGCACGGTGTATATGTGCCGCCGGTATAAATTTATATTCATTTGTTTTCCATAATGGTGTGTGTTGCTGCTGCAGCTGCACAATATATAGTTTATCAATTGATGAGAGCTATTTTTGGTTGAAGATGTAACAAATTGTAGTTGAATAATTATGCATGGTTCAATAAATTGAACCCGCAATAGATTACGAACATATCAGGAGATGCAATGTAATCATGTGAAGTAATAAAAATGGAAAAGATCAAAACGAGATTTTATACGGTATAATTTTCATTTACAAATTAGCCGTACCTGCTCCTCGCTTCCTACAGGAGGATTCTGAACTCAGTCCTTGGCTTCGCTTCGACTTCTCAAATGTTTCGAAGCCTGAACAGAACAGAGTGCTCATCCCCTAACTTATACTGCATTGTGCAGTTCACAATGTCATCCATTGGATCGTCTCAAGATCCGCACCAGCACGGATCTCAAGACAATCCAACGGCTGATGTTCTAGTTGTTTTCTGTTTAAGTTGCTTGTGGAGACGAATATAATGAGAACAGACTTGAGCAATGCTGATCATAAAACATTTGAATTGTTTTATCTACTTGTTTATATCATTTTTGTCCCGGGAAAATGTGGTCATTCGAATTGGTTTCTGATGCCGAGCTAGGCTCAGAATTATGCATACATATTTACTTTTCCCCAAATTGATGTCAGAATGCTGAGCCAGGCTCTAAAACAATACCAAAATTAATTAGCTAGCCTTGGTCTAAAATGAAAATAAGAGAGACTGTGTCTGATATTAAGAACTGATTCAGATCTTATAGAAAAACTAGTAAATGGAATGTATTTTTGAGCTAGAGGCACTTTGTTGCAATGCAAACCGATTGGGCCTTTCATGGATTATTGGTTTGTTTCTCCAATTGAATTTGATTGTAAATATGGAGTGGCAGATGGGTGGTTTGGTTGGATTTGCTTGACTTTTTAAATGATATCAGGTTGGGTCGGGTCGAGTTAGAATTAAAATGGGCAAAAGTCAATTTGAACATTGACCTTTTGTAGATCTCGGTTGATTGGATTGGATTGCAGGCTATTTGATTTTCAATATGGTTGACTAATTAGGCTGGATCCAGATGAGTGCTTATCCCCTAACTTATTGCAATATGCAGTTCACGATGTGAACCATCAGATCATCTCGAGATACGCACTAGCATGAATATCGAGGCAATTCAACGGTTCACATTATGAATTGCACATTGCAGTACAACAGGGGATAATTGACTGTTTGACTATATATGGGGATTCACATTTTTTTGTAAACTGGAGTAGGATAAAACCATGGAGCAAGCAATATAATAGTTCAAAAAACATTTCTAAAAATTTTCTTAGTTAGTTTAGCAATTCCTATGTTTTTGAATGTCAGTTCATCTTTGTTATTTAAGGTAAAAAAAAAAAATCTTTTGGAAATTGTGAATTTAATTAGCCAGGGAATAAGTAACAGCAAGGAGGCTGAGGTACTTTTCTAGGAAAATCGGTTTTCCTTTTCATTGGGAAAAAATTACCATGCCTGCAACTAATTTTTTTTTAAGAAATAAGATGTAAACTTTATTATACAAAAAGCCTTGGATATATATACATCATGAATCCAGAATGGATATATATAATTAACTCACATGTCATTAGCAGATTCTGTTAAGTACATTAATGATACAACTGGAAGTTAATTTTATTGACAGTGGACGCTTATTTTATTGGTCTATCACGTTTTAAGGCGTTGAAGAAAATATTATAGAATATAGTTAGATTTGTATTAAAATGGGTAACTTGTTAACTAAACAGCCTAAGAAAATGACCCACGAGCCCTGACCTTGAAGCAAAAGGGAGAATAAATCAACTTTGTCAAAACATGTGCAACAAATTGGGGACTTAGATTAGATCTCTCTTTTCCTTACAAATTTAAATAATAATAATAATAATAATAATAATAATAATAATAATAATAATAATAATAATAATAATAATAATAATAATAATAATAATAGTAATAATAGTAATAATAATAAGGGAGAATTTTTTATATGCCCTCCAAGACTCTTCTAATTTCCTATTTACCCCTCAACAGTTCTATTTATCCAATTTAACATTCAACTCTTACTTCTCTTTCCATTTTACCCATTGCGTTGCAACATGGGTGTTAACTGTGATTAATTTCTATGAGATTGTTGGTTTATCACTACTTAAAAAACTAAAAGACAGAACTATCCTTTTCGATTTTATTTTTTTTACGGAAGTTAGATTAGTCACAACTCACAAGCATTTGTTACTTACATTACATATCATTCTTTGTTGTCCTAGACTTTTGCTCCTTCAACCAAAATCATGAGCATGTCTTCTTGCTCTCCTCCCCTCCTATTATTTCTGTTGTAAATAGACTCCACATCTCCCACTCTCTAAACAAAACTATATCAAAGTTTTAGTTTAAAATTATGTTGTATACTTTACGGAATGTTTTGCAAAAGAGTATGGAAATTTGTGGCCTGAATATGGATCATTTGTTCTCTTGTGCAAAATAGCCATTTGTTCTGCTTTGCAAAAGAGCATGGAAATTTGTGGCCTGAATATGGATCATTTGACTCTCATAAAGCCTCCCGTCAATACTAAAACTTGCTCTACATGGGCATGCTCTATCAAATGGCTCAATTTAAGTGCGTTTACTTATCGGACCGAGCTCGATTTATAAGTACTTTGTGTTTCAAAAAAAGACGTTAGACATGGATATCAGCACTGACCTTCTGGAGGGAGCAAGAGAGGAGTAAAGATTTAGTATTTGATTATTAAAGAGAGAACAAAAGATGAAGGGTACAATGGGAAAAATAAAATCTTGACAAAATTAAATGTAGATAATCAACTCTATGGTTAAATAAGAAAAGATAAGCAGAGCTAAGAGGTATATTAGATATAATGAAGAGTACAAGGGTAAATAGGAAACTAAAGGACTTTTGAAGGGCAAATAGAAAATTTAGCCTAATAATAATAATAGTAGTAGTAATAGTAATAATAATAATAGTAATAATAACAGTAATAGTAATAGTAATAGTAACAGTAATAATAATAGTAATAGTAATGAAAACATGTGCATATGTGCAGCAAATTAAGCAACTACATGAACAAAGTCAACGGTTGGAAAGTTATCTGCATTTCCATTACAAATTGTCTGGAAATTAACATACAGTCAGCAACAGGGTGGGAACTGCAAGTTGTTTCTTCTTTTTTTTCTATTTTTTTTTTTTCAAAAGATTAAGATGGGGGCAAAGTCTCAAAAAGATGGAAGCCGAAAGTTGTTAATGTTTAGTAGTTAGCACAAATATACTTTATATTTCAACCTGTGCTATCTAATTAATTGAACTAATTGATTTTATCTGTGTTTATATGAGAGTATTGAATGATAAATAGAAGCAATAGCTAGAAATTAGCTAGAGTGCAAAGGATTAATAGTAAGTGTTGCAAATAAACTGTCAAAGAAAATATCATTAAAACAAATTGGAAAAAAGGACAAAACAGGTGTTGATTAAAAAAAAAAAAAAACATACATGAATAATTGCAAATAGAGTAGATGCTTGTGTTGTCTTTGGTAATTTTGTTAGTTATTTTTAGTTTTTTTTCATTGACAGCCACTATCAACTTCTCAAAAAAAAAAAAAAAAAAAAAATAGCAGTTGGATGTATTATAGAAATAAGTTAACATCTCTGCACATTTCAAATGAATTTCCCGTTTCTTGAAGCATAAATAATTGCAACTAACCTTTAATTATATATCACAAAATTATATAATGCTGCATGACAGATCATCTCAGAAGTGGACTTTATTTCAAGGGTGAATAAAGTTTTCTTTCTCTGAAAATTAAGAAGGCCAAAATTAAGGCTGTCTCAGCTGGTGGTACAAGTAATATAATCTTAATGGAGAAAATTATTAGTTGATTGTTCTAATTAATGAAAGATCAACAGCATTGATGAAGGATAAGCAACAACTCACACAAAATGTAACAAACAATTTGAATTTAATTTTGATTTTTCCAGCTAGGGTACATACAGTTTTTATTAAGAGATTTAGAAAGAGGACGGATCCAATAACTACGGGCATTAGTATCATGGTGACCATTTTTTTTATTTATGCATAAATTGAAAAATCTAAACCGCTAGATGTATTCTATATTATCTTAATAACATATACACAAAAAATGATAAAGTTTTCACATTGTTTCGATAGTCATCAAGAGAGGAGAAATAATCATAAAACTTGAACCGTTGATTTTTGTTAGTGCTTGATGCACATGTAAATAAAATCAAAATGATATAATTTTTTGTATACACATAAAATATGATATATACAACATATTCTATCAATTAGTTTTGTTATTAAGAATTTCAAATGTAGTTATTTAAGATTTAATTTTATGGTTACCGATCGGTCACAAAAAACATGGTTATTAATCCCTGTTACCTTGGAGATATTATTTGTCAAATAAAATTTCAAAAACATGGTGATATTATTTGTCAAATAAATTAAGCAAAAACATGAGTTGTACCTACATGTCGATATTATTTGTCAAATAAAATTCCAAATTACTTGGTGATGAGCACGTTCATTTCCCATGTTACTCTTATTTATATTTGTATGTCTATGACATTGAATACTCTATTTTTGCTTAATTTATACAGAAATCTTTTTAATCCCTGTCAAATTAATTAATCCATAAATGGTTTCAAACTAATCAACTTAATTAGCTGTTCTTCTTATGTCAATCTATAATTCATACCCTAGAAAGATGGTTAAGCTTCCAAACTTTTTAGCTATACCACATCATCATTAATCTCAACCATTAATTTTGTTCTCTCCCTTCATTTATCTTAATCAAATGGCTCAATTTTTTTTTTTCATTAAAGAGATAATATGATGTACCTAAAGAACAATTTAAGACTCAAAATATTTGCAACTCTTTGTATTCTTTTATGTAAATTGAGATGTAGCTAAAAATATATTATATAGAAAATATATTAAGTCCAATATTTATCTAATAAAATATATTTATATGTATATTTATTTTCAATTTCTTTTAAATTAAATTATGTAATATTATTTTTTCGGGGCGAAGCCCGATTCACAGCTCTAGTAAACAAGAAAGAGATGTAATTCTCCAAGCATCTCAACTATGCCACATCATCAATATTATTAGCCATTGATTTTGTTTAAATCTCTTCATCTACTTTGATCCAATGGTTTATATGTATTCTCTTTCAACAAAATTTAGTTCTTTAAATGATCCAACATTTATGTGTTATTATTTATAAATATAGCATCATCATCATTTTTTTTTTGATCAATAGCATCATCATCATTATTCACATAAAATTTTTTTAAATTAGGTTCAATTTTTCTAAAATAAATATTTTTAATTTATAAGTTTTATTATTTATTTTGATATCATATTTCCGGTGAAGCCCGAGTTACACCTCTAGTTTAATTAATTTCTGTCAACAATCAACACATTTATTTATATGATACAAAGTTCTGACTTTTGAGATTTACACTGCAATTGGAAGGAAAAAAATGTTCACGATCATGATAATGATTAACCAAAGTCCCAGTCCAAATTAGACAAAATTGGCTGCCGGCGCATGAGGGCTAATAACGCTGCCATTATCACTTCCATCATCAGTCTGTACGTAACCTGTTCGACGAACTTTGAAAAAGCACGGTCAAATTAAATACCAAGTCAAAGCCATACATAATTGATTTCATTTCATTTCCCTTGTCCTAAATATGAAGGCAAACATATGAAGTTTCGACGACCATGCGATAACAACGTACAAACTAACCATTGTATTATATGATAGCGTAATCTAGTTGCATATTAGCATGCAGGAACGATTATTGAATTGAACCTAGTGGGTATTTAGTAGTAGTGGTAGAAGTGTGAATCTTAAAGCAAATCCAACGATCACTTTTACTCATTCATTGCTGCCGCCTCATTGGGGGCCCAAATGTGGAACCTTTTTTTATTAATTATTACATGTGTCATATGTGTTTAACTTTAATTAATTCAATTGAAACGCCAAACTCATGATAGCAAAGAAGTCCATCCTTCTTTTTTTTGTAATTTTATATTATATGGTTAATTAACTACCCTCTCCTACTTCCATCTTTCTCTGCATATATATAAGTACTCAAAGGGTCCTTGTTGTTGCAGCACATAAATATTGTAAACGCCTACAACTACTAATTTTTAAGGCACACCAGGCACTGCTCATCGATCTTGCATCCATTTATCTTCAGGCCGCCAAGATGAAGCAAGCTTTGGGTCTCTTCCTTGCACTATTCTGCCTTGTTTCTCCCATTATTGTGGGTGCAACAGAGTGGAAGGTCCCGGCGATATACGTCTTTGGCGACTCGACTGCAGACGTCGGCAATAACAACTACCTAAATACCAGAGCAAAGGCCAACTTCCCGCATTACGGTATCGATTTCCCGCACTCCAGGCCGACGGGCCGGTTTAGCAACGGTTACAATGCTATTGATTTCATCGGTACGATTGATGTCTTTTTTAATGCTCTTTTGAAACTTCTTTGTTTTTTTTTTTTTTCAATTTTTTAGACTTACATAGGGTATTCAATCTCATTTGAGGTGCTTTTCATAAAAGGATAATTATATAAGAGAGAAGTATAAACAGAGTTTTTGCAGTGATGCTAGCTGATGCATATAAATTAGACAATTAATTACCATTGCTCATCTCTGCTGTTCTTGTATATATGGTTATTAGCATATATATAAACAAGAATTTTCCAGTATCCTTGCATGGATCATGTTCAATATAACATTATAACTGAAAGATGGGCTGCTAGCTAGGATTCAAGCGATCTTTGTGGATAACATCAATGAATTGTATGTACTTCAAGATGATTTACCCACAAAAAATCAAGACTCATGCATATTTATTTAATTAGTGTATATTGTAATTGGATAACCAAGCTAGTTGCTACTTGCTAGTGACATAATTTCTCCCATTACCATAATGGCATATGTGATAACTAGCCTATCTTTATTTTTCTTTTTTTAATAAAAAACTATATCCTATCAACCCAGCTACACAAGAGTAGTATATTCCAGAAACCAAGTGCATGCTTGAGTAATACAAACAAAATGCGCATGCAAATTAACACAGATAATTTCGTCGCTTTTCTTCATATTGCAACGAAAGGTCTATTCTTAAGAAGACATACAAAGTTAAAATTAAACATCCTTTTACCATTTTAATGTGTATGTGTATTTACAAAGAATGAAATTAAGGGGTGCTGCAATATGATACATATATAGGTTATGCAAAAGATTGCACGTAACAATGATTCCATTAATGTTTCTTCTGGGTTACAATTCAATTATTTCAATATATGATTTTAACAAACTTTTTATGTACTTTTGCAGCAACCCATATGGGATTTAGGAGAAGCCCACCTCCTTATCTCTCTCTCAATGATACCAATGACCACCAAATAATCAAAGGGCTAAGAGGTATTAACTTTGCATCCGCTGGATCTGGTGTTCTTGACTCAACGGTGAGTTATATAAATATGTAATATTATCTCTTGTACTTGTGATACTTTTGTATATTCTGTTTTTTAGTAAAATTAATTTCTAGGAATTGCTTGGATATATATATATATATATGTTGCAATAATTAAATAGATACACACCAATTGCAAACTCTGCATTAATTGTCCCTTTCACGCTATCAATTGTGACCCTTTTTGCCCCACTAAAGCGTGCCAAAAGTTGTTTGTTCTATCTTTTTGTTATAAAATGGGTAGTTTGCTTACAAGTGTAGTGTATGTATGATGATATGATACATCCTTGTTTGTGGTGCTGGTAGTTGAGATGGGGTATGGGCTGGGATGGAAGTAGAACTTTCCAAAAGAAAGATGATTCCATATATCTTTTTGTAAAGTATGATTATCAAAATAACACGTATATATGAAAAATTATATATATGTATATTTGGCTCAAGTAATCATCAAAAAGAGCTTTTTGTCATACACTAAAAGGATAAAAAAATAAAAAAATTTCAGGGAACTGGCATTATCACCATGACTCAACAAGTACAGTACTTTGACACACTGAGGTCAAAGATGGTGGCTCAGCCAAATGCTGATCAGGTGGCTCTGAGAATTTCCAAGTCTCTGTTCCTAATCAGTTCCGGCGGCAATGATGCTTTCGCCTTCTTTGCGGGAACCAAATTGCCGAACAACACTGCGGTGTTGCTGTTCTATAACTCCATGGTATCCAAATTTGAGACCCACGTTAAGGTACACTTCCCTTCATTTTTTTGTTTCAAAATGCAGTACATACATTTTGTTCAACCTTTTTACGATTTTGGTGTGCCCGGATCTTGCACTAATTGTTGACTAATTAAGTGTAACTGTCCGTGCCGATTACCATAGCTGTCAAAAATCATGCCATTTAGCCTTACGTTCTTGTTGATACTTAATTTGTTGGTATCAGTAAAACAATTTGATCAAGAAAAATAAGCCAACTGATTCTTTAAGATGACCGTAATAGCGCTTTTTTTTTCCAACATAATTCAACTCTTCAATCGTTTGATATGCACACATTGTAGTTATCTCAGTAAATCAAGAATAAAACAATATCGCGATACTAATTAGCATGTTATTGTGCAAAACAAAAACATCTCAATTAGAAAACAAAATACTAACAATCAACTCATATTTGTCTGTAGACTTTATACGGCTTGGGAGCTAGGAAATTCTCGCTAAGCAATGTGCCATTTATTGGTTGCGTGCCTTCCATACTGGTACAGAGCCCAACCGGTACCTGCATCGATGGCTTGAATCAAGTGGCAAAGGGTCTTAATGACGCATTTGCTGCTCTTTTGAGTAAGCTTTCTGTTTCATTGCCAGGGTTCGAGTACTCTATCGGTAACTCCTACGAGTTCTTGTCAAGCGCAATTTCGCAACCCCATTCCTTCGGTAAGTTTCAAGCTCCATTTTGTACTGATTCATGTTCTAACTAATGCTTATTATATATTGTCACACCTAATTAAAGGTTCAGAAATCAAAAGAGTATAAATTGTTTTTTAAAGTTTTCATATATGCAAATGGCCTAGTAGCTCAAGTAGTAGCTCAAGTAGTAGCTAACTAGGATGACTTCCAAGAGGTCATGGGTTCAATCCTCCGTAGCCACAAAATAAATGTGGAGTATTCCACTTTCTTCAAAAAAAAAAAAAAAAAATTTTCATATATGACATTATAATATAACCCCCCAAGTTTCACATTTAGTATTAGTGTATTACAATCTTTTTTGTCTCTTTTAGGCATGCTTGATATTCATATTTCAATAAATTAAATTCCGATACTATCTTGATATTTCTAATCAAAAAAGAAAATATTTGCCAGAGAAGAGATTGTAACAACTATATTTCTTCCTTAAATAAATCTCACAATTGGCTCTTATAATATATACAGGGTTAACAGAGGTAAAGAATGCATGCTGCGGAGGTGGCAAATTCAACGCACAGTCCAACTGCTTACCAAATGCTACCTACTGCATGAACCGCAACCGGTACGTGTTCTGGGACTCGGTGCATCCGACCCACGCCGCCTCCAAACTGGTGGCCGGATTCTTCTTCAATGGGCCGGCCAAGTTCATCGGCCCAATTACTCTCAAGCAACTAGTGGAAAGCAATTATTGATGATGGAGGCAGTGAGCCAGTGACCCTGTGCTGCAGATTTACCAGTTCAACTTCATACGAGTTGATTCTTTTTTAGTAGGATGTTGTATATGGGCTGCTGCCTATTTAATTAATTGTAGTCATCTTATTTTTATTTATGTACTTTAGTGGTATGGTGTTTTGTTGCATTAGTTAAGATTTATTCCATTGAATTTGAAGCTAACATGTACTTAATTTCGGTTGATCATCAAGTACCACATTGATTGCATTTCCAATAACAAATTAAGGACCTTTATATTTCTTATTTCGTTGAGAGGATTTGTATCAGTAATTAAGTAAACTCATGAGTCATGAGATGTGATAAATGAAGAAATTAAAATTGACAGAATTGTAATCGTGTCGGGAATTAGTTAATTAACTAACTGCTGATACCAATCCTTCTTAATCTAAACAAACACAATCGATTTCATATTTTCCATCCTTGACCAAGTAAATAAGTCCTCATACTTTCATGTCTTAATTTATTATTCATTCTTCATTCTTCATGTTGTTGAGCAAGACTAATTGAAATTGGCAGAGGGTTACAAGTCTTATATCCGTTTCTTCACGGTCTGTCTTTTGTATAATTAGTTTGCATCTTTTTAGCAACATGTTGTCCAATCCAACTAAATAAAATTGTGGAGCACCTACAAGGTGCACTCTTCTTCGCCACGGTTCGCGGCTTGCGCTAGTTTAATTAATGCTTGGACTATTAGGACGCTCATAGTTGATAATTTTTCTACGTTTAATTTATTATATTATAAAGCACGTAAGTATTTGACGTCTCCATTTTTTTTCTCCTTCTTCAATTTTCTTTAATTCCCATTCTACCCCTTAATCAACGATATAGATTAAAATATATTGATTTCAAAGGTGTTGATGTTATCCAATTAAACAACTTCCTCTCAATTTTGGTTTTTACAAAAATGGAAAGATACTAATCTTGGTATGAAAGACATCAATGCTATCTAGAATTTACATTAATGAGAAATTGATGCTTTATATTATATCAGAATTTAAAACGCCCGGGCGGATTTCTTGCTAGTTTTGATAAAAATGTAAATTATGCTTCCAAAAAAAAAAAAAAAAAAAATTCAACGCCTTTTAATAACGAATTCCAAGCTACATAGTCACATACTATATACCAAGTAAAAGAAATTGAATTGATAAAAACAAACTATAAAGTATACAATATACATGACTTTGTGCGTTGGCACATAAAAACTGCCAAATAAACAAATGCAGATAATTCAAGTGCTCTGTACATAAATTATTAATTTCAAATAAATAGATATATGGAAGCCGTCTTACGACCATGTTGTGTATCTCTACTTATTGAATTTCATAAAAAAAAAAAAAAGAAGAAGAAGAAGGGCTAATTCGAAATTACAATTCTTATCATGTACGGAATCGGCATTACAATTTGGGTTCTCACTCTTGCCATTTCATTTTTAATTTCGAAATTATTCTTATCAACATGTACTGCAGATTGCAAACCATCCGATCTGTTTAGAGATTCATACTTATCAATCTCAAAAATCCTCTTAACTAATCCACATCGTCGGAGTTCGGACTTCTGCGAGTGCTTATCTTCTGCTGTGCAGTATTGTGCTTCGTAGCGAATCAACGATGTAGATTATAGGGAGGTTTTTTGAGATTGAGATTCACGATCTTGAAGCGAATCCAACGACCAGAGTACTGCGCAGTAGAGGATATGAATTGGACCTCTGCGTAGCACATCTAAAAAATTATAAAAAGAGAACGAATTCACGTCATCAGTACTGGGCCTAAATTCCGGAGGTACTGATGACGTGAATTGATCAAATCTAACGGTTTTGTTTTGAAAAATTATTTTTAAATTTTGAGTTATTTGAAATTTAAAAAATAGAGGCATGATGGAGGCATAAAAAATAGAGGCATTGGAACCCTCCTCATATTATATTTGTCATATCTGTTTCAATAATAATTATATAAAACCAGCTGATCATAGGACAAGAGAGTTCATCTATTTTTTTATTTTTTTATATTTTTTTTTGAAATTTTATATTGTTGAGGACCCGCTCCTTCCATCTTTCTCCGCAAGACTGCATCTATAAGCATTACCCAAAGTGCTCTTATTTGTTGCAAGTTGCAACACATATCTGTGCACGCCTACAAGGCTACAACTACAAATTTAATTCTAAACACACCAAGCGTTGCTCATCTTGCATCCATTAATTATCTTCAGGCCAAGATGAAGCAAGCTTTGGGTCTCTTCCTTGTACTTCTTTCTTTTGCTTCTCCCTTTGTAATTGTAGGTGCAACAAGATTTTACAAGTGGAAGGTCCCGGCGATATATGTGTTCGGTGACTCGACTGCTGATGTCGGCAATAACAATTACTTAAATACCAGAGCAAAGGCTAACTTCCCACATTATGGTATCGATTCTCCGTGGTCCAGACCGACTGGCCGGTTCAGCAACGGATACATTGCTATTGATTTCATCGGTATGATCTGCGTCTTGCTGATGCTCTTTAAAACTTAATAATAATTATTTTCATTTTCTGTCGTCGGCCTTACAGAAGGGTATTCTAAGGTACTTATTCATACAATGATAAAAGAGAAAGAGTCCGGCTACGAAGATATGCACATCACGACTTTATCGTGCTATGCGATTCGTACCTCCATTTTCGGTGTCTAAATAGTTGATCCGAACCGCTCAATGTAATCTTTACTGAAAAATATGATAGCAAACCAAATTTTAAAATTTTTAGAATTTTTTTGCTATTTTTAGTGATGGTGAGAAAATCGTTGTTTTGTATGAATCAGAAACCTTGGATCTAGCGATTTTCTCACCATCATTAAATATAGCAAAATAATTTTAAAAATTGTAAAATTTATTTTTTTTTGTATATTTTGATATAGAGATCACATTGAGCGGTTCGGATCGACTATTTGGACACTGAAAATGATGATAAGGACCGCATAGTACGGTAAAACCGTGATATGCATAGCACCGCAGCATAATTCAAAGAAAAATACAATAAGTGTTGCCTTGGCCTAGTGAAAAAGAAGCACAAATCTAAGTTCTAAAAACTCCAATGAAGAGATTTACCCTGTTCAAAATGAAAGCATAAAAGAGTCCAATTCATTTGACTAGGATAGAGTTGAAAAGAGTTCGAATGGGATGATTTGAGATTGAATTTCCATGCTCAGCATGGTTAGGAGAAAAAGAAGAAATGATTTTGGTACTAGTTGAAACAAATCTTGATTTTTATCTTATTTACAAAGTTTGCCATTGCTGCTTCGAATCTAGGATTTGGGTTTAATTCGGTAAAGAAGGTAACAATTAAGACCAATTGAAAATAAAAAGGGAATAAATTCAATTGTGGATGTATCGATGTGAGCAGCCTTGAACAACCTCATGGGAGTTTGCTGTCTCTAATAGCTCCAAATAAGCTTCATTTGTTTATTCGGAGCAAACAGCAGGAGAAGGAGAAGAAGAAAGGTTTGGTATCGTCTTTTTATCCTTGCAAAATCAATTCTCGTCAATATGATCTCTTCACCCGTGACTTTTCAGCACGATTTGGAGTGCTTGAATTCTCACTAAATCTTTTTTATTCTCTCTGCTCGTTTCGTTTTGAGCACGAACTTAACAAGAAAGCGAATTCTTAATTGTTTTGCATTTTCCAAAGAAAAAAAAAAGAGAGAGAGAGGAGTACAAACAGAATTAACTGTTGCAGTGTGATACATATAATTAAGCTGGACAATTACTATATTGCTTATATTGCTTATCTCTGGTGTTCTTGTATAGTTATTAATTTGTATATATAAACCAAAATTTTCCAATAGTCTTGCCTGGATCATGCTAAATATATATCACTGAGGATGAGCCGCTATTAGTTTTCTCCAAGATGCTCCATTGAATAAATCCAGACTAATGTTCTAATTAGCATATATTGCTTGGATAACCAAGGTAGAATCTAGCTAGAGATATAATTACTCCCATTGGAATTATAATTTATGTGATATCTTACCGAAAAAAAAAAATCAGTCTAGATATTCGGATACCACTAGGGATACCGTCGGGGATACAATAATATTTGACCAATCCAACTAAACCTAAATATTCACCTTAACCTCCTAAATATTTAACTTAACACATTTTGCTTAACAACCAATAAAAACTCCACATAATAAAAACCTAATTACAGCATTACACTTAACACATTTTGCTTTACAGCCAATAAAAACTACTCTTAATTTAACTTGCAGCATTACATTTCCTAACTATTCAACTTATCATCCTAAATATTCACCTTAACCTTCTAAATATTCAACTTATCTCATTTTTTATTGGCAGTCAATGTTTAATGGTATCCCGACGGTATTTTTTGCGGTATCCCCATAGAATTTTCCAAAAAAAATAGCAGGCGAACTACATAAAAGAAAAAAGAAAAAAAAAAGAAAAGAGTTTTTTATGTGTGTTTGAAGTTCATTGTTTGAATAACCTAATAGGGAACAAAAAGTAATATCAAAATTGACAGCGACAGTGTTAAGGTTAATGTTATATGGATTTATATTCAAGTCAGTGGCGGACCTTGAAGACATTTTAAGAGGGGGCCAATTAATACTTTTAATGTTGGTTTAATAAAAAAAGGAGGCCAATTTAATTCTTAATCAATATTTATCATGTAAATACAATACATAATTAAGATTTTTTTCAATTTATATAATATATCCCGGTGCATTGTATAAAAATAAGTTGCATAGTAAAATAAATAATTTAAATAACATAAATACTAACACAGTCGGTATCAATTTTAGTACGTACCACTTTTGGAATATCTATAAAATCTTCCAATTTATTAAATTTTTGTGCACTTTTGTAGCAACTCATATGGGATTTTGGACAAACCCACCTCCTTATCTCTCTCTCAATGACACAAATAACCATCTTATAATGAACGGTCTTATAATCGACGGACGGTTAGGCGTTAATTTTGCATCGGCTGGATCTGGTATTCTTGACTCAACGGTAAGCTATTTCTCTTGTACTACTTGTGATCCTTTTAATTATTATTTAGTAAATTTTCTCGAAATTGCCTCGGATGTATTGTAATAAATTAAATAAAAACACACCAATTAATTGCAAACTCTGCATTATCCCCCCTCGCCAATTAATCCCTTTAATTTCACGCTATTAATCACAAGCTTATTCCCCACTAAAGCGTGCCAGAAGTTGTTTGTTCTCTTTTTTTGCTATAAAATGGGCAGTTTGCTTAATTACAAGTGTATTTTTATATCCTTTCTGCATGGTGCTGGTAGTATGTTGAGGATTGGATATGGAGGTAGAACTGTGTAGAAGTAATTGAAACTTTCCAGAAGGAAGATGATTCCATTTTTTTGCAAATTAAGTATGGTTATTAAAATAACATGTATCAAAAATAATATTTACTCAAGTAATTAAATATTTAAATCATCAAAAATAAGTGCTTTCTGTCATACATTTAAAGGATAGAACAATTTCAGGGAACTGGCATTATCACCATGACTCAACAAGTACAGTATTTTGACGCGCTGAGGTTGAAGATGTTGGCTCGGGCGCCAAATGCTGATCGAGCGGCTCTGAGAATTTCTGAGTCTTTGTTCATAATCAGTGCTGGTAGTGCTGATGCTTTCGCCTTCTTCGCGGCAACCAAATTGCCGAACACGACTGCTGTCTCGCTGTTCTATTACTCTGTGCTATCCAAATTTGAGAGCCACATTAAGGTACACAATTTCTTCATCTTCTTGTTTTAAGTAACGCTTAAATTAAATGTAATTGAAAACATATATAGTCATGTAAAAATTTACATTTGAAATTTACAATCGTTTGACATACACAATATTCGAGTTTACTCGACTAATCTGTAAATAAAGAACATCAAAACAATATATTCATAGTAACTGGCATGTTAACAATCAACTTATATTTATTTGTATGTAGACTTTATACGGCTTGGGAGCTCGAAAATTCGCGCTAATCAATGTGCCACTTATCGGTTGCGCGCCTTCTGCACTGGTACAGAGCCCGACCGGTGGTTGCATCGATGGCTTGAATCAACTGGCAAAGGGTCTTAATGATGTATTTGATGCCCTTTTCAGTTTGCTTTCTGTAGAATTGTCCGGGTTCGAGTACTCCATTGGTAACTCCTACGAGTTCTTCTCGAGTGCAATTTCGAATCCCCGTTCCTTCGGTATAAGTTTCGAGCTTTGTTATGCACTAATTCGTGACTTGTATAGTTGCACCTAATTGAAGGTTCTAAAATCAAAAGAATGCAAATTGTTTAATGTGCCATAGAAAAAATAACTACAAGTCTACAACTATCTTACTTGCCTGGTTTTCCCAATTGCTTTTTTATATATATATACAGGATTAACAGAGGTGAAGAATGCCTGTTGTGGAGGTGGAAAATTCAATGCAGAGTCTTACTGCTCACCGAACGCTACATGCTGTACAAACCGCAACCAGTATGTGTTCTGGGACTCGGTGCATCCGACCCACGTAGCCTCCGAACTGGCGGCCCAACTCTTCTACAACGGCTCTGCCCAGTTCGTTGGCCCAATCACGTTCGAGCAGCTCGCGGAGAGCAGCCGGTACCGTGGCCGGCCGGGGCTGTGGGCTAGCCTATTCACGCGAGGTGATTCGTTCGGAGCGTATACTGTATGTGTTGCCAATTTCACTGTGGTGTTGTTCGTTTATGTGCTTTGCTGTTATCGTTTTTCGAGGCATTAAGATTCGTTCAATTGTGATTAACATGTAATTATTGACTACTACATCAAATATTGCAATTGCATAATGAAGAGGACATGTATCAGCAACTTTAGCAACTCACAACATGTTCTATGAGCTGGTCTTTGATCTAGTGGCTAAAGGCCGGCAATATTCTCTATATTGGAGGTTGCGGGTTTGAGACCTAGATAAAAGTCTTTTATAGACATTTAAATTTAGCTTGACTATAATCTTTATCTCAAAAAATAAAATATATTATCATTTGAAAAAAATATAAATTGAAACAATTAGAATAGCGTAGTGAACATACGAACACAATTTGATCAAATTCGAAAAATATTTCAAAAAATATTATAGTACAGAGACAAGTCAAATATTGGGTTCATTAGCTGCACTTTATTACAATAAAAACTAATTTAAACCTATATTGATACTAACTACGATTAATTATGAATTAGTTGACATTAATTGTACAAATAATGAACAAATACTTAGTTAATTCATTCCAGTCGGGTCGAATTGGGTCAATAATCCTACTAGCTAGTTCGCAGGTGCAGCGAATTTTTTTTTTTAAAAAAAAATGAAGGGCACAAGATTAGGAACACATACTGGATTATGGGTGAAATAATATTGGATTATTTCTGACGCAATGCTCATCTCTGATGTTGAATCAGATTCAGAGAATGAGGACACCAAGGCAATCAATGAAATATTTATTCATCTTGAGAAATAAGTTATTTGGATGCGTGAACGAAATTTTGCATCAGATAAACTTATTCATGCATCTGATGAACTAATTCTGCATTGAATGAACGAATTCTACATTGGGTGAATTTTGCATCTGATGGATGAATTCTGCATTGAATGGACGAATTCTACATTGGGTGAACAAATTCTGCACCTAATAAACTTCTCCGTTACTTTGGCATTCAAAGAAGGTGCATGAACAAGATGATGCATGAATTCTCCCATTTGTGGTCTTCTAGGAGAGTTAATATTTAGAGTTATTATTTTGTAAATTTAGGAGTCAAAGAAATTAATGTTTGTTATTTTCTATATTATTTGTAAGCGCCATATAAGAAGCCAAATATTGTCTTAAGAATTCAGAATTTTATCAACATAATTGTTTATGAGTGTTATCTTGTCTCTCTTTGTCTCTTAATTAGTAACTCTTTTTCTTGTCTCTACTACTACTAAACCGACTCGTGAGCTTAATGGGCAATACCGTAGCGGGACCGCTTTGCATCAGTTTCAATATAATTGGAAGATATATTCGAAATACCATGACCTAATTAGCGATGGTGCCAGGATTTTTTTTTTTTCATTTTGGGATTTAACACGCGAGAAAAAGGCATTTTGTCTCTGATTGAGAGAGAATGGGACAATTGATTAATTTTAGGCCGATGGTTTTCTATGGCCTTTAATTTACATTTGAGAGTACGTAATTCCAAAACTGAATTGTGCTTTCAGCGAATGCAAATTTTTCTACAATTATAGAAAACAAATATTCAATATATATACGTACACAATTATGAAACATAAGAGACCACATTATTAATTATAGGGTTGCACTAAAACAACGATTGAATGAAACAATTACAAACCACACATGAAAGATGAAACTCCCCAACAATTAAACATGGTTTTTTTCTGAACCAGACAATTAATTAATTAATAATTATATAATTAAGAACACCGTACAGAATAGAAACAACTACTAATGAGCTACAGTGCTAGCACATTTAATTGCTGCGTAACAAAAATGTGGTTTAGAATGAAAACATATTTTTCGCCTGAAAGGGGCTTTGCTAGTATATCGTACATTACATGCCTCGTCATTTTCATTAAACTGTCCTCTTTTGTTGAAAATCCAACGGCCCTGGCCTTTGGCAATTAATAAAACTGTCTACTAATAGATTCTTGCTACTATAGAAAATTTCATTGCGTTCATATGTGTCCGAATATGAGCGTCTTATAATTTTTATCTTTTTTTTTTTTTTTAATTTTACAGACAGATTTAATTACAGTATGAAGTTGATAAAAAATAATAACATTGGAATAAACTATTTGTTCTGATGCTTATTGACGGTTAAGCCAGATTCCTACTTGACAAATCTAAAATAAACCTAACATATATATGAAGCAATTGCATATAGAAACCCCTTGCGTCCATTGAAAAACTGTCCATATATACATCCGTAGACGTTTGCACGTAATTATATGAAGCAATTGCTTTATCATGCAATATGTATAGTATGCAAGTTTGCACGTAATTATATAGATATTATGCACATTAATTCGTTTGTATGAACTAATACTAGTGCTTTAACCATGCAATGCAAATTGATTCCTTTTCAGTGTACATAGATTGATTCCATTTAGATCAATTCATTTAATTTGCATACTGTACAATTTTGTCCTATTTTTATGTTAAGTTGCTTGTTATGCAAACTATTTAGTATGAGGTAGCATATAGTGTAATTTCGCGGATAAAACAGAAGGAAGCTCATCAAATGCGCACACACACAAAAAAAAAAAATAAAAAAATAAAAAAAAACGTTGACTAAGTCAACAATTCATATTGATGATGGGAGGGATGCGCAGATGTGCGTATTGCATACGAAGAGCTAGACTAATACAAAAATGTTTGCATTTAGACCAACAAGGTAACGCCTCAAAATATATTTGCTATATATGTTTGAAATTTTGACTTATCGTTCTCAAAAGGTCCTCCATATAAAATATGGATAGATACAAAAATTTTCTATTTTCCAATTTTTTTAAGTACTCGTTTTTGATTTATTGAAAATGGAAGTAAAATATATATAAAAAAAAATTAGTGAGTTTTTTTTGCACAAAACAAGTATGTCATTTTGAAGATAGAAAATTCTAAAATCTTTCTAAAATCCACAAAAAGTACTTCAAAAATTCTAAAATTAAAAAAAAATCCCATTATTTTATTTGAAGATTTATTTGAGAATCATAATTGAAAAATATCGGCATGGTAAAGTAAATTTTCAGGAGTTTGCAGCCAAAATGTGAAGTTTTCATATTAGCCTGTCTCTAATAATTAATTATAAAATAAGCTCAAGACACGCGTTAGTATATTATTTGTAGTAAATTAATTGATTAAGTTCTGTCTGTTTCTTATAAAAGAAATTTTGTGCTCTCAAGTACCCATATATCCATTTTCAAATACAAGAGCAAATCTGTCTTCCAGTTTATATGTCACAAAAAAAAAAAAAAAAAAAGGTCTAAGCAAATCTCCCAGTTTATATGTCACTGGTGGAACAAACACTAGTACAAACTTCAAATTTATTTGTCTTAATTTAGCATTAGTTTAGTGTGCAACTGTTTATTATCAGACTTTCGAATTATATATATAGTTGGCACTTTAATTAGTTTAAAACTATCTTCAACTATATATTCCAGCAAATAAACCCACAGATTAATTACCCTCTTCGAAAATAAACATATATATATGCAAATAATTAGACGTACACTTTCTATCCACATCCTTTAGCGTGCATTTTTTTTTCTCAAAGTGAATTTGATATGTGTATATAGTAATAACTATATATATCAACATTCTTGGATGGCAAAATTAAATAGCATCCAATGAGTTAACGCATGTACGCCTCAATTGATCGTATGGTCCCAATTAATTGCTCGCCAAACAAAACATGTGGCAGTTAATTAGTCAGTGCTAGCTGTTCAATAACTTGTCACTGTACTATCTGGTCGGTAACCAGTACTTCGACATAAAGATGAGAGTCAAGCCACTCAAATTTATATGTCTTTAAAAAATTTCCCATTTGGGTTTTGAACCCGCGACCTCTCACACAGAGAGCGTTACCCTTAGCCACCAGACCGAAGGCCGGTTCTTGTTAACCAGTACTTCTATATATATATGACATGTTCTTACACGAGGCAAGACAAACAAATTATATCAAATATCAAGTAACTTTTTATAGTTAAGCATATAGGTTTCACCTATCTCTACTTCTTACGCACATACACACTGAAAGAAATGGTACTTGTCTCAATTCTCTGCCTTGTAGTTACACTATGTTGCTTTGTGATATTCCATGTTCTACCTTTGAAGCGTTCTGCCGGAACACGGTACCCACCTTCTCCCCCGAGGCTTCCCCTGATCGGTAACCTCCACCAACTTGGCCGTCTACCGCACCGCTCAATCCATGCCATGGCCGTCAAATATGGCCCCATAATGCTTCTTCAGTTCGGTCGGGTGCCCGTTCTGGTCGTCTCGAGTGCCGACATGGCAGAAGAGGTTTTGAAAACACAGGATCATATATTTTCAAGCCGACCTTTGTTAGAGGTAGATGTTAATTTATTGTTATAACACTTAATTGCTAGTTATGCATGTTCAAGTTCCAAACAATAACCAGAAGAAAATTATTTACACGTTGAGTGATTTAGACTCCCATCTAATAAGTAATTAACGGTTAAACACTATTTAGTAGTTACTACTAACACTATCTACAATAGTAAAACTAAACTACAGTTTGTTGCTATGTTGTCAAGGTACCAAACAGGCTCTTCTACGGAGGGAAAGACATTGCCTTTGCACCGTATGGAGAGTACTGGAGGCAGTGCAGGAAGCTAGTTGTGCTCCATCTCTTGAGTGCAAAACGGGTACAATCTTTCAAACATATAAGAGAAGAGGAGGTATCTAGGATGATCAAGTCAGTTTCAAGCAAGCACAGACTCGGCCCCATCAACTTGTCCGATGAGCTCAGTTTACTTTCCAGGCAGATGATTAGCCGGGTGACCATCGGCCAGTGCTCGGGCAAGGACTGGTACAATGAAATTCACGATGTCATCAAGGAGTGCTCAGTCATGATGGGTTCTTTCAACCCAGGTATGCAATTCCTCTCTTGTTCCAAGTTTAATAAGTAATAATAAGTTGTACTCACAACTGAAACCACTGAAATCGATTCAGGATTGTGCAAATATGCTCGGAAAGCCTGATCCAAAGTTGATTTATTTCCGAAATATTAATATGAAACAAAATGTAGGGGACTACCTTTCATGGCTGCCATGGCTAAACCATGTGGCTGGACTTAAGCAGAAGCTTGACAGAACCTTCAGGTGGACAGACCGGGTTTTAGACACAATTATTGAGAACCGTACCAAACAGCTGAGAGATGCAGCTGGAGAAGAATGCTTTGTAGATATCATGCTCAACCTTATAGAGGAGGAGAGCAAAGAAATTCATTTTGGTATAAACAACGTGAAGGCATTAATCATGGTAGTCTCTTTCACTGAGCCAAATGGTAGCATTGTCTCATCCTATTTGATTGAACTAGTGCTTCGGTTAGGTTGAAGCAAAAATTTGTATTTTATCGATATGACAGAAGATGCATCTATTTCAGGATCTATTTGGTGCGGGCACCGAGTCAACCACCATAACCATGGAGTGGGTCATGGCAGAGGTCATTAGGAACCCTGGAGTTATGAAAAGACTTCAGGAGGAGATACGAAGAATTGCCGGTTCAAGATCTCTCATTCAAGAGGAGGACTTAACTGAAATGACATACCTAAAAGCAGTGATCAAAGAGACGCTGAGATTACACCCACCCGGTCCATTTCTTGTTCCCAGAGAGCTTATCCAAGACACAAAAATCAGAGGCTACAGCATTCCACATGGAGCCCAAGTACTTGTCAACATGTGGGCCATAGGGCGGGACCCAAAACTATGGGACTTCCCCACTGAGTTCAGACCTGAGAGATTTATAGAAACTCAACATCAAGTGGATTACAAAGGGCAGGATTTTGAGTTTATTCCATTTGGTGCAGGCAGGAGGGTTTGTCCTGGAATCGGGTTTGCAATGACAATTGTGGAACTAGCCATCACCAACTTGTTGCTCAAATTTGACTGGTCCATATCAGATGAGATGGATATGGATGAGGTGTTTGGCATGACATTGAGCAAGAAGACAAGGCTGTGCGCAACGGCTACACCCATTTTACCCTAGCTTTTTGTTAGTATGACAAGGCACAATAAAAATAATCAGTTTACATTTATGATTAGTACAGATAGTTGAGACACATGCCGTGTCTGTCTGGATTCTAGTATGTAGACATGTTAAGTGCATATGTTTGGTACCTATAGTTGTGCTTGTGTGTCTGGATTTTACAGGAAAGGTAAACATGTAGTTGTGTAACAACAAATATACAATATTATGGATGAATCAATCCATTAACTAGAAGCAACAATCAGCTCCAATAGGCATAATAATTCTCTACTTGATGTAAACAACTGGTACAGAAGTACCATTTCAGTCTCACGACAGCCCCTTGAGGCTTCAACCCAACTGACATAGCCAATCTTTGACAGCCTTTCCTCTTCCAACAAATCTCCCCACATTTTTCCTGTCCATTCTCAAGGGGCTATCCATCCGGGACAAGATCCTCGAAACCAGGCTCCTAATCGTCGATTTTCCTGACACACTATGTTTCCCCATTCCAGTAACAACCGAAAACTCACCAGAGACGGCAGTCCCTTCCATACCAATCCTTGAACGCATCTCTTCAATCCACTGAAGCAAGATCACATAAGCAGAAGCCACATTGAATCCATGCAAATCCAGTTTCACCTCGGATTCCGACCAAGATATGGTTTCTGCCAGCAACGAAGAATTAACCAATTCCTTCACGACCATGGCCTCCTCTCGGCACGACGCACAACCATCTTGCAGTTTCTGAATCAAACCTGTAAGCGAAAGGGGAATAGACTCTATTTCATTTATCATCTTAAGAATGTTTTGGCATGAACCGAGGCTAGTGTTATATGTTCGCATAGAGAAGCAAACGCCCAATTCCCTCGTCTTTCGAAGCCACGTAACTATTTGCGCAAGTTCCCCATTATCCGCATAGGAAGAGAGGACCATATTTGCACAGACAGAATCGATTTCCAACCCGCATTCCTCCATCGACCCAATGACTCGTTGGACCTCCGAAAAACATCCCAACTTACCGTAGCTCTGTGCAACCGAGGAGAACACAAAGGAAGAAGGGCGATAACCCAACAAAACCATCTCCTTAAGCTTTGCCTCGGCTTCCGTGGGGTCACCCATTACGCAAAGCGACTTAACCAAAAGCTCAAGACTTCTTTGCCCCGAGACAGGCATCGACTGTAATTCCGCATACACCTCGTTAGCCTTCCGAATCAAACCGCGATGACAGAGAGACACAATCAGGTCCGAATAAAACACGGAGAGATCCTTCGGCGACTTCCTCAGCCTCGAAACTGAATCACTGATCAGGACTTCGGCTTCACTGGACTCATCTTGGAGCTCGAGAAGTGCCGCAATCGAAGCAGTGGTTTTGGGTTGCCATCTGAACCAGTCTGTCTTGCTTATCTTCGAATAAAACTACACAAAATTAACCAACAAAACCTGTTACAATTTCCCACAGAGAAATTAAATTAATCCCAATTGGGTCGCTGTGTATCTACTGTCTACTGTCTGATACTCACGGGGGCTGCGAAAGGGGAGGAGATGGAGACGAGGAAGGAGAGCGCGCTGAGGGAGGTGGACTTGGAGGAGCCGGCGACGAACTTGCGCACTAACGACTCCGTAACGGCCCCGTTAGGCGCGGCGTCGAGGGAGCTGAGCAAGCGCCTGGCGCTCTTGACGCTGGCGCCCGGGCGACTGACGGCGCGGCGCCGCTCCGTTAAGTGGGGTTTGGGGTTTGCGCCAGATAAAGAGACTACCGCCAGCATTCCGCTCGAGGGCTTTACCAGAAGTCTCCGTGTGTGTGAGTGAGACTGTGACTGTGAGTGAGGTACTGAGACCGTCTGCGGGGCTGCGGCAGCAGGCAGCAGCGGGAAGAGGGTTCTTCCAATCCTTATCACCTGTTGCGCAGTAGTCTACTGCGCAGCTTGCTGTCCATCCGATGTGCATCGAGATCCGTGCTAATCCATCTCAAAAAACTCTCTGTAAGCCTCATTCGTCGGATAGAGGATAAGCACTCGGGTTCTTTCTGGCAGAATTTCAAGTTCTGGTCCCTGGATGTTTGTAGATAGGGCTGAAAAAAAAAGCTCGGACATCGTGGATCGCTCGTAGCTCGTTTGGATCGGATCGAATTAGGCTCACTTGTTAAGTTCGTTAAGCTAATGAGTTAAGCTTGAGCTTAACATGACTCGACTTGTTAAACTCCCTCGGCTCGATAAACTATTACTAATTGCAATTCATACTTCTTTTATTGTAGATTACTAATATATTATACAACATATGATCTAATATATATGAAATTATTATGTAAAATGTGTAAGAACATATTTTTATTAATCCTTTTGTTGATTTTTATATAAATTTTGATATAACATACTTAAAAATTTAATTATTAAAAAATAAACGAGCTTAACGAGCCAACTCGGTCAGCTCGTTAATTAAACGAGCCAATCTTGAGTTTGTGTTTATAGCTCGTTAACTTAATGAGCCGAGTTTGAGCAGCCGAACTAGGCTAAGCTCATTTACACCCCTATTTGTAGATCGTAAACAAGACAATGAAACGAAATTCGGTTACTTGAAGAAATTAGGAACTGTAAAATTGATTCTCTTCTTATTTTCTCATTGTAAAAATTAATATTGTGGGTTTACTTTTAAAAAATCTCATAAACTACTTGAATATTTTTAAAAATGAGAAATTTTTGTATGTCGTAAGAATTTGATATAAAGAATTTAGTGGTGTTTTGTCAAGCAATCTTTTATTTAAAATTCAACAATTCTCATTTTGTACATCAAATATATCCCTCTTAAATTGTATCTAAGAATATATTTTGTGAACCTGATTCTAAATAATGAATGGTCCCGAACCATAACATAATTAACCAAGAACTTTTTGGTCATATAAATTGAAATTTAGATATAATTTGATATGTTTTTGAAAATTATAGGCTAATTCATGAGCTTAAACTCCGCAGCTTTATTCTACATATCCATGCACTTAGCTGCAAAGTATAGTTAAGTAGTTATACATGTTTGCTATGATTAACGTTTACTGAAGCATTCAAGTTTAATACTTGTTATAATATGTGCCCAAAAGCTCAAAATCAATACATATTTCTTAAGCAATGGAATTGCAAAATTACATATAACATTCCTTAGAAATATCATCACAATCCTCCACTTACAGGTAAATTTATCAAATCATACATCTTTGTTACATAACAACAGAATAAAATCGAGGTACAGAGAAAAGAATAAAGAAAATAAGCAGCTTAACGATCACAATATTTAGAGAACTAACAATAAGCTCGAACACAAATCCTTACTCCTAATAAAAGCATATTAGATTTTTTGACATGAAAATTTTATTTTCTTCAAAAAATAAATACCGTTGATAGTTTACTTAAATTGATCACTACAGTTGACGTACTTTAATGTCTCAACCCATTAAAATTTAAGACCCATATCAATTTTCTCAATTAAGATCTATTACATATTATCTTAATTTAAGATCATTATATATTATCTTAAAAATTTATTACAAGAAATAACAATTCCAGCCCAAAACGATACGTGGCCTCTTTACTAGTTATATATTTAATGCAAGCTCGAACACAATTTTACAACGCAACCGGAGAAGATTTTTCTTATTAATCATGAACCACAAAAGTTTTCAACCCAAATGGGCTCGTCCTTGTCCACTTCATTAAGGGGAGAGAAAAGAGATGGGCCTTAAAATCTTGACGAGTTCCTATTTTTCCCACCCATTGATGAGCCCAATCATTGTTTTGTGGGCTGAAGTGTATTGAGCTAAGAGAAAATACAATTAAACCAGCAGATAAAATGGTTAAGGGAGCAATTAATTACTTTTTGTGGTTACACTTTTGTTCTGCTGAAATGTGGGACTACATGAAAAATATTTACTGAAAAGTATATATGTTCTAGGACAGGAAAAAAGGTACATCCTTGTTAGACTATTGCCTATTGGTAAAAAAGTTAATCCAGCTTGCAGCCTTGATCATTGTGGTGTGTTTTGTTGGAAAAATATTAAACGTCACACGTTTTGCCCCCCGAGTGCCCCAATGACTTCGGGGCATAATCGAAAAAAGGCTGCATTACTCTGTAGTCACTTCCAACCAACTGTGCGACATTAATGGGATAAGCAAATCACCACTTATTTCCCATGTCGCCTGAAAGCAAAGAATACATGAGGTCTTGTCTTGTGCTTCTGTTTTACCAACCTATTTTTCAAATAGAACTTTTAATTAATACAAAGTTTAGTTCCTATAAACAACCAAACAATACAGAATAATGATATGCACAGCGTATCCAAAATGTATGTACAAGCATTTTCATTGATCCTTGAACTAAAAAGAACACACTGTCGCTACAAGGTAGTATACATAATTAATTAGATACGATATTATAAAAAGATAAGCAATATTAAAAATAAATATAAGTACCTCTTTAGTTATAGCATGTAAAGCTTCTAAAATCTCTGAGAAATCCGGCCGTAAATTTGGGTCTTGTTGCCAACATTTCTCAATTAGTTCTGCTAGCTTTGAATTTATTTCTGTTGGGATTGTTGGTCTTACACTTCTGATTTAAGTAAAAAAAAAAAAAAAAAAAAAAAAAAAAAGAAAAATCAGTGAACTGATATTGTACTGATTTTGTCTTGAACAATGTAAATATGCCAGAGAATGAGTGCACACCTTTTGAACAACACTGACTGCTGCTTGTACTGGTGTCATGTCATCATATGGGATCTGATATGCCAACATAGCAAACCTTATTAGCCTTATCACATACATAAGTAGCCACATCACACTTGTAATTAAGATGGAATTATTTTTACCTTCCCAGTGAGAAGCTCCCACAGTAGAATTCCGAAGCTAAATACATCAGCCTTATGATCATAAGGTTTGTGATCAATCACCTGCGATCAAGCTTTTAAAAAACATTTAACGGCTCTTACCGGTGAGGTGACCATTTAACGGTTAGATGTTAAAACGGAATTACACGGCCGTTAAATTAAAAAACGGGTCCTCATTTTCTATATATTTTTTATATTTAAAAAGACTATACAATACACTCTCATATAATTATACTTAATAATTAAGTACAAATAATAATTACAAAACTAATTAAATACATAAAAAGTTATAAATCTTATGAAACAGAAATTATAACATTGAAAAATTATAACATGAAAATTTAAGAAAATAGTAATAAAGAGTTTAAAATTTTTAATTGTTAATATGTATAGGATAAACATTATTGTGAACTTCTAGACCATCAATAATGTGTAAACATATTTAAACGCCGTTTAAACGCCTCTATAACACGGATTTTAACGGTTTTAACTTTGTTAAAACGGTTTTTCCACAAATAACGGTTTTTTTACAAATACTTAACGTAAGAGAGTCCAAAAAACAGTTTAACGGTTTAAACGAAGTTAAAACTAAGTTTTTTAAAAGCTTGCCTGCGATTGATAAAATTGAGGCCAGTTATGTTTAATATCTAGAATTTACGAGACTGTGCGCATTCACCTATTGAGAGTATTATGTCAAGTTCACAATCCTACCTCAGGAGCCATCCAACGGTAAGTGCCAGTTTCAGCGGTCATAACTCCAGATTCGGACTTTACACGGGCTACTCCAGAATCACCTACTTTAACAACCTGTTCATACACAACATTAACAATTTAACACCTTTTACTTTTAAGCTTGCACATCCCTATGCAAGTAGAAGTTTAATTCTTATCTTAGACAGAGCATCTGGAACAAAATTAATAAGTGTGTCAGTAGAGGGTCAATTGAAGATAAAACTTCTGGTCGGGTTCTCATGTTATCATTAAAGATAGTAGGATTGTGCCAACTAGAACTAGTAGCTGGGTGCTGGTATCTCTCTTATGACTAACAGTAAGTATTACTTGATCGACTAAAAATAGAATATTATTTGGAACTGAAACCTCAAATAGGAAAAGAAAATTAATTATAAGAAACCTGCCTTATTTTCGTCCATGAGGATATTTGCTGTTTTCAGATCACGATGAACGACATTATTTTGGTGCAAATAATGCATTCCCTTGGATACATCAATTGCAGCTTGTAGAAGTGCAGGCATATTGAAAGTTTCCTTCTCCTTGCGTAAGTAGTCATATATGCTGCCTATAGACATGAACTCTGCACAAAGTAAGGAAAGACTTGTCACTTTGATTAATACAGCAAAATAGTAAACCAATAGCAGGAGCAGGAGCTTTGTTAAGCACATTGTTCATAATTAAACAACATAAACCTTCCCACTGCTTTAATTTAGCTCCCAATGTTGAGTCCATATATAACACTGTCCAAAACATTATTTCAAATGAAAATTTCCTCCTACCTGTTACTATACATAGCATAGGTCTTGTACATGCACCAATGAACTTCACAACATTTTTGTGCCGAATTTTCCTACCATTAATTAGTGGCATATGTCAGAAAAGATAACACGTAGCAGCCAATTAGGAAAAAAAAAAGAAAAAAAAGGCACTTTAATATATAACATTTCAAATTTTGCAGACCTCATTATGTGAATCTCATGAACAAATTCGTGTAAAACATTAGCATTTAGTCCCTCAGATTTTAGTACTTTAATTGCCACCTCTTGACTGCAATATGTACCTTTGTACCTGCATTACACAAAATTTATAAATAGCCCACAAAAAGTTAAACAAATTAAAGTTAAATCGAGATTATCTTTCTTAATTGTTGACTCATTCGGTATTAGTGAATTTGATTTTGAGACCTTTACAGTAGCTTTTAATGGAGTCATGACCAAAGTGTAAACATTACTGATAGAGGCTGACACAAAATTCATTTTTAGCACGAGGATCTAAAGACGAAACTTCTCTGCTGTTGCCAACTTTTTTTTTTATTTTGAATTTAGATTTTATATTGGCCATTATTAAATTTTTTTTTTTTCATTTTTGAGAGTTGATCCATGCATACAGTAGACTGGTATTTGTACCAATTACAAAGCAGTCATATGCTACTTGGGAAAGGTACGTACAGGTCACAATAGGAACCAGAACCGATGATATTGCCAAAGCTCAGGAGGTTGAAGTTGATTTCCCATACTGAAGTCTCGTCACTTGGTATATCTACTTGACCATTTAGTGAAGTTGGTACATCTTTCGTCGCAGGCTTCTTTTGCAAACGAAATGAAAAAAAATAAAATAATTCTGTTAAACAGATAGAGGGGGCCATAATAGTCAAGTGTAGTAGAAAAACAAAAACTAGAGACAGGTTAATTACCTTAATCCTTCCGAATTTGTGGTGAAGTTGTTGCTTCAATTGATCCTAAGAGTATTTCAGAAAAAAAAATAAAATAAAATAATTAGGCTTGCAATAAGAGAACTGAAGTCAAACAGGAAATATTCTTAAAAATACCTCATCCAGCCAACCAACTGCAACAAAAACAACCAGAGAGGAGCCATCATTCGTCGAGTAAGCATGAACTTCTTGTATGTGAAGTCCGAGATCATCAATAACAGATGTCAGCTGTTATGAATTAACTAATTAGCTTACTTATTAAGTGAGTTTGATTGATGAGTAATACCCATTCTCCCCTTCTTAGTTGTCTTTCATGTTCATGTGGCTCTAACATACTCAGACTTGCTTGGGACTAAATGCTTTGTTGTTGGGGATGTTTGTGTTCAGTTTTACATTTAGAGTCCTTGAAACAAATATAATTTGATGAGAACATGCACATTCAGTGACTCAATCAACTCTTTGCCTCGGCCAAATATTTACTCATGTATTGAGGAGTAAAAGGGACAATGGTATTCTACCTGGCTAAGAACCTTCGGTTTGTCGTCTACAGGAAAGATTATCTCGTACATCATCCAGCGATGTATCAAATTTAATATCAAAAAACTATTCTGTCCTCTTAAATTTTTTTCTTTTTTTAAATTATTATGGAAAGAGCAACCAAGGAATCCAGAACAAAAACTTATTTCAACCAACTTTTTGAGTTATACATACCTTCCATGAACTGTATCTTCTTCATTGTTTGATACAAATACCTCAAGATTTGAGCTGGTAAAGCCAAATGATAGACAAGTATAAGCCATTTAGAATTTTTCAAAATAAAAAAAAAAATATACTGTACAAAGTAACTTTTAAATTATTTTGACTGTAAAGTAATAGCAAGCGAAGGGAAGTTTGTCTAGGGGCCAATGGAAGTTCAAAAAAAAAAAAAAAAAAAAAAGAAGGGAAGTAATATCTCTGTTCATACTTAAGTGTGTTGCCGTCGACAACTCCAGGCACCTAAAATAAAGCATGGAGAATTCCTTATTAAAAAGTAAAATAAATGTATTACCTGTACAATTTAGGATAGAAATTTCAAAAGCTCTGTAGATTAATTATTTAAAGAGCTTAAATTTATTAAAAGTTTGAGAGAACCTATTTAAGAAACGGTTAGCATGTCTGAGACCAATTTGAACCAAACACAACAATTCAGTGACCAATTTAACAAAATAATAGTTCAATGACCAATTTTGAACCAAATGCGATAGTTCAGTAACCAAAATCAGACTTTTCTTTTATAACATATATATAGATAGTTCGTGATATATTAGGTAAAAAGGAGTTGTAAAGAAAGGAAATACCGCTCCAGATACTTCGATTGTTAAGAAACTATGATTGTTACTAGATTAAATAATTAATACTAATTAATCAGGTGAATAGTTATTAAAGAATAACTAAACAAAAATAATGTTTCGGACATTCGGATTCGGTATCTAGCTAACCCTGGTGCGGATAAAAGCCGTTAATTAGAAAGTCTTTTTACAACTGGTACAATTAGCAAGGAAGCTCATACATACTTGAATCGTTTGCACGGAGAAGACAGGGCAATTAGCAGGGTCTCGTGCCAACTGAAGCAATTGCATGTGTGTCAAGGCATCTTCAGCTCTCTCCACCGGGAAATCCATTGCATAGCTATACAAGCATTCAACAAGCACATCATAGGCATGATTTTCTTTGTTTTTTTTTTTCCTTCACTTTCTGGCGTCTAGATAGTCAAAAGAAATCAATGGAGCTGGACTACTGTAACAACTAATTAATTAGTGCCGGATTTAACAAAACTGAACTCAAAATTAATCATTCCATCCATATGTAACAAACCTGACAGGGAGGTGGCAGAAGTGAGCCCAGAGAGATCTCTCCAACTCAGGCGATACCAATACATCAACAGTGTTGGAGGAAGAGAGACGAGAGAGGACGGCGCGATACACGTCGAGCTTGCCTCTCCTTTTCCCTGGTGACCCCGCCTTTGTCGTCGTCACTACCTGATCTCCCTCCCTGCGTTGCTCCGCGATCACACCCTCCACTGCCATTAATTGCTCTACTTCGTCTCCTAGTGCTATTGCGTTTCTGCTGGAATGTTTACTGATTTGCATCGCGGTTAATTCATTTATATTTTATGGAAAATTCTACGTGGATGCCGTGTTTGATACCATAGTTGATACCATAAAACCGGATGCAGTTTTTTTCGGTCTAACGTCGGTTCAATGAAATTCAAAATCAATCAAATCAAATCGCGAACTTCTCGTCTCCGATCTCCTTCTCCTCTAATCTTCTTCTCTCCGATCTCATCCTCTCATGGCGCGAACTCCTCTTCAATCATCCTCTCCAATCTCCTCTCCGGTTTATTTCCCCTCCCGTCATTATCCTCTCATAGCGCGAACTTCTCCTCTCAAATCTCCTTCCTTTAATTCTCCCACTTCTCCTCTCTGATCTTCTTCTCCTTTCGTTCTCTTCTTCTGTCTTCGTTCTCCGACTTCTCCTCTCTGGTTTTCTTGTCTCTGTCAATTTCTCGGTTCACTTGAAATTGGTCAATGTTCAAGTTAGACCAATAGGTATTCAAGTTATACCGATGAGTATTTAAGTTATACCGATGGGTATTCAAGTTATACCAATATGTATTCAAGTTATGCCAATGAGAATTCAAGTTATACCAATGAGAATTCAAGTTATGTCAGTATTCAAGTTTTAGTAGTAAATATTCAAGTTATACCAACAAGTATTCAAGTTATACCAATAGGTATTCAAGTTATACCAATAGGTATTCAAGTTATACCAATGAGAATTCAAGTTATGTCAGTATTCAAGTTATAGCAATGAGTGTTCAAGTTGAAAAATATGTCAGTATTCAAGTTTTAGCAGTAAATATTCAAGTTATACCAATGCGAGTTTAAGTTATATATGTCAGTATGTAAGTTATAGTAACGAGTGTTCAAGTTGAAAAATATGGTAATTATTCAAGTTTTAGTAGTAAATATTCAGGTTATACCAATGAGTATTCAAGTTATAGCAATGAGAATTCTCAAATAAATGTTCCTTGTTGAATATTTGACCGATCAACTATCTTGGTATCAACTATGGTATCAACTATGGTATCACTATATCTGGACCCATATTTTATAGATGGTTCGGGAGGGAAAGAGTTAATTAAAGAAAGAGTGACGCCGCGCGCGCGCATGAAACCGGCCCGGCAGTTGGGAGTGGACTTCTTAACGGTCCTTTTTTAAATTAGTAGTGTCCACCTCTTTTATCCGTCCACCGGTCCACCGTACTTGTAATGAACAAATATTATTTTTCAGTGAACATTTGTGTCTTTCCGATCAATATATATTATTTTGTATAGAACATATACATTATGATTTCCAGTGAACATTTATGCAACTGTGGCAAACACATGAGTATATATTGGTGTGTCAGATTGTAAGAGAGGGGTGGATGATCGAGTAGCCTACCTTATAGGGTGGACTGTACCTGTTTTTCTTTTTGAACCTGGATATTTGAAAAGGGGCTGTCTGATATTCGTTAACTGGATATTAAGATTATAAAATGTTTAGTTGAGTGCTGTTGAGCTGTTTATTAATTAATTAATTATTTACAAGCTGGTTTAAATGTTCAATTGGTACAAAACTACAAATAGAAGGAAGCTTTTTATTTCTCCATGTCCATGTCCATGTCGGGGTGAGATGGGACCTTGCTCAGTGTTTGGAATGAGACTAATATGTTATATCACTTTTGAAAAACTTCACGCAGATACTTCAAACTTCCCGGAAATGAGAAGCTTTTTATGTAGGGATTAACCCTTTTTAGCCACCGATGTTCAAAAGATTATAACTTTTGATATGGAACTATTATTGACATGTCTTTCATAGAGTACTTAGAAAGCTAACGATGAGATCTACAACTTTATATTATATATTCGTATTGATTATTAAAAATTTCTGACACTAAAATCAAGAATTAGTAGCAGTTTTTTTTTTGTAAACTAGGCATGTGATCGCGCTCCGCGCACGACTAATCCAATTCTTTACTTTAATTTTATCGCATATGAAAATAGATGCAAATATAATTGTTAATCACATATAATACTGTCAACAAATTAAATATCGACCGGCATAAAAAACTATCATAATATAGATAAAAAATATATGAAAAAAAATGCAAAGGTTAATCGGTCATGGAATCAATGATATCTCTTTTTACAAAGATTAATTAATTAAATGTATATTATTTTAACAATCACTTTTATAACTACAATCTCAAAAGTATTATTTTATTTTATTTTGTGCTATCCTACCAAACGCATTGGCACTACATGCCTCTCCAATACTCAAGTTTTGCAGAAATACGCATCTATATCCTCATGAGGTATAACATAACAACATAAAAAATATATAATTTTATAACATTGACATTATATTGGATCTGTAATAGTTTATTTCTAATCAAGCGATTCTTTTTTCACAAATGAAGTATCCTTTTTTAGTTGTACCTAGAGAGTATATCGAAACTATCCAATTCAGAAAAATGAACGGATCATATTTCTTCTAATCTATAACGAAATCCACATACCTCCATATAAACTATAACTATATTAGATGATGTTACACAAACAAAAAAAAAAAAGGCAGAAATGTGAGATAGCAATAAAGAATTTAACTCCTCTATTTTTAGTCTAACTCAGTTATATTTCTTATAATTATTACCCCCACAGAAAAATCTGGAAAGCCACAACACTCCTTATGGACAGTCTTCAAATGAGCCAAGATGCAGTCCAGGAAATACTCCGCACCATATACTTTCACTTCGGCAATCCAAAAAAAAAAAAATTGTTCATTCGCGCTGTGGAATCCACAGTGTAAAGGTTCTTGAAACCATATGGACAGTCTTCAAACAGGCCAAGATGCAGTCTAAGAAATACTCCGCACCATATACTTTCACTTTGGTAATCAAAAAAAAAAAAAAAAAACCAAAAAAGAAAAATCCCAAAACAAAAAAAATCTCAAAAAAAAAAAAAGAAAACACTATTCATTTACACTGTTGACTCCACAATAAAAAGTATGTTAGAACCTTATCTATGTCTTATAACCTGTACATATATCCTTGTTGAGCACCCAATGTTTAAACAACCGTAACTTTTGATAAGATACTCCAATTAACATGTTATTCAAAGCACTAGAAAGCTAACGACAAGATCTGTAACTTTGTTACGGTGTAAAGTTTAAGCCAAGTCTAAACTATAGTTACTATTTGAGGTCAGAAAGAGAGAAATCGAGCAGCGTGTCCGTTTAAGGCAGCATGCTGGCATGCGTGCAACTATATGCAAGCATCGCATATCGGCATATGCATGCATTGACTTCCCGGAGAACATTCTTTTTGAGTTTTGAATGTGCTTTCAGCTTTCCTATCACGGATTAGGCTTTCCGGTACAGTCTTGCTAGCTAATAAGATCCATAGTCTCTTGACTCTAGCTAGTTGACTAGTTAAGTCCTCAATGATTAGATTTCATATCCTTTGTAGCGCTACACAATGCAGCTACAGAGGATGAGCACTCTAATGATTAAGGGCTTAATCTTTTAATCACCTTTCTTCAAAAAAAAAAAAAATCTGTTAATCACCATCAATTGGATTATCTTATGAGCAATTAGCAAGATGGCAGAAGAATAAAGGGCTTAAGAATAATGACCAATCATTAAATGTTAATTACTTAACTGCAATTGATTATGTTTCAAAAAGAAAATGATCAACTGCAATTGGGTTTCAACTTCTGAATAGTTACTGAAATATTATATCATTATTTTTTAACCTTTTGCTCAATTTGGTAATATTAAAACACAAACTTGAAGTATTGTAAATCAAGAAGATTCGTTTAGATCAGGATTGCAAATTTGCCATTAATTTTTGTCAATTATAAATGGTCTAAATAAATCTTTTTTATTCCTTTTAATTTATCATGCTTAAATGAAAGGTGACTCCGCAATCTTTTATCTTAGTGCATTAATTGTTAGTACACGCGAACTACTCTCATTACTTTATTTTGTTTGGTACTTCAAATGTCAACTAAGTACATCTTTTTTATGATTAATTTATGACTATCCTTGATGATTAGTTACTCTTTTGAGTAGTGATGATTAGGTATGGAAGCTAATATATACACAGATACTCTTGTAAATTCCGTCATTAATACTGATAGTTTGATCAGTCAAATCACTTATGAATTATGCATGTAAATTTATTTATTATGTAGCGAAAATTGTTTATTATGCATGTAAAACCCACTTGCCGAACAATAAAATATTAAACAAGTTACATACAAAGTATTTTTTCATGCATAAAAAAATAAAATAAGCATCTTATTTTCATATAGCATTTGTAACATACATTCTATAACCAGTACACTACATATTAAATGAATTAGTGTGCATAATAAATAAGTTTACGTGCATAATAAAAAGACATATTGATATGTACTCTCCAACCAACCAATTGCATACTAAACAAACTGAATAATAAATGCATTAGTCTTCATATTAAGCTATATAGTATGCATAATAAGCTATATAATGTGCATAACAAAAACGTGACAGCGAAAGAAAGAGAGAAAGGGGGAGATACTACAGTGAACCGAATGAAGAGGTCATGAACCAATTAAAATTTGTTGAACTGAATATTAAATCGCGACTTGATATCTAAAAATAGGTTTAATCTGACGAGTTGAGTTTACATATATAATTAACAGGTTTGGTGACGTACGATAGAAACGCAAAGGTAAATTGTATCATAGAGAAGTTACCAATTGTTCCCTGAAATTTCATTGTTCTATGTTTCTTTCTAAGGCCAAAATTAGAAGTACACAATGTAATTGTAGCCTGAATTGGACTGTCCAGGCTTGTAAGAGGGACATATAAGTCTTCAAAACCCTGATCATCCTTTACCTTTAAAAGTCAAAGTATTCAGTTGGTTAGTTTTACATGATAAAATCTTGACAAAGGTAAATTTATTCTTTAAAGGATGGACTGGTGATTTCTTTTGTGAATTCTGTGGAGATATTGAGGATTGGTAATCACTTATTTATCCATTGTCCAATTATGGAAAGGTTTTGGTTGTCCTTTAATGCTCATAATCCAAAGGGTTGTTGTTTGAATATGTCTTCTGTTGAAGAAATGTGTGACAATACTATAAGTTTGCAGGGGGGAAATAACTTATGCCCAATGCATAATTTGTGTAACATTTTGGGCATTTTAGAATGGTGGAAACAAGGCCATTTTTGAAAACAAACCTCTTCCAGGTTATAATTCTATTATTTATGAAGTTCTAACTTTGTATAACTCTTGGACAGGGGAGGAAAGTGGTTTGGAAACAATGCTCAGTGAGGAAGGTTTGAGGATTTCTGAGGATGCTGAGACAGTAAATGAAGGGGCTCTAACTGCTATCTGATTTTCAGCTATCTTCAAGATTTTCTCAAGTCCCCTCAATCTTTTGTTAAAAAGTTTGTAGTGCAAGGATTTATATATCCAATAATTTTGGTGCTAGGTCTCTTTTGTGATATCATTCAGAGAGGATGTTCTCTGTTGTGATTGTTATGTCTCAGGATAGTTTTCCAGATTCCATTTTTTGTTTCTGATTTGGTTTTGAACGTTATTATACTCTGTAGGATGTAAGAACTATTTTGATCCCCTTAAAAGAAAGGAAAAATCTATACGGATACGGTGTTTGATATCGTAATTGATACCAAAAAACTGGGCGCGGTTTTTTTCGGTCTAACATCGGTTCAATGAAATTCCAAAATCAATCATCTAAGTAAAATGAGTCCCAAACCCCCATTTAAAACGCCCCATTTCAAATTAAACACTCTCTCCCTGACACCTCTTCCCCTCTCCAATTCCGCCCCCTTCTCCTCTCGTATCTCCTTCTCCCACTCTCACTCTCACTCCCAATCCCACTCCAAAAACAGACCGTCTTCCTCTCGCACTCCAGATCGGAGGAGGAGCAAAGATGCCGCCGAAGAAGAGAAGCAAGGCAGCAATGTCGATGGCAGCAGCGTCGAAGGCAGCTCAAGAGTAACCATCTGGGAGCAAAAGAGGTATTAGAATTCGAATTTTCTTGTGTTTTTGAGTTCATTTCTATTAAGTTGATTTTGGGGAGATTTCGTTCCAATTCGAAACCCTAGGTTTTAGTGTTGTCAAATCGGATTGATTAAGTTGAATTGATCAATTATTTTGGATAATATTTGTTGAATTGCTTGAAATTAGTTTTGATCACAAGTTTAAAGTCAAAGATCTGTGTTATATTGATTGTATTCAAGTTACTGCGATTTGTATTCAAGTTGCTGTAGTTAATATTGACTGGATCTAAGCATTTACTGTCAGATCTCAGTCATCTTAAGATGTTTTTGTCGATTTGTGTCAAGTAAGATATGTTATGCATATGGATATACAAGATATGGATATGTATGTGCGAGATATGCAAGATATTTGTTAGATGTGTTACTGCTAGTTGTCAATATGTGTTATGAATATGGATATGCAAGATCAGAGTCATCTGACTGAGTATTCAAGATAAAAATGTATATATTCTAGTTATGCATGTTGATATGCAAGATAATTGATAACTATCAGTTATGCATATAGGATTTGTTATACATAATTGTATATATTCAAGTTATACCAATTAGTATTCAAGTTCTATCAATTAGTATTCAAGTTATACCAATTAGTATTTAATTTATACCAATAAAAATTCAAGTTATATCAGTGCTCATTCCTAACTTGAAAATTGTTCCAATTTTTACAGGTTGACACTAATAATGACAGGATTTATCTGACCTACAATTTGTTGACCGACTGGACTAATGAGAAGAAGCTGAAAATATGTAAGTTCACTTGTTTTGTAAAGATCTCCATAGTCAAATTCAGTATTTTTTTTGTTAGTATTCACTTTTTATTAGTAAATGTTCAAGTTATACCAATAAGTATTCAAGTTATACCAATGAGAATTCAAGTTATGTTAGTATTCAAGGTATAGCAGTCATTGTTCAAGTTGAAAAATATGTCAGTATTCAAGTTTTAGTAGCAAATGTTCAAGTTATAACAATGAGTATTCAAGTTATAGCATTCAGTGTTCAAGCTGAAAAATATGTCAGTATTCAAGTTTTAGTAGCAAATGTTCAAGTTATAACAATGAGTAGTCAAGTTATAGCATTTAGTGTTCAAGCTAAAAAATATGTCAATATTCAAGTTTTATTAGTAAATGTTCAAGTTATACAATTGAGTATTCAAATTATAACAATGCGTATTCAAGTTATAGCAGTTAGTGTTTAAGCTGAAAAATATGTCAGTATTCAAGTTAGACCAGTGAGTGTTCATGCTGAAAAATATGTCAGTATTCAAGTTTTATTATTAAATGTTCAAGTTACAATAATGAGTATTCAAATTATGTGTATTGTGGTGTCACTGATAATAAATTGCTGCATTATTCATAATTAGTTTTTTTGTCAGTATTCAAAATTATCATTTTAAGTATTCAAATTTTACTTGAAAATATTCAAGTTACACCATGAAGTATTCACTATTGTTGTTACATGCAAAAGCAACTTAAATTCCAGGTTTCGTTATAACGGAACACAAATCTGAGTTGTTGGGCTAGGCATTTGGGGACGCATATAAAAAACCCTTCTCTCCCAAATCAAAATAGAGCTTTTTCCCCACTTCTAAAAGAGCTAAAAAAGAGCAAAACCCTAGATCTAAACTAGCCATTGTGCTTGAACTTTTCATAGCCAAATCTTTGTGAATCAAGCCTCAACTACACCAAAGATTTTTGTATCTTGTAAGAGTGTTAGCTTGTGAGCTACTTTTTTTCGGAGCTTGAGTGTTGTCTCTCCTCCAAGCTTGGTGACGGCCCATTTCTTGTGTAAGGGATCACCGAGTCGTTGTAATCCTTTCTTTGCAGATGATAGGAAAGGCGCACCACCGAGTTGGTTGCGGCACCCGGGGACGTAGACCGTTTCGCCGAACCTTGTTACCACATCCCGTGTCACCTCTCTTTGTGTTTGCTTTCTCTTACTCTTCTTTATTTACTTTATTGCAAACTTGATTGGCCTTAGAATTGAATTGCGCTTAGGATTTGGCCAAAATTTGTAATTGTGCGAAAAAGGTTAAAATTGGTTAAGGCACCATATTCACCCCCCTCTAGGCGCCATTAGGGACAATAGTTACGGTTAACAATTTTCACAAGCCTTGCTCAATTGACTACAACTTGTACAACTAGATTCGAATAGGAACAAATTCATGTACATATGAGGTTCAGCCTCAATATAAAAACAACAATTAAATGTTGCATGAACCGAAACCAACATATTACACAAATAATCTATTCCAAGAATCAATTATTCTTGCCAAAACCGAACTACTAACCAGTTTAAAACATTTTTAAATCAAATCCGAATCGAATAACACAATTTCTTCATCAAGGCCAAAACCAAATCGATTGTTCGAGTGTCATTTACTTGATTCGTAAACTCCTCATGCCAATTTCAATAAGCTTTGATTCTCATGAGAACAATTATCAAATTAATATCCCACTCCTTGAATCAATTACACTCAAAGCACCAACATGAGAGCAACAAATCAAATAAGAAACCACGATCTATGTTAAATGAGAACAAACTGCTTGCATAAATGCAAGATCATTGTTAGAAACAACATCACCTCATATTATAACACCACCAATCGTCGAAATAAAAGATTCGAAATATTCACAACTCAAAACCTCCATGAATCATCGATTCACTTCATGAAAATGCCTCAAAATAGTCTCTCATCAATTACCTATGAATGAGATCACAAATTTGAGGTCTAACACCTCGTAATTCGGCCTACAAACCGAATTCAAAATTCACACATTCAAAACTCTGAATTAAGCAGTTACCATTTTATCAACCATAATAACAACATGTAATCAATCCACATATCATCAACCTAGAACTATTATTCCCATTCTCAACATCTAGAAATCAAGCCATGGCTCTGATACCATTGAAGGGCTTATCGGGGCCAAGGCAAGAGACTGGAACACAAAATTTTTTCTATCTCATCCTATGGTTATCTAGATCTACATGAGAGGGTTGAGTATTAAACCTTCGCTAGCGTTCGTCAACGGCTAAGCAACCTCCTCGAAATTCGACCTAGCCAATCAACTCTTTGATTCGGCCTCTCTCAATTAATCCAACAATTGAATCTAATTAAGCTCGAGAAGAGAAGAAGAATGGTGTAAAAATATCTCCGATCCACAAACTATTGGTGTCCACCTCGGCGGCGGCAGGCTCGGGTCGTCCTCCAAGGCCGACGGGTGGGGAGAGGAGAGTAGAGGAGTGGGAGTGAGTGGATTGGAATGAATGGGAATAAAAAAGAATATAAAGAGCATCCAATGACCAATAGATTGAATTGACTAAATTGCCCAAAGCATCCAATGCACTAGTCTAGGGATTAATTGGTAATTTACTAACCATTGGTCTACCCATACATGGTACACTAAGGGTCTATGCAAGTATTGGATACTCCAAGAGAATATGCCATGGCACATTCCATTGGATATTCTTTCTTGCTCTTATCCATTCATGGGCCACACCAACTATTGGTGCGCACCACCATGGCTGAACTGAATTGGGCTTGGCCTAATTCGGGTTAGCTCCCGTGCTCCATTTGTATTAGCCCATTAATTCTAAATTAATTGCTATGTGTTTTACACCATATATTATAATTAATTAATTGACTAGCATACAAATATGTATTTAATTAATTATAATTAATTCACTCAATTAATGTGTGTATCAACATACACAATTAATTATGTAAAGCTTCTTCTAGAATTAATAATTAACTTGCATTCTCCAATGCAATTAATTATATCTTTTATTCCTTTTAATATGACATGTCAACAAGCATGCATATTTACGTTGCTTTTGTATAATTCATTCAACTAGATGAATTACTCTTTCGGGTGTGACCGGGTAGGATTTATATCATGTTGGCAATGAGAATAAATAACTTATTCTCATAAGTCATAAGTGATGTCTTGCAATCCATATTATGACTACCCAAATGATATTCCTATTTATAGGTGACATGTATATGACACCTCATATACATGCAATCCTATTACAGCGTAAAACTGTTACGCTAGTATTTAATCTTTTGTCTTTTGATAACTTAATAAATTCTCAAATGCGAGAATTTACGTTTAACTTACAATGTCCTGAATAATGATTATTAATATGATTAGCAACTTTAATAATCATATTATGAATTTTTTATCTTATTTAATCTTACGATTACGATTAGTGTTTCACAATTCAAGTCCTTGACTTCCAAATGAACTATTCAATAAAAGATTTCAGGAACAAATGATCAACAATCATCAATTACATGAGTTAAGCGTTTGAATTAACCATTAATTCTAGGGCAGAACTCTAACATAAACTCTAATCCATAAACCTTAAACCCTACACCATAATCCCCAAACCCTAAATCCAAAACCCTAAACCATAAACCCTAATACCTAATCCCAAAACACAAATCCTCAAACCCTAAACCCTCAACCCTAAATTCTAATCACTAAACCCTAAATCATAAACCCTAAACGCTAAATCCTAAACCCATCTAAACCCCAATCCATAAACCCTAAACCCTAATCCCTAAACCTAGAACCCTAAACCCTAATCCCCAAACCCTAAATACTAAACCCTAAAACCTAAACCCTAAGCCTTAAACCCTAACTACTAATCCCTAATCCCAAAACCCTAATCCCATAACCCTAATCCCATAACCCTAAATCCTCAGCCCTAAAACCTAAACCCTAAGCCGTAAACCCTAAATCCTAATCCCAAAACCCAAAACCCTAATCCTTAAACCCTAAACCCTAAACCGTAAACACTAAACCGTAAACCCTAATCCCTAAACCCACAATCCTACACCCAAATCCCTAAACCGTAATCCCTAAACTCTAAATCGTAATCCCCTAACCCAAAACCCTAATACAAATCCACAAACCCTAATCCCTAAACCTAGAACCCTAAACCAAAATCCCTAAACCCTAATCCCAAATCCCGAAACCCTAAATACTAAACCCTAAAACCTAAAACCTAAGCCTTAAACCCTAAATACAAATCCCTAAACCCAAAACCCAAAACCATAAACCCTAAACCCAAATGCCTAAACGTTAATCCCCAAACCCTAAACCCTAATCCCAAAACCCAAAACACCAATCCCTAAATCCTAAACTCTAAACCATAAACACTAAACCGTAAACCGTAATCCCTAATCCGTAAACCCTAAATCCTAATCCCAAACCCCAAAACCCTAAACCCTAATCCCTAGACCCTAAATACTAAACCCTAAAACCTAAACCTAAGCCATAAACCCTGAATACTAATCCCTAATCCCAAAACCCTAATACCATAACCCTAAATCCTCAGCCCTAAAACCTAAACCCTAAGCCGTAAACACTACATCCTAATCCCAAAACCCAAAACCCTAAACCCTAATCCCTAAACCCTAAACCCTAAACCGTAAACACTAAACCGTAAACCCTAAACCGTAAAGCCTAATCCCTAAACCCTAAACCCTAAACCCTAAATACTAAACCCTAAAACCTAAACCCTAAGCCTTAAACCCTCAATACAAATCCCTAAACCCAAAACCCTAAACCATAAACCCCAAACCCAAATGCCTAAACGTTAATCCCCAAACCCTAAACCCTAATCCCAAAACCCAAAACCCTAAACCCTAATCCCTAAACCCTAAACCCTAATCCCTAGACCCTAAACCCTAAACTGTAAACACTAAACCGTAAACCGTAAACTATAAACCCTAATCCCTAAACCCACAGTCCTATACCTAAATCCCTAAACTGTAATCCCTAAACTCTAAACCCTAATTCCCTAACCCAAAACCCTAACCCTAATCCACAAACCCTAAACCTAGAACCTTAAACCAAAATCCCTAAACCCTAATACCTAATCCCCAAACCCTAAAACTAAACCCTAAAACCAAAACCCCAAGCCTTAAACTCTAAATACTAATCCATAAACCCAAAACCCTAAATCCTCGGCGCTAAAATCTAAAACCTAAGCCCTAAACCCTAAACCCTAATCCCAAAACCTAAACCCTAAACCCTAATCCCAAAACCCTAAACCCTAATCCCTAAGCCCTAATCCATAAACCCTAAACCTCTAACCCTAAATCATAAACCCTAAACCCATAACCCTAATCCCTAAACCCAGAACCCCAAACCCAAATCCCCAAACCTTAAACCCGAAACCCTAAACCTAAAACCCTAAATCCTAATCACTAAACCATAAATCTTCAACCCAAAACCCATAACCCTAATCCCTAAAACCAAAACCCAAAACCCAAAACCTGAATCCCTAAACCGTAAACCCTAATCCCCCAACCATAAACCCTAAACTCCAATCCATAAACACTAAACCCTAATTCCTAAACCTAGAACCCTAAACCCAAATGCCTAAACCCTAAACCCCAAACACTAAACCCCAAACCTAAACCCTAAACCCTAAACGCTAAACCCTAAACCCTCAACCCCAAACCCTAAACCCAAAACACTAAACCCCAATACATAAACCCTAAACCCGAATCCCTAAACCTAGGACCCTAAACCCAAATGCCTAAACGCTAATCCACAAACCCTAAACCCTCAACCCCAATCCCTAAACCTTAAACCCTAAAACCTAAACCCAAATGCCTAAACTCTAAACCATAAATCCTAATCCCTAAACACTACACGCTCAACCCTAATCCCTAATACCCAATCCCCAATCCCCAAACCCTAAACCCTAAGCCCTAATCCATAAACCCTAAACCCTAATCCCTAAACCTAGAACCCTAAACCCAAATGCCTAAACCCTAATCCCAAACCCTAAATACTAAACCCTAAAACCTAAACCCTAAGCCTTAAATCATAAATATTAATCCCTAATCCCAAAACCCTAATCCCATAACCCTAAATCCTCAGCCCTAAAACCTAAACCCTAAGCCGTAAACCCTAAACCCTAAGCCCAAAACCCAAAACCCAAAACCCTAATCCCTAAACCCTAAACCCTAAACCGTAAACACTAAATCGTAAACCCTAAACCATAAAGCCTAATCCCTAACCCCAAAATCCTAGACCCAAATCCCTAAACCGTAATCCCTAAACTCTAAACCCTAATCCCCTAACCCAAAACCCTAATCCCTAAACCAGGAACCCTAACCCAAAATCCCTAAACCCTAATTCCAAATCCCCAAACCATAAATACTAAACCCTAAAACCTAAACCCTAAACCCTAATCCCTAAAACCAAAACCCAAAACCCAACACCTGAATCCCTAAACCGTAAACCCTAATCCCCCAACCATAAATCCTAAACCCCAATCCATAAACACTAAACCCTAATCCCTAAACCTACAACCCTAAACCCAAATGCCTAAACCCTAAACCCTAAACACTAAACCCCAAACGCTAAACCCTAAACCCTAAACGCTAAACCCCAATCCATAAACCCTAAACCCGAATCCCAAAATCTAGGACCCTAAACACAAATGCCTAAACGCTAATCCACAAACCCTAAACCCTAAACCCCAATCCCTAAACCTTAAACCCTAAAACCTAAACCCAAATGCCTAAACTCTAAACCATAAATCCTAATCTCTAAACACTAAACGCCAAACCCTAATCCCTAATCCCAAAACCCAAAATCTTAAACCCTAATCCCTAGTGCCTAAACCCTAAACCGTAAACACTAAACCGTAAACCGTAAACCCTAATCCCTAAACCCACAGTCATATACCCCAAATCCCTAAACTGTAATCCCTAAACCCCTAACCCAAAACACTAACCCTAATCCACAAACCCTAAACCTAGAACCTTAAACCAAAATCCCCAAACCCTAATCCCTAATCCCTAATCCCTAATCCCTAAACCCTAAATATTAAACCCTAAAACCTAAGCCCCAAGCCTTAAACCCTAAATACAAATCCATAAACCCGAAACCCTAAATCCTCGGCCCTAAAATCTAAAACCTAAGCCCTAAACCCTAAACCCAAATCCCAAAACCTAAGCCCCAAACCCTAATCCCAAAACCCTAAACCCTAAACCCTAATCCCTAATCCCCAAACCCCAAACCCCAAACCCCAAACCCGAAACCCTAAACACTAAGCCCTAATTCATAAACCCTAAACCCCTAACCCTAAATCATAAACCCTTAACCCATAACCGTAATCCCTAAACCCAGAACCCCAAACCCAAATCCCCAAACCTTAAACCCGAAACCCGAAACCCAAACCCTAAATCCTAATCACTAAACCCTAAATCTTAAACACAAAACCCTAATCCCTAAAACCAAAACCCAAAACCCAAAACCCAAAACCTGAATCCCTAAACCGTAAACCCTAATCCCCCAACCATAAACCCTAAACCCCAATCCATATACACTAAACCCTAATCCCTAAACCTAGAAACCTAAACCCAAATGCCTAAACCCTAAACCCCAAACACTAAACCCCAAACCAAAACCCCAAACCCTAAACCCTAAGCCCTAATCCATAAACCCTAAACCCCTAACCCTAAATCATAAACCCTAAACCCATAACCCTAATCCCTAAACCCAGAACCCCAAACCCAAATCCCCAAACCCTAAACCCTAAACACTAAACCCTAAACCCTAAACCTGAATCCCTAAACCCTAAACCCTAATCACCCAACCATAAACCCTAAACCCCAATCCATAAACACTAAACCCTAATCCCTAAACCTAAAACCCTAAACCTAAATTCCTAAATCCTAAATCCTAAACCCAAACCCTAAACCTCAAACCCTAAACCCTAAACGCTAAACCCTAAACCCCAAACCACAAACCCTAACCCTAAACGCTAAACACCAATCCATAAATCCTAAACCCGAATCCCTAAACCTAGGACCCTAAACCCAAATGCCTAAACGCTAATCCCCAAACCCTAAACCCTAATCCCAAAACCCAAAATCCTAAACCCTAATCCCTAAACCCTAAACTCTAAACCGTAAACACTAAACCGTAATCCCTAATCTGTAAACCCTAAATCCTAATCCCAAACCCCAAAACCCTAATCCAAAAACCCTAAATCGTAAACACTAAACCGTAAAACCTAAACTGTAAACCGTAAACCCCAATCCCTAAACCCACAATCCTATACCCAAATCCCTAAACTATAATCCCTAAACTCTAAACCATAATCCCCTAACCCAAAACCCTAATACAAATCCACAAAACCTAAACCCTAAACCTATAACCCTAAACCAAAATCCCTAAACCCTAAACCCTAATCCCTAATCCCCAAACCCTAAATACTAAACCTTAAAACCTAAACCCTCAGCCTTAAACCCTAAATACTAATCCCTAATCCCAAAACCCTAATCCCATAACCCTAAATCCTCAGCCCTAAAATAAAAAACCTAAGCCTTAAGCCCTAAACCCTAATCCCAAAACCGTAAACCATAAACCCTAAACCCTAAACCATAAATCCTAATCCCTAAACACTAAACACTAAACGCTAAACGCTAAACCCTAATCCCCAAACCCCAAACCCTAAACCATAAACCCTAATCTATAAACCTAAAACCTAAGCCGTAAACCCTAAATCCTAATCCCAAAACCCAAAACCCAAAACCCTAATCCCTAATCCCTAAAACCTAAACCCTAAAACGTAAACACTAATCGCAAAAGCCAAAACCCTCAACCCTAATCCCTAATCCCTAAACCCTAAACCCATAACCGTAAACCCCTAACCTTAATCCCTAAACCCTAAACGCCTAACAATATGTTGGGATTCTAGGTGGCGTATAGGGGCAAAAATAAAAATTTTGCTCTATACGCACACGTTGTGCGGATCGTACGTTTTGGGATAACCGAATAAGCAATCGATTGAGTCGTGTGGGATGCACACACGACTCACAAAATCGGAGCGAAACACAAGTGTGCAAAACATCGGATCTAAGATATAACAATTCAATGTCGTATGGGAAGCACATACGACCCCAAATCGCTCCGATTAATTCAACCCCATTAATCCCAAAGAGCGGTTAGTGCCATACCTTAGGGGCTCGGATTGTCCGTCGAGATTCGAATTCTTGCCGGCAGTGAGTCGCGCGCCGCGATGCCGCTGCCCGGAAGTCGCCGTCCCCCGGTTCACCTCGAATCCGCAAACACCCGCTCGGTTAGCTAGATCGATAGGCTAGCTAACCCGCTCAACAACTCTCTCAAGCTCTCAAGCTCTAATGGTTTCTTTTTATCTCAACTCATGAGAGAAACCCTTGAAAAGGAGAAAGAGAATGGAGGAAGAAGGTGGCTGGTTGGAGTGCTTAGGGTTTGCTCTCTCTCAACTCCTATTTATAGGATGTGAGATTAGAAGCCCAAAAACCTAATTTCAGGCCCAAATTCCGTCAATTTCTGACCACTGCTTACTAAAAACGCCATAACTTCTTCTAGAGAATTCCAAACAACGTGAAACCTTCACCGTTGGATTCTACACTCGAAGGGCTACTGTTTTCATATGTCATATGGCCAGAATGGTTAACGTCTGCCCCTCCAAATTCTTCCTTAAGTTGTTCATTCTGACATCTTCCATATATTATTTCACGAATGAAATAATCCTTAAGACACGGAATCTGGGTGTTTCTTATTCGTTCGGTGTGACCTTTTGGGGATTTATGTTATGTCGAAGTTATGATCGCATCATCAGACTACAGAGGCTTTATCACGACATGTAGTCCTTCGAATGACATAAATAATGTACCATACATTATTCTGCAAAATCCACAAGTGTTGTGTCTATCCTTGTCACGTGATATTCTGAATACTGTACGAAATAGGATCGTGTCATTTTCGTACCGTATTCGTTTTCTTGGTCTATCCGAGTAAATTACAATTATAACTGGCCCAGTTATATTGCTAGCATTGTAATCTTACTCTACTAAGGGGCCCAGTAATATCACTACTCGTAACGAGCAACATTGGTAATCTTGATATATATATTTCTCCCGCACAAACTTCATATAACGAATTGTTGCTTTGTCCTATACCAGATAGGGTTTTAGCAACAATCACGTTACATGTCGCTCATGTGAGAAATACACACATCTCATATCCTAGATTCAAAGACACGATGAAACATTAATGACACAAAACACAATCCATATAATGTTTCATCCAAGTTGGTCATGCTCGGTATATAAAATATCCATCCCATTTTATATACTCGTGTCATAGCGATAGACCTTATGTTTATAGAACAACAACATACTCTTTATCGACACAATGATCTCGTCCGATAATTAATGTTCGCCTTTAATTATCTGGATCACGAGCTATCTTTAGAAATACATATCCCCTCTTTGGAGTTCTATGATTCAGGACCAAGCGCATCTTCCTGAATACTTCCAAAGGAATGATATTATCAAATTTCAAGGAACATAAATGCATAAATAAAATACATTTAAACATGAACAAGTATAACTTTCAAAACACATCCTTTCACAATACACCCTAAACCCCAAACCCTAAACCCAAAACCCAAATGCCTAAACCCTAAACCCTAAACCATAAACCCTAATCCCCAAACCCAAAATCCTAAACCCTTAAAGCTAAGCCCTAAGCCCTAAACCCTAAATCCTAATCTCATAACCCAAAACCCTACACCATAATCCCTAAACCCTAAACCCTAATCCCTAATCCCTAAACCCTAAACCATAAACCCATAACCGTAAACCCTAAACCCTAACCTTAATCCCCAAACCCAAAACCATAAACCCAAATCCCAAACCCTAAGCTCGAAACCTTAAACCTAAAACCTTAAATCCTAATCACTAAATCCGAAACCCTAAACCCTAAACCCTAATCACCAAACCCTAAACCCTCTTCCCTAAACCCTAAACACTAAACCCTAAAACCTAAACCCAAACGCCTAAACCCTAAACCGTAATCCCCAAACCCTAAATCCTAAACCTCAAAACCTAAGCTATAAGCCCTCAACCCTAAACCATAAATCCTAATTCCTAAGCACTAAACCCCAGACCCTAATTCCCAAATCCCAAACCCTAATCCCTAAGCCCTAATCCTTAAACCCTAAGCCTTAATCTCTAAACCCTAAACCCGTAACCCCAAACCATTAACCCTAACCCCTAAACCCAGAACCCCAAACCCTAAACCTAAAACCCTAAACTTAAAACCCTAAATACCAATCACAAAATCCTAAACCCTCAACCCTAATCACCAAACCATTAACCCTAAACCCTAAACCCTAAACCCTAATCCCCCAACCCCAAAACCCTAAACCCTGATCCCTAAACCCATAACCCCAATCCCTAAACCCTAAACCCTAAACCCTAAACCCTAATCCACAAACCCAAAATCCCTAAGCCCTAATCCCTAGACCCTAAACCCTAAACGCCTAACAATAAACCCTAAACCCCAAACCCTAAACCCAAAACCCAAATGCCTAAACCCTAAACCCTAAACCCTAATCCACAAACCCAAAATCCTAAACCCTTAAACCGAAGCCCTAAGCCCTAAAACCTAAATCCTAATCTCATAACCCAAAAACCCTACACCTAATCCCTAAACCCTAAAACCTAAACCCTAATCCCTAATCCCTAAACCCTAAACCCATAACCGTAAACCCATAACCTTAAACCCCTAACCTTAATCCCTAAACCCAAAACCATAAACCCCAATCGCAAACCCTAAACCCGAAACCCTAAACCATAAACCCTAATCCATAAACCTAAAACCTAAGCCGTAAACCCTAAATCCTAATCCCAAAACCCAAAACCCTAAACCCTAATCCCTAATCCCTAAAACCTAAACCCTAAAACGTAAACACTAATCGCAAAAGCCCAAACCCAAATCCCTAAACCCTAAACCCTAAACCCTAAACCCTAAACCCTAAACCCTAAACCCTAAACCCTAAACCCTAAACCCTAAACCCTAAACCCTAAACCCTAAACCCTAAACCCTAAACCCTAAACCCTCAACCCTAAGCCCTAAGCCCTATACCCTAAACCCTAAACCCTAAATCCTTCAACCCTAATCCTTAATCTCTAAACCCTAAACCCGTAACCCTAAACCATTAACCCTAACCCCTAAACCCAGAACACCAAACCCTAAACCTAAAACCCTAAACTTAAAACCCTAAATACTAATCACAAAATCCTAAACCCTCAACCCTAATCACCAAACCCTTACCCTAAGCCCTAAACCCTAATCCCCCAACCCCAAAACCCTAAACCCTGATCCTTAAGCCCAAAACCCAAATGCCTAAACCCTAAACCCTAAACCATAAACCCTAATCCCCAAACCCAAAATCCTAAACCCTTAAACCTAAGCCCTAAGCCCTAAACCCTAAATCCTAATCTCATAACCCAAAACCCTACACCATAATCCCTAAACCCTAAACCCTAATCCCTAATCCCTAAACCCTAAACCATAAACCCATAACCGTAAACCCTAAACCCTAACCTTAATCCCCAAACCCAAAACCATAAACCCAAATCCCAAACCCTAAGCCCGAAACCTTAAACCTAAAACCTTAAATCCTAATCACTAAATCCGAAACCCTAAACCCTAAACCCTAATCACCAAACCCTAAACCCTCTTCCCTAAACCCTAAACACTAAACCCTCAAACCTAAACCCAAACGCCTAAACCCTAAACCTTAATCCCCAAACCCTAAATCCTAAACCTCAAAACCTAAGCTATAAGCCCTCAACCCTAAACCATAAATCCTAATTCCTAAGCACTAAACCCCAGACCCTAATTCCCAAATCCCAAACCCTAATCCCTAAGCCCTAATCCTTAAACCCTAAGCCTTAATCTCTAAACCCTAAACCCGTAACCCCAAACCATTAACCCTAACCCCTAAACCCAGAACCCCAAACCCTAAACCTAAAACCCTAAACTTAAAACCCTAAATACCAATCACAAAATCCTAAACCCTCAACCCTAATCACCAAACCATTAACCCTAAACCCTAAACCCTAATCCCCCAACCCCAAAACCCTAAACCCTGATCCCTAAACCCATAACCCCAATCCCTAAACCCTAAACCCTAAACCCTAATCCACAAACCCAAAATCCCTAAGCCCTAATCCCTAGACCCTAAACCCTAAACGCCTAACAATAAACCCTAAACCCCAAACCCTAAACCCAAAACCCAAATGCCTAAACCGTAAACCCTAAACCCTAATCCCTAATCCACAAACCCAAAATCCTAAACCCTTAAACCGAAGCCCTAAGCCCTAAAACCTAAATCCTAATCTCATAACCCAAAAACCCTACACCTAATCCCTAAACCCTAAAACCTAAACCCTAATCCCTAAACCCATAACCGTAAACCCATAACCTTAAACCCCTAACCTTAATCCCTAAACCCAAAACCATAAACCCCAATCGCAAACCCTAAACCCGAAACCCTAAACCATAAACCCTAATCCATAAACCTAAAACCTAAGCCGTAAACCCTAAATCCTAATCCCAAAACCCTAAACCCTAATCCCTAATCCCTAAAACCTAAACCCTAAAACGTAAACACTAATCGCAAAAGCCCAAACCCTAATCCCTAATCCCTAAACCCTAAACCCATAACCGTAAACCCATAACCGTAAACCCCTAACCTTAATCCCTAAACCCAAAACCATAAACCCCAATCGCAAACCCTAAACCCGAAACTCGAAACCCTAAACCTAAAACCTTAAACCCTCAACCCTAAGCCCTAAGCCCTATACCCTAAACCCCAAACCCTAAATCCTTCAACCCTAATCCTTAATCTCTAAACCCTAAACCCGTAACCCTAAACCATTAACCCTAACCCCTAAACCCAGAACACCAAACCCTAAACCTAAAACCCTAAACTTAAAACCCTAAATACTAATCACAAAATCCTAAACCCTCAACCCTAATCACCAAACCCTTACCCTAAGCCCTAAACCCTAATCCCCCAACCCCAAAACCCTAAACCCAGATCCTTAAGCCCATAACCCAAAATCCAAATGCCCAAACCCTAAACACTAAAGCATAATCACATAACCCAAAACCCTAATCTCTAATCCCAAAACCCTAAGCCCTAAACCCTAAACCCTAAACCCTAACAATAAACCCGTAAAACCTAAACCTTAAACCCAAAACCCAAATGCCTAAACCCTAAACCCTAATCCTCAAACCCAAAATCCTAAACCCTTAAACCTAAGCCCTAAGCCCTAAACCCTAAATCCTAATCTCATAACCCAAAACCAAAAACCCTAATCCCTAAACCCTCAACCCTAATCCCCAATAGCAAAACCCTAAACCCTAAACCCCTAACCGTAAACCCTAAACCCTAAACCCCTAACCGTAAACCCTAAATCGCTAAACGCTAAACCCTAATCCCCAAACCCCAAACCCTAAACCATAAACCCTAAACCATAAACCCTAATCCATAAATCTAAAACCTAAGCCGTAAACCCTAAATCCTAATCCCAAAACCCAAAACCCTAAACCCTAATCCCTAATCCCTAAAACCTAAACCTTAAACGTAAACACTAATCGCAAAAGCCAAAACCCTAATAATCCCTAATCCCTAAACCCTAAACACATAACCGTAAACCCCTAACCTTAAACCCTAAACCCAAAACCATAAACCCCAATCGCAAACCCTAAACCCTGAACCCTAATCCCTAATCCCTAAACCCTAAACCCATAACCGTAAACCCTAAACCCCTAACCTTAATCCCCAAACCCAAAACCATAAACCTATAACCGTAAACCCTAAACCCTAACCTTAATCCCCAAACCCAAAACCATAAACCCAAATCCCAAACCCTAAGCCCGAAACCTTAAACCTAAAACCTTAAATCCTAATCACTAAATCCGAAACCCTAAACCCTAAACCCTAATCACCAAACCCTAAACCCTCTTCCCTAAACCCTAAACACTAAACCCTAAAACCTAAACCCAAACGCCTAAACCCTAAACCGTAATCCCCAAACCCTAAATCCTAAACCTCAAAACCTAAGCTATAAGCCCTCAACCCTAAACCATAAATCCTAATTCCTAAGCACTAAACCCCAGACCCTAATTCCCAAATCCCAAACCCTAATCCCTAAGCCCTAATCCTTAAACCCTAAGCCTTAATCTCTAAACCCTAAACCCGTAACCCTAAACCATTAACCCTAACCCCTAAACCCAGAACCCCAAACCCTAAACCTAAAACCCTAAACTTAAAACCCTAAATACCAATCACAAAATCCTAAACCCTCAACCCTAATCACCAAACCCTCAACCCTAAGCCCTAAACCCTAATCCCCCAACCCCAAAACCCTAAACCCTGATCCCTAAACCCATAACCCCAATCCCTAAACCCTAAACCCTAATCCACAAACCCAAAATCCCTAAGCCCTAATCCCTAGACCCTAAACCCTAAACGCCTAACAATAAACCCTAAACCCCAAACCCTAAACCCAAAACCCAAATGCCTAAACCCTAAACCCTAAACCCTAATCCACAAACCCAAAATCCTAAACCCTTAAACCGAAGCCCTAAGCCCTAAAACCTAAATCCTAATCTCATAACCCAAAAACCCTACACCTAATCCCTAAACCCTAAAACCTAAACCCTAATCCCTAATCCCTAAACCCTAAACCCATAACCGTAAACCCATAACCTTAAACCCCTAACCTTAATCCCTAAACCCAAAACCATAAACCCCAATCGCAAACCCTAAACCCGAAACCCTAAACCATAAACCCTAATCCATAAACCTAAAACCTAAGCCGTAAACCCTAAATCCTAATCCCAAAACCCAAAACCCTAAACCCTAATCCCTAATCCCTAAAACCTAAACCCTAAAACGTAAACACTAATCGCAAAAGCCCAAACCCTAATCCCTAATCCCTAAACCCTAAACCCATAACCGTAAACCCATAACCGTAAACCCCTAACCTTAATCCCTAAACCCAAAACCATAAACCCCAATCGCAAACCCTAAACCCGAAACTCGAAACCCTAAACCTAAAACCTTAAACCCTCAACCCTAAGCCCTAAGCCCTATACCCTAAACCCTAAACCCTAAATCCTTCAACCCTAATCCTTAATCTCTAAACCCTAAACCCGTAACCCTAAACCATTAACCCTAACCCCTAAACCCAGAACACCAAACCCTAAACCTAAAACCCTAAACTTAAAACCCTAAATACTAATCACAAAATCCTAAACCCTCAACCCTAATCACCAAACCCTTACCCTAAGCCCTAAACCCTAATCCCCCAACCCCAAAACCCTAAACCCCGATCCTTAAGCCCATAACCCAAAATCCAAATGCCCAAACCCTAAACACTAAAGCATAATCACATAACCCAAAACCCTAATCTCTAATCCCAAAACCCTAAGCCCTAAACCCTAAACCCTAAACCCTAACAATAAACCCGTAAAACCTAAACCTTAAACCCAAAACCCAAATGCCTAAACCCTAAACCCGAATCCTCAAACCCAAAATCCTAAACCCTTAAACCTAAGCCCTAAGCCCTAAACCCTAAATCCTAATCTCATAACCCAAAACCAAAAACCCTAATCCCTAAACCCTCAACCCTAATCCCCAATAGCAAAACCCTAAACCCTAAACCCCTAACCGTAAACCCTAAACCCTAAACCCCTAACCGTAAACCCTAAATCGCTAAACGCTAAACCCTAATCCCCAAACCCCAAACCCTAAACCATAAACCCTAATCCATAAACCTAAAACCTAAGCCGTAAACCCTAAATCCTAATCCCAAAACCCAAAACCCTAAACCCTAATCCCTAATCCCTAAAACCTAAACCTTAAACGTAAACACTAATCGCAAAAGCCAAAACCCTAATAATCCCCAATCCCTAAACCCTAAACACATAACCGTAAACCCCTAACCTTAAACCCTAAACCCAAAACCATAAACCCCAATCGCAAACCCTAAACCCTAAACCCTAATCCCTAATCCCTAAACCCTAAACCCATAACCGTAAACCCTAAACCCCTAACCTTAATCCCCAAACCCAAAACCATAAACCCAAATCCCAAACCCTAAGCCCGAAACATTAAACCTAAAACCTTAAATCCTAATCACTAAATCCGAAACCCTAAACCCTCAACCCTAATCACCAAACCCTAAACCCTCTTCCCTAAACCCTAAACACTAAACCCAAAAACCTAAACCCAAACGCCTAAACCCTAAACCGTAATCCCCAAACCCTAAATCCTAAACCTCAAAACCTAAGATATAAGCCCTCAACCCTAAACCATAGATCCTAATTCCTAAGCACTCAACCCTAGACCCTAATTCCCAAATCCCAAACCCTAATCCCTAAGCCCTAATCCTTAAACCCTAAGCCTTAATCTCTAAACCCTAAACCAGTAACCCTAAACCATTAACCCTAACCCCTAAACTCAGAACCCCAAACCCTGAACCTAAAACCCTAAACTTAAAACCCTAAATACCAATCACAAAATCCTAAACCCTCAACCCTAATCACCAAACCATTAACCCTAAACCCTAAACCCTAAACCCTAATCCCCCAACCCCAAAACCCTAAACACTGATCCCTAAACCCATAACCCCAATCCCTAAACCCTAAACCCTAAACCCTAAATGCCTAACAATAAACCCTAAACCCCAAACCTAAACCCAAAACCCAAATGCCTAAACCATAAACCCTAATCCCCAAACCCAAAATCCTAAACCCTTAAACCTAAGCCCTAAGCCCTAAACCCTAAATCCTAATCTCATAACCCAAAACCCTACACCATAATCCCTAAACCCTAAACCCTAATCCCTAATCCCTAAACCCTAAACCATAAACCCATAACCGTAAACCCTAAACCCCTAACCTTAATCCCCAAACCCAAAACCATAAACCAAAATCCCAAACCCTAAGCCCGAAACCTTAAACCTAAAACCTTAAATCCTAATCACTAAATCCGAAACCCTAAACCCTCAACCCTAATCACCAAACCCTAAACCCTCTTCCCTAAACCCTAAACACTAAACCCTAAAACCTAAACCCAAACGCCTAAACCCTAAACCGTAATCCCCAAACCCTAAATCCTAAACCTCAAAACCTAAGCTATAAGCCCTCAACCCTAAACCATAAATCCTAATTCCTAAGCACTAAACCCTAGACCCTAATTCCCAAATCCCAAACCGTAATCCCTAAGCCCTAATCCTTAAACCCTAAGCCTTAATCTCTAAACCCTAAACCCGTAACCCTAAACCATCAACCCTAACCCCTAAACCCAGAACCCCAAACCCTAAACCTAAAACCCTAAACTTAAAACCCTAAATACCAATCACAAAATCCTAAACCCTCAACCCTTATCACCAAACCATTAACCCTAAACCCTAAACCCTAATCCCCCAACCCCAAAACCCTAAACCCTGATCCCAAAACCCATAACCCCAATCCCTCAACCCTAAACCCTAAACCCTAATCCACAAACCCAAAATCCTTAAGCCCTAATCCCTAGACCCTAAACCCTAAACGCCAAACAATAAACCCTAAACCCCAAACCCTAAACCCAAAACCCAAATGCCTAAACCCTAAACCCTAAACCATAAACCCTAATCCCCAAACCCAAAATCCTAAACCCTTAAACCTAAGCCCTAAGCCCTAAACCCTAAATCCTAATCTCATAACCCAAAACCCTACACCATAATACCTAAACCCTAAACCCTAATCCCTAAACCCTAAACCATAAACCCATAACCGTAAACCCTAAACAGCTAACCTTAGTCCCCAAACCCAAAACCATAAACCCAAATCCCAAACCCTAAGCCCGAAACCTTAAACCTAAAACCTTAAATCCTAATCACTAAATCCGAAACCCTAAACCCTCAACCCTAATCACCAAACCCTAAACCCTCTTCCCTAAACCCTAAACACTAAACCCTAAAACCTAAACCCAAACGCCTAAACCCTAAACCGTAATCCCCAAACCCTAAATCCTAAACCTCAAAACCTAAGCTATAAGCCCTCAACCCTAAACCATAAATCCTAATTCCTAAGCACTAAACCCTAGACCCTAATTCCCAAATCCCAAACCGTAATCCCTAAGCCCTAATCCTTAAACCCTAAGCCTTAATCTCTAAACCCTAAACCCGTAACCCTAAACCATCAACCCTAACCCCTAAACCCAGAACCCCAAACCCTAAACCTAAAACCCTAAACTTAAAACCCTAAATACCAATCACAAAATCCTAAACCCTCAACCCTAATCACCAAACCATTAACCCTAAACCCTAAACCCTAATCCCCCAACCCCAAAACCCTAAACCCTGATCCCAAAACCCATAACCCCAATCCCTCAACCCTAAACCCTAAACCCTAATCCACAAACCCAAAATCCCTAAGCCCTAATCCCTAGACCCTAAACCCTAAACGCCAAACAATAAACCCTAAACCCCAAACCCTAAACCCAAAACCCAAATGCCTAAACCCTAAACCCTAAACCATAAACCCTAATCCCCAAACCCAAAATCCTAAACCCTTAAACCTAAGCCCTAAGCCCTAAACCCTAAATCCTAATCTCATAACCCAAAACCCTACACCATAATACCTAAACCCTAAACCCTAATCCCTAAACCCTAAACCATAAACCCATAACCGTAAACCCTAAACAGCTAACCTTAGTCCCCAAACCCAAAACCATAAACCCAAATCCCAAACCCTAAGCCCGAAACCTTAAACCTAAAACCTTAAATCCTAATCACTAAATCCGAAACCCTAAACCCTCAACCCTAATCACCAAACCCTAAACCCTCTTCCCTAAACCCTAAACACTAAACCCTAAAACCTAAACCCAAACGCCTAAACCCTAAACCGTAATCCCCAAACCCTAAATCCTAAACCTCAAAACCTAAGCTATAAGCCCTCAACCCTAAACCATAAATCCTAATTCCTAAGCACTAAACCCTAGACCCTAATTCCCAAATCCCAAACCGTAATCCCTAAGCCCTAATCCTTAAACCCAAAGCCTTAATCTCTAAACCCTAAACCCATAACCCTAAACCATTAACCCTAACCCCTAAACCCAGAACCCCAAACCCTAAACCTAAAACCCTAAACTTAAAACCCTAAATACCAATCACAAAATCCTAAACCCTCAACCCTAATCACCAAACCATTAACCCTAAACCCTAAACCCTAATCCCCCAACCCCAAAACCCTAAACCCTGATCCCTAAACCCATAACCCCAATCCCTAAACCCTAAACCCTAAACCCTAAACCCTAATCCACAAACCCAAAATCCCTAAGCCCTAATCCCTAGACCCTAAACCCTAAACGCCAAACAATAAACCCTAAACCCCAAACCCTATACCCAAAACCCAAATGCCTAAACCCTAAACCCTAAACCCTAAACCCTAATCCACAAACCCAAAATCCTTGATGCACCGCATTCATATATGCATTTTACCATACTTGTACCTTGTTTTCGACTTAAAATCCCGAGTTTAAGTGCATTTTAGTGTTAGAATTCTTAGATTCCAGTTACTTGTTCAATTCTGTCCATGTTTCAGGTAAATTGGGCTTTTGGAGCCACTTGGACGCGATTTGAAGCCCTGGAGAGCAAGTCTGCACTGGAACTCACTTCCTGCGGGCCGCAAGACCTACTTCTTGCGGGCCGCAAGACTCGCGGCAGCGCTGTCTCTGTTTCTGCAGCCTTTTTGGCTATTTAAACCATCCTTTTGGACGGTTTTGGCATCTTACTTTCTGTCTCTTTCACCCTAGCCGCCAGGGACCAGAAGAGAACGTTTTTGGGAGTCAATCTTCACCATCTTTCGAGGAGATTTGGAGAGGACTTCGAGGAGACGTTGAAGATTGAAGCCACGCGAGTTCTTCTTCGGTTCTTTAGTATCATGAACTTCTTCTTTGTTTTGTTTTCTTTGTTTTCCCTCGCCATGAGCGAGTAGTCTTTTAGTTCTTAGGGTAGATGATGAAGTTTGTGTTAATGGATTGACTTCTTATTGTGAGACTTACGTTATCTTCATGTTACTTGTGATTTTCATGTTTATGTGTGTTTGACTTGACTTGTTGATGTGATAGACCTGTAGATTGCGAGCAAAATCTAGTTGGTTAATAGAATATCATGCTTGTTGTATGGTAAACCTGTAGATTAGGCACAAGGTTTAGTTGGTCAATAGAGTATCACATTTGCAAGAATTGTTATTTACGCTGTTTGGATTGATACTTGTTGTCCAAGAGTAACCGAACGGTAAAATTGCGGTTCTTACGAAAGTGGAACCGAATCCTAGATATAAAAGTAACTTGAACGTAGATTTAGAAATAGATCCACGAATTTCTGTCGAACCGGTATTGTTAGAAGAACCAAAATACGAAAGTTGAGGACTTGTACTGTTGCTGGTTTGATTCAGAATTGATAACGTGAGTCGAACATTGAACCAGAACTGAACTGCTCTCTGTCAGATTTCCTGCAGACCGCAAGAGATATCCTGCGGGCCGCAAGAATCTGCAGAAAGTGTAAGACAGAGATTACAAAACTGTTTGTGATTCATAGGAGTTATTCTGTGGGTAACAGGTAGTTTTGGAATCTCTAACCAATCCCTGCGACCCGCAAGAGACCTTCCTGCGGGCCGCAAGAAATTAATCCAGAGACCAAACAGATTCAGAAAACCCTGAGGACGCCTTTTTAATTAGTCGTTTTCCAGTATTTACTTGTTGTTTACTGTTTGCATCTGTTACTGTTTAAACCAATCTTTCAAAAACCCCCACTTTATTTAGGATTTGAATTGCGATTGAAGTCTGGTTTAGAATTGATTCCCGTCCTTGTGGTTCGACCTCGATTGTACTACATGAGATCGTACGCTTGCGATCGAGTGTTCTTCTTCGAGTAACAAATTTAAAAGCCTATACGTTTTAGGACATCAAGCTTTTTGGCGCCGTTGCCGGGGACGGCGACATTAGTTCTAAACCTTACTTTATTTTCTTTTCGAATTCTGATTTTTCTTTTTCTTTTTTTTTCTCTTTTTCTGTTTCAGGTGACAGGCACTGGCACAATACCCCCCGTTTGGTGACTACTTTCTCAGAAGCGGACGCAGGAGCCCGAAATTCCATCCGCTGCCAGCGAGGGTCAGCCCAGACTCATTTGACTCAGAAAACACATCGTCATCTGACATGGGTGACAACGTCTTGGAGCGGGAGCAGCTCAGGCTGCAAGCCGCAGAAGCAGAAATGCAGAGGCAAGCTGCTGAAGCAGCTCGGCGAGAGCTTGAAGAGGAAGTCCGCCAACTCCGGCGAGAGGCAGAAGCCGAGCGACAGCGAAGACAAGCAGAGCCGCAGACACTCCGGGATTACCACAGTCCCAGAGTCGACGACTCAGAAGGTCCCATCGTTCTGCCGGAATTGCAAGGAGACCCTCCCAACTTCGGTTCGGGTGCAGTTACACTCGTCCAGCAGAACTGCTTCCACGGGCTGGAGTCCGAGAATCCTCATGACCATCTGAACAGCTTCTACCAAGCCTGCCGGACCGTTAAGCACCTCGCTACGATGCCAGACTACGTCAAGCTAGCCTTGTTCCCTTCTCTCTTCAGGACAAAGCGAAATTCTGGTTCAACTCTCTCCCTAAAGGCTCAATTGGTACCTGGGCCGAAATGTCTGCTCAATTTTTACAGAAATTTTACCCTGTTAGGAGAACTGCCAAAGTTCGCGCTGAAATCTCCTCATTTAAACAAGGGTATGATGAGTCTCTAAGCGAGGCATGGGATAGGTTTAACCGGTTATGTCTGTCCTGCCCTCACCATAATTTCTCAGATTGGATGCTTGTTGATGCTATTTATGAGGGACTGACTGCGCAGAGTCGCGCTTTAGTTGATTATAGTGCAGGTGGATCGATAGCAGATTTGCGACCGCGTGCAATCCTGGAGCTTATTGAGAAGGCGGCCCACCAGCAGCAGTGGTCCAACCGGGAGTCCAGCAGGGAGTCCAGCAGAGGATCGAAAGGGCGGTATGAGGTGGATCAACTTGCCCTCATACAAGCCAAGCTAGAAGCCCTGCAGCTTCGGATGGACAAGCAGACAGACCAGCAGAAGGCGTCTGCCAAGGCGGAACAGGTTGAACCTTGCACGCTTTGCGGGGAGGACTCTCATGATTATGACCACTGCCCGCTGCGTCAAACTGAGGGGGAGGAAGAGCACGTGCACTCTCTCAACAACGAGCCCTCCTTTTTCCCCAGACCTCCGTTCTCGCGATCATACTCCAATGACCCAGCAGACCGCCAAAGCTGGAGAGAGAAACCAGACCATCCCAGTTTTGGTACCAACAATTACAACCCTCCTCAGAAATTCCAAAGCCAAGGCCAAGGAAGTGGAAACCGAAACTTCTACAGCAATGCTCACTTCCAAAACCAGAACAGAAACGCTCAGCCAAACAACACCTACCGTCAACCGTATGTTCCTCCCCACCAATTGCCCAAACCTGCCGAACCTGCTGTGCCCGCCGTGGTCGACAACTTCATGCAAGAGCAGGGTAAGATGAACCAGATGATATTCGAGCAGATGCAAGCTCTTAATGAGAAACTAGCAAGGATGTCGAGAGGAGGTGTAGGTGCAACGTCGAGTCCTGGGACCGTAGCCTCACTGCCAAGTCAGCCAGTGAACCCTAATGGCGAAGTGAAGGCCATTCACACACTTAGGAGTGGCACGCAGTACGCTGATCCGCCCATGCCGGAAGAGGAAGACCAGGCTGTTACAAAACCAACAGCCGCCGAATCCCAGCCAGAACCAGCGAAAACCCATCCTGTCGCCGAATTCTGCGGCCCGCAGGACACCTCTTGCGGCCCGCAGGATTTCCCCAGTAGCCAGCCAATTCTTCAGCAGGCGCAAACAGACCCTCTGCCAATCTCTCAAGGATTGCAGAAGGTGGTCACTGAGGGGCAAGCAAATCAGAACTCTATGCCTACCGAGTCTGTCTTGCCAGCGAAGGACAAGGGTAAAGCGACAACGGCCCCGCTGCCGTACCAACCGCAGGTTCCATTCCCACAAAGGCTCGCTAAAAACCGCTTAGATGAGCAATTCTCTAAATTTATGGAGGTACTCAAGCAGCTGACTATCTCCATCCCCTTCACCGATGCGCTCGCACAAATGCCGTCTTACGCAAAATTCTTGAAGGACATCTTGTCCAACAAGCGGAGCTTAAAGGACTGTAGGAGCGTGCAACTCAATCATGAATGCAGCGCGGTGGTGAGTCGGGATCTTCCACCCAAGCTTGGAGATCCGGGAAAGTTCACCATCCCTTGCACCATCGGGAAGGCAACCATCAGAAGGGCGCTATGCGACTTGGGCGCTAGTGTGAGCCTCATGCCTCACACTGTTTTTCAGAGGATCGGGGTAGGTGAGCTCAGACCCACCCGCATGACCCTGCAGCTAGCAGACGCCTCCACTCGCTTACCGCTGGGGATAGTCGAGGATGTGCCGGTACAGGTAGGCAAGTTCTTTGTGCCTGGTGATTTTGTAGTGATGGATATGGAGGAGGATAAGGATGTACCGATCATCCTTGGTCGACCTTTTCTGCGGACAGCCAGGACTGTTTTCGATACGTACGAGGGTACCCTCACCATGAACATTGGCGGCGAGAAGGTACAATTCCAGGTTGCACAAGCAATGAAATATCCCGACTTTTCGGAGGACTGCAACCGGTTGGATATCATTGATGAGCTCGTTTGGGAGGCGCAGGAGGATCAGCTGGAAGAGCATCAGATCGCACTCGGGTATCATCTCGACTTTCTTTCCTCCTTGCAAAATGAATTAGGTTCTTTTGATGAGGTGTCTGAGGAGGATGAAGGTCCGCTTGGGGGTTCTGCCTGCAGCCTGCAGGGCATGCCCCGCGATCCCACAGATAATGAGGAACCGCTACTCACCAGGGTCAAACCAGTTCTCTCGCTCTCCCAGTCTGCAGGTGACAGTTCTTGCGGCCCGCAAGACCACTCTTGCGGCCCGCAGGAAGACGGACCAGAGGCGAAAATCGACAAGTCACCGCCATTAGACGCGCCAAGTAAGGTAGACCTGAAACCATTGCCCGACAGCCTCAGGTATGAGTTTCTTGACTCCGACAAAACTTTTCCAATTATTGTTGGCGCTCAATTGAGTTTTGATGAAACCTCGAAGCTTTTGGAAAAGTTGCGCATTCACAGGGGTGCTTTAGGGTATTCGATTAAAGACATCAAGGGTCTCAGTCCTGCCATATGTGCCCATCAGATACATCTCGAGGAAGACCACAAACCTTCCGTACAGCATCAAAGGAGGCTTAACCCCGTGCTTCAAGAGGTAGTGAAAAAGGAGATTCTTAAATTACTTGATGCTAACATCATTTTTCCTATTTCAGATAGCAAGTGGGTGAGCCCAGTGCACGTGGTCCCAAAAAAAGGAGGGCACACCGTTGTCATCAACGACAAAGGCGAGAAAGTCCAGATGCGGCCCACCACTGGATGGAGGATGTGCATTGATTACCGCAAGCTGAATGCTGCGACCCGCAAGGATCACTTTCCACTGCCTTTCGTGGACCAGATGTTGGAGCGCCTCGCCAAACATTCCCACTTCTGCTACCTTGACGGATACTCAGGCTTCTTTCAGGTACCCATCCTCCCTCAGGATATGGAAAAGACGACATTCACTTGTCCTTATGGTACCTTCGCCTACCGAAGAATGCCGTTCGGTTTGTGCAATGCGCCTGCTACATTCCAGAGGGCGATGATGGCCATTTTCTCTCCTTACATTGAGAAAGAAGTCGAGATTTTTATGGATGATTTTTCTGTTGTTGGAACTTCTTTCGATGACTGTTTGGCAAATTTGTGTAAGATCCTACAGAGGTGCGAGGAAACCAATCTGGTCCTCAATTGGGAGAAGTGCCATTTCATGGTGCAAGAGGGCATTGTGCTCGGTCACAGAGTCACGAGCAAGGGCATCGAGGTGGACAAAGCAAAGATTGAAGTGATCGAACAGATGTGCACGCCCACCACAGTCAAAGACGTGCGCAGCTTTCTCAGACACTGCGGATTCTACCGTCGATTCATCAAGGACTTCGCTCAGATCACCAAACCCCTGACCAACCTGCTGGTAAAGGACTCTGATTTTGTTTTTACTGACGAGTGTGTTCAGTCTTTTCTCAGGTTAAAGGAGGCCCTCGTCTCCGCCCCGATCCTACAGCCTCCCGATTGGTCTCAATCTTTTGAGATCATGTGCGACGCCAGTGACTATGCCGTAGGCGCGGTTTTGGGGCAACACAAGGACAACAAACCCGTAGCCATCTGCTACGCCAGCAAGGTCCTCGACTCCGCGCAGGTTAATTACACCACAACTGAGAAAGAGCTGCTAGCCGTGGTGTTTGCGCTGGAGAAGTTTCGCTCTTACCTGGTCGGCTCTCAGATAATCGTCTACACCGACCATGCAGCACTCAGGTATCTTCTTTCCAAAAAGGATGCGAAACCACGTCTTATTCGTTGGATTCTTCTTCTGCAGGAATTTGACATTGAGATTCGGGACAAGAAAGGATCGGAAAACTCAGTCGCAGATCACTTGTCCCGCTTGCATTGGAAAGGGGAGGAGCAGAGCAACATTCCGATTGACGACTCAATTCCAGGGGAACAGCTCTACGTCCTGGGAACCCAACCACAGCCCATATCCGAGCAAATCAACAATCTGCCGAAATCCTGCGGGACGCAGGGCCGTTTCTTGCGGGACGCAGGAGGCACTCAGCAGTTTCCATGGTACGCAGACTTCGCCAACTTCCTCGTAGCAGGCCTCTTGCCTGCTGAGATGACCTCTCAGCAGAAGAAGAAGTTCAGGGCTGATGTCAAGTTTTACCTTTGGGAGGAGCCTTTTCTCTTCAAGGTAGGTATTGATGGTATCTATCGTCGATGCGTGCCGCAGGAGGAGGTACGCTCTATACTCTCTCATTGTCATTCTTCTGCTTATGGAGGCCATGCCTCCTCATCTAAAACTGCTGCCAAGGTTTTGCAAGCAGGTTTCTTTTGGCCAACGATCTTCAAGGACGCACATGCCCTTGTGCAATCATGCGACCAGTGTCAGCGGACGGGCAACATCTCAAGGCGTAGCGAGATGCCACAGCAGCCCATCTTGGAGGTCGAGATTTTTGACGTATGGGGCATCGACTTCATGGGGCCATTCCCTTCCTCAAAGGGATTTGAGTACATTCTCGTGGCAGTGGATTATGTGTCTAAATGGGTGGAGGCGCTCGCTTGTGCAAAGGCGGATGCGAACTCAGTTAAGCGCCTCTTTAATGATGTGATCTTCCCTCGTTTTGGAGTGCCTCGTGCCGTGATCAGTGACGGCGGCAAGCACTTCATCAACCGTCAGTTTGAGCAGCTTTTGAGCAAACACGGGGTGACTCACAAGATCTCCACCTCCTACCATCCTCAGACTAACGGCCAAGTAGAAGTCTCTAACCGGGAGATAAAAATCATTCTTGAGAAAACAGTGGCGAGATCACGAAAAGACTGGGCTTTCAAGCTCAATGACGCACTTTGGGCCTACCGCACGGCTTTCAAGACCCCGATCGGCATGAGCCCATTCAAGCTGGTTTATGGCAAACCTTGCCATTTGCCGGTCGAGATCGAGCATAAAGCGTTTTGGGCCACGCGCACCATCAACATGGACCTGCAAGCAGCAGGCGAGAAGCGCATCCTTGACTTGCATGAGTTGGAGGAAGCAAGGCTTCATGCCTACGATAATGCCCGGATGTACAAAGAGCGCACTAAAAGAGTGCATGACAACCGCATCACGCGTCGCGACTTCAAGGAAGGGGACCTCGTTCTTCTCTTTAACTCGCGCTTGAGACTCTTTCCGGGTAAGCTCAAATCCAGATGGTCGGGACCTTTTATCATCAAGAAGGTTTACCCATTCGGCGCAGTAGACATTGCTGGCAAGGACGGCGTAGCATTTAAGGTGAACGGTCAACGCCTCAAGGTGTACGTAGCTGATCAGCAGAAAGAGGAACGCCTGTCCCTGCACCTGTCCGACCCCCCACCAGCAGATACGTAGATGCATTATGGTCAAGCTCGGGACCTAAAACAAGCGCTCCTTGGGAGGCAACCCAAGACTTTTGGTTTTCTTTTCTTCATTTTTTTTTTTTTTATTTCTCATATTGCATAAGGTGTTCTTAGTTGTGTATGTACAGCGTCGCAGAGCATTTCATGATGAAACGACAGTATTTGGGGTTCAAATCTAAGGCGAAATAATCTTCAGAAAGCATCTTGCGGCCGCAGGAATTACGCCTTGCGCCCGCAAGAGTTTCCAGTTCGGCACGGACTCCAATGTAAACTGGTGGTTTGGAATTAAGGTAAGTGGGGCCGATTTTATTTTTCTTTTATTTCTTTCCTTCTTCTCTTTTCTTTCCTCTCTTTTCTTCCCTTTCTTTCTTTCCTTCCTTCTTTCTCCTTTTCTTCCCTTTCCTCCTCCTTTCTTCTTCCTTTTCTTTTTCCTCTCCCTGCCGCCCCCTTCCAGCCAACCACGCCGGACCTCCAGCGCGCGCCACCCGTCGGACCACCAGCGCGCCGGCCGCCTGCCAGCGCACCAACCACCGGCCTGCCGGCGCACCACCGCGCGGGCGCCATCTCTGCCGGTGCAGCCAGCCGACCCCCCGCGCCAAAGCCCGAGCCCGCGCCCTCGCCGGAACCCTCCTGCCAGCCACCCGCCCCCGCGCCAGAACCTCGCCGGAACCCTCCTCCGTCGAGCCCCCCTTCCTCTCCCGCGCCGGAGCAGCCGCCGCGCCAGCAGCCGTGCCTGCCAGCCCTCCGCCGCTCCAGCAGTCGTGCCTGCCAGCCCTCCGCCGCGCCAGAAGCCGGGCCTGCCAGCCCCTCCGCCGCGCCACCTAGCCGGGCCAACCGACCGTCGGCCTTGCTACACGCCGATCGAACACCGCCGAAACCTCTTCTCGCACCAACCCAAGTCCCACTGCGCAGATCTGATCAAAAACAGCACAAAACCTCCAGGTTTGGACTTCCCGCGCTATTCAAATTTAAATTTGACAGTTGGTGGAATTTCAAACCGGACTTGGACTCGCGCCACGTCGCAACTCCTGTGACTTATATTCTGCCGACCCTCGCGCCCGCAAGAATCGCCCCTTGCGCCCGCAAGGATTGACCCCTGCGCCGGCAGAACCTCTCTCTCTGCCAAAAACTTCTCCATGTCGCCCGCAAAACGGGCTGTCGGGAAACCAGAGGCATCTCGTCGCGCAGCAGGCCCGGCACCATCCGCGGAGGACCTGCGGATTGCACGTAAACGCGAGCTCCTCGACGGTAAAACTGTTATCTCTACATCTATTGTCGATTTTGAGTTTCTTGAGGAGATCGGTATTCTTGACGATTTTACTCGTCTCACTGAGCGGGTGGGATTCTCCCGTGCCTTTTGGGAGATTCCGTCTCAGTACCCCGCCTATCTCGAGCCGACATTGGATTTTCTAGCTTCGCTAGACCTCGAGGAGCACCCTGACGAGTCATACTCCATATCTTTTCGCCTCCTGGGCGTTACTTACCGCATGACCCTGGCCGACCTTGCCCATCTGTTTCATCTTAGACCTCACCAGACCGACTACTTAGGATACATCCCGGCGGATCAGGTTGATGATGCACACCCCGTCTCTCAGTCCCGTCTCCGTGCCTCCTTCTGGTACCGTATCAGTGGTGACCGCGCGAACGGGTATAGGCTTTTAAACCTAAAGTATGCACTCGATCGCAAGCGTACGATCTCGTGTAGTACTTGAGGGTCGAATCCTCAGGGACGGGATTAACACCAGACTTTACTTAAACCTACTTCTAAATTCTAAGAGAGTTTGGATTAAAGGGTCAATTGTTGGGGGTTTTAACAAGGCTGGTTACAAACACAAGGAAACAGTACTAAAACAAGTAAATAACTGAAAGACAATTAATTAAAAGGCGTTCTCAGGGTTGTCAGAATCAGATTGGTCTCAGGATCAGTTGCCTGCGTTCCGCAAGATGTCTCTTGCGGACCGCAAGTAGTTGGTTAGGGTCGCAAAACCGTCCACGAACCACAGATCTCTCTAATAATCCGCAGTCAGTTTTGTAACTCCTGTCTTGCACTTTCTGTAACTGAGTGCGGACCGCAGGATGTCTCCTGCGGACCGCAGGCAGTTGACAGAGAGCAGTTTTCAATTCTGGTTTGGTGTTCTGACTAACGTCATCAGTTCCTAAGCAATTCAGAGTTGGTACAAGTCCTTGGTTTTCACCTTTGGTACTCCTAACAATTCTAAATCAATTCGAAACTCATAAAATAAGTTCTAAACTACGTTCATGTCACTTGTTAATTCTAGGGTCCGTTTCGAGGTTAGTCGAAACGCAGTTTCGCCTTTCGGGTACTTTCGGATATAATTCAACCCAAGTTGTGCAGACAATCAGATCTGGTCAAAAGATACTACATTAACCAACTAGGTCTGGCCATAACCTATAGGTTTACCAAATGAACAAACAAATTGCAAGCACATAATAATGAAAATCTCAAGCGATTATGAAAACAACGTTAATCCACACAAACAACTAATCCATCAACACAATCGTCATCATTCAAACCCTAAGAACAGATAGATCTACTCACTCATGACACAAGAAAACAAAGAAAATAAAGAACTAAAAGAAATCATGATGCAAAAGAACCGAAGAAGAATTCGAGGCGACACGATCTTCACTCCCGCGCGAGAATTCTCTCAAATCCGCTTCGAAGAATGATGAACGGCCTTCTCTCCTCTTTCCTCTGCCTCTGGTTGTGAATATGCAATGAAACGGCGTGAGAAGATGAGTGAAAAGATGTCTGGAACCGTCCCAATGACCGCCTTATATAGGCAGAGCGCCAGAAAATAGAAAACTGTAGTGCAGTAACCTCCCTGCGGACCGCAGGCACGGGCCTGCGAACCGCAGGAAGAAGGAAATGGCGGTTTTTCTGCTCCACAGGAAGTTTTCAGCGCCGAGCGGAAGGTCGAACGTGCTGTAACCTCCGTCTGCTGGACGCGGGAGGGATCCTGCTGACCGCAGGAGGGTCCTGCGGACCGCAAGAAGTTCATTCCTGTTTCGACTTGTTGTCTATGGCTCCGAATCGCGTCCAATTGGCTCCAAAAGCCCGATTGACCTGAAATTTGGACAAAAGTAAAGAAGTAACTGGAATCTAGACATCTTACTACTTAAATGCAATTAAACTTAGGAATTTTAGGCCAAAATACTAGTGCAAGTCTGGTAAAATATATATATGAATGCATGACATCAAATCCCCCCAAGCTCAGAACCTTGCTTGTCCTCAAGCAAAACCTAGAACCTAAGAAGCAGACCGTACCTAGACGTAATCCTAAATTCCCAAGTCGTCCTAAATGCAAAGAATAACTTTGTGAAAATGCCAAACCAAGAATTTATGAGCAAGTTTGAATTTCGCATTGTAAATAATTACGCATAATAATTTCACAAGATTTGGGCTAAGGCACAGAAAATCGGGACGAGCGATTCTTGTTCCATGAAAAGCAACCTAAATTGCAAGTATGATTATCGTACTTGTAGGACCCTAGATCTTTCGATCGGACTACAAAGTTGGTATCCCAATTGTGTTAACCCCACAGTGAATAACTTTCTCAACCTTTCAATTCCATGGACCTTGAAATGCTTTAATTGGATTATGAAGAAATGGAGCCCGAATCAGTCGGATAAAGAAAATAAAAGTGCATACGTCCTGCCTGATCGCGACTCCACCCCTCTTTTTAGTCATTCAAGGACCGGTCAGTCGGATGAAAGAAAAGTAAATGGTGCACTCGTCCTAACTGACCGCATCCCCGAAATGCTCATTGATTTGGTTTTTAAAATATTTGATTCCTTTTTGAAATTTTAATGCACTCTAGGCCATGACTTTCCACATTTCCAAACCAAATTCACGTGGGTACCACAAACTGAGAAATTACTCTTCGTCCTCAATCAGATTTTCGGTTTGCTACTTTTTCCAATTTGATCATACTTTATTCATGGGACTAATCACTACAGAACAAGATTCTCCGACCTTAACACAAATCTCATAAAGTTATCATGCGCAATTTTCCACAATGCAAACTTCAAAAATTCCCATATGCCCTTGAGTTTAACAATTTCACAAAATTTTTCAGAAATGCAAGCATGAAAATGAAAAAGAAAAACGAAAAATGAAAAAGAAAACCTAAAACTAACCTAAAACTCAGACGTACTGTCCTCCCTCCCCAAGCTAATCCATGCACTGTCCTCAGTGCACGAACCCATATATGTAAACGTAAATGAGAGAGAGAATAGATACAACCTGAGGGACTCATGGTGCAGCGGTGTTGTCGGGAGCGCTGGCAGAATGTCCTTGCTTGCTGGTCGCTTCGTGGTCGGTCTGCGCGGCGTGAACTGCTGATCGCTTCGTGCTGTCTGGCTCCCTCTTGCGGGTCGCAGGAGGTGTTCTACGGACTGCAAGACTTGTGTTTTGGTCGGGCAGAAGTCTGGTAGCTGACCATAGGCTACCTGCTGACCCTCCTGCGGCCCGCAAGGTCGGCCTTGCTGGCCGCAGGATGCTTGGCAGAACCTGATTCTTCGCCGTTTTGCGCCCGTTGTCCGCCATCTCTCGATTCTGTTGCTTAACACTGCACCAACACAACTGAAAACACCTAATGCAAAATGAGAATGAACTAGAATGCAAAAGAAATTGTGACAAAGAGAGAGAGTAGATCTGATACAAGAAAAGTAAAACGAAACCTAACGGCTTGGGTTGCCTCCCAAGAAGCGCTTGTTTTAGGTCACGAGCCTGACCATGATACCTCTACGTTGATGCCGGTGGCGGATGGAACCTGCCTTCTGGTGGCCTGCGAGAGGGTCTTGCAGACCTGCTGGTGTCCAGCAGCGGTGTGTGAGCGGCTGCTGGGGGTGATGGCTGCGCCACGGCGGTCCGTGGCCCGTCTGGTGGATCACCCAAAGGGGCTTGCGGACCGCATGACCTGCCTTGCGGACCGCAGTGTGTGGCTCCAGGAGCGACAGAATTGCCGCCAGCCTCACCGTCCGTCAGAACCGGGCTATACTTGTCCTGCAAAGAAGATGGGGGATCAGAATGATACCTGGCAAAGTTCGGACGCCCCCCAAGCTGATCTTCTTGCCCTCCTAGGATGATTCCATCGTCCACATAGAAACAATCCTCATGGCTGTCATCGGAGAAATCGGGGTACCTCACCGCCTTCTCGATGTGGAACTGCACCTTTTCGCCCCCGACATTCAAGGTGAGAGTGCCCTCATGGGTGTCAAAAATAGCTCGGGCTGTCCGCAGGAAAGGACGTCCTAGGATGATCGGTACATCCTTGTCCTCCATCATGTCAATCACCACGAAGTCGGCTGGCACGAAGAACTTGCCCACTCGCACGGGCACATCCTCTACGATCCCCAGTGGCTTGCGTGTAGAGGTGTCCGCAAGTTGGATCGTCATTCGCGTGGGCTTGAGATCGCCCACGCCTATCCTCTGAAAGACAGTGTGAGGCATGAGGCTCACACTCGCACCCAGGTCGCACAAGGCCTTCTTGATGTCTTCCTTGCCGAGGGTGCACGGGATAGTAAATTTCCCGGGATCCCCGAGCTTTGGAGGTAGCACGCGACTCACCACCGCGCTGCACTCATGGTTGAGTTGCACGCTCTTGCAGTCTTTCAAGCTTCTCTTGTTGGACAGGATGTCCTTCAAGAATTTTGCGTAGGACGGCATCTGAAGGAGAGCGTCAACGAACGGGATGGAGACGGTGAGCTGCTTGAGCACCTCCATGAACTTAGAGAACTGCTCGTCCAAGCGGTGCTTGGCGAGCCTCTGGGGAAACGGTACTGGTGGTCTGTAGGGCAGCGGAAATGCTGCAGACTGGCCCTTACCGCTGGCTGGCTTGGACTGCGCGACAGGATCGGAGATTTGCACAGTCTGTCTGTCTGCTGCCACATCTTGCGGAACGCGAGCATGGTCCTGCGAAACGCAAGAAGGTGGTTGAGAAGCCGCCTGGTTTGAACGGGCGCCGGGCTGAGAGGCTTGCGGACCGCAAGCCCGTGCTTGCGTGCCGCAAGGTATGGCACCTGGTGTGCTGTCTGCCGCCGGCGGGTCTGATCTGGCATGTCCTGTCGTGATCACCGCCAGGTCCTCTTCTTCTGGCATGGGAGGGCCAGAATACTGCGTCCCGCTCCTGAGAATGTGCACCGCCTTTACCTCGGCGTTCGGGTTCGTCGGCTGACTCGGCAGTTTGGTGCCCGAACTCGACGCCGCGCCTATGTCTCCTCCCGCGATCCTGGCCAACTTCTCGTTGATGGACTGCATCTGCTCGAATATCATCTGGTTCATCTTGTTCTGCTCAGTCATGAAGTTGTTCACAACGGCAGGCTTGAGCTCTTGATGCGGAGGTACATACGGCGGGCGGAAGGCATTCTGCTGGGCAGGTCTGTTCTGGTTCTGAAAATGGGAGTTGCTGAAGAAGTTGCGGTTCCCACCTGCTTGCCCCTGATTCTGGAATTGCTGAGGAGGGTTGTAGTTGTTGGTCCCGAAGTTGGCACGGTCTCTCCAGCTTTGCCGGTCTGCTGGGTTGGCATACCCCTGCGCGAATGGAGCATTGTTGAGAGAGTTGACCTGCTCCTCCTCCTCCTCGGGCTGCCGTAGCGGACAACTCTCATAGACATGAGAGTCCTCACCGCAGAGCATGCAGGGCTGAGCCTGCACAGCCTTCGAGGTTGCCTTCTGCTGGTCCAGCTGCTTGTCCATCCGCAGCTGCAGTGCCTCTAGCTTGGCCTGGACGAGGGCGAGCTGATCGACTTCGTAGCGCCCTTTCGTGCCCCTGCTGGACTCGCGGCTCGACCACTGCTGCTGCTTAGCGAGCTTGTCAAAGATGTCCAGGATGTCTTGCGCCTCTAGGTCAACGATGGACCCACCTGCACATGCATCAACCATGACGCGGTTCTGCTGAGTCAGTCCATCATAGAAGGCATCTGCTAGCATCATGTTGGAGAAGTTGTGGTGGGGGCAAGACAAGCAGAGGTGGTTAAACCGATCCCATGCATCCCCCAGCGACTCGTCATGTGCCTGCTTGAATGTGGCAATCTGGGACCGAACCTTGGCTGTTCTCCTAATTGGGAAGAATTTCTCGAGGAACTGCGATGAAAGTTCGGCCCAGGAACCAATTGAGCCCTTCGGGAGAGAGTTAAACCAGAATTTGGCCTTGTCCCGGAGAGAGAAATGGAACAAGGCAAGGCGAACGTAGTCGGGATTCGCGTCTGCGTTCTTCACGGCCCGGCAACACCCAAGGAAGTTATCCAAGTGATCGTGCGGGTTTTCGTTCTCCAAGCCGTGGAAGCAGTTCTGCTGGATCAGGCTCACGGCTCCGGTTCCGAGAGTCGGAGGACCTCCGGGCACATCTGGAAGTATGATGGGCCCTTGTGCGTCAGCAACCCGTGGGCTGTGGAACTCTTTGAAGGTCCGCGGCTCGAGGGCGTGCTCTGCGACCTGCTGCCTCAGCTGTCGGACTTCCTCTTGCAGCAGTTGCCGAGCTTCTTCGAGCTCCTCGGCCCGAATCCGGAGCTGCTCGCGCTCCGCGTCGTCTGCCATGTTAGACGACGGGTCTGAATTAGCGAGGACGGCGCTGATCCCTGCTCGCGGAGATCGGAATATCGGACTCCGGGGTCCGCTCCTCAAAAAGTAGTCGCCAACAGGAGGAGGGAATCCGTCCAGCGTCGTTCACCTGAAACAGAAAAAGAGAGAAAAGAAGAAGAGAAGTTAGAACTTAGAACTAAAGAAAAGCAAAATCTAGGGTTAATATCGCCGTCCCCGGCAACGGCGCCAAAAAGCTTGACCGCGCGAACGGGTATAGGCTTTTAAACCTAAAGTATGCACTCGATCGCAAGCGTACGATCTCGTGTAGTACTTGAGGGTCGAATCCTCAGAGACGGGATTAACACCAGACTTTACTTAAACCTACTTCTAAATTCTAAGAGAGTTTGGATTAAAGGGTCAATTGTTGGGGGTTTTAACAAGGCTGGTTACAAACACAAGGAAACAGTACTAAAACAAGTAAATAACTGAAAGACAATTAATTAAAAGGCGTTCTCAGGGTTGTCAGAATCAGATTGGTCTCAGGATCAGTTGCCTGCGTTCCGCAAGATGTCTCTTGCGGACCGCAAGTAGTTGGTTAGGGTCGCAAAACCGTCCACGAACCACAGATCTCTCTAATAATCCGCAGTCAGTTTTGTAACTCCTGTCTTGCACTTTCTGTAACTGAGTGCGGACCGCAGGATGTCTCCTGCGGACCGCAGGCAGTTGACAGAGAGCAGTTTTCAATTCTGGTTTGGTGTTCTGACTAACGTCATCAGTTCCTAAGCAATTCAGAGTTGGTACAAGTCCTTGGTTTTCACCTTTGGTACTCCTAACAATTCTAAATCAATTCGAAACTCATAAAATAAGTTCTAAACTACGTTCATGTCACTTGTTAATTCTAGGGTCCGTTTCGAGGTTAGTCGAAACGCAGTTTCGCCTTTCGGGTACTTTCGGATATAATTCAACCCAAGTTGTGCAGACAATCAGATCTGGTCAAAAGATACTACATTAACCAACTAGGTCTGGCCATAACCTATAGGTTTACCAAATGAACAAACAAATTGCAAGCACATAATAATGAAAATCTCAAGCGATTATGAAAACAACGTTAATCCACACAAACAACTAATCCATCAACACAATCGTCATCATTCAAACCCTAAGAACAGATAGATCTACTCACTCATGACACAAGAAAACAAAGAAAATAAAGAACTAAAAGAAATCATGATGCAAAAGAACCGAAGAAGAATTCGAGGCGACACGATCTTCACTCCCGCGCGAGAATTCTCTCAAATCCGCTTCGAAGAATGATGAACGGCCTTCTCTCCTCTTTCCTCTGCCTCTGGTTGTGAATATGCAATGAAACGGCGTGAGAAGATGAGTGAAAAGATGTCTGGAACCGTCCCAATGACCGCCTTATATAGGCAGAGCGCCAGAAAATAGAAAACTGTAGTGCAGTAACCTCCCTGCGGACCGCAGGCACGGGCCTGCGAACCGCAGGAAGAAGGAAATGGCGGTTTTTCTGCTCCACAGGAAGTTTTCAGCGCCGAGCGGAAGGTCGAACGTGCTGTAACCTCCGTCTGCTGGACGCGGGAGGGATCCTGCTGACCGCAGGAGGGTCCTGCGGACCGCAGGAGGGGTCCTGCGGACCGCAGGAAGTTCATTCCTGTTTCGACTTGTTGTCTATGGCTCCGAATCGCGTCCAATTGGCTCCAAAAGCCCGATTGACCTGAAATTTGGACAAAAGTAAAGAAGTAACTGGAATCTAGACATCTTACTACTTAAATGCAATTAAACTTAGGAATTTTAGGCCAAAATACTAGTGCAAGTCTGGTAAAATATATATATGAATGCATGACATCAAGTGGCCAGGAGCTTCCTCTAACAGGCCCGGACCCCCGGGTCAATGCCATCACACATCCCGCTCTCCGCTTCATATGCCGAGCTCTTGCTTCCTCGCTTTGTGCCCGCGGAGAGTCCTCGCTCCGACCTCGCCACGAGGAGCTCCAGCTCCTCGCTACCATGCTCCGACCGGATACCCATATGTAGCGACCCCATCTGATTCTGACCATGGTCCGGTACTGGCTTTCCATCATTAGCGCGAAGAAGTCGACGGGTGTTGTAGCCATGGGGTCCTATGTTACCCGTATCGCTTCTCATCTCGGGGTAGATATCACCATGGCTAGTGGCGAGGTTACCTACCATCACAAGTGCACCACGGTAAAGACTCTTGATCGGGAGCAGTTTCGAACGTGGGGCTGGATTTACTGTGCTGAGGAGACCGCGGCTGAGCCCGCTACCTGGAGGTGGACTTCTCGCGATGGTGAGTTTACTTTGCCCTTGCAGTACCCGCCGATCGATTTCGACCTGGAGTATACATGGCGTTTGCAGGATCCACCAGCACAGCCACACCATCACAGCCCCGATGCACCGATAGACGACATCCATATGGAGGATGCAGCAGATGAGCCTGCAGCCGCAGGGTCAGCCGGCTGGGATAGCTGGTCAGCCGGAGCTGGTGGCTGGTCGGCCGGAGCTGGTGGCTGGTCGGCCGGAGCTGGTGGCTGGTCGGCCGGAGCTGGTGGCTGGTCGGCCGGAGCTGGTGGCTGGTCGGCCGGAGCTGGTGGCTGGTCGGCCGGAGCTGGTGGCTGGTCGGCCGGAGCTGGTGGCTGGTCGGCCGGAGCTGGTGGCTGGTCAGCCGGAGCTGGTGGCTGGTCAGCAGGAGCTGGTGACTGGTCAGCAGGAGCAGCAGGGCCGTCAGCAGGATCCACCGGCTGGGACAGCTGGCCAGCGGGACATGGAGACACATCAGCAGGAGGTGGTGACACATCGGCAGGAGGAGCCGGACAGCCCACTGGATCATCTTCATACCCGCAGTTTCCACAGTATATGCTTGATCAGTGGACGCAGATGTGCACCCGAGTGCAGGAGGTGCATGTGATGCATTCTGACACCCTGACATTGCTTCGCCACATGCAGTTGGTCCAGACTGGACAGTCTCGGCGTCTCGAGGACCTACAGACGGGCCGCGCTCGCGACAGCACTCGGATCTCAGAGATTTATGAGCGGCAGGATCGCATCATGCTGGAGCAGTGACGATTCTGCCAGCGGCAGGATCAGATGCACGATGCCATTACTGCTCTGCAAGCAGGCCAGTTTGGGGAGGGTACCAGCAGAGGTCTCGCTAGAGCAGGCGACGACGACACGGCACCGTGATTCGCTCAGGTTGTATCTTTCCTCTTTCCGCGTTGATTTGTTGCACCGAGGACAGTGCTTTGTTTAGCTTGGGGAGGGGGAAATACAAACCTGAGTTTTAGGATATTTCTTTTTCTTTTTCTTTATCGTTTTTCTTTCTTTTTCATTTTTTTATGCTCGCATTTTGAGGAAGATTTTTGGGAAATGTTAAATTCAAGGGCACATGTGCACTTTTGACGAATGAATTGTGAAAAATTGTGCTTGATAACTTTATGAGACTTGTGTTAGGGAAGAGAATTTTTTTTCTTTAGTGACTAGTTCCATGAGTAAAGTAGGCACTAATTGGAAAAAGTAGCAAACCGAAAGTCTGATTAAGGACGAAGAGTAATTTCTCGGTTGTGGTACCCATGTGAGTATGGTTTGGGAAATGTGGAAAGTCATAGCTTGAAATGTCTTAAAAATCCAAAACCAAAACCAACAGGTATTTCAAGGATGCGGTCAGGCAGGACGAGTGCACCCTTCATTTTCTTTCATCCGACTGGCTGATCCTTGAATGTCCAAATTTTCTAAAAGGGGGTTTGGAGTCGTGATCAGATAGGACGTATGCACTTTTATTTTTCCTATCCGTCTGATTCGGGCTTCACTCTTTCAAAAAAAAAAAATAAATAAAATAATCAAATAAATTGTCTTTCTTTCTAATAAGCATTTCATGGTCTATAGATTAGATTGGTTGAGAAAGTTACTCACTGTGGGGTCAACATAACTGAGATACCAACTTTGTAGTTCGATCGAAAGACCTAGGGTCCGAAAAAGTACGATGGTCCTACTTGTAATTCAGGTTGCGTTTCATGGAACAAGAGTCGCTCGTTTTGATTTTCTGTGCCCTAACACGAGTTTTGTGAAATTGTCATGCGCACTTATTTACAATTCAAAATTCAAACTTGCCCATGTGTTCTCGGTTTAGCATCTTCCCAAAGTTTTTCTTTGCATTTAGGTCACTCAGGGATTTAGGTCTAGGTACGGTTTGTTCCTTAGGTTCTAGGTTTTGCTTGAGGACAAGCAAGACTTTGAGTTTGGAGAGATTTGATGCACCGCATTCATATATGCATTTTACCATACTTGTACCTTGTTTTCGACTTAAAATCCCGAGTTTAACTGCATTTTAGTGTTAGAATTCTTAGATTCCAGTTACTTGTTCAATTCTGTCCATGTTTCAGGTAAATTGGACTTTTGGAGCCACTTGGACGCGATTTGAAGCCCTGGAGAGCAAGTCTGCACTGGAACTCACTTCCTGCGGGCCGCAAGACCTACTTCTTGCGGGCCGCAAGACTCGCGGCAGCGCTATTTCTGTTCCTGCCGCCTTTTTGGCTATTTAAACCATCCTTTTGGACGGTTTTGGCATCTTACTTTCTGTCACCCTAGCCGCCAGGGACCAGAAGAGAACGTTTTTGGGAGTCAATCTTCACCATCTTTCGAGGAGATTTCGAGAGGACTTCGAGGAGACGTTGAAGATTGAAGCCACGCGAGTTCTTCTTCGGTTATTTAGTATCATGAACTTCTTCTTTGTTTTGTTTTCTTTGTTTTCCCTCGCCATGAGCGAGTAGTCTTTTAGTTCTTAGGGTAGATGATGAAGTTTGTGTTAATGGATTGACTTCTTATTGTGAGACTTACGTTATCTTCATGTTACTTGTGATTTTCATGTTTATGTGTGTTTGACTTGACTTGTTGATGTGATAGACCTGTAGATTGCGAGCAAAATCTAGTTGGTTAATAGAATATCATGCTTGTTGTATGGTAAACCTGTAGATTAGGCACAAGGTTTAGTTGGTCAATAGAGTATCATATTTGCAAGAATTGTTATTTACGCTGTTTGGATTGATAACTTGTTGTCCAAGAGTAACCGAACGGTAAAATTGCGGTTCTTACGAAAGTGGAACCGAATCCTAGATATAAAAGTAACTTGAACGTAGATTTAGAAATAGATCCACGAATTTCTGTCGAACCGGTATTGTTAGAAGAACCAAAATACGAAAGTTGAGGACTTGTACTGTTGCTGGTTTGATTCAGAATTGATAACGTGAGTCGAACATTGAACCAGAACTGAACTGCTCTCTGTCAGATTTCCTGCGGACCGCAAGAGATATCCTGCGGGCCGCAAGAATCTGCAGAAAGTGTAAGACAGAGATTACAAAACTGTTTGTGATTCATAGGAGTTATTCTGTGGGTAACAAGTAGTTTTGGAATCTCTAACCAATCCCTGCGACCCGCAAGAGACCTTCCTGCGGGCCGCAAGAAATTAATCCAGAGACCAAACAGATTCAGAAAACCCTGAGGACGCCTTTTTAATTAGTTGTTTTCCAGTATTTACTTGTTGTTTACTGTTTGCATATGTTACTGTTTAAACCAATCTTTCAAAAACCCCCACTTTATTTAGGATTTGAATTGCGATTGAAGTCTGGTTTAGAATTGATTCCCGTCCTTGTGGTTCGACCTCGATTGTACTACACGAGATCGTACGCTTGCGATCGAGTGTTCTTCTCCGAGTAACAAATTTAAAAGCCTATACGTTTTAGGACATAAATCCTAAACCCTTAAACCTAAGCCCTAAGCCCTAAACCCTAAATCCTAATCTCATAACACAAAAACCCAACACCTAATCCCTAAACCCTAAAACCTAAGCCCTAATCCCTAAACCCTAAACCCTAAACGCCTAACAATAAACCCTAAACCCCAAACCCTAAACCCAAAACCCAAATGCCTAAACCCTAAACCCTAAACCCTAATCCCTAAACCCTAAACCCTAAACCCTTAAACCTAAGCCCTAAGCCCTAAACCCTAAATCCTAATCTCATAACCCAAAACCCTACACCCTAATCCCTAAACCCTAAACCCTAAAACCTAAGCCTTAATCCCTAAACCCTAAACCCTAAACGCCTAACAATAAACCCTAAACCCCAAACCCTAAACCCAAAACCCAAATGCCTAAACCCTAAACCCTAAACCCTAATCCACAAACCCAAAATCCTAAACCCTTAAACCTAAGCCCTAAGCCCTAAACCCTAAATCCTAAACCCTAAACCCCAAACCCTAAACCCAAAACCCAAATGCCTAAACCAAAACCCTAAACCCTAAACCCTAAACCCTAATCCCCAAACCCAAAATCCTAAACCCTTAAACCTAAGCCCTAAGACCTAACCCTAAATCCTAATCTCATAACCCTAAACCCTAATCCCAAAACCCTCAACCCTAATCCCTAATCCCTAAACCCTGAACCCTAAACCCCTAACCGTAAACCCTAAACCCTAAACCCCTAACCGTAAACCCTAAATCGGTAAACGCTAAACCCTAATCCCCAAACCCCAAACCCTAAACCATAAACCCTAATCCATAAACCTAAAACCTAAGCCGTAAACCCTAAATCCTAATCCCAAAACCCAAAACCCTAAACCCTAATCCCTAATCCCTAAAACCTAAACCCTAAAACGTAAACACTAATCGCAAAAGCCCAAACCCTAATCCCTAATCCCTAAACCCTAAACCCATAACCGTAAACCCATAACCGTAAACCCCTAACCTTAATCCCTAAACCCAAAACCATAAACCCCAATCGCAAACCCTAAACCCGAAACTCGAAACCCTAAACCTAAAACCTTAAACCCTCAACCCTAAGCCCTAAGCCCTAAGCCCTATACCCTGACCTTAATCCCTAAACCCATATCCCCCAAACCAAACCCTAAACCCCAATCCCCCAAACCTAAATCCTAAACCCCAATCCATAAACCATAAACCCTAATCCCTAAACATAGAACCCTAAACCCAAATGCCTAAACCATAAACCTAAATCCCCAAACACTAAACCCTAAACCCTAAAACCTAAGCCCTAATCCCTAAACCTTAAACCCTAAACGCCTAACAATAAACCCTAAACCCCAAACCCTAAACCCAAAACCCAAATGCCTAAACCCTAAACCCTAAACCATGAACCCTAATCCCCAAACCCAAAATCCTAAACCCTTAAACCTAAGCCCCAAGCACTAAACCCTAAATCCTAATCTCATAACCCAAAAGCCTACACCATAATCCCTAAACCCTAAACCCTAATCCCCAATCCCTAAACCCTAAACCCTAAACCCATAACCGTAAACCCTAAACCCCTAACCTTATCCCCAAACCCAAAACCATAAACCCAAATCCCAAACCCTAAGCCCGAAACCTTAAACCTAAAACCTTAAATCCTAATCACTAAATCCGAAACCCTAAACCCTCAACCCTAATCACCAAACCCTAAACCCTCTTCCCTAAACCCTAAACCCTCAACACTAAACCCTAAAACCTAAACCCAAATGCCTAAACCCTACACCCTAATCCCCAAACCCTAAATCCTAAACCTCAAAACCTAAGCTCTAAGAGCCTAAACCCTAAACCATAAATCCTAATTCCTAAGCCACAAACCCTAAACCCTCATCCCCCAACCCTGAACCCTAAACCCCAATCCTTAAACCCTAAACCCTAAAACCTAAACCCAAATGCCTAAATCCTAAACCACAATCCCCAAACCCTAAATCCTAATCCCCAAACCTTAAATCCTAATCACTAATCACTAAACCCGAAACCCTTAACCCTAACCCCTAACCATAAACCCTAAACCCCTAACCTTAATCCCTAAACCCAAAACCATAAACCCAAATCCCAAACCATAAGCCCGAAACCCTAAACCTAAAACCTTAAATCCTAATCACTAATTACTAAACCCTAAGCCCTAAACCCTAAACCCAATCCCTAAGCACTCAACCCTAATTCCCAAATCCCAAACCCTAATACCTAAGCCCTAATCCCTAAACCCTAAGCCTTAATCTCTAAACCCTAAACCCGTAACCCTAAACCCTTAACTCTAACCCCTAAACCCAGAACCCCAAACCCTAAACCTAAAACCCTACACTTAAAACCCTAATTACTAATCACATAACCCCGAACCCTCAACCCTAATCACCAAACCCTCAACCCTAAGCCCTAAACCCTAATCCCCCAACCCCAAAACCCTAAACCATAATCCCTAAACCCATAAACCAAAACCCAAATGCCTAACCCTAAACCCCAAACCCAAAATCCTAAACCCTTAAACCTAAGCCCTTAGCCCTAAACCCTAAATCCTAATCTCATAACCTAAAACCCTAAACCCTAAACCCAAAACCCTAAACCCTAAACCCGAATCCCTAAACCCTAAACCCCTAACCTTAATCCCCAAACCCAAAACCATAAACCCAAATCCCAAACCCTAAGCCCGAAACCCTAAACCTAAAACCTTAAATCCTAAGCTCTAAACACGAAACCCTAAACCCTAAACCCTAATCACCAAACAATAAACCCTAAACCCTAAACCCTAAACCCTAAACGCCTAACAATAAACCCTAAACCCCAAACCCTAAACCCAAAACCCAAATGCCTAAACCCTAAACCCTAAACCCTAATCCACAAACCCAAAATCCTAAACCCTTAAACCTAAGCCCTAAGCCCTAAACCCTAAATCCTAAACCCTAAACCCCAAACCCTAAACCCAAAACCCAAATGCCTAAACCAAAACCCTAATCCCTAAACCCTAATCCCCAAACCCAAAATCCTAAACCCTTAAACCTAAGCCCTAAGACCTAACCCTAAATCCTAATCTCATAACCCTAAACCCTAATCCCAAAACCCTCAACCCTAATCCCTAATCCCTAAACCCTGAACCCTAAACCCCTAACCGTAAACCCTAAACCCTAAACCCCTAACCGTAAACCCTAAATCGCTAAACGCTAAACCCTAATCCCCAAACCCCAAACCCTAAACCATAAACCCTAATCCATAAACCTAAAACCTAAGCCGTAAACCCTAAATCCTAATCCCAAAACCCAAAACCCTAAACCCTAATCCCTAATCCCTAAAACCTAAACCCTAAAACGTAAACACTAATCGCAAAAGCCCAAACCCTAATCCCTAATCCCTAAACCCTAAACCCATAACCGTAAACCCATAACCGTAAACCCCTAACCTTAATCCCTAAACCCAAAACCATAAACCCCAATCGCAAACCCTAAACCCGAAACTCGAAACCCTAAACCTAAAACCTTAAACCCTCAACCCTAAGCCCTAAGCCCTAAGCCCTATACCCTGACCTTAATCCCTAAACCCATATCCCCCAAACCAAACCCTAAACCCCAATCCCCCAAACCTAAATCCTAAACCCCAATCCATAAACCATAAACCCTAATCCCTAAACATAGAACCCTAAACCCAAATGCCTAAACCATAAACCTAAATCCCCAAACACTAAACCCTAAACCCTAAAACCTAAGCCCTAATCCCTAAACCTTAAACCCTAAACGCCTAACAATAAACCCTAAACCCCAAACCCTAAACCCAAAACCCAAATGCCTAAACCCTAAACCCTAAACCATGAACCCTAATCCCCAAACCCAAAATCCTAAACCCTTAAACCTAAGCCCCAAGCACTAAACCCTAAATCCTAATCTCATAACCCAAAAGCCTACACCATAATCCCTAAACCCTAAACCCTAATCCCCAATCCCTAAACCCTAAACCCTAAACCCATAACCGTAAACCCTAAACCCCTAACCTTATCCCCAAACCCAAAACCATAAACCCAAATCCCAAACCCTAAGCCCGAAACCTTAAACCTAAAACCTTAAATCCTAATCACTAAATCCGAAACCCTAAACCCTCAACCCTAATCACCAAACCCTAAACCCTCTTCCCTAAACCCTAAACCCTCAACACTAAACCCTAAAACCTAAACCCAAATGCCTAAACCCTACACCCTAATCCCCAAACCCTAAATCCTAAACCTCAAAACCTAAGCTCTAAGAGCCTAAACCCTAAACCATAAATCCTAATTCCTAAGCCACAAACCCTAAACCCTCATCCCCCAACCCTGAACCCTAAACCCCAATCCTTAAACCCTAAACCCTAAAACCTAAACCCAAATGCCTAAATCCTAAACCACAATCCCCAAACCCTAAATCCTAATCCCCAAACCTTAAATCCTAATCACTAATCACTAAACCCGAAACCCTTAACCCTAACCCCTAACCATAAACCCTAAACCCCTAACCTTAATCCCTAAACCCAAAACCATAAACCCAAATCCCAAACCATAAGCCCGAAACCCTAAACCTAAAACCTTAAATCCTAATCACTAATTACTAAACCCTAAGCCCTAAACCCTAAACCCAATCCCTAAGCACTCAACCCTAATTCCCAAATCCCAAACCCTAATACCTAAGCCCTAATCCCTAAACCCTAAGCCTTAATCTCTAAACCCTAAACCCGTAACCCTAAACCCTTAACTCTAACCCCTAAACCCAGAACCCCAAACCCTAAACCTGAAACCCTACACTTAAAACCCTAATTACTAATCACATAACCCCGAACCCTCAACCCTAATCACCAAACCCTCAACCCTAAGCCCTAAACCCTAATCCCCCAACCCCAAAACCCTAAACCATAATCCCTAAACCCATAAACCAAAACCCAAATGCCTAACCCTAAACCCCAAACCCAAAATCCTAAACCCTTAAACCTAAGCCCTTAGCCCTAAACCCTAAATCCTAATCTCATAACCTAAAACCCTAAACCCTAAACCCAAAACCCTAAACCCTAAACCCTAATCCCTAAACCCTAAACCCCTAACCTTAATCCCCAAACCCAAAACCATAAACCCAAATCCCAAACCCTAAGCCCGAAACCCTAAACCTAAAACCTTAAATCCTAAGCTCTAAACACGAAACCCTAAACCCTAAACCCTAATCACCAAACCCTAAACCCTCTTCCCTAAACCCTTAAACCCTAAACCCTAAAACCTAAACCCAAATGCCGAAACCCTAATCCCCAAACCCTAAATCTCAAACCCAAAAACCAAAAAACCCTAAGCCCTACACCCTAAACCCCAAACCCCAAACCCTGAACCGTAAAACCTAAATCCTAATCACTAATCACTAAACCCAAAACCCAAAACCCTAATCCCCCAACCCCAATCCCTAAACCCTAAACCCTAAAACCTAAACCCAAATGCCTAAACCCTAATCTCCAAAACCTAAATCTTAAACCCTAAAACCAAAACCCTACGCCCTAAGCTCTAAGCATAAAACCCTAAACCCCAAACCCTAAACCCTAAAACCAAAATCCAAATCACTAATCAATAATCACTAAACCCGAAACCCTAAACACTAAACCCAAATCCCCCAACCCTAATCCCTAAATCCTAAACCCTAAACTCAAATGCCTAAATCCTAAACCCCAATCCCCAAACCCAAAATCCTAAACCCTAAATCCTAAACCCTAAGCCCTAAACCCTAAATCCTAATCACATAACCCAAAACCCTAAACCCTAATCCCTAAACCCTAATCCCTAAGCCCTCAACGTAAATCCTAAACCCTAATCCTGTACCCTAACACTAATCCCAAAACCCTAATCCCCAACCCTAAACCCTAAACCCCAATCCATAAACCCTAAACCCTAATCCCTAAGCATAGAACCCTAAACCCAAATGCCTAAACCCTAATCCCCGAACCCTAAATCCGAAACCCTAAAACCTAAACCCTAAGCCCTCAACCCTAAATCCTAATCGCAAAAGCCAAAATCCTAAACCCTAATCCCTAAACCCTAAATACTAAACCGTAAACCATAAAACCTAAACCCTCAGCCCTAAACCCTAAATCCTAATCCCAAAACCCAAAATCCTAAACCCTAATACCTAAACCCTAAGCCATAATCCCTAAACCCCTAACCCTAAACCCTAACCCTTAACCCTAATCCCTTAATCCAGAACCCTAAACCCAAATCCCAAACCCCAAACCCTAAAACCTAAATCCTAATCATTTATCACTAATCCCGAAACCCTAAACACTAAACCCTAACCCCCCAACCCTAAACCCTAAACCCTAAACCCTAAACCCTAAACCCAAAATCCTAAACCCTCCACCCTAAACCCTAAGCCCTAAACCCTAAATCCTAATAACATAACCCAAAACCCAAAACCCTAATCCCTAAACCCTAATCCCTAAGCCCTAATCCCTAAATCCTAAACCCTAAACCCTATACCCCTAACCCTAATCCCTAAGCCCTAATCCCCAACCCTAAACCCTAAACCCCAATCCATAAACCCTAATCCCTAAACATAGAACCCTAAATCCAAATGCCTAAACCCTAAACCCTAAAACCTAAACCCTAAGCCCTAAACCCTAAAACCTAAACCCTAAGCCCTAAACCCTAAATCCTAATCCCAAAACCCAAAATCCTAAACCCTAATCCCTAAACCCTAAGCCATAATCCCTAAACCCCTAACCCTAAACCCTAACCCTTAACCCTAATCCCTTAATCTAGAACCCTGAACCCAAATCCTAAACCCCAATCCTGAAACCCTAAACCTAAAACCCTAAATCCTAATCACTAAAACCTTAAATCCTAATCCCAAAACTCAAAACCCTAAACCCTAAACCTAAAACCCAAAACCCAAAACCCAAAACCCAAAACCATAAATCCTAATCCCTAGACACTAAACCCTTGTCCCTAATGGCGCCTAGAGGGGGGTGAATATGGTGCCTTAAACAATTTTAGCAATTTTCGTCCAATTAACAATTTTGGCCGAATCCTAACACAATTCAATTCTATGGCCAAACAAGTTTGCAATAAGTAAATAGAGATGAGTAAGAGAAAATGCAAACAAGGAGAGAAGACACGCGATTTGTTAACGAGGTTCGGCGAATCGGCCTACGCCCCTGGGGTACCGCTACCAACTCGGTGGTGCGCCTTTCCTATTACCTACAAAGAAAGGAGTACACAACTCGGTGATCCCTTACACACAAAATGGGGCGTCACCGAGGTTGGAGGAGAGGCGAAACACAAGAAAAATAGCTCTCAAACTAACCCTCTTACAAGGTCTACAATTTATGGTGTAGTTGAGGCTTGATTCACAAGGATTTGGCTATGAAAAGCTCAAGCAACAATGGAGTTTTTGTTTCTAGGGTTTGCTCTTACTTAGCAGCTTTTGAAAGTGGAGAAAATTCTATCTTTCGATTTGGGAAGAAACATATTTATAGTGGTCCCGTGACCTAACAGCCCGCAGCTCAGATCTATGTTCCGTTATAACAGAACCGAGTTACCGTTATAACGGAACAATGATTTGAGCTACTGGAACGAAGTTGCCTTCCGTTATAATGCTTTATTGTGTTATAACGGAAGGGGTTACTTCGGTAACGATACTTTGGATGTGACATTTGACCGTTTGGATGTATTATTTTTCCGTTTAAGTTTGTAATATGACCGTTATAATGTTCCGTTATTGATGCACCTATTTCATATATGCATATTAACCAGACTTGCACCTATATTTGCACCTAAAATCCTAAGTTCATTTGCATTTTAATAGAAGATTGTCTAGAATCAAATTACTTCTGTGTTTTGGTCCTATTTTCAGGTAAACGGAGCTTTTAGAGCTATTTGGACTAAATTTGGAGCAAGGAGCAAAAATAGGCGACGGAGCACAAAGGAGCATCTAATTACAGACCAAAACCGCCTATTTCAGTACACAACCGCCATATCTAAATCAAGGAAACGCGCAGAGAGCCAATTTAAGCAACAGACATGCTATTTCAAGGCCGAGCTCTCTTTGGACTTCTAAATGCGGACCGCACTCCTATTTCTGCGGATCACATTCAGTTCAAAACAGAACAGAACACCTATTTTCTGGCGCGTGCTATTTCTGGCTGACTAACTTTGGGACTTTTCCCTTAATTTCGCCCCAAGAAACCAGAAGTTAGACGCCTAAATCTGAGACATCTTCTCCTATAAAAGAGACCCCTTGGGGTGCTCTCAGATTGTCTTTGTCATCGATCATCATCTTGTGCTAGTTGTTAGGTCTCATGTGTTGAGTTAGTCTAGTTCATAGTTTAGTCGAGAGTCGTGTCAAGAGAGGAGCTCAACGCCGTTGGAATCAAAGGAGACGGTTACCACCCTCTTCCTAAGCTTACTCGGTGCTTTCTTTTCTCTTACTTTTGTTTATTTGTTGTAGTCATGTCTAGGTCCGAGTAGTCGTCTTTGTTCTTAGGGTTTAGGATGATGTTTGTATGTATAGATTAATTGAATACTTGCTTTTAACGTTTATGCATTGAAGTTATTTTCATATTTGCTTTGAGCTTATTCATAATTGTGCTTGAATTGTTTTCTTGTTCTTTGATATGATCCTGTGGATGTATGTTCGTATCTAGTTGGTAGATTTATATCTTCTTAGGCCAGAATTGCTAATTGCATAAGAGTGCACTTGTAGTAGTTCACCCTATTTTGATAGACCTATGGATTGGGCATGGTCTAGTTGGAAAACTTAACGTCAATTGATAGAGATTCAATACTTGCACTATTTGGGTAGATAACTTGTTGTCCAATTGTATCCGAGAGAAGAAGTTGTGGTTATAACGTGAGTTAAACCGTACCTGTGATCGAAAGCAAATCGGGTTTAGGTTAGAGATAATCTAAAGATTTCGAATTGATCTAAAAGTATTTAAAAGTGCCAACAAACGAGAGTTGAGGGACTTGTAATTGCTTTGGGTTAGTTGGGGATCGGTAACTTTGATCAACAATAGAAACTGAGCTTGAACTGACTCTGATCTGTTCCCTGCGGATCGCATTGGTGACAGGTGCGAACCATACCAAGCAAGGAACAGAAAGAGAACCACAAATTTGTACATCTTGCGGTTCGCACCCTCTCATGTGCAGAACGCAGGCAGTTAGTCCAAACATCAAACTGATTCTGAAACCTTGGGAACGCTTGTCTCATAATTGTTTTAGAGTCTTTTACTGCTTTTTAATAATTTAGGAACCAACCAACTTCAAACAAACCCCCCCCCACCCCCAAATTGGTTACGAATCGGTTACTTTTAGGATTAGAATTGTGAACAAAGATCTGTCTAAATTTAGTACCGTCCCTGTGGATACGATCCCGACTATATTGCATAAATCGTACGCTTGCGATAGACTGTTATATTTAGGGTAAAAGCCTATACACTCCACGCGTATCAGTTATAACGGAACATTACATTCCGTTATAACGGAACCTGGGGCTGGTTTCATTGCTTGACATTTTTAATGCCATCAATAGTGAATGTCTAAATTATAATTCTACCTAAATTCACTATTCTATTTGAATTCAGTGACAAGCTTGATCTGTTTGGAAACTAGCATCCATGTAACCAATTACACCTAGTTCTAACTCTCCACCAAATACCAGAAAAACATCTTTAGTCATTCTCAGGTACTTAAGAATGTTCTTCACGGCTATTCAGTGGCTCAAACCAAGATTGGACTGGTATCTGCTGGTCACACTTAAAGCGTAAGCTACATCAGGGCGAGTACATAACATAGCGTACATGATTGATCCAATTGCTGAAGCATATGGCATCAATTTCATCTTCTCAATGTCTTCTTTGCTCGTAGGGCAATGAGACTTAGAGAGATGAAGTCCATGAGACATGGGTAAGTACCCTCTCTTGGACTCATGCATGTTGAACCTCTTCAACACTTTCTCTATGTATGTTCCTTGACTCAATCCTTTGAGTCTCTTTGATCTATCTCTGTAGATCTTGATACCTAAAATATAGGTAGCCTCGCCTAAATCCTTCATTGAGAACACCTTCTTCAATGAGGACTTAATACCATTCAAAGTTGGGACGTCATTGCCTATTAGCAGTATGTCATCCACATACAATACTAATATAGCTATAATGCTCCCACTTGTCCATTTGTATACGCATGGTTCTTCTTCGCACTTGACGAAGTTCAAATTCTTGACTTCTTCATCAAAGCAGATATTCCAACTCCGTGATGCTTGTTTCAAGCCATAGATAGATCTATTCAGCTTGCAAACCTTTCCTGCATCCCCTGGATCGATGAATCCCTCGGGTTGGACCATATAGACGCTCTCTTCCAAATGTCCATGTAGAAAAGCGGTCTTTACGTCCATTTGCCATATTTCATAGTGATGAAAAGCGACAATTGCAAGGAGAATTCTAATTGACTTAAACATGGCTAATGGTGAGAAGGTTTCATCCTAATCAATTCCTTGAATTTGAGTGAATCATTTTGCTACCAATCTAGCCTTGTAAATTGTCAATTTTTCGTCCATGTCAATTTTCCGCTTGAAAATCCATTTATTCCCAATAGGTCTAATGCCTGTGGGCAGATCAACCAGTTCCCAGACTTGGTTGTTGAACATGGATTGCATCTCGAATTGCATGGCTTTATGCCATGACTTTGAGTTGGGCCGTTCCATGACTTCCGTGTATGTGAAAGGTTCATCCGTATCTAATGCAGATGCTTCATGAAGTCCGAACCATCTTTCAGGTGGTCGGGATACCCTTGTCGATCTTCGAGGAATTTCTCGTGTTGGATACGAGAGTTGAGGGACCTCTTCTACATCATCATGTACAGGGGCAGCAAGTGAGTGTAAGGCTACAGTATGAGTGCGATCAAGGGGAAAGGTGTTGGCTAAGTTGAAAGTGTGGTGACGGCCATCAGTTGAACCCAGTAAGTCCTAGTAGTATTGAGAGAATTGATGCAGGATTTGAGGTGTTGTAGTTAGTGTAACGCCATTTGGAGAGTTTATTGTAGGTATGTGGTTAGACGATTGTTTAGCAGAGGCAAAGGAGTGAAAGAATTTAGAGTTACGATCACCTTGTTTGAGCCAGTTGATAGAAGTTCTCTGCCTCCATCTTGTTTCAAGTAGAAGGGATAGGTTGTAGATGTGAACCCTTAGTTTAATTCTAAGTTGAAGTTCAGATTGAGACAAAAAAGTGTTTTTCTTTGGCCCGATCTAAGATTTGCAGAATGTGTTTGGTTCGCTGTGTTAGAACATTGTATCCTTTAAATTTTTGTGCTGCCCATGTCAAGATCGCTTTTCTGACCAACTTAAATTTGCAGATTAGGGTCTGGTCCGAATTTGCGGTCAGTTGGATAGACTCCCAGGATTGTTGAACAATGGCTCTGGCTTCATCGAACATGAGCCAATGCTTTTCGAAAGCAAAGCTCTTGTAGCAGAGGTTAGATGTCGGCTTGAAGGAAAGGAGGATGGGGGTATGGTCTAAAGTTGTCATGGGTAGATCGACTACAATAGGAATATAGCCATGGAATTGCTCCCAATGATTAGAGAGAAGAACCCGATCGAGCTTGGAGAAAGTCGGGTTCGGACGTTTGTTGGACCAAGTGTAGAGTTAGAGTCGACCATACAAGGGGATCTCCTGAAGATTGAGATCATTTATGAGGTTGTTGCATGCTATCATGTGAGAGGTGTTCGGGTTTGAGGATGTTGTCTCTTGAGGGTCTCGAATCAAGTTGAAGTCTCCCACAATAACCCATGGCAGGTTGTGTAATGATTGGATATGAGAAAGCTCTTCGAAAAACTGTTGCTTAAGGCTGTCGTCGGTAGGCCCATAGACATTTGTTAACATAAAGGAGAAGCCAAGATTGTTGGAGAGAATAGAATACTTATAATATTAAGTTGAGTGCTGTTGAGCTATTAATTAATTAATTAATACAAGCTGGTTTAAATGTTCAATTGGTACAAATATATAGAAGGAAGTTGTTCATATCTCCATGTCCACGTCGGGGTGAGATGGGACCTTGCTCAGTGTTTAGAATATTGAGACTAATATGTTATATCACTTTTGAAAAATTTCCCGAAAATGAGAAGTTTTTTATGTACGGATTATCCTTTTTTAGCGACCGATGTTCAAAAGACCATAACTTTTGATAGGAAACTATCATTGACACGTCCTTCACGGAGTTTGAAAGCTAACAATGAGATCTATAACTTTATATTATATATTACTATTGATTATTAAAAATGTCCGCCACTAAAAGTCTAAAATCAAGAATTGTAGCTGATTTGTAAATAACCGGTATAGATATCCTTGTTGAGCACCCAATGTTTAAACAACCATATTTTTTTATAGAAAACTCTGATTGACACGTTATTTAGAGAATTAGAAAGCTAACGACAAAATCTACCAACTTTGTTACATGTATTAGTACTGGTTATTAAGAATGCCCGCCACTAAAACTAAGAATCAGTAACAATTTTTTGTAAACAAGCGGTACTAATTATATTGGCGATAGATTTGGCTTATGTCCGCTATAGATGTAGCGCCAATGAGTCCCCCTTTTGTACTATAGTGTTGCTAAGGGGAAGGAATTGGGGTGGGCGACGTGTGGGAGGCTTGGGTGCACATGACAAAATCTTAGATAAAATCTGTTGAGAGATTTTTATTGAGGATTTTTAAGGGGAATAATATCACTACCGTATTTTTATAACCACTTGACTTCGCCTAAAATGCATTGTAAAATTTACATGCATATATCTCATGTAAAAATTAATTAATAAGATTAATCATTTTTAAGATAAGATTGGAAGTCTAATAACCTCTTTAAGTAGTATCATGTCTTTTAAGTAGTATCGTGTCTTTAAGTAAGTATCGCATAAAGGTTCATATATCCGTATTTCAACCTACAACCTCGATTCTATACTGATGACATTGTTTTTGTTGGTAGATCAAAGCTTGTTCTCAAGATCTGGAGCTCGAATGTTAATCAAGTTTTGAGTATCGAATATATAAATATAAACAAATGACTTAATTCGTGGCCCACAATATATGGCTCTTCCTCATCTAAAGTCTAAACTATGGTTACTATTATTTGAGGTCAGAAAGAGAGAAATCGAGCAGCGTGTCCGTTTAAGGCAGCATGCTGGCTGACATGATTATCGTCTAACCTATGGCACATGTCATTTGGCATGTGAGCCGTTAGATCTTCTCAGGATTCGGGTTTGCCCGAATACTGAAGGGATTCAACCGAATCCGAGGATATCCAACGGCTCACATGCCGAATGGCATGTGCCTTACGGCCGAGGATATGAATTCTGCTGGGGCATGCGTGCAACTATATGCAAGCATCGCATATCGGCATATGCATGCATTGACTTCCCGGAGAACATTCTTTTTTGAGTTTTGAATGTGCTTTTAGCTTTCCAGTCACGGATTAGACTTTCCGGTACAGTCTTGCACTCTTGCTAATAAGATCCACAGACTCTTGACTAGCTAGTTGACTAGTTAAGCCCTTAATGATTAGATTTCATATCCTCTGCAGCGCTATACTGTGTAGCACAGGATGTGAACCGTTAGATCATCTCGAGATCTGTGCTGGCTCGAATCTTGAGATGATCTAACGGTTCACATCCTGCGCTACACAGTATAGCGCTACAGAGGATGAGCACTCTAATGATTAGGCCTCCTTATGGTTCTTTTAGCTTCCTTAGCATCTTAATCATTCCGAACACAAGTTCCTTATCACGGATTAAAAGTTTCTCCTTAAGTCTCCTTTTGACCGGGGCTTAAGCCTTGCCCGAATTCTTAAGGAAGCTATACCGATGGCTTAAGACTTAAGCTTTCTTAAGCTATTTTTTATTTTTCTAAACGAGTGTGACTTAGCAATGCTTAAATATTAAAGCCAATAGCACCGCCGAACGAACCCTAAGGGCTTAATCGGTTAATCACCATCCAATTGGATTATCTTATGAGCAATAAGCAAGATGGCAGAAGAATAAAGGGCTTAAGAATAATATAATGATTAATCTAAAAAAAAAAGAGAGAAAATAATATAATGATCAATCATTAAATGTTAATTACTTAACTGCAATTGGTTATGTTTCAAAAAGAAATTAAATGAACTGCAATTGGGTCTCAACTTCTAAATAGTTAGTGAAATATTATATCATTGTCTTTTAACCTTTTGCTCAATTTGGTAATATTAAAACACAAACTTGAAGTATCATGCTTTATTCAAAATTTGCTCAACTTGAAGTATCATGCTTTAATATTAAAACACTAATCAGGAAGATTCGTTTGGATCAGGATTGCAAATTTGCAATTAATTTTTGTCAATTAAAAATGGTCTAAATAAATTTTTATTCCTTTTAATTTATCATGCTTTATGAAAGGTGACTCCGCAATTTTTTATCTTAGTGCATTAATTAATTGTTTAGTACGCATACGCGAACTACTCTCCTTACTTTATTTTGTTTGGTACTTCAAATGTCAATTAAGTTCATCATTTTTATGATTAATTTATGACTATCCTTGATGATTAGCTATTCTTTTGAGTAGTGATTATTAGGTATGGAAGCTAATATATATAGAGATACCATTATAATTCCCGTCATTGATACTGATAGTTTGACCAGTCGAATCACTTACGAATTATGCATATAAATTTATTTATTATGTAGCGGAAATTGTTTATTATGCATGTAAAACCCACTTGCCGAGCAATAAAATATTAAACAACTTTTATTCAAAAAAAAAATATATTAAACAAGTTGCATACTAAGTATTTTTGCATGCATAAAAAAATATAATAAGCATTTTACTTTCATATAGCATTTGTAACATACATTCTATAGCCAGTACACTACATATTAAATGAATTAGTGTACATAATAAATAAGTTTACATGCATAATAAAAAGACATATATTGATATGTAGTCTCCAACCAACAAATTGTATACTAAACAAACCGAATAATAAATGCATTAGCCTTCATATTAAGCTATATAGTATGCATAATAAGTTATATAACGTGCATAACAAAAACGTGACAGCGAAAGAAAGAGAGAAAGGGGAGATACTACAGTGAACCGAATGAAGGGGTCATGGACCAATTAAAATTTGTTGAACCGAATATTGAACCGCGACTTGATAACTAAAAATAGGTTTAATCTGATAAGTTGAGTTTACATGTATATAATAACAGGTTTGGTGACGTACAATAGAAACGCAAAAAATAAAAAAAAATAAAACACTACGCATGCATATCAATGATATCATGGAGGGGAGTTGTGATCGTATTGCCACATCTTTTCCCAGTTATTTTAAGCTATAAGACAACATGAAAAATGGCACGTGGTTGTTTTCGGATCCACAGTTATTTTATGGCCGTGTGTGTGTTTTTTTTTTAATTTCTAATTATGGTGTTAGTTCATACGTTTCAACTCTCCAGATAATCGGCACTACTCTAGCTGTTTGTTTGTGATTAATTTATCGTTCTTTGATAATGAGTGATATATATTAATCCGTACAACACTAGGCACTAGCTGTTTGTTTGTTATAAATTTATGAGAAACATTTTGCGTCTATTGAAAAAATGTCCATACATTCATGATGTGTACGGAATGTAAATACATCCATAGATGTATACGGAATGTAACATGTACGTACATCCCGAAATATAACCGATCGATGCATCCTGAAATATAAACTATGGACTCTATAGATAATTTTTCTGTAGACGCTAGGTATTACTCTAAATTTATCGTTCTTCTTTGATAATGAGTTATTAATCGGTACAACGTCGTGGGATCATGTGGTTGCTTTTATAAATGGCCAAACTGTTTCTTTCTTTTTTATATGGTTTCTTTTTTATATGGTTGTGTAATTTATTTTTCTAATTGCCAGATCAATACTACTTGCACATGGCAAATTTCCTTTGACAATTTTTTTAAGGATAATGACGACGGTAGACCCCCCGAACTTTTGAGTTCTGACAAGTTGGTCCTCAAATTTTCAATTTGGACAAAATGTCCTTCAAACTACCGATATTGTGACACATTGCCCCCGATTGTTAAAAAGTCATCTAATATTCCATTTAGAAATATAGAAAAACCAAAATACCACTATGTTTATATCCATGACATTTTAAATATAAATAAGTTCAAAAACATTTAACTAAAAATCATTATATATTAAAAAGATATACAAATTTATTAAGTATTTGTGTACACAAAATTTATTCATATATGCTTTATTTCTTATTCTTTTATGTCATGAGTAGTATTTATAGTTATGCAATTTATAATGGAAGAAATAAAATTTTGTTTACGTTTTAAATGATTTAAAATTTTCAATCATATTTCAATTTAACTTCAAGTTTTTCATTTCTTATTTTAAAGAATTATTTTATATCATAAATATCTATTCTTGAAAAAAGATACAAATTTAATACAAAATAAAATAAAATAAAATTGCATACATATCATGAATATTGGTTGAATATTAGTACTTTAGGAAACTACTTCAAATTAAATAATTCGTGAGGCATTTGTATTAGTTTTAGAGTGAGGCTATTGCGTTTCGCAAACCGCAGTGAGGTAGTGTTTTTCAATCGATCAGATATCTCAAAACCGTAGCTCAAATTGTCAGTCTAAGTCGCTCAACACAATCTACATATTGAAATCTAAGTTGCATGCCAAATTTTTTTATATTTTTAGAAAGTTCTAACTATATTTTAGAATTTTTGAAAAATGACCCTTTTTATATACAATATTTTGTGCATTTTCTATACAAATTTCAAAAATATAAAAAACAATTGTTAGAAAATTATAAAATGGAAAAAATCGGTAATCAATAAGGTTCCAATATGTAAATTGTGTTGAGCGACTTGCATTAACAATTTGAGCTTCGGTCTTGAGATATCGGGCTTACCTCACTGCGCTTTACATAGCGCAATAGCCTTATTTTTTTCTCTGAACAGGTTGTTCTTGTCTGTGCTAGCAGCTCAAAGTAAAAGAAAAATGGAGAGGGTACAACCAAAACGTACTGGAGGATAGTTTTGTTGGATGCTGCTGGTCAGCTAAATATTTACTAAAAAATAATATTTGTTAATCAAAAATACGGTGAACCAATAGATAAATGAAACGGGTGGTCGCTACCTACGACTCTTTTTCTATGGTGTGTGTGCCCAATCTATGCCATACTTTTTGTATGAAATAATGCATAAGTTAGAAGATTTCATGCACGTTACATTAAAATTTGTGGTGTGCAAAATTTTTATACAATCTTTGAGCATTAATCTGAAGGGAAAAAAAATCTTTCATACCGGAGGACAGAAGTGCCATGCAGCCCGCCCTTTGCATAGACGACTTTCAACTAAGCCGGCATTACCGGTAAATGGCTGGTTTAATTATGCCTGAAATATACTATTTATAATGTAATTTACATGTTCTTGTAGTTAGTTACAAAGTATAAATCAACTAGTTTATACATTTTTTGAATGACTAATAATTGCTTAGAAATTCGGTTCTGAATTTTGTTGAATACGCGACCGAAAAATCAATACATATTGGTTAAGCTTTTTATTCTGAAAACTGTGAACTATTTGAAACGGAAATGGAGAGCTACACATGAAATTCCTTCTAAAACGAAATCATTTCATTAGAAAGTACAGAATAAAGGTTCAAATTTTTATGTAATTCTATCAAATCAAACCTCCATATACATAACAGATTAAAACCGAATAATGTACAAAGAAAAGAATAAAGAAAATAAGTACCTTTACATCCACAATATTTAAAGAACTAACAAAAAGCATAACACAACTTTACAGTGCACCCAGGGCAGCTTCATCTTGTTTACAAATAATCATGACCCACAAAAGTTTGTAAGCTAATGATCAAGTTTTCAACAGATCCTTTTTGTCCATGGTTAGCAATAGCAAGATTTTCTTTTTTTGTCATTTTAGCTTTTACTTTAATACAATCTTGTTATCCAGTCCCACATTTCATAATAGCAAAACAGCACGCGTCACCAGAAGGGGAGTAAAACAAAGAAAAAAAAAATAAACATAAAAATCCCGTTTTTAATTACTTCATCAATAGGCTAGAAAAGAGATTGTCCTTAAAAACAGGACGAGATCCTCTTTTCCCACCCTTTAATGAATCAAATCATTGATTTGTTAAGTTGAAATGTACAATTCGGCAAAAGTAAGAGAGTACAATTAAATTAGTAGAAAAAATGGTTCAAGGGTGCAATTTCTTTTTGTGACCCTATGAGGAAGTCAATTATACTTTTGTTCTGCTGAGATGTGGGACTAATTGAAAAAAAAAATGCTGAAATTGATAGGAAAAAACATGTTATAGGACAGGAAAAAAAATGTACGTCCTTGTTAGACTATGGGTAAAAGTTAATCCAGCCTTGATCATTGATACGAACATTTTATAGGTCATGATTATTTGAGAAAAAGGGAAGCACCCAAGAATGCTGAAAATGATTGAAAGGCTATGTTTAATGGCATAAAAGAAGATTACTCTCTGTAGCCACTTATATCCGACTGTGACATTGATGATTTTAAGCAAATCATCACTGATTCCTATTTCGCCTGAAAGCAAAGAATGTATGAGGTTTTGTCTTCTGCTTCTCTGTATCTCCGACCTACATTCATATAAAAACTGTCAGTATAAAGTTTAGTTCCTATAGAAAAATTACGTAGCAATATTATGAACAACAGATCCAAAATGCATATATGCAAAATATGATGCAGCTTGATGAACTTCCAAAACCTTACAAACTACGCTCTCACCAATTATTTTTCTCTATTGTGCAAGTGTTTTCATTGATCCTTAAACTTAAGAGGACCCATAGTTGCTCCAAGATAGTGTACATAATTAGATACATTCTAGAAACATCTAAGCATTTTAAAATATAATATAAGTACCTCTTTAGTTATAGCATGTAAAGCTTCTAAAATCTGTGAGAAATCAGGCCGTAGATTTGGGTCATGTTGCCAACATTTCTCAATTAGTTCTGCGAGCTTTGAATTTATCTCTTTTGGGATTGTTGGTCTTAAACCCTGATTAAAAAAAACAGTGAACTGATATTTTAGTGCTTTTGTCTTGAAAAATTTTGATATGCCAAAGAATTAGTTTACAGATCTGTGAGCACACACCTTTTGAACCACCCCAACTGCTGCTTGTACTGGTGTCATATCGTCATATGGAATCTGATATGCCAACATAGAAAACATTTTTAGCACATAGCCACATATGCATAAATAAACAGCCACAGCACACTTGTAAGATTGAATTATTTTACCTTCCCAGTAAGAAGCTCCCACAGTAAAATTCCAAAGCTAAATACATCAGCCTTGTGATCATAAGGTTTGTGGTCAATCACCTATGATTGAGAAAATTGAGGTTGATTATGTTACATCTAGAGTTTATGAGGCAATACACCCATTGAAAGTATTATTTCAAGTTCAAAATAAGTACCTCAGGAGCCATCCAACGGTAAGTGCCAGTTTCAGCAGTCATGACTCCAGATTGGGATTTCACACGGGCTACTCCAAAATCACCTACTTTAACTACCTGTTCATGCACAACGTTAACACTTTTTAGTTTAGCTTGCATCACTATTAAAATAGAAGCTCAAGCCGATTGGTATACATCTGGAGCAATCTAATGAAAAAGTGTGTCGACAGAGGTTGATTGATGATAAAATTTCTGCGCAGGCTCTTTTTCTATTATTTTAAGAAAATCATATGCCAATTAGAACTGGTAGTTGGTGTAGGCAATTATCTCTTATCGTATATTAACAGTAGAAACTACATGAATAAAAATAGAATATTATTTAGAACGTGAAAACTTAAATAGAAAAAGAAATTTAATTATAAGAAACCTGCCTTGTTTTCATCCATGAGGATATTTGCTGTTTTCAGATCACGGTGGATAACATTATTTTGATGCAAATAGTTCATTCCCTTAGATACATCAATTGCAGCTTGCAGAAGAGCAGGCAACTTGAAAAATTCATTCTCCTTGTGCAAGTAATCATATATGCTGCCTCCAGACATGAACTCTGCATAATGTAAAGAATATTGCTAATGAGCTATACAAACCTTCCCAGAGCTTTTATCAGGATATGATTCCAAATGAAAATTTCCCCCTACCTGTCACTATGCAAAGCATAGGTCTTGTACATGCACCAATGAACTTCACAACATTTTTGTGCCGAATTTTCCTACCATTAGTTGCATAGCATCAGAAAAGATAAGATGCAGTGAGCATTTAGGGAAAAAAAATGGTACTTTGATAATTTTTCTAATTTAGCAGACCTCATGATGTGAATCTCATGGACAAATTCACGTAAAACATTAGCATTTAGTCCCTCATTTTTTAGTACTTTAATTGCCACCTCTTGGCTGCAGTATGTACCCTTATACCTGTAGTAGAATAAACAGAATTTAGAATTAGTCCAAAATTGTATAGAAACTAAGATACAGCCTAAAGTGGGAAGACAAACTAGTGAAGTTAAAAAATTTTCCTTCTCTCCTAACTTCCACTCTTTTGGATTTTTGGATCTTGTGGGAATTATTTTTTTGAGGTAGATATTGGGCATTATTTACATTCCTTTTTAAGAGGCAATGCATGCATACCCCTGACTGGCATTTGTACAAACTACAACGCACTAAAAATTACTTAGGAAAGGTGCTTACAGGTCGCCATAGGAACCAGAAGCGACAATATTGCCAAAGCTAAGGAGGTTATAGTTGATTTCCCATACAGACATCTCATCATTTGGTATATCTACATGACCATGTACTGAAGTAGGTACTTGTTCCACATCTTTCATCTCAGGCACCTTTTGCAAACAAAAAATAAGGATTAAAACCAACTGTTAAGTGAGGGGGCCACAATATTAACTATAGTAGAAAACTAAATACTAAAGACAGGTTACCTTAATCCTTCCAACTTTGTTGTTCAGTTCTTGCTTCAGTTGATCCTAAGTGTATTTTCACAAAGAATTAAGCTTGCAATAAGAAATCTGAAGTCCAACAGGAAAAAAATTCTAAAATTGTTAGAAGAGAGAAATAAAGTACCTCATCCAGCCAACCAACTGCAATAAAAACAACCAGAGAGAGGCCATCATTTGTCGAGTAAGCATGAGCTTCTTGTATATTTAGTCCAAGATCACCAATAACAGATGTCAGCTGTTAAGAATTAATTTAATTAGATGCTTAACAAGTGAGTTTGACTAATGATTAATGCCCATTTACCGCTTTTTAAGTTATGCTTGTAATTGTACATTGTTTGGGTTCAATTGCATATTTGGGGTCCTTGTAACTAATGTATTTGAGGAGAACATGGACATTGTGGGGACTTAATCAGCTCTTCGACTCGGTCAAATATTTGCTGATGTATTGACTATTGAGGAATAAAAGGGCCAATTGTATTCTACCTGACTAAGAACCTTTGGTTTGTCATCTGCAGGAAAGATTATCTCGTACATCATCCTGGAATGTGTTAAAAATTAATATCAGAAATTTATTCTATCCTCAAATTTTTCTTTTCCATTATTGTGGAAAGAGCTAATTTAGGAGCTCAAAACAAAATACTTGCTTCAACAAAATCAATGAACTTATACCTTCCATGAACGGTATCTTCTTCATTCTCAGATTCAAGTACCTGAAGATTTGAGCTGGAACCAAAAGATAGAAGTATCAAACATGTAGAAATTTTTCAAAAAAATACATTTAAATTATTTTAAATTTGTACGACTAGAAAGTAAAAACAAGTCGTACTTCTGCTCATACTTTGGTGTGTTTCCATCAATAACTCCAGGCACCTAAAATAAAGCCGACAGAGAAGTTCTGATTAGAAAGTAAAATTGTAAACACTACCCAGTACAATTTGGAGGTTCAGAAGCTCTGTAGGTTGGAAATATTAAACAATAAGGCAGCCCACATGAACAACAAAATTCAAACTTGAATGCTTGAGATAAGCTATTAAGCACAGTTGACATGTCTGGGGGAGGTAATGGATGTAAGGTCAACTGCATAGAATATTTTGAGTAACATTGTTTAACAAGAAGAAAAGTTTCAGGCACATGCTGCATCAAACTTATTATTTTGGAACAAAATCATTCGAACAAAATAATTAAAAGGTAATGTTTATATTTAAAAATAGTATAAAAGGAACAAGGGATGAAAAATAGTAGAGGTTATATTTATAAATGAATAAAACGTTAAATAAGAATCTAATTTATTCAAAAATTCATGATGAAAAGCATTTTGAATCCTGTCATTAAAAAGTAAAGCAACGCTTCCTATGATTTGATATTTTCTGAATATTAGGTAAAAACAATTATATTTAAACAACGAAATAGCGCTCCGAATATTTTGATTTTTACTACATACCAATTCATGTCCACAAAAGTTCTTAAAGAACAACTAAACATAATAATGCTTCGGACCGACGTCGGTGTCTGTCGTGGCTAAGAACCTAAAGTTAGAAAGTTGTTCTACAACCGGTATACAAGTGGAATGAAGCTCATACATACTTGAATCGTTTGCACGGAGAAGACGGGGCAATTAGCGGGGTCTCGTGCCAACTGAAGCAATTGCATGTGTGCCAAGGCATCCTCAGCTCTCTCCACCGAGAAATCCACCGCGTAGCTGCAAGCATTTCAACAAGCACATTATAGGCACAATTAGTTTCCTTTACCTTTTGGCGCCTACTACAAATTCAGTGCCGGATTTAAGCGAATTTAACTCATAATTTACCATGTAAACGCAAGTATAACTAATTGATCTCGTAATCAAGCCAGAAAATAAATAAAAGGGAAATATTACCTGGCGGGGAGGCGGCTGAAGTGAGCCCAGAGAGACTTCTCCAGCTCAGGCGACACGGCCACACTGTTGGAGGAAACAAGGCGAGCAAGAACCGCGTGGAACACATCGAGCTTGCTCTTCTTTCTCCCCGGGGACCCCTTCTTCTCCCTCATCCCCTCGCCCTGCCCGCGCGGTGCCGCCGCGGCATCGTCCTCAGCTGCCATTGTTCGTTCGTTCGTTCGAGAGTTTAGACGGACGGACAAAGAGGACTTTGCTTCGCTCTCTTTCGTTATCCTTTTTTTTTTATTGCTTATTAGTGTTTAGTCTGATATTGATTTTTGTCTGCTGCTGTGAGTGATTTGCGGCTTAAGCTTGCTTGTGTTGGGGCTTATTTATAGTTACATTTTAGGAGGGAGTCAGGGAGGGAAAGGAGGAATTGAACAGTGACGCCGGCCGCGCCTTCGCGCATGAAACTCGCAGCGGTTGGCAGTTTGGCAGTTTGCACCTCAACGGTCTTTTATTAATTTGTATATATTATATATGAATTATTATTTGAAAAATGGTTTTCATTAACTTAATTATTAACATCTGAAATTAAAATGTTTGATTTTGGTTTTTTGCACCCGTTTTTTTCTTAAGCGGTCTTAATTAGTAAAAGCTCATAATCCGAATATCCGATATATATATATCCTCCATGGAACATTTTGCATAAGGACAATTAATTCCATGTTCTTCTTGAGTTGTCAGAACGCTACATCCACGGATCTATTTATTTAATAGTTTATCAATTAGTGTTTTTTATTTGCGTAAACTAGTTGAGGCTTTCAATTTAAACAGCTCGGTGTATAGAATCAGACTGATGTGTTATATTTAATGTAATAATTGATGTACCAATAATTCATATTTCTTTTTGCAAGTTTAAACATTCCATGAGATCCACTAGCTCAATAAATTCGTGAGTTGAAACTTAGAAGATGAAGTTTAATCATTTTAAGATTTTCAACATTTTTATTTCCTTATCAAAAATACAATCCGTGGATGAAACTAAATAACTCCAGATGTAATTAAAAAATTCTGTAAATAAAATAACTCAAGATGTTTATATACATTAACATAATTATTCCAGTTATTTATAAGAGTTAGACTATTGTGCTAACGTTAGCATTTCAACCCGAAATGCTAACGCCTCAAAAATCATGTTGTCGTATCCGAAATTGTGATTTATGGTGCTTGATAAATTTTTCATATAAAAATATAAGGGTAAACAAAAATTTTCCATTTTAGAATTTTCTTTGTATTTATTTTGTATTTATTAAAAAAGTATGAACAAACATCAATATTTTATTATTATTTATGAGCTCTTTTCAAAAATTCAAAACAAATAGTTAAAAAACTCCAAAAATGGAAAAATTTTGTATTCCTCAGTATTTTTATATGAAGAATTTATTGAACACCATAAATCACGATTTCGAATACGATAACACAATATTTGAGGCGTTAGTATTTTCAGATCGAAATGCTAACGTTAGCACAATAGTCTAGCTCTATTATAAATACTTACAGTACTTATAGTGTTTCAAATTATAAGTACAAGAAGGTTTTAATTGCCACAATCTTTGGTGCTACAAACTATTACAGACCCACTTTATAGCTCCTATTTTTAATTGTACTGTGCATTCAAATTTTACAAACATATTCATTTTTAGATTTTATTTCATATTTTATTCAATTTGAGTGTCATTTAATACTGAATCAAGAATTATTAAATTTAGATTGTTCTAATTATCATATAACCTTGACGGTCATTGCTAGAGTATAAAATGATACTCAAATTGAATGAAATTTGAAACACTATCGATCTATAAATAAATGAATATGGTTGTAAAAGATTTTCAATTTTTTATGAATTTATAAGCTTTGGAGTAAATTTTGTTTCAAAATTTTGTTGTGTAAGTGGATCCCTCCTTATTTAACAAATATGGATATAATTTGAAGGTAGATTATGCTATAGATTGGTTAAGTAACCGTTCATTTTCAATCGAGCAATTCTCTTTTTGTAGATCAATCATCCCTCTTCAATTGTATCTTTATATCATGAATTCTACAAACCGAATGGTCTACATTTTCATCCAATCCATAGCGTAACACCCCTAATTTGAACATTACCCGTGTTACTTAGATGGTGATATTATTACAAAAATTAATCACTAATATAAGTACTTTATTACTTGATTACAATTTTAAAATGAGGAGGAATCCAGTAACCATGAGCATTAGTGTTCATGGTGATCATTTCATTATTTATACATAAATTGACATATATAAACTACTGTTAGATGTATTATAAATCATCGTAATAACATATGCATCAAATATGATGAAAATTTAATATTGTTTTAATAGCCATCAAGAGAGGAGACAAGAACATAAAATTTAAACCGTCGATTTTTGTTAATGCTTAATACACATATAAATAAAAATCTAAATGATATTTTTTTTGTGAAGACATAAAACACGATAGATAAAACACATTCTATCAATTAGTTTTTGTTATTTAAGAGCAAAAAATGTAGTTATTTGAGATTTCATTTCATGATCATTGATCTGTCACCAAAACATGGTTATAGTTATTTGATCTCCCTTCTCATTTAAAACAGTGAAAAACATTCAATCGAGTTTGAACTTCTGCTCCTTATAATTAAGACTTTCCAAACACTTAGCAAGACAATTCAAGTTTCATATATAGTATTGTGTAAGAACTAAGAACAAGCACAAGGAATTGAAAAATTGTTTTTCTCCTAAGAATACAAATGCCGTTTGAATTAATTTTTTTTCCTCTGTTCATTTCAAAATAATTATTATTTATGGGGAAATAGCTTCATGATGGAAACAAAAAAAAAATAGATAAATAAAGTCAATTATTATTTTATTTTAAATAGAAATATGATTAACATGTTCTTTTATATATTTCCCCCGTCAATATATGATCATGGCTTTAATTGAAAGGAAATACATTTAACAAAGTCAAAGGGTTTAATTAACTAGAATAATATAACGGCTCTTTCTCATCTCAAACTATGTTTATGCAAGGTCAGAAACAGAAAGAGATATACATACCGACCAGCGTATAATTAGTTAAAGGTAGCATATATATACTGATAGGAAAAATATATATAGCCCCTACATTGTCCTTAGCACCATACGATAACATAGCAAATATTTACAAAAATATCTCCTTTTTCATAGAAATTTACAGAAATATCTCCTTTTCCAAAGAACATTTACAAAATTGACCATATTTAGAAAACTATTTACAAAAATTAATGACTCTAACAATTTTATAAAAATAACCCTCCGACCCTAAAAATTTTACAAAAATGACCCACCCAACTCACATGCTACCTCATCATAAGATTTTGGAGGCAAAATTTGTGGTATAGTATTATTATCCATACGTACTGATACTGGCATGCAAGCATATATGCCATATGTATAAATTGTCTTTCGTACATAGATAGCACATTCTACTGAATATGCCCCGTTACGAAATAAGTTTTTTATTTGTACGAGTTCCATTCCATATTGACAAAATCTTGATCCGATCCGCAGACCCTTGACTGTGCCCTTGATGGTCATCATCCAATCTGGATTATCTTATGATTTAATTAACGATAACCTTGCAAAGGGATAAATTAATTAAGAGCTTTAGAATAATGATCAATTATTATCGATTGTTAATTGCAATTGGGTCTTTTACAAAAAAGCAAATAAATTAACTACAATTTGGTCGAAGTTCCTAAAGAGTGTTAAATATATGTCATATTTTCATCAAAATTTTTTATTTTTTATTTTTTTGGAGATATTTTGTGAAGTTAACATCCTTATCCAAAATTGTAGTCCAACTTTCTTTGAAGTTCGATCTGTCGCATCGGTTGCTTTTCTTTCTTTTTTTTTTTTTTCATTTTGAGTAGTAGGATCCATTGACGATATTTATCATAAAAATCTTGACAATAGAACTTTTGAAAAACTTTAAAAAAAAAAAGAACATTACAAATTTTCAAAAATCCATTGACGATATTTATCATGAAAATCTTGCCAATATAACTTTTGAAAAACTTGAAAAAAAAAAGAACATTACAAATTTTCAAAAATAAAAAAGAAAAATTATGGAGGTATTGTTTAACTTATAGATTGATTATATTTAATTTAAGTGGCGTTTATTGATGCATCGCATTTGTATATACTTATTTTTAGGATTTGTACCTTTATTTTCCTTAGGATTTGATGTCCTAAAACGTATAGGCTTTTAAATTTGTTACTCGAAGAAGAACACTCGATCGCAAGCGTACGATCTCATGTAGTACAATCGAGGTCGAACCACAAGGACGGGAATCAATTCTAAACCAGACTTCAATCGCAATTCAAATCCTAAATAAAGTGGGGGTTTTTGAAAGATTGGTTTAAACAGTAACAGATGCAAACAGTAAACAACAAGTAAATACTGGAAAACAACTAATTAAAAAGGCGTCCTCAGGGTTTTCTGAATCCGTTTGGTCTCTGGATTAACTTCTTGCGGCCCGCAGGAAGGTCTCTTGCGGGTCGCAGGGGTTGGTTAGAGATTCCAAAACAACCTGTTACCCACAGAATAACTCCTATGAATTACAAACAGTTTTGTAATCTCTGTCTTACACTTTCTGCAGATCCTTGCGGGCCGCAGGATATCTCTTGCGGTCCGCAGGAAATCTGACAGAGAGCAGTTCTGGTTCTGGTTCAATGTTCGACTCACGTTATCAATTCTGAATCAAACCAGCAACAGTACAAGTCCTCAACTTTCGTATTTTGGTTCTTCTCACAATACCGGTTCGACAGAAATTCGTGGATCTATTTCTAAATCTACGTTCAAGTTACTTTTATATCTAGGATTCGGTTCCACTTTCGTAAGAACCGCAATTTTACCGTTCGGTTACTCTTGGACAACAAGTTATCAATCCAAACAGTGTAAATAACAATTCTTGCAAATATGATACTCTATTGACCAACTAAACCTTGTGCCTAATCTACAGGTTTACCATACAACAAGCATGATATTCTATTAACCAACTAGATTTTGCTCGCAATCTACAGGTCTATCACATCAACAAGTCAAGTCAAACACACATAAACATGAAAATCACAAGTAACATGAAAATAACGTAAGTCTCACAATAAGAAGTCAATCCATTAACACAAACTTCATCATCTACCCTAAGAACTAAAAGACTACTCGCTCATGGCGAGGGAAAACAAAGAAAACAAAACAAAGAAGAAGTTCATGATACTAAAGAACCGAAGAAGAACTCGCGTGGCTTCAATCTTCAACGTCTCCTCGAAGTCCTCTCGAAATCTCCTCGAAAGATGGTGAAGATTGACTCCCAAACACGCCTTCTCTTCTGGTCCCTGGCGGCTAGGGTGAAAGAGACAGAAAGTAAGTTCCAAAACCGTCCAAAAGGATGGTTTAAATAGCCAAAAAGGCGGCAGAAACAGAAACAGCGCTGCCGCGGGTCTTGCGGCCCGCAAGAAATAGGTCTTGCGGCCCGCAGGAAGTGAGTTCCAGTGCAGACTTGCTCTCCAAGGCTTCAAATCGCGTCCAAGTGGCTCCAAAAGCCCAATTTACCTGAAACATGGACAGAATTGAACAAGTAACTGGAATCTAAGAATTCTAACACTAAAATGCAATGAAACTCGGGATTTTAGGTCGAAAACAAGGTACAAGTCTGGTGAAATGCATATATGAATGCGGTGCATCAAATCTCCCCAAACTCAAAGTCTTGCTTGTCCTCAAGCAAAACCTAGAACCTAAGGAACGAACCGTACCTAGACCTAAATCCCCGAGTGACCTAAATGCAAAGGAAAACTTTGGGAAGATGCTAAACCGAGAACACATGGGCAAGTTTGAATTTTGAATTGTAAATAAGTGCGCATGACAATTTCACAAAACTCGTGCTAGGGCACAGAAAATCAAGACGAGCGACTCTTGTTCCATGAAACGCAACCTGAATTGCAAGTAGGACCATCGTACTTTTTCGGACCCTAGGTCTTTCGATCGAACTACAAAGTCGGTATCTTGGTTATGTTGACCCCACAGTGAGTAACTTTCTCAACCAATCAAATCCATAGACCATGAAATGCTTATTAGAAAGAAAGACTATTTATTTGATTTTTTTTTTTTTTTTTTTTTTGAGAGAGTGAAGCCCGAATCAGACGGATAGGAAAAATAAAAGTGCATACGTCCTATCTGATCGCAACTCCAAACCCCCTTTTAGAAAATCTGGACATTCAAGGATCAGCCAGTCGGATGAAAGAAAATAAAGGGTGCACTCGTCCTGCCTGACCACATCCTTGAAATACCCGTTGGTTTTTGGTTTTTTTTTTTTAAGACATTTCAGGCTATGACTTTCCACATTTCCCAAACCATACTCACATGGGTACCACAACCGAGAAATTACTCTTCGTCCTCAATCAGACTTTCGGTTTGCTACTTTTTCCAATTAGTGCCTACTTTACTCATGGAACTAGTCACTACAGAACAAAAATCTCTTTCCTAACACAAGTCTCATAAAGTTATCAAGCACAATTTTTCACAATTCATTCGTCAAAAGTGCACATGTGCCCTTGAATTTAACATTTCCCCAAAATCTTCCTCAAAATGCGAGCATGAAAAATGAAAAAGAAAGAGAAAAGAAAAAGAAAAAGAAAAAGAAATATCCTAAAACTCAGGTTTGTATTTCCCCCCTCCCCAAGCTAAACAAAGCACTGTCCTCAGTGCAACAAATCAGAGATATGACGATAAAGCGGAAAGAGGAAAGATACAACCTGAGCGAATCACGGTGCAGTGTCGTCGTCGCCTGCTCTAGCGGGACCTCTGCTGGTACCCTCCCCAAACTGGCCTGCTTGCAGGGCAGTAATGGCATCGTGCATCTGATCCTGCCGCTGGCGGAATCGTCGCTGCTCCAGCATGATACGATCCTGCCGCTCATAAATCTCTGAGATCCGAGTGCTGTCGCGAGCGCGGCCCGTCTGTAGGTCCTCGAGACGCCGAGACTGTCCAGTCTGGACCAACTGCATGTGGCGAAGCAATGTCAGGGTGTCAGAATGCATCGCATGCACCTCCTGCACTCGGGTGCACATCTGCGTCCACTGATCAAGCATATACTGTGGAAACTGCGGGTACGAAGATGATCCAGCGGGCTGTCCGGCTCCTCCTGCCGATGTGTCGCCACCTCCTGCTGATGTGTCTCCATGTCCCGCTGGCCAGCTGTCCCATCCGGTGGATCCTGCTGACTGCCCTGCTGCTCCTGCTGACCAGTCACCGGCTCCTGCTGACCAGCCATCCCAGCCTGCTGACCCTGCGGCTGCAGGCTCATCTGCTGCGTCCTCCATATGGATGTCGTCTGTCGGTGCATCGGGACTGTGCTGGTGTGGCTGTGCTGGTGGATCCTGCAAACGCCATGTATACTCCAGGTCGAAATCGATCGGCGGGTACTGCAAGGGCAGGGTAAACTCACCACCGCGAGAAGTCCACCTCCAGGTAGCGGGCTCAGCCGCGGTCTCCTCAGCATAGTAAATCCAGCCCCACGTCCGAAACTGCTCCCGATCAAGAGTCTTTACCGTGGTGCACTTGTGGTGGTAACTAACCTCGCCACTGGTCATGGTGATATCTACCCCGAGATGAGAAGCGATACGGGTAACATAGGACCCCATGGCTACAACACCCGTCGACTTCTTCGCGCTAATGATGGAAAGCCAGTACCGGACCATGGTCAGAATCAGATGGGGTCGCTGCAAATGGGTATCCGGTCGGAGCATGGTAGCGAGGAGCTGGAGCTCCTCGTGGCGAGGTCGGAGCGAGGACTCTCCGCGGGCACAAAGCGAGGAAGCAAGAGCTCGGCATATGAAGCGGAGGGCGGGATGTGTGATGGCATTGACCCGGGGGTCCGGGCCTGTTAGAGGAAGCTCCTGGCCACTGATACGGTACCAGAATGCGGCACGGAGACGGGACTGAGAGACGGGGTGCTCATCATCAACCCGATCCGCCGGGATGTATCCCAAGTAGTCGGTCTGGTGAGGTCTAAGATGAAACAGATGGGCAAGGTCGGCCAGGGTCATGCGGTAAGTAATGCCCCGGAGGCGAAAAGAGATGGAGTATGACTCGTCAGGGTGCTCCTCGAGGTCTAGCGAAGCTAGAAAATCCAATGTCGGCTCGAGATAGGCGGGGTACTGAGACGGAATCTCCCAAAAGGCACGGGAGAATCCCACCCGCTCAGTGAGACGAGTGAAATCGTCAAGAATACCGATCTCCTCAAGAAACTCAAAATCGACAATAGATGTAGAGATAACAGTTTTACCGTCGAGGAGCTCGCGTTTACGTGCAATCCGCAGGTCCTCCGCGGATGGTGCCGGGCCTGCTGCGCGACGAGATGCCTCTGGTTTCCCGACAGCCCGTTTTGCGGGCGACATGGAAAAGTTTCTGGCAGAGAGAGAGGTTCTGCCGGCGCAGGGGTCAATCCTTGCGGGCGCAAGGGGCAATTCTTGCGGGCGCGAGGGTCGGCAGAATATAAGTCACAGGAGTTGCGACGTGGCGCGAGTCCAAGTCCGGTTTGAAATTCCACCAACTGTCAGATTTAAATTTGAATAGCGCGGGAAGTCCAAACCTGGAGGTTTTGTCCTGTTTTTTATCAGATCTGCGCAGTGGGACTTGGTTTGGTGCGAGCAGAGGTGTCGGCGGCGTTTGACGTGGCGCGTAGCAAGGCCGACGGTCGGTTGGCCCGGCGAGGTGGCGCGGCGGAGGGGCTGGCAGGCCCGGCTGCTGGCGCGGCGGAGGGCTGGCAGGCCCGGCTGCGGGCGCGACGGGGTTCTGGCAGGCCTGGTTGCGGGCGCAGCGGAGGGCTGGCCGACACGGCTGCTGGCGCGGCGGCTGCTCCGGCGCGGGAGAGGAAGGGGGCTCGACGGAGGAGGGTTCCGGCGAGGTTTTGGCGCGGGGGGTCGGCTGGCTGCACCGACAGAGATGGCGCCCGCGCGGTGGTGCGCCGGCAGGCCGGTGGTTGGTGCGCTGGCAGGCGGCCGGCGCGCTGGTGGTCCGACGGGTGGCGCGCGCTGGAGGTCCGGCGTGGTTGGCTGGAAGGGGGCGGCAGGGAGAGGAAAAAGAAAAGGAAGAAGAAAGAAGGAGGAAAGGGAAGAAAAGGAGAAAGAAGGAAGGAAAGAAAGAAAGGGAAGAAAAGAAAAGAGAAGAAAAGAAAAGAAAGGGAAGAAAAGAAAGAAGGAAAGAAAAGAGAAGAAGGAAAGAAATAAAAGAAAAATAAAACCGGCCCCACTTACCTTAATTCCAAACCACCAGTTTACATTGGAGTCCGTGCCGAACTGGAAACTCTTGCGGGCGCAAGGAATAATTCCTGCGGCCGCAAGATTTTTTTCTGAAGATTATTTCGCCTTAGATTTGAACCCCAATTACCGCCGTTTCATCTTGAAATGCTCTGCGACGCTGCACATACACAACTAAAAACACCTTATGCAATATGAGAAATGAAATAAAAAATGCAAAACAATGTAAAAGAACTAAAATAAGGAAAAAGAAAGAAAAGAAAAGAAAACCAAAAGTCTTGGGTTGCCTCCCAAGGAGCGCTTGTTTTAGGTCCCGAGCTTGACCATAATGCATCTATGTATCTGCTGGTGGGGGGTCGGACAGGTGCAGGGACAGGCGTTCCTCCTTCTGCTGATCAGCTATGTACACCTTGAGGCGTTGACCGTTCACCTTAAAAGCTACGCCGTCCTTGCCAGCAATGTCTACTGCGCCGAATGGGTAAACCTTCTTGATGATAAAAGGTCCCGACCATCTGGATTTGAGCTTACCCGGAAAGAGTCTCAAGCGCGAGTTAAAGAGAAGAACAAGGTCCCCTTCCTTGAAGTCGCGACGCGTGATGCGGTTGTCATGCACTCTTTTAGTGCGCTCTTTATACATCCGGGCATTATCGTAGGCATGAAGCCTTGCTTCCTCCAACTCATGCAAGTCAAGGATGCGCTTTTCGCCTGCTGCTTGCAGGTCCATGTTGATGGTGCGCGTGGCCCAAAACGCTTTATGCTCGATCTCGACCGGCAAATGGCAAGGTTTGCCATAAACCAGCTTGAATGGGCTCATGCCGATCGGGGTCTTGAAAGCCGTGCGGTACGCCCAAAGTGCGTCATTGAGCTTGAAAGCCCAGTCTTTTCGTGATCTCGCCACGGTTTTCTCAAGAATGATTTTTATCTCCCGGTTAGAGACTTCTACTTGGCCGTTAGTCTGAGGATGGTAGGAGGTGGAGACCTTGTGAGTCACCCCGTGTCTGCTCAAAAGCTGCTCAAACTGACGGTTGATGAAGTGCTTGCCGCCGTCACTGATCACGGCACGGGGCACTCCAAAACGAGGGAAGATCACATCATTGAAGAGGCGCTTAACTGAATTCGCATCCGCCTTTGCACAAGCGAGCGCCTCCACCCATTTAGACACATAGTCCACTGCCACGAGAATGTACTCAAATCCCTTTGAGGAAGGGAATGGCCCCATGAAGTCGATACCCCAAACGTCAAAAATCTCGACCTCCAAGATGGGCTGCTGTGGCATCTCGCTACGCCTTGAGATGTTACCCGTCCGCTGGCACTGGTCGCATGATTGCACGAGGGCATGTGCATCTTTGAAGATCGTTGGCCAAAAGAAACCTGCTTGCAAAACCTTGGCAGCAGTTTTAGATGAGGAGGCGTGGCCTCCATAAGCAGAAGAATGACAATGAGAGAGTATAGAGTGTACCTCCTCCTGCGGCACGCATCGACGATAGATACCATCAATACCTACCTTGAAGAGAAAAGGCTCCTCCCAAAGGTAGAACTTGACGTCAGCCCTGAACTTCTTCCTCTGCTGAGAGGTCATCTCAGCAGGCAAGAGGCCTGCTACGAGGAAGTTGGCGAAGTCTGCGTACCATGGAAACTGCTGAGTGCCTCCTGCGTCCCGCAAGAAACGGCTCTGCGTCCCGCAGGATTTCGGCAGGTTGTTGATTTGCTCGGATATGGGCTGTGGTTGGCTGTTTGTGCTTGTTCCCAGGACGTAGAGCTGTTCCCCTGGAATTGAGTCGTCAATCGGAATGTTGCTCTGCTCCTCCCCTTCCCAATGCAAGCGGGACAAGTGATCTGCGACTGAGTTTTCCGATCCTTTCTTGTCCCGAATCTCAATGTCAAATTCCTGCAGAAGAAGAATCCAACGAATAAGACGTGGTTTCGCATCCTTTTTGGAAAGAAGATACCTGAGTGCTGCATGGTCGGTGTAGACGATTATCTGAGAGCCGACCAGGTAAGAGCGGAACTTCTCCAGCGCAAACACCACGGCTAGCAGCTCTTTCTCAGTTGTGGTGTAATTAACCTGCGCGGAGTCGAGGACCTTGCTGGCGTAGCAGATGGCTACGGGTTTGTTGTCCTTGCGTTGCCCCAAAACCGCGCCTACGGCATAGTCACTGGCGTCGCACATGATCTCAAAAGATTGAGACCAGTCTGGAGGCTGCAAGATCGGGGCAGAGACGAGGGCTTCCTTTAACCTGAGAAAAGACTGAACACACTCGTCAGTAAAAACAAAATCAGAGTCTTTTACCAGCAGGTTGGTCAGGGGTTTGGTGATCTGAGCGAAGTCCTTGATGAATCGACGGTAGAATCCGCAGTGTCCGAGAAAGCTGCGCACGTCTTTGACTGTGGTGGGCGTGCACATCTGTTCAATCACCTCAATCTTTGCTTTGTCCACCTCGATGCCCTTGCTCGTGACTCTGTGACCGAGCACAATGCCCTCTTGTACCATGAAATGGCACTTCTCCCAATTGAGGACCAGATTGGTTTCCTCGCACCTCTGTAGGATCTTACACAAATTTGCCAAACATTCATCGAAAGAAGTTCCAACAACAGAAAAATCATCCATAAAAATCTCGACTTCTTTCTCAATGTAAGGAGAGAAAATGGCCATCATCGCCCTCTGGAATGTAGCAGGCGCATTGCACAAACCGAACGGCATTCTTCGGTAGGCGAAGGTACCATAAGGACAAGTGAATGTTGTCTTTTCCATATCCTGAGGGAGGATGGGTACCTGAAAGAAGCCTGAGTACCCGTCAAGGTAGCAGAAGTGGGAATGTTTGGCGAGGCGCTCCAACATCTGGTCCACGAAAGGCAGCGGGAAGTGATCCTTGCGGGTCGCAGCATTCAGCTTGCGGTAATCAATGCACATCCTCCATCCAGTGGTGGGCCGCATCTGGACCTTCTCGCCTCTGTCGTTGATGACAACGGTGTGCCCTCCCTTTTTCGGGACCACGTGCACTGGGCTCACCCACTTGCTATCTGAAATAGGAAAAATGATGTTAGCATCAAGTAATTTAAGAATCTGCTTTTTCACTACCTCTTGAAGCACGGGGTTAAGCCTCCTCTGATGCTGCACGGAAGGTTTGTGGTCGTCCTCGAGATGTATCTGATGGGCACATATGGTAGGACTGAGTCCCTTGATGTCTTTAATCGAATACCCTAAGGCACCCCTGTGAATGCGCAACTTTTCCAAAAGCTTCGAAGTTTCATCAAAACTCAATTGAGCGCCAACAATAACTGGAAAAGTTTTGTCGGAGTCAAGAAACTCATACCTGAGGCTGTCGGGCAATGGTTTCAGGTCTACCTTACTTGGCGCGTCTAACGGCGGTGACTTGTCGATTTTCGCCTCTGGTCCGTCTTCCTGCGGGCCGCAAGAGTGGTCTTGCGGGCCGCAAGAACTGCCACCAGCAGATTGGGAGAGCGAGAGAACTGGTTCGACCCTGGTGAGTAGCGGTTCCTCATTATCTGTGGGATCGCGGGGCATGCCCTGCAGGCTGCAGGCAGAACCCCCAAGCGGACCTTCATCCTCCTCAGACACCTCATCAAAAGAACATAATTCAGTTTGCAAGGAGGAAAGAAAGTCGAGATGATAACCGAGTACGATCTGATGCTCTTCCAGCTGATCCTCCTGCGCCTCCCAAACGAGCTCATCAATGATATCCAACCGGTTGCAGTCCTCTGAAAAGTCAGGATATTTCATTGCTTGTGCAACCTGGAATTGTACCTTCTCGCCGCCAATGTTCATGGTGAGGGTACCCTCGTACGTATCGAAAACAGTCCTGGCTGTCCGCAGAAAAGGTCGGCCAAGGATGATCGGTACATCCTTATCCTCCTCCATATCCATCACTACAAAATCACCAGGCACAAAGAACTTGCCTACCTGTACCGGCACATCCTCGACAATCCCCAGCGGTAAGCGAGTGGAGGCGTCTGCTAGCTGCAGGGTCATGCGGGTGGGTCTGAGCTCACCTACCCCGATCCTCTGAAAAACAGTGTGAGGCATGAGGCTCACACTAGCGCCCAAGTCGCATAACGCCCTTCTGATGGTTGCCTTCCCGATGGTGCAAGGGATGGTGAACTTTCCAGGATCTCCAAGCTTGGGTGGAAGCTCCCGACTCACCACCGCGCTGCATTCATGATTGAGTTGCACGCTCCTACAGTCTTTTAAGCTCCGCTTGTTGGACAAGATGTCCTTCAAGAATTTTGCGTAAGACGGCATTTGTGCGAGCGCATCGGTGAAGGGTATGGAGATAGTCAGTTGCTTGAGGACCTCCATAAATTTAGAGAATTGCTCATCTAAACGGTTCTTAGCGAGCCTTTGTGGGAATGGAACCTGCGGTTGGTATGGCGGCGGGGCCGTTGTCGCTTTACCCTTGTCCTTCGCTGGCAAGACTGACTCGGCAGGCATAGAGTTCTGATTCGCTTGCCCCTCAGTTACCACCTTCTGCAGTCCTTGAGAGGAAACTGAGAGGTCGGGATTAGGCGGCAGAGGATCTGTTTGCGCCTGCTGAAGAATTGGCTGGCCACTGGGGAAATCCTGCGGGCCGCAAGAGGGGTCCTGCGGACCGCAGAAATCGGCGACAGGATGGGTTTTCGCTGGTTCTGGCTGGGATTTAGCGGCTGCTGGTTTTGTAACATCCTGGTCCTCCTCTTCTGGCATGGGCGGATCAGCGTACTGCGTGCCACTCCTAAGTGTGTGAATGGCCTTCACTTCGCCATTAGGGTTCACTGGCTGACTTGGCAGTGAGGCTGTGGTCCCGGGACTCGACGCTACGCCTACACCTCCTCCCGACATCCTTGCTAGTTTCTCATTAAGAGCCTGCATCTGCTCGAATATCATCTGGTTCATCTTACCCTGCTCTTGCATGAAGTTGTCGACCACGGCGGGCACAGCAGGTTCGGCAGGCTTGGGCACTTGGTGGGGAGGCACATATGGTTGACGGTAGGTATTGTTCGGCTGAGCGTTTCTGTTCTGGTTTTGGAAGTGAGCATTGTTGTAGAAGTTTCGGTTTCCACTTCCTTGCCCTTGGCTTTGGAATTTCTGAGGAGGGTTGTAATTGTTGGTACCGAAGCTGGGACGGTCTGGTTTCTCTCTCCAGCTTTGGCGGTCTGCTGGGTCATTGGAGTATGATCGCGAGAACGGAGGTCTGGGGAAGAAGGAGGGCTCGCTGTTGAGAGAATGCACGTGCTCTTCCTCCCCCTCAGGTTGACGCAGCGGGCAGTGGTCATAATCATGAGAGTCCTCCCCGCAAAGCGTGCAAGGTTCAACCTGTACCGCCTTGGCAGACGCCTTCTGCTGGTCTGTCTGCTTGTCCATCCGAAGCTGCAGGGCTTCTAGCTTGGCTTGTATGAGGGCAAGTTGATCCACCTCGTACCGCCCTTTCGATCCTCTGCTGGTCTCTCTGCTGGACTCCCGGTTGGACCACTGCTGCTGGTGGGCCGCCTTCTCAATAAGCTCCAGGATTGCACGCGGTCGCAAATCTGCTATCGATCCACCTGCACTATAATCAACTAAAGCGCGACTCTGCGCAGTCAGTCCCTCATAAATAGCATCAACAAGCATCCAATCAGAGAAATTATGGTGAGGGCAGGACAGACATAACCGGTTAAACCTATCCCATGCCTCGCTTAGAGACTCATCATACCCTTGTTTAAATGAGGAAATTTCAGCCCGAACCTTGGCAGTTCTCCTAACAGGGTAAAATTTCTGTAAAAATTGAGCAGACATTTCGGCCCAGGTACCAATTGAGCCTTTAGGGAGAGAGTTGAACCAGAATTTTGCTTTGTCCTGAAGAGAGAAAGGGAACAAGGCTAGCTTGACGTAGTCTGGCATCGTAGCGAGGTGCTTAACGGTCCGGCAGGCTTGGTAGAAGCTGTTCAGATGGTCATGAGGATTCTCGGACTCCAGCCCGTGGAAGCAGTTCTGCTGGACGAGTGTAACTGCACCCGAACCGAAGTTGGGAGGGTCTCCTTGCAACTCCGGCAGAACGATGGGACCTTCTGAGTCGTCGACTCTGGGACTGTGGTAGTCTCGGAGTGTCTGCGGCTCTGCTTGTCTTCGCTGCCGCTCGGCTTCTGCCTCTCGCCGGAGTTGGCGGACTTCCTCTTCAAGCTCTCGCCGAGCTGCTTCAGCAGCCTGCCTCTGCATTTCTGCTTCTGCGGCTTGCAGCCTGAGCTGCTCCCGCTCCAAGACGTTGTCACCCATGTCAGATGACGATGTGGTTTCTGAGTCAGATGAGTCTGGACTGACCCTCGCTGGCAGCGGATGAAATTTCGGGCTCCTGCTTCCGCTTCTGAGAAAATAGTCACCAAAGGGAGGGTATTGTGCCAGTGCCTGTCACCTGAAACAGAAAAAGAGAGAAAAGAAAAAGAAAAATCAGAATTCGAAAAGAAAATAAAGTAAGGTTTAGAACTAATGTCGCCGTCCCCGGCAACGGCGCCAAAAAGCTTGATGTCCTAAAACGTATAGGCTTTTAAATTTGTTACTCGAAGAAGAACACTCGATCGCAAGCGTACGATCTCATGTAGTACAATCGAGGTCGAACCACAAGGACGGGAATCAATTCTAAACCAGACTTCAATCGCAATTCAAATCCTAAATAAAGTGGGGGTTTTTGAAAGATTGGTTTAAACAGTAACAGATGCAAACAGTAAACAACAAGTAAATACTGGAAAACGACTAATTAAAAAGGCGTCCTCAGGGTTTTCTGAATCCGTTTGGTCTCTGGATTAACTTCTTGCGGCCCGCAGGAAGGTCTCTTGCGGGTCGCAGGGGTTGGTTAGAGATTCCAAAACAACCTGTTACCCACAGAATAACTCCTGTGAATTACAAACAGTTTTGTAATCTCTGTCTTACACTTTCTGCAGATCCTTGCGGGCCGCAGGATATCTCTTGCGGTCCGCAGGAAATCTGACAGAGAGCAGTTCTGGTTCTGGTTCAATGTTCGACTCACGTTATCAATTCTGAATCAAACCAGCAACAGTACAAGTCCTCAACTTTCGTATTTTGGTTCTTCTAACAATACCGGTTCAACAGAAATTCGTGGATCTATTTCTAAATCTACGTTCAAGTTACTTTTATATCTAGGATTCGGTTCCACTTTCGTAAGAACCGCAATTTTACTGTTCGGTTACTCTTGGACAACAAGTTATCGATCCAAACAGTGTAAATAACAATTCTTGCAAATATGATACTCTATTGACCAACTAAACCTTGTGCCTAATCTACAGGTTTACCATACAACAAGCATGATATTCTATTAACCAACTAGATTTTGCTCGCAATCTACAGGTCTATCACATCAACAAGTCAAGTCAAACACACATAAACATGAAAATAACGTAAGTCTCACAATAAGAAGTCAATCCATTAACACAAACTTCATCATCTACCCTAAGAACTAAAAGACTACTCGCTCATGGCGAGGGAAAACAAAGAAAACAAAACAAAGAAGAAGTTCATGATACTAAAGAACCGAAGAAGAACTCGCGTGGCTTCAATCTTCAACGTCTCCTCGAAGTCCTCTCGAAATCTCCTCGAAAGATGGTGAAGATTGACTCCCAAACACGCCTTCTCTTCTGGTCCCTGGCGGCTAGGGTGAAAGAGACAGAAAGTAAGTTCCAAAACCGTCCAAAAGGATGGTTTAAATAGCCAAAAAGGCGGCAGAAACAGAAACAGCGCTGCCGCGGGTCTTGCGGCCCGCAAGAAATAGGTCTTGCGGCCCGCAGGAAGTGAGTTCCAGTGCAGACTTGCTCTCCAAGGCTTCAAATCGCGTCCAAGTGGCTCCAAAAGCCCAATTTACCTGAAACATGGACAGAATTGAACAAGTAACTGGAATCTAAGAATTCTAACACTAAAATGCAATGAAACTCGGGATTTTAGGTCGAAAACAAGGTACAAGTCTGGTGAAATGCATATATGAATGCGGTGCATCAGGATTCTTAGATTTAGTTGCATTTAGTTAATTAGATGTTTAAAATTGAGACAATTACGTTTTTGGGATCCAATTTGGAGAAGATGAGCAAAAATAGGCAAAGAAGCACGCAGAAGACACAGAGTGCGGACCGCAATATCGAGTGTATGGTCCGCACTCAGATCAAAACTGGAGCATCTAAATCTGGGCCGAGCACAACCGCTGACAATCCACTTTTGGAGCAGCCGACTCCCTATTTCCTCGGGGGTGCGGTTCACACCGACTGAAGTCCAGAACGCAAGAAGATCAAAACCGGCTGGACCTCTATTTTCTGGAACAGTTTCAATTGAAGATATCTATTTCTGTTCTTAGTTCCAGAAATTATAGACCAGTTCCAGAGGAAAGAAGCATATTTCTAGGAACATCCAAGCCTATATAATCATCGTCTTCTAAGAGGTTCAAGTATCTTAGTTGTTATCTTAGTCTTGTGAGTTATCGAGTTAGTATTGTGTCTTAGCTTTTAAGAGTCAGTTTTAGTTGAGTCGAAAGTCTTTTTATTTTGAGAGTTTAGTTTAGTTTAGGGAGTTGATAAGAAGAGGGAGATTACTCGGAGAAGAAGGTCATAGCGCCTTCACGGTTCATCTACTCGATCATAATCGGTGCTTTCTTCTTTATGTTATTTACCTTTTCTTTAATTATGTTTTCTATGTCTGAGTAGTTGTCTTTGTTCTTAGGGGTTAAGATGATGTTTGTTTGTATGGATTAATTGAATACTCGTTTTTCATGTTCAAGAATTAAAGTTATTTTCAATTTGCTTTGTGCTTAATTATAATTGTGCTTGAATTGTTTCTTGTTCGTTTGGTAAGAACCTGTAGATTGTCCAGATCTAGTTGGTTAATATAACGTCATTTGATCAAGAACTGATACTTGTACTAATTTTTTTTTTTTTTTTTGATTGAAGTGAGCCAACAAACTCACCATCTCCCATTTCTTTTAAGGAGAGATACTTGTACTAATTAGGTAGATAATTTGTTGTCCAAAAGTAATCGAAAGGTGAAATTGCAGTTGTAACGAGAGTTACATCGGACCTTAGAACGAAAGTGAATTGAATTTAGGTTAGAAATAATTCTAAAGATTTTTAATTGATCTAAAAGTGTTAAAAGTGCCAACAAACGAGAGTTGAGGGACTTGTAATTGCTTTGGTTTAGTTAGGAGTCGGTAACTTTAGTCAACTTATCAGATCTGAACCCAAACTGTTCTCTGTCAGCTACTTGCGGACCGCAACGTGACAGGTTACGGACCGCAAACATTAGTAACCGACAGAAAATCTATCTCTCGAACAGTTATCTGCGAACCGCAGTTAACCACTGCGGACCATTAAGCTGGTAACTGAAAGAGAGGCGAAATTGTATACCTTGCGGACCGTAGGCAATTGATCCAGACAATAAACTGATTCTGAAAACCCTAGGAACTCTTGTTTAGCATAAGTTTAGAGTTTTTAATTACTGTTAATTACCTTACTGCATCTGTTAATTAGGAAATCAATCTTGAAACAACCCCCCCTCAAACTTTTATACAAAAATACCAAAAATATTCTAATTAGGATTAGGATAGAGTCTAAAGTCTGGTTTAGAAGTAATTTCCGTCCCTGTGGATTCGATCCCGACTATATTGCAATAGATCGTACGCTTGCGATTGAGGGCATTATTTAGGGTATTAAAAGTCTATACACTTTACAGAGGTCATTTATTATATAGAATTGATTATTTAATATCCCTCCTTTATGTATACTGCATGATTCTGACAAATAGTAGTATATGCTTTATTGATCTCAATTTTATGCATATTAAAACTTAATTAGATGGTTGGTATTATTAATTAAAAACATAACACTTGAAGGTTTAAAAAATCAGGATTCACTTTGATAAGGATTGCAAATATGCAATATATTGACTTCGTCAATTAATTAAGCATGGTCCTATTTATGAGGAGGGATCCATTGACAATGCTTATCTTGACAATCTTGACAATGGGGATTTTGAAAAATTTGTAAAAATAGTTAAAAATTCTAAAAAATAGAAAAAAGTTTATAGAGATATTATTTAACTTATAGATTGATTATGTTTCAAATTATATTCAATTTAAGTGACGTTTGATAGCTCTTTAGAGCTCATTAAATTTCAACCATTAAAAAATGTACAAAATTTTGATAAACCATCAAACGATGTTCAAATTGATTGAAATTTAAAACACTATTAATCTATAAGTTAAAGAATGCATCCATAAAAGTTTTTTCATTTTTAAGATTTTTTATGAATTATTATAAATTTTTTAAAATCTCAATTGTCAAAATTGTTATTATAAGCATTGTCAATGGATCCCTCCTCATATAAATATTTGTACTTTTATTTTCTTCTTTATATATGAAAGGTGTCATTTGTCAATATTTAATCTTAGTGCATTGTTTAGTACGCACGAGCAAAACTCTTCTACTTAAATTTATTTCGATGTGTACATCAAATGTTAATTAAGTTCATCTTATATTGATTGTGTTCATCTGGAAAACAATAACAAAATTGCACGTGGATTGTGTTTGGATCCGCAGGGATCAACGCAGATTAATTAAAATTCTTCATATATTTATATGGCACTGTGATTTTTTATTATTATTGTATGTCCCATTCTTATTAGAGTTTGAGTCTAAAACCCAATTTCTTTAATTACTAGTGAACAGCCATGCGTTGCTTTAGACTGAATTGTTATTTCTTATAATAACTTTTTAAGATAAGATGTAATGGGTCTTATATTGAGAAAATTGATATGAGACTTAAATTTTAACGAACTGAGACATTAACGTCAATGGGCATTAACGTAAATCAACAGCTTAGGTTTCTTATTTGGGAAATATAGCCATTTTATGTCATTTTTTCCAATATGCTTTTATATACAGTAAGGATAAGGATATAGAGTCATTTGAAAAATCCAAAAAATGTTTATATTTCCTAGTATTTTATATAATAAATTTACTGGGGACCACAAATCGAAATTTCGACCGTATATGTAGTATAATTTAGACCATTAGCGTTTTAGAACGAAATGCTAATGTTTTCGTATTAGTCTAACTCGGTATATATATATCAGCCTCATATCTCAGCATTTGTTGAGGTTTTTGTTGAGGTTTGAACCCGCGACCTTAACGATAATCTCAGTGTCACTAACCGTCTGAAGATAAGTCGACGGTTTGTTTTTACCTGAGTAATTAATCGTGGCGATGAGTTATTTTACTCCATAATTTGGACACGTGGATGATCTATTTGAGTTTACACAAATGAACAAAGTAATTAACTATCTTAATTCCTCGTGCTTTCTATTATATAATTGTATAATTTCATTTTCTAAGTTGGTTCTCAGTTGGTACACCTCAGTTCGATAACTCTCAAGATAAGTCAATGACATCACATCAGGATCAAGCTCTACAGTTACCACATCATTTCCACATGGCAAACTAAACTCCCCTTGAATAATTTCGCATATTGTATGATATCTTCCCCCGTTGATTTGATTATCTTAGCTTAATTAAATTGTGCCTTTGTCAGTGACAGTGCTGCATCATATTCATATGCATTCATGCTCGCCTAACCTTTCCTTGAAGAAGAAAAATATAATAATAGAGACGGCCTTTAGACTGGCTGAAGAGCCAACTTATCCACCAATGCCGTGTCAGTGGTGACTAATTTCACGAGGGTCATCCATCCTCACAAAGAATAAGAAAAATGAAATTCAAAGAGGTCGTATACGGACCGGGTAGTTGTTACTTGTTCGCCGCGTCGAATTTGTTACCCGGGTAGGCTGGGGTTTATCTTATGAGCGCTATGAAATGAAAATATCGACCTAATCCGAAGATATATTGGCGCGATATTTCAGTGGGAATTGGATGTCAGATTTTTTTCAGAATTCTTAAATAAAGCTTCCGAATAAATCAAGGTACAGCGCGAACCTGAAAAGGAGCGAATAAAAAAAATTCCGTTGCCGGGACTCGAACCCGGGTCTCTCGGGTGAGAGCCGAGTATCCTAACCAGCTAGACTACAACGGATTACTTGACTAAATTATTTGAAAAATTACTGAAATTGATTTATTTCCGGTACAATAAACACACTACCCATATGTCATAATAAACTACGAGCCTAATAATTGCACCCCTTAAAAATCTCTCTTAACCGCACTCCAATATAATTTTACATTTCCCATATGATAACAGAAAAAGTGGTTATACTAACACACAAAAATATTTATACTAACTACTAATATAATTTATACAAATAACTAAATGTGTATCAAAGAGTCGGAGTAAAGGAAGTGTGACCGGAGATGGTGGTGGAGGTGCGGCCGGCGAGTGGCGGAGGTCTGGCGGAGAGGGTGGAGATGGGCGGAGGTGGTATGGTGGTGGGAAAGAAATCAATGGAGGAAGAAGATTGAAAGAATAAGAATGGAGTGCAAATAAGAGGTGTAGTTAAGGGAGATAAAAATAATGGAGCTGTAGCACGACAACGAAAAGGAATAAAATGTATAAAGAGACTGATCGATGTATTATTGTATTGTTTACAAGTTAACATACACAGATTCACTCAAAAAAAAAAAAAGTTAATATACACAGCACAACAAAACGTTGTGGAAACAAATGTCTTTTATGACACGTTAGCAGCCTCTGATAACATTTCAAAAAAAATGTCTTTTATGACACGTGATTAAAACAAAATGTTCACTTCAAAGTGTGTAATAATTACTACTTGCTAGCGTCTTCTTTACTTTGTATCTTGAAAAAAATAATAATTTAAACTAAATTATAAAACGTGAAACGGTTTAAAAATGATATACGGTCTCTCCCGAGTTGCCCGGGTTTCCCGATCCGGGTTGCTCGGGTTGCCCGGTCCCGAAGTTATATGTCAAAATAATAAGAAAATAAAACAAAATAATATATAAAAAATATAATACACCTAGTTTACACTACAAAAATCGAGAAATATACTTAAAAAATAAAAAATAATTAAAAATTAAATTATTTGTTTTTAATCATATACAATTAAAATTTAGGAAAATAGTATTTTTATATTAAAAATGAAAAAAATTAAAATAATATTATTTATACTGAAAAAATAACATAAGAAAATCAGAAAAAAAATTATATTTGTTGTAAAACAAAAATTCTTCTTGAAAATAAAATTTAAATAATATTATATTAGTTGTTAACATACGCGAGAAAAGTTGGAACCAAGTCGGGTTACCTCGGGTTATTACCCCGGTACCCCAGGTCGGGTAGGGTCGGATCCCGGGTTGCCCCGGGTCGGGTCCCGGGTTGCCCTGGTACCCCGGGATGGGTAGGGTCGGGTCTCGGGTTGCCCCGGTACCCCGGGTCGGGTAGGGTCGGGTCCCAGGTTTGCTCGGGTCGGGTTTCCACGGGAATTTTTCTAGGAACATGGATACCTACCCTTGCGAGGACCATCCCTCTCGGTCCTCTCGGGTTGCCCCGATCAGACGCCCGAGTCAGGTCGGTCGGTCCATTTTTCTCGGGTTTTTTTAAAACACCAGGGAGGCCATATTATTATTCTAGTGAATTTTACATGGTTAAATTAGTGTCCTCTCATAGTTTTTTGAAATCAAGGTGGGGCCACTGCCGAATTGGTCTAACTAAACTTCGCCACTGACAGGGGGTATTTATTTATGGGAATGTGAGGGAAATTCAGTAGAATTGAAACTTTTTCTCAACTATATATTCAGCCTGCAATTATGAGAACTAGAAAGGTGTTGCGCGCTCCGCGCGACTGAGATATCATGGTAAGAAAAATATTTGTACAATACGATCAAAATATATTTAGTGTAATTTAAAGGGTTCTCCATATAATATACAATGCAAATCAACAACCGCCATCGATTGACAACCCAACGCTATACAGTACACGGCATGTAACCTTAAAAAAAAAAAAAAAAAAAAAAAAAAAAAAAAAAAAAAAACACTGTTCTTTTTAAAATAATTGAGTCCAACTCAAATTTATTTTTCCCAAACTCTCTCGAGAATCCTTAGATACAATAATCCATTCTGATTATATTCCCACCCATTGTCCACCGAACGGGTCCTTAGACAAAGCTGGAGAGCTTGGGTTTGGTTCCTGGGATTCCCACCTGCTGGTCCTGGCAATTGCTGTTGCAGAGCAGGAGCCAGGAGTTACTTCAAGCACAGTATGAAGATTATGCTGTCACTTCTAAAAATGTACCAGCTGCGACACAATTGCTCCCATTGTGCCGTTGGAAAAAAAAAAAAAAAAATTCCAAACAAATCAAGGTAAAGTGGAAGATGAAAAATAGCGTAATATAGTGAAAAAAAAAAATTCCGTTGCCGGGACTCGAACCCGGGTCTCTCGGGTGAGAGCCGAGTATCCTAACCAGCTAGACTACAACGGATTGCTGGTTAGAGGTATATGACTCACCCACATGGCTAAGAAACTAATGGGCCTGTGGCACAATCAAGAAAGTGCATAAGAATATGCATATAAAAAATGATGTATATTATTTTATTGTTAACACAAATCAACAAAAAGTATGGAAATAAATGTATTTATGACGGGAGATGAAACGAAGTGCTGATATCAAGTATGCCATACATTCATATATACAAGTTTGCCTCTCAATGATAGCCCATTAGGACTTAAAAGGAGCCATAATCAACATAACTAAGTCCCACATTTTTCACATAGCTGCTATTGCTAGGTGGTCTCAAGTTCTCCACAGATTCGAACTTGCCAACTGCAGCATAGGCATTTGAAACCAAAACCAAGTTGGCAGAATCACCCATGTCTTTCTGCAGAATTTCTCGCCCGACTTCTTTCATCACCTGAGGATCGTTATGGAAAAGCAACCCCCCTAAAAGAGCTTTCCATGTGTTAACAGTTCCCTTCTCTCTGAAATGATTCATCAAGTTTCTTGCCTGTTCCAAATATCCAGCCCGGGAAAGTAAATCAACCACACAAGTTATATGCTCTTTGCCTAATTCAACAGGCCGACTTACTCCCTTATCCATTAGCATTCTTTTAAGCACATTTAAACCCTCGTTAACCAAACCGTTGTGACTACAAGCCGTCAATGTATTCAAGTATGTAATATTATCCGGTTCACATCCCAGGTTTGTCATATTTACGAATAGGTCCACTGCTTTGTTCCCTTCACCGTTTATTCCGTGAGAAAGAATCATGGAATTCCAGGAAACAACATTTCTGTTGGGGATTTCTTCAAATATCTTGCATGAGAACTCAATGCAGCCACATTTTCCATAAGCTGCTATGAGTGCATTCTTAACCGGTAGAAACTGATAGAACCCTAGCTTAAGACTATATGCATGAAACTGTTTAGTTAGTTGAAAATCAACAATATCACCACATATTGCTAATAGGGTCACTGTGGTAGCTTTATCCATAATAAATGTATTTCTCCTTCTTAACTCGTGAAACAGTTTCATTCCTTTAATTGGAAATCCATTTTGCATGTAACCTGAAATCATGCAAGTCCAAGTAACCGAGTTCTTCTCTTGCATCAAATCAAACAAATCATTTGCAAAAGTAGCATCTCCGCATTTAAAGTACATGGAAATTAAGGAATTAACCACAGACAATTCAAACCCAAGACCTTGCACCGTAATGTAAGAGTGAACCAACTTGCATAGTTTTACATTACCAAGTAAAGCACATGCTCGCACCAAATTAAGCATGGAAACTCTGTCAGGCACAATTCCGTTACACCTCATCCTCAAAAAGAGATCCAACACATCATGATTCTGGCCTTGCTCCAAAAGAAAACCCATCAAAGCAGTCCATGTTACTACATCTTTTACCGAAAGCAACTTGAAAGCTTGATTCACAATATCGCCTTTGCCAAAACTCATGTACATTTTAAAAACCAAGTTTGAGACATAAACATCCAAATCAAGCCCAATTTTAATTGTATAGCCGTGTACACTCTCACACAGACTGAATGAACCATAACCGGCACAGCTCTCTAGAACACTTGCCATTGTTGTGGGTTGCGGGTCAAACCCTATAGCCCTGATCTGCTTATACAGCAAAAGAGCCTCTTCAAAAAGAGAATTATACACAAATCCAGATAGCATGGCATTGCACGATACCAAGTCTGGTTGGCGAAATTCAGAAAAAAGTGCAAATGATTTCTTTGGTTCATAACATTTAGCATAGCAATCCAATAATGCGGATCTCAGAAAAGAGCTTGAACCAAACCCGGTTTTGACAATTGTTGCATGCACTACTTCAGTCAGTTGAGATGTACCTAACCCGGCTGCACCAACCAGTACCGCCACCAAAGAAAAGGAATTGGGCGAAATTTCAGAGCGTAGCATATCCTTAAATAACCCAATAGCTTCTCCGAATAGACCATTGCACGAATAACCATAAATAATTGTGGAATAAGTGACAATATTCCTCTCTGGCATTTCATCGAACACCTTGCGGGCTTCCTCGGTACACCCGGCCTGAAAATGCTCACGAATCAATTTGGTTCTAAAAACTACATCAGTGTTTTTTCTACATTCAGAAGAACTGTAACGGCCCTGTTGGATTGTATGGAGGTCGCTGTACTTTGCAGCATGCGGTGGGCAAACAGCGGAGGAGGTCGAAAAGGGTAAGAGAAACAAGGACTTGTTAGCAATAAAATATTTCAAGCGGGTAAGGACGCTTGAGCGAGGGACAAACATCAAGCACAAATGCACAACACAATGCTGTCCAAATTCCAAATTTATTGGACACACATTGTTGAATTCCTGCAAATGTTTTGGGCAGGTTTGCAAAGATTCTGGAGAGTGGAGAGCGAAGTGCGGGAATGAATGAATGATAGAGAGCGGGAGAGGGAAACAGAGAGCAGCAGTTAAACGAACTTATTTTGGGCCGATTTTGAACACTGGGCCAACATTATGGTATGGGCCTAAAGAATTTTCCTGTTGTCAACATCATCATCAGTTTGATATGATTTGCTGCTGAGGTTGCCTTGGCTCAACCGCACAAGGGTCATTCGTTTGACCATGATCTTATTTACTTGCTGACAATAAATTCACAAATATTCAAAAAAAAAAAAATTAAATTAAGAGAAAGATACACTCTATATAAATAAATAAATATTTAATGAGTCGCTTGAACATGGTGTGTGCACGCATTTACTTATCAAAATAGAAACATCTTACGTCCATAAACACACTCAGAATTTAATAAATACATTTGATTTTGTAATAGATAGATTTGAGTTTGTAACCTATGGACGCTATGGACAGATATTCTCTATGGACACAAGGTATTACTCTTATCAAAATGCGATGATAGAAATGAATAATATCTCCTCGGTGTACCAGCACCAACTTCAGGTGATAGCAGAACAACTACTTCACAAGTAGTTATATCAGCACAAACGTGCCCTTCAAAACTCCTTCCCTTATTTCCCTTCCTTACCTTATACCAACACATTTTCTTGTGTGTCATTGGTTTATTGTGATTTCTCAAGCATTAATTTGTTATACCGGAACAGCAGGCCGGTATCGAAAGCCTGCAGGGAAAGATCGAATTCCTCACCTTCAAGTGCGCGTACCTATGGAATCTAAAACTTTGCTTCTTGGTGTCTTGATATCTATTATGGTTACTGCTGTATGCTGCACTGGTAGCAATGTCACTGGCGTCACGTACGACCACCGATCACTGATTGTGAACGGGCAGAGGAAGCTCCTTTTTTCGGGTTCTATTCATTACCCGCGAAGCACCCCGGAGGTTTTGTACAATTTAATCATGAATTGAGTAACATGTTTCTTTAAATACTTGTGTGCTGAATTTTTTAATTGTGAATTATTTTCTTTAGAAATTTTGATTTTTTTTCATTGTTCAGATTACTGGTATGCAATTTTGGAAAAAGAAAAAAGAAAATGTATACGAAGTTACGAACTTTTTCTTTCAGCTGATTATCTTTTCCGTCGTTGATTGAACAGATGTGGCCAGATCTTGTGAAAAATGCAAAGAAAGGGGGTCTAAATGTGATACAAACTTACGTCTTTTGGAATGCTCACGAGCCCAGGTTTCGGAAGGTATTACAGTGACACAAACAAATATTGTCTTTTCTTTTCTTTTTTCGGTAACACGATGATGAATATATGTTAAAAAAAACTATTATAATGCTCGTAATAATTTTTCCTGAGATTATTTTTTCGCAATTTGTTTGCAGTATTATTTTGAAGGAAGGTATGATCTGGTGAGGTTTGTCAAGTTAATTCAGGAGCACAACATGTACGCGACACTGAGGATAGGACCCTTCATCCAAGCTGAATGGAACCATGGGTATGCATCACAATTTTTCATCCGTCCTTGGATTCTACTGATTCTGTCATTTGTAATCCTAGATTGTTAACGCTCTCCGTGTGGGAGGTCGCGGGTTCGAAACCCGGATGAGGGGTCTTTTATAGACATTTAAATTTGAGTGGCTTGACCCTCATCTTTATCTCAAAAAAAAATCCTAGATTGTTTTCGTTCTGTTTTCCCTTTTCAGAGGATTTCCATACTGGCTTAGGGAAGTACCAAATATCACCTTCCGTACCGACAACGAGCCATTCAAGGTTTATTACACTACCTATATATCTTCTTACTTTCACTGCACACAGAATCGAAAACTTACAACAAATTCTACTTTAGCAAAAACTTACATAAATGATTGATATATAAGGGCACTTTCTTTCTGCCATCTTTCTGTATTTTAATTTTATTATGACGAAGCAATATTCGCTGTGTTATCTGTTACCAGTACCATATGGGGAGGTTTGTCAGAAAGATCGTAAAACTGATGAAGAAAGAGAAGCTCTTTGCGTCTCAAGGAGGTCCTATAATCTTGTCACAGGTTTGCTCTAATTGTTGTTCTTAGTTCATACTATGCTTCCTGGATCACTGAACTTGTGCTTACTATTTTTCTCAATTGTTCATTCATATAACTGTACATGTGAGGCAGGTAGAAAATGAGTACGCGACGATAGAGCCGGCGTTCCGGGAGGCCGGAGAAAGGTACGTACAATGGGCAGGAAAGATGGCCGTCCGGTTGAAGACCGGCGTTCCCTGGGTCATGTGCAAGCAAGAAGATGCTCCTGATCCCGTCGTAAGTTTCTTGAACTGCACATTGCAGTTCACCTCATGAACTGCACATTCAAGTTTTTTCGGCCCAAATTGAGTCCGGCCCAACTTTGTGAGAAAAACTGGGCCCGTTGTTTTGTAGGACCCATGGGGCGTGCGCCAAGATTGAGAATTTGAGATGACTGATGAGGGAGGTGTAGTGGCAATGGGGTGAGGCGAATTAGTCTTTAAAAAACGATGATGAGAGTGAGAGTGAGAGTGAGACGATGACTTTAGAGAGCTTGCGAGGTCGGATGTCCTTGTCTTCATCAAAGCAACAATGACTGATGTCCATTGCTTCTTTTTTTTTTTTTCTCTTTTATAAGTTTTAGTGTTTTCTTTGTGATCATCATATGGTGTTTGATGAAATGCCTGGGAGGGTGTTTCTTCAATGTCTTGAGACTTTACAAATTAGTGTAATGAGTTTGAAGTTTCCACCTGTTTGGTTAGAAATAAGGAACTATTCGGGTTCCTAATTAAGGATGTATGCCGAGTGCAAGTCAAGATTGAACAAAATCATATGTATGGTCGGAATCCTAAAAGTTTCACTTCCAATTCCATACATATTTGATATGCCACTAAAAGTTGGACCTTGTCCTCTTGAGTAGAAGATATGTTCTCGTCAAGCTAATATAGAGTTTATTGATGTATCACTTGGCACTAAGTAAGCCCGAATTCAAGGTCTCAAGAGCATTATTGTCCATGTACCACTACTGTCACACAGGTGATACTTACTGTGATTAGTGTTTTATGGCTTTTAAATGCAGATTCCCACATGTAATGGCTTGAATTGTGGGGACACGTACAATCGCCCGGAAGGTGGAAATAAACCATTCCTTTGGACTGAAAATTGGACAACTAGGTAAGTGTCATAAGATTTCTACTGTTGTACTAAATTTGAGCATATAGTGACAGGTACCAAACACATTTTATGCATCATGTGATATATAATCAAATGAACAGATTGATTATGGTCAACATACAATTTTGTTTTCAATTAACAATAATAGAATTAGGGTTTAATCATTTATTTCATTACAAAATAAAAATTATTGAGGTAAGATTTGACCTCATGAAATGTGTGTGCTGGAAACTGAAAGAAAGAACTTTGAAGTATTTTGCCATAGTAAGATATTAACTAGTAACAAATTTGGTTTGATGATATAAGGTTTCGAGTATTTGGTGATGCACCATCGCGAAGACCAGAACATGACCTTGCTTTCTCAGTGGCGCGATTTTTCTCAAAAGGCGGCACACTAGCAAACTATTATATGGTACTTACTGAAATTGTTTTCTCTATGTGTTATATATTACTTAATTTGACAGAAGCAAACATTACAATGTAGTTAGAAATTAGAGCCCCTCCAAATATTTGATTTGTTTTTGCTTTGAAATATTATATCTAGTATCATGGAGGAACAAACTTTGGCCGTACAGGTGCTTCTTTTGTGCTTACGCAATACTACGATGAGGCTCCCCTTGATGAATATGGTATGCACAACATTTAATACAGTATGTTTTGACAGTGTTTTATGCAAGCCATGTTTATCAGCAAGGACAGCTATGGCATTAACCATATCTGTTCTGCTGGCTTGCAAAAGAATATAGGAGAATCATCCGAAAATGTAGAGACCATATATGTAATTTTACACCATAAACAGCTCCATTTAGTCATAGTGTTTTTTTTTTTTTGGTAATTCAACTTAGACATGGTTGATTATTATCCTGTGACTAAATCTTACAAGTCTGCTTAAACTGGAAGTTGACTGTATATGAAAATAAAATGAAATGAAGTGAGGAGTTGATCATTCACTTGTTGTATGCATATATAGCAGAAGCTCCATGTGCCAAATACTGGTATTTGTTAATTGACTAGTGCATTGTCAATTTGATTTGGCATAATGTTATAGGCTTAAGAAGGGAGCCTTACTGGGGCCATTTAAGATATCTGCACTATGCATTGAGATTGTGCCAAAATGAGCTGATCTGGGGTTCTCCTTCTGTAGAAAGCCTCGGCGAAAATCTCGAGGTAGGATCTTATTATATTGAGGAGGGTTCAAATGCTCCACTTTTGGTGCCTCGATTATGCCTCCATTCTTTAATTTTTCTAATAACTCAAAAAGTTCAAAAGATTTAGCAAATAAAGACTGTTAGATATGTAGAAATTACGAAATTTAAACATTTTTTGTTTGATATCAAGAGCTTGAAAAAATACAGTAATATGAGTAATTTCTGGATGTTAATTTTTTCAACTCATTAGCTCTAAATTTTGAATAATTAGAGAAATAAAAAGTGCAGAAACAAAAAGTGGAGGCATTTGAAACCTCTTCTATTATATTAGACATCTATTTAAAAACAACTTTTTTTTTTTTTCTTTTATTTGTTATTGCTTCTGAACTTATGGATATCTGCATTTCCTTTATGTATTTAGGCCAGAATTTATGAGATCGAAGAGAAAAATACATGTGTGGCTTTCCTTGCAAATCTTGATGTGAGAATTGATGCCACTGTAAATTTCAGAGGATTTAACTATTCTCTGCAACGCCACTCTATTAGCATACTACCAGATTGCAAGAATGTTGCCTTCAACACACGACAGGTATGATGATTCACAAAATGTTTTCTTCTTGATGAATCTTTTGCAGACTATTTCTCAATTAGGGCTATTTATCTGTGTAATTTTATATCCATCCCTTTTTTTGTTGGTAAAGGTTGAGCTGAGTTCAAAGCCTTTGAACTTTGGAAATTTTACAGCAAATTTGTCTCCTAATCCCCAACAGGATATAAAGTGAAAATCTTGTTATTCAATAACTTGATTATATTATTGGCGTTTCCTAAAAATCAGTTACTCGTATGTGGGACAGGTAAATGCACAGCAAAGTTTAAGAAGTTACCATACGGCAAATGAGACCTACACCAACAACAACTGGCAGATGTACCAAGAGAGTGTACCCAGTTTTGATAACACTTCATTACATGCTAATGAGCTCCTCGAGCTCTATAACATGACAAAAGATAAAACTGACTACCTATGGTACACCACTAGGTACTAGAATCTTTACTGAGAACTTCTATTTTTTTTTTTTTTTAATACTTCAGCTTCTTTGGATATTCTTCTCTCTAGTAGAATATGCATAAATTAGCTTTTACTCACTACCACAAAGCAGAAAAAATATATCTAATTGTTGTTCTTATGGCGGGAGCTCGGAAATATGATTTTGTGCTTACCGGTTATATCCTAAAGTTATATTTAACTATTGTAGATTTACATTAGAAGGGGAAGAATGGGCAGTTCTTCACATCTCAAGTCGTGGCCATGCCTTGCATGCCTTTGTCAATGGCATTTATATTGGTAAAACACCAAGTCATGACCAACTTACATTTACATTTGCTAAATATCATTGCATAATATACTGAAAAACAAATATCTCATAAGCACATTTAAGTTCTGATAAAAAGTTCAATATGCAAACTTTTTGGAAAGGATTATATGTATAACATGTCATTGGTCTGAATTGAATCGAAAAAAAATTATATAGCTTAAATTTGTTTGTTATTGCACTTCTGAAAAACATCCTTAACAGGTTCAGGCCATGGAAGCAAGATGGAGAAAATTTTTGAATTTGAAAAGACCATACAAGTAATACCAGGCCTCAATAACATCTCTCTTCTCGGACTGATGGTTGGTTTACCGGTAAAAATTTTTACTGTTTAATAGGAAATTTTTTTGCAGTGTTGTTCAGGCCCGTCTTTGGCATCTACCGTGTTGTTATCTGAATACTGATGTATTGTTGTCTTTGTAATTTCTTTTCTGTGCAGGATAGTGGAGCTTATATGGAGCGTCGAGTTGCTGGAGTCCATAAAATCTCTATAAGAGGTCTTAACAGTGATGCTCTCATGGATCTCTCATCCAATGTCTGGGGTTATAAGGTCCGACAGTTTAGATTTAAGGATTTAAAAGATAACCAATGTGATGCCCGCTCTATCAAAGAATATAATTTTTGCAATATACCTTATGTACACTTATCTATAATTCTTTTTTACCTCAATAACAGGTAGGATTAGTTGGGGACAAGAAAAGAATCTATACAGACAAACATGAAAAGCATGTAAAGTGGGCAACGGCTAAGGGCGGCATGCCAATCACATGGTATAAAGTATGAAGTTCATATAACTTAATTACTTATAAATGGTAAAAAAAATGTTGGCTCAATCAGACAAGAGTGCCATACCTGATATGGATACTGGTTCAATCAGAATCACTACCTCGTCTAGCAGTCATTACCGACCTGTGTGCAATTTGAGTACTTTGGTGTGCATCAAATTATTTTTTTTTTTTCCTTGCAACTTGTTTCCTATTATTTGGTCTTTTTTTTAGTTGAATAACTCATATGATATTGATTTTCTTGCAACAGTTGCCCTAGTTAATAGCCCATGAAACATGGCCTTGTTTGTCATTAGATATAAATAATTAATTTCTCTTGTAATTTCTCCTCCTGTCTTACACAGCGGTACTTTGATGCACCTCCGGGAACTGAGCCAATTGCCCTTAACCTTAGTGCTATGGGAAAAGGCCTTGCATGGGTCAATGGAGAGTGCATTGGTCGGTACTGGGTGTCGTACCTCTCTCCTCTCGGTGAACCTTCTCAATCACTGTAAGGCACATAATATATGTATGTCTTTATACTAATTTTATTGCCAGACATCTTCAGTTTCCATCATGTGTTTTTAATTAAAGGTCACAATTAACACTCCCCAATTGTAACTTGAAGCTTATAATGTCATTAGAACTATCTAGTGCTGTTGTATTACAGGCTTATGCAAAACCAGCGATAATAATATAAAATATATTGTGGCCTACTGTTGGGTCCCGTTCCAACTCCATACATGCTATACCAGTTTTGACGCAAATCCAGTTTGATCAAGCAATTCATTACAAATCCACTTGATGGTGCATATCTATTGGTAATTGTACTTTGCCCTCTGCATTACTTTCCCATTTCACTCACCACCCGTAAGAGTGGGCTGCCACACAAGAGTAAAGAGTTAATCCTCCCTGTATTAGATGGTAAGTGAAACATGGGGTGTGGGGGGATGCAAAACAAGAAGCATCCAATATTTATCTTATTCAAAATTAAGGTTCTAATGACCTCAAAAACCAATTAACTATTCTGCTTATTACTTTGTTTTTGCTTTCATAGATACCATGTGCCGCGTGCTTTTTTGAAACCAAAGGGAAACATCCTTGTGCTTTTTGAGGAGCATGATGGTAATCCTGAAAATATCCTTATAACAACAGTGGAGCGAAACAACATCTGTGTATACGTTTCGGAGAAGCGTGACCCCAATGTAAAGGATGTGAAACCGAAGGCACTGCTGAAATGCCCGGATGACATGGTGATTGAAGAGATAGTTTTTGCAAGCTTTGGAAGCCCTGGGGGGTTTTGTGGAAATTTTACTACCGGTAGTTGTCATGCTCCGCTTGCAATGGTTATAGCTAAGGAGGTCAGTTGACTAAATAAAGCCCTATTGTGAGCAAATAAAACTTGTTCAACATAGTAGTTAAACTTATTTAATGTTATAAATTTTCAATTTTCAACTCAAACTAATATTGTCTTAGGTAATCCTTAATTGTTCAATGACTTCCATTTTAACCTTAAATCTCACTAAATTCTAGTGTTATGACTTTCATTCTCTCTCAGCGCTGCTCTGGAAAAGGTTTTTGCCGGTTGCCAGTCTCAACCAAGGCATATGGTGCTGATGCAAGTTGTCCGGGTACGACTGCTACAATTGCCGTTCAAGCTAAATGCTCGAATAATAAATCTTTGATCTAGTGTATTTTTTTCCTTTTAATTAATTCAAGCGACGTAATTATCCCGATATTAGGTTTTGTTAATTGTTATTGTCTTTTATGTTTTTTCCAAATATTATAGCTACAGGATAGGATAGGATACAGTAGCTGCAGGCTTATTTACAATTGTAACAGACATAACATGTTTATCAAAAGAAAACATTAAAAGGGAAAGGCAAAGATTTGTACTACTGAAAACAACCATTTCACAGAGGAATCAAGACTACAAGCATATGTATACTAATTTCTTTGTTAAGGTTTATCTAAATTCAAAGTTATAAATTCACTAACAGACTACAAGCATTTCACAGAGGAATCAAGACAACTTCAATTTGTACTTCGTGAAATTTTTCTTTTCTTTTTTTTTTTTTTTAAGTATGGGGTCAAGCATTCTAAGTTCCAACTTTAGCTCTGCTAACATCCACGGAGACAGCCCCTCCGGATCAAACTGAATGAATTTTGAGCAAGTAGAAAATTGCACCTCAAATCCATCCTTCATTCCTTCTGCTTTTAATAGAAGAATGTCAGAAACACACATACTTTTGTTACTTTGTGCTTTTCTTATGAACCAATGATTATGAGGTACAAAACTTTAAGTTCAATTGTTCTTCCATTCTTGGGCTAATTGCAGAAGGTGGATATCTATCAAATGATTTGAACACAAAATTAAAGGGTTGTATTGAGAGACGTTCTTTTTCTTTTTCTGCCTATTTTCTTTGCTCTTTTTTTCTTTTTTTTTTTGAAAAAAGTGGGAAGACCCACCAGTTTCATTAAAAAAATAATTGGTTTGGATACCACAAATCCCCGGTATCTATAGGGAATTTACCAAAGTTTACTCCTTAGAAATTAACTAAACCAAAGCTAGTTTATCGCCCAAGCAACAACTACCATACCATCAGCCTACTCAACTAAGCTAGTTTAGAACTACAACCATAACCAAAATACCAACATAGCAATCATCATACTGGCGCCGACATATTACAAATCAATCAGACTACAAGTTCGGAAGAACATCATTAGTAACCTGCATATAAAACCAAATTTAGAATTCACTAGCTAAAGCAAGTTTTATCAGAAATCTAATCATCCTTCAAAGCCTTGATTTCTTCCGGTCTTCACTTCAGATCCTCTCTTCGCCAAACAAGAGGTCTTCTGGGAGGGTAGTACTGTCCTCTTCCATATGCAATGTCTGAATAGGCAAATCTAATGTATTAGTAGGTAAAACCATTTGCAATTTCAGAAAAATATTATTCTTATTCTTTTGGCACCAATAAGAAGCTAATTAGCTACAACAAAATAGATCTTTTGCAATGCCCTATTTACAACGGTTGTTGTTAATAACAGCTGCTAAGATGGATCCGTACCGTTGGAAAAGACTCAGCAGCGGGTTTTTACAAACAATCGTTGTAAAATGTGTAGGTTTTACAACGGTTATTAAGTAACAACCGTTGTTAAATGGATTGACAGACTTTAACAACAGTTGTTAGTAAATAACCGCTGTAAACTTTGTAGATTTTACAACGGTTATAGTTGATAACCGCTACTAAGATGATGTCCGCACCGTCAGAAAAAATTTAACAATGGGTGTTTACAAGAAGCCGTTGTAAAGCTGAAATTTTTACAATTGTTTTTAAAAAGAACCGTTGTTAATTTTTTACAATAAGAATGACCTGTATCAAGGAAACAAATACTTAGCCAATTTTTCATTTTTCAGATGACCCGATAAAATCGAAACCAAAACCCTAGCCGCTCTTTATAAATAAATGATAGAATATCCAATACTCTAATTGACCTTGGTAATTTATTCCTAAATATACATTATTCCTTTCAATCCAAATTACTCTTAAAACTGCTCCTCTAACTACTTCAATTACCCTTTTATCTTTTAATTTACAACAATGATCTATATTCCAAATATCATCAACACATGTGCAATTAAATTCAAAATTATTGTAATCAGTTATCCAATTTCAAAAAATTCTAACTAAAGGACAATTAACAAATAAATGGTCTGTAGTTTCAATATCTCCACAAAAAACACATGTTATATCACCTAGCCAACCTTTTTTAGAAAGATTATACCTAGTTAAGATCATATTTCTTTCAATTAACCATAAGAATACTTTAATTTTTAATGGCAGTTTAGACTGCCAAATACTCTGAAATCTACTACTTTTAACCCCCTCCCTCTTCTAAGCAAGAATAATATGAAGAAACTGAAAAAATTCCTTTACTATTCCACCTCCATCTTATGTGATCATACTGATCTGATATATGAAAAGAAGATACCATACTCTCTAATTCCTTTGCTTTTTATTATCTCATATTTGTCTCTCCTAAAGACTGAATAGAACCAAGAATTTAACAATATATTCTCTGCCTCTCTTTTTTTTTTTGAGATACATTCTCTACCTCTCTTACGGCAGTAAAAAAAGAGAGGAGAAGAGGATTCTCTGAAAGGAATCGTATAACCGTCCAAAATGCTGATAAGAGAACCTCTACTTGTTCAATTTCATTTCTCCTCCTGTTCCCATGGATCCACTGCGATCAGAACTTTGCTACTATTTATTTTATTTTAGCAACTTCAGGTTCTGATTTATAAATTCGATTTTCTCAAATATTTGCATAGATTTTAAAGAAAAATTCAGCCTTCAATTTCTTCGTTTACCAAACTAGAAGAAAAAAGAAATTTACTTCATTCTAAATGAATGACGTAATAAATATTGGATCTACATACAGCCAGTTAAATTGCCTCCGCAGCCGGTCATCGATATTTTCCGTCGACAACTGCGAATTGCGGCGTGATCATCAGAGCACACCGGCCCCTACTGATATTACTTACTAGTTCCACATATAATCACTCGCTAGAATTGTCACTCAAAATATAGCAAACACCCATTGCATTCACTTTTGTGAGAATATTGTTAGTGATCATCTCCTCATGCTTTTTCTCTCCTTTATTTTGCAATCTCATTCAAGAATCGCATTCACGTTTACCATTGGCAGCCATCATTTGCTACAGAAACGGCACTCGGCCGTCGTCAGCCCTGCATTTATACATATAGTTCTGGAAGTTTAAAACTGATTCATATCTTGCAAGCAGGCATATAAGTTATATCTATAGTAAGGATGCTCTCTGCTGCAGGAGAGATGTCACACCCCGAGCCAAAATGAAACGGCCCGAGTGCGACAGTCGCCGCGTATATACGAAGACACGTATACACGCAAAGCTTTCATTTAATACAAATCATTCATTTATCTCAACAAAACAAGTGTTCATATACACATGCCACAACAAATCTATAGTTCAAACATAGACTTGTAAAAAAAAATTAATTATAATAATAATAATAAAATATACATAATTCTGATGTTTCTGGGGTTTCCATCATCAATCTAAAACCTACCAAATCCAAAAGAATGAAGCAACAAAATAAGTGGCAATGGTATCATGAACATCTCCTAAGTCGGTCTTCACTATCTAGTTACCTGGAACCCACAGATAAGTGGAACGGGTGAGAGGCAACTCTCAGTACGGTATTTAGTTCCAGCCCATAGAATTATAATTTTTCCCAACAAGAATAATTAACTAATACATGAACCAAAGTGAAATGATGCAATATTTAATGAGAAAATTAGTACATGACATGCAATATATTTATTGCACGTAGAATGCCAGATATGATCAATTGAATAAAAATAAATAAACAAATAAATAAATAACTCATCCATATTAAAAATTTTAATATGTCCCGTCTCATAATAAAACAATTTGCCTCATAATTTAAGAATTTATCCGTAGAAAAAGTTTAGTCTGTCCTGTACTGAACTGAAGTTCAGTTATGTCCAATTAAATACATTTCTTATAAAATGATTTGTCCCATACTGAACTAAAGTTCAGTTATGTCCAATTAAAAATCATTTCTTTTAAAATGATTTGTCCCGTATTGAACCGAAGTTCAGCTATGCCCAATTAAATACATTTCTTTTAAAATGATTGTCCCATATGTCACGCCGTATGTTCCCCTCCCCAACTGGTATGGGCTCTGTAAAGGGACGTTCACTTAAGTGCATAAGATTCCGTAATAATGGGAATATATTCGCTATATAGAATCCGACGGTCTGTATATTCCCGTAGTGACATTCATTCATTTTAGTCATTCATAATTTCTTTAGAAAAACCTTAGATTTCCATGGGTCATATATAACCAGTGAATGCATATATAAAAACCATACAATGCGAATAAAATCTCATGGTCAAAGAAAACTTGTTCTGTTTCACAGTCTTAAGAAAACAACAATGGATTTCCAGCTCCAATAAGTGCGATGTAATACTATCCATATGCATGCGATTCCAATTGTAGAAAGATTATAATTAAGCGGAAATCTGTACCTCGACGGCAAGGAATGTGAGAAGTTTCTTAAATTGTGTGAACTGGTTAGATCATCCCGTCAACTAATAGTTGTAATCTGGATCTACTACCAGCACTGGCTCTATAGATTCATATAAAAAGGGTAATGTTATAAAACAGACTAACAACCATGGGTTAATTGGATTTAGAAAACTAGTAACTCATATTAACTTTTAATTGGCGACAATAATTTGAATTTGATAAAGCCCACCATAGTAGTTTGGGTGTCAATTAGATCATGTTCCTTAATTCCATCTTAGCATTGCTCCAATTTGTTTGTGCAATATTATCTTCAACATCAAAAATCGGCGCAACCGTTTTATAACTATATATATTCAAAGGTTTGAGGTAAATTGGTCAATACTTTGGTGTAATTTCTGATTTGTTTGGGGCTCCTAGACCCATGCTGCAGGTTGCTAGATCTTAGTTAGGAGTCAAGAGTAGGTGATTGGAGCAAAATGAGTACGACACCAACACAATTAATTAAAGAGAAATCAGCAACACGAGCATGAACTCCTTTGCCAGTACTGACTTGGTAACAAAACTTGAGCATCATACAAGCAACAAGAAAGCAGTCTAAATTCAGACCTTGGAACACACAACCGGAATGGAAAAGGAGGGGAAAGAAGAACTTAATTATCAAGTTTCAAAACCAATCATTTAATTGCTTGTTATATATTATAATTTTCAATACGATTTTTTATTTGTTGGTTCCAATTAGTAATTGTTCAAAACCTTTGTTAATTTCAATTGTTTAAGTTTTATTATTATTATTAAAATTTTTGCATCTCGTATGGGTTTCACAAGAGAATTCATTGCAACTCCAAATACAAGTAGAACTATATTCCATGAAACAAACAGACCCTAAAATTATATTGAAGTACAGTTAAGAGGGTTTTTTAAAGGGTGCAGTTATCAAAGTCCCTTACCTTTAATATCAATATATTGACAATATGTCTCGAAATATATTTGGCGGGAAATTATTTTTGTCTCATAATTGACTTGCAAAATTGACTTGTAAATTTCACTTCAGTTTTGGCTAAAGCTTCATCTCATTATTTTCTCATTATTAACAGCCTTTGCAAAATTGCAAAGTTTGATATTAATTCAACCGCGGTTTCTCAACCTATTCTAAAAGAATAAAATGAAAAACGGAAACGAAAACGAATTTGAGCTGATATTACATAAAATTATTACAAGCAAATGTTCCAAAAATGAAAACACAAATTAAGATGCAGAATATCATTCATTCTTTGAAATAAGCACCTCATGCAGTAACTTTTGGAGATCAAGAAAAGAGGATCCACCATGTTGAGTTGCCTTCTCTGCACTCTCCTTCCACTTCATTGCTCTCTCCTTCATTCTCTTTCCTTCTGCTCCTTCCATCATCTCTCTTATCGCTATCTCGACATCATCTCTTTTGAAATCACTATCAAGCTCCATACCTATCTGCCACTCTGTGCACACGTAACGACAATTTGTTTGTTGGTCGGCACCTAATGGCAAACACAGCATTGGCACCCCATTACATATACTTTCTAAGGTTGAATTCCATCCACTGTGTGTTAGGAAGAGCCCAATTGCCTTGTGCGCCAACACCTCGGACTGGGGACACCAATGAGCTATTAAACCCCTCTGCTTAACCTCTTCAGAAAATGCTTGAGGCAATATTTCAGTACTGCTGTCATGAAGAGCCAAATCTGGTCTGATTATCCACAAAAAATTTAATTTACTATTTGCTAGCCCCCAAGCAAGTTCAATTAGTTGTTGGCTGGACATGACAGCTAAGCTGCCAAAGTTGACATACACCACGCTTCTTGCTTTTTTATCTTCCAACCACTTGAAGCAACCTTTTTCTTCCATCAACAGGTTTGAGCTCAAAGACTTGAGTGCAGAACCTGTAACAATCTGCTCAACTAGCAACTGAAGAGGTCCTACACAATAAATTGGCGGGGACATGATTGATTTTAGGACCAAAAGAACGGTGTGTTCCAATTCATCAAACGTGTGCATGATAATGGCAGATGCTTTGGATTGGCTTTCCATTGTACGCAATACTAAATTAAGCATCGCGTCATTTAAGTCGGTTGTGCGTATAAAAGTAGGGAAATCTCCAGTCTCATGTTCGTCATGCCAGGAATAGAGTCAACCAAAGTGTCAAGGAATCCATTGCTAAGCTGATCCAAATCTGATCATTAGATCATTGTTAGTGGCCCATTGTAAGACATTGGAAGTTGTTAAGATAATTTTGTTCCAATTCTTGCGCACGAGTTCTAGGGGAAATTTTTAATCCTATCCTATCATTATAAAATATAATTACAAGACTCACTCTACTATTTGCATAAGGACCAACTGTTTCAGCATCTAAATATGAAAAAAAAAAAAAAAAATTTCCTCTGTTTGGAGCAACTATTTTTGTATGAATGTGCGTTTCGTCCAAGAGGGGTGGTCATTTTTAGCTCGGAAAAATTATGGATCTCCATTCTCCAGTATCTTCTCCTCAAGGACTTGTTTGTATCTTTCTTGTAGACAGCATCAGTTTTGTCAATTTTTATCATTTCAAAGTTTGGACTAATTTTCTAATTAACTTGGGAATAAATTTGTACTTGCATAGACGTTAATGCCTATTTATGCCTTAATCATACAAAATTGTCGAAATTTAAGTTGTCAAGTACAATTCACATATGGCATACCTTTGAGTGGTACCAGTCCTCTGCTGATTAGGCTTCTGAATTGAAGACAACCCATAAAGGAGCATGAACTACATATCCATAGGAGTGCGCAAGGTACTTCAATCTCTTTGGCTGCATCCAAAGCGAAGCTCATAGTCGAGTCAGCCACAACACAAGTCACTCTTGGGATATCAGAATGCTTATTGTTTAATCCATGGAGAAGATCTTTGAAGTGAGGTAGGCCGGTGGTACTGATGGAAACACAAAGAGAACCTATGTCTTGTATTGAATCTTCATGGCAGAAAGGCAGTCCATCAGGAATTGTCATAAATTGAAAATCAGGAACCTCTGTGAGTTTGGTTTGGCCTGTAGAAACGTCATTCATGGGAGTTAGGTACGAATTAGCTCCCCTGATAATTTGTGAGCAATATTATCTGTTGGTGAATTCTTTCTCGAACCATTTGTGGAATTAGACATAAAATTCTAAGAATTAGACTAAGCGATCGTAGTGGCTCCCATATACCTGAACATAAGCCAGATTTTATATCAATTGTATTATATATATATTCATTATTTACAGGAAAGATTTACCAAGAGACGGAGGAGACGACGGTGGTTGTACTCGGTATTGACGAATGTGATGTGGAATCCGGAAGAGTGAAGGAGCTTTGCGAGGGCCAGCATGGGTGTGACATGGCCTTGTGCAGGGAAGGGGAGGCAGACTGCATGCAGTTTTTCATTAGTAACAGAGCTCCTGATCTCTCTCTCGGTCATGGCTCTTGGTTGAATGACAGTATCAGTGTGATGGTTCTGCTAACTAGATTTAGCTGCTAACTAGAAAGCATATGTAATCCCTCCGAGTAGTACTATTAGCTTTGAATTATAAATTGACAGAGAACTAACACAATTAATATTGCCAACTACAGCTTTGAATTATAAATTGACAGGGAACAACACAATTAATATTGCCAACTACTTCCCATGCTTGCTATTTCAAAATTACATTAGTGTTCTTATCTATACTATATTAGAAAGCACATAAGAATTGGATGTCTATATTTTTTTCTTTCTTCTTCAAATTTTTTTAATCCTCATTCTACCATTTAATCAACGGTACAGATCAAAATACATTGATTTCAAAGACGCTGATGTTCTCCAACTAAACAACTCTCTCCATTTTAGTTTTTACACAAAAAGGAAAGACACCGATCTTGGTATGAAGACATCAATGTTGATTAGGATTTACATTAATGAGTAATTAACTATTTATATTCTAACATTAAATGAATTGATTTGGATAATGATGGAATTTAAATGGTGAATAAGTAGCTAAAAATGGAAAACACATTATATGTATTACATAATATGAAATCAGAATTTAAAAAGGCCCACACAACAGGTGAGTTTCTTGGTAGTAAGCTATAAACAATGTAGATTTTGCATTATTCCATTCCAATACATATTTAATTTTTTCACGTAAAATATAGGTCTGGATGTTTTTTTTTTTAATGGTTAGAGTGATATGACTAATTTGCTATGAATAGAAATTCTTAGGGACCAAAATGAAAATAATGTTATATATTTAAGGAATAAATTGATAATTTTAAAAACAAAAACATGTTCCGTCCATTCTATGGTAATCCATAGAAGACACAAGATTCACATTGTGAGCCCCACTTGTCACATCGTGGGTCTCACTTTTCACATTCTCTGTGTCTTCTATAGATTACCATAGAATTTGGAAAAATTCAAAGACCAACTTTGGAAAAGAATCTTCTTCTTGAAAAAAAAATTTGGAAAAAAATGTAATACTTTACAAACCATAATTTGTAGAATTTATTCTATAAAACATCTTAAGTTAGAGGGCCTTGAACCTCACAAAAGAAAATTAATTACGAATTGATAGATGGATGTTAAAAGATGGTGATTGATATGGCAACTAATGGGGACCCAAAATTTTAACATTAATAAAGACAAATTACCCTTTTTATTGTTAGCGGCTTAGCGCCCTTTATTTTCATTTAATACTAAAAAATTTTTTTAGCAATATTTGTCTCAAAATATAAGAAGTGAAAAATCTTACAATCCCCTTACATCCATCCCCCCATCCCGTCCCCGTAACGTGGCACGCATTTTCTCACTATCTTGTCCCTCTTTCCAGTTTCCAGATGCAATCATGCAAATAAGATGTAGAACAAAAATAATTTCCTATAGGGATCCATTGAAGCTAAGTAGTTTGACAACAATGACAATAGTTCATAGATTCGAAAAGGCTTCTCCAAAATAGAGAAATTTCTACAAACAATATTTCCGGACTATAGATTAGTTTAAGTTTCATTCTTTTGGAGTTTCATTTAATATTTTATCAAAATTCAATAAATCGATGTATATATTAAGTAATTTTATGAGGTTCAATGGAATATCAAATGACACAGAAGTGTTGTAATTTTGAAACATAACAAACTTATAGGCTAAAGAAATGTTTCTACACTTCTTATATTTTAGAGATTTTATTTTCAATTTTTTTGATGAACCACTGTAAGCAGAGGTGACAGATTGTCCGGTCGGGTCAGGTTCGGGTTAGGTTCAGTTCAGGCCGGGTCAGTTTGACTAAATGGAAATGTCAGGTCGGGTCGGGTCAAGTATCAGGTTGATGGTTGCCAGCATTTTTCGGATCGGGTCGAGTATCAGGTAGACGTCTGCTGGCATTTTTTCGGGTCGGGCGAGTTTTTCAGGTCTGGTCAAATTTTGCACCTCTATTCCGGGTCGTCTCGGGTTTTAGGTCATTCGGGTTCAGGTCAGTCTGACTTTCCCTGAAATACGGGTCGGGTTCAGGTCGGACGAGTTTTTTGGGTCAGGCCAGATTTTGCCACTTCTAACTGTAAGGTTGTCGACAGATCTCTCAGCATATTTAATCTCTTTACATTATGTTTTCCTTTTGACAGTGATAACCCTTTTGTGCCTACTCTAACATTAGCATGGTATTTATAAAACTAGGTCTACCCTGCGCTCCGTGGCAGGGTGAAGCACAGGTTATACTCTTTGGATCCGTATCTTCTGACATATGGTATATACCACACTCAAAATCTAAACCGTTCAAATAAATCAACGTTTCAGATTTCTTTTGATCTTTTATTCTCAAATTTAATTTTCAAATGGCTAGATCGCTTTGTTGGCGGCCACCTTCTTGTTCGTGCAAGATGCGCCAGGGAGAAATCAAGAGCAAAGCGGCTGCCTGACTTGGTCCCTTTTCGCGTCACCGGTGTTGCAACTTGGTCTTCTCTTTGCGTCACCGGCTCGACTTCGTCCCCTCTTCGCGTCACCGGCGTCGCAACTTGGTCCCCTCTTCGCGTCGCCGGCGGCCCGACTTCGCCCCTTCTTTGTGTCGCCGGCGGCCCGACTTCGTCCCCCTCGCGTCTTGGCTAGCGCCCGATCGACTTCACCCCCTATTCGCGTAGTGGCGCACCCAACCCTGAGTGGTGGCTGGCGTCTTCACTTCCTCTTCGTGCCATGGCCGCGCGGTGTCCGACTTTGCTCTCTTGCAAATACCATCAGGCCACCACCTACAACCCTCTCCGTCGTGGCCTCAAGAGCAGTACGTAGGGATGGGAGTAAAGGGAGGAGAGATGCAGAGAAGAAGGAATCAGGTTGAGTTAGACGCGATTGGGGTCAAAAACTTATTTTTTGGGTCAAAAGAAATCTGAAACGTTGATTTGTTTGAACGATCTAGATTTTGAGTATGGTATATACCATATGTCAGAAGATACGGATCCATACTGTGTATGGGCTAACATACCCCCATTCCTTAATTTATTCAAACTTTTTTTTTTTTTTGGAAATTCATCAGTACGCCACATAAACAACAAAGGAAATATACATTCAAGAACCACCCCATGTAACCGAAACCAAGTGAGGTACGAAACCAAGTTTGTACCTCATGGTGCATACACCAAACATGTACTCTTCTACTTGGTGCATGCCTTTATCTAATCAGTATATGTAAAACTGAGGTAGAGTTGAAAGAATTGGCTCACACATATTTTTGAATCCTAGCTTCTTTTTACTTGATCAATGTCAAATATTCTGGGAAAAGGAAGTTAACACATGAAAAAGAGAAGGTTGTTCCTTGTACAAAGAAAGAGTACACAACAGGGGGGGTCCGGTTGGTCGGGTTTAGTATAGATTGGCAATCCAAATTATTTTAGTCGGATTGCACAAATTTCAATCCATAACTAACCAACCAACAAATAATAAAAGCCGTTCAATTTGGGTTTCAACTTTGATGGTCGGGTTTCACAGGTTTCAATTTAAGATATTAACTGTTAAAAAATATAAGTGAAACTAATGATTAAAAAAATACAACAAAAAAAATCAATATACACTAACTAAAAGTAAAATAAAATAAGTTTGAATTAAAAATTTTAAGTATAAGAAAAAGTACAAAATCCGTAACCATATTTTAATCATCGGGTTGCTTAAAATTCAATCCATACCTAACCAACTATAATAAAATCTGTAATTTTTCGGGTCGGATTGGTCGTGTCGGTCGGGTTCCGCGGATTGAACGGATTGGACTTATACACCTAGTATCCAACTCTTAGTCCCAAATCTCAAAAGAACATAGAAAATTTAACTCCTCCACAAAAATCTTGTCCACACATTTAAAAACACAACCTTCTCTCCATTTGAAAAAGAAATAGAAAAAAGAAATAGAGAGCACTCAAACTTCACTCAACCGTTAAATCGCTTGATCAAACGATTCATAACCTCAAATGAATGAGGAAGCTGCATTTCTCTCCCTCTTTAGAGGGGATATATTGTATACACGAATAGGAGGAACGTTGTATTGACACCATTTGGGTGATTTATACAATTAGATAAAACAGGAATAAGCTTTCAACTTCGCCTAGCAAACTACTGACAGTATGCATCAGTAACACTACCAATAACCCCTACAAGAGCATCTGCCCTCATCAAACTTGTGACATCGGTTCGAGTCTCTCAGCACAATCTCTGCTCTGTCACTTTTGAAACAAACTTTGCAAACTCATGGCAGTCCCCACAAACTCTCAAGTTCTTAGCAACACGAATCGGTCTCCCATCCGCTGAGTTCATAACCCCAAACACAATGGCAAGCTTTTCGTTGTGTCCACAAAGCGCCTCTTCCTTCATCCGATCCTCAGCATTAACCATCAATGCGTACCTCTTGCTTGGAACATACTGCTGCTCTTTTTTCATCCTATGCATATGATATCCGCCATAAATTTCTCTCTTTTTGGGGATGTGAGTTGTTACCAGACACAAATACTTGAATTTTTCCTCTGATTTCTATCCAGCTACAACCAGGGGTTTTCATAAGACCACGACCACCTATTCTTTCCCTCAACCGCTTCACCTCTTCCCATTTCTCTGCTTCAGTGTATATATTTGCCAGTAGCACATAAAATCCTGTGTTGTCAGGTTCCAACTCAAAAATCTTCTCAGCAACATTCTCAGCCAGTTTTACATCTCCATAAACCCTACAACCGCAAAGCAATGAACCCCATACGGTGGAGTCTGGCTTGATCGGCATTGATTTAATGAACTTATATGCCTTCTCTAGGCATCCAGCACGGCTGAGCATATCAACAATACAAGCATAGTGCTCCAATTTTGGCTCAAGCTGGTACTTATTTCTCATCATGTTGAAAAAGTACCATCCTTCATGTATTAAGCCTGAGTGACTACAGGCATATAGTACTGCAACAAATGAAACCTCATCAGGTTTCATTCCTTTCCTTCTCATTCGTTTGAGAAGGGATATCGCATCAGTGCCATGCCCATGCATTCCATACCCAGCTATCATGACTGTCCATGTAACAAGGTCCTTTTCATAAATTCTGTCAAAAAGCGCACATGCCAGAATAAGTGAACCACATTTCACATACATGTCCACTAAGGCATTCTCCACTTGGTGTTTTTCTGACAAAACCTGCCCTTATTACATAAGCATGGATCTCTGTACCTCTTTCTAGGCATGAAAGACTTGCCACAGCTGGGAGTAAACATGCCATTGTGATGGCATTGGGCTTAATTAATTCTGTGAGGAATTTCACAGAACAGCTCGAGTGCGTCATTTGGGAATCCATGCTTTGAATAACCTCCAATTAAGGTATTCCATGAAATAATATCCTTGTTTAAAGTGCTGTCAAATATTGACCTAGCTTCTTCCATATTACCACATTTTGCATACATGATCATCAATGCATTTGCTACAGTTGTGTTTTGAACCATACCATTCCTCAATGCATAGTTATGAATATGTTGGCCATCTTTGATTGAGCCTTTGCATGCACAAGCATGTAGAGCACGCACTTGTAATAACAAACTCATCAGGTTTGTAGCCTTCCTATTCCATAGCTAAAAATAAATCAATTGCTCGGTCATAGTACCCTTCTTGTGTATATGCCATAATCATGGTAGTCGAAGACACGACATTTCTTTGCTCCATGCTCTTAAAAATCTGAAATGTGCTATCCACATTTGAACACTTGGTATAAATATCCATTAGTGAATTGCACAGCTGAAGTTCACATATTAATCCAGATTTTATACAGTATGCATGAATTGATCTACCTATTGAGAGATAACCCAGTTCAGCACATGCAGGGAGAACACTGACAACTGTGGCTACATCTATAGCTACTCCTTCTAATAACATATCATTGAATAGCTCAATAGCCGTTCTGGATAATCCATTTGACATACAACTGTTTATAATAGTGTTCCAAGATATCACATCTCTGTTAGGCATTTTGTCGAACAGATTGAGTGCGGTTTCAATTCTTCTCAATTTGGAATAGAACACCACCAGAGCATTTCCAACAGCATTGTGCGACCCGAACCCCAGTTTAATCGCATACCCATGAATCGTCTCACCTTGTTTAGCACTCAGCAGAGCGGCAAGACATTTTAAAATAGAGGTTAAGATGAAGGAGTCGGTCTCAATCCCGAAACCATGCATCTGTTTAAAAAGAAACAGGCTTTCTTTGAAATTCCCCATTTTAACATACCCATTCATCATCAAACTCCGTGTTAGGACATTAGCTTTGTCTGCAATCTCATCAAACACCCTTCTCGCTTCGATCGATCAGGTCACCACATTTCAAATACATGTAAACAAGCTTCTGTCCCAAAACAGTGTCAATTTCAGCCCCAGAACTGGATAACACAAAATGGGTTTTCTTCCCATAATCCAAAGACCTTAATTCACCACAGAGCTGAAGAATTGAGCAGTAAGCATATATCCAACCCAATGCTGGCCGCATCACAACCCGACCTCGCTATGATGTTCATGGCTTCAGTTAGTTTGCCCAACCTGCAGAAATTAAGAATTTCGAGGCAGAGGGGAAGGCTTTTTGGGTGCTTGTGCAATCTAAATTTCCGGTGATTGGTACTTGTTGAAAGAGAGAGATGGAGAGAAGGAGTTGAGTGAAGAACCATTGATGAAGCCATGAGTGAGAGCTCAGAATCTCAGATGGAAGGCTAGCTGGGAATTGAGAAAATGGCAGCATAATAAGAAAAGAAACAAATGCTTCTAGTTTCTACTTCTCTACTTAAGATAACGGGTCAAGATGGGAAACAAAAACAATCCAATACCCGCTAAGCTAACAGAATCCGTTAAGCCTAAAATCATTGACAGATCAACTCACTTACGCCGAAAATCAGAAAGAATTGAAAATGTCACAGAGTTAATAAATACATATAACCGTATTAATATTCATACTAATTGAGAAACTATTCAAACTAACTGGGGGTGGCTTGTGCTCCGCCCGAGCACATGTATGGTCATTTACCATGATTATTATTATTATTATAAGGTAATAGGCATAACCAAATACCAATTAATTTACTAATCATTATTGGCAGAATTAAATTCTACAAGCAAACATTTTGGACAAAAGAAAACATATGGCCTATGTTTAATTCAAAACTTGACAAGAAATGATAATCTTCTTGTCTTTTAGCAAACAAAATAATCGCGCAAATGCTCAATTTTTTTCATAAACTTGATGGACGGATTTCATTAGAGGGGCAATATCATATCCCTTAAAAAACTAATTGCTCGAAAATTAGTTTTTGAGACAAAATAGGGGTCAGATTGCCCCAGTTAGTTATTATATTAATGAAGTAATGGTAATTCTTATTTTTGCATAGTAAAAAGAATTCTAACATATACATCGTTGAAATTGGTTTACAACTGACAAAATGGCATTGGTACCCAACTTCATCTTAGTGCCTTCTTATGTTGAAGCTGAAAGATGATACTTCAAGGGGTATGACTGTATGAGATGGTTGGGCACTTGGCAGCAGATCCATGCCGTACACATATTTCATCTATCAACTGAACTCTGTATCAAAGAAAAATATGGATAAGCATGAGACACATCAAAGGTTGCAATTACTCATTATATTAAAACAAGTTGATTAATTAATATTGGAGAGAGTTTGGAATTACTCATTATATTAAAACAAGGTGATCGACGAACCTCCCCCTCATCTCTCCCCAACCCCCACGAGTATTTTTCTCACCTCCGATGTAACCCTAGAATTGGTACGCCGTCTCTACTCGACCCTAGAATTGGTTATGGTAAAGGATAGCTCAAAAATATATGAGATATGAAAATGAGCTGCTACAATTAAGACACTGGCAAAGCTATAACATGTAGCATTATATCTGAATGAATTCTGCAGAATAAGAAAATGTGAATCACAGTTTCCACCTCTATACTAAGCAAATTACAGTAATAATTGCAAAATTTAAAGTAAACCGAGTCTCCGGTAATCAACGATTGCATATTCAGGATGCCATATGGGAAAACTATATGCAAATTCTTATAAATTCATCAATTAATTAACTAATTAATCAAAAGTTAGTCTTGAAAACCCGTCTTTTCCTAAATTGCATTTCGGAGTTCTGCCGACGCCCTCATGCACCGAGAACGACGCGGCCCTGTTCCGGCACGCCATCTCGTGCGGCGGCACCCACGTCCCCGTCCCCAGCTCCCCCGCTACGTCGTCGTCGTCATCGTCCACCTCCCACTCCCTCGCCCCCACGCTGCTCTTGTACTCCTTGCCGAGTATCTTCGACCAGTCCGGTATGTTCACCGGCAGCGATGTCGGGCCGCGTCGTGGGGGTTGGGGAGAGATGAGGGGGAGGTTCATCAATCACCTTGAACTTTGGAGGGCGAGGCGACGCGGAGGAGTTGGGTTCCCGGTGGAGCGCAGGAGCTTCTCCTCCTCTTCTCTTCTCAATCTCCAGCGCCTTTCTCTCTTTTTTCCTCTCAAAACCGGAGGAGAAAGATGGGGTCACGTGAGAGAGAGGAGAAATTAGTGGATTGATCTCGTGCGTTGATCGATAACTTGATCAACGGCCGTGATATCGTGTTGTGATGGGTTACCAAATGGAGTGGTCGCCGGATCCCTCCTCAATTTGAAATTTTGTAATTGATATGCAATCTTTTTGAACCTGCTATTCAACCAAGGGAATTCCTCAACCAAGCCACTGTATGTACAAACCGCATATATAATCAAGAGAAATTATACTTATCTCCCTTAAATACACCCCTTATTTGCACCCTATCATTATTCTTTCTTTCTCTCTCTTTACTTCATCATTTCTCCATTAATACCACCACACCACCACCACCACCACCACTACCTCCGTCCACCGCCGCCGCCTCCAGCCGCACCTCCGCCCTCACCCCCGATCACACCTCAATTGCCCATATCTTTGATACACATTTAGTTATTTGTATAAACAATATTAGTGGTTAGTATAAACATTTTTGCGTGTTAGTATAAACACTTTTACTGTTATAATATAGAAAATGCAAAATTATATTGGGGTGCGGTTAAGGAGGATTTTTAAGGGGTGCAGTTATAAACTCCCAATTTAAAATACAGAGAGAAGGAAACCATAATTACTATCGCAATTGAAAGAGAAGGGGATAGACTCTTTTTTAAGCTTAATGTGCTCCCTCCATGTGAGACCTTGTGACAAAAGGGTAATGATCAATAGAACTATCGACACAATTTTCATAAGTGGAATAAATCAAACATTAAATTGGTATTTTTGTAATCAAATAAAGGAATCCGGTTTCCTTCATTTCGATTATTTGTTCGAAATGTTCTGCCTTTAAAGGTACAAACTCACTAACAGACTTCAAGCATTTCACAGAGGAATCAAGACAACTTCATTTTGCACTTAGTGAATTTTTTTTATATATATATATGGGGTCAAGCATTCTAAGTTCCAACTTTAGCTCTTCTAATATCCACGGAGACGGCCTCTCCGGATCAAACTGAATGAATTCTGAGCAGAAAATTGCACCTCAAAATTCAAGTCCATCCTTCATGATTCCTTCTGCTTTTAAATAAAAGAACGTCAGAAACACACTTTCTTTCTACTTTGTGCTTTTTCAAAAAACCAATGATTATGAGGTACAAGACTTCCAAGTTCAATTGTTATTGCTCTTCCATTTTTCGGCTAATTGCAGAAGGTGGATATCTATCAAATAATATGAACATAAAGGGTTGCATTGAAGAGAGACGTTCTTTTTCTTTTTATTTTTCTGCCTATTTTCTTTGCTTCTCATGCATATTTGTCTCTCCTAAAGACTAAATGAAAAACCAATAATTTAACAATATATTCTCTGCCTCTCTTTTCTTTGAGATGCATCCTCTACCTCTCTTACGGCGGAGAAAGAGAAGAGAGGAAGAGGATTCTCTCAAAGGAATCGTACGACCGTCCGTCTAAAATGCTGATAAGAGAACTTGGCTCTACCTCTTCAATTTCATTCCTCCTCTTCCCATGGATCCACTGCGATCACATCTTTGCAGCTATTTCTTTTGAGAAACATTCTACGTCCATTGAAAAACCGTCCATACATTCATAGACATACGAAATGTAACAGATACGTACATCCTGAAATGTAACAATTATATCCCAAAATGTAACATATGAATGCTATGAATGATTTTTCTATAGACGCTAGGTATTACTCATTTCTTTTCTATTAGCAACTTCATGTTCTGATTTATAAATTCGATTTTGTCAAACTTTTTATTGTATATATAATGACTTGCATAAATAAAAAAAAAAAGCCTTCAATTTCTTCATTTAACAAACTAAAAAAAAAAAATAATTACTCCAATGTTCTCGCTCTATCTAACGGTTTGTTCTTGTTCCTTGATAATTCTAAACGAACGGCATAATAAATATTGGTTCTGCATTCAGCCGGTTAAATTGCCTCCGCAACCGAGCATCGATATTTTGATTTTCCGTTGACAACTGTGAATTGCGGTGTGATCATCGGAGCACCCCTACTATCTATATTTGTATTTCCACATACAATCAAATGCTAGACTTTCCACTCAAAATATAACAAACACCCGTTGCTTTCACTTTTGTGAGAATATTTTTAGTGATCATCTTCTCGTGCTTTTTCTCTCCTTTATCTTGCAATCTCATTCGAGAATCCAATTCCCGTTTACCATTGGCAGCCATCATGTACTACAGAAACGGCACTCGGCCCTGCCTGCATCTATATATATAGTTCTGCAAGTTTAAAGTTGATTCATATCTAGCAAGCAGGCATATAAAATATTTGGTTGAAGAATTGGTCTATAAATGGCACTAAGACGAATAGTAAAGGAGCTCAAAGATTTGCAAAGAGATCCTCCAACTTCATGCAGTGCAGGTAAATAATTGAGATGTATATGCAGGCAGTGAAAAACATTTTTTTTTTTTCTTTTAGTTAAGTTTCAACATACATATGATATGCTGACCCTAAGATATTTTCATTTGCAAAGATATGGTATCTCTCCGCTTGAACTATCAGAAGGGAGATGATCTTCTTCATCTTCTTCTCCTTTTTTTCTTCTGTTCTTGTTGCAAAAGCAGAGTAATTTGATATTCATATACCAACTTTTTAGTTTGGTTTCAAAGGAGTTCTAACAATTATGGTACTCTCAAGTTTCAATTATAAATTGTGCCTCAACTTTGTTTATGTAACTAACCAGATTTTTTTCCTAAATGAGAGTGGATACATCATACATAACATATTGTTTTCTTCCAAATTGCCAAGATAAAGTGGACAATATCTTGTTTAATTACTCGGGAAAAAAAATATTATATTATATCAACTGTAAATTAGTTGTAAATTAACGTTTACCGGATTTTCTATTTATGTGTTTGTATTTAATTTATGCTTCTAGACAAAAATATATATATATATATATATATATATATAAAAAGCATTAAAGGATCAATTGTGAGTTTGGAAATATGAACTGAAATTGACCGGACGACATTTAACGTGGTGATTAATAATTATTTTTTTTATCGTTTTATTAATGATATTTCAGGTCCCATAGCAGAAGATATGTTCCACTGGCAAGCAACCATAATTGGACCCAATGACAGCCCCTACTCAGGTGGTGTTTTCCTTGTTAACATCCATTTCCCTCCTGATTACCCCTTCAAACCCCCCAAGGTATACATACATAATTAAGCATATATAACCCATGATTACATAACATATCATTCTTTTTTTGCATAATGTTATGCATCTTTTTTCTTTTCCTTTTTTTTTTTGGAATTTTAGAATGTAATTAATATTTAATTAATACATGTGATTTATTGTTGTGTGACATATTTAGGTGGGGTTTAAGACGAAGGTGTTCCATCCAAACATTAACAGCAATGGCAACATCTGCTTGGATATCCTCAAGGATCAATGGAGCCCTGCTCTTACCATCTCCAAGGTTAATATATCCCCTGTTTATGCTGAGATAACTAATGAATCAATTTCTTAGTTTTTATTTCGTTTGAAGTACTACATAATTTAGTGTCTCTTCTTGTGTATTTATGTTTAGGTGTTGCTGTCGATTTGCTCACTGCTTACTGATCCAAACCCCGACGATCCCCTCGTGCCTGAGATCGCTCACATGTGCAAAACCGACCGCTACCGGTACGAGTCGACTGCCCGGAGCTGGACTCAGAAATATGCCATGGGATGATAATACACTCACAGATCTACTAGTTACAAGATTGCATTTAATGAAATAAAGATTGTGTTGTGAATCAGCAATATTAATAAGAAGTATTGGTGAGAGTTGATATATTTTTTTTTCAGGGGATGATACTTGAAAAATACAATTTTTTTTTTTTATAATCCTTGTATTCCGGACTTATATATCAGAAAAATATAATTTAATTTCCTCCAAATCAATTAGAGTTGTTCTTCTATCGACAACCATTTTTTTTAATTGAGCGATTCAAATTTCACAGATCAAGTATCTCTCTTCACTTAGAGTCCGTTTGGCACTTCAAATTTGAAATAGAATAGTCTATTCTAATTGAAATCGGGTGCCAAACACATAATACACTAAATAGAATAGCTTCTAAGATAGCTAATCCGCTATTTAGGCTAACTCATGGAATGGCGGAATAGCTATTCATCCCATTTCCTGAATAGCAAATTAAGTACCCACCTCCCCATCTCTTTCTAGAATAATAGGGTCAACCGAGTTTAATGGTGAATGTTGCTATATTTTAGTAATTTGATATTGCATCGTTATTGTTGTATTATTTGGTTATGGAATCATGAAAACTCTCTTTCAATTTGATATTATTATGTTTATTAGGTTTAATTTTCATGTTCTTCTGTGTGTGGACCAGTAAATCCTAAAATTTGCATAGTAATTTTTGTTGGACAGATTAAATATTTCCCATTATCTGAATTTATTTGATGTAATGCAAGAATCTATCAAATTTCACAGATCAAATATGCTTGGAACAAAAATTGCTTTCATCAATTGAGTTTATTCTGTAGCCATGCACCAATATCGACCATTAACATTCATACAAAGTTATACAACCTCCGTCCACAATTAAATGAATTTATATTCTTTACAACTTGTCCCCAATTAATACTCTGATCAGAATGGATTCTTGTAAGATTTCAATAGAATTCAATGGAATTGATTTTAATTGAGTTGATTTGGAATTGAATTCCTGTGATCAAAATAAACAACGAATCAAGCAGAATTCAATCTCAATCACTTCCAAAAAGTTCTTCATCTTTTCTCTATTTACCGTAGCTGCCACTAATCTAGGGTTTGGTTTCTTTGGACAGTATAAGGAAATGGGTAAAATAATGACCAGCACACGATAAGAATCCAAGATGGGAGATAGCAGATGAGCATTTATCGGAAGAAATACACTTACCTTTCTTGTTGCATTCACCACGCAAGCACGAAGGGAGAGGGAAGACCAACACGAAGGAGGGAGAGGTTAGTTCTGTCTGCTCAATGCTGTCCATACAAATCGCGTCAAATACCATCGATTGGGGAGGAATTCCTAGCGCGATTTCGGCTCTTCCAAATCACATCGATTGAAATCTTTTTTTTCTTTCTTAATCGTTCCGATCACAAAACAGACAAGAATTCTATTTCTAATTCTCGTTTCATCGAGTGAGAAATCATTCCGATCACAGTGTTATATGAACTTTACCGATTCGATATTATTTTTCTATTCGTCTCTTGTTTCTCCAATATTATGATTACCCTTTTATCTATACTATTTAATTGGAACATTTATTATGTAATGATTACAAATTGAGAGCATAAAAGTAATTTTACTTTTTCACTAATTTCTTTAACTTTTCCTAAAAATTCATTTATTCATGAACAGAGGTTGTACTTTGTCAGTGAAAGAATAGAATCTTATGAATGACAACTTTTTTTTTTTGGAATAAAAATGAACATATGAAATTTTGAGAATAAAATATATTTCCCTTTTTCCAATTGCTACAATCGCTAAAAATATAACAATACAATTTGTTATGTAATGTACGTTGCATAAAAATGTAAGAAAAATCATATTAGTCTACGAGCTTACATTCTAAATTATAATTTAATATTTCTCATAATAAATAAATAAATAAACAAACTAAAACATGTCCTCCAAGGACTTTCAGAAAAGAGAAACATCTTGCATCCATTGAAAAACTGTTCATACGTCATAGACACGTCTTGAAATATAACATATACATCTTGAAATGTAACAGATACGTCTTAAAATATAACAGTATTGGAAAAAAAAACTGTTCATACGTCTATAGATATGTATGAAATATAACTGATACATCTTAAAATGTAATAGTTATATCCCAAAATATAATTATGAATGGTTTTCCTGTAGACGCCAGAGGAAAAAGATGAATCGTTGAATCTGTGAATCCTATGAAAAGTAAAGGAAGTAAAGTAATAATAATCTATAGTTACCAACAACGATCAGTCCCACTTGGCGTGCCTATATTCCACGGATCCCCAAAAAAACAGTTGCAAGTTGCAACCCGTTGAATTACGAAAGCAAACGGAACTGATTCCAGTTCCAGCTGGCGGAGACCGCAGCGGGGCAAGTCGTGAGTGATGGGCGACGGAGAGTACTACCGCCTGCTTCCGGGCGGCAGCGGGGAGATCGGCGACTCCCTAGCTGCGCAGGTGCAGGCGCAGGCGACGCGAGCACAAAAGGATGCCGGTGTTCGGAGACGACCTCGCCTTGCGTCCCTGGATGCGTTCCGTGGCCTCTCCATCGCTGTTCGTTTACCCTTCTCTGTCTCTTTTTCTCACACACACACACGCACACAGAGAACTGGCTATCTGTATCTGGCATGGACACACCGCCACACCACTGGCAATTGGGATAGCCGGTTAGGAGAACGGGAACTGATCTTTTTTTCTGTTCAGAAAGGGAAAGAATTAGCAATTAATGACTTGCGTTCTCACTTATTATTAGTGATTTAGCAACCGATGGCAGTGTTGAACTATACATGTTGTTATGCCTAACATTTTAATATGAGGTGGGATCTAATAACCATGGGCATTGGTGCCATGGTGACCATTTTTTTATTTAAGCATAAATTAAAAAATCTAAACCGTTAGATGTATTCTATATTATCTTAATAACATATACATAAAAATGGTAAAGTTTTAACATTGTTTCGATAGTCATCAAGAGAGGAGAAAAAATCATAAAAAGTTGAACCGTTGATTTTTGTTAATGCTTGATGCACATGTAAATAAAATCAAAATGATATAATTTTTTTGTATACACATAAAATATAATATATACAACATATTAGTTTTGTTATTTAAGATTTAATTTCACAGTCACCGATCGGTCACCAAAAACATGGTTATTTGATCCCTCCTCTTTTAATATAAGCCTCTCGGTGTCTCTATGTCAAATTGTCAATGCTCGAATGGTTACTTAAATGACTATCCAATTTTAGCAATTTTGTTCATGAACTTTCTTTTTTTTTTTTGATAAGGAATTTGATCAACCGCTTTCATTTCATTGACTAAAAAGAATGTTGGCCAACCTGGTAATTTTGTAGCCAATAGATAATCAAATGATTTTTTTTTTTTTTGGTGCAGCTTATGATATTCGTAGATTATGCGGGATCTATTCTGCCAGTTGTCACCCACTCGCCATGGAATGGCCTGCGCCTGGCTGATTATGTCATGCCCTTTTTCCTCTTTATTGCTGGAGTCTCTCTTTCTCTTGTATACAAGGTGTCAAATTTGGTTTCACTCGGATGTTATTTTGACAATGTTTTTGGAGATGGTGAAATTAACCTTTGTTTTCTTGTGTTCTTCAGAGAATACCGGATAAGACGGAGGCGACTCAGAAGGCATTGTTGCGAGCAATTAAGCTTGTTTTTCTTGGCATTCTGCTTCAAGGTACTTGTTTTAGTTAATACTGATGTTGCACTGCGGTAATGACAATGACCTGATATGGTATTACCCAGAACTGTTGGTCTTGAATTTTGTATCCATAGTGTGTGCGAGATAGAGAGCCTTTGTGTGAATGAAAAAATGATATATGCACAGTATAGACTCTCCCTTGCCCTCCCTCCCTTAAGAGGAAGCGTCTATGTAAGTAAAATATTGATTCATAGAATTAACTTTGAGGGCAGTCATGGTGGGAGAGAGGTACGAAATGGTACTTAGTAGTAGGTACCTTTGACATTTTTGCCCCAGCTGAAGATATTTCAGGTGATTTACCTAAATGGAGTCTCAACTCTGGCATTTTGTTGTTATAATATTTATCCATTACTAATGCTTGCATATCAGGTGGTTATTTACATGGATTGAATGATTTGACCTATGGTGTCGACCTTACGAAAATACGCTGGTTTGGAATTCTTCAGGTACTATGAATATTTTTTCAAATTCCGTTACTGTACAACATTTTTAATTATTTGATTTATTTTTGACATGTACTATTTCTGGTATTAGGTCATTTGATTATTTCCTCTTACTTAATATGTTTTCTATTTATCAAGAGGATAGCTATTGGATATATCATGGCTGCTTTATGTGAAATTTGGCTGTCACCGAGTGAAATAACAGCAGATTCAGGAATTCGGTTCCAGAAGAAGTACTGTTATCATTGGTAATAATTAAATATGCTTAAAATGCTTGTCTTCTCACTTAATTTTATAGTATTTTGTGCTACTATTGATTTGTAATCAATTTTTTCAGCAGATGAAAATTAATATTGATTAAAAGTTGATGCCTTATTAATTGGCAGTGTTGTTATTCCACTGGAAAACTACAAATATGAGGCATACTTTCGTCAGATATTAGAAATAACATCATGACCAATTTATAAACAACATTTTTGTCCTCCAAAGACTTATTATAAAGATTCCAACTTTTTATACCTCTCTTTTTTTATACTAAAGAGGGAGAAAACAAAGGTGCCTCAACTGTTTTCATAGAAACCTGGAAACGAAGGGAATAGATGAAATTATGATGAAATGTAAGAGTTATTGAGATGTTAGTAGTTTTTTAGGGTTAGACAACAAATGTAATTTAAAATTTCATTGTGGCACACCAATACTTCTTTTCTTTTCTTTTTTTTTTTTTATTTGCTTATAGGGCCGTAATATTGCTTCTCTGTGGAACATACTTGGGGCTTTTGTACGGATTGTATGTACCAGATTGGCAATTCAAAGTAGAGAAATCATCTGGGGGTACAATAAGTAATTCCACTTATGTAGTTGAAACGGTACATCCATTTAACCTTTTTAAAATAGATAACTAAAACTTTTATCTGGCAGTTTCTGATTATGTTTGAAGCACCAGGCATATATTGCTTAACTGTTTCCTGTTCTATGTACTGTAAAAGTTGTCCAAATCCATGTTGCTTTCTTGAAATCTTTTTGTCTTTGAGAATTAGTTTGAGAAGAAAGGTTGTCTGGCATCGAAACTAGAAGTTGAATGCAAGGGAAAATCTTTGTTATTTAAACCTGGGTGTAAAATTTTAAGATTTTCTTAAGGCAGGAATGAGATTTTCATGTTGAGCTGATATACTTGTTTTATTTTTTACTTTTCTTTTCTTTAGGTGAAATGTGGTGTTAGGGGTAATGTGGGCCCTGCATGTAATGCTGCCGGATTAATCGACAGATCTATTCTAGGGATAGACCACCTCTACAAGAAACCAGTCTATAGAAACTTGAAAGAATGTCAGAACTCAGAAAGTGCCCCTTCCTGGTGCCTAGCTCCATTTGATCCTGAGGGAATCTTGGGGTACACTTCTTATTTTAATATCCAGTTATTTAAAACCTTTTCCACCTTTATATATCTGTTAACCTTAAAAAAATCGATGCCAATGATTTAACATGCAAATAAACCTTAACTTTAAATATTTGTGTTTGTTGTGGTACACGTGCTTAAGATATCTTGTACCAATATTAGATGGCCAACATTCCAATTCCAACCTTTGGTACATTTAGAATGTGTTCGATGATGCAATTTTGAACTAGGAAACCTTGGTCTTCGGATGTTTTAATTATGGAGTGTTCAAATTTTAGTAGCAACCCATGGTTTTAAAACATGAGGCACAAACTTCAATAGAAGTATAGAGGAAAAGTAACCCCAAAATTAAGTTTTGAAAAATTTAAGTCCGACTAGATTTTTTTCTGGCTTCCCGCATTTGGAATACCACTTGCCATAGTCATACTTTTGGTAAGCTGCTGAAAATTACAGAAACAGATGGGTCTACTATTTTACATCTTGCTTTCCTCTTCTATATAGAACTACACATTTCCATATGTCAACTCTTTTCATTCTTGTAGCTCTTTGATGGCTGCTGTTACTTGTATAATTGGACTGCAATATGGTCATGTGCTTGTTCATTTTGAGGTAATATGGATACCCAGTAATACCAGCTACACTTCACGGAATCTTTTGACTGCAGGCCAGTATATTTCAGTCTAACAGAACTTCTAACTGATGGAACATTCTCTTTGTATACATAAATCATAGAGGCAATGATACAATTAGTCAATAGTCATGGCTCATAACAGTACAGTGGTGCACTACAAAGTGCTTCAAGATTAAAATTTATTGTTATTTGAAATTTTGTTCATTTGGTTTTGTCTAGGGACACAAAGACCGCCTCTTGAAAATGCTTTGGCTTTCTTTTCCTATTCTTGCATCTGGCTTGCTTCTAGCATCTATAGGTATATAAAGAAAAAAAAAAGGTTTGTTTGTAAATTGCAACATATAGTTCTTACATTTGCAATGAATACCCTGCATTTTGTTATCCTACCCTATTTACATATCTTGATCTGTTATAGAGCTTTCCGCATGTAATGTTCTTACCATTAAAAAGCTTCAAATTCCTTAAATAGACTGTATTACCATTTGAGGAGCTTATTGCAAGCCAACAGACGTTAGACCCTAAGAAATATTGTTTGATTTGGAGAAAGTAATCTTAGACTCCATTGTTTAAGTTCTAATAGTTTCTTGTTTTTAAAAAGGTACTTAAAAAGCATATCTGTTTGGGGTTTGCCTCTATTTTCTCTGTTCATGGTAACATTTTTCTTTCTTCAATGCTAGGTATCCCTCTTAACAAATCCTTGTACACAACCAGCTATACATTAGTTACTACAGCTACAGCTGGGTTCAGCTTTTGTATCATGTACTTTATTGTGAGTTATAACCCAATTTACACTTTTTTTAATTTATTTAGTCAGACTTTTCCCATTCAGTTTTGTACTTAATTGTCTTCTGCTATATGTTCTCCAAAATGAGATCTCAAATTAGGCTAGTTGAGCCTTTGATTTCCTTACGTCCTGCAACCTCGATCAGACATTCAATTATACCTCAGTTACTATCTGGTCATGCAATAAATATACTTTATTAACAATTTAATATGGAATTTTATATGATATTTAATTTTTTCTTGGTATTTTGAATAGGTTGATGTGTATAGACAAAGGTGGGCAGGTTATGTGTTTGAGTTGATCGGGAGGCATTCACTTAGCATATTCGTACTAATACCATCTAACGTAGCTATAATTATAATTCAAGGGTTCTATTGGAAGCAACCGAATAACAATATTGTAAGCCTACTACTATCTACATTGTTTTACCAATTTAACAACTTAATTTCTGCATACTATTATTATCATTATGATTTTTTTTTCCTGAGCATTGTTCTTTTTATATTGGCTATCAAATAATTCAGCTGAGTGACTAAGATAGTGATTGTTTTTTTTAAGTTCTGGTGGTCCAGAGTCGAATTTGGTTTGGATCATTTAGGTTTGAAGTCACAGTTCCAATCTAGGTAATCAATCAAGTATCGGTCAACTCAGGTTGGGTCAATTGAGGTTTCATTACTTTGGTTACAGGTTGGCAGGTCAACTGGATTCAATTTCAAGTTTGCTTTCTTACATGCCAATTGGGTTCGCGTGACTGATATGTTTATGAGAACTGGGTTCTGATAGTTTTTATATTTGACAAAAAATGGTGAATTTATATTTTGTATTTGGGGCTTGGATAACAGTGTTTACAGTTAGGTTGCTTCTGTTTAAGTTGTTGTAGTCAGATGGTTCAGTTTAGGTTGTCCTCAAATAAGAATCACACATAATCTGGTGATATTAGGTTAACACCAGCATATCTTAGATCCGTTAATTTCCGATCCCTGGTCATTCTTGGTTTGCTTCATTCAAACTTTTGGTTGTTTTTAGGTTCTGCATCCTGTGGATTTGTGTTGCCATAAATTAATCTCGAGTAATATGGGTTTTGGGTCATTTTGTGTTCAGATTGTTTGAGCTCTGGGTGTGGTTCAGGACTGGTCAGACTGATCAATTTGACATTTCTGTCGTATTAGATCAAGTTCATATCTGTGTTGGATTTGACAGCATTTGTACAGTAGAGCCATGGTCTGGCACCTCTTACATAGCATACCAATTACATAAAAATTAAAAGATAAGAATCAGAATGGATTAAAAGAAGGAATAATAACAACAACAATTGAAAGCTGTAATGTATGAAAACAGCAGATATAAGTCATGAATAGCTGTCGTCAATTCTAATGCATCACTGAAACCTGTTGAATTTTGCATCCGTGTCATTGAAAGTCCGGTATTGTGTTGGATTTATTATCATTCCAGACAAAGCGGTTTGTAATCCTAAATCATTGATTGCTCAAATTTTTGTGAACTCCCAGGTTCACTGGATTATCTCTTCAGTGGTACACAAGTGAAGAAGCTTATATTGATTATCTCCATTAGCGAATTGGCTACAGCCGCAGCATGCACAGGTACACTTTAAGCATTGTGATCCTTGATATTGCCAATACTAATTACTTGCTGACAATGCAGTTATTAAGAAATAAATGATCCCAATAAGAAAAGTAAACTGTATATCAGTCAGGCAAAATTGTGGCTGATCCCATCTTATTACTGTGCAAATTTCTGACTTCTCTATTTAACATAGGTCCGTGAGTGAATGGGTGCCTTCATGTTGCTTAATAGTAGGGATCAGGGAAGACCCTGATCTAGTGGATCCCAATTACCACATCTGCACATGGTCTTAATAATGCCAATTAGAAGGTGTGCATTAGATTCACAATTAATGGAAATCTATCTCTTTCTTTTTTTTAGACTGTATGACAAGGGAGTTTTTTTTTGAGCAAAATAAGGATCAGGTGTATGACAAAGGAGTTGCCATCTTATTTCTCCCAATTTATGTACTTGGCAACATTTTGTCAAGTGATTTAATTAGTCCGAGCCTCTTAGTATGATAAATTGCATGTTTTCTCCATCTTCTGGCGTTTTCTTTTTAAGCTTATTAGCATCAGATTAGTAACTATTTCACATTGTTATTCCATATTTTGATAAGTAGATAGCTACTTGATATTATTTGATTTGGATCTGTTATTTCTATCTACTAACCCAGCCCAAGGTACAATCTCTACTCATTGGATTAGTCACTAATCTTGCTCACTAATAGCTTTTGCGTACTTAACATGCTAGTGAATTTCGACAGGGATACATTTTAAATGTGTTTTCCTTAATTTCTGTATGCCTACGGTTCAATAATTCTTTTTAGTTTTTTCATGAACCTCAAAGATGTGAGGTAAACATCTTCCTTGAACAATTTTAGAAGTTCGTAATTATGCATTTCAATTCAAATTAATGGAGCTTCGACTCACATGCGAGAAGCAAAAGTTTGCCTGGAAGATCTAGTAGGACATGTTCGGCTCCCCTCAGTTTTTATTGGGCAGCTACTGTTTATGTAGGAAAAAACAAATTCACTCTCACAGAATTTTCAATTTCCCACATAAACAGTGGTTTCCCGATGGGAACTGAGGGGAGCCGAACAGGCCCGCAGTGAATTCGTAATACCATATGAGCATAGAAGTAACGTCCAAAAAAGTAAAAAAAAAAAAAAAAAAAAAGAATTTTACTTCAATACTTCCACCAAAAAAATTTTATTTTCGATCTGACAACTACAAATGAATATTACCCATTACGAGATTCATCTGTAACTGATAAAATTATTTGGATACGAACATAGAAGCAACGTCCAAAAGAAATTGTCCAAAAAACCGGTCGTACCGTACGTTACGTATATGCTGGATTTTACAATGCCATTCCATTATCCTTTCATCTTATTGGCGATTGGCCTGTGTCTACTGTCTATGCTATGCTACAGGAGATGAACAGTGAACAGCACTTGGCCTATTTAGGGATGTAATGTAAGCGCACCATCTCACTTCTCAGTTCTCCAGTTTAAAACTGGAAATGGCAAGTTTTTTTTATTCAAATTTGAACCTATATATGTTTATTGTAAACTGAAGTTAAATAAACATAGATTATATATCCAAAATTAACTAATATCCAATCATATCTTTTGACACATCGAGTTTGTAGAAATTAAAAAAAAAAGAGAGAGATGTGATTTAAATTTTCAAATGATGAACAAAACAAAATGGATGTGAATATGTGATCAGAATTTTTATTCCATCTTATTTGTTTTTGCTTTGGCATCGAGTTTGGAAAAAAAAAAATAAAAAGGGTATGTAATTGGATTTTCTGATGACCTTCAGGTTACAATAATCATAGGTTCAAATTGAATAAAAAAACTCTAACAGTATTTAATTAACATTTGATTTGAGATTTTTCAGGTACCCATACATAAAAAAGAAAAAGACTCTAGTAAACTTGTCAAATTGGTTTACCTTATATTTTTCACTTACAGTATCTGAAATTAAATAAACATAAATTATTTAGTTGTAAAAATTGCCACTCGCCAGACTTTTTTTCATAAATATGCATCATAGAATGCAGTTAAAGTTGTGGTGTACATCCAATCCTTGTGATTCATTTTCTAAATGCTTACTCCTAATAAAAAGAGATTGAATTTTTTTTTTATATGAAAGTTCAATCTTTCCAAAGAAGAAACCTCATATATTGATTGTTTATTTAGATTTATCACTACCGTTGACGTACATTAATGTCCCGACCCATTAAAAATTAAAGGCTCTTATTAGTTTCCTCACAGGGATGAGCTTTCGGCCCTTTATTATAAAATATAATAATGTCATTCCAAAGCAATGCGTGAGCTTTGCACTAGTAGAAAAAAATAAATCAAATTACAAGATGAAATGTGCTGCCTATAGAAGTTTGATGCACATTCAAAAGTGAAAATATATTATAAATTGGACCAGGATATATATATAATATATAATCATGTCTGCACAAGAAAAAAATTTGAAAAAAAAAGTCTTTTTCCGAAGATATAAAGAACTAAACATTGAACTATTTCGTTTTTATTCTTGTGTTACATTAAAAATATATATCAATCCATTTCTTCTAGAACTGGAGGAAATGTTCAAATTTTTAAAAGCCCATTGGTTTGACCATCCGTACAGCTTCCTTCATACGAATCATACCTGTACATAAATGTGTCATGAGACTTTCTTTTTTGAGAGGAGTCATGAGACCTTTTTTTTTTTTGAGCAATAACCCGTAGGTAAGTCATGAGACTCACTCCATGACATCCAGTATAAAAGTACGTTCAAATCTAATGCCAACATCGCTACAAAAGGGGCTCAACTTTAAGGGCGTGTTCGCTATTATAATTTTGGATGATTTTGATAAAACCACGACTCTAGCATGCAGAGCTCTAAACACAGCAAGCCACAGAAAATTGAACTCGGACCAAATTTTTTAAAAACCTGGTTTTGGACTCCTTTTTGTATGTAATTTCCTTGATTCTTGTGCAAAAGTGTCTAAAAATCAAACAAAACCAGGTTTTACAAATGAGCACCGAACAACTCCAAATCAAAAGAAATTATGACCAGGGCTTGCTAAGGTAAAACCGTGAAACCGAACACCCCTAAAAGCCTTTAATCCCAAATTCTCCTTGGCAGATAATTGGCTACAGCAAAATACGCACTATCTAGTCTATCTGCCATCAATGTATTTATTTTTATGTGGGTCATGTCATGCATAAAAAAAAGTAGAAACTAATTTTGTGTCTATCACTAAAAAAAAAACTTAATACTATCTCTCTTTGAAATAATTATCGAAACTATCCCTATTTTACCTGTGGTCACAGTCACAATTCAAAGTGACGGCAGCAGTCAGAAGTATCGGCTGAATGCAACGGTCAGACAAACCTCTAACCAATTTTTACACAAATTATTCTGAGCTGACCGCTGCAGTCACTTTGACTTATGACCGTGGCCGCCGATAAAATAAGGATAGTTTCGAGATTTGTTTGAAAAGAAAGATAGTATTAAGATTTTTTTTTTTTTTGGGATAAACAAAATTTTTTTGAAAAAAAGTATACAAAAGGAACCCTTCAAACTCATAAAATTACATGTTAGCAACGACAACACGTAAATGGGAAACAGGGGCGGAGGAAGGGGTGGACACGGGCGTGCTAAGCACCCCCCATTATTTTATCAATTATTGGGAAAGATAAAATTTTTCAGTGTAATTTAATCTGTAATTTCAATTTGGGCCCCCCCCCCATGAATGATTGATGTGTTGTTTTATATCGCTAAACATCTCTATGACGCAACTCTGGCTCCGCCCCTGAACGGAAACTTGTCAAACTTGAGAAATTACCATAAAAGGAAATGGAAACTTTGCAAAAGGCAACGGGGACCGCTTCAAATCAAAACAAAAAATTAGAATCTAAATGACAACGTCATTAAGACATTACGCATCAACAGCACTATCACAGAATTTATTCTGTGAAATATCTAGCCGTATCAAATCAACGTATCATGTAAATCTTTTATTGGAGAGATGCCCATAATATGTCTCTCTGTGAGCCACTATTTTTTTTATTCTACTTCTTTTTTTATTGTCTTCTTAATTTTTCTCTTTTTTTTTCAAATACTCTTTATCTGTTTTTTCTTTATTTTTTTTTAAAAAAGGGATGTCTTATAAATTACCTGAACATAGATTTTACTCCAATTCCAGTAAACATACAATAATTTGTAGCAAAAAAAAACATATAATACCTAAATAGTTGAAAAACTTTAGTACCAACATCTAGAATCTAATAAATAATATAATAATAAAAGAAGAAGAAGAAGAAGAGTGAACATAACGATTAAAACCTAGATGTCCCCTAGTAGTTTAGCCTCTAGGAACAAAACTTTCACTACTTTCCATATATGTACAAGCATATATAGCCTTCACCTAAACAAGTGGCCTCCTAAATATATAGAGAGAAGAAAGAAGAAGATAGAGAGATATAGAACATATATATAACATAAACAAGGATAACAAACAAAAAGCAAACAAAACTAGATTTGATGCCTCTTTCAGTATGGAGCAGATAGGGTTCTTTGGAGCACATTCTTATTCCGGGTTGCTGCTGCTGGTGCCTGAGCTTTCATTTCCTTCAACAGCTACAACATTTTTTTTACAGTTGAATCCCCCAAATTGTTATAATTATATAAAACTGGATGCCATTGAAGATTGAAATTATTTGCAGTTTCACACATTTGAACAGTAATTTGACAGATTGAAGGGTTGTACAGGCAAATTTGTCAAAAAAAGGAAATTTTTTTTTTTTTTATTTTGCTGACCTCTGCATACTGCTCCTTGAGCCTTCTGTTCTCCCTTTTAAGATTATCAACTTCTAGCTGCAGCTGCTTTGTGTAAGCCTATTTTCAAACAAACAGGCAAATGATATATTATAGTATATATAGCATGTTAACTTAATAACAAAGTCACTAATTAATTAATTTAACAATGAGCTAGTTTCAATTATTGTTTGCTTGCAAATTAACAACTATATTTTTAGTTTTTACCCCCTTTTTCCCATCAAATTGGCATTGAAGCTAGCTAGTGTGCATATTAGTTCCCATTCAAGGCCTCAAAAGAAGAAATTCATTACTCACCTAAACCCAACTTATGTTCAAATTCACTCACACGACATTTGCAAAAAAATTGATCAATGCCACCATCAAATTCCTTCTCAAGGGGCATTTTCAAAGTCACCATTAATGTTCTCCAAAATTAATTTTGCAAGAGAATCAAGAGAGAAAAGAAAGTACCAAGCTTTAAAAAAACAAAAAGCAACCTGCTTTCTCGCCCTGGAGCGGGCGGCGGATTCCCGGTTCTTCATGATCCTATTCCTCCGGCGGTCGACGGAGTCCTCAGCGGAGATGGAGGAGGCAGAGGTGAGGCCCTTGTCAAGAACAAACTTGAGGTCGGAGTTGTCAGCAGGAGAGAAGGGCTGTGCAGAGGTGGGGAGTGGGGGGGCGCCAGCAGCACTGAGGAAGTCCTGGCAAGTCAAAGGGAAGGAAGAAGAGGTGTTGGTGGTGGAACTATTTATTATCATGTGGGTGGTGGTGGTGGTGGTGGAGGTGGTGGTGGGTTCCAGGGGAAGGAGAGAAAGAGACGGCGTGGTTAGAGAAAGGTCCTTCCATACCTCCTCCATTGAGGCAGAATGGAAGGAAGGAAATGTGTGGGAGCTTTCTTGTCTCTCCAAAAAGATGGAGAGAGCGTGGGGTGGCGTTGTGGGGGAAAGACTGAAAGAAAGAGGGACAAATTAAGGAAGAACGAATCTCAATCTGTGTTCCTTTCTTTTCTTTTCTCCTTGGTAAATTTCCTTTCTTTTCTTTTCTTGAAAGGGAAAAAAAGATCGAAAAGATGCAAAATTTGAACAAGTTGCACGCAGAATGGGGGTGTGTGTGTGAGTGTGTGTGGCACAGTCTCTCATAGTCATAGGTCAAGAATTTCTTTCCAAATTCCAACTCGGTTGAGTTGAGGTTCTGCTTCTCAGGTCTGAGATCTGCATGTGTGCTGATGATGCACTCAGCTAGATTATGTGGCGAGTCATACATTACTCAGCTAGATTAATCTTAGATACAGTTGTACACTTGTACAGTGTACACATTCATATGGATATTTGTACGACTCTATATATCTATTTAGTAAAGAGCCCAAAGCAACGTGCTGAAATTGTCATTTCTTATAATAAACTTTTAAGATAATATGTAATAGGTCTCGTATTGAGTAAATTGATATGAGCCTTAAATTGTAATGGGCTGAGAGAAAAATATTAACGTCAATGGACATTAATGTAAATAAACGGTTTTGATCTATCCAAAAAAATAATCAACGGCTCAGGTATCTTATGTGAAGAAGATAGTCCTTTCATATCATTTTTTCCAATATGCTTTTATATATAGTAAGGATATGTCTATAAAAAAAAAAGTTAATAACTGTATCTATACCTCTGAGAGAGTTGCAAATTTGCAATCGACCCAGAACCAGAATAATGACAAATTGTAAAGGAACAAATGGATTCATGATTCATCTGTAATTTTAAAGCGGGTGACTTGAAAAGTGCTGATGAGTGTCAACAGTCAACAGACAATACAACAGTCGTTGCCCCTAGCTATGGGCTGCTGTAGCTAGCCAGTGCCTGCTGCCTCATCCCCTCCCGGACCCTGGCTGTGGCTGGCTCTTCCGTTTGCCCATTTTTCTCTGATCAATTAGCTGCTTCTGTTTCTCCTTCCTGACTCCATAACTTGTATTTTATTTATGTTAAAAATTAAAAACCACCAGTGAGGAAATACTGTTATTGTATTGTTTGCTGTCTTGTCTTGTCTTGTCAAAACAACGATTTAATTTTACTGTGTAATTATTACTATTATATATATAATAATAATCCGATCATTCAAGTATTCAACAAAGACTTTTTGTCAGAATCCGCAAGTCTAAGCAACACTGACACACTGATGATTATAATTATCGCCTACACGTCCACCTCCGTTCAAATTACTGTTTTACCGACAAATTTTTTTTTTTTATCTATCCCTAAAATTAAAAAAAAAATTAATATAACTATTCCGATTCAAAACATATTCTCCAGCGCGTCCGCATCTGCTGTTATTCTTCAAAAAAAACAGGACCCTGTTTGTCTTCCATCCTACCGTCTATTGCATGAATAATTTAGATCATCTCTTATTTTATTATGTCCATTTGCTTTTCCGCTGTTTTTTAGTCAAACCCGTAGGAATTCTTCATGGTCCTGTTCTCCAAAAATTCATGAAGTTTGTTATGTTGATTTTCTAATCTCAAAATTTATCTAATCTAATTTGTTTAGGACCCGTTCGGATGGCAAAATTCATGTGGGAAATAGCTAGGTTTTGGGATTTGTGGAATTTCTATCCAATGCACTGTTTGGCTTCCACTTTTTTCCCTCTGGGTATGGTCAAAATTCCCACTTCTACCCACCGATTCAATACAAAAATTTGGGAAAAAAACTATCATCTAAAATCTAATTTATTATTTCTCATCTGCTATTGGGAACCCAGCATATGACATGACTGGAACCCATCCCCATGAATTCTCTTTCCCACAAATTATATTGGTGCTGAACAGGCCCTTAATGTTTTAAGTATTTAATCTTCAAGCTTAATTCTTCCAAAATCATTATGTGATCTACTAACTTCTATTTGTATTTTAGATTCAAAATATACCAATTTCAAAATGGTGCAAATTGACATGCACCTAGAATTGAATATGGGGCAGCACAAGGTAATTAAACCTTTCTCACATTTGCACATAAAATAAACACTGCTATGGATAGAGGTGGCAAATTTTGGCTCAGACCTGAAAAACCTGCCCGACCCAAAACCCGACCCGACCCGAGTTTCAGGGAAGTCAAACTGACCTAAACCCGATCCAACCCGTGTTCTAGGGAAAGTGAGACTGATCCGAACCCGACCTGACCCGACTCGTGTTCTAGGAAAAGTGAGACTGGCCTGAACCCGACCCGAGAATAGAGGTGCAAAATCTGACAAAAAATGACCAAACCCGAAAAACCCGCCCGACCCGACCCGACCCAAAAAAAATGCTGGCAGCCGTCAACCTGATACCCGACCCAACCCGGAAATCTGCCACCTCTAACTATAGATGAGAAAGAACAAGAAGATTTCAAAGTTATGGAGATCTGTTGCTATGGGAGAAAACAAATTCTTCATCGAAGAAGGAAAGTCTCCAAAGGAATACAAATGGATATAATCAGCAGTCACTAAGAAAGAGAAATTAAAAAGATGAAGTGTAGATAGATCTGGACCGGTTATTAAATTGTTCGGTTGGGATTTAAGAAAAACAGGGTCCTGTTTTTCTTTAAGAAAATCAGGGTCCCAAAATTACTTTATTGGCCACCAAAATTATATGAAGGGAGATCAAAATTTTAGAAGTATTTTGTGAATCTTTATGAAAACTTTTAAATAGTTTTATGTAGTATTTGATTTGGTCTTATTTAGTATTAATATTTAGAGAATTTTTTAATTAATCGATTGTAAGGCTATATATATAAGACGTGAAACTCTATCTTGTTAAGTCCATCTTCTCTAATTAAGTTGTAATTAAATTGACTTTATCTTCTCATTTCTTTTGTGTGAGTTGAAAATGCCTCCTCTACTTATGTATATATTCAGTTGAGCTTGCTTTGTCTTCGATAAGATTTCACATCCTCTGCCTTAAGGCAGGGTGCCATAAAGTATATGGGCTGTTGGATTGCTTTGAGATTCGAGCCTACACGAATCTTGAGGCGATCCGGCTCGAATCTCGAGGCGAGCCGATGGGTATGTGCTCCATGGCAGCGTGCCTTAAGGCGGAGGATAAGCACGCTCGTGATAAACCCTGTCTCGCTCTGCATCCATATATATGTATATTGAAACAATTTAGGCTGCACTAACACTTCAGTTTCAATAAAAATAGTAGTGATAGAATATTTCATTATTCCTCAAATAAATAAAAAAATGGTGGCGAAACCCGGAACACACTGACATGCAATTACAATATAAGAGATTCATAATCATGCACATGTCCATAGATGTTGGAAGTGTTTACATAAAGTAAGAATAATTTTCACTACATTAATATTAGAATTTTACCTCAAACAATAATATAATTATATGGGTAATCACACCGAACTGAGTATTTTATACTGAGGAGGGATCAAATAACTATATTTTTGGTGACCAATCGGTGACCATGAAAATTAAATCTTAAATAACTACATTTTAAATTCTTAAATAACAAAAATAATTGATAGAATATATTGTATATATCATATTTTATGTGTATACAAAAAATTATATCATTTTGATTTTATTTACATGTGCATCAAGCATTAACAAAAATCAATGGTTCAAGTATATGATTTTTTCTCCTTTCTTGATGACTATCGAAACAATGTTAAAACTTTACCATTTTTTATGTATATATTATTAAGATAATATAGAATACATCTAACGGTTTAGATTTTTCTAATTTATGCATAAATAAAAAAATGGACACCAATGCCTATGGTTATTGGATCCCTCCTCTTTTATATTCTCTTTTATATTTCACTAGTAAAGAGCTTACACGTTGCTTTGGGCTGATATGTTATTTCTTATAATAAATTTTTAAGATAATATATAATGGGCCTTATATTGAGAAAATTGATATACGCCTTAAATTTTAATGGGCTAAGATATTAACGTTAACGGGCATTAACGTAAATCAACGGTTCTGATCTATCCAAGAAAATGATCAACGGTTCAGGTTTCTTATTTGGGGAAGATAGTTTTTTCATATCATTTTTTCCAATATGCTTTTATATAGAGTAAGGATATATGAATATTGTTACAATAAAAATGTCCCTATGATTGGTGAGATCTACATCCTTGTCATAGAAAAATAATTTTATCGAGGAGCATGGTCGTTTGCCACCTGATAGGGAAAATAATTAGATTGTGCAATCCATATCCAGAAAGAGAGGTAGGGTTCTAGCCATTTTAGCCATGCCACCTCAGCAAATGCCTTGTTATTACGTTATTTAATTAGCTAAATATAGAGACTTGTCTGTTTAAATTGGCCATGCAGGAATGAATTAATTAAGCGGCACACAAATTTGCTTTACTTAGACGCCATGCAAATTGCTTTAATTGGCAGTTCCAAAGAATCAATTGGTTACAATTATTGCAATAAATTCTGTAACATTTCTTTGTTAATCAAAGAATATGGAAAGAGGCTATTGGAAATTTGCCTTGTTAATATTAAATTAAATTAAATACCTCTTTTCTCTCATTCTAGCTGTGCCACATCAGCAATTCATTTTATTTATTGCACATATTTAAATGAGGCTGGCAAATATTTATTTTTCTTCCATTAAAAAAAAAGCGTTCATTCTTCTCTCCATAAATATTTTTAGTTTCTAACTTTTCACTTCTCCACATTCAATTGTCTGTTACGTTTCTGTCAAAAGAATATGGAAAGAATGTTTAAAAAAAAAAAAAAGAATATGCAAAGTTCTCTATTTTAATATTTCCTTCTTTTATTGCTTGGAGCTCTAGCGCCTCATCTCTTTACATTTTATATACATCACTGACACCATGCAATCCAAATATGGTGCTGCTCATGCGTTTCAAATTTTATTAGAAATTGGAATTGATGAATCTACATATACATAATCTTTACCATTTTCAATATAGTTATAGTTATGGTTTTTTGTTTTATCTGGAGACAATAGTTGCAATCTCACATTGCTTTGCTAACTATTTTTCTGTCGTTAACATTTTTTGTAGCTTAAATATTTGTTCTCAATCTGGTTTTGCTTGTCTAATTTTTTTTCCTGCTCTTTTGTGATTTTTTCAAGATTATTATACATGTCTTTTTTTGGTACTTTTTGTAGGTGGTTTGCAAAAAGAATTTTTTTGTCTACTGCAAAGAATTGATGGTACGCATTTTAGTAATCTAAAAATCCTCAATTCACAGAAAAAAAAAATACAAATTAATTAGTGTATTACATTAATTTTGCAGCTCTATGTTCATCACATATTGAATTTCTTTTTATTTGTGTTTTTGAATAGTTACTATGATCCCGGACGAAGCCCGGGTTCCAACCCTAGTTAATGTAATCTTGGATCCGAGATCAAAAGAACACGGTTCATGTTTCAATCCTTTTGAGTGGAATCCTCTCTGGCAAAGTGGCAACTTTCCAACCTTTGGTGTTCTCAAAAGAAGGCTTAATTAGAGACTGAGTTTTTAATTTACGTACTTGGTCTTATCCGAAAATTAAGAACCAAAATGGCAAATGGCAAAATGAAATCTCATATCTTTCTTTGAATTGAAAAAACAATCACACATTCTCAAAAAAAAAAAAAAAAATACAGTAAGAATACTATATGGGGTTTAGGGTTTATGGGTCTCTAATTAAATTTAGGTAATTTTAATTTTGAGGACTGATTATCGGATGTTCCGCAATCAAAAACTCATTTTAGGTTTAATTTTAAGTTACGAAGTATTGTAATGGGATGTTTTAATTTATGAATGCAATGCCTAAGGGTTTCCAATCAAAAAGAAAAGATAAAAAAGAATACTGTATGTGTTCAGAACTTGAGATGTCTGTCTTGAACGGAGCTTTCTTTTCATCCAACCCTTTTTTGCCACTTCTATAGAGGCACTCAAATGGCATAATATTTAGGTACGAAGATAGTGCACCAATTTCTTGTTAAAGTAGCGAAGACCAAAGAAAGGGAACTTTGAAGTTGGAGGCTAGCTTAAAGAGCCTCATATTATATATTTAGGTGCCTTATCTAGTTATCTGGAACAATATTAGGTGATGCATATATGATATACTACAGCTAGAAAGCCGGCTTTAGCTAGCTTACATAATGTAGCTAGGTACAAACAGGGCGGAGCCAGTATGAAACAGGGGTGGCATCGCCCCATCCTGGAAATTTTTTTTTCAAAATATACCTCTAAATATTTGCAAAAAAAATCTCTATTTTGAGAAAAATTTACAAAATTAGTCCTGCCCTGAAAAATAATTACACAAATATACCTTAAAAGTTTTTAAAAAAATGTACTTATACTTATAAAACTATGTTCCATTGAAAAAGTTGGACCCCCTGATTCGGAGTCTGGCTCCGCCCCAGGGTACAAATAACAAATTAAGTCCCAAACATTTTGAAAAGAGAAACAAACGAAATTAGAAATGTCTAACTGAGCATGCACTGTGGACAGTAGTAGGGTTACTGTACAAGAGGCCTGGATCGATGTGCTTCACTAGTGCTAAACTTTGAAACAGAGGTACAACTGTAAACAGAGAATTCATGTGAGTGCATGTCCCAGAAACTATTTGGTTCACTAGTGGCTCGATTCCATTCAGAATGGATCCTTTGTGATCCGTAAAGGTTGAATTTATCGTGATGAGAGGTGGCAAATCGGGTGGGTGGGTCCGGTTCGGATTGGGCGGGTCGGATCAGTAGAAGATCTCGGGTCAGGTTGGGTCGGGTAATGGGCGGCTCGGGTCGGATCAATTTTAATATCGACTTTTTTTTTTATCATATGTTGATTTGAGTTAGATATTGCATTTTGTTTAATCTCGGGTCGGGTGGGGTTCGGATCAGATCGGTCAGTTTGACTTTCTGAAAAATGTCGAGTTCGGATCTGATCATGATTTGGATTATATTGGTGAACAGATTTTTTTTTTTTTTTTCATCATACATATCATTATTATATCCATATTGTATCTAAACGTCAAAATGTTGCAAGAATTAAGATCAGTAAGTTTCTTTGATATTTTCTATTAATAATTAATATAAATATAAAGCAACAAGAAGTCCATATAAATCGACGAATATATATAGAGCAAGTTGTTACTGGGGAAGAATATTTGATTTTATTCAATAACTGTTGAAGTGATATTTTTTTTTTTTGATTAAAGTGAATTTCATTCACCACTCTCCATTTCTTTTCGGAGAGTCAAAGTTACAACCTAAAATAACCTAATCCTAAAAGGTACACAGACTTAACTGAGTACCAGAATATCCAGAACTAAAGCAAATAAATCCATATGAATACAAACATCTTGTACTCAAAATACCAAAACAGACTGATACACTCAGTCTTCATAATTGTCACAAAACAACCATATTAATAAAATAGCACTAGAAACAAGATTATATTGAAGACTAAAGGCAAACTAGATTAAAGAAGAAACATTTACCACTAATGCAACTCCTTCATCATCATTACTTGCTTCAATCTCATATATCTTGTCAGAACCACCATGAAATTCATGTCTAGCCTCATGTCCTGTCCACAATAAATATAAAGATATCACTTTAGTAACAAACATATGAAAATTCAAATGAGCTTGACCTTCAAAAATTGCTTTGTTTCTACAGTTCCATCTAACTCACAAAGCTATATAGAATATATGTTGTACATATAATTTATCTTCCTGTAATAAAGAGAATGACTGAAACCATAAAGCCTCAATGGAATTCAAATCAAGATTAAAAGAATGAGCCCTATTAAATTCCTGCCAAAATCTATGCATAAATCCACATTCAAGGAATAAATGATCAATATCTTCTATATTATCACAAAAATGACATTGTAATTCCATATTTAAATTTCTGACAAATAAATGAGCTCTTGTCAAAATTCTATTCTTCAGAACTAGCCAAATAAATGTTTTGACTTTTAAAGGTATAGATAATAACCAAACAGATTCTTTTAGAGGGATAGAAACTCTTCTGAAATTCAAAAATTTGTATCCAGATTTGACAGTATACAATCCTTTAGCCTCTAAAGGCCATATAATGGAATCACTCTCCCCAAAAGATAAAGAATTCAATATTTCAATCACCTTCTGTTTTTTAGCTCTAAGTTCTAAACTGGCCCCTCTATATAATGGTATTTTGATATTGCCCCCATTCCAAACTTGAAAAACAGTAAGAGTCTCTACCTTTTTGGCTTTGTCATACAAATGAGGAAATTGTATATATAATAGACTATTACCATACCAAATATCAGACAATATATTATTGTCCGCACTCCCTACTTAGTACAATATATTATTTTTGTTTTAAAAAAAGTACAACATATTATTTTGCTTTAAAAAAAGTACTATATACTAATTCATTCAAGCACTCCGCATTTACTGAATGTATCCTGCCAATATTATGCAAAGGGGCCCCACCGGGAATTATAGGGTGCGTTTGGATGGTGTAAAAATTAGTGCAAGAGTAGTGATATTTGGAGTAGTGATTGAGAGTGGTGTAAGATTAGTACTAGTTTGAGTAGTATGAGAGTAGTGCTAACTTTGTACTATCCGGGTTAGTAAAAATGATATTTGGATTGCACATTTGGAGTAGTAATAGTGAAAGAATTAAATAATAATTTATTTGCATTGTTTGAATAACTTAACTTTTTGGTATAACCCAACAGTGGGGAGAGAAGGGGCACAAAGAACAAAAAAGAAAAGCTTTTTGGTATTTTTTACTATTATTGCTACTCACACGGGTGAGTTTTTTTGCTAAACCATTGTTTCCACGAATTAGATGAGCAGACCTACTCAATGGCTAACCAAAATCTCTGCTTTGTGTTTGGATCAAGCTATTATTCCGAGTAGTGAGCTAATCTAAGAGTAGTACTTATTTTGGAGGATCTAAACACACCCATAGATTTTAGAGGGTCTTTCTAAAATAATCTCTACCATCCATTTAGAATTGGAGGGTGCTTAGATCCGATTTGGATCGTAGCTGATTTTAGCGCTCGTACCGGCACGTAGAGCATAATGCCTGCCTGTGAAAGCAGGAGAGTTTTAATCAGTCAGATCAAATATTCACATGACCACTTTTTTTTTTTTTTTTTGGACAAAGCGATTCTATTATCACCCCTTCCATTTCTTCCAAATGACCAAATTTTATTGGTTTGATCGGTATTCGATGCCATCTGATGGCTTCAAAATACAGCAGCATGCACTTAAACTATGTGCAAGAGTTCCATTGGGGAACTTTAATAATCGTGCAAGGCATCAAAATATGAACGATAAGAATATCAGATAGTTAATTCAAAAAGATAAATCATGGAGTGGAATTTGATGGCATCCTTAAATACATCCTTACTAATAATAAAAGCATATTGGAAAAAATGACATGAAAGGACTATCTTTACATCTGAGCCGTTGATCATTTTCTTAGATAGATCAGAACCACCGTTGATGTACGTTAATGCCTATTGATGTTTTCAGCCCATTATAATTAAGACCCATTACATATTATCTTAAAAATTTATTATAAAAAAATAATAATTTTAGTCCAAAACAAGGAGTGAGCTTTTTATTAGTATATATAAAAATGAAACACATCCATATCATGACGCCGTACGTACCTACGTGTCAATATATATGTCATACGTTTTTAGTTAATTTTGATACGGAATATATATATTAAAGCAAGCATTGAAGCTAGCTAGGTCTCATAATTATATTCTCTGCGCATGCCGACTGCCGCGGTGTACATTTCAAACTCGATTCGTACAAAGCAAACAATATTGAACATATTATTGGAAAGAAAGAACCACATACAAAAGTAAAAAACGAACCACCATGCAATGCAGCATATATATAGAGGACAGTACTCTGCGGTCGTAACTCATGATAACCCGGTCTTGCTCTTTAATTATACATTATGGGTGTGTTTGGATGGTGCAAAATTAGTGCTAACCATACAGATATGGCAACACATAAGACCTGATATCCTGATTTCAACATTCCATACCTCCATTGATATGCCAAACTTATGGATTGCAATAAGAAATTCACTCCCTCACTCTGCAACCACGGCTTGGGACTCTATCTTCGCAGCAACTACATGGAACTTCTGAAAAGAACGCAACTCACGCATCTTCAGCAACAAATCTGCTCCACCTCATGTCTTGGAACAGCGTATCATTAGAGATAAGGAGACCTGAGATAGGTATTGTACGGGTTAGATCATAAGGGCATCTATGAGATTTAGGGGACTAGGGGGTCTAGCTCGATTTGTAAGGGGATACAAAAATCAGCTTATTTTACATGCCTCTCATTGTAAATTACTACTCTTGTACATAACTTTTTATTTATTTTAATAAAATTTATTGGTCGGCGATTGCCAGCCACATCAAAAAAAAAAAAAAAAAAATAGTGCTAACCAAGAGTAGCAACACTAGCTCAATGATAAAAGTATCCAAACATAAGTTAGGAATTTAGAGTTGCATCCGAGTAGTGCTAATCTACTAACTCAAAGAATTGTTGGTTTAGCTCATGAGTAGTGGCATCCAAACACTAACCGATCACTACTCTCAAATTATCATCCAAACAACATTTTCACTAACCTAAATAGCAAGAAGTTAGCTCTACTTATACATTTTCCGAGTTAGTACCAACCTCACACTACTCTCAATCACTAACCCAAATATCACTGCTCTTACACTAATCCTTGCACCATCCAAACACTATACAAGTACAGTGCGAATCTCTTTGAGCATTAATTTCACGGATCTGAATCTGCTGCTTTTCTTCTCAAAAAAGCAGACCCTGCTTTTCCGATCGTACGGTCGGTATCGGTTGCTGCACCGATCTCAAAGTATTTCATTTTTTATTGTACGGATCTCAAAGTATTTCGGTGTTTCTCAACCGTCAGATCAAAAAAAGCAGGGTCTGCTTTTCGTTTTAGAAAAGCAGCGGATTCTGATCCTAATTTCACACATGGCTAATTTGTGGCTGTTGTTGAGGAAACGTAGATGGTGTTCTGTTCTACCTCACGAGTTACAACTCACAACCTTCATGTAGTCATTTAACACACCAAGCTTTGTTAGATTGGTCGGTTGGTGCATTTTTTAAGGGCCCGATCGAACCTTTGTTAGATTGAATTATTCCTCAACTTTTTATATATATATCCTGATGCGCACGAATAATTTCGGCCCGAAATTTTTACAGGAAACGTATTGTTATGAAACAGTGCCATAATTTCGGACCGAAATTTTAGCAGTCTGTTTCCAGTAACATGGTTCCGCCCCAGACAGTTTTGATGTGTGTTTTTGAGTTATTCTCTGCATTTTTTTTAGGGATATTTCTGTATAGGTTATTTATGTTGTCTCTTAGAGTTTTTTTTTTTTTCTATTTAAGTAGTTGTCATGCCCTTTGGGCAAAAACAAGTTGTTTTTGAATTAATCTATCCAGAAAAAAGAGAATATGTGTGATTTCTCACAAAAATCTCTCGTGTTCTCGTGTTCTTCTATTGCTCTCTCTACCGTTCGTGCATCAGTTGGTATCAGAGCAACCAAGTTGATGGCGGATGCGAACCGTGGTCGTGGTAGAGGTCGTGGTCGAGGTCGGGGTCGTGGAGTCGATCCTGAAGATGAAGGGCCGCCAAACCGCCATCGAGACCAGCGAGATTTGGAGATTGCAACTATGGGGAGACGGATCCGAGAGTTAGAGCGCCAACTCGCAGATGCAAGGATGGGCTCTACCAACGGAGAAGAAGAGGAGGAGTCAGATTCCTTTGACTCTTCTGCAACGGGAGATGATGATGAGGAATTCAGCCCGTGGGGGATTCCGAATCAAAGGCGAAATCATAGGCTTCATCATGAGCCCGATCAGCCCTCTCAAACCCTTGGGATGAAGATTGACCTTCCGGAGTTTGACGGTAAATCTCATCATGATGAGTTTATTGATTGGTTGCATACCGTCGAGCGGGTTTTTGATGTGAAAAATCTGACCGACGATCAAAAGGTTAAGTTAGTAGCTATTAAGTTGAGAAAACATGCCTCGATTTGGTGGGAGCATGTGAAAACTCGGCGTGTTAGAGAAGGAAAGCCGAAGATTCAAAGTTGGGGTAAAATGAAAAAGAAACTAATGGCCAAATTCTTATCCACCCAGTATAGGCAGGAGGCTTTCATTGAATACCACAATCTTAAGCAGAGGGGTATGTCGGTGGAGCAGTATACCAATGAGTTCGATATGTTGCGGATGCGATGTGATGTTGTTGAGGAGGATGAACAGATAGTTGCTCGGTATTTGGTCGGGCTGAAACCAGAAATATCCGATGTAGTGTACTTGCAACAATATTACTCGTATGACGGTGTTTGTAGGCTGGCATTGAAGGTCGAATCGCAACAGAGGAGAAATTGTGTCAGTCAGTCTAACTTCCAAAATCATTTGTCGGAGGCTGAGGCCAGTAGGAGAGCACCCCCCTCGAACCTTAACCCTATGCCTACAACAACCCAAGCCCTAAGCCCCAAACTCTATCAAGGAAATGGACAATCCAGTAGGGGAGGATCTATGGCAAACAAGCGGTGCTTTAAGTGTCAGGGTCTAGGACACTTGATTGCCGATTGTCCTAACCGGCAAATTGTCACGCTGGTGGAATAAGACATGGACCCAATATATGATGATTATGGGGAAGGCCTTGAGCACCCTCTATCAGAAAATGAGGAGATCACCTACGCTGATTCTGGTGAATCTTTGGTGGTTAGAAGAGCATTAAGTGTGGCTATCAGTGAAAACGAGTCATGGCTGAGACATAATATCTTTCATACCAAATGTACCAGTGGAGGTAAAGTTTACAATGCGATCATTGATGGGGGAAGCTGTGAGAATGTAGTGTCCAACACGATGGTGGAGAAGTTGGGACTAAACACTGAGGATCATCCACAACCCTACAAACTATTTTGGTTTAAGAAAGGTAATGAGGTGAAAGTATCAAAGCGATGCCTTGCGAAATTTTCAATCGGGAAGAAGTATACTGATGAGGTTTGGTGCGATGTGGTCCCTATGGACGCATGTCACATTCTATTGGGTAGGCTGTGGCAGTTTGATAGAAGGACGAAGCATGATGGGCATAGGAACACCTACTCGTTTCACAAAGACGGTGTTTCAATTACCCTTGGTCCTTCAGATTTACGGAAAGTGCCCAAGAGTCATTTGCTATCTCGTTCGGAGTTTCAGAATGACGTGAAACAGAAGGTTGATGTGTTTGCCTTGGTGGTGACGGAGGCTAATGGTGACAGTCCAGAACTTCCACCGCGGGCCAGGTCATTAGTAGAAGACTTTGCTGATGCGGCAACAACATAATTATCATCTGGATTGCAACTTATGAGGGACATCCAACATTGTATTGGCTTAGTGCCCGAGGCTGTCATTCCTCATAAGTCCGCTTATCGCATGAGTTCCGAGGAGCACGTGGAGTTACAGAAGCAAGTGCACTCACAAGTCTGTACTCAGATTGAGAACTCAAACAGGAAGTACAAAGAGCGGGTGGACAGGCGCCGCAAGAGGGTGGTGTTTAAAGCAGGAGATCTGGTATGGATTCATCTCAAGAAAGCACGTTTTCCCACTGGTCGGAATGGTAAACTACAACCTAGAGCCGATGGACCATTTCGGGTGCTGGAGAAGATCAATGACAATGCAGACAAGATTGATTTACTAGGAGAATATAATGTCTCGGCTACCTTTAACGTGGCTGGTTTGTCCCCCTACATTACTGACAATGAGGATGAGGCATCGGAGGAAGAGGTGACAGATGATGAAATGGCAGATCCGAGGACAAATCTTTTCTTAGAGGGGGAGAATGATGCGCAGGAATAATTTCTGCCCGAAATTTTTGCAGGAAACGTACTGTTATGAAACTGTGCCATAATTTCGGCCCGAAATTATTTATTTCGAACCGAAATTTTAGCAGTCTGTTTCCAGTAACATGGTTCCGCCCCAGACAATTTTGATGTGCGTTTTTGAGTTGTTCTCTGCGTTTTTTTTTTACGGATATTTCTGTACTGGTTGTTTATGTTGTATCTTAGGGTTGTTTTTTTGTTTTTTCTATTTAAGTGGTTGTCATGCCCTTTGGGCAAAAACAAGTTGTTTTTGAATTAATCTATCCAGAAAAAAGAGAATCTGTGTGATTTCTCACAAAAATCTCTCATGTTCTTGTGTTCTTCTATTGCTCTCTCTACCGTTCGTGCATCACATCCAATTAACTCTGCAAAATTAAAGAGCACCCAAAGGAGAGAAGACCTGTAACAAATTAGCTTTTGAGAGTTCCTAACTAACAAAGATTTTGAGTGGAGTCAGTCGCCATGGATGGATCCCAAATTGACTTGAAATCCATTTTATAGAAAAGAGAAATTCAAGCTCAGCTCAGTGTTACTTGTACGTACGTGTACCAGATAAGAGAGCACAGTCACTATTCAGCTAGCTAGCTTCCATGTTTTTCTTTCTTCTTTCTGATTGAATCCATGGTTGATTATTCTGAACTCCTGATTGGTGTAAAATGTAGCAAAACGGGGGGACCAAGGACGGAGGGATGGCCTGGACGGAAATGGCATGAAAGTATGAAACCCGAGACGTGATCGATAGGACTCGATCGATCATATCATGTAAAAGTACTGCACATATATATATATGCATTATGTTCCTCATCCTTTTATTCGATATACTTCTATGGTCCAAGTTTATTGAAATTTGAGGGCATAAATGGATGAGTTCAGTTCAGTTGGGTACATTTTCGATGTGATCGCTAGCTAGAGACCCGTAGTACTCCTACTACTATTAGCATTCAGCGATGTCTCTGCTGCTTGAGCTTGACCCAATTTTCTTTGACAAGGAATGGACAAGTACGTATTAATTTTATCAACATGATAACCACTTTCAAATGATTTTATAAAAAATCGTAAATGAAAATATTTTACAAGTATGTTCATATACTCATAGATTGAGTTGTCTTTCAAATTTTATTCAATTTAACTATCATTTGATACTTCATTAAGAATGATTAAATTTAGACCGTTGTAATCACCATACATTTGATGGTTCTTGGTGGAGTATCAAATGATAATCAAATTGAATGAAATTTAAAACACAATCAATCTATAAATCTATAAGTAAATGAATATATTTGTAAAATATTTTCTATTTTTAATTTTTTTTTTGAATTTATAAGTTTTGTGACAATTGTAGTGTCACTAAATGTTGTGGTTATGCGATCCCAACTACACATGTGCTTATCCTGCTACGCAGTACTGTACTACGCAGCGAATCAACAATGTGAATTATAGGAATTATATAGGGGGGCTTTTTTAGATTGAATTGCATGAATCTCAAAGCAGATCCAACGATTGATTGGCGTACAGCACAGTGGAGGATATGAATTCCAACTACATATATAAGTTTAACATATTCTAGTACTTTTTACCTTTAATTTGTGTCCCAGTGTATGGTGATGTTCTGATATAGCTCTTGGCACATCTTGCTGGCTCAATCAAATTGGTCAGTTTTTGGTCTCAGAGCAATGGTTAGTGGTTGCATAGTAAGTAACATAGGACATTGAACTATTGAAGTGCCAATCGAACATGCCCTTATTTGCAATAGGTCCAATTAAATTTTCCATTATCCCTAGTCGACGTCATTTTGTTGGAAGGAAGTTGGTGGAAGAAAGATATGTTTTATTTTAAGGAATTAACTGTGTCTGCCACCAAATTCCTCGTATATATATATCATACATGTCAACATATATATAGACCAATAATCTCTGATTGTGTGGTGCCTCTTTTATTTGTGAACTCATTGCTTAAATAGGAAAAGATGTTGACATCTAGCAGATGCAGATGGTAATTTTTGTCTCTGGTAAGTGCCAAGCAACGAATAAAACCTCCATTTCCTTCCAAAATTCGTAATCCTGAATCCCAAATGAAAATGGCATACAAAATATGACTGATTGATCGACTGACTGATTGATTTGGTCATTTCGTTTTTTATCTCTTTCAAAGATTTGGGGCGAGTTTCAGAGGTGATGTCTAAACAAAATTGACAGTGTCGGCTCATCGCACACATTCCTGTCTGTTGATTGGGGTTCAGTTCAGACTTCAGATGATGCTCAACAGCTCAAGTGAGAAGTAACAAGAACATGTAATGCAGGCCTTGATCTGAAATTGGGTCCAGAGGAACAACATTTAAAGGTCCTAATTTGGTCTACAGATTGGCATTTTTTTTAAAAAAAAAAAAAATGAACCTATAGGTTAACGTGACAATGCAGAAATTATTATAGTGGCATTGCTTCTTTTGCAGTATGGATTGTTTTGTCACGATTGGGCAAATATATAATTTAGGCCCAATTGGTTAGGAACATATATATTAATATGGTCTATGCAGGTTCTTATGTGAACTTTTGGGCCTAGTTATAAAATCAGGCTGTTTGTGATTTACAACTTATTCTTCCTCATTTTGGGCTTGTTGTGTGAGCACCCCATATATCTTGTTTCATTGTGCAACTTTCTGATTCTTCTGGTCTCAATGTGATTTGTATCTAACATAGATAGCTTAACACACTAATTACAGCTTAAAAGTGATACTTGATTGGGCTATAAGTGCTGTTGCTCTCTGTAAATTAGATTGATTAGGATAGAGATCAGAGATTATTTGTTTCATCCTTATTTGGAAACAGAAAGGAATCAGAGAAATGCTGCTTGCTCTTAAAAAAAATAACTAATATCAATAACAAGTAAATAATACAATGGAAAAAGGGGGATAGAATTGCTAGTCATAACTTTATTGTAATCTACCTACTCATAACAACCTGTCCAACATTGTAAAATATATGTATGTGTCATCCATCACACTGATAATCTCATCCATCATCTCTCCCCGCTCCTCTCATTCTCTCCTTTTTTCCTCTCAACATGTGAGCAAACTGGGCTTTCCTTCAGAGAAACACATGGAGCTATGATGCTCAGCCTTGTAAGGTAGATCCTTTGTTCATCCCTTCTCCAGTAGGAACCCAGCCATAGCTATCCATTTCAGTTATATATGCTTGATATTATATAACAAACCTTCAAAAGGATTCATTAATTCATTTATTTCAATTATGCTGAGCAGCATATATAAAATCATATAATTTTATGTTTCTATTGAATGGATTTATTCATGCATTCTTCTTCTTCTTCTTGGGCATGAAAATTTGGTCTGAAAATTTAAATTCAGTTCCTTTTTCTTGGCTTCTTGCATTACATTGTACAATTTGACAAGTATATACTTCATGCTGCCTATATATATTGAATAAATGGAGAAGATGATCAAGCCAAAATAATCTGAGATGCTGTTACAGTTACCTATACCCATCAGCTGATTCTCTCCATGACCATATATGTTGGTCTCCTCTCTTCTCTCTCCAGGCCCAGCATTTCAATTATGTTATTCCTTTTAGTACAGTCAAAGAGGTCACACAAGTAGAAGATACAAAAAAGAAGAAGGTATCCCTTTTGAGACAAAATGTATAAGGAGTCTCTGACTCATTCTTCCAGAAGGATTTGGTTCCAGTTTTGGACTCCAAATGCAGACTTTCCACATTTATTACACTTAATCCAGTAGCAGAGGAATCATTCTACACCCAACTGATATCCTGACTTGTGTCCCATTTATAAGTTTTGGTTTCTGAATATTCATTTATAATTAGTCATGTAGTTTAGTTTAGAAAATTTGAAGGATTTTACTTGTCTTTAAATAGGGTTTATTTTAATAGAAAGGAATTAAATTTTGGTTTCCTTCACAATAAAAATTATGTTAATATATATTTCTCAACGAAAATATTATGATCCTCAACACAGTTCTGGTTAATTTATTTCATCTGTTGATAAAAATCTCTCAGCAAGCTCAGCTTACTTGGAATTTTCATATTCAATGTCAGAATGGACATAATATATAACTGAATATCTCAAATTCTCAACCTTTTCCTCTGCATATAAAACATTTTCCAAAGTGAAAGAAATTAAAGAAAAGAGTACAAATTGGGGTGCACTATTGGTACACTTTTCAAAGAGTATACTCCCAAAGAAAGAATCTTTTTCCCTTTCATCACCGGACACGTACCGTTACAGAGCTATTTTCTGATACCCAAAAAGATTTCTTCCTATATTATAAATGTGTATCTTCTCCTCAAAAAATTGTGCATCTCTTTTTGTTCTTTTTTATATAAGGTCTGATCGATTGTGCAAGAGACTAGCATCATACAAATAGGAGGAGGAGAAAAAGAAAAAAAAAAAATGAAGGTCTCTTTCTCTACCCACATAGTTGAGTTCTTGAGGCCTCTGACAATGGGCCCCTCTGGATGGGATTACTGCATTCACTGGAAATTATCTCCTGATCAAAGGTCAGTATTTATATATACAATTATATATATAGTCATGTTTAATTTCATGTCATGCTAATTGCAGCATATATATATAGTCATGATAAATACTTTCCTTACTGAATTTAACAAACTTTTGAAGCAAACATACATATTGATGGATTTTGTTCATGTTCTGTTGATTAATTAGGTTCTTGGAATGGATGGGGTGCTGCTGCAGCGGAACTGAGGCACTGATGAGCAACATAGAGGCACTGTTTGATGTCAGTGGCTCCGCTGCTGCTCACACCGAAATGGAGTGCAGGGACTTGAAGCTACACCACCAGTGGACGGGCTCCTGCGATGCGCTGTGCCAGCTCCCGCTGTCCATCCCTTTGGATTCATCTCTGGGGTAATAGAATGTTTTATCTGATCAATTTTTTTGTCAAATTGATGTTCCACAGCAAATCTCTTGATCCTAATTCTGTTAATTAATTCAGTATCCCATGTAAATATCTTACAGAAATTGTACACAAAAATGAAGAAATTTGATATATTACATTATTACTTCAGTAAAATACTAATTAGCCAACATATGATGCAAATTAATGTTGCCACTTGGCTTAAAAAATTAAAAAATAATTAAGAGAGTTTAATATATATAGTTTCAACTTAAGCTATCTAATTAATTAGTCAACAGAAAATATCTCTCTCACTAATATGTTCATTAATTATTTTGCTTTTGATTCTAGGATTCATGCACAGGCCTTGTTATCCAATCAACCAGTTTGGCAAAAATCCTCATTGGAAGTTAAGTCTCTGTCTCTACTTCTCTTTTTATACAGAGCCAAACTAATTCTTTGTTTGTTTGTCTCTGCGTGTGTGCAAATAATAATATTTCGTTTAAAAGTTAAATTTTTTAAATATCTATGAATTTAATCACCTCCTATAAACAACACTCCTCAATAACATCTCTTTATTTGTTTATGTTTGTTTAACTTTTCACCCCAGCAATATCTGTCTCTTTGATTTATAAGATGAAAATTTCTGATATGCTGGTTCTACAGATGGATAATCTTACTATTTTCAACTTAAAAATAATTATGTGCAAAAATCCTTGATTTTAAGTTTGTTCATTGTCACCGTCTGAATTTAGGTAATCAAATGCTAATTAGGAGTAATGTAAAAATCCTCACAATTCTGTAAGGTTTTTAATACTTATTCTTTTTGATAAAAAAAAAAAAAAAGATGGGAGTCATGCTCCCAAATTTCATGTTTTTAATACTTACTGTAAGCCTAGCCATAACTCCTTTTCATTATTTTGAAAAAGTTAGTGTTAATATATACATTGAAATATTTTCCTTTTATTTTATAGTTGTGCTCTTGAAATTATTTTATGCCTTAGACATATATATTTCATTGCATAGAGTGACAATTTTTTTGTTGGCCAGGGATAAAAGAATCAGAAACTTTAATGTATTATCTTTATGGTGCATATATACTGTGCTACTGCAGGATGAAACTGGAAGAAGAACAAGGCTTTTCGTACCAATAGCAGGTGGTCTTGTGGAGCTGTTTGCCACAAAATATGTAAGCTTTTGTTTGTTTCTCAATTCTCAGAACACTTTTTCTTATTTTCTAAGAATTTTGCCCTAACTGGCACTAGGACCACTGAACACAAGCAGTTTCAGCTTTCCATAATGCCACCTAAAAATAAAAACATACTATTACTTTATACATCTAAGCAAGATCTTTACAAAGAATTTATGCATAATAATAAACATTGTAAAATCAGTGCTAAAATTATATTGTAAGAATCAGGAACTTTTTTAAGTATTTTTTTTTCCTAATTACTGGGGTACTGTTACTGTTAACCGGTCACACACAATTTTGATGAGCAAACAACCAGGGCCTTAATTAATTACCAAAGTTTCCAATTTAAAACGCAACAAACAATCTTTCTTTTCCTTCTCCTGCATCTCTAAATAGCTCCAAGTTGCACCGCTGCAACTCTACATGCTAATTGCTAGCTTAGCACTAACTATCAGCACATAATTACTAGATGGATGAGGATCAGCAAACCCTCGACTTCATCATGTCGCAGTGCACCATGGCAATGGGCAGCGAGAACCCCCCCGGGGCCGATTACCTTAATGGTCAATCCTGGCAATCTGTAGGTGTCCCAACCGACACGCAAAACTTCTCATGGGACATGTCGATCGACCAGTCACGTCTGTTTGCGCCTCAGTTAGGCATAGCGGACAATGCGGTTGACACACTTATCGCTGATCAGATGGTGGATCCTGCAGAAGAGCTGGCGAGGTTCGAGGCGGATGCAGTAAGGATTGATCATGCGGATTCCGTGTCGGACGGGAGCGATGGAGGCGAGGAGGATGAGGACGAGGGGAGGCCGGTTAGAGGGAAAGGGGGGAAGCGGCACCATTCGAAGAATCTTGTCGCGGAGAGAAAGAGGCGGAAGAAGCTCAATGACCGGCTTTACATGTTGAGGTCTTTGGTGCCTAAGATTACCAAGGTTTGTCACTGATCTCTTTTCAAATACTTCTTATGCATTTGAAGTACAATCACCTTGAGAAGTTTTTTTTTTTTTTTTTGAGAATTGTCTAAATGTACCAATGAATTGTGATCTCAGTTAAGCATTATTTATTTCTTCATGATAATATGTATATTTAGCACGAATGTATTAATAATGTCTCAGCCAACCAAGAGAGCAGGAAATAGTTACAATGATCAATGATTTATATAACTAGTATTACAATGATTTATTATATGGTTAACCTTATTATATATGTATGTCATATTAGTATTAAGGGCTATGATGATTTATAATATTTTCAATAAGTAATGTATATGTAAATTTAGAGAAATAAAAAAAATTGAATTTTATTAATTCTTCATGATTACAATGATTAAAACTTAATTCATCTACTAATGTTTCACATTGCATCTTTTTGTATTCAACATTTCTTTTTTCAAGATGGATCGAGCGTCGATACTAGGAGATGCAATAGATTACATAAACGAGCTGCAGAAGGAGGTCAAGGATCTGCAGGACGAGTTGGAGGAGGCCAGCCCCGACGAAGATGCTGCCAGGGGCAGCGATGACAACAGCAACTGCCAAGGAGATCAGATGCCTAAGCACAATATTTACTTGAACGGCGAGGATGCGCCGAACTTTGGAAATGATGCTAAGCATTCTACAGACCCGGCAAAGAAGAATCGAGACCAATTATCGAGTAATGAGGAAGGAGGGCTTGAGATGGAGGTGCATATGTGTCTATTTTTTTATTTTTTGGTTATATTTCTTCTGTTTAAAAACCTTTACTTCTTCTGTCAGAATTTACTGAAACGGTTCATGGATGTCATATTGCCAGCAGAACCCCTTAAAACAATTTACTCTGGTGGTTCAATGAATTAGATTTAGATCACTGTACAAGGGCAATTATTCTGTCACAATACGAAAACTGCATTTCTAAACTGTTTTAACTTTGAATCTATGGTACCAAATAAACCCAATTAATTATGGAAATTGAAGTTCTTGTCTTTGCAATGAATGAGCAGCCGCAAGTAGAGGTAAGGCAAGTGGAGGGGAATGAGTTCTTCATGCAAGTGCTTTGTGAGAGAAAACGCGGCGGTTTTGTCAGGTTGATGGAGGCCATGGCAGCCCTAGGCTTAGAAGTAACCAATGCCAATGTCACTACTTATAAGACTCTGGTCTTGCATGTTTTCCGAGTTACGGTAAGTCCTTCAATATAAAATATGCACCAATCTAGCACAGTATCCTGCAGTTCGAAATTCTGAGATGCTTTTATTGAATAATGATGCAGAAAAGAGATAATGAACTGGTGCAAGCAGACCAAGTGAGGGATTCCCTTCTCGAGGTGACACGTGATCCGAGAAACAGCAACATGTGGTCAGAACAGAAACAGTCGAAGGAAGATTGCCCCATCGCGAACAACAATATCGCCGTCGTCGAGCAGCAACATCAGCAGCAGCACTATTTTCACAATCACCACCACTTCAACCACCAAATGGGATCCAATGGCCATATCCATTATTTCAACTGATGATTAGTCTGATAATGTTTAGTTATGTCGTTGTTGTCGGTCGAGCTTCGCCCTCGGACAAGATTTAAATAAAGCGGGCTCCAGATTTTCTTCTGAATTATGAATTTTCTTTCAAGTCTTGGCTCTCCCTGCAGAGATGTCCATTCTTCAGAAGTTGCTTTTCTGTTTTGCTGCTGATTTAGCCATTAAAATTGTATTTATTTGTAGGTGATGTAAAAGGTAGCTAGAAGTTAACATTGAAATAAGGTAATTTGGTATGTTCAATTTCACCAACCAAACTAATAGCTACGACATGTAAAAAGAAAGAGAACAAAGTCGCAAACAATGATCGTCATAGTTTTCGTTCATCTGAATTCTATGAAGTTCATTCATAGTTTTTCTAAGCTCGGCCCATATTTCTCCATGTTGCTCCTAGCCCGGTTACAACTTCCCTCCTGGATCGAGTCCAGTACGGTACCCACAGGATGTATACGGTGTGCTGTACGTCTGTACCGGATCAAAAGTACATCAGGTGAACTCCCTCAAAAACCTGATGTTCTTGAACAATCATTTCTGTAAACAAATTTACACCCTCAAAGAAAAAGACACAAGCGCCTACATCATATTTTGCAATTCAATCAAATTTTGTACAAGTTATTACAATTGTAAAGAAAAAAACTAATTGTCAATTTTTGTGATTTTAATGTCAACCAATACATTGGATATCTACAATTGGGTAATATTACTTTGGCATATCTTTTAATTTCACTAACAGAGATATTGATGTATGTCTGCATTTGCTGAAGACCATGCTCCTGAACAGCCAGTGTTACTTGCCTATCCACATCGTAGGAGCAATAAGGATCTAATATCACTAAATACAAATGCACGCTTTCAAACACTTCTATATCAATAGCATCGGCAGACAACTAGGGTACAACACTAGGTTACAACATTTCATAGTGTACAAATGAATTCTACACTATGTGAAAAAAAAAAGATCAAGGAACAGCAAAATAACCAGATGTCATGAGGGGAAAAAAAAGAAAGAAAAGAAAAAACTCAAAAGCATATTTTAAAGACTCATGGAAGGTCCAAAGGACTTGACAATGGTATTGACTCTTTCAGAGAAGCTATTCGATGTTATCTTTTTTCCTGGCACATGGAACGGATTTGAAACGGCATCTACATAAGCAGCATGGAATTTCCTAAAGAACTGAAATCATATAAGAAGAACAAAAAGAATGGAATGGTTAAAACTTAAATTGCAGTCTAAAATGATTGAAACAGTTATAAGAATTATATACCAAACTTGTGCAGACTGTTAACATAATAAAGGTGGGTCTTGTTTTTGTAACAGTATGCCATGTACCAAACCACCAATGGTCGTAACTGAAGAATATTAGAACTACAGATAATTTATTATTTTTTTGTCCCCGTAACTTACAAAAACCAAATTATGAGTTCTTTTGATGAAAATGACAATAAAAAACTGCAAGGACAAACATACACTTCTGACATCAGCATCCTTCACATCTAGGTCAGTTGTAACCATTATCAATTTCACCTTTGTATTTGTCAAATATCCATACCTGCATTTTATAAACAAGCAACACAATATAATTCTTTTACTAAAAGTCTAAAAGCAACAAAACTTGCAAAAAATAGTAGTACCTCTCAAAATAATGCATTGGAATCCTCAATTCTATCAGCATTAGTATAGGAAAAATATAATTTTCACAGAAAACCTTATGGTGTTTTATCACTTACCACAAGTTTATGTTTTCAGATGCAGTATATCTATTATTATATACCTTTCATGGCTGTTGATTGAACAATTTCGAAAGCTGGGTTAGAAAAATTACCCAGATTCAGCAACGAAAAGCAACAACATTTCACCAACTTCCAAGAATAATTTATTCATTCAACAATCTGTATAAAATGCAGGGGGATGTTTTGCAATCTCGAATTGTATCAGAAGAGTGAAAACACTTACACTTTGTAGTTTTCTGTGGGATATAGAAGACCTAGAAACGTCTCGTTCAAAGTGGATGCACTTCTCTTCGGGTTATTTACTGTCAAAACAGGAATGCATTTGACAAGAAAAGGTAAGAAAAGGAAACAGATCCATACCATTCATCAATGATCTGGTAAAGGCCGATCTAAGACTCTATTTATCATGATCGGTTCTTAGATTTTGATTTGGAATGACTATCCTTGGTAGAAAGTAATAACCTATACCAGTATATTCAGTCAACAATTGTACCACTACCACGTTCTGTCAAAGCACGATTATCAGTTGATCAATTCGCTACAAAAATCACATAAAACTAAACAAGAGGAAGGTCAGATCAAGCAGAATTATGCCCCAATAGTAACAAAACAGATCAGTGCGGTACCGATTTCCTCCCAACCGCAGACTGACAGTTATTACTTATTAGGGATCCGATCTACGAGCAATCCGCGGGGGAGAAGAAACCCTCACCTCTCTCGTCGACGACATCGAGCGAGCAGTGGACGATGTGGTGCAGCTTGAGCGCATCGTCGGCCCCGGTGAAGCTCTCGAGGTACAGCGGGTTGTTCTGCAAAAGAAATTCACGCCGTTAGGACAAGAGAGAGTAAGGAAGAGATGAGGGAATGGGATGGAATGGACGGACCTGATGGCCGACGACGGCGACGCACACGATCATCTTCCTTTCTGCTCTTCCGGCGCTTCGTCGGATTCGGGCAGGGGAAAGAGGACGGGAGAAAGCAGAAGAGACTTGTTACAAAGTTACAAGTACAACAAGAGTCAGTCAAGACTCAAAACGGATCTTATGGATCATGGGTAACAATTAACGGATCCGGACCTGACGAATTGAAACGGGTCTTATGTTGAATTGGGTTGTGGTGTCAGTGAAATTCTCACATCATCAACAATTTTTTTTTGAGATAAATACGAGGTAAAATTACACAAATTTAAATGTCTATAAAACCTTCCATCCGGATTTTAAATCCGCGGCCTCTCACACAAAGAGTGTTGTCCTTAACATCATCAACAATTTGATAACACAAATAATGAAAAGGATAAATCGCTTAGCTCGTAATAAGTGAAGTTAGAGATCTTTTTTTATTATTTTATCGGATTAAGATGTCAATGAGATTATTTTATTTTATATCTGTTATTATTGTCTATAATAAAAGTGATATATGATTATTTTTAGTTTATAACTGACTGATGGATGGCAATGCATGGGTCGGATTGTTATTGTTTCATTATCTTTTAATTATTTTGATATATTATTGAGCAACATATTGTCATTTATTATATAATTATTTTTAATTAGTGCCTAAATAAGAAGAATTTAATTAGTGTTGAATTATAAAATAAACTAAAAAAACACAATTAAAGTAGCTTGCATGAAACCAACACGAGACTAATAAGTTAAGATAGTGTTCGATTATTTTTGCTTGGGTTCTGCTTTTTACTTATTGTATCAAATTTCTGTTTATTCTATCTAAAATAACGGGGCACATTTTCCAAGGGCTTGAAAAAATTGAGAGTTTGTAGAATTAACTACGAAATGTTTTAGACAATTCATATATTTGTATATCAGTTTTTTGTACAGTTGTTTCCTATGTTATCATTTTGTGGACAAGTTCTGATCATGATGTAAAGTTATATTATGCTTTATTTCCTCCCCCCTAAATTCACCCATAAATCCAAGTCTAGCTCTCAAGATACATTCAAGTATCCTAAAAAGTAAATAAAAAGAGCTCAATTACAATTTGAGGGCCAGTAATGAGGAATTATGCATTTTTTTTTTTTGCCAGACAATTATGCAAATTTCCACTTTTGAAGAAGGCTAGTTCAAAATTATGAGAGCAATAGAATATTCAGTTATACATAACTTGAACTTTCAAAAAACTTTCAAGTAAACAGAAATTATTGAAAAAGAGCTCACTGACAATTTGAGAGACAGTGATGAGAAATTAAACAAACTTCCACTATTGAAGAACGCTAGTTCAAAATTATATGAGCAATAGAAAGATATATTCAGTTAAACACACTCAGTACAAGAAATCTATCCATTGAATCGTATAGACGTGATCCATAAGTACGAATATCATATTTGGTATGAAAGACCTCAATCATGGCACCTATAGAAGGCTTTTTGGGTCTTCACCATCGGTTGCATATACACCGAAAGAAGTCATTGGCAGTGTCACAGAGGGAGACTGACGGCTGATGATATGGATTGATATTCCAGTGAAAACATCAACTATCAAGTGTGATTTCTATGAGTTGAATATTACTTCCATGAAGGGAAGAAGCTTTCTGAGGAGGCATGAATGAGAATCCATCCATCAATTTTATGCATCTCAAGCCCCATTTCACCATTAACATCTCTATCAAATGGTGGCCGCTGAAATATCAAGCAGACAAGCACACACCCTCAATATTAGTCATAAACTCCTAAGCAAAATTACATAAAAATTTCATTCTCAAGTTCTTCTATTTTACATTGTACTCGATCCATGTTTTTGGTGTGGTGCCAAAATAGTCCTGAAATAGTAAAAGTAGGTATGTACCATTAACCTATAGTCCTCTACAATATTCATATTTTTGTTTCAACTAAATTTCTTTATTTTGTTTATTAGGGGTTAAAAGATGTGGTACATCTTGGAAATCAGATATATATACAAATTACAAAGTGCCATAAAAAGGAACCTTCTATTATGATATGTCGTAATGAAAACCGTCTCCGGAGAGTTTCGGAGTAGAAAAGTAACTGTAGCAAACAGATCATCAAAACCTATGTATACAAATGCATATAAAATCTTCTGTTTAGTTTAATGGTTATCTCATCAGTAAAAGAGCGAAATTCTACAGAATGAGTTACCAAAATCAAGAAAGAAATGTGCATAATGAAAATTGTAAGATCACCTCTCGTGTCATATAGAACATCTGCCCCAAGAATTATTTTTGGGTGTAGATCGAAAATGTTAGAGTCCCATTCTCCCCAATTAAGGCCTAATATCTGCATATAATGATTTCAAACCTAAGTTTTTAAAAATATAACAATTATAGAATAGCTTATTAATCAGTGTGGTTGGGGTTATTACTTGGCATTTCACTTCATTTCGATCACAAATGCTTGTCATGTTGCTGAGAACCTGTTAACTAAAGATAAACAATGTTAGGAAAAACATATGAGATTAGATTCCCTTCGGCATGACGCAAAAGAGTCCACAATTAAGTGTGCAACAGAATTCAACTTGTCAAATGTGTATGTATTTTGGATGGTTACATTTTGTGACTGTGAGTTCTGTTAAGTAAAAATCTGTTGAAGGGGAATTGGATGGGCATTATACTGGTGCAAGTGGTACATACTGGTATAGGTTCAGTTTATTCTATGCATGTTTTTATCACACCCAATGCAAGGATCCTTGAATGGACGAAGCTTGTGTTTATTATTTTTTGTATATTTGCTGACAATATATAAGCTTGGATGCGAGAAGAAATTCAGCCGTTCGGGTTGTCACTAGCTGATGCAACTGATATCAGTTAAGGCTCTATCTTTGCTTATGTTAATAAAAGCAGGCAGTATTTTCCATACTCATAATTCTCAACATTGAATGCAACTTGCATAATATATGTAAGTTATTTGATCATCTAATGTGAAAAAAATTTACATATAAGGACGGTCTCTCAGCAGGTCTATATAATTTTAGAGTAAGCTGGTTCACAGTACATAGTTATTTTGAAATTAACCAAAATGTTACCATCCAAACTTAACCTTCTTGATTACTTCCCCTTGTATAATTTCATCATCAATTACTGTAAACAAGAAATAAAGAGTCTATTCCGTACCTCAGAATTATGCAACTTATCCGTAAGGATAACATTCGCACCAACTTTCACGGCTACAATTCCAGGCAACGATGTGCCAGATCCCAGCTAAAATTTGCGCAATTAATTATATGCTCAGACAGGTAGGGGAAAACATCACTAGCAAGTAATAGATCCTATCAATTAGTTTTGGCATTGCGATGAGGATAGTAACAGATTGAGATAGACTGAGAGTTAATTGCAGAATTGAGGCTTAATCACAATAAAAAAGGGAATCCTCCAAAGTTAAGTTATGGGACAAATTGATGTATAAGCACAAAATTGAAGCTTATTTGGGAATTCGGAGAAGCGAATATCATATTATATTATTTTACCTCGAGAACGGATGTGCCTTGAAAGCGGGACCTCTGTTGCCAGATGTACTCGGAAAGGACAATGCTACATGGCCACACGAACATCCCGTATTCTTCCTCCATATTCTGTTGTATGCAATGAAAAACTTAAAATAAACATATGTAGCTGCAGTGGTTACATTCTGAAGTACTTTACATTGTGCTCTAGAAGAAGGTACCCAAGGGGAGGGGAGGGGAGGGGGGGGCTGACCGGATCGCGAGTTGCCTGCCCAACTCAGTGTTACTTGCTCCAGAAACGTTTCATTTGGAGGGGAAACAGTGGGAGAGGAAGGTAGACGAGGGGAGAAACGTACAAAAATTGTGAAGACTTTACCCCCCGACGGTTACACCCCGATTTGGAGGGGTAGGACTCCTCTCTGATCCCTTCTTTACCTTTCCCTACCTTACCCCTCCGATGTGATTTCTGGAGCACAGTGTTAGTGTTGTACTGGTACATTGAACGAGCTTGAATCAGTGCGTAAAGAGAAACTTCCTGGTCTGTCACAATTGGGGATCGAGGTTCTCCGATAACAATACAAAACGAAGATTAAAGAAGGAGAGGTCAGATGCGCAAGATCACCTCGATGATGTCGACGGAGAAGTGATGGTGGAGCTGAGAAGAGCCGCCGCCGAAGTAGTGGCGCGAGATGGTGGTCATACGCGAACGCGGGGCCTCGTGGGAGTCGGAGCTGTCATCGCTGCTTGATCCCATCATTACAAAGCGCGATTTCTCCAGTGAAGCCAGCGCCTACATTGGACGGGACTAATTAAGGAGACTTCTGTAATAGATAGATAGATATTTATTTTTGATAAATTGAAATGAAAAGGGGATGTAGCTCAGATGGTAGAGCGCTCGCTTAGCATGCGAGAGGTACGGGGATCGATACCCCGCATCTCCATTTAATTTTGTAATTTTTTTTTTCAAAGATTCATATAGTTTATGAGTTTAGTTTAGCTCCCTCAAACGAAACTGCGAACAGTTTCCCACTGATCCTTGCTAATAATAAAAGCATATTGGAAAAAATCAGTGTTATCAGAATCGGACCGGACCGCTGGTTTAACCAGAAAAAACCGGAACAGTTTCTGAGTTGATTCTTTGATTGGACTGTACATGTAAATGAACCAGTAAAAAGCGTGCTAACCCAGGTTAATTAGCCGGTTTTCAGAAAAAACCGTACGCGGTTTCCGGTTTTTGAAGCTAGCACCCGTAAATGAACTCATCGAGGGGAGAGATGTAAATCCAATAAAAAAAAGGCTATGGGCCTTAGATGTTACAGCATATGATCTCACAAACAGGTCTTAAGACTCCAAATCTTTTTTACTTTTTCGAATTTTAAGAAAACATAGTTGTTTATAGCATACAGTCAGTCATACACAGAGACATATTAATCATACATAATTCTATAATAAAAAAATATGATTATTTTTTAGTTATTGTACTTTATTTGAAGGTTTGAAATTTTCAATAAAAAAAAACGTTACATTTTATTATTTATGACCATAATATTAAATAATTTCAAGAATGCTACATTTATCAAAGAACATTCGGATCTTTGTTTATAAGCTGATATTGTAATCTATTTTACAAGTAATTTTATTGATGTTTGTGGACAAATTCAACGTTATATTCACTATTTCAAAATATATGAGTAGGTTTTTACATATACTTATACAATAAAAATAATTATTTTATAACAATCTTTTAAGTCTAATATCTCATAAGTATATTTGAGAAAACCAGCGGTTGAACCGGTTGACTCAGCGATCAGACCAATGACCCATCGACCCGAAGCTTTACCGGGTCGATGTCCGATCCGGTTATGATAACATTGGAAAAAATGACATGAAAGGCTATCCTCACATCTGAGCCGTTGATCATTTTCTTCGATAGATCAAAACCGTTGATGTACGTTAATGCCGTTGACGTTCTCAGCCCATTAAAATTAAGGCCCATATAAATTATCTCAAATTAATGTCCATTACATATTATCTTAAAAGTTTATTATAAAAAATAATAATTTCAGCCCAAAGTAAGGAGTGGATTTTTTACTGGTTAATGCAAAATATGTAACCGATATTGCTTATACAACTGATTGTGAAACCAAGTAATAAAACCATGTAACTTTATTTTTTTTTTTGAAAGCTAATAAACTATGCAACTTTCCTTGTAGGAAACGTATCAACTATTTTTCTTTTAAAAAAAATGCAACAGCTGGGCTGGGGGCTATAACACTTTCGATTGCATATCCTCTGTAGCGCAGTAAAGTGTAGTGCAGTAAAATGTAGCGCAGAACGTAGGCCATTAGATCATCTCGGGATTCGTGCTGAAATAGATCTCGAGATGATCTAACGGCCTACGTCCTGCGCTACACTTTGCAGTGCTACAGAGGGTGAGCACTCAACGCTTTCTGGCCTTCACATCTTGCTGAGATATGTATGTAAACCAGCAAAATATTAATTGGTTGGTTGTTTTTGGTTCCTGTTAGTGTTATAAACGGATTTGGTATTGCTCAATCCCTTAAGCCCATCCCTATACTTATTCCTGATATACTTGCATTTTTAGATATTTGCTCTTTCAATCTCTTATTCTCTCCCCATTATTAATTACTTCCTTAGAGAAAAAAAGGTTGCTCAAAATCTTTTTTTCTCTGTATTTCTGTTTATAGACTAATGATCTGATCGAGATAAAACTCATGTAATCAATCCCATTCATGAAACATGAACCATGATCTATCAATTCGTTAGGGAGGCTTATCCATCGGCGTAATGGAAAGGCAGAAATTTAAACCCACAGGGACAAAACACCCCCTCTTTTCAAAGCCAGTTGACTTCTCAGTCTCGTTACGACAAACATGCGCAGCAAGTACAACCATCTCACTCGTGCCCCTCGAAGCTCGATCGCGTAGGGGTCGAAACGGAGCTGCTGCATTCACTGAGCCTGTCTCGCCGCGCGTTAGCTGCACAGGCAGAGTCAAGTCTAAGATGATCAAGGTCAAGGGGGAGTCGTCTTTGAAAGCAACACGCGGTGCTTTGTTCGAAAACCGGACAATCAGGTGGCTGAGGATGATGCTAATTAAGAGGCAAAGAAAAGAGGGATAATTAAGAAGGTATTGGAAAATCAGATTATCCAGAGAGCCTATTTGGATTTTGATTAATGATACATTGAGATGTAAAAAAGGAGATCAAATAAAATATGTTATTGTGTTATTGGTGGCACATGGGTAACCATAAAAATAAGTTTCAAATGATTATATTGTAAACTATTAAATAGAAAAATCAATTGAGGGTATATGTTGTATATAGAGTAAAACTACTATGTTTTTTAAGCTCATGGAAGCTTTCCGTGAGCTTAATATGAAAACATATCAAATCATATTTAAATTTTGATTTATATGGCTCAATAAATTATTTATATCAAAATCATGTGGCATGCAAAAATTTTCTATTTTTGGAGATTTTTAAGTAATTATTTCGGATTTTTTAAAAGTTGCATCATTGATTATTTTATTAATATTGTATAGATGCTATTAAAAAAATCCGAAATAAATACTTAAAAATCTCCAAAAATGAAAATTTTTACATGCTATAAGATTCTATTATAAAAAATTGGTTGAGCATATAAATCAAAATTTAGATATGATTTAATATGTTTTTTATGTTAAGCTCACGGAAGGTCTCCATTGTAGTTTTACTCGTTGCATTGCATATATATAACATGTTTTTACATATTCATAAAAGGTTGTATCATTTTGAATATATTTTAGTATGCATCAAGTAATAACAAAATTCAACATTTAAATTTTCCGATTTGTTCTCCTGTCTGAATGTCCATCAAAACGAGCTTAATTAAAATTTCAATTTATACATGCATACAACTGAGATGACTTATTTTTTTAATTTATATATATATAAAATAAGACATTTGACACAATGAGTCAATGGCACTAATATTCCTGGCATTGTATCCCTTAATAATATGACAAAATAAAGCTCGTAAAATACAGTCATTGTCATGGGGATGTAGCTCAGATGGTAGAGCGCTCGCTTAGCATGCGAGAGGTACGGGGATCGATACCCCGCATCTCCAACTTTTTTAATGTTTTTAAGAAATTTATTTTTTCTTCATCACGGGTTTGAATTATTGACACATTTCGAATTGAAGATATGATGGAGATAGCAATAATTGCAATAATTTGGTATCATTCTGATATTCCTTTCAAACCAAGAGTTCATTGAAATCGTAATATAAACATGATTTTGTTCTGGTTGATTGAATTAATTAACAACAACAAGAATTTAAAGTCTTTGTTTTTCTCTTTCCCTAATCAAATTCAACACCATATGGTATATCATGAGAGTAAGAATATCAACTGTGTCAACAATCCAACAGCCCCTTCATCCCGGTGTTCCACCTGCAGTGATGGGCGTCGAAATCTGCTACGATCCAAATTGGATCGGAGGACCCTCCAATCCCACTTTAAATGGTTGAGATTATTTCAAAAAATCCCCACCTAAAAGCCACAATCGTCGGATCTGGATTGTTGGTTCCTCCAATCCGATTTGGATCGTAGCAGATTCGGACTCGCAGTGATGGTATCCAACTGCAAAATGTTGAGGCATGCATGGTGTACCAGTCAGGTTCAGTTACTGACCCTCAACCCTCACAAAAGAAGAATGCATCCACTACAGCGGTTTCAAAGAGTCCTCTGACTCTTATCCTTCAAATGGTTCAAGTGCATAATTAATCCTCTCCTCTCTGGTCGTGCATAGAGAAAATGGCATTACGGAGAACGAGTCCTATCCTTCAAATGTTTGTCTAATTACTGTAAACAATGTGGTCGTTTGGCACTGTTTAATTTCCAGATGAAATCTAGAGATGCTCTTCTAAATTTCAATAGCTACCTGACACGTTAAAATTATGTAGAGAAGAGAACAGACAATTCATATCACCTTTAAGAAGACAAATTAATAAACAAGATTTGTTTTTTAAATAACTCTAATTTTTTAATATATATATATATACAAGTTCCCCTCCTCCTTTATTCCGGGCTTGGGACCGGCTATGTTAGTATGTAAATAATAACATAGGCAGAGTTAAAACTTTGTTAGTAAACTCAACAAAGTAATTATTAAAATGTTTAAGAAATTAATGGAAAAGTTGAAAGAGTTTAGAAATTCATACCTACAGTACTTACGTAAAAGTCCTTGTTGATACCATAGGTCAGTCTCTTGAAGAGCATAAGCACCGTCCATTTGTCTGGCACCAGGTCTTGTACACCACTTGAGTGCTTGTTGCCATAAAAACTGAGTCTGCACTCAAAACTTACCAGTTTATTTCAACAGAAATATGATAATAAACATAAAGGCTGATTTAATATTAGAAAGATTTAGCCCAAGAGAAAAGAGACCCTTCAGCGGATGTGGCGATTTGAGGGGCCAAAAGAAGGTGCAATGGGAGCTGGTTTCTTTTTTTTATGAGGATCTCCGAAAACGTCCAGAACAGCACCCTTTCATCTGAATGCGCTGATGCCACTGTACACCTATTAGGACCCTACAATTTGCAGAAGAAAATTTTAACTCGAACATTTGCCTTCTGGAAACATAGACCAAGCTATCTAGCAAGGGACCAAACTGAATGTTTCATTTTTGTAAGGCTTGTAAAAATTTCAACTACAAAATTTAGGTGATCATGTGCTACTTAGGACCATCGAATAACTCCAAGTCTTCTAATGTTAACGTCATTACAACTTTTCAGTTTAAGTTTTTCTGTGTCACGGTATTTCCATATAATCAGGTCTTTGTACTATCAATTTGTACTGAATCTGGAGGATCATGACATTTTCTGGTAATAGAACCAATCTAAATTTTGCATACCTCAGCCATGAAGGTAACACTAGAGGCATCACAGGAGATTTCAGTCATTTTGACAATAGACGGATACTTCCAGAGCGTCAGTTGCTGCGTCCCATTGTAATGTGAACTTAAGAGTTCCTTCGCCTCTTTGTTCCAAAGCAACTCAGACACATGAGACCCAGCTTCAACTGACTTTAAGCAAGTACCGGCATCAACATCCCATAGCTTGACGCATCCATTGTCAGCAGCCTCACCAGAGGCAATTAGGTTGCTCTGGTATGGACACCACGCAATTGCCTTTGGCATAGCACTGTGGCTGAAACGGCGGAGTTGGGTGCCCTTAGAGAGGTCCCATATGTTGAGACGACCATCACTTGCACCACTTGCCAGCTGTCTTCCAGATTCAGACCATTTCAGACTGCACACCTCGAGTCGGTGGCCAGAGTAGGAGCTGACGGCATGGTCCCGCACTCTGATATCATTGTTGACAATTGTGCAGTCCAAGCTGCCAGTTGAGAGCATATTGCCATTCCATGCCAGGGCCCCAACTGCATACTGGTGAATTCCTCTAAGTGTTCTTATCTGAAAATAAAAGGAATACTTTCAGAGAAAATATATAATATTACAAAGGATATTGAAGCAATGGACATGCTTAGAAAAAAATTAAAGTAGCATAAAGCAAATTTATAAAACAAACCAGCTTCCCCGCATTGCAGTCCCATATTTGCACATTTGAAGAGGGGAGACCAAGGGCAATGTTGCGACCATCTGGAGCCCAGCTGAGACTATTTACTGGGCCACATTCTGGACCTACGTCTACCAACTCATAGGCAGAACCGCTCGCAGCATTCCACAAGTAAACCGAATCAGACAGTGCAATTGATAGAACATTCGCACTCCCCCAATCAAGCAAGTTAAGATGGTAATCATCAAGCAAATTTGGGGCATCAAGTATTTTCTCCGGTGCCTGTGTAATGAAAAGGGAAAAAGAGATTACTAATATCCATTTCATACTTTAGTAACATGAGAGTGGCATAGTAATTTGCTTGAAGAATTGTAAAATGACACGATATATCACTACAGCAAAAACGACTTTCTGCAACAGATTTTTTGGTCGCAGAAAGTGGGGGCGCCGGACGCAGATACCTTTCAGCGACGGATTTTGGCAGCAGATGCCTTGGTCGCAGTAAGCCCGTCGCAGATACTCTCTGCCACCGATGATGACGTCAGCACCGGTCGCTGATATTTGCTTTTGCGACGGAAATCCCGGTCGCAGTTTGGTCGCAGATGTAGTTCTATCAAGTCATTTTTAGTGCAGCTACCTGGTTTCATTACACTATTTTTTTAGGTAAAATTGCAATTAGCAAAGCGCATTCAACACTAAATGAAAATGATTTGACAATCAATCACAATTAAAAACAACATAATTTCAGAACAAAATAACATAAGATTTTATTAATGTTTAACATTACAATGGATTTAGCTATAGTTTTTACAATCTAGCACAGCAAACACATCAAACATCTTTTTCTTTTCAGCTAATTCTCTATAACAACAACAATCTAGTACAAAACTGAACATCTTAAGCACATAGAAGTACAAGTCAGAATCCAAATAGAATTTTCTCGAGCTACTCAATCACTTCAAGTGTTGCATCCGACAAATACTCTCTGATACTATTTGAGGCATCTAGCATTTGCTTCACCTAAAAAGAAAGCACACAAAAAATAAAAACTTGAGAAAACATGATATAAATAATATTTCATGAAATGGAACTTGCTTTTACCTATGTTTGCTTAATGTAGAGCCAGCCAGTATTCATGTAAATTATATAGCTTAAATTCAACTGCATTGTTAAACAACAACTGTTAATATGACAGTTTTCACTACGAAACTCAAAAGCTAATTAGTTATAAAACAATTCACTTTATGTTTTATATTACTAATGAAAAATATATTATATGCACATTGTTTGTGTTTTAGTAAGTAATTTCTTAATTTGTCCAATTTCAATTTATAATCGGCATGTGCCCAGTTTCAATTTATCAATATAATCTTATTCCTTGACTTTACCATCTGTCCACCCATAAGAAATTAGGGAGAATAATCACAAGAGGAAAGTTTGGATAACAAGGCTTTTACCTGGTTGGCAAATATATATTCCTTATAATTACTCTTGAACAATGAATGTTAATATTCTTCCTGCATTAACGATAACCGATCAATATAACACAGTTTTTTTATACATAAATATAATCTATATATATTACCGACACTATCGAGGTCCAGTAGAACCAGTTAGTATCAAGACCTTGCATACCAATGTAATGAAAGAAAATGGTAACAATTTATATCCTATTGTATATTATGCAGAACCTTAGATGATGGAACCCATTGCAAATTGTTGAAACGAGCGACATGAGAAAAGAAACAGAAACTTCTATTAGCAAGATACAATTTTTTAATTTTATTAGCATATTTTCGGATATATTTAATTTGCTAGGTATTCACTTCAAGAGACAGCCGATTGCTCCAATATTCCTTTAACAATATGACAACAACAGAGCTACATCAATAATTTACAATGCATCTAATGTAGCTATAACCCTGGAAAAATGAAAAGCTTGGTGACTGGGTGAAAATACAAGTACCTGTAGCATGGGTGGACGATCCTGTGTGGTTGAAGCTTTCAAAATTTCAAATGCAAGCTCATTTCTTTGCATCACCAACACTACTCTGACCTTTGGACCCTTCAACAAGAAAGACCCAAAATATAAGTTTGGATTAATTTCTATGACAACCACATAAGCTAAGCTCAAATGAACTTACTAAGTATGATCTGTTTGTAGACAATAGTGAAGATTCATGCCAATTTCTTTAAGTGCCTAGGTACACGGAAAGACAACAAATCATTAGTAAACGCTTGAGAGGTTATTTGATTTTACATTAAATGAAAAAAAGCTTTACCAAAGACAAAATAAATTACCCCTCATTTCAGTTATATATAAACGAATAAAGCTTTCAAGTCATGCAATTTTGTACTGTACTGAGTAAGTTTGGTTATAGTTAGTGTGTCTGTTTTATTTTGTCACTTTATGTTATTAAAAGCTTCCTTGGTTCTTCATCAAAAACCTACAAATTGAAAAGAACTAAAGTTTCAGGGAGAGTGAAAGATTCCACCAGATATTTATTGGATTTATTACATGCTTTTCATAGTACCTGAAATTTCCTAGAACACGTAAGTTCTAAAATAAAATTGCATGTAAAGAATTGAATCAATAAACCCAATCCATAGCTAGTGATAATACTTAAAAGCAATAAACCAAATCAATTATTTCCTTGTTATTGTGTATGCATGGCATGTATCTACACCTTAATTTTGATGTATGTTCTGCAGGCCAAGAATTACAACAACAAAAGTGTTATTTAAGTGGATAAATTCCCTCAATATACTGTGTATATTCCAATTTAATAGGTGAAATATGAATCTATAAAATAGTTTTAATTTCTAGCATCCAACGATAATTTCAAATCCTTACAAAGTAAAAAAATATACCGGTTGGAGAGACAAAGGGATAGAGCAGCATCAGTCGGAATGGCAGATCGAAGAACGACAATCTGAAGCGCCGATCCGAGATCAGCTCACAGCCGCCGTCTCCATACTCCGATCGGAGGTCAGCTCAGAGCCGCGTGTCGATCGGCGAGTCTGCTAGCCGCCGCGCGCCGATCGGCGAGTCTGTTAGCCGCCGCGCGCCGATCGGCGAGTCTGCTAGCCGCCGTAGCTCGGCGAGCTTGATCGGCGCCGTCAGCCCCCATCTCTTTCTCTTTCTTTTGGAGAAACCCTAACCTAGAGATGTATCATTTATGTGAAGATGGGATAAGACCGGACCATGCTGACATAAAATTGGGCCAAGTTTAATGTAGGTTTAGTTTATTTGCACAAAAGCCTAATCCGGAAATACCAAGTTCTTGGGCTAATATCTTGCGACAGGCGTTAAATCGTAGCAGCTGCGGACGCAGTTACTCCATTTTGCTGTAGTGTATACAGGTTAGCATTTCAGCTATGTACTGAACTTGCACATGAGATTTCTTTGGTACAACACCAACTCAGTGTTGCTAATTGGTTCTAAATTAAGTTGACCTGGATCCTAGAGGACAGAGTGGATCCTCATTGCATTCATGCAACTCCAGTTACACCAAAAGAACACAGGACCGTAGGTATATGGTACACCATGTTACTGGTACTATTTGTGTACCTGCATAACAAAAAAACTGGCATTTTATAATTATGGGCAACAGGACTGTTGCACTATGTATCCAGGTTACAAATAAATTCACAATATACCAGGACATTAGGATATGAGTTATGGCTGGTAAGGACTTACCAATTCTGTTAAATCAAATGTACATTAGAAGGCAGAAAATAACATGCATAAATGTAATTTTTCTCAGAAAAAGAAAAGAAAAGGAAAACAAGAAAAAAAATAGTTCTAAAAAGAGGTTATACCTTTGGGATATACCTTCGCCGGTGACTAACATACTTAACTTCAGTTAGAGGATCACTTAGCTTAGTATGCGTTAAAGTCCGATTGTTGTAAGATAGGATCCGTGTTCTTCCCTCAAAAAAGGTATCATCAAGCAGCTTTCTGTAGGCCTTCTTTGAGGGAGAGATCTCTGATTCCTCCTTTTTATCCCGAGCTGGTGCATGTAGTAGGGCCAGTGATACATTCATACCAGCTCGGTTTGGGATGAATCGGTCACCCTGCACCTTATTCTTAATTTTACAGTAAACAGAAAATTTTCAATTAAATCGCACATTGGTTATAATTAGAAAGATAGAAATAGACAGACAAGAATAGTAACAAAGGAAATAAAATTTTGAATGGAAGTACGCATGTAGCAAACAAACAGAAACATAAAGATTTTGTAATTTTTTCAGGTCGGATACCTTTCTTAACGTTTCAGAAAAATGCTCAATGGGGGTCAATGATGTGAAACTATAAATTTTATGATATAATTTTAACTCCAATTGATTGATTTCAGCCGAATGGGGGTCATATTAGATATTTATTACATTAACAATGGGGATCAATTCTGTTCTTTCTTTGAGTTTATGTTCAGACAAGAAGAAATTATTCTACATATTGGTGAATCTGGAAATAAATGGAGATTTGAACTTTTGAATAATATTAATAATTCTATAAATAGCCAGATGCATGATTTGTACATCAATTAAATTTGTACAGCATAAGATATAAGATTTGAAAGCATGACAAATTAGAAGAAAATAAGCATCCTTTATGAAGAAATTGGATTTTTCTCCATCAAAATAAAAAAAAAAAAAGAAAATCGGCTATTTTTAGAAACTCACCGACATGTGCGTTGAAGGACGGTGTGATCGGAGAATTGGAAGAAAACCTGCACTACTCATGGTTAACTAGATGGAAAATACAAAACAAAATAATTATGAAAAGAAAATGACAGTGAAAAGTAAAGAAGAGCGAATTTGTTAGTGTGAGATGGAGCGGCTTGTCAAGCTTCGTGCGTATCGAGAGCGCTTTGAGAATCGAATGAGCGAAAAGAGGAAATAAAGAGAGGGGGTACGCGTATATATAGGCGATCGAAGAGCACATCGGTAACGGATAGTTCGGTTCTATTTTTGGAACGAGATAAAATTAGATGTAATTAAAATTTGGATCATGATGAATTCTGAATATAGAATTAGAATACCAGAGCCGCTACCTGAAAATGGAATGGCCAAATTGGGAAGGAGAAACATGGATCGCGGGGACTGGGAGAGTAATATTTCTGCTTGCTCTTGCAGTCTTTCTTCTCGAGTTGATACGGCACTGCAGCGGTACCGGCGCACATGCACAACCATCTCGGGGCTCAATGCAGAGAAGAGAAGAACTCGACATCGATCAAAGGTCGATCGGTGCTACTTGCTAGTGTTACAAGTAGGGGAAGGGCGATCGTGGTGATCGTTTTGAGCAAGGGAAATGGGAAATGGGAAGGAATTGGGAAGCCAGGGAGGGAGGGAGGGAGGGAGGGAGCCAAAATGACGTGAAGTGAAGGTGTCTGACAAAATGACATAGAAGGGAAGGGAGGCGTCGAGTGCTCATCCCCCAACTTACTGCATTGTGCAGTTCATAACGTCAGCCGTTGGATCTACTCGAGATCCGATCTCACACGAATCTCGAAACAATCCAACGGCTGGTGCTGTGAACTGCGTGATGCAGTACACAGGGGATATGAATTCGGGGGGTCTCACGAGTCACGACTCTCACAGCTCACCGCTCAGGAGAGGACTCATCATCAGTCAGTCATCACATCGTGTTACTATCCGTGTATCAATAAGAAAATGATTGTATTACTCTCTTTCTTTTGGTAATTAAATTTTTATTAGACTATTTTATTAATTCAACCAATCCGTTGTGGAATTCAATTAGGCGTTTAGATTTTATAAGTTGAGTTTATATACCAAATCCCCTTCACCTTGTATATTGATCAAAGCATGGGTCGTATGAACTATCATTTTTTCTCTGTCTTGTTTATTTCTCCCTTTTTTTACTAGAGCTGTAGCTCGGGCTTTGCCCCGAAATATGATAACAAAAAAATAATTAAATTTTATATGCATGAAATATTGCAATGTGCATCTATCCAGTGACAAATTAAGATCTTCTATTATATACCTGTAAAGCCTCCTAAACTTATTGTTACTGCATGCTTTCTATTTTGCTTGTTATTCTAGTTAATTATTGTGAATTGTAAACAGCAAAAAGGGGAAAACAATAAATCTATCCTTTTTGACACCTTCATTATGAAAGAAGGGGTAGAGTCGTAAATCCAACACTTCATAACAGATTAATTATGTACTTACTGAAGGGGTGGATATTTTGAAAGTTTAAGTTCTAATGGATTGCCCCAAAAATTATCTTCAATTATAATATGTAAATTGTTCGTTCAAATTTCATTTGACTATGGCCAACCATAATTTTATGTCCCTAAAAACTTTTCTCTTTTTTCTTCTTCTTTTTCTTTTTTATTTTTGTGGAGAGCCACTCAGAGTTAAGTAAATTTATATCGGAAGTACTGGTTTAATTTATCTTTTTTTCCTGCGTACTAGAATATGGAATAATAGCGTAGTCAAATATATTTCTACTAAAAATAAAAATATAATATAAGTAGTTAACTACTAATATATAAAGAGAAATATTATCTTGTGTCAACAAGAGAGTAAAGCCAGAGATGCTTTATCACACTATACTGAATAATCTTCATAATTTCCTCATTAATTAATTTCTTATCCAAGAATCGTAGTACTCACATAAGGATAACCCCAAAAACAAAACACATCAAGCATCCATTCAATCATCAGTTAACGGTTACTTTGCCGGCCATTCCGACTCCCTGGTGCGGCGAGCAGTAGAAGGAGTAGGTCCCTTTCTCGCTGAGTGTAACCTCGTACACCTCCCCGGGAGCATTCAGCAGGTTCTCCTCATCCATGGAGATCTTGGAGGCGTCGACTCCCGCAGGGATCTCGTCGGGGTCGAACACCACGTTGTGCGGGAACGCGGCGTTGTTCTTGAACGTGATCTTCTCCCCCGCGGCGACGGAGAACTCGTTCGGCACGAACGCCAGCGTGCCGTCGTTGGCGCCGAGCAGGACCTCCAAGGCCATCGCGTTGCTGGCGAGGATCGCGCTGGCAGCGGTGGCAACCGCGGCGGCACCGACGTGCTTGAGGGAGGCGCGGACTGAGACGCCGGCGGGCCTGATCGACCTGGCGGTGCTCCCGGCACGGATGCCGGTGCAAGAGGGAACTGTGACAGCTGCCATGGTGGCCATTGGATAGTGGATACTTCTTAAGAGGAATAATATGTGATTATAATTAACTAAGGTAGGCTAGGCTAGAGATGGATATATCAGCAGGAAGAGGATATATAGGAGAGTGATTGGTGGAGAATGGATGGGCAATGAATGGTGGAGATAGGGGGGGTTATCCTGGGGCTGAATCCCATTGGATAGATAGGATGAGATATGCACATTCATGTAGTGATATGGCAACCCAGGTCCAGGTGGCCGCTTGTGTGGCTGTAAGCCGGTAAACAAGACAAGTTACTCCAAAGAAACGAGGGATTTTTTCATGGGTAATACCTAATGTACATAACATTTATAGGTTATAAAATCAGATTATATGTTACAAAATCGGATGTATTTATTATATTTTGAGTATATCTGTAAACATATGAACACATTTTTTATGGACGCAAGATGTTTCTCTTTTTTCATCCACCTTTTATTTTTGCAAAGGATAGGCTTCCAAGAGTTGGAGGCTTGGAGCCGTGAATACGATGGATGGTTGGATGGTTGGATAAATGGATTAGATGATGAGATATTTTGTCAAACTGAGGGGGGTGTACAAGATTTACTACGGCTAGTACGCGACATATGTATACTTTTTTTTGTCAATCACCGATAAGAAATTTGGTTATATTCATAGAACCACATTGTTTATCCGGTGACGTGTTCTACTTAATTATCTTAAAATTGATCGGCATATTTCTTTCCTTGTCCATTTTTTTTAGGTCCTTGGAAATCTGCCTTCGGTTTTGCTTGGTTCAGCCGTTCAAGTAAAGGTTATTCACCAAAAAATAAAAATAAAATAAAACACAAATACAAATAAAATTTCGGGAAATGTCCTTGGAGATCTGCCTTAAGCCTGGTTGTTGTCAATCCCCTATAAGAAATCTGCAGCATAATTAAGAAAGTTTTTTCTTAAAAAAAAAAAATTAAGAAAGTTATATGATACTGTATTGCTATTGTTTTTAAGTCAACTCTTGTAACATTCAAACGGATTATTCTACACAAATTTAAGCACATTGACGGTTTCGAGTTCAATTTATATAGAGGCTGTAATCGGGTCGGCTTCGCGTTAGTTTCACACTCTTTCACTTTCACCAAGAACATTTTGGGTTACGGGTCAGGTTTTGAGTCGACAATAACTTTTATTTATCAAGTCACATTCGGGTTTCCGGTCAATAACACAATCTTTCGATCGAGTCATGGGTCGATTCGGGTCAGGTTAGATCGGGTTTCAGATTGACAAGTGTCGCCTTTTGTCAAGTCAATGTAAAGTCGGTTAGGTCAGGTTTTAGTTCACATGGTTTCAAATCAAGTCGAATTTCGATTCTAATCAGATTTCAGGTCATCTGATATAGTCTTAGCCTCTCAGGTTGTTTCTGGTTCTAATTACAAAAATTGGGCAAAGAAACTCCCAAAAGGTTTCGTCCGATGTGACTAATAATGTTTTAAGATGCACATTACAAAGGAAACAATACTAGAATGCATTTAAAACGCGTTAAATTGCTCTGTTCGTGTCTTCAATCAATTTTGACGCCGGTTCAATACATTTGCAATATGAAAACCATTCTAAAATAATTTAAATTGCATCTCATACTTGCATGAGATGAAGAACTTGGTTTTGAAAGATAAATTGGCAGACAGACCAATCATAAGTCGATACACGACAATAAATAAAATTTACAAGTAGGACCCACATGTTAAGGTACGGGCATAAAATTCCCAAGAATTGAGTAATTATGACAAGTGGAACCCACTAAAGCTTATAAGAGAGATTTACTACATGAAGGCTACACGACCCAATGGCACAACCAATCCCCTCTCTTTCTTGCCGCTATATGAAAAAAGAGAGAAGAGAAGTCTTTCATACACCTGTCCTCTGTCCACCGTGTGACTGCCAATAAAAACCCTTTTTATCTTTGGCTCATGTGAAACAGTTGTATAACGAAGAGTAAACATAACAGAGTTCAGCCACTCTCAGAATGCTCGTGTTCCTGGTTTGCACACACCAAGCCTCTGCCAGTTTTGATTCCCGACACGGTTCACATGAAACGTGTGCGTACGGAAGCCAATACATAACCGATGTGATTCTGATTCATTCGGTTTAAAATTGAAACCCGACGCTGGGCCCCAGTTGTCATTGACCGAAAGTGAAGTTCAAAAAAAAAAGAAATTCAAATGACGCGGGACATTTGCCGTCTTCCTCCGCGCGGCTTCATCCTTCTCCGACAAAATTGGCGCTACACCGGCCACCTACCTGGAAGCTCCAAGCACCACCCAGGTCGTCTCATCAGGCTCTGTCCAACCATAATGATATCTGGAGCCATTAATAAGGAAATCAAAAAGGGAGGAAATGGAGGAAAGCAAGTGCTGACTCGGAGCTCAGTGTCTATTCTGTGAACTGGACGGAGTCAATTCCGATTGAAGGCTGCCTGAGCGTACTGAGACCTCCACGATTCCGTGCCAACAGTCAATTTCTGATTTGGAAGCCATTAAGCACGGAGCTCTACCTCACCCGCATGGCCACATCGGTCTCACGATAAACTGATGCCAAATGGGATGGGAATACTATAAAGGAAATAGATCAAATGTCATCTGTGTGAATGCGCTCGAAATTGACCAGACTGACAAGGAAGTACAAGGTTTATACCCTGGCAGGCAGCAACGATTACACAGACCATGGGAGCAAAGCCATGTCCAACTGAAGACATCAGCTTACAGAACCTGATGGCGCCATGGGCTCTTTTCAAAAAGCCAGGGACTTGTGGTTTAATTTCTATGTATTCTTGGAATGATTTTAAGCATGTTTCATGTTTTGCATTCTTTTAAATCCAGCATAGAAAAAATCATATAAAAATGATAAATGTATGACAAGTTTTGTGAAAAATCTCCAGATAGCCCTCTGAGTTGTAACATTCCTGAAACATTAAGAAAAACACAAAATTAGGTAAAGTGCTTGAAAGTACCAAAATTGTTCAGGACAATATGATTCAACTTTCTGTGTAAAAATATGGGGTGCTTGGATTCAAAATTTAAAAGGAAAAGTTTTAAAGAGTTTTGCTGCTGTAAAGTGTTCCATTAGTTGCATCATGAACAAATGAGTGAGTCAATTAGATGTGCTACTTGAAAGGAATAGCACGATGGCTAGAGATGCGGAAATTAAAATTTTTCTAACCAAAGCATGTGCAGTTCAATCAGATCTTGCCAAACGAACGACTTATTGCTGATCTACACAACAACATGCATAGAGAGGCAGTAGTTATACCTTTGACGCGTAAACGGTTGCTCGGTGTGCTGTCCGGTTGCGCGTCGCCCTTGTCCACCAAAGGTTCGACCACCACCGTCCGTCTAGGCAAGAAGAACGTTGACGGCGGGTCCTTCGATCTTCGGTACTCTCCAAACTCAACAATAAAACCCTAGGTTTGATGGAGGGAGAGGTCTCAACACATGAGAAGGAAAGAGGAAAATGACTGCTAGAAAATTTTTCTGCCAAATTCGTGCAAAAAGTTCCCCTTTTATAATTGTCAAGGATTAGTGTTTCCTTAATCAGAAACCCTAATCTGGCTTTCTGTCACATTGCGTTATAACGCAACATCTGTTGCGTTATAACGCAACCTGTGACAGAAACAATCGACAACTATGCTGTCACAGTCCGTTATAACGCAACATATGTTGCGTTATAACGCAACTGCTGACAGAGCCCATTTGATCTATTTCTTGGGCCTACCCCTCATGTGTTCGAGACATAAGATCGATACATCATAGCCATGATGATATTCAGGTTATCATGATGCCCAATCAAGCTCAAGTCAGGCCGTGCCTGATTTGACCTATTGTCATCACTTGTTACACGTTCGCCGACGTGATACGAACCTAAACAGGACTAATGGTCGAGAGCCTCTGTAGGTGTGACCTTATAGGGATCTGGATCATGTTGGGTTGCACGAACAGTGATTCTCATCTACCTGTTCAATGCTGATCATCATCAGTGTCAAGCCATCCACGTGATGATCCCCAAATGATACAGATAGTACGCACGTCCACGTAGTATCTTGATCCTGAGTAAGTGTACCTTACTTGTGTTGATTCTATGTCACATGATTATCCAAGATCAGTCCGAGGCAGGATTGTGTCATCCTCACGACTATATCATTTACTTGACGTCCATATAGATTAAACACATGATTAATATTAATCATTGCGCGCGTGTGTAATCCATAATGTCAAGGGGCCCAGAGGATATCATAACTCATCTATGATGAGAGACATTCCAGTATCTTGATCATCCATGATCCAAGCTACCAATTCTACACACCGAACTGGAATCCCTTATGCCACCTGTTACGGTTGGGGTAGGAAACCAGTCACAGTGCGCAGTCATGATACTTGACCATGACAACCTCAACTGTGAATCCAACGCTGACAAGAATATGAATGACATAACACATTCCTTTTGTCATATTCTTGTCGCGGTCAGTCCAATGCCATGTCACAGAGAATGTGCACATGCATCCATATGATCTAGTTGATAGCCGCGCTATCAATGGGACGTGATACAAACCCATCTGCTAGACTCATATGCTGATCCTATCCGACCAACTAGAGTACCATGCTAGTTATCATAGATCAGGGCAGTTTTAGAATTGACGTCGTACCCATCATGGCATATCACTTGCTCTTGTCGTAAACGACACAAGCCATAACGTAACATCAATTCAAGGAAACTAATGAATAAAACATCCAAATAAGAATAACCATGAACAAGCGAATACCATATATATATAAATATAAATATGTATGTTTCTCTAGTACATAAACACTAACAATCTCCCACTTGGACTAGAGACATCATATCCTCTACGTCCAGTGAAGTGTACCCTAAAACAAAAGTAAAGTACAACCACTACATCATCAGACCCAGCCTACGCGGCGTCGAATGCCCATGGCCGATCTATGAAGATTCGTCTTATCCAAAGACAGTGGCTTTGTTAGCGGGTCAGCTGTGTTGCTGTCCGTATCCACCCTGCTAATTCTCACATCACCTCGATTCACAAAGTCGCGAATCAGGTGATACTTGCGGTCGACATGCTTGCTTTTCTGGTGCGATCTCGGCTCCTTGGCTTGAGCGATAGCTCCGTTGTTGTCACAATAGAGCTCAATCGCCTCAAGTGAACTCGGAACAACCTCAAGTTCTTGCAAGAACTTGCGCAACCAAACCCCTTCCTTGGCGGCTTCGGCTGCGGCTACGTACTCGGATTCGGTGGTAGAGTCTGTCACGCACTCTTGCTTTGAGCTTCTCCAGCTCACAGCGCCACCGTTCAACGTGTACACGTATCCTGATTGCGATCGCAAATCATCTTGGTCGGTCTGGAAACTAGCATCCGTGTAGCCCCTGGCTACTAGCTCAGTTTGACCACCATAGATTAGGAGCATCTCCGAAGTATTCCTCAAATACTTCAGTATGTTTTTGACAGCTGTCCAATGCTTGAAACCGGGGTTCGACTGATATCTGCATGTCATGCTCAAAGCATATGCAACATCAGGGCGAGTACAAGTCATGGCATACATGATCGATCCGATCGCTGATGCGTACGGAATCCGACTCATCCTCTCAAGCTCATCAGTCCCTGAAGGACATTGACTCTTGCTTAATTTAATGCCATGAGACATAGGCAGAAATCCCTTCTTGGAATCTTCCATGCCGAATCTCTTCAAGACTTTGTCTATGTAGGTACCTTGACTTAATCCGATAAGTCGCTCAGATCTATTCCTATAGATTCTGATTCCCAACACATAGACTGCCTCGCCCAAGTCCTTCATCGAGAAAATCTTCATCAATGAAGACTTGACCCCGTTCAACATTGGCACATCATTGCCTATGAGCAATATGTCATCAACATATAGGACTAGGAATACAACCGAGCTCCCACTAACCTTCTTGTATACACAAGGTTCCTCTTCGCATTTCTTGAAATCAAATTTCTTGATTTCACGATCGAATCGCAAGTTCCAACTCCGAGATGCTTGCTTAAGTCCATAAATGGATCTCTTAAGCTTGCACACCTTCTTAGCATTTGATGAATCCTCAAAACCCGACGGTTGCACCATGTACAATTCTTCTTCTAAATCGCCGTTTAGAAAAGCGGTTTTGACATCCATCTGCCATATTTCATAGTCATAAAATGCGGCAATGGCTAAAAGGATCCGAATTGACTTGAACATGGCGACAGGTGAGAAGGTCTCATCGAAATCGATCCCTTGGATCTGTCGATATCCCTTCGCCACTAATCTGGCCTTGTACGTAGTCAAATTCCCGTCTTTGTCACTCTTCCTCTTGAAAACCCATTTGTTCTCAATTGGCCTAAAGCCTGGAGGAAGGTCAACCAGGTCCCAAACCTGATTGTCGTACATAGACTGAATTTCAGCTTTCATGGCTTCCAGCCACGAGTCGGAATCTGGTCTGCTCATCGCATCATCGAAGCTCACAGGATCATCAGTATCCAAACTGGTGATCTCATGCAGACCCAACCATCTTTCAGGTTGACGAACCACACGTTGTGACCTTCTAGGAATAACCCCCGAAGGCGGTTGTGATGCTTCTTCAGGTTGTGACTCAGGCACATCCTGCAAAGGCACTTCCTCGTCTACTCGAGCTTGCACTTCCTCAACCGGAGTCGAGGGTGTGTTCACTTGAGTTTCGGCAGGAATGTCTTCGGCCTCTTCTATCCGTGATGGATCAGGGCTTAAGAAGCTCCCACTAACCCCTGCAACCCTGGGTGGAAAACTCGAGTTTCCATCTTGCAACTCCACTTGAATTTCTTCAAGTTGGACGTTGCTCCCACTACTCTTTCTTGCGAGAAATTCCTTCTCCAAGAACACACCATGACGAGCAACAATCACCTTGTTCTCATTCCGGTGGAAGAAGTAGTAGCCCTGAGTATTTTTGGGGTATCCCACAAAGAAATACTTGTCCGATCTAGAATCGAGCTTTCCTGAGGTTTTATCTTTCCTCACGAATGCCTCGCATCCCCAGATCTTAAGGAAAGACAAGGGAGGCACCCTCCCAAACCATAACTCGTATGGTGTCTTCTCCACGGACTTAGACGGAACACGGTTTAGCATGAACGCGGCTGTCTCCAGCGCATGTCCCCAGAACGACGCTGGGAGAGTTGCAGCACTCATCATTGATCGGACCATGTCCATCAATGTCCTGTTCCTCCTCTCGGAAACGCCATTCCATTGAGGAGTCCCTGGCGGGGTCAATTGTGAGACGATCCCACAATCTTTCAGGTAAGAGGTGAACTCAATACTTAGATACTCACCACCGCGATCCGATCGCAAGACCTTGATCTTCTTGTTGAGTTGATTCTCTACTTCGTTCTTAAACTCTTTGAACTTGTCAAAGGTTTCAGATTTATGTCTCATCAGGAAGACATAACCGTATCGACTGAAATCATCAGTGAACGTGACAAAGTACGAGTATCCACCTCGGGCATTAATGCTTAAGGGCCCACACACATCGCTGTGCACTAGTCCCAACAAGTCATTTGCTCTTTCACCTTTCTTCTTGAAAGGCGCCTTAGTCATCTTGCCAAGCAAGCAGGAATCGCAGGTGTCCAGTGAGTCCATCTCAAACTGGCCAAGAAGCCCCGCTTCTTTCAACCTTTTAATGCGATTCTCATTTATATGACCTAGGCGGCAATGCCACATGAAAGCCTCGCTTTCATTTGAGATCCTCGGTCTCTTGGTTTGTATACTAAGAACAGGCGTATCCAAGTCGAGCAAATACAGACCATCTGTTTTAATACCAGAACCATAATGTAAACCATTCAAAGAAAAATTCATCAAACCTTTCTTAATAGTAAACTCAAAATCATCTGAATCCATACGCGATACAGATATTATGTTCTTAGTAATGCAAGGACAAAAATACACTTCAGATAAATGTAAGATAAGGCCCGTAGGCAAAGATAAATCTACGTCGCCAACATCGGTCGCCGATATAATCGCACCATTGCCGACACGCATCTGTATTTCCCCTTTGCTCAGCCGTCTCCTATTTCTTAGCACCTGCACATTACCAACAATGTGAGCACCTGAACCTGAATCCAAAATCCAGTTCTTAGAAATAGTAGCGAGATGTGTCTCAAAGACATAGATACCTGGTCCTTGGATCAAGTTCTTAGTCTTGAGCTGGGGGCAGTCCCTTCTCCAATGACCCTTGCCATGGCACTCATAGCATTCGGCGTCAGCTGGGATTACCTTTGCGGCCTTAGGCTGGTCCGCGACCACGCCCTTGCCCTTGTTGCTCTTCTTGGGCCTTGGCCTGCGCTGGCCCTTGCCCTTCTTAACTTTCTTCCCCTGCTCAGACACGGTGAGGACATTGGAAGGCCCAGCCTTCTTGAAGTCCACCTCCGCCGATCTGAGGAGACCATGGAGTTCGCACAACGTCTTCTTCATCCCACTCATGTGATAGTGAGTCACAAAGCTGCTGAAGGTGTGTGGGAGAGAATTGAGCACGATATTCACGGTGTGATCCCTAGGGAGAGGCGCGCCGAGCCTTTCCAGCTGCTCAGCGTAGCTCATCATCTTAAGCATGTGAGCCGATACAGAACTCCCCACAGACATTCGGCAGTTGACAAAAGAAGTCAACACGTTGTAACGCTCGACTCGCAACTGCTCAGCAAACAAGTCCGCGAGCTGTTGCATAATCTTGTGCGTAGGCATGTCCTCGAACCGCCTCTGCAGCTCAGGATCCATGATCGCGATCAAGAGAGTCCCAACGTCCAACTCGTCTGCCAGGTGCGTCTGCATCGAGACGTAAGCCGGATTCTTAGCCATGACGGCCGGGTCAGTATCCGTGGCCGCCTTCTCCACTATGAACTCCGGAGGCATTTCCTCGCCCTCCGGTAGGGGAGTAGTCAAGACGTACTCCTTCCTCTCTCTCTTCAGAACATTCCTGAGGTTCCGGAGCCAATCAGAGTAGTTGGCACCGTCGGAACGGAGAGGATTGCGGTCCAAGACTGGACGCAGGGAGTTCGTGTTAGCCATGTCTACAAAAATTACCACAAGAGAAAATCGCAGTTAAGTTCATGAAATTCATTTTGTTTTTAAGAAAACAACTTCCACTATAGTTTGTAAAGTTCGTCCAATTACCATAGTAGGTCCAAGATCCATATTTTCAGTTAAGTTGTCCAGCGGCGGCTAGGTATTACAATTTAACCTATTTTAGGTAGACCACGCTGGGTCAATCGTGCCGCGCACGACTCTTGGCGCATCAAGGTCCGCGACCTCGATGCTATCCCCAAAGCCAGCGTCGGCATGGCCTTTGCCAAGTCGTAACCTCTCCTTATTTGGTTCGGCACGCACGGCGTACCCCACGACCCGTCACTCCCTCAATTCGACTTCCTACTTAATTCGGTCAAGTCTCCAAGAGCTCGTTTAGGGAGGTGGATAAGGAAGGCAACGGGAAATTGTACTTGGGTTGGTTGGACTAATGCAGGTCAAATTGCGAGTTGGTGGGGCATGATAAAACCGAATACCATACTTATTTATTCTACGACTCAACCATAGCAATAAATTCACAACAATCTCAAACAACTGACAAGCATTTAGGGCATACAAGCCCCGCGAGATATATGGCCCCGCTCCAAGCTCCATCCGCCGAGATCGCGCGAGTTCTAAGCTTGGTACCTGTTTTTCCATTCCCATATCCTAACTAGAAATAAAACTATTCCTTAAAGCGATATGAAATGAAAAACATATATTAATGCTACCCAATTAACCCTTGGGGCACGCAGGCCTCAAATTAATTAATTAACACATTAATATACCACGGGGCACCGAGGCCGCATTACAAACATTCACAAACAATCAATACATCACACAAGGCATTGATCTTTGGCCATATATCCCGCACCTGCAAACATTCTCATACACACATACAAGACATTTTGCAAGTAGAGTAATCAGATCTAATCAATTTATAAACAAGTAATAATCATTAAGCAATAACTAATTAAATTCAGCCTCTGTCACAGGTTGCGTTATAACGCAACAGATGTTGCGTTATAACGGATCTCGCCGGATCAGTCTGCAAAACCGACAGTTGCGTTATAACGCAACAGAGAGTTGCGTTATAACGGAACCTCTCTGTTTTCAGACCCTGCCCCTTACCGTTTCGATCCGCGATCAAAACCGTCACTTTGTACGATCCAAACACATCCCAAAACATGTCAATCAAGTACTGTGACATCCTCAAATTTATTAAAAAATTAATCTAAGGCCTTAAGGGCACAATTCAATCAATTATCTACTCTAACAATTATTCACGTGTTTATCAAATCGATTAATCTCAATTACAAGGCATAATATCGCCTCAAAGCAACAAATCAGTTCAAGTTTGGCCAACCTTGGCTCTGATACCACTGAAAGGAATAGCACGATGGCAAGAGATGCGGAAATTAAAATTTTTCTAACCAAAGCATGTGCAGTTCAATCAGATCTTGCCAAACGAACGACTTATTGCTGATCTACACAACAACATGCATAGAGAGGCAGTAGTTATACCTTTGACGCGTAAACGGTTGCTCGGTGTGCTGTCCGGTTGCGCGTCGCCCTTGTCCACCAAAGGTTCGACCACCACCGTCCGTCTAGGCAAGAAGAACGTTGACGGCGGGTCCTTCGATCTTCGGTACTCTCCAAACTCAACAATAAAACCCTAGGTTTGATGGAGGGAGAGGTCTCAACACATGAGAAGGAAAGAGGAAAATGACTGCTAGAAAATTTTTCTGCCAAATTCGTGCAAAAAGTTCCCCTTTTATAATTGTCAAGGATTAGTGTTTCCTTAATCAGAAACCCTAATCTGGCTTTCTGTCACATTGCGTTATAACGCAACATCTGTTGCGTTATAACGCAACCTGTGACAGAAACAATCGACAACTATGCTGTCACAGTCCGTTATAACGCAACATATGTTGCGTTATAACACAACTGCTGACAGAGCCCATTTGATCTATTTCTTGGGCCTACCCCTCATGTGTTCGAGACATAAGATCGATACATCATAGCCATGATGATATTCAGGTTATCATGATGCCCAATCAAGCTCAAGTCAGGCCGTGCCTGATTTGACCTATTGTCATCACTTGTTACACGTTCGCCGACGTGATACGAACCTGAACAGGACTAATGGTCGAGAGCCTCTGTAGGTGTGACCTTATAGGGATCTGGATCATGTTGGGTTGCACGAACAGTGATTCTCATCTACCTGTTCAATGCTGATCATCATCAGTGTCAAGCCATCCACGTGATGATCCCCAAATGATACAGATAGTACGCACGTCCACGTAGTATCTTGATCCTGAGTAAGTGTACCTTACTTGTGTTGATTCTATGTCACATGATTATCCAAGATCAGTCCGAGGCAGGATTGTGTCATCCTCACGACTATATCATTTACTTGACGTCCATATAGATTAAACACATGATTAATATTAATCATTGCGCGCGTGTGTAATCCATAATGTCAAGGGGCCCAGAGGATATCATAACTCATCTATGATGAGAGACATTCCAGTATCTTGATCATCCATGATCCAAGCTACCAATTCTACACACCGAACTGGAATCCCTTATGCCACCTGTTACGGTTGGGGTAGGAAACCAGTCACAGTGCGCAGTCATGATACTTGACCATGACAACCTCAACTGTGAATCCAACGCTGACAAGAATATGAATGACATAACACATTCCTTTTGTCATATTCTTGTCGCGGTCAGTCCAATGCCATGTCACAGAGAATGTGCACATGCATCCATATGATCTAGTTGATAGCCGCGCTATCAATGGGACGTGATACAAACCCATCTGCTAGACTCATATGCTGATCCTATCCGACCAACTAGAGTACCATGCTAGTTATCATAGATCAGGGCAGTTTTAGAATTGACGTCGTACCCATCATGGCATATCACTTGCTCTTGTCGTAAACGACACAAGCCATAACGTAACATCAATTCAAGGAAACTAATGAATAAAACATCCAAATAAGAATAACCATGAACAAGCGAATACCATATATATATAAATATAAATATGTATGTTTCTCTAGTACATAAACACTAACAATACGTGCTACTTTGCGAAGCAAGTATTACCGGCACATTACAAATGCTCATATTGGGACAGAAAGTTCTTTAAAGTGAACCTTGGCAAATTGAATTGTGAAAGGAACTCGCACAGTACACAAAACAAAATCAGTAAACTGGTACACACTCAGTCTCTATGCCACAATTAAAACTGGTCAAAACCAAGTCGTCAATTGTATAAAACACGTCAAAATGATCAGGTTGAAGTCAAGTTTCATTAAAATTGATGAATAATTGGGGAAGAAATCGAATCTTTTCAGTAGACGTTTGTCAGAACTACTAAATCCAACGGTTGCGATGATCAACCCCAGAAAAAGGAACAAATGAAGAAGAGGAATGTTAGTTCCGAAGCCCAGTCAGGCCCAGCAAAATCAAGCACAATGAACTCGGCCCATATTAGTCCAGAGAAGTCTGTGATTCAGCCCAGAATTTACTTGAATATGGCCCAACAGCACTTAACATTAATAATTCGGGATTTCAAATAAAAATTCTAAAAATATTTCCCCAACTCCAAAAATTCCAAAATCCATTTTAAAAAAATTTTAGGATTTTTCTGTGCAGAAACATTTTGAGTTTCCAAAATTCAAATTCAAATTCAAGTTTAAAAATGACAAATGTATCAATTTTCAGAATAAAAGTCTTTGAACCTATTGTAAATATTTCTTGATTCATTTTATACAACTTTCAGGAAATTTTGTGCTCATTTGAATACATTTTAAATTCAAAGTTGAAAAACAACAAATTTTGCTTGATTACATATATGATGTAAATGTGGGATTACATATGATGCCAACCTGCCTGATTACATATGATGTAAATGTGGGATTTCTGCAAAGATTTTTGCAAAAGAGCATTCTCCCAAATCCAAGTAGACAGATTGTATATTGGAATAAATAAAGTTTCAATTAGCAAAGATTTTGCTTGATTGATTACAACTAGAGAGGATTTAACACAGATTGTGCTTAATATTTATTTGCTTGTTCTTTCCTTTTGAGTCTTTGCACATATTTGTGCACTTAATTTGTGTTCTTAGTGCCTTTAATATGTTTTTTCTTTGTGTTTCTACTCAGAATCCCGTATGTGATGCAAAGATTTTTGTGATTGCCAGAGAAAAAATGCATTAATCATTTTTTTGTTAAATCCACATAACAAAGAAAAAAAAAGTGGAGAAATAACAAGAGAGAAAAATTTGTAGTCCATAAAACCCAAACTTTGGTATATAAACTCAACTTATAAAACCTAAACGACAATTAAGGACCACTACAATTTGATCGAATGAAATTGTCTAATCAAAATTTAATTTTAAAAAAAAAGAAGAGAGTAGTACAATCATTTACATATGAGTTATGACTTATGAGAAATCAAACTGCCACAAAATAGTTGGACGTCGTAGGTACACAGGATCCAACAGAACACCTCTTCCCACTTCTCCTCTGCTTTTTGGATCGGTGTCGGCTGCTTTTGTGAGAAGAAAGCAGACCCTGATTTTCTAATCGGATGATTAGGATCGGTTTCTGTACCGATCTTAAAGTATTTCGGTTTTTACTGTACGGATCTCAAAGTACTTCGGTGTTTCTCAACGGATTTTAAAAAAGCAGGTTCTGAAAAGAAAAGCACTGGATACCGATCCCTGCTTTTTGCCTCTCCTCTGAACTCTGATGAGTGATGACTGATGAGTCCTCTCCTCCAGTATGGGGTAAGCGGTGAGAGCCCCTGCATGGCGATGATCTCTTCTCTTCTCTTCTCTTCTCTGCATTGAGCCCCAAATTGGTTGTGCATGTGCGCCGGTACCGCTGCCGTATGTACTCGAGAAGAAAGAGCAGGCAGGCTGACCGGATTCGATCGTGTTGCTACCCGCCCTATCACTGGTACGTTTCATTATTCATTCCAGAAATAAATATGATCGAATTTTAGGCATTCTATTTTCAGGTAGCAGCTGCAGCTCTGATATTCTAATTATATTTTCAGAATTTATCACGATCGGATTTTGTCTACAGTCAGTACACAGATGAACACCTTTAATAACATCTAATCTTATCTCGTTCCAAAAATAGAACCGAACTATCCGTTACCGATGTACTCCTCGATCGCCTATATATACGCGTACCCCCTCTTCTTTCTCTCTCTTTTCGCTCTTTCGATTCTCAACGCGCTCTCGATCGATACGCACGAAGCTTGACAAGCCCGCGCTCCATCTCAGACTAGCAAATTCGCTCTTCTTTACTTTCCACTGTCATTTTCTTTTCATAATTATTTTGTTTTGTATCTTCCATCTAATTAACCATGAGTAGTGCAGGTTTTCTTCCGATTCTCCGATCACACCGTCCCTCGTCGCGCATGTCGGTGAGTTCCTAAAAATAGCCGATTCTCTTTTTTTATTATTTTCTCCTAAATAGTTCTTCTTTCAAACCTTCAATCTTATGCAATACAATTTCATTGATGTACTAAATACTAATCATGCATCTGGCTATTTATAGAATTATTGATATTATTCAAAAGTTGAAACGTTAAGAAGGTATATGATCTGAAAAAATTACAAAATCTTTATGTTTTAAGTTCTGTTGGTTTGCTACAAGCCCCCTTTCATCCAAAATTTATTTCCTTTGTTACTATTCTTGTCTGTCTATTTCTATCTTTGTAATTATAATCCATGTTTAATGTAATTAACAATTTTCTGTTTACTATTAAATTAAGAATAAGGTGCGGGGTGATCGATTCATCCCAAACCGAGCTGGTATGAATATATCACTGGCCCTACTACATGCACCAGCTCGGGATAAAGAGAAGGAATCAGAGATCTCTCCCTCAAAGAAGGCCTACAGAAAGCAGCTTGATGATGTCTTTTTTGAGGGAAGAACACGGATTTTATATTTCAGTAACCAGCCTTCAATGCCTACTAAGTTAAGAGATCCTCTAACTGAAGTTAAGTCTGTTAGTCACCGGCGAAGGTACATCCCAAACGTATAACCTCCTTTTAGAACTAATTTTGTTTTTGTTTTCTTTCTTTTTTTCTGAGAAAAATTACAATTATACATGTTATTTTCTGCCTTCTAATGTACATTTGATTTAACTGAATTGATAGCTCCCTACCAGTCATAACTAAAATCTCATGTGCAAGTTCAGTACATAGCTGAAATGCTAACCTGTATATATCGTGTCATTTTACAATTCCTTCAAGCAAATTACTATGGCACTCTCATTTTACTGAATCATGAAATGAATATTAGTAATCTCTTTTTCCCTTTTAATCACACAGGCACCGGAGAAAATACTTGATGCCCCAAATTTGCTCGATGACTACCATCTTAACTTGCTTGATTGGGGGAGTGCGAATGTTCTATCAATTGCACTGTCTGATTCGGTTTACTTGTGGAATGCTGCGAGCAGTTCTGCCTATGAGTTGGTAGATGTAGGTCCAGAATGTGGCCCAGTAAATAGTCTCAGCTGGGCTCCAGATGGTCGCCACATTGCCCTTGGTCTCCCCTCTTCGGACGTGCAAATATGGGACTGCAATGCAGGAAAGCTGGTTTGTTTTATAAATTTGCTTTATGCTATGTACTTTAATTTTTTTCTAAGCATGTCCATTCCTTCAATATCCTTTGTAATATTATATGTTCTAGATCTCTGAAAGGTTTTCTTTTATTTTCAGATAAGAACACTTAGAGGAATTCACCGGTATGCAGTTGGGGCCCTGGCATGGAATGGCAATATGCTCTCAACCGGAAGCTTGGACTGCACAATTGTCAACAATGATATCAGAGTGCGGGACCATGCCGTCAGCTCCTACTCTGGCCACCGACTCAAGGTGTGCAGTCTGAAATGGTCTGAATCTGGAAGACAGCTGGCAAGTGGTGCAACGGATGGTCGTCTCAACATATGGGACCTCTCTAAGGGCACCCAACTCCGCCGTTTCAGCCATAGTGCTATGCCAAAGGCAATTGCATGGTGTCCATACCAGAGCAACCTAATTGCGTCTGGTGAGGCTGGTGACAATGGATGCGTCAAGCTATGGGATGTTGATGCCGGTAGTTGCTTAAAGTCAGTTGAAACTGGGTCTCATGTGTCTGAGTTACTTTGGAACAAAGAGGCGAAGGAACTGTTAAGTTCACATTACAATGGAACGCAGCAACTGACGCTCTGGAAGTATCCATCTATTGTCAAAATGACTGAAATCTCCTGTGATGCCTCCAGTGTTACCTTCATGGCTGCGGTATGCAGAATTTAGATTGGTTCTATCACCAAAAAATGTCATGGTCCTCCAGATTCAGTACAAATTGATAGTATAAAGACCCGATTAAATGGAAATACCATGACACTGACAAACTTAATCTGAACAGTTATAGTGACGATAACAATAGAAGATTTGGAGTTATTTGATGGTACTAGGTAGAACATGATCACCTAAATTTTGTAGTTGAAACCTTTACCGACCTTACAAAAATTAAACTTTCAGTTTGGTCCCTATCTAGATAGCTTGGTCTATGTTTTCAGAATGCAAATTCTATGATTTCAGAAGGCAAATGCCTGAGTTAACTTTTTCTTCTACAAATTGCAGGGTCCTAACAGGTGTACAGTGGCATCAGCACATTCAGATGAAAGGGTGCTGTTCTGGGACGTTTTTGGAGATCCTCATAAAAAAAAAGAAACCAGCACCCATTGCACCTTCTTTTGGCCCCTCAAATTGCCACATCCGCTGAAGAGTCTCTTTTCTCTTGGACTAAATTTTTCTAATATTAAACCAGCAATTTTGTTTTCCGCATTTTTTTGAGGGAAAACGAAAAGGAAAACTCTGGACGGAGCAACCTCTTTTCCCTCCCGCATATCTAATCTTGCATAACCTCCTCTTTCACGCGTTTCTTCCCCATTTCAGATCGTTGTCTTAGTTGTTCCTCTCAACCTCTGAGGTCAGGACAGCAACCTTGTTGAACTCAATTTGTGCGGTCTTTCTTGCAGCTGTTTCAGAGTCGAGTTGATTTCTTCGAAAAAATTGGTAAGCAGTATTTTTCTTGACACGCTTGCTTGTGGTTACAATTTTGTTCTTTTATTTTCTTAATTTCTACATTGAAATAATTATTAGTGGCCATGGCATACTTGTTTAGGCTAGATGTGTACTGATAAAATGTAATGAAGTTCAATAGCAAGTTTGGTGCTTTTCTCAGCGACAAAACATGAATTTTGGTTTGAAGACTCGTTTCGTATTTGCTGAAAAAACAGGTTGAGGCAAAATACTAGTCAAAGTGAACAAAGGGGCATATCATGTGAACAAAGTGACTGGATAGTACTTCATATAAACTGGAGTTATTTTATCACAAGACAGATTGTTTGGTGCTTGGGTACTTTATATAATTTTCTTAACCACTTTTTATTACATGAGAATGCATCAAGCAATTTCTTGGGGTTTTTCTGATCCTTTTGTGTTTTTCGGATCCTTTTGTGTTTCTTGAAAACAGGTGTACTGCTGTTACTGATGATGGACTGGCTGCCATATCCAATGGAGGCAAGAGAATGAAAGTTAAACCTATGCTACTGCAACAAGATCTCTGACACTGGACTGGCTCATTTACGGTCATTGGAGGAGCTGTCAGACCTCGAATTATGAGGCATAGTTCAGTTTACTAGCTCGGGCATCACTGCTTTGGCCATGGGCTCTCGAAACCTCACTCACGTGGATCTTAATCGCTGCTATTCAGTTGATGATGCTGGCATGTGTGCCCTTGCACGATACACTGAAAACCTTAGACAGGTAATTTGGGTAATGAAATTAATGGGTTGGGGTACGTAGAAGGCATTGCTACATTACACCATATTGTGAAGTACTGGTTCCATGCATCTTTGTGGTTCTATACTTTTACTTAATTGTTTCTTTGAACAACAAATGAGCGCATCCTTTAAATAATAGCCTTGGAAAGAAAATCATGAAAATCCAATGTGCTCAACATACCGATCACAGGAAGTTGGAGTTGGTAGGTACCAAAGTGGTCAGTGATGGTAATAATATGTTGGTTTGAGGCTGTGGATAGTTGATGAAATATGCCGGGGAAAGAAGCCACTTTGTGAATCACTGCTCAATAGTTGGATGCCCCATTTCAGTATCTGCTTAATAATCATATATATCTTTCTTAATTTCTCTTCAGGGGTACAGTACTCAAAGGAGGAGGTTGTTTCTGGAGTGGTACCAAAGCCTTGCAGGGTATAATGGCGGTGGAGGCGAGTAGGAGACGAAGTTTCTGATGATGTTAACAAAAGATGAGAGAATGAGCAGTGGGGTCAGGACAATTGGAGAGTTAGATGCAAGACTTATTATTGATGTTGTTAGGCAGTTGGATGGTTGGTTGCTCGCAAAATTAGGAAATTGAGTAGTTGTTATATCTTTCTTTCTTGTAACAGCTTTATAATCTGAAATAAGACAGTATCTGGATATGTTGTTAAATGAATAAATCAATTTAGTTTATCTATTTTCCTTTAAATTCAATTTTGTTAATAGATTGTCAGTGGTTGAATGAATAAAATTATGAGCTCTTCTTCAATGGGGACTAGAGCTTTACAAATATAAAAAGGACAAAAGAGTAATTGTAGGTATTACCGGTTATCATTTCGTTCAAACACCGCACACTAATTATATTTTGTAATATGCTCTCCAGTTCTCATAGCCTTTTCTCCTTTCCATTTACTGCCGAAAAGGTAAGAAGATAAAAATAATGACCTTCTCTCACCATCATTAAGAAACAAACGAGAAATCTGGAATTTCTTCTACCGTTGCTCTATTAGCAAATGCAGAATTTTTTTTATTAAATGCGGATATTTGTATATTATAAGAACAATCATTATTACATATTCGTTATGGGAATATAAATTATAGTCTCATAATTAGAAGTGGCAATTTTTCGGATCGAGTCGGGTTCGGGTCAGGTCAGGTCGCGTCAGTTTAACTAAATGGAAATGTCGGTTCACGAGTCAGGTCGGGTATCAGGTTGAAGGCTAACGAAATTTCTTTGGGTCTCAGGTCATATCTGATTGGGTCGGGTATCGAGTTGATGACTGCTGGTGTATTTTCGGGTCGGGTTTGGATCACCAGATTTCCGGATCATCTTGGGTTTCATATTGTTCGGGTTCGGGGTCACGTCAGGTTCGAGTCACCAGATTTTCAGATCATCTCAGATTTTGGTTCTTTCGGATTCGGGGTCGGGTCGGGTTGGATTATGCCACCTCTACTCATAATGCAATTTTATGTGATTTGCTTTTGCATTCAGATATGCTAGTTAGTTCAATTATTCATGCTCTCTTATTTTAAACTAGCGTGGTACCCGCACATGGTAGTGGTTTATTTTTTGAGGGTAGGACTCGGATGGGTATTTAGCTACAAACAAAAAATGATGGGTGTTTAGAACATAATTCACAAATATTATCAAAAAGATATTTTTTTTCTAAAATTGTGCTGCCCAATCCTATAGTCATCATTATATTTACCTTTTAACATAATAAATTCGTAGCATACATTTGATTAAATTATGACAGGTACTTTTTTGTAAATTGTGGATATTAAATAAGAATAATTGATTACGCTTTATCTTGAGACTAAAAATTGAATATTATTTAGAAGATAGAGAGGAAATAGCAATAAAGAAGAAGATAACTTTGAAATTTTTTAATTTAAAATCTAAGTCGTTTTCTTATGGGTATGTTTGAGTATCAAATAATATTTAAATTGAATGAGATTTGAAACACAATCAATTTATAAGTAAATTAAGAGTGAGGCTACAGTATTATTAATATTACAATGTGGCATGTACTACGGCTCCATAATATCATTTTTAAAGTTCAATTAAACAACCTTAAAGTGCTAAATGTAATCTCCATATATAAATGTCATTATAAACCAAATTTTATAATTTTGTTGTGTATTTTACTTATTTTTAGATAATTAGAAAATGACTTAATATGAACATTATAGACCATTAAAAAATGTGTTTTTTTTGTATATATCAAAATATATAGTAAAAAAAAAATTTAGAAAAATATGAATTTAGTCTAGAACTATATTAACATATGAAGATCACATTGAGCGGTTTGGATTAATCAATTGAATTTTAAAAATCATAATATGGAGCCGTAGTACAAGCCATTTTGTATTATTAATAGTAACGTAGCCTCACTCGTAAATTAATATGTTTGTAAGGGATTTTCTATTTTTAATATTTTTATGAACATCATTCGATGCCTTACCAAAATTTTGTACATTTTTTAATGGTTATAATTTAACAGATATTTAAAGAGCTATCAAATATCGCTTAAATTGAATATAATTGGAAACATAATCGATCTATAAGTTAAACAATACTTCCGTAACCTTTTTTTCCATTTTTAAGATATTTAATAAATTTTTATAAATTTTTAAAAAATAATATTGTCAAGATAACGGGTGAAAATCTTGACAATACTTATGTTGCTTTTCTTCTCAGAAAAGTAGGCTCTGCTTTTCCGATCGGATGGTCGGTATCGGTTGTCGCACCGATCTCAAAGTATTTTGGTATTTGCTTCACCGATCTCAATGTACTTTGGTGTTTCTCAACCGTCTGGATTAAGAAAAGCAAGACCTGCTTTTCTTTTTAGAAAAAGAAAAGCAGGTGATCCCAATCCTAAGATAACCATTATCAATGGATCCCTCCTCTATTTTAAAATATGTAATTTTTTATGTAGAAAAAATATTAAGAAATTTTAGAAATATAAAATTCCGTCTAAAGACATATTTGTTTATGGAGATTATATTAAGTGATTGAGCTATATAGATTGCAAATTATTTTTAAACTTAATTAATATATAATCAATAAGTGGGGTTATTACGCTTTGTAAGAGGAGTGATGTTGATACTTCGGCGAGCTGAGTTTTACCGATTTTTGAGAGTAGGCGATTTTTGGACGAAAAGTCGGTAGAATCGGCCGAGTCATCCGAGTTTTGGCCGAGTTGTGACCGAGTCAGCCGAGTCACGACCGAGTCAAGGCCGAGTCTTGTGATAAATTTAGTAATTAATTATTGTTTATGTTAAAATTTAATTACCTTTTGAAGTGAATATTGAGCATTAAAATGGTTATATTATATATAATGATTTCTACCTAAAAAAAATATAAATTTTGAATGGAAAGTAACAATTAAAAAATGATTTTTAAAATATTTGGAATAGTTCATACGGATTGTGCACAGACTATTTGTTTAGTTCAAATATTTGCATGAAATTAATTTAGTAGATTTTTTTATTGTAGTACGTTTATTTTACATTATTTTCTCGCTAAATAATTTTTTAACAGTTTTTTCTGATTTGTTTAATGAAAAACAAGCTTTTTTCGGAACTCGAGTTTCCGTTTCGAGTCAACCGATTTCGAGTCATAGCCTACTAGCCGAGTCCTAGTCCAAGTCCGATTCCGAGTTTGTGAGACTTGTTTGAGAGGAGGAACTCCGTCTAGTGACCCGTTATACCACCTTGCGCTAGATCCTGGCGATCGACGAGGGATTGACGGCTGTGTAACCCGCTGAGTCCTGGCAGGCTTTCAAGAAGTGCTCGTTGGTGGTGCTATTATTCAGTTCGAGCACTCATGTATTGGGTCGGATTTTGAGCATAAAAAATAAAGAAGAAGGTGGATGGGGGTTTAGATCTGCAGAGAGACAAAGGAGCCATGCATGACCACCGATCTGCAACAATTGCTAACCTTCTTTCTTTATTCAAGGAATTCTATATCAGGAAGGGATAGAAGGGGGACTGGAGGGGTGTCGTCCAACATCTCATGCACTTCTCAAAACGGACAAAATTACCCTTTTTTTAATTTTTCAATAACCGGCTATGGCCTCTTGGTTACAGGCTAAAGCCTTTGGTGACAGGCTTATTATTCAATTTAAACCGTGTGATCAAAAAATTGGACGGTATGATTATTCTGGTCCTCATAGAAGAATATATATGTTGGTCTACTGATTTTATCTTTGGAGTTGGGAGCTATTTTTGCTCACTCGGCAGGCAAAAATTTTAACGTGTCAGCTAGCTCTTGAAATTTATTAGGACATCTCGAGATTTGTCTGGAAAACAATGGCAAAATACCAGATAATCACAGTAAAATTAGACATTATTTGAAGGATGTCGTTTCTCCATAGCGTCATTTTCTTTTTCCTACTGTGTAATTATGTTACATATTACGATTGAAGCTAAGAATCAAAATTTATGTTGTAATCTCTAGATGTTGATTGGAATATGTTAAAGAGAAGGAATTCCATTAGATTTTTAACGAATTAATTTGAAAATTTATAACTTCAGACCAACAGCAGCCAACATGGTGCTGACCATAATTGGAGAAAATTCAAAAAGAAAAAAAGAAAAAAAAGGAGAGAATTCTTACAATAAAACAGACAAAATTCTTATTGTTTAATTCAACCAAGCAGAACAGAATCATATATATGTATAGAGAAGTGATGCTATGGATCGGCTAACCAACCTTTCATTTTTTTTTTAATTGAGCGGTTCTTATCAAATATGTTTTTTTAATTGTATTTAAAAAACATATCACAACCATCCGATTATGAAAAATGAACAGCTCATATTCCATCCGATCTATAGCAGAATTAGCATATGTATAATAATAATTTACTGTACTAATTAAGAAGAGTATCGCCTAATTAAACTTCATTCCTCTCCAGTATCCACCAAATACTGTACCTCTTAATTCATAAGGACAGGCAATATCGGACTCGTCACGACGTGTTCTCTCGAGAGCCATGCCAGTTGTCCCCGGAGCGGGTAGCTTGCGAACCCGTTCCATTTAAAAGCAACAGTAAATGTAATCTTCTGATTCTGCGCACTGAAACGCAGAACCGATGGCTGTACAGTAGCCGATATGCCCATAGGCATGCCGATCTTCGCTGTGTATGTCGACCTAGCAGGCCTGACATTCGAAACCGTCCGTTTGATGACCGTTGTTGAGTTCGGTCGCAGGGTCACGGTGATAGAGGGATAGTTGAGTTGTTCCTGCGTAACCTTTACTACTTTCGAGCACGGTACAGGTGGTAAAGGTGAAACGACGATTCCAATTTGAGCATCTGTGAGGCCAGAGGCACATAGGAGGCCTATGTAATCGCTTCCGTTGATGTTGTACACTAGCCCTGGGTCGATGGCTTTCGAAGGATTTACCTGGCCTGCACCTATTCCGGTTAGCTCTGCGGGACCTGGGATTGGACCGCTATCTGTAATCAGACCGCCTTTATTGTCTAAAGTCGTAGCGGTTGTTATGATGGCGGATTTAATAGCTGCGGGGGACCAATTTGGGTGCGCTTTTTTTATCAATGCAGCAATGCCACTAAGGTGCGGTGTCGCCATGGATGTTCCGGACATGAAATCGAACATGAGTGGCTTTCTGGTTGTTTCATCTAGGAATGAAGGTGGCACTGCTCCAAGAATACTTGAGCCGGGGCCAACGATGTCGGGCTTAAGTATCCCGGGAAATGGTATGCTTGGGCCTCGCGAGGAAAACGAAGCCAACGATGGCGAAAATGGTTTATTAAAGACTGTGCCTTTATAAATGAATGTTGCAGCCACGTTTCTTGAAGAGTTAATGTAATTGAAGAGCTTTATGCCATCCAAGTACGAGATTTGCGCGTACGGGAAGTCGAACGCTGCTGTTACATCTTCAAGTCTGTCAGAAGTGCAAATCAATTAGTTAACTAACTAACTAACATTGTACTATTATATATATCTTCAGTATCTTAAAAGTTCGATCAGTTTCATTTTTTATCGAAGACACGTACCCAAAGAAGTTCGGGTTTATGAAGATCACGCCGCGCACTCCTGCTGCACGAATCTCTTGAGACTTGTTAATCGGATCATCTCCATCTAACGGGCAAATAAGGATCTTACCGCCTACTTTACTTTTGTCGAGCTTGCCCGAGCACGGCGGAATATCAAGAAAGCTGTCACTTTCTAGTTTCATGCCAAGATGCGTCAACTGAAACATATCTCCGGGCCAATTCTTCGATTGGAGGACCGCTCTACCATCAAATTTTGTCCCGTTGTTCAGTTTCACAACAACCAATTCGCGTCGATCCATCACACTGGCCCCTACTGTAAGGATCCACGGTGCGTCGTTATCGAGTGAGCTTAAGCTTGGTCCTGAATTACCAGCAGCACAACTAACTACAATGCCCTTCAGGATGGCCTTGAACGCTCCCACGGCGATATGATCTTCGTAGATGTGACGAGCATCGCTGTTCTCCATTAAACCGAGAGAAAGCGACATCACATCAACACCATCGTTCACGGCGTACTCCATTGCCTTCAGCACATCAGCCCCGTCACAATGCCCAAATTCATCACATGCCTGATACATTGCGAGATGCGCACGTGGGGCCATGCCAGATGCTGTGCCAACCGCACTGCCATATGCCCCCGCACCATTCACGAATGCTCCAGCTGCGGTACTCGCCACGTGTGTGCCATGACCTTTCTTGTCGATCGGGGGTATACGGCCTTGTTCAATCTGAGTGGCATTTAATACTCTCCTGGCACCTATCAGCTTGTTGTTGCACAACGAGGGACCGAAATCACAACGACCCTTCCACTTTTTTGGTGGGGCGGACAAGTGATCATCTTTAAACGAAGGATGATCGGGTGTGATACCCGTGTCAATTATACCGATAATAACCCCTTCACCCAGGTTAGTGACATTCCATGCACCTTGAGGATCCGTCGAAGGGGGACGCAGACCGAGGAAAGCAGGAGAATGGGTCGTCGTAATCTTGTATTTTCTTGAGGGCATTGCACCGGCAAACCATTCTAACTTGGAAAGAGCCTCCAGCTCTTTTGCTGTCAGCCGGGCAGCAAAGCCATTGAGCAAGCTTCCATAGGAGTAGACGAATCTCGACCTGTCGGGGATGACAGCGGATAACATAGCAATGTACCGCGCGGCAAGATGCTCAATGTTGTGGATCACATTATTGGTTACATTATGTATAACATCACCAGCTGTACCGGGGATAAAACGACTCGCCGGTTCACGGACCAGGATGATATAGGTTTTAAGCTGGTCTTTGCCATTATCATTGGTTGCTACTGAGAATTGTGAAAGAACTAAAAAAGATGCAAAAAAGAGGAGGAGAATAGGAGCCTTACAGGACTCCATTAATTACTTTCTGCAGGGATGATTATGAGTTTGCTAAACATATACTTATAAATTTATAATGATTATAAGGCCGTTTCCAACTTCCAAATTCCAAATTGGTTATTGCTCAGAGATAAGGATGATGAACAACATACATGATTTGGATTCAGAAACAAATTAAACTGCTTGACTAACTGCGATTGTCAGCCTGAAACGTTCCAGAAATAGAAACAAAAAATCGTCTAACTGATCTACAAAGACATCAATCATGAATTCATGATCTACAAATATCTAAACATTGAAAACAAACAGATTGTTTCATCATGGAACGAACTGTTAATTACCAGTTTGCTCTATATTAAGCTCGAGAACAGCACGCCAACAACCTAAACACAGCTAGTGATCATAGTAGTAAGGTTTCTTCTGCAACAAACTGCACGCGGTAAACATTACACAGGAAAAGAAAAAACAGAGAGAAGAAAATGGTCCTACAACTGAAAGGACCTGTTGTTAGTTTGCATAAAATGGATTTTAAACCTATATATGGCATCTTCCATTCCTGTTATCTTAAATCAAAATGAATTTTAAACCTTAATGGCATGCTAATATGTGGTCTTGGAATTTTTTTCTTTTTGTACTATATTCTGTTGTAAATTGTAAATTGTAATACAGAACTGCAACTGGTGCAAAGTGTACAATCGGGCAACTCAAACCCTCAAATTTCCATTTCATTCATAAGAGAATCACGATAACCAAAACAATAAACTTTTTGTATTCTAAACAAACTGTATGCATACATATTATTCCCAAATGGGAAAACGAACAAATTATGGATTAGTAAACGAAATCTTTATAGATAGAACACCAAAATAATATAAAAAAAATGCTACAATTCAGCTTTCCGATTGAGCATTACAAAACAGAAGTTTTTAAAACCACTGTTGATCAAAAGAGAGAATCAACTCCGAGCTTCTCGTTATACCATTATCAAGTGCAAAAAGAACTCTCCAAAAAGAGACCAATTGTTTTATTCCTACATTACAACATTCTACATATTGCCAAGGAGAATAATCAATGTCCTGTTGGAAATGTTGGAAATTCCATTTTACATATCAATTACATCGAGCAACGCCAAAATTTGTTTCAGATAGGCAAGTTTACTTAAAATTATGGATGCGTTTGGCAGAGAGGAGGGTGTTAGACAACAACATGGCAATTGTCATCGGGCCCACTCCACCTGGGACAGGGGTGATATATGATGCCACCTTTGATGCCTCTTCATAACATACATCTCCCACCAACCTATAACCTCTTGGACTGCCAGCATCCTAAAGAACAATAAAACACAAGAATAAAACAGACCCTAAACACCAAAAAGGGTACTTATGTTGGTATTAACTAACAGCTACCGAACATCCATCTCAATGAATATTGCGCCAAATCTAATTAATTATTTTTTTAATAAAGTAAGGTTTTAAGTTGTGCTTACATCTACAGGGTTGATACCAACGTCAATAACAACAGCCCCTGGCTTCAACCAACTTCCTCTAACCAAGTTAGCCACACCAGCTGCGGATATTATAATATCGCCCTGTCTTGTAATCTCCTCTGGAAACTTCGTGTATGAATGTACCATACTTACCGTTGCATTTGCTTTCTACATTTGTATACATATACATAATTTAATTCATGACATGACCTCGAGGAAAAAAAAAATTAATTTGTACCAAGACCTCAAGAAAGGAAGATTTAATTTGTGTTACATATAGTACATATACAAGTAGTAATATAGTACATATACACAGGTACCCCTCATAAGGTATAGTATTCCTCAATAAAACAAGAAACTAAGGTATAGTATTCCTCAATAAAACAAGAAACTAAGTAAGACATCTACTGTTACAAAAGCAACCACAATCGAATATCCAATATAATAAGAAAAACAATGAGGATGATGATTATATTATAACTGAAGTTCATATATACCCGCACCAGTACATTGTACGTTAATAGCAATACCTGCAGTAATAAAGCAGCTGGCATACCAACAATGTTGCTTCGACCTATCACGACAGCTCTTTTACCCTTAATCTCGATATTATATCTATGCAATAACTCCATACATCCTTTAGGGGTGCATGGGACGAAAAGCGGTTCCCGTCCCTGCATTGCAAGCCGGCCGATATTTAACGGGTGAAACCCATCTACATCCTTCTCTATGCTAACCCCGGTAAGGATCTTCTCCTCATTAATATGCTGCAACACAAAATATAAATAATAGAATGACTTTATGATTATATATTTTCCATTCTGGTACCAAGTAGGTCATCAAATTGCTTCTGTTCCAATTTCTCATCCCTTCCCTTTTCTCCTATCTCATGAGCAGACACTGTCCAAAATAGCTGCGGATAATGGGTACTTAAGAACTAAATTTGCTCTCAATTGTTGGTCTAATAGCCTAACAACGATAATGTACGATAAGACAAGCCAGCGTTTTCATCAAAATGCCATTTAAGGGAAGTCAAACAGAAAAGGGCTCCATTTACTTGTATCTTAGATACAAAAGGAAAATAAGATTGTGCTGGCACATCAAAAACATTTTCTTTTCCTTTCTAAGGTTTTTTTTGGCTTGAAAAATGAAAATAGATATAGAACCAAGGCCGTGCATGGTGTGTAATGCTATATAAAATGTAAATAGACACAACATGAACCTAATTCCAACAGTCCGAAAAGAATAAAACGAGTAAAAATGATAATCATAGTACTTGTAATAAATAATTCGGACGTCGTTTCCATGCTCACACCCAGATAATTTTTATCATGAATCTCATAATGGATAATATTCATTTATAATCATCAGATCAAAAATAAATTTACTTACACGAGGGAGAGGCAATTGCACCAAAATCCCATGAACCGAGGGGTCGTTATTGAACGTTTCAATGTTCCTCAACACTTCCGATTCTGTGCAATCCTCGGGCAAATTGGCCTCATACGACTTAATGCCGACCGCCTCGCACGCCTTCTTCTTGTTCCTGACATACGTCTGGGAGTCCTTCCTGGACCCCACCAAGATCACTGCCAGGCCAGGTACCACACCAGTCGCCTCTCTCAAGCGTGCGACCTCCGCCGCAACCTCGTCCTTAATTTGTTTAGAAATTAACTTACCGTCGATTGTTTTTGCGGTAGTATCCGCGGTTGTCACCGATCCTGAATGAATGAATGAAAGAGAGGCTGATCAAAAGGAAATAATCTACACATACTGAATTACTGACACATGAACTGAAAGTCCGAGAGGAAGGAACACGTACCGGCATCGGCAGCTGAGACCGCAGTCCGGTGCTTGGAAGCTCCTGAAGAGAGACATAGCGAGGGGGCCCAAGGGGAAGTCGGCCCCCGATGAACGCTGGCGAAGCGGGCAGCGGCGGGGAGGAGCTTGCGGTTGAGGGGGGCGAGGTGGCGCGCCGTGGTGGCCGAGGTGGAGCAACCGGGCGAAAGCAGGGCTGATTCCATGAAACTGTAGCTGAGCCGAGGGTTAACAGGGGAAGCTGGGGTTGCGTTGGGTTGGGAGGTTCAGGGTTTTGGGGGATTTTTGAGGGGCGGCGGGAGATACGGCGATGGCAATGACAATGCCAGCAGAATAATAATAATAATAATAATATAGGGCCTCATCCCCTAACTTACTGCATTGTGCAGTTCACGACGTCAGCCGTTGGATCGTCTTGAGATCTGCGTCGACACGAATCTCGAGACAATCCAACAGCTGACGTTGTGAACTGCACAATGCAGTACAGCAGGGGATATGAATTCCTATAATATATATGTTCGTCCTGATTTCCTGGCTATCTTTGAGTGCTCATCCCCTGATGTACTGCAATGTGCATCGCATCAGGTGAACCGTTGGATTGTCTTGAGTTATTCGGGCGTGATCGGATCTCGAGACGATCTTACGGCTGGCGCGATGCACTGCACATTGGAGTATTTCAGAGGATCTGAGATCGCTATATTTTTTGAAAATGAAAAGCACCATCCCTGAGAATGAGGTCGCTATTTTCTCCACTATGTCCTGTCTTTTTCTCGAAATGAGCAAATTGTTAGATGTTAAAATGCAATAAAGAGATTTATCCTTATCTCGCTCCGATCAAAATGAACTACATATACGACTAATATCTAGCGTCATATATATATATAGGAGTTTGACTATTATACTAACGTTAGCATTTCGGACCGAAATACTAACGGCTCAAAATTGTTGTTATCGTATCCGAAATCACTATTTATAGTGCTCAATAAATTATTTATATGGAAATATTGGGGAACACAAAAATTTTTCATTTTTAGAGTTTTCTAAGTATTTGTTTTGAATTTTAGAAAATAGCTCATAAATATTAATAAAATATTGATGTTTGTACAAGCTATTTTCAAAAATACAAAACAAATACTTAGAAAACTTTAAAAATGGAAAATTTTTATATTCCCCAATATTTTCATATAAAGAATTTATTGAGCACCATAAATCATGATTTCGGACACAATAACAACAATTTTGAGTCGTTAGCATTTCGATCCGAATTGCTAACGTTAGTATAATAGTCTAGCTCATATATATAGTATACATTTGTAGTACTCATAGACTCCAAGGTTGATGTTATTACATAAAAATTAGTAAATCTGGCAAGCCTGTACATAATTTTTTTTTTTTGATGAAATACATTTTTTTTTTTTAATAAAGAGTCCCACACAACGTGTGAGCCTATTCTACTTTTGAGGAGGGATCCAATATAGATATTAGTGTCTATAGTGACTATTTTTTTATTTATGCATAAATTAAAAAATATAAACCGTTAGATGTATTATATATTATCTTAATAACATATACATAAAAAAATGTAAAGTTTTAACATTGTTTCGATAGTAATCAAGAGAGGAGAAAAAATCATAAAAGTTGAATCGTTAATTTTTGTTAATGCTTGATACACATGTAAATAAAATTAAAATTATATAATTTTTTGTATAGACATAAAATATGATATATACAATACATTCTATCAATTAGTTTTTTTTATTTAGGAATTTAAAATATAGTTATATAAGATTTAATTTCACAGTCACTGATCAGTCACCGAAGACATGGTTATTTGATCTCTCCTCTTCTACTCTAGTTCGATGACACTCGATTACTTTGGCTTCGGTAATTCGTTTTATAAACTACCTGAACTTGCAATTTTAAATAACACGGGGTTTTCTTCAAATTTGTTGTGATTTCATCGTACCACTGTATTAGCGGGGGAACCAACAGATCGGAGTTAGCACGCATCTTGAAACAATCAGACGGTTCACACGAACCGCGCAATGGGCAGCGTTAGATGCGAATCCCGGCGGAACCCCAATTCATATCCCCTACTATACTACATTATACTGTTCACGATGAGAACCGTTGGATTTTCTCGTGATTCGTGTCAGCGCAAATCTCGAGACAATCCAACGGGTGACTTCGTTTAACTGCACAAGTCTTCCTGCAGCGGCCAACTTCGTGTTAATTTCTCGCGCGCTTTCTAATTCTCCATTTTAGACAAATTATCGTTCCCACTAATTATGCCGCGCGGCAGCAAGAAGAGACGGCGGCCGGCGGCGCCGGAGATGCACCGCAACAACCGGTACAAGGAATCTCCACCTGACTTCGCTCTGCTCGCTTCCCTCTACCCTTCCTTTAGCCGGTACCTCATCTTCCCTTCCTCCTCCTCCTCCTCCGACCGCCCCACTATCGACTTCACCGACTTCTCCGCCACTCGGGAGCTCACTCGCGTCCTCCTGCTGCATGACCACGGCGTCACCTGGTCCTTTCCTTTCCTCTCCTCCTCTGCTCCTTTTCACGCTGTTCAATTGAGAACTGCAAAGGACTTATTGTATGTTTGGTACTGATAGGTGGATACCGGATGGCCAGCTGTGCCCGACTGTACCTAACAGGTCGAACTACATTCACTGGATCGGAGACCTTCTTGGCTCCAATCTCATCCCTGCAATAGAGGGTTCTGGCTCGAGCTCTGAGACACTGGTACGAGGGTTTGATATCGGTACCGGTGCCAATTGCATTTACCCTTTGCTCGGCGCTTCTCTGCTGGGCTGGAGCTTTGTTGGATCAGGTAGAATTTATGCAATGTATTGTGTACAGGATTGGAATTTGAGGTTGCCGGTTTATTTCAATACGATTACACGGTAGAAAAGTATGCCTTGTTTTTTTCAATTGTCAACTGCATTTGATTAACTATTCAACTCAGTTCGGTCTGCAGTAATTTTGATCATGCAACTATTGCTTGTTTGGCATTGCAGATGTGACGGAAGTAGCCCTAGAATGGGCAAGAAAGAACGTGGAAAGCAATCCACGCATCTCACACCTCATTGAGATTCGGGATGCCATGAAATCCCGAGTATCAGATGGCGATGAGTTCGCATCGACATCTGTGTCATCAGACAACGTGCTCGTGGGTGTGGTGAAGGAAGGGGAGACGTTCGACTTCTGCATGTGCAACCCGCCCTTCTTTGATAGCATAGAGGATGCCAATCTCAATCCGAAAACTGCCTGTGGTGGGACCCGGGAGGAGATGGTCTGTCCTGGTGGAGAACAGGCTTTTATTAGCCGCATCATAGAAGATAGTTTATCACTAAAGCATTCTTTTAGGTATAAGTAGAAAACATTTAATATCTATATCTTGCACACTTCCTGTTGATCCAAATGCAACACATCCTTAGTTTCTCTAAAAAAGTAGTTAGTTTTAGTTTTGGGAGACATAACCTAGTTCCTTCTTCATTTTACATGGAAGGCTTGAGATAATTCCTTTTTGTGACTGCTATAGATGGTTATTGATGGTACTGGTGAAGATTTTTGGTGAATACGGAATTTTTTTTTTTTTTTTTTGTTTCTTAGCAATTATTTGTTTCAACATGTTACTTCTAGGTGGTTCACATCAATGGTGGGAAGAAAAGTGAACTTAAAATTATTGATTTCGAAAGTTCGGGAAGCCGGAGCCACAGTTGTTAAAACAACCGAGTTTGTTCAAGGTCAGACTGCCAGGTGGGGCCTAGCTTGGTCTTTTCTACCTCCCAGAAGAAATCTGATTTCTCCAAATGCTCCAATCAAGACTAATATTTCCTTCATGCTTCAAGTAAAGTGTTTTCTTCTTTTGTTTATGTATATATGATAAGTTGCTTAACAAAAAAAAGAAAGAAAGATCATTACTTTTTTAGTTCACAATTGCCCAATTGTGGTAAACTGGGGTAAAGTTGGAGCATGTTTGAAACTCAAGTTCAACTATTAATTGGGGACTTAAACAATGCAAGTGATGATTGATATTCTTCAATGATTTCAGGGCCTTCCACGTAAAGCGGGCGCATTTCAAGTACTGAAATCAGTTGAATCATTTTTCCTTGCTGTAGGTGCATCATGTAAACCTGACATTACATCTTTTTCTGTTAATGTAAGTTCCTTTTCCTTGGTGGTGGTATTGTAGAAATATTGCCCAGCATAGGTCAATTTCAAGAAAGTGAAGGTGCATGCAGACGTTGAATATATCCAGACATATTAGTAAACTAAACCAGAAATTTGTAGTCTTGCACTACAAATGGCTGTTAAATTATTGATCCAGCTCATTTATTCTCAGCAATTAAGCCAGTTCCGGTTTTCTGGTCTTTCATACCAGTCAATTCAGATCTTTGTAACTTCTGTAGGTTAGATACTGATCTGATGTTTGGAAAGTTCTTCTTATGACAGGTTACGTTATCAAATGAACAGACTGATAAGATGCTTAATGACGGTGACACAAGAAATGGACCTGAGATATGTGATTCTGCAACAGATGGGCTTGCATTTCGTATTTCGGTATGATTTTATTTCTTAGTGTAAGTATGTGTGGGGGAACCTCTCCTGTAGTGCACAGTATACTGGCAATTGCGGCCTTTTTATCTCCTTGTATATAGGAACCACAGGAACAATCTGATGTCTGTGGCATGAGAGAGGATATGAACTTTCTCTGTGTGTACTTGTGTACCTTTTTACATCTCATGGATCATATACACTTGAATGTTTATTAAATTGCAGCCCTGAAATTATTTTCATACTATGTATACTGGTGAAACAGTCAGTCATTTTTGTGTTTGTAGATAGTTGTATATTAATTTTTCATGCTAGAAAAGAGAATTTACTATTCTTTTTCTGTTTATCTTAATTTGGTTCATTTTATAGTCTTAATATTAGTATGTGAGTTGTTTTTTTTTCTTGCTAATTTGTTATATTCTTATTTGTTTATAGATATTTGAACAAATTCCGGGCACATTGTTATTGAAGGGCACACTATTGCAAAAGGACAGCTCCAATGCAGGCAAGTAATTCAATACATATTAGCTAATAAATTCTAATAATTGCTCTTTTAAGTGCTTCTAACAGCTTTCACCAGCACAAATATTGGAAGATCAAGTTCTAATTATTTGAAAACAGAACAGTTCAATCTAATTTTTCTTTACAAACGGATGCATGGCTCAACTATTGTAGGAGCTTTTCAGCCGCTTTGCTCTAAATTGGAGGAGAACTTGAAGAGGGAGTTCCTTCTCAAGTCTGGCAGCTGATGATGTTTACCGAGAGCTAGAAGCAATGACATATTACTACCCTCTCGAAATTTTGAATGTTTTTCCGTGCAGTATTACTTTGTTAGGAGCGTGATAGTCGGAGAACTGTTTTCAGATTATCAATTTATCTGTATATACCTTCATTGCATCGTTAGTGATTTTTTTTGCTAGCAGAGTTTGATTTTAGTGGAAATTTCTTAACATGGATGTTTCCTTCGTTTCAGACCATTGTTCTTTGACATAATGACCCATGAACCATTTGCACAAAGGAAATGCTCTTTGACACTTCACGACTAAAATGCAGGACTCATCGCTGTATGCGTTAGATTTGTGGTTTCCATGTTACATAAATTAACTCAATTCATTAATGATGGCAAATGTTCTAGAATCTAGAGTATGCTTGAATTTTGGTTTCGGTGACAACGATTGAAAATTCTAAACAAGGAGAAAAGGAACTTCAATCTCATTATACAAATGCTGACTCAAATAAAGTCTGTATATTATATGAGCATATTAAATATGAGGAGGGATCAAATAACCATGTTTTTGGTGACCGATCGGTGACCGTGAAATTAAATCTAAAATAACTACAATTTAAACTGTTAAATGACAAAACTAATCGATAGAATATGTTGTATATATCATGTTTTATATGTATACAAAAAATTATATCATTTTGATTTTATTTACATATGCATCAAGCATTAAAAAAAATCTACGGTACAAATTTTATGATTTTTTCTCCTCTTTTGATGACTATTGAAACGATGTTAAAATTTTATCATTTTTTGTGTATATATTATTTAGATGAATTAGAATACATCTAACGATTTAGATTTGTCAATTTATATATAAATAGTGAAATTGTCACTACGGTCACCAAAGTCCATGGTTATTGGATCCCTCATTAAATATTGCATAAAACATGTTAAAAAGAGTTATTTCTATATCTGAACATTAAATTTTGGTTTACTAATTTTTAACAGTGAAAAGTATGTTTTCATTTTTATAACTAGTAAAAACATATTGGAAGCATAAGAATTTGCTATCTTAAATAAATATTTATCAATTTATGCCGATCAGATTCTCAGAAAAATTATAGGCCATGAGAATGGGATATAATCCGTCTAAGAAAAGTAATTAAATTTGTAAACCCAATTTAAAATAAACCCAAACCAACCCATTGCATTGAACCCCAAACGAATCGGGCCTAATTCGAGCAATATAACCAGATATGGGCCCCGGATCAGGCTGTCATGTTGACCACATGAGCACACATTTACTGTCAAGATCCGAACAGATTGCAGATGTGTTGCCAGAGTGAGCACACCATATCGACATTTTCTATTTTATACAAAGTGTCATGCATGTGGTCCTCTTCGTTGTTCAGACTTTATAGTTTAGACACCTTTACTTGCTCTCCCTCTTGATGGTATTGAGGCACTCCAGCTTCTTCATGGCGATGTGGCGGTGGCAAATGCAGCATTTACATGCATCTTCGTGAGAGCTTTCGACTTCCAAGCCATGGCGTATGATATGGATGGTACTTCTATAAACCCGTCTCCTTTATGGTTTTATTTATTTATTCCTTTCTTAATTGTTTCAGAAGTTGAATGAAACAGTGATATTGCAATTCTATTATACTATGTTATAATATTGTTCTCACAAATCTCGTTTCATATGTTACTGCATTCTACAGCCCTAGCTCTATGTTGTAATATAAGCAATGGTAATATGGTATTTCTCAACTTGGGTTTTGGTTAAATTCTGAGTGAGGTGTGAGGAGTGATGCTGTCCATGTCCATGACAGATCGTAACAGATCAAAGGAATTGGTTTTAAATGGAGGGAGACTCATTAATTTCTTTCTTTTAACATCTGGAATTGCATGTTTCTCAAGTTTGTACCAAGAAAACATTTAGAATTGTACAATTTAAAAATATGTTCAAAAATCTATGTATTATCAAGTAACAATTTCAACATTGCAAATACTGCATGTATGATAGTAGTAATGAAGTGCGTGTAACTTACAAATAATAAATTAATTAGAGAAATAATAAATAATAGTGGAACTTTACTTTCACTAAACTGGCCCAAAAAAAAAGAATGAGAAATTTGATAACATGATACAACAAGAGAGCTTAGAAATTATAAGAATGAGTTGTTCCTCAATTCTATCAATATATAATTTGTGAAAAAAAATTGGCATGTACGCTTCAAATTTTATCATATCAATCAATCATTACATTTAAAATAATTGATGCATTTGGCCATTCGTTATCTAACAGCAAAAAACAAAACATAAAAACAAAACAAAACATGTACGCTATATATGAAGTTGGGTATTCAACGGTGAATTATAAATCAAATTAGATTTATCAAATATGTTGCGAGGCATGTTTACAATGTAAAATTTTATCCAAGTACTTTATCAAAACGATTTGAATATAATTTAAAGTACTTGAAATAAAAATGTGTTATAGGGCATGTTTACTATTTTGTGTAATTCTTAACGCCAGTTTACATGACTTACATGAGTGAGCTATTGTGCTTTGCAAAGCGCAATGATAACAATACTTGGGCCCCATATATATATAGACGAGGGATCCATTGACAATACTTATCTTGACAATCTTGATAATAGAGATTTTGAAAAATTTGTAAAAATAGTTAAAAATTCTAAAAAATAGAAAAAAATTTATAGAGATTTTGTTTAACTTATAGATTGATTATTTCAAATTATATTCAATTTAAGTGACGTTTGATAGCTCTTTAAAACTCGTGAAATTTCAACCGTTAAAAAATGTATAAAATTTTGATAAACCATCAAATGATGTTCAAATTGATTGAAATTTGAAACACTATTAATCTATAAGTTAAAGAATATATCCATCAAAGTTTTTTCATTTTTAAGTTTTTTTATGAATTATTATAAATTTTTCAAAACACTCATTTTCAATATTGTCATTGTAAGCATTGTCAATGGATCCCTCCTCATATATATATATCAAAAAATGTAGTTCAAATAAATTAAGTTGTTCAACACAATCTACTTACTGTAAGTTTACAACCTTGTGATTATTGCTTTTTTCTATTTTTAAAATTTATTAACTATTATTTTAGAATCTTAAATACCCTTTTATACACAAATTGGTACATTGCCCATACAATTGTTAGAAATTCAGAAAAAAAATAGATAGAAGGTTTTAGAAATAAAAAGTTACTAATTTGCAACATTTCAATACGTATATTATGTTGAGTGACTAGGATTAGCCATTTAAGCTATGATTTTAGAGATATGGAGCCAAAGCTGCCGAAGTACCATTGTTACTACACTCAAGTCTCAACTTACATGTATATATCAAAGAGGAGGGATCTCTTTACAATGTATAATTGTATATATTGACAATCGTAACAATTGTACAATTGATAAATCTAAAAAAAATGTTTAAAAAATCTTAAAAATTGAAAAAGTTTGTGGATGCTTTCTTTAATATATAGACCGATAGTGTTTTAAATTTCAATCAATTTGAGTATCGTTTGATGGCTCATCAAAATTTTGAGCTCTTATTAACGGTTGTAATTTTTAAGTGATTTTGATGGACTATTAAAGAACGCTTCTATTGAATATTGTTGAAAATATAATCAATCTATAAGTTTAACAATGCAACTATAAACTTTTTTCCATTTTTAAGATTTTTTAAACATTTTTTCAAATTTATCAAATATGTCATTATCAAGATTGTCAATATAAATATTGTTAAGGGATCCCTCCTCTATATCAAAATAGAGGAGAGATCCAATGACACAACAAAAATATGACACATACATTACATCAAAGCGTACAAATTTACTTATAGATCGATTGTGTTTCAAATTTCATTCAACTAGAGTTGTAACTCGGGCTTCGCCCCGAAATGTGGTATTAAATAATAATTAAGAATTTTGTAAAATTTTAAATATTTATATTAAACAAAACTAAAATAATTGTAAATTTTTTATGTAAGTAAATAATAATAATAATAATAATATAAATAATAATAATAATACTAAAATTTATAAATAAGAACGTATAAAATGTAAATCAATGATTAATAATAGTGATGATGTGGCATAGTTGAAGTGCTTGGAAATCTACCCTCTTTATGAAGTATAGATTTGAGTTTTGTTTGATACTTCATCCAGAATCATTAAATTTAGACCGTTTCAATTATTATACAAACTTAATGATTATGTATGAAATTTTGAATCACAATCGATCTATAACTAAATAAATATGTTTGTAAAAAAATTTCTATTTTTATTTTTTCTTATAAATTTATATCCTTTGGTGTAATATTTGTATCAAAATTTTGTTGTGTCATTGGATCCCTCCTCATCTATACTCCATAAAGAGGGATAGATTTCCAAGCACCTTAACTATGCCACATCATCACTATTATCAACCATTGATTTTGTTTGAAACTCTTTATCTACTTTGATCCAATGGCTTATATTTTTGTTTTTCTCCACATTAAATAAGATGAATATGACATATCTAAAACAAAATTTAACCCTTAAAATGATCTAACATTTATATATATTCTTATATATAAATTATTGTATTATTATTATTATTTACTTACATAAACAATTTACAATTTTTTTTAATATAAATATTTAAAATTTTATAAAATTCTTAGTTATTTATTTGAACCACTTTTTCGGGCGAAGCCCGACTTACAGCTCTAGTCAAAGTAATATAGAATATGTATCAAATAAATTTTAGGAAGTTATTAAGTTTAATAAAAAGAAAGTACTTTTCTTTTTTTAACCAGAAAAAGACATTTAAAGAACAAATAAAATGTAGAGGCTGTTAACATTCAAAAAAATTAAATGTTTGCCTGACAAAAAATTAAATAGCAGCAGCAGGACTGGAAAAGATTGATTTCCTTTTTCAAGACGAAGAAAAGATTGAATTGAACAAGACTACAAGAGCAACAGGATACGATACAAGGATTCCATATCCTCTGTAGCGCTGCATTGTGTAGCGCAGGATTTCAACCGTTAGATCATCTCGAGATCTGTGCCAGATCGAATCTCGAGATGATCTAACGGTTGACATTTCGCGCTACACAATGCAGCGCTACAGAGGATGAGCGCTCACATACAAGGAACCTCCATCTGGATATGCTCGCTTGCTTCCAGATCTTCTGTATTCATCTTACATCTCTGCATCATACAACAAGTCGTCGGCATCCACTTATCCGGCTCACTAAACGGTGTCAGTAAACGGACACACATTCAACTGTTCGGGATCATGCACAGAACTTCCGGGGCAAGCATCTGACGGTCTGCCTCTGAGATTCGTGACGCCCGAGGCGTTTTCTGAAGTGGACCATGTCCACGAGTGGTTGAGACCGTGTACGTGACAGTTCCAGGGTCCATGGACAACTCGTCCACTGATGCATCCGTCTAAACGCGGTCCTCTGCTCCGTCAAACCCAATGAATTAGTGGCTTTTTATTAGGGTTTAACCTTCTCGGCGGGAGCGCACATTTATTGTCGTGGCCCATACCGAGATATTTTCTCTATTTCTTTTTTATTGCAGATGCTACGTGTCCCCACAAAGTGCCCCACCTTAATTATTTGCTTCGCCCTGAAGAACAAATAAATGAAAAGCAAAAGGATATCAGAAATGAAATAAAGAATATTCTTAAAAAAAAAGAAATAAAGAATATTCATGAGAGTGCTTATACACGTAACTCATTCCTGTTGTATGGTACAAACCAATTAAGTTATTTGTTTTAACTCTAGGAGTCAGTAATATTTTTTGAAGTACTACTTCAAAATAATAATAATAATAATAATAATAATAATAATAATAATAATAATAATAGTAATAATAATATTTTTTAGGTACCTAAATTTTTTTTGAAGTAATTTTTTTTTAGGTACCTAAATTTTAATTTACATAAAATATATAGACAAGTTGCGTTTTCATATAAATTATTATCAATTTTCTGTGAAGCTAAACTTTTTTTTTTCCTTCAATAAATCTTACTACCTCTGTCCATAAATAAATGAATTTTTAGGAAAAATAAATGAATTAGTGGAAAAATGAAATTACATAATAATTATTCCAATTAAATAATATAGATAAAAAGTAATCATAACATTGGAGAAACAAGTGGATTCAAACAAGTGAATAGAAAAATAAATTCAAATTGGTAAAGTTCATTTAATTGTAGACAAACTCTAAAGAGTATAAATTTATTTAACCGTAGACGTTATAATATACTATATTTAAGAAGACATTATGTATCGCCAGTGATATTTGCCCTAATGAGTTCTCGATCGGTCATGTCACTAAGAAATGACTGTTGTTTTCAAACTACCGTGAATTTCAAAACTGGTTTGTTGTCATTAACTGGGTGACAAAACAAAAATATATATATGATATATTCGGACAAATTTGATATCAACTCATACCAATCTTGTAGCCACACGACAAAATATCGGTGCAGGAATTCTTGATAAAATACAAAATGACAGAGCAAAGATGTTTTGTTTCATGACATCTCACAAAACATTATTCAGCTTGTTTTTAAAATTTTGAACGTCTGTATTGTTGTTTTATATTAAGGTAATACAATTTACTTAAACAATAATTTAGAGTATGTATGCTCTAACTCCTAGTGTTTAGTCATAATCTTTTTTTTAAGAAATTGTGTTTGTTATTTTGACATCTAAAATCTTATTCAAGTGCAAATGTATTGGTAAATATCTTTAGAGGAGGGATCCATTGACAATGCTTATTTTGACAATCTTGACAATAGTTATCTTTAAAAATTTATAAAAATTCATAAAAAATCTTAAAAATGAAAAAAATTTTGTTGATGCATTATTTAACTTATAGATTGATAGTGTTTCAAATTTCAATCAATTTGACCATCATTTGATGCCTCATCAAAATTTTGTACATTTTTCAACGGTTGTAATTAAAAGATCATTAAAGAGCTATTAAATATCACTTAAATTGAATATAATCAGAAACATAATCAATCTATAAGTTAAGCATAACTTCCATAAACTTTTTTTTTAATTTTTAAGATTTTTTATGAATTTTTATAAATTTTTGAAAGTTATAATTGTCAAAATAACTATTGTCAATGGATCCCTCCTCATATGTTTATTGTATTTAAAAAAAAAAAATAGTCCCATTAATTTCAATAAAATACTATTGTAATATGTTTTCTTTGAGAACTAAGCATGTCTCTGTACTTTTAGTAATTACCGTGATAGGTTATGATCGGCGGGTGTGAATTTGCAGGGAAAAAAACTATATTATTCTTTATTCAATGCCTCTTTAAGTATGTACTAAAAGTTTAAGGGTAAGAATTTGCTGCTTCCTGCTCTTCAAGAGCAGGAGCATGCTCTTACTCTTCTCACTGTTAGATGAGATAAAAAGAGCAGGAAGCATGCTCTTACTCTTCTCACCGTTAGATGAGATAAGTATGTTTAATACAAAGGTGAGAAGAGTAAGAAAAGGTTTTTGTTCTTGCGGTAGATTTTGTGTCAAACTTTGAAATTCTTCTCTTCAAGTATGCACTCAAAGTTTGAAATTCTTTTGGGTAATCACATATATCTGGTAAGCACACGACAAAATGTGTGATGTTGAGTTTCTTGATAACATAGAAAATAAAAAGGCAAAGACTTATTGTTTCATGACATATCATCAATAATTGTTGTAATTTCTTTCTAATTAGATTTAGTCATTGGAGTTTTATACTAAGCTAGTAATGTAGTCATATTTTAGTACAACTTTAAGATTTCTTATACATACAATATAAGATTTCTTATAGTAAAAAATATTTTAGTAAAATTTTAAATAAATATAGTATTAAATTAATTTTCTAGAGTATATATTATACAAATTTATCATGAATCGCTTTGAGATACATAAAATCAATGCTTATATTACAAGCAATGCTTTTAGTAATTACTAATTTTTATTATAAAATAGAGCTCCCAATAATTTGCTTTTCTTTGTAAAACGAAAAAACCCATTAGTATAGAAAATGTTTTTACTAATTACTATGATAAATAAATTCAAGGTGTACATTTGAAAAAAAAAAAATAGAACTTCTCCATTGTTCTTTGGTGCCGTGCCTCTTGAACTCTTAAAACCTAAGTTATAATTTCATTTTGGGGGTACTCCCCGGGTACGCAAAACATAAAATTGTTTATATTTCCTTATGTGGGCATGTAGGGCCCCATGCCCTATAAATAGGTTCGTATTTCTCAGCATTTAATCCCGCCGAAGCAAATAAAAAACATTTTGCCCCAGAAATACGAGGGTAAAAGCAGGAATATAAAGGCTTCATCTGGGCTCACCTAGGGTTAGGGTTTCTCTCCTTTCCTTCCTTTCTTCTTTTTTTCTCACTTCTCTCTTTCTCGTTTCCTCTCCCCGGTTAGGGTTTCTGCATCTCTAACCATACCAATGGCTGAGGAGGGCTCCAGACTCAAGGGAACCGTGAAGTGGTTCAACGACACCAAGGGCTTCGGGTTCATCTCCCCCGAGGACGGCGGCGAGGACCTCTTCGTCCACCAGTCCTCCATCAAGTCCGACGGCTACAGGACTCTCGCCGAGGGCGAATCGGTCGAGTACGTTGTCTCCGAAGGTGACGATGGACGCACCAAGGCGGTGGATGTGACTGGACCTGACGGATCTAGCGTCTCTGGCGCGAGATCTGGCGGCGGCGGTGGTCGCGGTGGCCGAAGCGGCGGCGGCGGCGGGTATAGAAGTGGCGGCGGCGGCGGGTATGGTTTCAATGGTAGCGGCGGCGGTAGAAGTGGCGGCCGCGGCGGCGGCGGCTATGGCGGAGGTGGTGGTGGTCAAGGTACATGTTTTCCCTTTTTAAAGCATAAGTATTAGCTTACAATATAATAACTGTGTGAGTTGTAAGATCTCGAGCGTTGTTAGATCGGTGATATTCCCTGAAGTGCCTTATTCTGAAATGTCGTTCAACAACTAGTAATATGTGTTCCATTCAGGATCTTAATCTGTGATGTTAAGACGATAACACTTTGTCTGTAGTTGGAGATCAGCTTAGATCTTGCTCCGGATCTCATATTTGTCAGATCCGAGGGTTTTAAGGTGATTTATGTCCTATTGTTCTAGTTTCGGTGACGTTTGTGTGCCGTTGTGTTGATCTGTTGAATCTATTGAGGGTTAGGTGACTTCTTTCATATAGAAGTTTCAAAGTTGATGTCTTTGTCTTGTTGTTACTGTGGTTGTGCATATAGTTTCAAAGTTGATGCATGCATGCTCTTCAAGGAGTCAATAGATTCATCTGTTTGTAATAATTTATCAAATTTAGGCAGAATGTTTGTTTGTAAGGTTGCTCTATGTGAAGCAGAAAGCAGTTTGTTGTGATTTAAGCTGTGTGAGCTTGCAGACATAGTTTGAAAACTAATCTGATTCATGTCCACAGATCAATATTTTGATATTGTTCAGTTTTTGTAATTTGTGTCCTCGATAGTAACTATACTTGTGATCTAGAACTTGCAATAGCAGTTATTGATTCAGAGTGGATGTTCTATTTTGTTGTATTCAAATGTTATGATTCACCAATGGAGATACTTTTGTGCTAGATTGAAGTCATTGATTCAGGTTCATGTATAAGTATAGTTTGATAGAGCTTGCGGGTTTCTAATATTTTCTATATCTTGTTCTTGCTGGTATATCTAAATGATGTGCTGACTTTAAAACCTGACAGGTGGTGGCTGCTTCAAGTGTGGTGAGCCGGGACACATGGCCCGGGATTGCTTCCAGAGTGGCGGTGGAGGCGGTGGTGCTGGTGGATGTTACAACTGTGGTGAGCAGGGACACATGGCCCGTGACTGCCAGGGTGGCGGCGGCGGCGGCGGCAGTTACAACCGTGGAGGCGGTGGTGGTGGAGGTTGCTATACCTGTGGTGAGCCGGGTCACATGGCCCGTGACTGTAACAGCCAAGGTGGTGGCTACAGTCGTGGTGGCGGCGGCGGCGGAGGGGACCGTTCCTGCTACAACTGTGGGGAGGGCGGTCACATTGCCCGTGACTGTCCTTCCAAATAAGCTCACTTGTCTTACCTTACCCTTTTTGGATTATATGATATTTGCATGTATCATATGCCTACTTACCGTATGATTAGGGTTTTGGTCATCAATGTTATGGTGTTTTTTGTGGCATGTTGCTAAGGATTGTTTGTGCCTGTTGTTGTTTCTGTGCCGGATGTTGGTCTCTTTGTTGCGGTGTTTTAGTTCGGATTGCTGTTTTGTGGGATTTGGTGGTGGGTATAGGGGGTGGAAGGGAGACTATAGGAAATCTCTCTCTAGGCTCTCTTTGCTTTTACTATACAAATGCTAGAATGTTATCAGTATTGTTAGCTTGGCATTTTTCTTTGCATCAGCATTTGGTGCTCTCTTTTACAATTCTTTTATCTGTTTTCTATTAACATTGATGTTGCATTGCATGGTGGTCTGTTGATGTCCTTTTTTGAGATGAAGTCGTGATGCTGTCGAGCTGTTCCAAGGCTTGTCTGGAATGTGTTTTTCTTTTTTAGATAATGGTGAGCTGTTCCAATGCTTGTCTGGAATGTGTTTTTCTTTTTTAGATAATGGTGAGCTGTTCCAATGCTTGTCTGGAATGTGTTTTTCTTTTTTAGATAATGGTGATTACAGGATGTTTTTAATGAAAATCCTGATGGGTTTGTGATAGTACTGTGCTACTGTGGTTACTGTAGGGGGAGGGTGGTGCCTTGTAGCTCCTCTAAGGCTTGTTATGCTGAGTTGTTTATTTGGGATAATGTCAGTCAGGGGGTGTTTATTAATGAGGCCTTGATTGGTTTGTGATAATCCTTTGGATTCTTCAGTGGGCTGGTGATGCATTGGAGCTCTGGCATGTGATTTTTGGTTTCTCTGGTAAGCTTTGTCATACAAGTGGATCCCTTTCTGACCGCTCAGTCTGTGCTCTGTTATCTACACTTCAAAATCAATTATTTTTTTATGGGATTTGACAATTATACTTGGGCAACTTGCTAGCCCACGTTATGGAATAACTCTTTTGTTTGCTTTCAACCAGAAGGCAGAAGAAGTTCAACATGGAGTATAGCAATCCGGGTCACTGGATGAATTAGGGGATTTGGTGCATGGCTTGTAAGGGCTTGCAGCAAAAGCTATTTGCTCTGGCGTGCTTGGAAAAGGAATGCATGTCAAGTACTGCACAATTAGTCAGCTTTGTTGTGGGAGCACTTTCTTACATCAAGGGAAAGGAATATTGGCTCTACCATATATCAAGTATATACGAGTTCATATTTGTACAAGGAGTTTTTAAGCGTATGGAATTGACTGGGTGACAAATATGAATTCGAAAACAATTTGCAACTTTCAATTAACTGCTGATATTTTAATACAAAAATGCAAATAAATATATGTGAAGGTCCTAATTAACAATGATAAAAATGCAAATAAGTATGCGAGATGGATGCGTTTGAAGAAAATATGTTTTACGTTCGTGTATGAAAAGGATGACAATTAGCTCAATGCTAAGACTAATTGACCAAGAAACTTGTGGCATGTTACAAAATGGACACTCAATTTCGGATTCAATTTGGATTTGGGACCAAATTGATTTCTTTAAATTCTTTTGAACTAGAACTAAAGCTCATTTTGGGTCTTTTGACGTGGAACCAAACCATATTTTGGAGATGATCCTAATTCTTAATCAATTCATATCTATTATCTACAGTTATAAAGAGGGGCGTAAGTTGTAACTTCTGCACTATTTGAGGTCAAGTATAACACGAGAGAAAAGGTTTCCCTTCTTCTGCAATGCCTGGGTATAGGGCATTTACCCAATACAGATTAATGTAATAATACTTGTAATCACAAAATAACCTATTATAAAAAAACGAAGCCATTAGAATGACAAGTGTTAATCATGCATCGTATTTGTTTACTTTTAACAAAATTTTCTGTAACTAGCGTTCTTTTCTGAAAAGTGACAAAGTTTGTCACGTCATATATATCCTTGCATGATTGTTATCGAGATACAAAATGACACGTAAATGGTTTGAAAATTTCATAACAACCTTTTTGTCACCAACATAAATAGAAAACATTTTTTTTTATTTTCTATTTGGGTATTTCATAGAATCTTTTTTCTTATGAATTTCTCCCTACAGGCACAATAATATATTTAGAAGCGAAGGGGGTATATGGCAAATACTACATTCAATAAATTAAACAATTAACAAATATTCGATGGACTTAATTTCTCTGTTTTTTTTTTTTTTTTGGTTTCAACTTTGTCTGGAAGGGAGGTCTGGTGGAATAAAGGGATTCAAGTCATTCAGAGTGGGGAGCATAAATTGCACGACTCCGTGGCGACTAAGGAATTTATTCTTCATTGTATTTTATATCTGAAAAGAAAAAAAAATGGTGGGCATCTCTTTTACATTATCAACTGTTTTTTTTTTTAATTCATGATTAAGGTTTGTGTGTTATGGTTATTGCCTGCTAATCTGCTGCTTAACATGAGGCATGCAGTTGCAATTGCTGCGGGTTTAAGAGATAATTCAGCTAATTGAATTGCCTTTTATATGTAACAAAAAGTTTCTTCAAGAACAATATTCTATTATTCTTATATAAATTGTGCATGTATCAATTAAAATTTTCAAAATTTGTTACTTTTACCTGACATTGTAAAATTTTTATCAATAAATTGTATATCTTTCTTTCATTCATTTCTTTGTTCTATTAAAAACCATTGACCAATTTCGCCGAGACCCTGCAACATCATCTCATCTGTTTGTATTTCACTATTTTGATATGCTAAAAAACAGTATAGCGTAAGTTGCACATTACAACATCAATTTTATGCTAAATGCAATTCAGCGGTTCACCTTAGGGTCATGTCCGGTGTCCACAATATTAGTTTCTACATGTCCACGCTATCACAGAATTTGAGTTAAATATTACACAATCCGTAATAAGAGTTACAAATTTTGTATATGTGTTAACATATTACGTATGATAGTATGTACAGTTAAATCGAGAACGCTCGGAAAATTCCTTTACCTGACCACCATGACTTGATGACACCATCTTATTCCCTTCAGATTGATTTCTGATTGTGATGCCATCATATATGTTGGTCAAGTCTTTACATGAGCCGCTGAAAACTCTTTTGCATCTTGCTTCAACGGCTGCCCTACCATATAATTGTTTTTTTTTTCCTTTTTGTTGACAAATTTAGTGTCCTAATCTATTATTATTCTTCATCCCCTCTTAACGAAATAAGTGGTTCAATTTTCCTTTTCTTTTTTTAATTCTTTTGCAGGATATGATTAACACTTTTCTAGATATTTCATTGCATATTTCCTTATCTCAATTTAACAAAATCGGTTCTTTACGTGATATATATGGAGTAAAACTACCGTGTTCTTAACCTCACGGGGGCCTTCTGTGAGCTTAACACCAAAAACGTATCAACCCATATCCAAATTTTGATTTATATGGCTTAATAAATTCTTTATATCAAAATCTTATAGCTTGAATTTTTTTTTCATTTTTGGAGATTTTTAAATATTTATTTCGAATTTTTAAGATCAACTATATAATATTAATAAGATAATCAATGGAAAATTTTTGCATACAACATGTATGTATAATGTATGTTGTTTTTTTTTTTTTTTTTCCATAACGGAGTATGAAAAAGACGAATGTAGTTGTTGGGGGGCCATATATCATTTTGTAGGAAGCAAATAATTGGTTAATATATATTCATTCATATAAAAGAGATACAGGTATAAGAGTTTGGAGTATAACACACTACGAAACGAGATCGGGGAATAATATTTATGTGCAATCAACCATATATATATGGGACAAAGAAAGGGAATTTATAAATTTTGATGGATGTATAATCAACCAATAAACATATGGTAAATTAAAAAAAATGACTATAATTATGTTATATAAGCAGTATAGAGTTAGACTAACATGAAAACCTTTGCATTTCATTCTGAAATATTAATGACTTAAATTATACTTTGTCATGACCAAAATTTCGATTTATTGTTTCTATTAGATCCACCATATAAAAATACAAGGAAATACAAAATTTTTTCATTTTTAGAGCTTCTTAAGTATTTGTTTTGATTTTTTCAAAATGACTCTAAGATACTAATAAAACAGTGTTGTTTGTAGTGAGAATCATAAATCGAAATTTTGTACGTGACAAAGCATAATTTTAGTTTTTTACATATCATGACGATATACAAATGTTTGCGCAATAGTTTACTCAGTAATATAAGTATAACATTGGTCTTAGTCAAAGATAGGGGATAAGATCAAAGAGCAAGAGAGATTAGTGCATTGGTGACACCAAACAAAATAAAAATATAGTAAAGAGGAGAAAATTTTTTTGAAAAAGTAAAGAGGAGAAAATTCACCGCGTGAAGCAAACACAAAGTTTCATAGCTGAGCCATGACATTATAATTTGACACCGCAAGGACACCAAAAATAAACCTAACCAGCTAACAATAGCATAAATGACAAATTCTAGAATCAAACAGACACTTGATATCATATTGGGAAAACTTAAATTTAGTAATTACAATCTAATATGAAATATAATTTAATTTAATTTTGTTGCTTCTGAATTAGTTACCAATTAACAATGTAGCTTATGGCTTGCTTGTGTTCGGTTTAGTCTGAGCTCCATTCGATTATTTCTTGATTCGATTCGGATCCGATTTGTAATAGCTCGATATATAGTAATGTGTACATATTTTAAAATATTTTGACAAATTTGTTTGTAATAATATATCTATTTTATTATTTAATGAACAAATACTTATTTCATTGTTGAATTAATAAATAATCAATAAAAATTTGAACATAATTTATTATTAAATTTAGTAAATATATAGATAATTAATTTACATTATCGAAAAAGGGAAAATAATATACTTATTTTATCTCTAATTATTTATGATAATACAAAAAAGATAAAATTATAATAATTGAGGCTGTTGAGCTTATCTGGAGCTCGGAGCTCGTTGAGGTAGTTCGGTTCGGTTTAGTTCGAATTCGATTTAGCTTAGGTTCGGTTTAGCTTAAATTTGATTCGGTTCAAGTTCGGTTGAAGTCAAATTGGATTTGATTCGATTCATTTACAAACCTAATTTACTGCTAGGGTATTTAAAAAAAGTTATCTTATCTTTTTTTTAAAAAAAAAAAAAAAAACCTGGCTGCGCGGCTGCCGAGTATAGAAAAAAAGAAATTATCATAACATAATAAGGAATAAGAATTTGATTTTCTAAAATTTCTCATGTAATTATCCAGCTAAATTTTAAGCAAATGCCAAATAGTCATAAAAACATTCCGGGTTTACATGATGCAACATGGCCAAACTAATCCATCATCTCATCACTCATCACCAAACACAGCATTAAGCGATATTTTGCGTACGATAAATTAACGTCAGTACATAATTATACCACTCGGTTTATTTTCATTAATAATCCAATAAAAAATGGTACGCATGCGGCATGCATCTAGGACGACAATTGGCCGCAGTCCGCGATGATGACGGGCTTGGAAGTGGCGCCGCTGCGGGAGCCGGCGCGCTCGACGGCCCTGACGACGTCCATTCCTTCGACGACCTGGCCGAACACCACGTGCTTCCCGTCTAGCCACGGTGTCTTCGCGGTGCAGATGAAGAACTGGGAGCCGTTTGTGTTCGGCCCGGCGTTTGCCATCGACAGAACTCCGGGTCCCGTGTGCTGCCTCACAAACCTGCATGTGTTCATAATGATTTCAAACATGGTGATGTTATTATAAGAATAAGATCATATTTATTTAATTTGCACCAGAAATTCAAATTGGATGTAATGATTTCATTTGAGGCCATTTTCTGGACATCTTACAACAGAATTTAAAATGAAAATTAAGGTGGACACAAATATTTGAGGCTTTTAATATTGCTGCTTGATCATGGTGGTGATCAATCTTTTTTTTTTTTAGAAAGATAGAACTTTTATGTCAAAAAAATCTAATTTTCTTTTATTAATAGTAAGGATAAATACTTTTCATCAGCGAACTTCTCGCCGTAAATGGATTCACCACCAGTGCTGTTGCCGCGTGTGAAGTCACCACCCTGGCACATAAAATCGGGGATCACGCGGTGGAATATGGAGCCCTTATAGTGGAGCGGCTTGCCGGACTTGCCTTTGCCCTTCTCGCCCGTGCAGAGCGCACGGAAATTCTCTGCGGTGCGGGGCGCGTCGTCCGCGAACAATTCCATCACGATCCGTCCGACGGGCGCCCCGCCGATCGCTATGTCGAAGTAAACCTTAGGGTTTGTCATTCTTGACTTCTTCTCGTTGGTGTTAGTTTTTTGATGATCAGTTTCAATCAAGTTCAAGCTGTGGAGTGTTTGTTTGGGGGCTGAAGGAAGGAATAAAGGGGTTTATATAGAGAGATCAGGGAGAGTAAATTGACTGAAATATATACCAATGGGTTTCTGGCAGTTATGGACCCTTGGATTGGGACACGTGTCATGATCTTAAAAGAGATTTGTTGATGTAAAATTGTTGGAAAAGATGCTGTGAGTGTGAAATCATTATTGGTTTTAGGTTCCTAATTAAAGTAGCATTATTGTTTTTTTCCTCACAAAAAAATAGCTTTGTTTTTTTTTTTTTTTTTTTGAGGTGGTAGAAAAACTAATTTTCATTAGAGCATCTCCAAAAGACTCTCTAAAAATATATCCCAATATACCTATATTGGGTGTCATCCTAAATTTTTTGGGAGCAAATTTCACCTCAATCTCCAACAGATTCCCAAAATATGGATCCCAATACATTTAAACTGGGCCAAAATATGGATCCCAATACATTTGAACGGTTTGGATTTGGCTCTGGTTTTGTGAAGTTGGATTGGGAGTGCCCAAAAACATCACCAAAATAGCTAAACTTGGTTCTGATTTTGGGAGTCCCAAAAATAGGGATAGCTCTTTGGGAATCTGTTGGAAACTGTTTCCTCTCCTTAATTCCCAATTTTAGGTTTTATGAGTGTTTTAGGGAGTCTGTTGGAGATGCTCTTAAAAAAAAGTAGCATTGTTTTATATTCTAATTTTGCATTTGTGCTAAAGAGGGAATTTGAGTGTTTCTCATTTTGTATGTCTGAACAATCTGAATTTAGATGGCAAATCAGAAAAACAACTCTACCTTATTTTATCAAATTTGGGTTTCATACCCCGCTAAATATAAACATACCTAAATCTTTATCTTTTTCTTTTTAGCAAATTTAATATTTTATACTTGTATAAACATACCTTATTTTTGTTGATATATCTCATTAATTTTTCATGTGTGATCCCACAATGTGTCCTTTATTTTTTCATTAAATTGGCCAAGTTAATTTAAATTTAAACCGGTGAAATGAACCCAAAAAAAAAGTTATTCCTCCTCCACAAAGAGGACCATTTATTTGATTCTGAAAAAAATTGGTTGGTTGCAAGCTACAAGCAAAAAAACGTTGTGCAAGTGTGAACCACTTGTACAACTATATATACATCGACTTTATATTCTGTCCACATTATTGATATCTCGAGCAAAAGAATATTTGGGCATGGTTCCATTTAAACGAAATTAGTAGAACATAGTTACACGATCAATAATATGCACATTTATATACTTTTAGGGAGTGAGGGTATCATATACGTCATATCGGAGAGACGTGTGAATCTCCTGTTCGAATTTGCTGTACAACTCTAGTACCCTGTTTAAAAATGAATTTCAATTTGTTTAAAAATGAATTTATTTCTAGAATTCAATTGATATCAATAAAAATGAGATGAATAGAAATTATTGTGAATTTAACTTTCGTGTTCAACATAAAATTAGAACATAATTTATTTCTTTTCTTTTTTCATGATTAAAATGATCTAAATACAAATAAGAGATTTCGTTTCAAATTACATGACGTTTATACCCCTTTACAAAAGAATGATACTTTCATTTCTCTGAGCTTAGCCGACCTAAGTTTTTCAACATAATTTGACTACAATTTACAAGCATTCCTTTCATATTTGTTTTTTTTTTTTCTTCTTTTGAGTACCATTTTGAATTTTAGATCAAAGTACTAAAGATCATAGAAGAGAGCCAGTACTCTAAAATGTATAGCACGAGTACATGTGAATTTTCATTAAATTTTGTATTTCCCATTTTTTTGTTGTGTTTTTACTAAAAATCACAAAAGAGAGCGAGAGAGATCTTTTTCTTAAAAAAAAAGGAAAAAAAGAGAGCAAAAGTAGTGTTGCCAATGAGTCTATGAGGGAGCACTTGCTGGGTGAGAGTAAGCACCAACCGGGCGAAAGTGAAGGTCGGAGAAATGAAGAAACATGAACTATTTTTTCAATTAACGAAGGACGGTAGTTTAGGTACTATAAAATAGTACTTTTGTACTCAAATGAATTATTGACACCAATTTTTTTGGAAAATTTTTTAAGGAAAATCTTATTCCAAATCATTCCAAACAAAATCATTTCTCATTTTTTTTATTGTAAGCAAGGGGTTTTGAAAAACTAAAATTCTATTTCTTATTTGATATGGTGTATTTCATTTTAAACATGGTATTAGTCTTTGATGGCATTGAAATCGCACGAATTGGAAATATTCAGGATTTATAATTTTATTTATAATAAGCCTCAGCAAGGAGCTGAAACAGTTATGAGGGCTAGTTATAAGGGCTAATCGATATAAAGCTCTAAACCAAATACTAGTGTAAAACTTAGGGTGTGCTCCAATTGAGGTGAATGGATGGGGAGGGGGGGATGAATCATACATAACCTTGCTCCCGAGTTAAAATTTGGGAGGTTAATGGATAGAAATAGATGGTAATAGGGGTGAACCACTCTATTCATTTTCTCCACAATTGTAACCTCTAAATTTGAGGTGTCAAAAGTGTAACCTCCCTCTCATTTCTATTCCTTCCCTTCCCTTTCCATTCAAACTCGGGAGCACAGCCTGAAGCACAAGTTTTTTTTTGTATTAATCTAAGTTCCAACCCCCAACCCTAAAGCTTGGGGTCTTTTTATATATATGGATAAAAATTTGCTTCTCAGAAAAGCAGTGTCTGCTTTTCTAATTGAATAGTTGGGATCGGTTGTCGTACCGATCTTAAAGTATTTCGATATTTATTGTACCGATTTCAAAGTACTTCGATATTTCTCAATTGTCGGATTAAGAAAAACATGCTCCGCTTTTCTTTTTGTAAAAGCAGGTGATCCCGATCATTATATGTAGCCCAAAGATTTGAAACCGAAGTACAATATGTTGCGACAGATTTTCTATGGCCGAATTCATGGTTGAATATGATGTTGTGTAGGCTTAGGAGCTAGGATTGGTGCGTATCTGAACCAAGGCCTGCTTGGATCGATACATGTCCATAGACGAAGTTGGGCCCTATCAAATTGGAAATATCCCGTGTCTATTGGAAATGCATCCATATGTCTACATACACACTCATAATGTAACAAATACATCCGATTTGGTAACAGATAAATCTGATTTTGTAACTTATAGACGCTATGAACATATATTCTATAGACCCTAGGTATTACTCTATCTAATTTATGCTTGCCCTAATGCAGTACAAATTTTATACTGTACAATCAATTGTGGTTCTAATTTAAACTTTTTGTTTTTGTATAGTGACCTCATGTTTGCAAAAGTTTGCAATATCAATTTTCATCAAGCAATTTTGAGGACCGATCTGTGTGCGTAAAAACTTGAAGAAAACATTTCATCCATGAACCATGATCATGTTCATGTCTAGTCCAACCAAAATTATGATTGGACTAGACTATATGTTCCCCCCTTTTTGGGGAGGCTTGGATTCCATCCATGATGCATAAACATAACAAGACAGTAAACAACTAAACACCCTGCTCGAAGCTTCGAAAGATGTGAACTTTGTTGATTTGATTGCACGATCACGGAAAGCTGTCGTTTCTTTTTCTTCCTCTTCTTCTTCTTCGTCTAATCGTCTCTCTCTGTCAAGAATCTTTGTAGCTTGAGCGAGGCCGGTTAATTTTTTGGTGCTTTTATATATTCTCTCTTTTTGGTGCTTTTTTTGTCATGGAATATCTGCGTTTTGCGTGCTGAATGAATGCACGAATGTTAGGTAATTTTCACGGATTCTTCGATGCTTTCGGCAATTTTTTTATTTATTATTATTTTTTTTTTGCATCCATCACAAGTCAAATTGCTTTGATTCTCAATCGGCAGTCATTAAGAATTGTTTTTTTTTTTGTAGTGGAAAGCAAAATTGCCGACCAATAATTTCATTAAACAAAGAAAAAGTTATATGGATAAAGTACTAACATAGACATAAAAATTACGACAACAAAAAGTAAAAGAAAAGGAAAAATGATAGTTTGTTTTAGTCAAAATTGCTGACTAATAATTTCATTAAGAATTGTTTTATATTTACGACTATGTAAATAGCATTTTTGTTTTATGCGATTATGAAAGATAATTTGTTTTAGTCAAATGAACAATCTTATCAATTATTCTCCAATCAATTATATGTTTTTTTTATATATCATTATTAAGTTTTTGCACCCATGCAATTACAATAGCAAACTAATTTTTTTTTTTTTTTTTTTTTTTTTTTTTTTGAGGGACAATGGCAAACTAATTTTTTTGGGCCGGCCAAAAAAGATTAACTACTGCTCTAAGTTTGTATGATGGATGAAGATGCTCCAGTTTTTAAATTTTAATCCTTCACAAAATGGGGCAGTAGTCAAAACCTTCTGTTTTGCTGTAATTATAAGGAAACTATATTCATCTGTAAAAACTTCTGTGGTGCGTTCATTGCTCATATGATTTTTATAAACAAGATACAAGATATCGAATGTTTAATACCTTTTGCGATTGATAACTGATATGACTTCTTTATTTATAAACAAAATTTCAAAGGGACCACTAGGGGTGTAAACGGGTCGGGTTGGTCGGGTTTCGTATAGATTGATAATCCAAATTATTTTAGTCAGGTTGCACAAAATTCAATCCATAACTAACCAACAAATAATAAAAACTGTTCAATTCGGGTTTCAACTTTGACGGTCGGATTCCGTGGGTTTCAATTTAAGATATTAATTATCAAAAAGTATAAGTGAAACTAGTTACGTTGAAAAAAATATGACAAAAAATTTCAATATGCACTAATTAAAAGTAAAATAAAAATAAATTTTAATTAAAAATTTGAAGTATAACAAAAATTTATTACATTTCTATAACGATATTGTGACTTTATTTAGAATAATATAAATTATTTTAATAAATCTAAACAAGTTGGTCGGATTGGGTTTTACCCAACATACTTTACGAAATCCGTAAACAAATTTTAAATTATCGGGTTGCTCAAAATTCAATCCGTGCCTAATCAACTATAATCAAAATTCGTAATTTTCTGGGTTGGGTTGGTCGGGTTCCGCGGATTGAACGGATTGGACTTACACTCCTAGGGACCAGAGGAATAAACTTAGAATCATAACGATACCTTCAAAACTTTACACAGTCTAAATATCAACCTGATGCTTTTAAAATTTCAAGAATCGATTCCGAACACCTCTACTTAAATTAAATATACAATATCACCACAGATAATATTCTGGACTTGGCGTTCAAAATACGCTGAAAAGTGGAAACTTGCCCTCTGTTGACAAGCGTAGTAAGTTAAAACGGAGTAAAACACTAAATAATTATCTTAAAGTAGTAGTGTTTGGAAGTAGTGAAATAAATAGATGAAGTAAACTAGGTAGAATATGAAAAAGATGTAAAATGGTGATGATTTAGTTTACTGTACTTATATAGCTGCTTTAACTTACTATATCTTAAATCACTTCCGTTTAGTGACTTAAAACATCTTAAATCACCTTATTATATTCTTACTATACTACCAAACGGGGAGTCGGTTTGCTTCATTCAGAAAACCAAAACCAGATTACAGGCCCAACCGCCCAACCTCCCAAGTGCCCAACATAAAATAGACGGGCCGAGTTCTACCTAATATCTTGGGCCCACATTAACATGGGCTTTTATGTCCGCATAAAATAGAAGGCCGAGTTCGGCTAATATTTTGGGCCGAGATTGTTCTAGGCCTTTCATTTTTAATATGGGCCGGAATTCCAATGGTGACAGCGCTTGACTTGAAGCGGCGGTTCGGAGTGAAGCCTATCCGAAGGAAGTCATTTCCGATCCTCTGCAGTAATGCAACGTGCAGTGAAGCATATGGACCGTTGGATCGCTTTGAGATTTGTGCTTACACGATCAAGATGCAATCTAACGGCCCACGTGCACGAATCCTCTGCACAAGTATACAACTATTTGACTATTTCCTACCTTGCACGGATTACTTTATTCTTTCCTTCCTTTCTTCGCCTCCTTTCTCTCTTCTATCCTTCCTTTCGCAGTCGCTTGCTTGCTTGCTTGGTTGGTTTGTTCGAAGGAAAGCGGGAATTCAGGTACTCACCGGCAGCACCTGTTTGTTTTCTCTGTTGTGAGGGTTTGTCAGTACGGTTTTTGCAATTTCAATTGGGTCGATTTTGGTTTTTGACTACTGATTTTGGGTTTGTTTTTTATGTCTTTAATCTTGTTGGTAATTGAGAAAGATTGTCTATTTTGTGAATTCTGATACTGACACGGTTGATTGTGGTATTTGGTTTGGGAATTTGTAGTATAAGAGTACCAAGTGGGGAAATTAGTTGTTATCTTGTAGGACTGTATTGGTAGGTATAGCAAATTTTATTTTGTGGAGAAAGGTTGTTGTGGAAAGGGGAAAAGTGAACAGTGGTACACTGGTACGCCACAGTTCATGTTCAATTGCATGTACCAGTGCTCCAGTCGGGGTTTGAGACTTTGGGTACCGATCGGTTCCGAAGTATGCTTACCTTGTTATGACTTGTTGATACCTGAATTGGACAATATAGAATGCTACTCAACTAATCACATCTAGAAATTATGCGTGGTAATCTACCCAATTAAAGTTCTGGCCAAAATAATTGGTTGTGACACTCTTTCTTGTTTTGTTTATTGAATGTTTAATTTCTGTATTATACATTCAGATTTTTTTTTTAATTTGTTTGTTCCTTTTAGGCTCAACTGCCTTCTCACTGGTGCAAACTCTATAACAAAAAATAAAGCAGAAATGGTGTTTGCATTTCTTACGAGGCCTCTAATGTAAGAAATTACAAATCCCTCGATTTTTTTATTTTTATATTAGTTCTATTATATTAATAAAATGCTGAGAAAGCAATGTTTAGAGTGATTTCTGCCTAGGCCTGTAACTGTACTATAACTATACATGATGTGTCATTAGGATTTATCCATACACCTTAATTTTGTTTTGTGGAAAATATGCCAATTTATCCTATGTACGCCTTAACATATGGAAAAATATCACTGATGAATTTTTTTTAGTATTCTGAAAGAACTGGAATGAAAATACATTAGAGTACCGCTATATGTTTATTTTTTTATTGGTGCATTCGACTTATTTTCAGCATTAAGAGTTCCTATTGTTGCAATTTGATATATATAAGAGAATTGCTCTCGTATTGTGGACAGATTGGTTTTGGGCTACATCTACCCAGCTTATGATTGCTATAAGACCGTTGAATTGAATAAGCCTGAGGTCGATCAATTACGGTTTTGGTGCCAATATTGGTACGTCTCACCACAATCGTTTTTATTTAATTATATTTTATTTATTTATTTATATATTTTTTGGTTGTGTTAGTTAGCTTATATCTTCTCCTGTTTTTTACTTTCTGCTGTGCAGGATATTGATCGCCATTCTGACCGTCTTTGAGAGGGTTGCTGACAGTTTTGTTTCATGGTAATGCAGTAGTAATATTTTTAACAAATTCAGATGTTTTGTAAAGATCTTTGGACAGCCTTTCTATTTATTTTTGCTTTCTTTCCCTTCTGTTTTTATTTATTTGAAAGCTTGGCAAATGAAATGCTTTACAACTGTTAAAATAACCTGACATCAAACAGAAGAAAAAAAAAAACTGACTCTCTCTCTCTCTCTAGGTTACCGATGTATAGTGAAGCGAAGCTAGCATTCATTTTGTACCTCTGGTATCCTAAGACAAAGGTTACTTTTTATTTGCTAATATTTACTGTTATGACAGGTGGTCATGCATCCTACAGATTGTAAAATAATATTATTATTAAAATAGTATATTTCGTCTTGGTTTTAAATCTTAACTTATGAAATAATCTTCCTTTCTGTTTAAGTAAAAAGGAAAATCTTTATTTCTGCAATAAAGCCTCAATTTAGCTCTTTTTTTTTTTGTATTCATGTCCTTAATTGTAATCTACTATCATTCATAACAAGTTACCAAATTAGTGTGAATGTAGTTGCATGTTAAGGGTTTTTTCAGTGGCATGGATATGTAACTGCTTTCCAATTGCAGGGTACTACATATGTGTATGATACATTCTTCCGGCCATACCTTTCAAGACATGAGACCGAGATTGATCGAAACCTGCTCGAGTTGCATACACGTGCTACCGACATTGGATCTGTCTTTTTCCACAGGGTTGCAAGTTATGGTCATAGTAGATTCTATGAGGTGTTAGAGTATGTGGCGTCTCAGTCTGACACATCTAGTGAATCCCGCAATGTTCGGGTAAGGGTTATATTTCTATATTTGATTTTGAAGTTTTGTTGTAGTATAGTATACTAAGTTCCTCTTGGTAATTCTCCAGTGGACTTTTACAAAAATACTGCTGATGTGTGTGTGTAAACAAATTAAAATAGTCCCTGACATAGATCTTATTTGAAGTTAAACCCCAATATATATTTTTTAATATATGCAAACATGAATTATGCCAAAATGCCCTTCATAAGTATTATTCTCATTGATTCATGCCACGTGGTTTGTTGTTTACTTTCTTTAAGTGAAATGCAAAGATATATGGAATTGAATGTGTACCTTTTTTATCACAGTGATATGAATTTAACTGTATTTTATATTAAAAATTCATATTTTATTTCTTAAGGAACATGTATCATTAGCAAAACAATATGAAGCATCTTTAACCTTCTAAAACTGATTAATTGAAACAAGTATTGGATGATAAAATTTTGGTCAGTATACTTGGATGAATATTATGATGTCAATCACTTTTAAATTATTAAAAAAAAAAGAAATACACAGTTAAGTACAGTTTGATTCAACCTGAATTAAAATAAAGCAGAAAATTGATGTCTTGAAGGAATGATGGCAGAACTGGAAATGTAATACCATAGATTTTGCCAATATTACTAATTTATCATACACGTTTTTCTTTCAACTATAGCCTACTATCATTTTGGTACATATTGAAAAGTTGGGGCCTGTGTAAAAACTACACTTAAATAGAAGGGTAATATTTTAAGGACTATCCATTATTGACTTGGTAGAAAATGTCTCATTAAACAACTGTTGCTGATTGCTCATTACACTAACAGTTACCCCTAATTTAGGACAGATATTTTTTGTCCTTCGATATATATAGGAAAAATTTTCTGATTGAATATGGTATGTAACATGTTAAGTTGAATAGTTAGCCAACTTTATCAGTTGTTGGCTCTATGAATTAGCCAAGTTAAATGTAACATTAGCTACATTTCAAATGGAAAAGCTTATAATAAAAGGAAATTCATATTACAAGAACTTTGTGATGCCGATTTTGTTTTTGCAAGTACAGCTGCTTTATTGGACAAATTCATACTGCTGCTTCATATTAGCCGTTGTATAATGAATACTTTGTTCTAATAATGCTGAACCATTAAAAAAAAAAAATATGTAGCATAATTGACATCTTGACTTATATTTTTTTTTTTTGTTTCTATATTTCAGAGGAGACCACGGCCTCAGCATACACAGCCAAGAACCCATACGCCACCTCAAGATTCTCAACAGACAAATGGCGCTGCTTCTGGACATCCACCACCTGTACCTTTGAATGTACCACCTGAGCACCAGACAAAGCCATCGGAAGGTGGTTCCACAAGCCAACCACAAGAGATCCTGCAAGAGGGAACTAGTCTAGTACAGAATTCTGTGGAGGCAGCACATATAGATGGTGCTGATGCGGGAAATAAAGGGACTTTTATGGAGGAGGTTGTGAGGGCGACGACTGCCAGGCTTAGATGGCGTCTTTCCCGTGACCCTGGCCCTAGTAACCCGTCCTCTACGTAGCATTCATTCCATTTTCCTTGTGTTGAATTTGTACATATTTTGAGATTGTTAGTTGTAGGTTTTCCAGATAGATTGCGAAGTTGTAAGATAAAAACAGAACTGACTTAATAAACATGTAAAATGCCGGTAGCCTGGTCAGTCATAACATTAGTTTATAATATACCGATTTTTGCAAGATTTAATTGCTTTAGTACAAATTTGATTGGTTAATGTGTAATTTATTGAGGTTCCTAAAAATAAAAAAAAGCAAGATGCATAAAATAATCTTGTTTGTATTCATTTATATAAAAGTAAAATCGTATATCACAAGCTTGCAAGTATAAGAAAATTGTGGATTAATACCAATTGGAAGCCACTGTCAATTTTTCAAAAAAAATGATGGATTTATACTTAAAGATGGATTACACTACATAATAACTTTTAGATAAAATGGACTACATTGCAAAAATTGAACCTATGAAGTCACAAAAACGGTACCAATGAAGAAGTCATACAAATATACAATCCATTGCTGAAGTTATCTTGTGGCAATGAATGGTGCACCCATAATGTGTTTTGTTTATGTGAGCTTGCACGTCTGGTATTTCAAACCTACCTACGAAAGAGCCAAATTCATGGTTCATTTCATGGAGGGGGAAAGATTGAATATGAATAGTGAAACTGCAACTGAAACCAGACCGGCGGCCATGTCGGTCTTGCCCAGCCGTCAGCTCTTGGATTTCCGAATAAGCATAAGCCTCGAGTACGCAAAACTTGGTTACCGTTACCTGATAACTCATCTCCTGAAGCTAGCCTTGGTCCCGCTAACCGTAGTGTTGTTTGTAGAAGCGACACGCGCCGACCCAAACGAGCTGCTGCAAGTCTGGTTACTGCTCAAATGCAACCTCCTATATATCCGTGTTAACACTGTCCACACTGCTCGTCGTGGGTTGCACGATTTACTTCCTGACACGATCCAGGCCGGTATACTTAGTCGAGTTCACATGCTACAAGCCGCCGGCGCTGCTCGAAGCGGGGTTCGAAGAGTTCCTGAGCCATTCTCGGCTTATTGGCTTCAATGACAGCGCATTGGAGTTCCAGAAGAAGATATTGGAGCGGTCAGGTTTGAGTGAGCACACGCACGTGCCCGAGGCCGTGAAGTGCCTGCCACCACGGCGTACCATGGTCTATGCCCGGACCGAGACCGAGCAGGTAAAGTAATTTTGAAGCTCCAGCATCTTTGTATTTGTTCTACACATCAAATTTCTTTTGATAATTGCTCGACGCAGCACGAATTGTCATTAGTTTTGAGTAACCATCCTGAAATAGGTAATGTAATTTGGTGCTCTTGACAACCTGTTTGCGGCGACCAGTGTTAAGCCGAAAGACATCGGCATCCTGATAGTCAACTGCAGCCTCTTCAACCTGACACCATCGCTCTCTGCCATGATCATTAACAAATGCAAGATGCGCGGCAACATAAAATCCTTCAACCTCGGTGGCATGGGCTGCAGCGCAGGGTTGATCTCCATCGGCCTCGCTCGTGACCTCCTCCAGGCGCATCGCAATGCCTATGCAATTGTCGTCATCACAGAAAACATCACGCAAAACTGGTACTTTGGAAACCGGAAGTCGATGCTGATCCCAAATTGTCTGTTTCGGGTGGGCGGTGCTGCGATACTGCTGTCAAACCGCAGGTCAGATCGCCATCGTGCCAAGTATCGCCTGCTCCATGTCGTGCGAACACATCTAGGAGCTGACGATAAGGCCTTTCAGTGCGTGTTCCAGGAGCAGGATGAAGAAGGCAAGACAGGAGTGTCCCTGTCAAAAGATCTCATGGCCATTGCGGGTCATGCGCTCAGGGTCAACATCACCACCCTTGGCCCTCCCGTGCCGCCGCTCAAAGAACAAGTCCTATTTTTAGCAACTCTCGTAGTACAGACGGTTTTCAATGCCAAGACCAAGCCGTACGTACCGGATTTCAAGCTTGCTTTCAATCATTTCTGCATACATGCTGGTGGGAGAGCTGTGATCGATGAGCTAGAGAAGAACTTGCAGCTAGAAGCTGAGGATATCGAGGCGTCTCGTATGACCCTTCACCGTTTCGGTAATAAATCAATTAAAAAATTTATTAAACAGTGCAACTTGTGTGATCAGATGAATTCTACCAGGGCTGTCAAACGTTCAAAACACAACGGAATTGAGTTGTTTTGTTAATCGTTTCGTTTCATTTAACGAAACAAAAAATCGTTTCGTTTAGGACGAAACGAAATGAAATAAGGGAAAACGGTCTTCCGTTGACAGCCCTAAATTCTACTGTTGAAATACATTTATAGAGATCTTATAATGCTTATGCACTATATATATTATTCCCAATTAAGTACATATATACTGGTAATCTGAGAAACAGGTAACACATCATCAAGCTCAACGTGGTACGAGCTGGCATACACGGAAGCGAAAGGCCGAGTTCGTGGGGGGCACCGCATCTGGCAAATTGCCTTTGGCAGTGGATTCAAGTGTAACAGCACCGTGTGGCAGGCAATCGGCAATGTGAAAGCTTCAGCAAGTTACCCATGGCTGGACTGTATCGATAGATACCCGGTGAAGATTGTCGATGGAATTCCTTCTCATAAGCTGCTTAGAGATCAGAAATAGCCAGCACAATTAGGCATGAAATTAAGAATAACTACGAGCTCCTTGAAATACAATACTCGAAGGTTGTTTTAAGTTTTTTCCTTTTTTATTGATAACTCAGTAGGTTACGGCGCAACTTACTGTGGTGTTTCTGTAATTCAGTCATGGATGGTACATTAAAATGTTTATGGAGAAGTTCAGAACTCGGTTGATTGGTATCGATTTGCACGAGCAAGGTTCAGAACTCAGTTGATTTACTGATGAATGTGGTGTCAGAAATTTCGAATAAACAATTTCATTTTCAATTCTGAAAGTAACAAGTACATAATTGCTTCCTGAAATCAGAAAAAAAAAAAATATATATTGAGAAGTACTGATAGCTAAAATCCTTTTTCATTTATTTATATGCCTTTCCTTATAATTACAAAAAGCTTATTTGGAAATAAGTAAAAAAAAAAAAAAAGCCTCTAAGAAAAGAATGGAGATCACCAACCCAAAACATGGCAAAAGCTCTCCAAAACAACAACATTTACACAGAACTCCTAACAAATTCACTCTCTAGTTTTAAGTTCTAACCAACAACAAGTGAAATGATGTATCTGATGACATTCAATCCGAGATATCCGAATCTGCTCTCCATGTACAAACCCGACTCTATCGAACACTCATTATGACCAGTAGGTACCGAATTGCCCTTCAACTGATCTTGATGGAGGCGTTCAAGCGCAGTATCCATCTCAATCTGCTCCATTCTGCATTCCGGGCTGCAAAACGGCAACTCCCCTCTGCATAAATCGATAAAATTACGGTTAGTTCAAGTGAACTTCACATTGTAAAATTTTGGGCTACTAATTAATGTTCAAATTGCTATTTGTAATGGTTAATCTGTTAAAAGTACAAATTGAATGCAAAAAACTGAACAAAGAAGAAGGTAATCAAGGAGGAAACCGACTAACCGGTACATATAAACATCACGATCGTTACGAATGTTTCCCTTGCACAAGTAACAAGTATCGCAAATGCGGTGGCTCCGGTGACCATCTCGGCTTCGGGCAATGTAGTACCTCACATGAGACCCAACTCTTTCTGTTGACATAGAAGGATATTGAAATACTGATCCAAAACCATTCCCTGAAACACCCTCCTCAATGTCTTCAACATCCAGAATTCTGCATGACGAGAAGACGGTCGACATGGACCGATCGGAGGAGCTCACGGTGCTGGAGCTGGCGGTTTTCGCTGGTGCTGCCATTATCAAGTTAAAGATTGTTTCTTTCTTTTTTTCCTTGTACAATTTGGGGTCTTTGGTGTGTTTTGATATGAAGAGGGTATGAGATGAACTGTTATGTAGTCAATGTGGAAGGATTGGATTGCTTCAAGAAGAAGGCAAGATGATTTTATAATAGCAATTAAGGAAGAAAGATTTTATATTCCAATTTTTTTTTTTTTAAAGGAAAAACACAAGGAAGCTGACAGGTTTAGGAGTTAGGATTTTGGGTAGTTATTTTTCAATTTCCTAATAAAAATAAGGTTTCTGTTTTTATTTTATGTACGCGTGTGTTTGGAGAAGATTACTCTCAATACAAAATAACACATTTTTATTGGGGGAAAAAAAATCTAGAGTAGCCTTGTTTTTTATTTTTTATTTTTTTGTTTATATTTTTCAGTGACAGCAGAGACCAAATATTATTAATTGGCTCTTAGGAAACTGTCAGAATAATAATGACAAGATACAATTAAAAAACCATGAAAAGCGTTATTAGAAGTTATTATGGAATCAAAGATACAATACAATCACGCATTTTATATTCTCAAAAAAAAAAAAATCACACATTTTATTATTCAAACAAATGCGACTGTGATGACGAAAACATATGATTTTGATTTTCCTTGAAGACTGTCTCCACAAAATTTTTAAAATTGCAGGATGATAGTACAGAGAGTTTGGATCATCTCCAGTCTTGATGAAAATGGTGTTGTCATAAAGCATATATAATCCTGATGTGGTCGTTAACTGGACCCAAATCATATTGGAAGTACCGGAGGGGTTTGAGTTAACCAAATTTTATGTTGCTATTATGTAAAAGGGGGCTGATATAGTGATACCATTGTAGCTTCCGTCGTTGATACGGATGGTTTGACCAGTCAAATTTATTATGCACTCTTGAATTATGTACGTAAATTTGTTTATTATCCATTGAAAGTTATTTATTATGCATGTAAAATCAACCACGGAAACTAAAAGTACTAAACAACTTGCATGCTAACCATTTTGTCTGCATACAAAAAAATATTTGAGAACATGCATTCTACAACCAGCGTGTTGCGTACTAAAAGAAATTGTGTGCATAAAAGTATTTTTATAATTTTATTTACATATAGCACCAACATGCATTTTACAACAAATACACTGCATACTAAATGAATCAATGTGCACAATAAACAATTTTACATGTATAATTGAAAAACATTTCCTACATGATTCTACGACTAACAAATTACATACGAAACAAACTACATATTAAATACACTAGAGTTGTAACTCGCGCTTCACCTCGAAATAAGATAACAAATAAATAATAAAGCTTATAAATTAAAAATATTTATTTTAAACAAAATTGAACATAATTTTAAAATTTTTTATGTGAATAATGATGATGATGTAATAATTTATAAATAATATCACATAAATGTTAGACTACTTTAAGGGTTTAAATTTTGTCTTAGACATATCATATCATCTTATTAAATGGAGAGAGAAAATACATATGAAACATTGGATCAAAGTAGATGAAGAGATTTAAACAAAATCAATAGTTAATAATATTGATGATGTGACATAGTTGAGGTGCTTGAAGAGTTACCATTTTTCTAGTTTATAGATTAGTTTGCATATTAAACTATATAATATGCATAATAAGTTATGTAGTATGCATAATTAAAACGTGACGCCGAGAAAAATAGGAGATGCTACAATAAACTGGACGAAGGGAGCACGATTGGTATCAGCATAGCGTTTTCCTATGTAAAAAATAATGAAAAAACAATTGAACAAGTCAATTTCCTGTTCAGCTAGGCTAGCCCACAAATTAATGTACTTTAATATATTCTTTATGAAAATATTTTAATGTGGTTTGGTTCCTTCAGAGCCAAGGACCACCCCCCCCAAAATAATAATAATAATAAAACAGTTACACGGTATCTTAAAGTATTAAAACTGACCAGTTATCCGTGCTTACTTTATTGGTTCTACATACGCAGTTCCCTGTTTTTTTTTTTTTTTTTTTTTTTTCCCTCCAAAACTAATTCTGGCTCTCTCACTGTTTGTTCCGATTTGTTGCTGTGGGAAAAGATTTCATGTTGTTTTTGTTTATTTTTTCCCCAGCACACTAGGGATACACTGCTTGTTAATAATATACGATCTATTATATTATGGTGACATACTAAATCCTGATTTAACATATCACATGTTTGATGTTTCTCAGAAGAGCGCATCCAGCATGCATGCTACGGTACCAATGTCCGTTGAAAATTGGCGAAGATCCGTTCCTTAATTTCCCATAGAAGAAAAAAGAAAGAACTGAACAATTCAATCTTTATGATCCAGTTATTAATTTTAAGGAACTAACAATTTAATAGAGTAACAAAATTTGGGCTTTCAGTTACATTTTTAAGTACATTAATTATTTCTAGAATTTATAAAATCGAAATTTAAGCTGAGTTCTGCACATATATACAAATCTGCCCCCTGGATGCTTCGCACTCGCACAGGAAAATACTTGCGATCTTCGATAATTAGCTAAGCAGTTGGATAATTTGGATAAGAGAAATGCCCCAAATTGAAGATATACCAGGAGAATCACAAGGCGTTCCATTATCCTTACTCCCCTGCTCTTCAATTTGGTCTTCTGCACATCTCAAATCCCAAATTCGCAGTCGAACACACGAGGTTGTGTATGTAGTTGTAGTACATATAGATCACATCTAATTAGAGATGCAGGCCCGCTTCAAGGTCGAAGGTTTTTAATCTATGTTCACCCTAGAAGAAGAAGAGAGGGATCAATAATTCCATACCCAACAAATCACACGGGCCAGTTCTCATTTCTAGCGACATGGGCCAGGAGACCCAAATATCCCATATATTTGCAAGGACAGTTATGTATCTTGTATGTGTGTCATTCTGCATGCTCCTGCTAGTACAGTACTGTGCAATGCATAATGCATAATGCATAATGCACTGAGAAACATGTTGAGTCCACCCTATAAAATAGGTTATCTGTCCACTGCTTCTCACAGTTTTGACACACCACGCGCATCCATGTGCTTAGCACAGTTGCATGAATGTTCACTAGACACTGCTATATATCTGTTCACTGAAAAATAATATCTATATATTAACCAGAAAGATATAAATATTCACTAGAAACCGTTATGTATCTGTTCACTGAAAAATGATATCTATTAATCAAAAATATATAAATATTCACTGAAAAATGATATTTGTTCACTGTGAACTGAAACACGAGTCTTTGGAAAGTTTATACAAAACATGTGGTCTTAACTCTGATTCGATCTACAGGTGACCTTTGTCTTCTATCCCCTCTCTCTTCGTGATTTGTTTCTGTTGTATGTAACTATGCAATGACTTGGCTATTGTTTGGCATTTTTCGTGCATTGTAATTTGTAATGGACAGAATATCAATTAATTAATCAGAAACTAACGAAACAAATTAAGATAAAAACATTTGGAGTTTAATTTTTTGGAGGACGTAATAACGTAGGAAAAAAATAATAGTTAAGAGATAAGATTGATAAAATTAATGAAAGGACAATTGATAATAATGAATAGAAGTATATAAACGATAAATTTCCTATTATCTTCAGTTGCGATGGATTTCAACTTTTCAAGGAATCTCAAATTTCAACCAACCCTTACGTGTAGTTGTCAATTTCTTGGCAACAGTACGTAGAGCATATCCAAGAACATCTTTAAACTATTTCTAAAACCAATTATTGGGAATTAAGGACAAAATCGAGTCCCAATAGAAGCCCCAAAACCTTCCCTATTTTTGCGCTATCCTCAAATTGAAGCCAATATTAGCTATTTTTAGGTATTCCCTCCGCACTTCCAATAATCCTCTCCTTCCCTCTCCGCCGTTTGATTGGCCAGGCCAAGTGACGTGGCCCATTTTAAAGTTATTGGGATCCATCTTTAGGGAAACTCTTGGAGTTTAAAGTATAATTTGGATTCAAAAAATTTGAAGCAGCTCATAATATGATCATATTGTGAATAAATTATTAGGATACCTAGAACGGAATTTTTGGTATTCTAATTCTATTCCGGTATTCCCCGGAATTCAAACGTTCCTGAAATTAATTGTAGCGTGAATCTATCCACCTCACATTTTGGAACAAGAGATCAAGCATCTTGCGTCCATTGAAAATGTATCCATACATCCATAGATACGCTCAAAATGTAACAAATGCATCCGATTTTGTAACAAATATATCTGATTTTGTAACCTATGGACGCTATGGAGAGAGATCCTATGGACGCTAGGTATTCCTCTTGGAACAAATAAAAAAGGTAAAATATAGAAATTTCCATTTTTCGACCCCCTCCAGCTTCTGGGTGAGCATCTGCTACATAAAAAGTGATAGCAGGACACTGCCATAGTCATTTCGGTCTGTTAGATAATTTTGAACGGCTGAGATTATAGCAAATAGGAGGGGTTTTTTCTTGTGAGGTCCCACTGTCGACATAGATGGAATGGTAGCATCCTGCCATCACAACTATGGCAGTGGATGAAAAATCCCCAGCTTCCCATTCTTTCTGAATTTACCCTAGTCATCTTAATTGAGCACCGGGTTCAGGTTGGGGTTGGGGTTGGAGACATGTATAGAGACTTTGGTGAGTGGTCTGGATCAAAGGAGCTGAGTACTGCTGAGTGCTGTGCTGACCCCTTGTCCCTTGACGCTTACAGTGTCAGTATATAGGTATCTACTTGACTGACTGATCACTGGACGTGTGAATAGTTATATAAGTCGTGAAACATACGGTGCAGGTGCCCTAATTAATCCAAAGAAAATGATACGGTGATATATACCGTATAGTTTGACTTGGTCAAAGTCAAACTATACTAACTGTTCTACTTAAAATGCTTAGTGTTCGACTTCAAATCAACTTACATATTGTGCTTAAAATAGAAAAAAAACAACAACTAGCTAGTTGTTAAACTTAAGACGCTAATTATTTAACTTAACATCAACATGCTAACTATAAGTTGATGTTAAGTTGAACAATTAGTATATATGTTAAGTTGAATAATTAGTTTTTTTTTTTCATTTTAAGCACAATATATATTAAGTTGAATAATTATATGAATAACTATTCAATTTATAAGTTGATTTAAGTTGAATACTTAGCAAGTTAATTAAGTTGAATAACTAGTATATTAATTTAATCAATTAGGTCATTTGACCAAATCAAATTATACAGTATAACCGATAATACTATCACGAGTAGCAGTAGTGACTAGTGAAAACTTAAGTACTTAACCATTGGTTGGTCTGCTGCTCCGTCCAACAAAAAAAAATCTATGTGTGGTGTGGGTGACTTTTGACTTGAAAGGGACAATAGCTATAATTAAATAGTACGAAGATATATGTATGTGTACTAGATTTTCTGATTTGCAGCTCTAAAACGTGCCCTATTTTCTATATATGGAAATGGAATATGGCTGCGTTTCATTCACTTGTCTAATTCATCATGCCTTGTAAGATTAGAATTATGTTTATTTATTTATTCATTTATTTGAGTCTTCACTAGTTTTTTTTTTTTTTTGAGAAAAGTCTTCACTAGTTATTAAGAGAGATAGAAACTCTGAAAAGTGACTTATCAGTGTTAAGGTACGACGGGTGCTATTTCTAAACATGGTCAATATAGCGAGCAATTTTCAGTTTGTCCTTCCCAAATATGTTAAATGTTTTTAGTCTGATATCCTTTTATCCTATTACAGTATATATAATCTTGAATAAGTTGCTACAGTAGAAGGAACAGTAGAAAAACAGTACCATGAACATTTTTTTTTTTTTTTTTTTGTAAGATCCTTTAGAGGTGGCAAAATCTGACTCGACCTGAAAAACCTATCCGACCCGAGTTTCAGAGAAAATCAAACTGATCTGAACCCAACCCGGGAATAGAGGTGTAAAATCTGACCAAAAATGAAAAATCCGCCCGACCTGACCCGAAAAAATGTCGGCAGACGTCAACCTGTTACCCGACCCGGAAAAAATGCCGGCAGCCGTCAACCCGATACCCGATGCGACCCGGGAATCTGCCATGGAAATCCTTTTTATAGATATTAATTTTAGACGGGTTTTGGTAAGATATTAATTTTAGACGGGTTTTGGTACTGTTCCTTACACTTTTTTTTTTTTAAGGAACAATGCTACAAATTTTTTTTTTTAAGACCAACATCATTTGATATCTGATCTTCCAGTGATCCAGTTCGCACAAAACTAAATGACGGTATTCAGATACATGAATTTAGTATTATTCGTACCAATTAGCAAAAAAAAAATAAAAATCATTATTATATGAGATGCCAAAATGTGTGAATGACATGGAGCTTCTATAATTGATAATTATTTATGATATGGAATCACATATTTAATAATTTATTTTAATCCGACATGAGGCTTAAACAAGAAAAAAATTTAAGATAATATCACTAATAAATTCAATTGTATGTGATGAATTTTAAATACTTCTATTTATTTTTTTATAAGTTTTGTTAATCTTTCCGTCATAAGTTCCTGAATGCAAGCTATTGAAAATTAAATTCATGTTACCCATTTCTCATTAAATATCATTTGAAAAGATAAATTTAGTCATATTTATTAATAATTTAATAAAATTACTTTCATTTAAATATTTGAAAAGATAAATTTAGTCATATTAACTAAGAATTTAATAAAATTAATTTAATTTGAATATATTATACGGTACGATGGTTTGGGTCACTATACCATAAATTTTTTATGACTTTTCATAGTATATTTATTATAACAATGTATTTTAATTAACGTCCAGACAAAGTACAAAAACCATAATAAGGTAATATTAGAGCTATATAATTGAAGCGTATAGATAATCTAAAATATCTTGATCCAATTTCCTAATGCGGATGGAAAACTTTACAAATTTTGTAAATTTAACAATAATTCCAAAATATATATATAATTGAATAAAAAAATACAATATAAAGTCATCAATAATAAATATCATCAAAAATTTATCCTAACTTATCCCGATCAACACGGCCGAAGCAACGCGAGGCCATTACTCTAGTAGTATTCTAATCTGCGATGAGTGTCTACAGTGTCATGAACGGTAAAAACAACAGTAATTTTTTTTTTGTTTTTTTATTAAGATTGGTGCACAATGAGCCAAAGTATGGAGGTAGAGGTAGCAGATTGTTGGGTTGGGTTCGGATCAGGTCGGGTATCGGGTTGACGACATTTTTTTGGGTCGGGTCGGTATCGGGTTTGACGTCTGTCGGTAATTTTTCGGGTCGGGGCCGGGTGATGAGTTTTTTCGAGTCTGGTCAAATTTTGCACCTCTATTCTCGAGTCATCTCGAGTTTTGGGTCTTTTGGATTCGGGCCAGTCTGACTTTCCCTGATACACAGGTCGAGTCGTGGTTCGGTTCGGATTCAGGTCAGTTTGAATTTCCTTGAAACACGGGTTGGGTCGGGTTCGGCTCAATTTGACTTTTTTTGAAATACGGGTCAGATCAGATCGGGTCGATTTTTCAGGTCGCTTGCCACCTCTACATGGAGGTAATCATGAGACAAGTAAATAGTTTGCACTATTTGAACATTGCTATTCACCCAACTTTTCTTCTTTTTTTCTATATTGAATCTTTCTTTTCTTCATTAATTATTATATTTTTGACGATTTATAGTCTAATTTTAGGTCTTCATATGACTCAAAGATATTGATTTTATTTTTAAGTGTTCAAAATGCTAATCATAAAGAATATAGATATATCAACAACAATTGATTTCATAATTAAATTTAATTTGCAATGAATTTGAAAATATGATAGTTTATAAAAATATTGACTTCATCCAAATTTTATGTAGAGACTATTTAATTTAATATTAACACGTCACAACAAAATAAATTATATTATTTTATTAAGGCACTACAAAGAGTGAATTTTCTTGAGAACTTTTATTTTAACAATTGACAAACATATTTTTTTGTACATTAATTATATTTCGAATTTCATTAAAATATGATAGTTTTTAATAGAAACACAAATTGTTTAGGAAAAATAAATGATATTGCTCAACTTTTACTGCCGAAGCAAAGCGAGACGCTTTTTCTAGTTTGATATAGAAAGTCGGTGGATATGTCATGCATTATCAAGTTAAGAATAGTAGAATAACGTGTAAGAATAGTAGAATATATATAGTGCAATGATTAATGAAAGAATAGTGAAAAGTCGTTTAGAATTAGCTTCTATCATACTATTTTTTCACTAATCTTTGCACAATCCAAACGACTTTCTATATCAGAATATGGTGCTCAAGATGTGAAGTAGTTTTGGTTATTGATTGCTTGGTCGGTATAGAGTATTTGCATTTGATTCGTATTTTTGGATTGTAACGTGTAAGTCTGATGTATTACTTTTTAGAGGGATGCTAACTGTCCCCCACAAAAAATCCCCCTTAAATGTCCCCCGCGCGCATACTCTCGTCCACGTCAACTATGAACACCGAAGACCATTGGATATGAACACCCGACAATAAGCAGTATGAACATCCGAGAGCGCTCCGATTTTCATCACGTGCTGAAATTGAATTAAGCACGTGTTTAATTTATTTTTGCACGTGGAAAATATGCCAACTCCCGTCCACGTCAACTATGAACACAAAGACCATTTGATATGTATACCCGTGAATAAGCAGTATGAACACCCGCACGCGCTCCGATATTCATCACGTGCTGAAATTGAATTAAGCACGTGGTTAATTTATTTTTGCACATAGAAAATATGCCAAAAAAAATTTTCTCCCAATTTGCATTGTTCATAGAGCTCTCAGAGGGTGTTCATACTGAATGTATCATGGTGTTCATACCGCTTGCCAACTGGTATTCATACTGGTTCCAACAAAAACAGATGGGGGACGTTTAAGGGGGACAAATGATGGGGGACAAAGAGATTATCTCTACTTTTTAATATGTGTTTCTAAATTCTGATGTAGTACTTTTAATGTGCTTAATTGTAACTTGTAAAGTCTGAACAAAGTTTAATTCGTATTTTTTATTGAACTTATTTAATAGGGTGAATTTTTTGGGAGGTCACTGAACTTTGCTCCAAATCCATAATTTGTCACTCAAACTTTGATGTTTATCCAAATTTGGTCACTCCGTTAGTTTTTCCATCCAACTTAACGGAAAAGGTAACATGACATCAATTTTAGAGTTTACGCATATATTTTTTCAATGTAAAACTTAAAAAGTGAGAATATAAATGATACAAATTATTTTTATTTATTTTTTGTATTGCAATAAAATATTTCATACTTTTAGAAATGTTAAAAATTAAATTCACATAAAAATATTAATTAAAATGATTTTGAAATAAAATATTTTTTTGAAATAAAATATTTTTTTGAAATAAAATAAATAAAATAAATAAAATAAATAAAATTTTAATTTGTTTCTTACATCTCACATATTGTATATATTCTATATGGAAAAAATATATGTCTAAGGCTTAAAATTGATTTCATATTAATTATTCCGTTAAGTTGGATGGAAAAACTAACGGAGTGATCAAAGTTGAGTGACCAAAAATAAATAGGGGAAATGACTCCACACCCCCCTAAACTATCCCCTTGTGACAAGTTGCCCCCCAAACTTTTTTTTGTGACAAACACCCCCCCAAACAACCTAATTGTGACAAACACACCCCCAACATCCAATTAGCCCTCTAATATTCAATTATGGAGTGCGAAAAGACCAAAATACCCCTGTATGTATATGTCATAATATTTAAAATATTAGTACTTCATAAAATTATTATAAAAAAATATTGTTGCATGATATATAACCGGAATAAATTTGCTTACTTAAATATAAATAGACAAATTAATGAAATTATAAACTTTTAATTTTTTTATAACTGAAATAAAAAAAATAATATTTTTTTAATTTATATATTATCATGAAATATGTTCTATTACATAAAATAACATTTAAAATCAAATTACAAATATAGCTTAATAAATATTTTATAATAAAGATATCCAATTAATTATAAATATTTATATCTATAATTATTTTTTTAAAATTAGATTTTATGAAACACTAATACTTTAAATATCATGACATATACATACAAGGTCATTTTGGTCTTTTCACACTCCATAATTGAGTATTAGAGGGTTAATTGGATGTTGGGGGTGTGTTTGTCACAATTAGATAGTTTGGGGGGGTGTTTGTCACAAAAAAAAGTTTGGGGGGTAACTTGTCACTAGGAGAAAGTTTGGGGGGGTGTGGAGTCATTTCCCCAAATAAATAAATAGAAGTTCAGTGACCAATTATGGATTGAGAGTAAAGTTTAGTGACCATTCAAAAAATTTACCCTATTTTAATAGATGCGTGGTTGGTTGGTGAGTGACGCTGACCATGCTATCATTTGATAGTTTCGAACTCATTACGAATCAAATCACAAATCGAACTAAATTCGATTCAAATCGAATTGAATATCTCTATACTCCTCAAGCTCGAAACTGACTCCCTATTTTGAACTGGCTCGGTTCGAAATCGTAAAGAATCGAATATCTCACAGGGTCGATTCGATTCGATTCGATTCGTTGACCTCCCTAGGCTAAAGTAATCACTTTATGTAGTAAGTATTCAGATATAGAATTCTAGCAATCGTGTGCTCCAAATGTTAGGTATAGACTATAGAGACTTCCTAAGTTAGGATGATAGTATTAAGACTTGAAATGTAGATATTGGGACTTCATGGATTAGGTATAGAGATTTTTGAGTTTAGGCTGTGAGGAGCTTCAGAATTAATGCTAGGTATGTCAACTATTGATATTGACTCTAGGATACAATGCAACTATTGAGTTTTAATATGTTAGTTGTTGCAAGGACTTGTAAGATAATTAGGCGGTTAATTGTTTACAAACAATTTTCACATGTTTTCCAGTTGAGATATATATAGTAAAGAGTACAGTTTTATGTTACAATAAGTCGATCTCTAATTAATTTAGTAACAGTACTGTTTTCAGTTTTATAAGTTAAGTAGCGGTGATATAATATAATTAAATTTTGGGCAATGCTACTTACTATGAGCTTAAGGTCACCAAACATTTTGGTATGTGCGTTTGACTCAAAAAACATATTTAAGTATATTTAAATTGTGATTTATGTCTTTTGGGATACGAAAAATTTTTATTTGTAGAATTTTTTAAGTATTTGTTTCATATTTTTTTTAGTTGCTATCAAACTCACCAAAGTGCTTGGTGAGGTTAAGCTCATTGTAGCATTGCTATTAGATTTTAGAATTCAGAGTATTAAGATGCTTTAATATATTAAACAAAAATGATTAAGAATAAGTTAAATTCCATTAAAGATATGAGCTTATAGTATAAATATTTCCTCGTTTTAACATGATTTGATCTTGTATTTTATACATTTACTATTTCACAGCTACCAAACATCAAAATTTTAAAATAATATTAAATTTAAACTAATATAATATTTAGCCGGTTCTGATTATAAAATTTACCGCCAATTAAACGTGTGATTGGGTGAAATATTACTAATTGAAATATCTAAATATAATAATAAGTAAAACAATTTAATTGCAGAGCAACAAAATATCCTACCTCTTGCATGACCTCATAAAACTTGCAATGTAAAATTATCATAGAAGTATGGCCGAATTTAAAAAGAATTCCTCGATCAAATGTGAAAAAAAAAAACTTGCTTTGAGTTTTGACCCAATCCCAACAGTGATATTATTGAGAGTTCAGTTGTCGACACTGCTCAGACTTTTAGCAGCTATGAATATGACATTAGTTGATTATTATTTAGTTCCGGTCTCTTTTCTTGCATCTAACATCTGTACCTTTCTCTACTTTTTAAAAAAAAAAAAAAAAAGATTAGTTACATCTCACAATTTAAATATGTTAAAAATAAAAATCAACATCAGTGCTATTGATGGCCAATGGCATTGAGAAAATTGTGCTCTATATATTAGAGGTCCTGGAGCTTTGAAAGAACAAGATTAAATGGCGAAGTTGTCCACCCATATGGCCATATATGTACTCTTTGGACATGACTTTTTTAATTGCCGTTTGTAGTTGAAAACTATGGCAGTTTTTGTGCCGACGTCATATACTGAGTCCGTATCTGCTGCGATCCAAAATAGGATCGTAGGTTCATGTGATTTCGATCCGACGCCTGAGATAGGATTTAGACCTCAGGACCCTACGATTGGATATAGATCGCATTCAAAATTTTCTGTTTCTATTTGAGGAAAAAAAAAATGAAAATTTTCTGTTGAATTACTTTTTACTTCCATCATGTAAATAAACCTTATAATTTTTATTTTATAACTTTTTAATAAAATTATATAGTAGGCAATCGCTTACCTATTCAAACAAATATCCATTGTAACCCGTGTTGGAGGAGGATTTCCGTTGGTTGGATCAATGCATATTTTGAAAGTTTTTTAATAAATTTTTTTGATGAACATATATATCAATATATATATATATACGAGGAGGGATCCATTGACAATAGTTATCTTAACAATGTTATCTTTAAAAATTCGTAAGAATTCATAAAAAATCTTAAAAATAGAAAAATTTTATACATGCATTACTTAACTTATAGATTATTAGTGTTTCAAATTTCAATCAATTTGAACATCATTTGATGCCTTATCAAAATTTTATACATTTTTAACGGTTGTAATTTAAAGATCTATAAAGAGCTATCAAATATCGCTTAAATTGAATAAAATTGGAAGTATTGTCAATCTATAATTAAGAAATATTTCCGTAAACTTTTTTCCTATTTTTAAGATTTTTTATGAACTTTTATAAAATTTTTTAAAATTACCATTGTCATGATTGTCAAGATAACCATGGTTAATGGATCCCTCCTCATAAAATCTTTTAAGTTTTATCTTAAAAGTATTTTAAATAGAATGGGGTCAGTTGGTACAGATGTGGGTCGCACACTGATCAATGATATCATGGCTTCCATAATAAAACAAATAATAATGATGATAGTAAACACCAACATTTTTGTAGCTTTGTTAGATAGATTTGTTATATATACTTGGAATCACATCTGACACTGTTATTCTTATTTGGGCATGATGTAATTAATTATAAAAAAGACCCCTATAATCTAAATGGACCAATCTGGACCGTTCGTTTTGACTAACGGTCCAGATCAGAATAACAGGTCCTGTTTTTCCTTTAGAATAACAGTAGATACAGACTCATATATACTTATATAGTTGTATAAGTTAATATGAGAGAGAACAAAATGACGATTTAAATAAGGGCAGTGATTCCGGTGACAACCAATCTTTGTAACAACCGCGACGACGGATTCTTAAATAAATATAAACAAAATCTTTAAAATAGAAAATTTTATACAAACATATTATAAAACTCATAGATCGATCGTGTTTTATATTTCAACTAATTTAAGTGTCGTTCTTGATATAAAAAATTTTATGTATATCACAATTTCAAGATACTTAAGTATATCTTTTGAGTTAAGCTCACCAAAATCCAAACTGCTTACTAAGCTTTAGCTCGTAGTAGACTCAAAAAGTTTTGTATCAGTAATACAAGCGTCGAAATCAGCTGAGATCCAAATTGGATTTCAGGGCCAGGAGATCCCACTTTAGATGATTGAGATTGTTTCAAAAATTTCTCCCTAAAAATCACATCCGTCAGATCGCGATTGCAGGTCGTGAGATAGACTTTGTTATACACAGCAGTACAACACTAATAGACGGGTGTTGTACTGTTGTCGGGATGTCGATTCGAGTTTTGACACTGCAGTGCCAGTCAGAGTCAGGTCATTTGATTCGATTCGAGCCATTCAATATATACGATGCTTTGCTGGTTCAAAACCAAACCTCATAAATTGTTTCATATATATTTCTGTTATAATTGCATAAACGAGAAAATAAGTTTGTAACTACAACTGTCGACCACATACATTTAGTGTCAACAATACTTAATTTTCCCCGGTTAATTAAGAGAAGTAGGAAAGAAAATGTACTGAAACCTGAAACGTCTTCAAACACACAATAGTTGAGATGGAGTGAGACAGTCAGTGCCAAAATCAAATTACAAAGTAAATCAGTTATATCGATATGTGAATTAAACCAAAATCATCAATCCTTATCGTTACTGCGCAAGAAAAAACTGTGCAGTGGAACGACCGTTGGATTTACATTGAGATTTGTGCACACATATCTTAAAAACCCTCTCTAATAATTAATCTAACGCCCTGCTCCAAAAGAGGTGAGACGTAATTGGATGGGGAAGGTAAGGGAAGGGAGAGTGACCGGAGTTGTACCAATTTGATTACTTGCTCCACAACTCTTAAATTAGAGGGGGACTGGAGGGGAAAGGGGAACCACTATACAAATTTCACCAATTTGTTATCTAATTGGATGAAGGGTAAGATTTTTTTTTTTTTTTGAGGTGGTAGGTAAAAATCCTACCAAATTTTTCAGTAAACAAAATAAAAATGGTACAATGGATTTATATATAGAGAAACGGAACAAACCCAAAAAAAAAAAAAACAGAGAGAGAAAAGAAAAAGAAGTTGCGGCCTGTATAATGAGCCCTCGGTGATGTTGTCGGATGGAAACGGAAGTCCATGATGAGGTGAGACGCTGAGATGGGTGAGAAGGTGAAACGCGAGAGCGGCGGCGGGGTGCGGAGGCGCGGGGGCGACGGGCGCAGGGTGCGGAGGCTCGGGGCGACGGCCGCGGGGTGCGGAGGCTCAAGGGCGACGGCCGGGGGTGCGGTGTGGGCGACAGTGACGAGGCGTGGAGAGGGAGCATTTGGCGAAGGATAACGGTGCAAAGCAGTCGGCGGCGACGGCAACGGTGGTGACCGCAACTAGGGTTAGAATGTACGGGAAGAAAGAGAGGAGGGAGGAGGAATATACATGGCAGTAGTTAGAAATGGCGGGGGAGGCTGGCTGGCTGCGGCGCGACCTCCCCGCCTAGGGTTCTTCCTTTTTCTGTTTTTGCCTGGCGAGTCGATTTTGCTTCCGCTCGTGAGCCGCTCAAAGCGACTCGTGAGGGACTGTCGAGGGTAAGATTATATCTTTCCTTCTCTTGCCATTCTTTTCCATTCCATCCCCAACCCCTCCCCCAACTTTTTTGGAGCGAGCGTAAAGATGGTCGGCATGCACTGTACATTATTATCTCTTTTTATGAAAAAAAAGAAAAAAAAAAGGACATCATAATCTGAGCTAATGTTTTTCGAATCCAATGAGTTATCATCATGACATCATCTACAGTTTTTTTGGTTAGCATCCTCCTTTACCCATGAAAACAAAGCACATGAATTTTCTGAACAAAACCGGCCCTGAGAAAGCACTTGGTCTGTCTTCTAGCTAGATTGGTGTGAAAGGAACAGATCAACGACATTGCAATTTGAATTGGTTTATGAAGAATTCCAATTTTAGATAAGTTCGTGTTGTTTAAAACAGTACGTGAAAGTTTTTATCCTTACTCTATTCCTAAATTCACAACACTAATAATTAAAGAGAAACATCCTGCATGCGTCCATTGATCAAAAACCCGTCAATACATCCATAGACATATATATAAAGAATGTAACATATACATTTAATTTTGTAACAGATACATCCAATTTTGTAACCTATGGACGTTATGGATGGATATTGTATGGATGGTAGGTAATAATTACTCATAATTAAAAGGTTGCATGGCCAGAAACTTTACTATCTAGCTAATAGAACATACATCAACAGTTTTGATCTATCGAAGAAAATGATCAACGGCTTAGATGTGAGGATAGTCCTTTCATGTCATTTTTTCCAATATGCTTTTATTATTACTAAGGATATACACTACGTATTTTAGTCATAATGAGTTCAATGCTGTAAGAATAGGTCATCATGGCATATATGCACAATATATATATATAGAGTTAGACTATTATACTAACGTTAGCATTTCAGACCGAAATGTTAACGCCTCAAAATTTATGTTATCGTGTCCGAAATCATGATTTATGGTGCTCAATAAATTCTTTATATGAAAATATTGGGGAATACAAAAATTTTTCATTTTTAGAGTTTTCTTAGTATTTATTTTGGATTTTTAAAAAAGAGCTCATAAACATTAATAAAATATTGATGTTTGACATGCTATTTTCAAAAATACAAAACAAATACTTAGAAAACTCTAAAAATGAAAATTTTTTTTATTCCCTAATATTTTCATATAAAGAATTTATTGAGCACTATAAATCGTGATTTCGAATACGATAACATAGATTTTGAGGTGTTAGCATTTTGGTACAAAATGCTAACGTTTAGTATAATAGTCCAACTCATATATATAAATACAAATTAAACTTGAGGCAGCTAGCACGTCAACACGTACAGTACTCCAGATATTAGATAATTTTGTCTCTCAGTAATGAAATATGTTCTGTACGAGCGAGACGTCACGTTTAACATGTTTATCAATAATTAACATCAAACGACAAAAAGTGAATTCACTTTTCAGGCAGTATAATAGATGCTAATCTGTTATATTAACTAGTTAGGGGGGCCAAGTTCTATGCCAAACATGTAAAATGTGTGTTTGGGGGGGGGGTGGGGCATTCTAAGTACTTATCCTCCAACGTACTGCATTGTGCAGTTCACGATGTCCTGACGTCATGAACAACACTATACAGTACGTTAGATGATATGAATTGCGGAATTCTAGGATCGGAATGTGTTGCTTTTCTTGATCCGACGGTTGAGAAATACCGAAATACTTTGATCTGTACAGTAAAAACCGAAGTAGATTGATGCAGAAACCGATCCCGATCATCCGATTTGAAATTCTACCATGCGGCCTCCTGTACCATGTAAGATTGGCCACATGGTATGACCATCCAATAAGAGAATGCTACCTAATTGTGTTTGCTTAATTATACAACAATCGCAATTAATTGTCTAATTACCAATCGCCGTCTATTTCCCTTTTTGCAGCATTTACTGTACATCAATATATGGAAGTATTAGATTTCATCGATTTTGATACCAGATAATTATTAGTTAACAAATAAACAATTCATCAAATTTCATATCATATTTTTTTGGGGTGGGTGGGGGCGTTATGTTGGCTAGTGTCTTATAAAGAAGCCCAGCTCCCTGGTAATTTTTAGTATAAAAAAATCCATTTCATATGTAGTTCGAGAGTTTTCAGTATACCTAGCTAGCGTTCATCAATATCCATACAGAGTTTAAGTGTTACAAATATATTAGATGCAACTATTACAAAATTTGTATATTATGAACGTATAGACAGTTATTTAGTGGACGCTAAATGTTTCGTCTTCTAAATATCAGTTCAAAATTTGAGGTAGCACGTCAACACTACTTGACAGGTAGTACTTTGGACGTATTGAATGCCCACAATATTGCCATAGAAAATAAGTACTTCTGTACTTGCATTAATTTAATTATAATTTATAAACTAAAAAGAGGGGTAACTCTCCGAGCACTTTAACTATGCCACATCATCAATATTATTAACCATTGATTTTGTTTAAATCTCTTCATCTATTTTGATCCAATGGTTTATATTTATTCTTCCTCCACATTCAATAAGATGATATGATATGTCAAAGACAAAATTTAATCCTTAAAGTGGTCCAACATTTATGTGCTATTATTTAAAATTTATACATCTTCATCATCATCATCATCATTATTCACATAAAAATTTTTTTAAAATTATGTTTAATTTTTTTAAAATAAATATTTTTGTTTATAAGTTTTATTATTTTTTTGTTATTATATTTCGAGGCGAAGTCCGAGTTATAGCTCTAGTATTTCATAATTCATATATACAAATTAACTCAAACCTAAAACATAAAAAAAAAGAGAATATACATATTTTACCTTGGTAATAAACTAATAATTAATTTCAAAATTGTTGTAATTTCGATTATATTTGTCATATAAATCACCCCATCAGTAATTTTGAAGCACAAATTACTGTGGGAGACGTCATATCTGTCAGTGGCAAGGGCAATGCACGACAGGCCAATATTTGCATATATATAGTAACAAAAGCACGGCACATGCATAAGATCTTACTGTCTTGTGGCGTAGCGAATGGCCGAGCATGAGACGTACAGTTGTACAGAGATGTATGTATGTAGGGTAGGAATATATATATAATACGATCACCATACATTTAAGCCCCCGATAATCCAAACAAAAATTTCAGTTGTGGTATCTATATACATCTTTGCACCTCAGTTGGCTACGAGAGAAGTCTTAGAGCTCTTGTTTATCTAAAGATCGAGAGTTCGATATTTACCCATATAACTTTGCAGTTGCTGCAAAGGTTTCGAAAAAAATATCTATATACATCTAGTACCGACCAACGGAACGATATATATATATATGCATGGGTTCTGTCCACACAATTCTGTGTACAAAATCATCTTAAAAATCTTCGGTGGTAAAGTCGATCGCATAGCAAATCAAAAAAAAAAAAAAAAAATCCTTAGTAATATGAGTTCTTTTTCTCAATTATTTTGAGTATTGAATAATATGACATTAATTGCTATATGTACCTGGAGAAAAAGACGTATATATGTATGTGTTTGAATATTTTTTCTCTTGCACTCATATTCAGCTAAAACCGTCCACTTAAAACTTAAATATCTGCTCCTCTTATCGTTCAGCACCTCAGCCTAGCCTGTGAATTCTGTTGTGTTCTTGTTCATCGCATTTTAAAGCATATAGGCTTGTTTAAAGTTCATAACTCAAGAAGGGTACAAATGCTATGTTTCCTTCTTTTTTTTGGAGTTAAGATGCTATATATATATTTTCTAAAAGCAATGGCAGACAATACAATTAATTAAGTTCCATGCATTCAGTACCTATATATGCACTATGCAGTGCTCCCCTCTAACAACAACAACAACAAAAAAAATGAAAATAAAAATAAAAAAAAAACAGAGAGACTTTTCTATCGGTATTATATCATAATACCAATTTTCATATCTACGTCGCACGTACGAGGAATATTATGGGCAACACAACAGTCCGACAAGGTTAATTAGGAGAGACGAGTTACACATGTAATTGGTCTGATCATGACTCCATGTACTTCAGTACTTGTATATAGATACATACATATTTTTTTTTTATCTTTACTTGTATAGTCGTAGATATATATCTGAGACAAATCTATAGCCACTACTTACTAGTTACCATAAGATCACTAGGAATTCGGCGATTTCAGTTCCGACTGAAACCACTTATATATATTGCGCGGTTTCACACAATATACAGGCAGATCTTCAGGATTCTCGTTGACAATTTGGAAATTCAATTGAATTGAGAAAACTCTTAAAATTTAGAAAAATATCTATACATATAGAGTTGAATTCCAAATATATTATTTTGAAATAATAATAAAATAATCCAAATAGATTACAAGTCCCCTTCATTATTGGGGTTATATCGAAAATCCCCTTATGAGACCAGTGCATTCTGCATATCGAAGACTCATTGGATACTAATTTTTTTTATTTTTGGAGATTGCGAACTATTTTTAATGATTTCTGAAAAAAACGCCCTGAATTTGAAGAGAAAATATCTTTGCCCCACTTAACTATCCCCTTATCCATCCTCAAAACTAAATTGGTAATATTATCTCTTTCTTTCTTATACTCTCATAAATTTTGAGTGAATTTTTTTTTTTTTTAATTCTTGATCTTTCTATTTATATATATAAGTGTTTTGTTCGATTGAGGATGTGAATTGCAACCGGTAAAAGTGATTTGTTTGTATTTGAAAAAGAATTTTTAACTAAAAATGTATTGGGGTGCGGTTAATGAGGTTTTTTAAGAGGTGCAGTTATCAACTCCTGAATTTGAATTCCAAATAGATTATTTTAAAAAGTCCCCTTCATAAAATCCCCTTAAATAATAATAAAATAGTCTATTTGGAATTCAAATTCAGGGTCGTTTTTTCAGAACTTGTTAAAAATAGTTAGGAATCTCCAAAAATAGAAAAAATTAGTATCCAATGAGTTTTCGATATGCAGAATGCACCGGTCGAATCGGATCGGCCATTGGAGTTACGGTTGTTAAGATACGAGCGCATAATACGGAGACCTTTTTTTTATGCAAACACGGTAACCCAACTCTATATAAAATCCAAATGGATTGTTTTGAAATAGGCTTAATTTTTTATATACCCCTCAACTCTCTTTCATTTTCTTATTTCTCCTTCTACTCTTGAATATATTTTATTTATCCCTCAACTCTTACCATCTTTTCTTATTTACCCCTCTAATTAAAATTATGAACTTAAATACGATTATACTCTTAAATATTCGTCATTACCCATTCCTAAAATAATGCGGACGAAAATATCCTTCTGTTCAGTCTTCCACTTCCCACTTTCTTTTGTGTCCTTAAATAATCTATACAATTCCTTTCTTTTTTCGGATGATAATCTTAAGAAAATTCTGTGTTCATTGTTTTGCTTTGAAGTCTGTTTATAACAAATGTTGTCTCCTGCTACAGAGTTTAGTGAAGTGCGTACTTCAATTTAATAAAATATAGTTGATGAGGAATAAAAACAAAATGCTGGATTCATACATAGCTACAGACATACATTCAAAGGTAAGACTCATTGTTATGGGCTTCAGAACTTTATGCAAGTAATCATTTCCAACATATTTTTTGAACGCTCATAAATATTGCTGTAGGTTTTGATCGATTGTTGTTCTTTCATTGGAGCTTAAAACATATACTTTGTATTTGTTAACATGATAAAAATTGTTTGTACTAAATTACTAATCAAGATACCACTGGAGAGAACAAAGAAATAGAAATGCAGAAAAATGCAAAGAGAGGAGAGGGTGCTGGACGGATTGTATGAAGACACACGGAGCTGACTCATAAAACAAGGGTTTTATTTATAGTAGGGAGATGGAGAAGAAAGGTAATTTAGAGGGTACTTTCGTCCTTTTATTAAATTTTTGGAACAAAACACTGATTATTAAAATTTTATTATAGTTAATTTTATAGTAAGAGTTAAGGGATAAATAAGATATATTCAAGAGTAGAGGGAGAAATAAGAAAATTAAAGAGAGTTGAAGGGTATATAGAAAATTAAGCCTTTGAAATAATAATAAAATAATCCAAATAGATTACAAGTCCCCTTCATTTTGAAATAATAATAAAATCCCCTTATAAAAGTCCCCTTCATAATCTGTTTGGAATTCAAATTCAGGTTTGTTTTTTCAGAAATTGGGGTTATATAAGGGGATTTTATGAAGGGGACTTTTAAGGAGTGCCATTATCTAGATCCAATCAAGAATCATCAAATTAAATCATGTAATAATTGCAACTGTCTAATTTAATATTTCTCAATAGAATATTAAATGAAGCTTAAATTGAATAAAAATTGAAATACAATTGATATGTAAATGCAAGAACATTTTCTAAAATATTTCTCATTTTGATAAAAATCTTAAGGAAACTAAAAAATGTTTATATATCCAATTCTTTAACTTATATGTTGATGGTGTTTCAAATTTCAATTAATTTTGATATAGTTTAATAACTCACTAAAATTTTATGCAGTTTGTTTAACAACTGAAAATATTGTATGTTTAATAATTAACTCAGTCAAACAATATATCTATTAATATTTTTATTCTTAAGAAATTTCTTAAAATTATTTTTATTTTAAAAGTTCCTATACCAAGATAACTTATTGTGATTATTTGATCCCTTGATTCCCTTCCCATGTATATATGATATGCACTGTACAAACTTTGCTCCGTCCTTTGACTATTCCTTATCCCACTTCCGCCAATGAAAAAAAAAAATAGAGAAATCACATAAAAACCAAATTAATAAATCAACATCTCTCCACGTTTTCTATGCCTGAAATGGCAGCCAGGTGAAACAGTGGAACCTTCCGCTGGCTGGCTAGCTGATTAATTGCCTATATAAGACAACCCCGTGCACAAGGGACCATGCACACTGACAGACAACAATTAATACAGCAGATTAAATCTAGCTTCTTTTAGCTTGTTGAAGAGATTGTACAGCGAATAAAAAAGAGAAACAGAGTTGAGAAGAGAGTAAGAGACCTGTCATATAATGGAGAACTCCTTGCTAAGTTCTTTGGTGAAACTCAGCTCTGGTTTCTTCAAGGGTAGTCCGTTCCAGACTGACGGGAACTTCGTGGCGGCTGCGGTGCGGTTGCCGAGCAGTAGCAGTTGTGTTCAGGTGGATCGTAGGCTGAATTTGGTCCCTAAACATCGTGCGATGTCGACATTTAAGCATGATGTTCAAAAGGTGGGCACCATTTATCTTATTTCAGTTCAAATACCATAATTCTATGCCCATGTTAGAAAATATCACAAACTCATTTTTTGTTTTATTTCTATTTCAATTTTTAGCACACAAATTTCAAATATAAGTATAACATATAATATTATATTTGAAAACTCACAAATTCCAATACTGTAAAACTGTCATCTCTGATATGTCAGTTTAATTTATTTCAACAGGGCGAACCCATTGTAAGCAAGAGAACAGAAAACATGGAGAACATAAGAGTTATGCTGTCTCAAACAGAACACAACTCAAAGGCATTGCTGATGGTTGATGCTGTGAAGAAGCTTGGCATAGACCACTACTTCAGCGAAGAAATCTCAGCAATTCTAGATTTCTCGTACAATGATATGCGCACTTGCAATTGCAAAGGTGATGATGATAAGTTGACCGATATTGCCCTACAATTCAAGTTGCTCAGGGAAGCTGGCTATGATGTTTCTTCTGGTATGAGCATCATCAATAATTAATACACATACAATTTTTAAGAGCATATAGTGACTAATTCCAAAGTAATGTTCTCTGCTCAAATCAATATCTATATAAATTTTACTTGAAAAAATAATGCCATGGAATAATAAAGTTGATACATAGATTGTTTATCATGAACATTTAATAATCTCCCTCTTTGTGTGATAAATTCTGGTAAATTAGATGTGTTTCTGAGGTTCACGGATGCGAACGGGGAATTCAAGCAATCTCTCAGCAATGATCTAGAAGGTCTCCTGAGCTTACATGAGGCATCATTTCTGAACATGGGAGAGGAAATATTGTACAAGGCAAATGAGTTCTCCACAAGGCATCTGAAATCAGCCTTGCAATATTTGGGGCCGGATGCCGCGGCACTGGTGAGGCATACATTGGAGCATCCGTACCACACGAGCTTGAAACAGTACAAGGCGAAACACTACCTTGAGCTCCCCATTTCTCAGAGGAATATTGCCTCTACCAGCATGAAAGAACTGGCTCAGATTGAGTTCCAGACAACTCAACAACTGTACCAAGATGAATTCAAGACAATTACAAGGTACATATATACAAGTTTTTGTTTTTCTAGTACTCTCATAATTAAATTTGTATTTAATTATATTGTTTTACAACAAACACATCTCCTTAAAATGAGGCAAATTGAATCTTTAAAGGTTTTTTTTTTCTTTTTTATTTTTGAAATCATAAACCCATTCCTTCTGGTTGTTCTAACATGGATACAAAAGCAACTTTAACATCCATCCTGTGAAAATGAGATGAAAATGAGAGACAAATGAGAGGAATATCATTAACTTGCACAAACCACGCAATTCCAAATCTTTTCATATGAAAAAGATAGCAGGTTTAAACCGGAATTGTATAATATTTATCGGTATCTACGTTATCTATCTTTATGTGTGATGCTCTGCTTCTGTTAATACAAGTTTTTGTGTTATATGCATAGATGGTGGAAGGACATGGGTCTGGCAAAGGAGTTGACATTTGCTAGAGATCAAATCTTGAAATGGTATTTGTGGTCCATGACTGTTCTCCCGGCTCCACAATTTTCGAAGCAAAGATTGGAAATTACAAAAGCAGTATCGTTTGTTTACCTAATAGATGATATATTTGATATCATGGGTAATGCGGAGGAACTCGCTCTGTTCACTCAGACAGTAAACAGGTAATTCAGAATTTAGCTCCTCATAATTATATATTTACCAAAATTTCTATAACAAATCAAAAGCTTTATTAGAAAAAGTGTTTGTTTCTGAATCACACAAACCATTTAATCTCAGAATGAAACTCCATTTATTTATTAAATGTTTCTTGCCCTTAAAATTAAGAAGGTGTACGTTAGCTTTGGCTTTCAGAAAAAGAATAACTGAATAAGGTTATTTTTTTCTATTTATGCAGTTGGGAGGAGTCAAGTGAACTTCCAGGATATATGAGAGCATGCTTCATTGCCTTGCGAGACGTGACATCTGGTATCGCCCGATTTGTTGAAGAGGAGTATGGATGGAACCCTACAAGCTTCTTGAGAAGATCAGTATGTACTTAACACAAGCTTTTTTCTAATTTTAGTCTGTAACAAGTAATTTGACTTCGAAATCGACATATTCAACTGTAACAAGAATATATATAATTAGGAAATGAGATATGGAACGAACAAGCCAGAACAGCTGAATCTAAATCATAGTATACCTAGTCCGAATAAAAATTCAGTCATAAAAGGAATATAAGCTTTGTAATGGAAATTTACTACGAACTGTCTGTTAGTTATAACTGTTAAGAACACTACCTTTACCATACTTCTGCAAAGTGATCGACGTCATTTGACTCCTCTTGTGTTCATGCAGTGGGCGACATTGTGCAACGCATTCCTGGTTGAAGCAAAGTGGTTTGACAATAATCAAATACCAAATGCCGAGAATTACCTGAGAAATGGGATCGTCAGCTCCGGAGTTCAACTGGTAATGGAGGTCACTTCCATTCTTTTGGGGAACAAGATCACGGGTGACACAAGGCACCTAACCGAAGGCAACTCTCCCTTACTATCTTGCCCAGCAAAGATTCTTAGACTGTGGGATGATCTTGGCAGTGCCAAGGTACAGATTAAATAAAAAATATTTAATTATAGTTTAATCCTTAACTTATTAGTTCACAGAAACAACTAGGAAATCGGGCAATTTAATGTGATTAATATGTATTCCTCTACAGGATGAAAATCAGGAGGGACATGATGGCTCGTATGTGGAGTGCTACATGAAAGACAACCCCAGTTGCTCTATAGATGCCGCAAGAGAACATACCAAGAACTTGATCTCTAAATCCTGGGAAGAATTGAACCGAGAGTACTTCTTGAGCACATCCTTCTCTCCGTACCTCGCAGAAGCGTCGCTGAATTGTGCGAGAATGGTCAGAGTCATGTACAACTACGACGAAGAGCAGAAGCTCCCCATGATGGATGACTACATTCAGAATTTGCTCCTCGGGGAAATGAAGAGAACCGTGAGTGTTAAACATTCGAGTCTCGTTTGATTCTTCTGTTCTAGTTAGGCCCTATTCTACTACTGGCTGGTTATACATATTAGGACTATAGGATGCATAGTTGTACCAGAGAGCATCTCCAGCCTCTTTTGCAAATGTATTGCATAGGCTGATATATATGGTAATTGCAAGGATGCACAGCATTAGTGATTCAATAAAATGTTGCTATATATACGAAATAAAGATCAAGTTGTTTAGATTTCTTGTTTACTATCTGTATATATTCTGTGTTATCAACGAAATTATGATTATGATTCATGATTGGGTGAAAAATTGTACATAGAAATCGAGTCCTTTGCAGTGTTTTAAAAGTCGTTATGCGCTCGTCGGACGGACAGGGTACTGCTAAGCGATTAGTCGGTATGCGGTCGATTAATCGGAAATTTGCGGACAATTTTGCGTTCTCATAAAAATTATATACATATACTGATAATTTATTAGAATAATTACTTTAACTCATCAACTTTGTCAAACAAACTTGTATAAACATAGTTTTGACTTTTGATGCTGAGAGTTAATTAAAAATTGTTTGTAATTTATTTAAAACTCGTTTATTTGTTATAAGTCAGTTGATAAAATTTCATGAAATGCAACCGGTATTGTCCATTAGAAAAGGTCCACGTGATTGATAAATTTCATGAAGCTTCAATAAAAACACCAGTCCACATAATTGTTATATTTTGGTGGAATGCAACGAGTGACACCAACACCCTCCACGAATTCTATATGCGTGACGGTTTGGTGTCCGACTCCGCCAATTCGGACGATTAGTCGGACGCCAAAGGCGTTTTTCAAAACACTGGTCCTTTGTATCTCTAGCAACCCAGTAGCCCTCTAATAGTAATTAGGCCTATATAAAGAAAATCTGATGGGCATATAGCGAATTGGGCTTATTCGGGTACATTTTTTTTTATTTCTTTTTCAACTTTTTTTTTTTAGTTGAAGAAAGACAAATATGTTTGAACTTGGAATATACAACAAACTTTAATTACATAGTCAATATGAAGAAATAAGCCTTAATAAGTGTAAATAACATAACGTTAAAAACTGGACACAAAAAAAGACCCCCTGACATAGGAGTCCAGATCTGCTGGCGCACTGTCAGATCTGTAGCGCAGATCCGACGGTGCGCTAAACCTCGGGATCCAGACTCAGTACTTTTCACGGATCCCGAAGTCTACCGCACCGTCGGATCTGTGCTGCAGATTCGGCAGTGCAGCAGACAATCCCGAGTTCTGACATAGGGGAATAAAGCACTTTCACATACCTGACAAATGACAATATAACATAGATGGGTAGACCTTAGCTCCGTCAGGTACAAGAAAACTGGCATGGATTTCTCTGTCAGTATGTGCAAATTGCAGAATTAATTTTTTGTCAATGCCTAAGTAGGCATAGTACAATTCAGATCCTCTTACCTAGGTCACATGACCCGAGGCATGTGACCTATTGGATCTCCTCGGGATTCGGTTGAATCCCTTCAGTATTCAGGCAAACCCGAATCCCGAGGAGATCCAACGGGTCACATGCCTCGGGTCATGTGACCCGGGTCAGACGATCATCATCCGGCATAGTACGCTGGCGTCTGGTTGGATTTTTTGAACGTGGCATTTGAAAAGTAGGCATAGTCCTGTGATTCTTATTAGACCGGGCATATCCTTTGAATTCTTTTTTATTTTAGGCATAGACAAGAAATTAATTCCAAATTGCAGTTACCCGACCCGACCCGACTCGATCCAAACCCGACCCGAGATCAAATAGCATCCAATCCAACTCAAATCAATATACGATAAAAAAAAGTTGATATTAAAATTGGCCCAACCCAACCCGCCCATCACCCAATCCGACCCGAAATATTCTAGAACCTGACCTGACCCGCCTGACCCGCCTGACCCGAACCCGAACCTGACCAGCTTGCCCAATTTGCCACCTCTAATTGTAGCTCATCTGCATCCTTCCTCTTGCTACAAGTTTTCTTTTTTTTTTTTTTTTGAGAGAACAAGTTTTCTTTCAAACCACTCATCACAAACAAGAACATTTTGGGTAAATTTTATGAAAGGTCACTGCACTTTATCTCAAATCCATAATTATTCACTAAACTTCTAATTATCCCTTTTTAATCCTTGAACTTTATTGTTTAACCAAATTTGGTCACTCTGTTCATTGAACTTAATAGAATAATTAATCTGACTTAAATTTTATTTTTTTTTACACATTTATTTTTTTGATATAAAGTTGTCAATATGTGAGAATGTAAAACAAAATAAATTTATTATTTATTTTTCTTTAATAAAATTTATTTTTTTCCAAAATTATTTATTTATTTTCATATACTTTATACATCTGTGTCATGTATAAAATGTGAAGATATTTTTATTGCCATAAAAGTAAATAAATAAAAAAATTGTTTCTTTATATTCTTACATTTTTTAAGTTTTATATGAATAAAAATATGTCTAAACCATAAAATTGATGCCATATTAATTATTCATTTACGTTGGATGAAAAAATTAACAGAATGATCAAATTTAGATAAACATAAAAGTCCACGAATCTTGAGGAGATCCAATGGTCCACGTGCTTCATGGCACTGTGCCTTAAGGAGAGATGTGAAATCCTTGCGTGATGCCTTTCAATTACAGAACTTGTCAATGAACAAGTGATTAATATTTCTTTCAACAACAAACCAATCTTCTAAAAACCATTAAAATAGCAAAAACGTTTCAAAAATGTTACGGATTTACACTTTAAAGTTATTGATGTGAAGTTTCAATGAGCTACTTGGACCGAAATTTTGGATGTTAGATTTTTCGACTTTGAACCATAAGTGTTTCTTACGGAAATACTTACAGAAGCTCAATTAGTTATTAAGTACTTAACAAAATTTTTGGAGTACATATTACTACTTCAAAGATATTAATACTTTGTTGTTGCGTATAATATTTTTTTTTGGAAAGTGATATGGGGATACCATTAAGATATCATTGGATACCATATAGTTTGATTTAGTCAAACGAACAAATTATTTAATTTAACATGCTAAATATTCAACTTAATATCAACTTATAATTAGTATGTTGAATACTTAGTGTCAACTTAACTTGCTAATTATAAATTAACGTTAAGTTGAATATTTAGCACGTTAAATTGAATATTTAGTACGTTAAGTTGAATAATTAGTTGTTTTCCATTTCAATTACAATATATATCAAGTTGAGTAAGTATTGATATAATTATTCAACTTATAAGTAAATTTTATGTTAAATAATTAGCATATTAAGTTGAATAATTAATATGTTTAGCTGGATAATCAGTTCGTTTGACCAAGTCAAACTTATATGGTATCCTCAATGGTATCTCCATATCTAGATCCTATTTTTTTTTTTTTTCTAATTACTAGATTTTCCATGTTTTTCTGATTTCCTTCTTTGATAAAAGGTTTCGTGGCTTATGAAACCTGCTTTCCATTTTAAGTACTACCGCTTTCCATTTCGTGGCTTGTAAAACTTGCTTATAATATTTGTGTAGATCAGACGTTCAATAAAATCAGAAAGAAGGGGACATGCATGTTCCCTTCTCAAAAAAAAACATCCCATTCAAGAATTGTTTTGTTTTTTCCCTTTAATTCAATTACCCGTGCTTAATTGATTGAGCTAGTAAAGAACGAAGGTATGTATATTGGGACCCACAAGCCAATTTATCTTAGTAGAGAAGGGTTTCAATACCATAAGTCTATGGCATTAGAAAATAAACTCATTTTTTTTAAATTTCTATTTCAATATTTAGCACAAAAATTTCATATATATATCTCATATAATCTTATATTTGAAAACTGACAAATCCCAATACCGTAAAACTGTCATCTCTGATATGTCAGTTAATTTATTTCAACAAGGCGAACCCTTCGTCAGCAAGAGAACAGAAAACATGGAGAACATAAGAGTTATGCTCTCTCAAACAGAACACAACTCAAAGGCAGCATTGGTGATGGTTGATGCTCTGAAGAAGCTTGGCATAGACCACTACTTCAGTGAAGAAATCTCAGCAATTATGGATTTCTCGTACAATGATATGCACAACACTTGCAAAGGTGATGATGATAAGTTGACTGATATTGCCCTACAATTCAAGTTGCTCAGGGAAGCTGGCTATGATGTTTCTTCTGGTATGTGCATCATCAATAATTAATACACATACAATTTTTAAGAGCATATAGTGACTAATTCCAAAGTAATGTTCTCTGCTCAAATTAATATCCATATATATTTTACTTGAAAAAATGCCATGGAATACCATAGTTGATACATATAGATTTTTTATGCTATTATTCATATTTGAATGAGTAGTTATTTATGTTAATGATGTTATTTATTTTTCCATTAATTTCGTAACAACAGTACTAACAACAACAATAATTTCAATTAATAATAATATGATGAACATTTATTAATCTCCCTTTGTGTGTGATTCATGTAAACTAGATGTGTTTTTGAGGTTCACGAATGCGAACGGGGAATTCAAGCAATCTCTCAGCAATGATCTAGAAGGTCTTCTGAGCTTACATGAGGCATCATTCCTGAACATGGGAGAGGAAATATTGTACAAGGCAAATGAGTTCTCCACAAGGCATCTGAAATCAGCCTTGCAATATTTGGGTCCTGATGTCGCGGCACTGGTGCGGCATACATTGGAGCATCCGTACCACACGAGCCTGAAACAGTACAAGGCGAAACACTACCTTGAGCTCCCCATTTCTCAGAGGAACATTGCCTCTACCAGCATGAAAGAACTGGCTCAGATTGAGTTTCAGACAACTCAACAACTGTATCAAGATGAATATAAGACAATTACAAGGTACATATATATTAGTTTTTGCATTATTCTACAACAAAAACATGATACTTGTCCTTAAAATGATGCAAATTAAAGATTTAAAGGTTTTTTTTTTGCCTTTTTTCTTTTCTTTTTTGAAATCATAAGGCCATTCCTTATTGGTTGTTCTAACATAAATACAAAAGCAACTTAAACATCCATCCTGTGAAAATGAGAGGAATATCATTAACTTGCACAAACCATGCAATTGCAAAGCTTTTCATATGAAAAAAATTGCAGGTTTGAACCAAAATTGGATTTTTTTTTATAGGTATCTTCGTTATTTATCTTTATGTGTGATGCTCTTCTTCTGTTAACACAAGTTTTTGTGTTATATCTATAGATGGTGGAAGGACATGGGTCTGGCAAAGGAGTTGACATTTGCTAGAGATCAAATCTTGAAATGGTATCTGTGGTCCATGACTGTTCTCCCGGCTCCACAATTTTTGAAGCAAAGATTGGAAATTACGAAAGCAGTATCGTTTGTTTACCTAATAGATGATATATTTGATATCATGGGTAATGCGGAGGAACTCGCTCTGTTCACTCAGACAGTAAATAGGTAATTCAGAACTTATCTCCTTATAATTGTATGTTTACCAAAATTTCTATAACAAATAAAAACTTTTATTAAAAAAACTGTTTGTTTCTGAATTACACAAATCATTTAATTGATTTCAGGATGAAACTTCATTTATTTTCTATATGTTTCTTGCCCATAAAATTAAGGAGGTGTACGTTACCTAGCTCAGGCTTTCAGTAAGGAATAAGGTTATTTATCTATCTATGCAGTTGGGAGGAGTCAAGTGAACTTCCAGGATATATGAGAGCATTCTTCATTGCCTTGCGAGACGTGACATCTGGTATTGCCCGATTTGTTGAGGAGGAGTATGGATGGAACCCTACAAGTTTCTTGAGAAGATCAGTATGTACTTAACAGTATATTATGTGCCCTCCATTCTAAATTTATAACAAATAATTTGATTTCCAAATCGATATATTCAATTGTAACAAGCAATATATTAGGAAACATTATATGCAGCGGATAAGCCAGAACATCGGAATCTAAATCATAGTATACCTAGTCCAAATAAAAATTCAGTCATAGTATACCATACTTCTGCAAGGAAACATCATTTGACTCCTCTTGTGTTGGTGCAGTGGGCAACATTGTGCAATGCGTTCCTGGTCGAAGCAAAGTGGTTTGACAACAATCAGATACCGAATGCCGAGAATTACCTGAGGAATGGGATCATCAGCTCCGGAGTTCAACTGGTAATGGAGATTACTTCCATTCTTTTGGGGAACAGGATCACGGGTGACACGAGGCACCTAACCGAAGGCAACTCGCCCCTACTATCTTGCCCAGCAAAGATTCTTAGACTGTGGGATGATCTTGGAAGCGCAAAGGTACAGATTAAATAAAAAATATTTAATTATAATTTAATACTTTCTGTAAGACTAAAAAATTAAATTGGGATTCGATCAAAATACAAAACTTCGACATAACTTGCTGATACAGAATTGGTCAGATTGATATGCTGTGGTATTTTGACCATAACTTCCTTAATACAAGTCCAAATGAGATGATTCAAAATTCTGTAGAAAGATAGCGAAAAGAACTACAACTTTCATGTTTTGAGTTTTCTCAGAATCGGAAGGCATCCCAGTCGAAATGGCGAATTAATACAGCATGGTCATTATAGCAGGAATAATTTCGGTCCGAAATTAATTATTTCGGTCCGAATTTCTTGAATCAGAACAGAATTTCGGTCCGAAATGATCTGTTTCGGTCCGAAATATTTGCAGACAGTTATGGATGGCGTCTTTTAGGCTTTCTTTGTATTTTTTAGATATCTTTTGTACTGTTTGTTTTATGTTTATTTTTAGGGTTCAGTTTTGTTTTCCTATATAAGTAGACTCATGCCCTTTAGGCAGAGGCAGTTGTTTTTATGTATCTAATATCCAGAAAATGAATTCTGTGAGAATTCTCAATCGAATTCTGTGTGAATTCTCAAAATCTCTCGTGTGTCTTCCTATTGCCCTCTCCCCCTACCGTCCCTGCATCAGTTGGTATCAGAGCAACCAGGTTGATGGCGGATGTGTACCGTGGTCGTGGTAGAAGTTGGGGCCGTAGTCGGGGTCGTGGAGTCGATCTTGAAGACAAAGAGTCGCCTAACCACCATCGAGACCAGCGGGATCTAAAGATTGCAACAATGAGAAGACGGATCCGAGAGTTAGAGCGCCAACTCGCAGAGGCAAGAATGGGCTCTACCAATGGAGAAGAACAGGAGGAGTCAGATTTCTTCGACTCTTCTGTCGGAGGCGGTGATGATGAGGAATTCAGCCCGTGGGGGATTCCGAATCAAGGGCGAAATCACAGGCTTCATCATGAGCCTGATCAGTCCTTTCAAAACCGTGGGATGGAGATTGAACTTTCGGAGTTTGACGGTCATCCTGATGAGTTTACGGTGATTATTCCAACGGAAGAACACCAACAACAACCGAGTGGGTTTGTTAATCTGCTCAATATCATTGATGAAAGTGAAGGTATCATTTTTGATTCTCCACCAGTCTTTGATGACTATCCCGAAGAGATCGAGGATGTCAAAAGCTTTGTTGGCGAGTCCCAAACGATAACCAAACCTTTTGAAAACTGTCCAACATTTTTCAGAGATCCATTTATCAAACCGAGAATAGAACCAACAATTACAGGTTTCAGGATCTTGTTTGATCCAATCTTGGTGGAAACAAAATTATTTGTTGATTTGTTAAGGAAAGTGATGAACGAAAATGTTAGTTATTTCATGAGTAACATTGGACCTCTACAATATGATTTGGTGTTGTTTCTCATATGGTACAACTTACAAGAAGTCTACAAAGACCAATCAAAGTTGATCCGAACTCGAGGACGAGTTCTTTTCTTAGAGGGGGAGAATGATACAGAATTGGTCAGATTGATATGCTGTGGTATTTTGACCATAACTTCCTCAATACAAGTCCAAATGAGGTGATTCAAAATTCTGTAGAAAGATAGCGAAAAGAACTACAACTTTCATGTTTTGAGTTTTCTCAGAATCGGAAGGCATCCCAGTCGAAATGGCGAATTAATACAGCATGGTCATTATAGCAGGAATAATTTCGGTCCGAAATTAATTATTTCGGTCCGAATTTCTTGAATCAGAACAGAATTTCGGTCCGAAATGATCTGTTTCGGTCCGAAATATTTGCAGACAGTTATGGATGGCGTCTTTTAGGCTTTCTTTGTATTTTTTAGATATCTTTTGTACTGTTTGTTTTATGTTTATTTTTAGGGTTCAGTTTTGTTTTCCTATATAAGTAGACTCATGCCCTTTAGGCAGAGGCAGTTGTTTTTATGTATCTAATATCCAGAAAATGAATTCTGTGTGAATTCTCAAAATCTCTCGTGTGTCTTCCTATTGCCCTCTCCCCCTACCGTCCCTGCATCACTTGCCATCTCAGAAGGGAGCAAGAAAATTAACATCATCATGCAAATGCCATCATTTATAATCCGATACCATGCATCTCTATCCTTAGTTAACTTATTAGTTCACAGAAACAACTAGGAAATCGGGCGTTTTATTGTGGTTAATTAATATGTATTCCTCTACAGGATGAAAATCAGGAGGGAAACGACGGCTCGTATGTGGAGTGCTACATGAAAGACAACCCCAGTTGCTCTATAGATGCCGCAAGAGAACATACAAAGAACCTGATCTCTAAATCCTGGGAAGATATGTGGCTGATCTCTAAATCTTACGTGCTTTTTAATATAGTATAGAAGTATAGATATGTGACTGACTAAGGGTCCGTTTGGCAAATCAAATAATAGTACTAGAATAGTGCTATCCGATTAGGAAAAATGATTAGTGATTGTTGGAAGAGTGAAAAAAATAGTAATGTTTAGAGCTATTCGGATAGTAAAAATATTGTTTGGCAAATGCCTATTGGATTAGCTAAATAAATTGGAGTGATAATCCGCTATTTGGCCTCTACCCCCGAATAGCGGAATAGACTATTCAAGGTACTATTCGAATACACTATATTGTGTTTGACAACCGGATTAGCTAAATAAATTGATATTCTATACGGAAACGAGGTGCCAAACAGACCCTAATAGAAGTGAAGTGAAAAGGAAGAAGACAAAAAGGCGGGAGAGAGAAAAAATGAAGAAGATTGAAGAGCAGTGAGCTGCGAGCACATGTGGGGTGAAAAGGTTGGGAATAACAAGAACCGTTGATTTAATTAACGGTCTGATTTATTGTGCGGAGCTCATATTTTTTAAAATTTATTTAGTATTTTTTTAGATATTTTAAAATGTCACCTCTCTAAATGGCTCATAATGTTTTGATCAAGTGACTTTTGAAAATATCTAAATAATAGTAAAAGGTTGTAAAATTTTTAAAATTTGGTTTACAAATTAAATTGGTTATAAAGATTATAATGAACAGTTCGGATCGACTATTAATATTTTGAACCTCGAGATACAGCTAATAGTACAGAACAATTTGTACTATTAATAGTACAATAGTCTCACTCTATAAAAAAAAATAGAGAAAATCTTCTTGCCCCCCTTAAATGTTCCCCACCAAGATTCCATTAAGATTCTAATTCAAAATTCAGATTCACACTAATTACATATTTATTTTGACTCTAAAAGTCGTGTCCTACCACTTAATAGTTAAATTTGTTGTTTCATAGCGTTATGGTAAATAACTGTTTGCGCAGATCTGGTGTTCGTACCTATCATTCTGGGTGTTCATACTTACTACGACAAGGTGTTCATAGTTGACGTAATTAGTGTTCATACCTACGCATCGAAGATTCTGTGAGAGCCGTCCAAGATTCCACGTTCTGATGAATGACCGTCCGCCCCAATTTGAGTGTTCATACAATGTATTTTCGGGTGTTCATATTTATTACATTGGGGTGTTCATACCTTATATACAAGAGGGCGTGCTGTTGAGAGACATTTAAGGGGGATTTTTCTAAGGGGGACAGTTAACATGCCCCAAAAAAATATTATTACCCACTACAATCCGTGGGTACTATACTAGTATATCTATATCTATACTATGTTAAAAAGCATGTAAGAATTGGACCATCCATTTGTGGTCACGGCATTTACACTATTGGAGAAAAGCTTTACGCGTTTTCTCTCTTCACTTTCACCTCCCTTGATCAGCAACCCACCGAAGCCGCACCCCCCCACCCCCCCCACCCCAAATCGCCTCCCCCGTCTGCCTGCCCATCACCCCCTCCCGCTTTGAAAATGATTGGCTCAATTTGGAAAATCCCTGTACCTTTGAAGATTAAGGTTTTCATGTGGTTGGTTTTGAAAGATAAGATTAATATCAGAGTTAAATTGTTTTACAAGGGGTGGAATGGTCCCCTTAATTGTTCTTTCTATGATGAATTAGAGGATGCTGACCATTTATTCTTACACTGTCAAATAATGAAGGATTTTTGGATTAATTTTCAGGATTTCTTTCATTTTCAATTAGATTGTACATCCATTACTAATTTATGGGATTGTACTTTAAGGATGTCAATGGAAACTATGATCTTTGTACAATGCATAATTAGTATATCTTTTTGAGTTAGATGGAACTTTAGAAATAAGTTTATCTTTGATAAGAAAGGGATTAAATATTTATCTGCTTTACTAACTCAAACCTTTTTATTGTATAATGCCAGGAAGTTCTTTGAGGGGCAGTTTCATGTCATAGCAATCTCAAGAGAAGCAAGTGAAGGAGGGACAAGCAATTGTACTTGCAGATTAATTTCTTAGTCTCTCTTTGTTTGATGTGTTTTGTGCTTTGTTCATGTTAATCTGTCTTTGGTTTATTAGTCTTTTGGTTAATTTGCAAAGGATTCTTTGCATTATGTCCTTACTGTTTTGAACTGGATAATCTTTAGTAGTTTGGATTAGGGTAGTTCACAGTTTCCATCTTCAATGGATTCTGTGGAATTTAGGAATTTAGTTTTTAGTTATTGTAGGTTTGTAATAGACTTGTTTGGCTTCCTAAAAAGAAAAGAAAAGTGGTAGTAATATAATTCCACTTTTCTAAAAAAAGACATATTAAGTTGAATAATTAGTTGGTCAAACTATATGGTATCCTCAATGATATCTCCGTATCTAGACCTTTTTTTTTTTTTCCTAATTACTAGATTTCCTTCTTTGATAAAAGGTTTCGTGGCTTATTAAACCTGCTTTCCGTTTTAAGTACACTACCGCTTTCCATTTCGTGGCTTGTAAAACCTGCTTATAATATTTTGTATAGAGACCGGTCGTTCAATAAAATCAGAAAGAAGGGGACATGCATGGTCCCTGACTCCCTTCTCAAAAAAAACCACACACATCTCATTCAATAATTGTTTTTATTTTTTCCCTTACAATTCGCCCGTGCTTAGGGGTGCATAACGTTCAAAACGCAACGGAATTGAGTTGTGAATTGAGTTGTTTCGTTAATCGTTTCGTTTCGTTTAACGAAACAAAAAATCGTTTTCTTTTCGTTTCGTTTGGGACGAAACGAAATGAAAGAACGAAAATAATCATTTAACAGTAGTATTTTACAGTCAAAATGGATAACGAAATAGAATCGGTCGTTTCGTTAATCGTTTCATTTCATTTAGCGCAACAAAAAGTTGTTTCGTTTTCGTTTCGTTTAGAACAAAACGAAACGAAATAACGGAAAACGGGTTTCCGTTGGCAGCCCTACCCGTGCTTATTGAGTGAGTAAAGGACAAAGTATGTATAATGGGACCCTAAACCCTACCCGTGCTTATTGAGTGAGTAAAGGACAAAGCATGTATATTGGGACCCACAAGCCAATTTATAGGTTGCTGGGAAATATTTTGGGCCTTTTATTTGATTGAAAAAGAATTTGGGTAATCAACTTTCTTTTGTTCTATTTTTATACAAAACTAAAAACAATTACTTTATATTGTTCAATAATTTCTTTATATCAATATCTTATAGGATACAAAAATTCTCCATTTTTATATCAATATCAATAAGGGAAACAAAATCATGAGGGGGTGAAATAAAAATCTGGGCAAAACACACAGTGTACGAGCCTAATCAATATACAAATTCGGAAATATTGAGGGGGTCACACCCCCCTTTGCCCCCCTTAACCCCGCCCCTGGTTCGTGTGTGCGAAATCACCTTTCATAAAGCATAATAAATTAAAAAAGAATAAAAACTTATTTAGACCATTCTTAATTGACAAAAATTAATTACAAGTTTGCAATCCTGATTTACAATACTTCAAGTTTGTGTTTTAATATTACCAAATTGAGCAAAAGATTAAAAAATAATGATATAATATTTCAGTAACTATTCAGAAGTTGAGACCCAATTGCAGTTGATCATTTTCTTTTTGAAACATAACCAATTGCAGTTAAGTAATTAACATTTAATGACTGGTCATTATTCTTAAGCCCTTTATTCATTCTGCCATCTTGCTAATTGCTCATAAGATAATCCAATTGATGGTGATTAACAGATTTTCTTATTTTTTTGAGGAAAGGTGATTAAAAGATTAAGCCCTTAATCATTAGAGTGCTCATCCTCTGTAGCTGCATTGTGTAGCGCTACAGAGGATATGAAATCTAATCATTAAGGGCTTAACTAGTCAACTAGCTAGTCAAGAGTCTATGGATCTTATTAGCTAGCAAGACTGTACCAGAAAGCCTAACCTAATCCGTGACAGGAAAGCTGAAAGCACATTCAAAACTCAAAAAGAATGTTCTCCGGGAAGTCAATGCATGCATATGCCGATATACGATGCTTGCATATAGTTGCACGCATGCCAGCATGCTGCCTTAAAAGGACACGCTGCTCGATTTCTCTCTTTCTGACCTCAAATAGTAACCATAGTTTAGACTTGGCTTAAACTTTACACGTAACAAAGTTATAGATCTTGTCGTTAGCTTTCTAATGCTTTGAATAACATGTCAATTGGAGTTTCCTATCAAAAGTTACGGTTGTTTAAACATTAATTGGGTGCTCAACAAGGATATATATGTACAGGTTATTTACAAAAAAAACTGCTATTAATTCTTGATTTTAGTGTCAGAAATTTTTAATAATCAATACTAATATATAATATAAAGTTGTAGATCTCATCGTTAGCTTTCTAAATACTCTGTAAAGGATGTGTCAATAAGAGTTCCCTATCAAAAGTTATGGTCTTTTGAACATCGGTGGCTAAAAAAGGATAATCCCTACATAAAAAACTTTTAATTTTCGGTAAGTTTTAAGTATCTGCGTGAAGTTTCTCAAAAGTGATATAACATATTAGTCTCATTCCAAACATTGAGCAAGGTTCCATCTCACATCGTATACATGGAGAAATAAAAAGCTTCGTTCCATTTGTAGTTTTGTACCAATTGAACATTTAAACCAGCTTTTATTACTTTCATTAATTAATAAACTGCTCAACAGCACTCAACTAAACATTTTATAATATTAAGTACTCGGTTAACGAATATCAGCCAGCCCCTTTTCAAATATCCAGATTCAAAAAGAAAAACATGTACAGTCTACCCTATAAAGTAGGTCACTCATTCACTCATCTCTCACAATTTGACACGCCCATATGCATCCACATGCTTACCATAGTTGCATAAATGTTTACTGGAAATCGTAATGTATCTGTTCACTACAAAATGATATATATTGATCCGAAAGACATAAATGTTCACTGAAAAATTATATTTATTCATTACAAATACGGTGGACCAGTGGATGTATAAAAGAGGTGGACGCTACCTACTACTAATTTAAAAAGGACCGTTAAGAAGCCCACACCCAACTGCCGGCATGCTCTGCGACGCAGTATTCTGCTGCGCAGTGAATCAACGATGAGGATTACAGAGGGGTTCTTTAAGATTGAGTTGCACGAATCTCAAAGCAGATCCTATGGTTGGAGTACTGCACGCGCAGTAGTTTACTGTGCAGTAGAGGATATGAATTGCAACTGCCGGGCCGGTTTCATCCGCGCGTGCGGCGTCACTCTTTCTTTAATTAACTCTTAATTTCCCTCCCGAACCATCTATAAAATATAAATGAACCGCGATGCGAATCATGCAGTAAACATTCCAGCAGAAACACAATATATAGCACTAGGAGACAAAGTAGAGCAATAATGGCAGTGGAGGGTGCGATCGCGGAGCAACGCAGGGAGGGAGATCAGGTAGTGACGACGGCAAAGGCGGGGTCGCTGGGGAAAAGGAGAGGCAAGCTCGACGTGTATCGCGCCGTTCTCTCTCGTCTCTCTTCCTCCAACACTGTTGATGTATCGGTATCGCCTGAGTTGGAGAGATCTTTTTTTGTTACATATGGATCGAATGATTAATTTTGAGTTCAGCTTTGTTAAATCTGGCACTAATTAAGTTGTTACAGTAGTCCAGCACCATTGATTTCTTTTGACTATCTAGACGCCAGAAAGTGAAGGAAAAAAAAAAAACAAAGAAAATCATGCCCATGATGTGCTTGTTGAATGCTTGTATAGCTATGCAATGGATTTCCCGGTGGAGAGAGCTGAAGATGCCTTGACACACATGCAATTGCTTCAGTTGGCACGAGATCCTGCTAATTGCCCTGTCTTCTCCGTGCAAACGATTCAAGTATGGAAAATTGGAAACATTATTTTTGTTTAGTTATTCTTTAATAACTATTCATCTTATTATAAAATAAAGATAAAACAATGATATGGGAGAGACAAAATCTTATTTATTATTATCTCTATGTGAGGGAGTGTACAACAACATGTTACAAAGTCCTCTATTTATAGACTAGAAAATGTAAGATGATAAGCTATAGAATTAATCACCAAATAATTAATACACAAGGAGTGGGGAGGTAAAAAGTCTACTAATAATATTTCATAACATTCCCCCTTAGACATTTTACTTTATATTATACACTATTAATATTGTACTACATGACAATATTAATTATGTACTTCAGGACCAAACTGATACTTCTGGATCAGTTGTGCTGCCTCATTAAAACCTTACTAAGAAAACCCAGTGGGACAAAACTTAGTGAAGGAAAAATAGTACAGCGTGTATAATACTCCCCCTCATTTTAATATACATCTTTTAAACAACGGATATCAATCTTCTGTGTAAACTTTTCTCGGCATTATTAGTAAACTTTTTACGTTATAATATTGACATTATTTGTTTAATTATAAGATTAATGTGATTATATAATATTCCCTGAATTAAAAAATGATTGGCATAACTAATTAAAAACTATTTTGTGAATACTGTGAGTATTTTGTTGTCATGGTAATAATAATTAGCTTTTTACGTTTTAACAATATATAGAAATATACTCAGAATTTGTTTTCTTAAGTTAGCTATTTTAATATTTAATTACACAAACTCGACCACTAAAAGAAGGATACAAATATGATGTAATTAGTCCATGTGTTTTTGTTAAAAGATCAATATCTCGTTTTGCAATTAGTGCAGTATATGTTGATGATTTGAATATCATTGGGTCTCCTGAATAGATTGAAAAGGCTGCAAATTTGTTAAAGAAATAATTTGAAATGAAAGATTTTGGTGTAACAAAGTTATGTCTCGGCCTGCAGATCGAGCATTTGCATAATGATATTTTTGTTTATCAATCAAACTACATCCTGAAGATGTTGAAACGTTTTAATATGGACAAAGCCCATCCTTTAAGTACACTAATGATTGTCTGATCACTTGATATAAAAAAAAAATCCATATTGTCCCTTAAAAAAGAATAAAAATGTTCTTGGTCCAGAAGTACCATATTTAAATGCTATTGGAACGGAATAAAACAAGTGTTTCGTTACCTTTGTGGGACATGTGATATGGGAATGTTTTATAAAAAAAATACAAAGTCAAAATTAGTTGGGTATGCAAATGCAGGATATTTATCAGATCCACATAAAGCTTGGTTACAATCTAAGTATGTATTTACATATTTGGTACTACAATTTCATGGCGATCAACAAAACAGACGTTGACAGCAACATCATCAAATCATGCCGACAAAAGTTTACACAGAAGATTGGTCTCCGTTGTACATCATATTTATATCCTTCTTTTAGTGGTCGAGCTTGTGTAATTAAATATTAAAATAGCTAACTCAAGAAAACAAATTCTAAGTATATTGTTAAAACGTAAAAAACTAATTATTGTTACCATGACAACAAAATACTCACACTATTCACAACAAAGAATAAGTATATCGCAACTAATTATATAACATAATCATACCAAATAAGATATTCACTAAGTTGATTATACCACATTCGACCAGATTGTTTCAGTCCATGTAAAGATCTTTCAATTTTATTGAATACATATGTCGAGGTTTTGATTTAAATGCTTCAGGGACTCTCTTACAATCTCATTTTTCTCATTTCTTTTTATTGCAAATACTCATTTGTAACTTATAGAGTTAACATCTTTGAGAGTTCGGACTACAGGTCCAAAAACATTGCACTTGTCAAGCGAGAGTCTAATTCAGTCTTCAAGGCATATTTCTATTTTGGTCAATCATTTATGTGCATACACTCTTCAGGAGATTTAGGCACATAATCTTCCTCATTTAGGAAATCAACTGCTATAGCATATGCAAAAATTTCATCAACACGTGTTTCATTTTGGTTTCATACAGTATTATTATGTACATAATTCATTGAGATCTCATAATCATTCGGTACCTGAGTTTCTTCTGAAACTTCATCAACCTCTTCTAGGGTTTTACCAATCTCTTGTGGGATTTTACTAATCTCTTCTGGGATTTTACTAACCCCTTCAACGGTTTTATCAACATCTTCTGAGATTTTATTAACATCTTCAGGGGTTTTGTTAGTAACCTCTTTCCGGCTACACCAACTGCATTATTATGCTCCTCCCTTTTTCATGAAGTAATGTCTTTGGAACCAATTTGTCCTCCACGTCTTTATTGTACAGTAACCTCTGCCGGGATTACATCAATTCGAGCAGATACATTTAAAGCTGGCACATGAGATTTAAAACACTTTTTGTATCTGTAAATGCATCATGTGAACTTCCAGTTCACATTGATCACTTCGGAGATCAAGATAAGATATTGATGATGTATTCCATGTTACTTATTGTTTTTCCAGCATTTTCTTTTCCCCCTAAGATTGAGAATATTGATTCATCAAACTAACAGTCAGCAAAACGTGCTTTAAAAACGTCTCGAGTTAATGGTTCTAAATACTTAATAATTGATGGAGAGTTGAAACAAATATAAATTCTCAATCTTCTTTGTGGTCCCATTTTTGTACATTGTGGAGGATAAATTGGAACATACACAGCACAACCAAAAATTTAAGATGGGACAAGTTTGGTTCTCTTCCGGAGACCAATTGTAATGGAGAAAATTTATGATATGCAGTTGGTCTTAATCTAATAAGTGCAGCAACATGTAAAATGGCATATATCCCCATGCAACAGATTGTAGATTACATTTCATAAGAAATAGTTTAGTAATCATTTGCAATCTTTTAATTAATAATTCAGCTAAACTATTTTGTGTATGTACATGAGATACCGAATGCTCAATCCCTTTTAATATACAATAATTATTAAATAATTATCAATTCTCCAAGAAAGCATGTTGCACATGATAAATCTTTTGTAAATAGGATCTTCAGGTCCTTTATAGGATGCTCATTTACACTTTCAAGTATTCTCCTCGTTATAGTTCTATCTGGATTACCCAATCTATCATGCCACATAGTAAACATCTTTGTGTCAGGTAACTTCTGGTTACCGACCATATTTGATTCAATTGGATTTATATGAGTACAATATAATCCAGAAAATAAAGCTTCTAGCTTTTCTAATATGATCTTCCGGCCATATTCAACATATGTAATTTGAAGATATTCAATATTATTTTCAGTCATGGTTTCAACATAATAACCATTGAGTCAAATATCTTTAAAGCTTAGTAAATTTCTTCTGAATTTACTAGATACAATACATCATTTATAATTAATTTTATTCCTTCAGGTAACAAAATAAAAGGCTCATCTGGAGCCCTTAATTAAGTTACTAATGCCAGAAATTTTATTAGTATGTGTCTCTGCTGGAGACAAGCGAAGAAAAATATTTCTTATTTTTTAATTCCACTGTCTACAAGACATTCATCTCTAATATTTACTATTGAGCCTCCAATCATATTTTTTATTCTTTGACACACAAAAAAAAAATATAAGAAACACTATTAAAGACCAATTTGATTTCATCACAAATATTAACTCTCATAGTGAATTAACAAAAAAAACTAAATTTATTACAAAACATAAAAGAGAAGAAAAAAATTTACTCCTTAATCTTATTTATTTCTTCATTAACATTTTCAAGTAAATCAGAAGCATCCAAGTGTGTGTCGAAAATTAAAACATTTAGATATTTTTCAACGAAATTTGTTTCAACTTTTTTTCTCTTTTTCTTGATGGATGCTTAATATCATTATTACTACATCTATAGCAAATATTATCATATTTCTTAGAAGACAAATTCTTTCCGTTTTCATATCTCCCAACATTATTATTGTGATAATATCCGCGACCCCTTCTGGGGTCGTGACCATGTCTTCGTCAATGATCTTCTTTACATAATGTCATATTCGCTTCAGGAAATAGACTAGGATTATTAGATCATAATTGATGATTTCTTATCATAAGCTCATTATTATTATTATTATTTTTCACAACAAGAAGACATGATGATAATTCTAAATGTATTTGAAAATTACGCTCTCGATATTGCTGCTGCAGGAGCAAATTCAAGGCATGAAATGAGAGATAATACTTGTCCGATATATTAAGAGCATTGAACTCAAGTTTAGTAAACTTTGCCATAACAACTACAAAAAAATGCTAATACAATTAAGTATGCGTTTTTTTTTCAATAAAATAAATAAATAAAAGCTTTCAAAAATAAATCTAAACAATTTTAATAACTTCAAGTTATTAAGCAAATTAAGTATTAGAAACACTTTATCTATTTATTTATTTAATAACTTCAGGTTATCAAATATTGTACTAATATATATTTGCATATAATAACTTCTGGTTATTATATTTCATGATCAAGTATTAGATGCGCTTTATTTATTTATTTGATAACTTCAGGTATCAAATATTATACAAATATCTATTTGCATATATATAATAACTTCTGGTTATTATGTTTCATGATAATAAAGATTTTGATTAAGAACTTCAGGTTCTTTGTATGTGGGAACATTTTGTTTTATAGAAGAACTTCAGGTTCTTGTATGTTACGAACTTGGAACATTTTATTTCATATAAGAACTTCAGGTTCTTGTATGTTACGAAATATATAATAAAAAAAACAGCTAATGAAAAATATTTTTAATAACTTGAGATTATTAAATATTAGAGACATTTTATTAAATTATGTGACAACTTCCAGTTATCAAAAACACTACTAACTTCTGACTATTTTAGTAACATGAGAACTTTTGATAAAGAACTTCAGGTTCTTTTACGTGATACTTATAATTTTGTAGAACTTTTGGTTCTCGTATATTATGAACTTCGGGTTCTTAAAAAAAAAATTAGCGATAGTATGTACAAAAGCTTCTGGCCATTATCTTGTACTTCTTCATTCTCTTCAGGGAATGAAAATATTACACTCATTCAATATAAAGCAAAAGAAATCAAAGCAATAGAAATATCTACAAATAGTAATATTAATAAATTAATAAACAAATAAGCCATTCTCTTCAGGGAATGAATACCTTTAGATCTACATATATAATTATTTTATCATTCTCTTCAGGAATGAAAATATAATTAAAAAAAATCATCCAAGAAATAAATATTGGCAAAAAGTAATCCAAATAATACCTTCTTCTTGCAATTTGAGTGCAACATGATTATGCTTCTACTATAGATAATGCCGTCGCAATTTGATTAGAACAAACTCTTACTTCAATTGAAAAATACGACCTCGTCTCAACTCGACTAAAGCAAACTCGTGCTGATAACGTATTATAAAATAAAGATAAAACAATGATATGGGAGAGACAAAATCTTATTTCTTATTATCTACTTGTGAGAAAGTGTATAACAACATATTACAAAAGCCTCTATTTATAGACTAGAAAATGTAAGAGGATAAGCCATAGAATTAATCACCAAATTAATACACAAGGAGGTGGAGATAAATGTAGGAAAAAGTGGAGAGAGTGGGGAAGTAAAAAATCTACTAATAATATTTCATAATGCATCTGAATTAGTAGTAATTATTTAATCTAGTAATTAACAATCAAAGTATCTGGAGGGGTATTTCCTTTCTTTACAATTCCTTTATAGTTTTTACCTATAATATTCACCGACTATATATATATATGTTATAAAAGAAAAGTCCGATTTTGGTTATTGAACTATCGCATTTGATTCTAATTGGTCTTTGAACTATTATTTTGTTCAAACTAGTCACTAAACTGTTGTGTTTGATTCAAATTGATCTCCGACATGCTAACCGTTTCTTAAATAGGTTCTCTCAAACTTTTAATAAATGTAAGCTCTTTAAATAATTAATCTACAGACCTTTTGAAAGTTCTATCCTAAATTGTACCTGGTAATTAGTACATTTATTTTACTTTTTAATAAGGAATTCTCCATGCTTTTTTTTAGGTGCCTAGAGTTATCGACGGCAACACACCCAAGTATGAGCAGAGATATTACTACCCTTCGCTTGCTATTACTTTATAGTAGCAATAATATATTTTTTTTTATTTTGAAATTTCTAAAGTCTATCATTTGGCCTTACCAGCTCAAATCTTGAGGTACCTGTATCCAAGAATGAAGAAGATACAGTTCATGGAAGGTATGTATAACTCCAAAAGCTGGTTGAAATAAGTTTTTGTTCTGGATTCCTTGGTTGCTCTTTCCATAATAATTTAAAAAAAGAAAAAAAATTTAAGAGGACAGAATAGTTTTTTGATATTAAATTTGATACATCTCAGGATGATGTACGAGATAATTATCTTTCCTGTAGACGACAGACCGAAGGTTCTTAGTCAGGTAGAATACCATTGTCCCTTTTACTCAATACATGAGTAAATATTTGGCCGAGCCAAAGAGTTGATTGACTCCCTGAATGTGCATGTTCTCGTCAAATTATATTTGTTTGAAGGACTCTAAATGTAAAACTGAACACAAACATCAGCAGCAGCAACAAAGCATTTAGTCCCGAGCAAGTCTGAGTAGGTTAGAAATGAAACCCAGCTAGATCGAGCCACATGAATGTCAAAGAAAACTAAAGAAGGGGAGAATGGGTATTACTCATCAATCAAACTCACTTAATAAGTAAGCTAATTAGTTAATTCATAACAGCTAACATATGTTATTGATGATCTCGGACTTCACATACAAGAAGTTCATGCTTACTCGACGAATGATGGCTCCTCTCTGGTTGTTTTTGTTGCAGTTGGTTGGCTGGATGAGGTACCTTTAATAATATTTCCTGTTTGACTTCAGTTGTCTTATTGCAAGCTTATGTATTATTTGAAATACCCTTAGGATCAACTGAAGCAACAACTTCACCACAAATTCGGAAGGATTAAGGTAAATTGTCTCTAGTTTTTGTTTTTCTACTACACTTGACTATTATGGCCCCCTCTCTATGATCTGTTTAACATAATTATATATTTTTTTTCTTTTCGTTTGCAAAAGAAGCCTGCGACGAAAGATGTACCAACTTCACTAAATGGTCAGGTAGATATACCAAATGACGAGACTTCAGTATGGGAAATCAACTTTAACCTCCTGAGCGTTGGCAATATCATCGCTTCTGGTTCCTATGGTGACGTGTAAGTACCTTTCCTAATTAAGTAGCATCTGACCAACTGCTTTGTAGTTGGTACAAATGCGGCAATGCCAGTCTAGTGCATGCATGGATTAACTCTCAAAAATTGAAAAAACAAAATAATAATAATCACCAATACAAAATCTAAATTCCAAAATAAAACAAGTTGGCAACACACTACAGCAGAACAGGGCATCTGCGACAAAAAACCGTCGCAGATGGCTATCTGCGACTATGGAGCGTCGCAGATAGCCTTGTCGCTGATACTGCCTCGCAGATAGTCCAGATGACGTCACAAGCGTCGCATTAGGACGTCATAACCGTCGCAGAAAATCTTATCTGCAACCAACTTAAAACGTGGCTGATTTTGCTTTGCTGACGTTATCTTATCCTACTGCTACCATAAAAACCGTCGCAAATACTGGATATGGTCTCAGATTTTGTTATTCTGTATTATATTTCCGTTTTAATATTATTTTTCCCCATTAATCCCCATAATATTTTGCATATTAATGAACATTTTTGAAATATAAATAATACCAAAAAAACACAAATAAAACTACCAAATTTGAACATTGCATTAAAAATCAAATATCATCCCAACGAATTCAAATTATCCAAATTTTATACAATTATCACAATGCTAATAGTAAGTTTAACTTCAAAAACAATATTACAAATTCTGCATAATTCACATTACACTATTTCTCATGCAATGTGTACTACAATCAATAACATAACCAAGTTATCAAATCTGCTTATCACCAGTACCTAGAAAATTGCAACATACCAATTAGGTTAGTAAAGGTTGAAGTAACTGATAAAATAATATCTTGAAAAGTAACTTATCTTGAAGAGTAGTTCAAACTTGAACTGCCAATAAGCATAAGAAGCACAGTTTGTCAGAAAGATGAGCAAATTTTTCTCGATTTTTACCCAAAAAAAAATTTTTTTTTTCTCAATTTTCTAATATAAACCAATAAGTACCCTAAATACCCTTCATGAGAGCTACGAGAGTATAATAAGCACATTTATTAAATATGGTTGTATGCACCTACAAATAATAAAATCTCACATACATATTTACAAATTTGGATACTATCACTACAACAAAAAGGGCCTTTTGCAACGCCCTGTTTACAACGGTTATTGTTAAAAACAGCTGCTAAGATGGATCCGAACCGCTAGAACAGACTTAGCAGCGGGTTTTTACAAACAACCGTTGTAAAATGTGTAGGTTTTACAACGGTTATTAGGTAACAACCGTTGTTAAATGGGCTGACGGAATTTAACAGCGGTTGTTAGTAAATAACCGCTGTAAACTGTATAGATTTTACAGCGGTTCTTATAAACAACTGCTGTAAAGTTGAAAATTTTACAACTGTTTTTAGGAAAGAACCGTTGTTAATTAATTAACAGCGGTTCTTTTGTAATAACCGTTGTAAAATAAATGTGTATCCATACTTAGTCAGTTTTTTAGATGAATCCCGCGCGTGCCACCCCAAAATAATATCCAAAACCAAAACCAAAACTAAAACCCAAACCCAAACCCTAGCCGCCGACTCCTCAGAAATCAAATCCAACCCCGATCCCCTCTCCTTCCTGTCATCCGCGGCTCCTCTCCCCGCGCGCCAGCAGCCCCGACGGCCCCACGCGCCTCCTCTCCTCCGCGCCAACAGCCCCGCACCAGCAACCTTCCTCTCCTCCGCGCCAGCAGCCCTGACGGCCCCGCACGCCAGCAGCCCCGCACCAGCCCACTCCCAGACCCAGTCACACGTGCCCATCCTCCTGTTTTTCCAGTTCTTCTTTTCCCCTCCTCCTGTTTTTCCTGTTGCCGTGCTCTGTGCTTGCGGCCATGGCGGAGAAGAAAGCGGAGGACGCCACCGTCCACATCGTCTACGTCGATCGCCCCGAGGGAGCCGATCCTGAGGAGTTCCAGATCCGCACCCTCGGCTCCGTTCTCGGAAGGTGACATCCCTTTGTTTGCTTGATTTTGTTTTCTAGGGTCTTTGGATGACATTCTGAACGGAAATCGGATGTTTCAATTAGTCAAAGGTGGAATCAAACCCTGTTCATCTGTTTTGTAAATAGTAATAATTTTGTTTTGTGCACTTGTTAATATGGATGATATTTGAGATTTAAAGGCTGTCATTAGCCTCCAATATGGTTGGATTACCAGCAATACTATTTTACAGGTTGTTTTCAGATAAAAATGTTTTTGACTTTAAAAAATAGAAAAAGAAGTATCTAAATACTTTTTGATGTTAATTAGAAACATTAAGAGTGCAGGACCTCATGATGAAGGATTTTTAGAATACTTGGAAGATATCATTGGCACAAATCAATATGTTAAGAAAATTGATGAAGCATTCAAACAGTGAGATTACTGTTTATATATATCTCACTCTTAGGAACAGTTGCTTTCATTGTTGCATTGATACATGTCTATTTTACTAATAAGCATGAACTTAAATTATTAGGCTTGAGGTTCTTAATGAAAAGCGGTCAGCAGCTGTCCAAATGGTAAAGCTTGCTGAGAAGGAAAAAGATAGTTTGGAGGTATTTTATTTCTAAACCTTTGTTATTTATGTTAAAATTATCCACCATGCTCTGTTGTCAGACTGTAAATTTTGAACTTTGTACCTATCTACTCTTGGGTGAGCTACCAGTCGGTATTCTACACTGCAGACACTTCTGTGCTGTCATATGTCACTCTGAGATTGCTTGGTGAAGGCGCCAATGACGGAGATGGTGCCATGGAGAAAGCAAGGAATTGGATATTAAGCCATGGCGGTGCTACTGCTATTACTTCATGGGGGGAATGTGGCTTTCTGTAAGTGCCAAACTATTTCCTCTTAAAATTTTATTTTTAAAGGATACCTTGTACTAGAAAATATCTTTTGTTCTTCACCGGTAATATATGAAATTTCAGTCACCGGTAATATCTTCAGTTCTCCCTTATTTAATGCTTGTGGTGAATAATTGTACTTGTTTCATGAAATACATGAAATTTCAGTCACCGGTAATAGTTGTACTTGTTTCATTTGCAAATCCAATTGTTATTGCCCTGTACTGCTCAATGCTGCTGAAAAGTGACAGAAAACCCATGGACTTCATAGTGCCATTTACAAATTTCCTGGGTACTTAGTGGGACTAAATAAGATTGTGATCAGGTTATTAACAAGTCTTTCGGGTTTGACACGGCTGATGAGGAGGCACAAAGGGCCATAAATGCAGCTCATGTGACAGCTGAGAGTCAGGAGAACGGAATCGGTCTTGTGAAATTGATGGGTCGCAACAGCGGTAGGTGCTGTTTGTCATTTCAAATTTTTCTTCATCATCACAATTGAAAGCAAATTAATATGATCGACACAGCTTCCTGAATTAATTCCCTTTCCTTATGTGAATTAATGCAGGTTTTATAGCGGTGCATGCTACACTTGCTAGCAGAGATCTGGTAAGGTTTTAATTTGTTCAAAAGTATTTTGCATCCAATGTAGTATAGCTTGAAAACCTTATATATTTTTTTACAACGTTTTATTAACACAACATTTTTTAGGATTGCTGTTTAATTCCTGAATCGCCCTTCTATCTGGAAGGGAAAGGTGGGCTTCTGGAGTTCACAGAGAAGCGACTTAAGGAGAATGGCGATATGGTTATCGTGGAATCTGAAGGTGCGGGCCAGGACCTGATTGCTCAGGATTGCTCAGGATATGCGATCCATGGATGTCCAAGATGCTTCTGGAAACAAGCTGCTGCTTGCTGGTCTATTTTTGCTTGCTAGATCATATACTTGTTTTTTGTGGATCATATACTTGTTTTGTGGATTATATATGTATTGTCTGTTCTCAATATTGTGTCTTGTGAATGTCTTTGTAGCATATATGTATATGGTGTTCATCATTATTTGTGAATATATTAATATATATGGCTAGCATTGGGGCTAGTCACATAAAACAGAACAAATATATATATATAAAAAATTGAAAACTAACAACGGTTGTTTATTAAGAACCGTTGCAATTTACATTATAATATTAATTTTTAGTACGTACTGTGGATCTATTTTACAACGGTTATTAAGAAAGAACCGCTGCTAAATGTGTCATTCAACAGCGGTTATTAACAAATAACCGTTGTAACATTAACTAACTGCAACGGTTTTTTGTTAATAACTGCTGTTGAATGACACATTTAGCAGCGGTTCTTTCTTAATAACCGTTGCTAAACCTTTATGTGCTGAGTAGTGTTTGCAACGGTTATTTATTCAATTTAGCAACGCCCTACGCTACAACGGTTGTATAACCCCTTTTGTGTTGTAGTGTATTGCCCCATGTGGTACAACCCATTAAATTCAGTTACCCGTACAATGTCATGGTTTCATAGATTTTGTAGGACACTGGAAGGGGCATTGCAACTAACAATACTTTATATTTCATAGGGGCACTTATAATATTAATCCTTATAATATTTATTTACCTTCTGCTGTCCATGGGAGAACATAAATATTTTGTTATCAGCCCCACCAGAGGTGCTTCCATCACATTTTCTGTAAAATGCAATGGACAAAGCTGCACAAAAAGTATCGCATCAACAATATAAAATCGGAATAAGTAGTTGCAGACCAGCTTTTGGACCAATATGTTCTATTGAATATTGATACTTGAGGAAGATCAACTAACCTGCTTCTGAATGAAATTTTAATGTTGACAAAGAAGTTTCAGTTTTTTGTGTGTCCCACCAAATTTTATCTCTTATATCAATGATACTTCCAACCTTCATCATCATATCCATCATGCTGATTCAAAAGGTCGGTTGAACCACATTGATGGTGTCGCCTCTCTCTTTAACATTTATGTCTACAATACAACATTTATTTCATATAACAGAAGACTCCTTGAGTAAAACTTGAGCAAGTTTAACAAAAAAAATTAATAAGAAGAACCAACAATACCAATAAAAAGAATTTTGAATACATACCCCATGTAGGAGATGAAATAAGAAGTTTTGATTTAGAGCAATATTTATTATACATGCTGCTGCTAAGCATAGGAACCCAGTTCATGAAAGACCTTGCACAGTTGCTACCTACATAAGCAAAACAATTGTGCTGAATATAACTGCATGATTAAACATCTCATAAAAAAACCAAGGCAACAGAAAACTACTTTATTAAAGCAACCAAGTGAAAACCATAAGAAATGTACAAAAGAAGTAAATAAAGAGAAGAAGAGTACTCTCTAGCTCTGGATAGCAGCATTGTTATCTGCTCCAAGTAGAAGCTCAGTTGTTGCCTTATTAAATACAGCAAGCCTTCAATGGGAAGATGCTGGAAAACAGCATCGGTATCGGCTGAGATCCGACGGTTCTCGGGGACCCCGAGATTCGGACTCAGCAGATACGGGCCCTGAGAACCGTCGGATCGGGATCTCAGCAGATATCGACCCCTGGAAAACAATACATAGTTGGAGTCTTTTTAAATTTAATTAACTAATACTCTTGTCAAACAGAAGGGTTATTTCCTCACCTACCTCTTTGTTATCTCCTTTTACCAGCATGAGCATCTCTACCTATATATGAAAGAAGAATACATCATGTATGAAAATTTTATATTGAGACTGTGTCCTCCAAAATAAAAATAATTCACACAAGACAGAAACATATTCCATATGCAAACTAATAATCTGGATAAAGAAAATCTGGTTTACAGTCCATAAGTACCATTTTTACATTAATATTGGGAATCAACCAGCAAACTACTAAATATTCTTTTTATGAAATCTTTTATGTGACAAAGAAATGTCCATTAATTTCCTACCCTTTCACAACATTCAGTACATAAGGCTGCAGATCTTCGATTCTATATGCACCTACACCGAGATTGAGCTTTGACACATTCTTACTTGATCTAAATACTTCTGACACACCAAGAATACTAGAATAGGATCAGGAGGGGCCATTGCAACATCCTCAAAACGAGAAGCTTTCTTCTAAACAGCAACTGCCCGTGTTACAATAGGTTGTGCCTGAAATTTTGAAATAATCAGCTCTCATAGACTCAAAATTATCAAATTCCAGATGTTAGGAATGACAGAAAAGGAAATTGAACTGTACTAAAAGTCAGAATTGTGTCAGTCAGTCAGTCTGGATCAGTGTTATTGTACTGTTACAGAAACAAATTACTACGAAGTTGTCATAACCATCAAAAATGAAAATGCTTCCATATGTCTGTAATTGTAGAACCATTATGGTAAAGAAATAAAAAAAAAAAAAACAATTCAGCAGCTAAAACTTGGATGAATAATAATGGTTGATTTGAAAAATCAGATATACATTGTAGCTTCAATTCAGCTCAATTCCAAATTCAAAACCACCCAATATGTACACTATAGCCTCTTACCAGTGAAAGCTTCAAACATTAAATTATGACCTCCAAACCGACAGGTTGATTTGAAAAGTTAGTTATATGGCAAGGATGAAACCCTAAGTTGAGCACAAGACCTTGATCTCCTTTCAAACACCTCAATTACGGACCAAATCGCACAAAAATCAACAGATCTAGTACCAAATCATACAAACGTGTAAAAAATGAAACAAAAACTTACTTCTGGTAGATGGAGAGGAGGAAACCTGAAGGGAAGACGGGAGGTCAGTCTGACTTTATACAGTCGGAGAAGCATCTGATACTAGTCGGAGAGGTGCTCGCAGCCGGAAGTATTAGAGTTAACAGTCGCCGGATAGCCATCAGAGAGAGAGTGGAGACGATAGTTTCGTGGGAGATCTATAGTCGCCGGATTGTCATCGGAGAGCGTACAGTGGGATCGGAGGCGATAGCTTTCGGAGAGAGTACACCGGGCAGATCGGAGGTGGCGATCGCCGGAGAGAGCTTGCAGAGAGGTTCGGCTCAAACCCTAACCCTCGATCTCGATCAGAATTCTGAAATGGTGAAAAAAACAAAAAGTTCGGCCTCTTTCTAGTTTGGTCGCCAGCCAGTCGGCCCAGTCTAGCCCAATTCCCAAAAAAATACTCGATTTGCGACTATTTGGAAAGACGGTCGCACTTGTGGTCTCAAATAGCCCGTTTTGTTGTAGTGACAGGAGAGAAATTTCGTTTTTTACATCACTAGTAGAATTTGATGGATGTCGCGTTAGCATCAATCAGTTATGTTTACACTTCGGTCATGACTCCATTGAAAACTACTGTAAAGGTCTCAAAATCAAATTCTATTAATACTGAATGAGTCAACAATTAAGTAAGATAATCTTGTTTAACTTTGTTTAAGTTTCTGTGGGCTATTTATAAAATTTTGTTTATTTTAATGCAGGTAGAAGGGTACATATTGCAGTCAAGAGGTGGCAATTAAAGTATTAAAATCTGAGGGACTAAATGCTAGTGTTTTATGCGAATCTGTTCAAGAGATTCACGTAATGAGGTCCGCAAAATTTGGAATGTTATATATTAAAGTGTCCTTTTTTTTTTGCTTTTTTCCCCCTAATTGGCTGCTGCGTGTTATCTTTTCTGATATATGCTACTAATGGTAGGAAAATTCGGCACAAAAATGTCGTGAAGTTCATTGGTGCATGTACAAGACCTATGCTATGTATAGTAACAGATAGGAGGAAATTTTCATTTGAAATAATGTTATGGACAGTGTTATATATGGACTCAACACTGGGAGCTAAATTAAAGTAGTGGGAATGTATTACTCAAAGCTCCTGCTCCTGCTATTGGTTTACTACTTTACTGTATTACTCAAAGTGACAAGTCTTTCCTTGCTTTGTGGAGAGTTCATGTCTAGAGGCAGCATATATGACTACTTAACGCAAGGAGAACGAAACTTTCAATATGCCTGCAGTTCTACAAGCTGCAATTGACGTATCTAAGGGAATGCATTATTTGCACCAAAGTAATGTCGTTCATCGTGATTTGAAAACAACAAATGTCCTCATGGTCGAAAATAAGGTAGGTTTCTTATGATTAATGATGGCTCAAAAGAGTATAGGCTTTTAAATTTATCATATGCAAACACTTGATCACAAGCGTACGATCTAGTGTAGTACAGTCGGGGTCGAATCGCAAGGACAAAATTAACTCTAAACAATACTTTAATTGCAATGCTAATCTTAACGGGAATATTTTTGGTCTTTTTATAATAACGGGGAGGGGGGGGGGGGGGGGGTTCTCGAAGGTTGGGTGTTCAAACAGTAGAACAAGTAAACAGTAGGCAGGAACAGGCAAGACTTGAAAACAGATAATAAAAAGGCGTTCCTAGGGTTTTCAGAATCAGTTTGGTGTTTGGATTGATTGCTTGCGACCCGCAAGGGTAGGCTTGCGGTCCGCAAGGAGTACAAATTACACCTCTCTCTCGGTTACTTGCTTGTAGATCTGCAAGGGTCACTTGCGTTCCGCGAGTAACTGTCCGAGAGTCAGTTACCTTTGTCGGTCACTTGCTTGTGGGTCAGCAACTGTCACTTGCGGTCCGCAAGTGACTGACAGTGTGTTTCGGTAAGTTCTGGTTCGGGGTTTTAACTCACGTTATCAATTCTATTCAATTCAGAGTTGGTACAAGTCCCTCAGTTCTCACGTTTTGGTACTTCTAACAATTCTAAATCAATTGGAATTCGTAGAAATATTTCTAAACTACGTTCATGTCACTTTTTGTACTAGGGTCCGGTTCGACTCTCGCCGAAACCAAAGTTTCTCCTCTCAGATGATTTTGGACAGAATTCTATCAACCCTAAATGTACAAACAACAAGTCCTGGTCAAATGGTATTAAAGTAACCAATTAGATTTGCGCATAACCTATATGTTTACCATACAAACAAGCAAGTCACAAGCACGTTATAATGAAAGCGCAAGTAAACATGAAAACAACATGAGCCTAAACAGCGTACAATCAATCCATAAACACAAACATCATCATTAACCCTAGAAACAAAAGATCTACTCGCTCATGGCGAGAGAAAACAAAGAAAATAAAAAGAAGAAGAAGCTCACGATGCAAAGAACTGAGGAAGAACTAAAAATCGACTCCGTCTTCAACTTCTCGTCCGAGTTCTCTCGAATCCCTTCGCGAGATGATGGAGACAAGCAAGCCGAGGTTCCTCCTCTGTCCTGGCGGCGGCTAGGGTTGAAGGAGAGAAAGAAAACAAGATGTAAGATGCCCAAAAAAACGTCCATCTGAAATGCTTTAAATAGGCAGAGGCGCAGACTTCACAGCCGCGACCTTGCGGCCCGCGTGGTCCGCAAGAAATTAGTTCCAGCGCTCTACTTGTTCTCCAAGGCTCCAATCGTGTCCAAATGGCTCTAAAAGCCCGATTTATCTGGAATATGGACAAAAGTGAACAAGTAACTGAAATTTAAACAATCTAACTCTAAAATGTACATGAACTTAGGAATTTTAGGCCAAAAACAAGGTACAAGTCTGATAAAATGCAGATATGAATGCGATGCATCAATTAATTTTCTTTTCCTATGTTGAAGAATCAAGCTGACACGTACCAGGAAGGAAACAAAGCAGGACGAATATGGCAATCTGAGGAAAAAGGAAAACTACATCAGGAAATTGGAATAATTATATCTTGATTATATCTGATACGTGTAGTATTGATACTTTATATAGTAACATATAAAATATGGTTAGAATTATCTGAATTTTCAATTATTTTATGATATCTAACACTTAATAGTTGTTATTTATGTAATAAAATCGTTTAACACACAATTAATTGGATTTGTAAACAACAATCAATGTTATATAAACTTAGTATCCACATAAGAAAAATTGTAGGATTGATTAGTGAAAATGAAAGTCATATACTTGAAATCCATTAAAATTTTATATAATCAATAAATTTTTTAAAAATAATGTTTGATCATAATTTGGTTACAATTTTTCTATTGTAATTTTTAGATTCTAACTTTTTTCTTGAAAAATGATAGATAGATAATTTATTTTTGATAACTTGAATAATCCATTTAAATATTTAGGAAAAGTAATAACTCAATTATTCAATTTGAAATCATTTTGATAGAAATAAATAATACTCATGCAATAAAAGACTGACCATCATGTTATACTATGTCAATATATCTGAATAATAGTACTTTGTTTCAAGAGTGATACAATAATTATATAATTTTTAAAAATTTTGGTTAAAAAACTTTACACATTATTCTAAATTTCTAATTATTCATCATTTTTATTAAATATGTTAGCTCATGAATCAATAAATAGTTATTAAATATTCCACGTGACAGAAACCGGTAGTGCCCGCGATAGCGCCAATATCCGATATCCGCTATCAAATATATCCCACCGTGATGAGTCCGCTATCCGCTATTTAAACCTTTGGTATTGCTTGATAGTCTGTATTTAGAATGTATCTTGATTGTAATATTTTGAGTTTCTAAATATGAGAATTAGAGAATTATAAAGGCAGACATTAGAGAAGAATTAGATAAGTGAGAAAAAAAGAATAGGATAGCTACTCTGTAAAACCTTTTTTTTGATGAAATAAAATTGAGGGAGGGTGGTTTGTGGGAGTTTGGTGTTCCCCTTACCGTTGTTTTTGTGACATGGTATCAGAGCGGTAAGATCAACCTGTTATTGAATCCGCTGCTAATTCCTTGAAGTTTTACCATGACAAACAACTCCGAGACCACCTCTAAAACAGCTAATCTAATCGAAAAACTAGCACAACTAATCACCTTACAACAAAATCAGTTGATAGTTATGCAACAAACCTCACACATACCTACACCACCATCACATCCTCCTCCTGATACAACTCTACATTCAAACTTTGTTCCCATCAAACTGGATGGGAAGAACTACTCTTTGTGGTCCCAGTTGGTGCGCATGTGTCTCAAGGTTCGCGAAAAACTGAAGCACATCACAGAAGCTCCTCCACCAGAAACTGACCCACTATTTGAAAGGTGGGATATTGAAGACACCATAGTGAAAGGCTGGATATGCAATTCTCTGGATAAGAATCTCTATGGCAAGTTTCTTCTCTATCCAACGGCCAAAGAGGTGTGGGAAGCAATAGCCACTACCTTTTTATGATGGAAGTGATGCAGCCTAGGTATTTGACTTAAATAAGAGGGTGAATTTGGTTAAGCAAGCCGGGAGATCAGTTGAAGAGTACTATAATGAATTGCAAGACCTTTGGTTAGAAATCGATTTTCGTAGGCCAAACCCTATGGTGTGCACAACAGACATTGAGAAATTTGACAAAGTCACCCAAGAGTCCAGAGTTTACTCATTTCTAAGTGGCCTTGATGAAAAATTAGATAATGAAAGAGCAAATGTTCTGCAAATGACCCCATTCCCAACACTGGAACAAGCTTTCGCAAGAGTTAGAAAAGAAGCCACTCGACAAAAGATCATGAATAAAGGAAATGACGGAGAATCTCATGTACCAGTTGCCATGGTATCAAGGGGGCAAAGATTTGTTGACAAATCTCGCTTGAAGTGTGGTCACTGTGGGAAAACTAAACATACCAAAGAGCAATGCTTTGAGCTGGTCGGTTATCCTGAATGGTTCAAGGATAGGCGCAAAGAGAAGGGTAATTGGTTAGGAAAAGGCCAAGCATTTGTTGTGAAGGCAGATGGCAGGTCTCCTGATGACAAAATTCAATCAAGTGGCAATACCATGAGCACTAACAACAACCAGATGGTCGGGTTACAGCAAAGTCAGTGGACAGATGCCAGAACTACAATGGAGCTGGCAGCCAACCTCAAAGTGAATTAGCCAGTTCACTAGTGCCAGCAAATCAACAAGGGAGAGGACTTCATGCAGCAGGTACCAGTATCCCTAGTTATCCGACCCAAGAAGCATCAGGTAAATTTAATTATTCGAAAGAAGGAGAGTGGATTTTGAATTCAGGTGCCACAGACCACATGACATATACTAAAAATGATCTCATTAACTCTAAGTTACCTAGAAAAAATGGTATATTTAATGCAAATGGTATTTGTTACCCGGTTAGTGGAGCAGGAGATGTAGAATTGTCCCCTGACTTGATCCTGCAGAATACATTAGTAGTACCATCCTTGTCTTCAAAATTAATATCCATTGGACAACTAACACGAGAAATGAATTGCATGGTTCAAGTATTTCCTGATTATTGCATATTTCAGGATATTCAAACAAAGAGAGTTTTGGGCCGTGGTATTAGGAAAGGAAGGTTGTATTATCTCGACAATATGAAGACTAAAGATGTGCTACTTAGTATGACTAATAACACAGATGTGAAGAACGAAATATTATTGTGGCATAAACGTTTGGGGCATCCATCTTTTGGGTATTTAAAAAAAATTTATCCTCAATTGTTTATTAATTTTAATCATGAAGATTTTGTGTGTGAGACATGTATTAAGGCTAGACATCATCGTTCTACATATCTACCAAGTGATAATAAAAAAATGGCTCCATTTGATTTAGTTCATACAGATGTGTGGGGCCCATCCCCAATTAATTCTAAATCTAGTTATCGATGGTATATAATTTTTGTTGATGATTTCTCACGCATGACATGGTTATACTTGTTAAAATCCAAAGAAGAAGTTAAGGACATTTTCAATATTTTCATGACCATGGTCAAAACACAATTTGAAAAAAATATCAAAGTAATTAGGAGTGATAATGGAACTGAATATGTAAACTGCGAGTTGCAAACAATTTTTCAAAAAGAAGGAATAGTGCACGAGACATCTTGTGCCGGTACACCACAACAAAATGGAGTCGCTGAACAAAAAAATAGGCAAATTCTTGAAATAACAAGAGCTCTCTTAATTGAAAACAGTGCACCCAATATTTTTTGGGATAATGCAATGACATTTGCCATATATCTCATGAATCGAACTCCAACTCAAGTGAATAATTTTCAAACACCTTTGCAAGTCTTCTCTGCACATCTTAAGATCAACTCAGTCCTCAACCTGACTCCGAAAGTTTTTGGGTGTACAGTGTATGTTCATTTACAAAAACAATTTCGCTCAAAACTTGAACCAAGGGCAGAAAAATGTGTGTTTCTAAGAATTGGACAAACTCAGAAAGGATATAAATTTTATAATCCCAGTACAAGAAAATTTTTTACTACAATGGATGTGATTTTCCTAGAGCATGAATCATTCTTTAGAAATTGTGAAAATTCAATTCAGGGGGAGACAATCCATACGACACCATAGGAATTGAATTTTAATTTCCTCACAACTGAAAACAAGGCAATACATGCGCATGGTTCAGCATTAAATCCAATATTTTCAATATCTTCGGAATTAAGATGTGATCAAATACAAAAACAGAAAACACATTCAACTTCAGAGGAAGTTGAATATCATGCTGAGTTAGAACCAAGATAAGCCAACACATCAAATTTCGAAATTCCAGAAGAGCTGAACCAGGAAGATGAGATAATACAATCCAACAATCCACCACAGCAGCCGGACTCTCCGGATAATTCTGAGGTTAGTATTTCTGAACCCACATTTAAATTACCACCAAGGATAAATAGGGGAAAACCACCAAAACGGTATGTACCAGAGGATGGTACAAGCACAGAAAAATACCCAATTGCGAAATACACAACCACTTGTCATTTAACTGAACCATTGAAAGGATTTGTGAAGCAAGTATCATCAACAGTCAGACCTGAAAAATTTGAAGAAGCAGTTAATGATCCAAATTGGATTAGTGCAATGAATATAGAAATGGATGCACTACAAAAGAATAACACTTGGGAAATTACTAATCTACCTTCTGGAAAGAGAGCTGTAGGATGTAAGTGGGTATATACTATTAAGTATGATGCACAAGGAAGGATAGAAAGGTACAAATCAAGACTTGTAGCAAAAGGGTATACTCAGACATATGGAATTGATTTTCAAGAAACATTTTCTCCAGTTGCTATATTGAGTTCTATGCGAGTCTTACTCTCTATTGCAGCAAACCTTGAATGGCCGTTACATCAATTTGATGTAAAAAATGCATTCTTGCATGGAGAACTAGAAGAGGAGATATACATGGAGTTACCACCTGGTTACCAAGCACCTGACACTTCAGCTAAGGTATGCAAATTAAAAGCGCTTTGTACGGATTAAAACAGTCACCAAGAGCTTAGTTTGGACAATTCAGTCAAGCAATGAAAAGGTATGGATATACCCAAAGTGATTCTGATCACACAATGTTTTATCAAAAGGGCTCAAAATAAGATTGCTATTTTAATAATTTATGTTGATGACATGATTATAACTGGTGATGACAAGGAGGAAATAGAAAGGTTAGAGACACAACTATTCAAGGAATTTGAAATGAAAAATTTGGGGGGTTTAAAATATTTTCTAGGAATAGAGGTGACTCGAAATAGAGAAGGAATTGTTCTGTCACAGAGAAAATACATACTTGTTCTCTTAACAGAAATTGGAATGTTAGATTGTAAGCCTGTTGATACACCAATGGTTCCAAATTTGAAATTGGAAGCTTACACTGATCACACCCCAACAAATGTAGAAAGATACCAAAAGCTAGTTGGAAAACTTATTTATTTGTCTCATACGACACCAGACATTGCATATGCTGTGAGTGTGGTAAGTCAGTTTATGCACTCTCCTAAGGAAGAACATTTAGAAGCTGTAATGCGAATTATTAGATATCTAAAGGGGACACCCAGAAAAGGTATTGTTTTTAGAAAAAGTTTACATCTTCAAGTAGTTGCATACAGTGATGCAGATTGGGCAGGATGTGTAATGGATCGACGATCAAAGGCAGGATATTTTACCTTCATTGGAGGTAACTTGGTCACATGGAAATAAAAAAAACAAAATGTGGTAACTCTTTCAAGCGCTGAGTCAGAATTCCGAGGCATGGTCAAAGCAATTTGTGAGTTGTTATGGCTAAGAAAATTTCTAACTGAGTTGGGATTCGAACCATGCACAATCTGAAATGAAACTATTTTGTGACAATAAAGCTGTTATAGATATTTCTCATAATCCTGTACAACATGACAGAACAAAGCATGTAGAAATTGATCGTCATTTCATTAAAGAAAAATTAGAGGCTAAAATTATATCAATGCCATTTGTGCGATCTAATGAGCAACTTGCAGATGTACTAACAAAGCCTGTGTCAAGCAAGGTTTTTAGTGAATCAATTGACATGCTAGGAATGAAGGACATATATGTATCATCTTGAGGGGGAGTATTGAAGAATCAAGCTGACACGTACCAAGAAGGAAACAAAGCAGCAGGAATATGACAAATCTGAGGAAAAAGGAAAACTACATCAGGAAATTGGAATAATTATATCTGATACGTGTAGTATTGCTTGATAGTCTGTATTTAGAATGTATCTTGATTGTAATATTTTGAGTTTCTAAATATGAGAGTTAGAGAATTATAAAGGCAGACATTGGAGAAGAATTAGATAAGTGAGAAAAAAAGAATAGGATAGCTACTCTGTAAAACCTTTTTTTTGATGAAATAAAATTGAGGGAGGGTGGTTTGTGGGAGTTTGGTGTTCCTCTTACCGTTGCTTTTGTGACATCCTATTTGAGGTTTCAGTTCCAAATAGTATTTGAGTACTTACTGTTAGTATAGGATAAGAGATATACCAGCACCAGCTACTAGTTCTAGTTGGCACAATCCTTCTATCTTTAATGATAACATGAGGAACCGACCAGAAGTTTTATCTTCAATTGACCCTCTACCGACACACTTATTAATTTTGTTCCAGACGTTCTGTCTAAGAAATGAATTATACTTCTACTTGCATAGGGATGCAAGCTTAAAATTAAAAGGTGTTAAATTGTTAATGTTGTGTATGAACAGGTTGTTAAAGTAGGTGATTTTGGAGTAGCCCGTGTAAAATCCGAATCCGGAGTTATGACCGCTGAACTGGCACTTACCGATGGATGGCGCCTGAGGTAGGATTGTGAACTTCACATAATACTCTCAATGGGTGGCGCACAGTCTCGTAAATTCTAGATATTAAACATAACTGGCATCAATTTTATCAATCGTAGGTGATTGATCACAAACCTTATGATCATAAGGCTGATGTATTTAGCTTTGGAATTCTACTGTGGGAGCTTCTTACTGGGAAGGTAAAAATAATTCCATCTTAATTACAAGTGTGATGTGGCTGCTTATGTATGTATGTGATGGGCTAATAAGGTTTCCTATGTTGGCATATCAGATCCCATATGATGACATGACACCAGTACAAGCAGCAGCCAGTTAGTGTTGTTCAAAAGGTGTGCACTCAATTCTCTGGCAAAATCAGTACAATATCAGTACAAGCAGCAGCAGCAGCCACTTAATTACATTGTTCAAGACAAAATCAGTACAATATCAGTTCACTGATTTTTCTTTTGTTTTTTTTTTTTAAAAATCAGAGTTTAAGACCAACAATCCCAACAGAAATAAATTCAAAGCTAGCAGAACTAATTGAGAAATGTTGGCAACAAGACCCAAATTTACGGCCTGATTTCTCAGAGATTTTAGAAGCTTTACATGCTATAACTAAAGAGGTACTTATATTCATTTTTAATGCTTAATTAGCTATTTATTATAGAATTGTATCTAATTAATTATGTATACTACCTTGTAGCGACAGTGCGTTCTCTTTGGTTCAAGGATCAATGAAAATACTTGTCAAGTTGTCACTGGAAAAAAAAAGGGTAAAGGAATTAGCAAGAGTGTGATTTCTAAGGTCCAATTAAAGAAGTCATGGAGCTGCTCCATGAGTTGTGCAAATATACATTTTGGATACCTTGTGCATATCATTATTCTGTATTGTTGGTCTATAAGAACTGAATTTTGTATTGACTAAGAGTTATATTTGAAAAATAGGTTGGTAAAACAGAGAAGCACAGGACAAGACCTCATGCATTCTTTGCTTTCAGGCGACATGGGAGTAAGTGGTGATTTGCTTATCCCATTAATGTCGCACAATTGGAATTGGAAGTGCCTACAGAGAGTAATGTTTTATTATGCCATTTAACATAGCCTTTGATCATTATTTATCAGCATTGGGGGGTGATTTTTTTTTTAAATTAATCATGACCTATAACAAAATACACCACAATATATGATCAAGGCTGCAAGCTGGATTAACTTTTACCAATAGGCAATAGTGAATAGTCTAACAAGGATGTACATTTTTTCCTGTCCTAGAACATACTTTTTCCGTAAATATTTTTCATGTAGTCCCACATTTCAGCAGAACAAAAGCGTAACCACAAAAAGTAATTAATTGCTCCCTTAACCATTTTATTATCTGCTGGTTTAATTGTATTTTCTCTTAGCTGAATACATTTCAGCCCACAAAACAATGATTGGGCTCATCAATGGGTGGGAAAAATAGGAACTCGTCAAGATTTTAAGGCCCATCTCTTTTCTCTCCCCTTAATGAAGTGGACAAGGACGAGCCCATTTGGGTTGAAAACTTTTGTGGTTCATGATTAATAAGAAAAATCTTCTCCGGTTGCATTGTAAAATTGTGTTCGAGCTTGCATTAACTATATAACTAGTAAAAAGCTCACACATTGCTTTGGGCTGGAATTGTTATTTCTTATAATAAATTTTTAAGATAATATATAATGACCTTAAATTAAGATAATATGTAATGGACCTTAAATTGATATGGGCCTTAAATTTTAATAGGTCGAGACATTAAAGTACATCAACGGTGGTGATCAATTTAAGTATACTATTGGTCACAGGAATCTGTATAGGCTTTTAATTCACTAAATATGCAATCGATCACAAGCGTACGACCTTATGCAGTACAGTCGGGGTCGAATCCACAGGGACGGAGTTAAATCTAAACTAAACCCTAAATGCAATTCTAAGTCCTAAAAGAAGTATTTTTTGTATTTTTGTATAAAAGTTGGGGAGGTTTATCAAAGATTAATGTCCTAAACAGTAAACGATGCTAAAAAGTAAATAACAGTAAGTAAAAACTTAAAACAGATGCTAAACAGGCGTTCCCAGGGTTTTCAGAATCAGTTTGCTGTCTGGATTAACTGCTTGCGGGTCGTAAGAGGTAATGGTCAGAGGATAACCGATGCTTGCACGCCGCAAGATGTCTCTTGCGTCGCAAGTAACACTGCACCTCTATTTTACAACTGTCTGTAGATGCTTGCAGGTCGCAAGGGGTACTTACGGTCCGCAAGTACTAACAGACAGCAGTTATGTTCTGGTTTCGGTGTTTTGACTTAAGTTATCAATTTCTAATCAAACCAGAGATGTTACATGGCCCTCAATTTTCATGTTTTGATACTTTTAACACTTTTAGTTCAATAGAAATTTATAGGATTATCTCTAAACCTAAATTCAATTCACTTTCTTCCTAGGATTCGATTCAACTTTCGCAAACCCGCAATTTCTCCTCTTGGGTACTCTTGGACAGAAAACTATCAACCCGCCAAATAGTGCAAATAACAGTTCTTGGTCAGATGATATACTTAACCACACCGGATTTGGCCTAATCCGCATGTTTACCATACAAACAAGCAAAGATACAAGCACAATATCATGAAAATGCTAAGTAAATTGAAAACAACGTAAGTCTAAACAAGCATACAGTCAATCTATACAAACAAACATCATCCTAAACCCTAAGAACTAGTAAACTACTCAGACATAGACAAAGAAAACAAGTAAAAGAAAGAGTTTATCATGATTAAACCAAAGAACGACTAGAATCTCGCTTGATCTCTACTTTGGAAGGAAGAATTCTCTGAAATCTCCTCCAAGAAAATGTCGAACAAGCTATCCTAACTGCTCTCTGGACTCTGGACGGCGCAATCTCTCTAATTATGATCTCTCTCCTCAGACCTAAAACAGGTATGCTTTAAATAAGCTAGAGCGCCAGAAAATAGGCAGATTTTTATGGGTCTTGCGGGTCGCAAGTGCTTGAAATAGTACTTGGCGGTTGCCAGCGCAAGCAAGAAATAGAAATCGCAGTTCGTCAGTGCTTGCGTCCCGCAAGTGAGGGTTGCGGCCCACAAGGAATGTGCTCCAGTGCCAGAATATGTCTCTCTGCTCCAAGTCTCGTCCAAATAGCTCCAAAAGCTCCATTTTCTTGAAAATTGGACCAAAGCAAAGAAGTAACCAGAATCTAGACATTCCCTACCTAAATGCACACGAACTTAGGAATTTTAGGACAAAATAAAGGTGCAAGTCTGGTAAAAATGCAGATATAAATGCGGTGCATCAACTATCAACGGTTGAGATTTATTTTTTAGGAAGATAGAACTTTCATGTCAAAAAAATATGCTTTGATTAGGAGTAAGGATTTGTGTTCGAGCTTATTGTTAGTTCTCTAAATATTGTGATCGTAAAGCTGCTTATTTTCTTTATTCTTTTCTCTGTACCTCGATTTTATTCTGTTATTATGTAACAAAGATGTATGATTTGATAGATTTACCTGTAACTTGCGAATTGTGATGATATATCTAAGGAATGCTATATGTAATTTTCCATTTCCATTGCTTAAGAAATATGCATTATTTTTGGCTTTTGGTCACATATTATAACAAGTATTTAACTTGAATGTTTCAGTAAACGTTTATCATTCAAACATGTATAAACTACTTTGAACTATACTTTGCCATTGGATTGCCTTAAGATTCGTGCATCAGTCTTATATATACTCCCACAGTACCTCACTCACAGTCAGTCTCACTCACACACACGGAGACTTCTGAGTTCTGACAAAGCCCTCGAGCGGAATGCTGGCGGTGGTCTCTTTATCCAGCGCAAACCCCAAACCCCACTTAACGGAGCGGCGCCGCGCCGTCAGTCGCCCGGGCGCCAGCGTCAAGAGCGCCAGGCGTCTCCTCAGCGCCCTCGACGCCGCGCCTAACGGGGCCGTTACGGAGTCGTTAGTGCGCAAGTTCGTCGCCGGCTCCTCCAAGTCCACCTCCCTCAGCGCGCTCTCCTTCCTCGTCTCCGTCTCCTCCCCCGTCGCAGCCCCCGTGAGTGGCATATTGTAGATACACACCGACCCAATTGGGATTTCTTTGTGGGTTTTGTAATTGTGACAAGTTTTGTTAATTCTGTGTAGTTTTATTTGAAGGTAAGCAAGACAGACTGGTTTAGATGGCAACCCAAAACTGCTGCTTCGATTGCGGCACTTCTCAAGCTCCAAGATAAGTCCAGTGAAGCCAAAGTCCTGATCACTGATTCAGTTTCGAGGATGAGGAAGTCTCTGAAGGATCTCTCTGTGTTTTATTCGGACCTGATTGTGTCTCTCTGTCATCGTGGTTTGATTCGGAAGGCTAACGAGGTGTATGCGGAATTACAGTTGATGCCCGTCTCGGGGCAAAGAAGTCTTGAGCTTCTGGTTAAGTCGCTTTGCGTAATGGTTAACCCCAGTGAAGCCGAGGCAAAGCTGAAGCAGATGGTTTTGTTGGGTTATCGCCCTTCTTCCTTTGTGTTTTCTTCGGTTGCGCAGAGCTACGGTAAGTTGGGATGTTTTTCGGAGGTCGAATGGGTCATTAGGTCGATGGAGGAATGCGGGTTGGAAATTCGATTCTGTCCGTGCAAATATGGTCCTCTCTTGCTATGCGGATAATGGGGAACTTGCGCAAGTGGTTACATGGCTTCGAAAGATGAGAGAATTGGGCGTCTGCTTCTCTATGCGAACATTTAACACTAGCCTCGGTTCATGCCAAAACATTCTTCAGATGATAAATGAAATAGAGTCTCTTCCTCTTTCGCTTACAGGTTTGATACAGAAACTGCAAGATAGTTGCGTGTCGAGCCAAAATGAGGCTATGGTGGTGAAGGAATTGGTTAATTCTTCGTTGTTGGCAGAAACCTTATCTTGGTCAGAATCAGAGGTGAAATTGGATTTGCATGGATTCAATGTGGGTTCTGCTTATGTAATCTTGCTTCAGTGGATTGAAGAGATGCGGTTAAGGTTTGGTATAGAAGGGGCTGCTATCTCTGGTGAGTTTTTGGTTGTTTCCGGAATGGGGAAACATAGTGTGTCAGGAAAATCAATGATTAGGAGCCTGGTTTCGAGGATCTTGTCCCGGATGGATAGCCCCTTGAGAATGGACAGGAAAAATGTGGGGAGATTTGTTGGAGGAGGAAAGGCTGTCAAATATTGGATATGTCAGTTGGGTTAAAGCCTCAAGGGGCTGTCGTGAGACTGAAATGGTACTTCTGTACCAGTTGTTTACTTCTAGTAGAGAATTATTATGCCTATTGGAGCTAATTATTGCTTCTAGTTAATGGATTGATTCATCCATAATATTGTATATTTGTTGTTACACAACTACATGTTTACCTTTCCTGTAAAGTCCAGACAGACAAGCACAACTATAGGTACCAAACATATGCACTTAACACATCTACATACTAGAATCCAGACAGACAAGAGGCATGTGTCTCGACTATCTGTACTAATCATAAATGTGAACTGATTATTTCTATTGCACCTTGTCATACTAACAAAAAGCTAGGGTAAAATGGGTGTAGCCAGTGCGCACAGCCTTGTCTTCTTGCTCAATGTCACGCCAAACACCTCATCCATATCCATCCCATCTGATATGGACCAATCAAATTTGAGCAACAAGTTGGTGATGGCCAGTTCCACAATTGTCATTGCAAACCCGATTCCAGGACAAACCCTCCTGCCTGCACCAAATGGAATAAACTCAAAATCCTGCCCTTTGTAATCCACTTGATGTTGAGTTTCCATAAATCTCTCAGGTCTGAACTCAGTGGGGAAGTCCCACAGTTTTGGGTCCCGCCCTATGGCCCACATGTTGACAAGTACTTGGGCTCCATGTGGAATGCTGTAGCCTCTGATCTTTGTATCTTGGATAAGCTCTCTGGGGACAAGAAATGGACCGGGTGGGTGTAATCTCAGCGTCTCTTTGATCACTGCTTTCAGGTATGTCATTTCAGTTAAGTCCTCCTCTTGAATGAGAGATCTTGAACCGGCAATTCTTCGTATCTCCTCCTGAAGTTCTTTCATGACTCCAGGGTTCCTAATGACCTCTGCCATGATCCACTCCATGGTTATGGTGGTTGACTCGGTGCCCGCCCCAAATAGATCCTGAAATAGATGCATCTTTTGTCATATCTATAAAATACAAATTTTTGCTTCAACCTAATCGAAGCACTAGTTCAATCAAGTAGGACGAGACAATGCTACCGTTTGGCTCAGTGAAAGAGACTAACCATGATTAATGCCTTCACATTGTTTATACCGAAAGGAATTTCTTTGCTTTCATCCTCTATAAGGTTGAGCATAATATCTACAAAGCATTCTTCTCCTGTTCCGTCTCTCAGCTGTTTGGTACGGTTGTCAATGATTGTGTCTAAAACCCGGTCTGTCCACCTGCAGGTTCTGTCAAGCTTCTGTTTAAGTCCAGCCACATGGTTTAGCCATGGCAGCCATGAAAAGTAGTCACCTACATTTTGTTTCACATTAATATTTCGGAAATAAATCAACTTCGGATCAGGCTTTCGAGCATATTTGCACAATCCTGAAATCGATTTCAGTGGTTTCAGTTGTGAGTACAACTTATAAGAGTTACTTGTTAAAGTTGGAACAAGAGAGGAATTGCATGCCTGGGTTGAAAGAACCCATCATGACCGAGCACTCCTTGATGACATCGTGAATTTCATGGTACCAGTCCTTGCCCAAGCACTGGCCGATGGTCACTCGGCTAATCATCTGCCTGGAAAGTAAACTGAGCTCATCCGACAAGTTGATGGGGCCGAGTGCGTGCTTGCTTGAAACTGACTTGATCATTCTAGATACCTCCTCTTCTCTTATATGTTTGAAAGATTGTACCTGTTTTGCGCTCAAGAGATGGAGCACAACTAGCTTCCGGCACTGCCTCCAGTACTCTCCATACGGTGCAAAGGCAATGTCTTTCCCTCCATAGAAGAGCCTGTTTGGTACCTTGACAACATAGCAACAAACTATGGTTTAGTTTTACTATTGTAGATAGTGTTAGTGGTAACTACTAAATAGTGTTTAACTGTTATATCGTAGGTTATTTATAAAATTTTTGCCTCGAAATAATTGGGAGGTGGAGATCAATATATCGCCTTTTTTAGAAAAAAAATAAAATAAAATGAGAATTAGGCTCTAGCACTGATTGAACAGATTACCACAGGTAAAGTTCTTATGTTGCAACAAATCCAAGCAACATTTAGGTGAAATTTGTAATTTGGATACTTGTGAGAGTAAAATAAGATGCATGTGCTTCGTTAAATCTGTTTGAGTTCCTCTTTTACTCACTTTTTAGTACTAATAAAATAAGGAGTGCTGTTAGTTGAACCCGGAAGGTTGTATGCCGGGTCCGTACCCCGAATGGTATTTCGGAGTCATACCTACCGTTTATACATTGAAAATCTATAGAAGTCACAAAGTTGTATAACAAATGGGATCTACGTGGACTCCAATATAACAATTTGTGTCACACATGTGACTCTATAGATAGTCCATATATAGACGGATAGGGGTGGCAATGGAACGGAACGGAACGGAAATGGTGTGTTCCGTTTCCGTTCCGTTATAACGGACGGAACCCAAAACCGTTCCGTTGAGTGTTCCGTTATAACGGACGGAACCAAAATCCATTCTGTTGAATGTTCCGTTATAACGGAACGGAACAACGGAAATACGTGAAAAATACGTGTTTAGGGCGGAACGGGATGGAAATGGCGTGTTCTGTTTTCGTTCCGTTATAACGGACGGAACCAAATTTTCTTCTGTTTCCGTTCCGTTATAAAAGATAGAACCAAAATATGTTCTGTTTCCGTTCCGTTATATCCGTTATAACGGAACGGAACAATAGAAAATTCCGTTCCATTGCCACCCCTATATATACAGGACGGAAGATGTTTTTTCCTTTCCTAAATGACTAGTTGGACCGGTCAATGACTCAACTAGAATTAAAAATGGAAAAGACGTGAGTGAGATGAGTGGCGCCATGAAAATCCTCCAGTATACCTAGTGTGCACGAAAAATTTTGTAATTAGATACTGGAGAGGCTCAAGTGTTTATATTTATAATTGGTTTTTTGTTGTTCATATTTTAATGGAAGGTTAAAATATTTATATTATACATAATATTTCGTACTTTTATTTTTGAATATATCGGTAATGATATTTGACAAACAATTATATGATTAAGATGTTTTTATTTCTAAGAGTAGGTGTTTATATTTTACTTGTCGGTGTTTATATTTTTACAAACAATTATATAATCAAGGTGTTTATATTTTTAGGTAAGTGTTTATATTTCAAATGTCAGTGTTTATATTTTACAAACGATTATATGATCAAGGTGTTTATATTTCTAAGCTAGGTGCTTATATTTTACATGTTGGTGTTTATATTTTGCAAGTAATTATATATATGATCAAAGGTGTCTAGAAATATAAACAAATAGAAATATAAACACCTACAATAAAAATATAAACACATGAAATGGAAATATAAATATATATATACTAGTCAAAATACCTAGCATGATGAATATGCATGAAAAATTAGTTATGGGCCAAGACCTCCCCATTTTTATGGAAATGGAGCGCTGCAAGGATCACATTAATAGATTTTGGGTACAGCGTATACAGAAGCCGTTGGGATAGCAAAGTTTCTGTTTTTGAGATGGGGGACGAGGTCGGGGTACGGGCTCCTGGGTACAGAGAGATTTTCTCTAAAATAAGAGATATGTGTAAATAATTTTCTTCTGGTTATTGTTTGGAACTTGGACATGCATAACTAGCAACTAAGTGTTATAAATTTATAATCACAAATTCACATCTACCTCTAACAAAGGTCGACTTGAAAATATATGATCCTGTGTTTTCAAAACCTCTTCTGCCATGTCAGCGCTCGAGACGACTAGAACGGGCACCCGACCGAACCGAAGAAGCATTATGGGACCATATTTGACAGCCATGGAATGGATTGAGCGGTGCGGTGAGCGGCCAAGTTGGTGGAGATTACCGATCAGGGGAAGCCTCGGGGGAGAAGGTGGGTACCGTGTTCCGGCAGAGCGTTTCCAAGGTAGAACATGGAATATCACAAAGCAACATAGTGTAACTAGAAGGCAGAGAATTGTGACAAGTACCATTCTTTCAGTGTGTATGTGTGTAAGAAGTAGAGAGAGGTGAAACCTATATGCTTAACTAAAAAAAGTTACTTGATATTTGATATAATTTGTTTGTCTTGCCTCGTGTAAGAACATGTCATATATATACAAGTACTGGTCGCCAAGAATCAGCCTTTATTCTCGTGGTTAAATTAGGACCATACGATCAATTGAGTGGGAGGTCGCGAGTTCGAAATTCGGATGGAGGGTCTTTTATAAACGTTTAAGAAAGATGCTATGGGGATACCCCAAAAGATACTGTCGAGGAAACCACCATATAAAGTTAATTTAACGTTAATCTGCAACATGTTGCGATCAAAATGAAACATCCATAAAGTTAATCTGAAACTTAATGAGATTAAAATGAAACACAAATGATATAATTTTCTCTTTTGTTGCTATTTCACTTCATCTTGCTCTAATACGTTCTCTCAACAACTTTAAGGTAATATTTATGTGATTTAGTAGTGATCCAAGTATATGATTTAATTTATGATTTGTGTTATTGAACTTAATACTATAATGTTTCAAGTTAATACGTTAATTGTTTCAAGATAATTTGTTAATGTTTCAATTTAGATATATTTTACATTATAACTAGTATCTTTTTTGGTATCTCTATATCTGGACCGTTAGCAAAAAGCTAGCTGCAATCACAAGATTGCTGAAGGTACAAGGCACAAAACCATTCCCAATTTGGAACTGGTAACAAATAGTACCAAGTGAAGTTTCTTGTACTTTTACTACATAGCAAACCATTGAATAATATTTTGTAATCGTAATTGATAGTTGTGTGCATATCATTGACTCATTTTGCAAGGCTTGATAGTTATTCCTTAGCTGGCGGATCTGGATCATCTTCATTTACTTATCAGATAATGAAATCTATAATAGCTATAACACGAAATATTGCATCATCTCGTTCAAGATTTTCCAAAAGAAAAAACAGACCAGCATTTTTTTTTCTTTTTTTTTCCCGGCCAATCGAGCAACCTTCTAGACTGATTATTGCATGATGCCTTCCAATTACAGAACTTGTCAATGAACAAGTAATTAATAATTCTTTCAAAAACAAACCAATCTTCTAAAAACCATTAAAAATAGCAAAAACGTTTTGCACTTTAAAGTTATTGATGTGAAGTCTTAAGTGTTTTCGTCCGGTAATACTTAGAAGCTCAATTATTAATTAATTATCCAACAAAATTTCTGGAGTAGTACATAGTACTACTTCAAAGATATTGATACTTTGTTGTTGCGTATAATATTTCTTTTTATCTAATTATTAGATTTTCCATGTTTTTCTGATTTCCTTCTTTGATAAAAGGTTTCGTGGCTTATGAAACCTGCTTTCCATTTTAAGTACTACTGCTTTCTTTTCCATTTCGTGGCTTGTAAAACTTGCCTATAATATTGGGTTAGACTAATAGTTCCCTAACAAAAATCCACCAATTTTGTCCCCCCAATCAGATTGCACCACCTGTCAAAGCGTGTTGACCGGTCAAAGCTAGAAAACGCGTGTTGACCGGTCAAAGCGTGTTGCAGTGCAATGCCCCCATATGCCGCTACAGGTGTTTATTTTTCAAAACCAAGTGTTTATATCGTAAGTCCAGGTATTTATATTTCAAAGCTAGGTGTTTTATCTTTCAGGTAATATTTCAAAGTCGGGTGTTTATATTTTAAAACCAGGTATTTATATTTTACATCCATATCCTTTTATATCACAGGTGTTAATATTTCAAAACCAAATGTTTATATTTCATATCCAGGTATTTATCTCAAAAGCCACATATTTATATTTGAAGTCAGATGGTTACATCTCAAATCTTGGTGTTTATACTATAAATCCAGGTTTTTATATTTCAAAACAAGGTCTTTATACGTCAAATTCAGGTGTTCATCTTAAAGCCAAATGTTTATATTTCGAAGTTAAATGGTTATATTTCAATTCCATGTGCTTATATTTCCAAACTAGGTGTTTATATTGTTATCCTGGGTATTTATATTTTTGAACCTGGTATTATATATCTAACATGTTTGTAATTTTCTTAACTTTTTTATACTCTTGCCAGAGTCTTCTCCTTCTTTAACTTTTGTGGATCGTTTAAATACGTGACAATGATGAGAGCTATAGAGAGATGGTAAAAACGGTGTCGAAACTCATGAAAAAGTAGGGAAGTTCTTGGAGAGGTAAGTAGTGGTCTCAAAAGGCAAGGGATGGAGGAAATAATGTAGCTCGTCATCCTCCAACATTCATGAACGAATATCGGTCGAAGCTACGACCGAAGCAGCGATCAGAGCAACAATTGGAGAGAGTGAGATGAATCTTTTGATCTCTAGAGTTGTGGCCGGAGCGACGGTCGGAGGGGTGACCGGAGCGATGGTCGGAGGGGGTGGACGGAGTGACGGTCGGAGGGGGTGGACGGAGCGACGGTGGGTGGCCGAAGTGATGGCCGGAGGAATTGAGACATTGGGTAGAATCTATTATTCAATAGTGATATTCTTATAGTTGTTTTGGGGGGCAAGAATGGGGGATGAAAGTTGGGGAATTAAAAGATTTTTGCTGTAATATTTGTGTAGAGACATTTAATAAAATCAAAAGAAGGGGACATGCATGGTTCCTTCTCAAAAAAAAAAAATCCCATTCAAGAATTGTTTTTTTTTCCCTTCAATTCAATTGTCCGTGCTTAATTAATTGAGTGAGTAAAGGACAACTCGGGATCTCCTACCGCACTGCAAATTCGGCAGCGCGGATCCGACGGTGCAGCTTACGTCCGGATCCGTGAAAAGTAATGAGTCCGGATCCCAACGTAAGCTGCACCGTCGGATCTGCGCTGCCGAATTTACAGTGCGTTAGACGATCCGGACTCGTAAAGGACAAAGTCACAAAGGATGTATATTGGGACCCACAAGCCAACTTATGGGTTGCTGGGAAATTTTTTGGGCCTTATATTTGAATTGAAAAATAATTTCTGGGATAATCAATCTGTTCTATTTTTATAGGGAACTAAAAATAAAAAATTACTGGAATAATCAAATTGAGATTCGTCTTAATTAGTCTGTATTATTGGATGGCTTGTGGGTTCCTCACTTTCCGTTGTTGGCCCTGTTTTTTTTTTTTTGGAGGATCATTGTTGGCTTTGTATAGCCGAGTATTGATCCTCTGACGCGCTGTCACGTGGACCATCGGATCATTTTATGGTTCGTATCGGCTCCAATCTCGATGAGATCCAACAGTCCACACATAATGTTCTGGACATTGCAGCACAGCAGATCTCAGTTGAGATTCTCGGTATAAGATTATCTAAAATCCAAAATGTTCATCATTGTGAGTCAAGCTAATAGAGGTGCTTGTGTTCGGCGACATAGATCAAGCTAATAGAGGTGCTTGTGCTCGGCGACATAGATCAAGGAAGTACGGATTAAGAATTTAACCTTCGTTGAGGTGCTTGTGTTCGGCGGGTCATTAGGATTAAGATCTTTAAATTGGAGTGAATAAAATATTGAAAAGTGTTATTTGTTGTATTGTTCAACCCTCAAGGAGGTCTTAAAGAAGGGGTGACCATGGCTTAAGAATTTGGCTCAAGGAGATGCTTTGATCCTATCTAAGGAGAGGATGTTCGGAGAGATTAACGGGGATTTACACCTTGAGAAACCTTGAGCCACATTGATCTTGTCCAGCTGAACAGCCCCACAGAGCCATTTCATGAATGTACCTCCTAAAACATATCTAAAACATATCAAGACGCTACTAAATTTTACTCCAATGTTTGTTTGATGTACAAATATATAGATTATTTGATACTTTATCAGAGACAAATATTATCAAACTTTACTTGATATTATCAAAGACAATTATCGAAACAGTATTAATTTTTTATCTTTTTCTTTGTTATTGCGATGATTTACAATATATTTATAATTATCAATTTATATGTAAATAATTTCGTTATCATCAAAACACCTCAACTTGTGGTCAGAATCCCTATATCTTCTACCTTAAGGCACGGTGCCATGAAGTACATATGATGTTAGATTGTTTCAAAATTCATGTTGACTCAAATCTCAAGATGATCCAACGGCCCTTGCCCTTGTACTTCAGGGCATATTACCTTAAGGCAGAGGATACGAAATCGTGGGGTATATCCACTATAAAATTTGCACCACTCCATTCACCATTCCTTATCCTGGTTCCGCTAATGGAAGGCACTCATTGATTGAACCACCTGAAACATAACTACACAAGTACGTAACCAAAGAGGCAAAAACTTTTCCTCACGTGTTTTTTTTTTTTTTTTTTTTTTTTTTGTTAAACATAGGAAAAATCAGTAGCTTTCCCCTGTTTGTCCCCAAGCCACCGTCCCCGTGAAATTGACAGTCAAAATAATCACCCACATTAACATGCTGAGGACTGAAGACTATTCTTTTTCATTGTTTTTAGGGTAAATTTTTTGGAGGTCACTCAACTTTAACTCAAATCCATAATTGGTCACTGAACTTTCATTTATCCGTTTTTGGTCACTGAACTTTGATATTTGTCCAAATTTGGTCGCTCCGTTAGTTTTTCTATCCAACTTAACGGAATAATTAATATAACTCCAATTTTAAACTTTGGGAATTATTATTTTTTTAATATAAAAGTATACAACATGTGAGTATGTAAGACAAATAAAAATTTATCATTTATTATTTTTTCAAAAGTTGATTTTTTCCATAATAATTATTTTTTATTTTTTTCATATAAAGTGTATAATTTATAACATGTTTAAAAATGCGAAATTATTTTATTGTAATAAAAGAAAAATAAATAAATAATTTTTTCTTTATATTCTTATATTTTTAATATAAAAAATAATTGTCCAAACCATTAAATTGATGCCATGTCATCTATTTTGTTAAGTTGGATGGAAAAACTAACGGAGTGACTAAATTTGGATAAACATCAAAGTTTAGTGACCAAAAACGAATAAATAGAAGTTTGGTGACCAATTATGGACTCGAAGCAAAGTTCAGTGACTCACAGAAAATTTACCCTTGTTTTTATATACTAGTAAACGCTTTGCTTTGAGCTGAAATTATTGTATATTATAATAAAGGGTCGAGAACTTAATGTACGTTGACAGTGATGATCAATCTAAGTAAACAATCAACAGCTGAGATTTCTTCTTTGGAGAAGATAGAACTTTCATCAAGAAAATCCAATCTCCAATCTAAGTAAACAATTAACGGCTTTTTAAGCAATTGTTTTAGATTTTTTAAAATGACTCTAATATATTAATAAAATAATGCTTGTTTGTATGTGAATTTTAAAAAATCTTAAAATGATCCTTTTATACAAATATTTTATATACTAAATGAGTTAATATAAATATTAACCAATATAACATGAAAACTGATACAGTATCAATTTTTATATCTACATTTCATTTTTCTATATATTGCCGTGTGTTCTTACGTATTTCTTAGTACCGATGAAACTATAGATATATGTATATGAAAGTGAAACCTTCCGTTGAATGCTTATATAATTAATACATCGCGTGTATAATTTAGGAGCCATACATCGACAGAAAATAATAGCAAAACATAGCTTCTTATATAAGAACACTAAGAGGGAGTGATATATAATTAAGCTAGTAAAAGAGAGAAACAGAGTTGAGAAGAGACCTTCCATACATAAATGGAGAACTCCTTGCTTAGTTTGGCAAATCCCGGTTCGGCCTGTTTCTTCAAAGGTAGTCCGTTCCGGACCGGCGGAAACTACATGGCGGCTTCATTACGGTTGCCGAGCAGTTGCGCTCGAAAGCCGCATTTGATTCTTAAACTGCGCGCAACGTCGACATTTAAGAATGATGTTCACAAGGCAAGCCTCATATATATTCCTTCATATATAGAGTGAGGATTCTAATACCATAAGTAATGGCATTGAAATTTAGACAAATTATATATATATGGTAGGCTCACATACAAATTCTTCTCTAGAATATATCATAAACTTTGCTAAAAGAAAACATATATATTTTGGTAGACAAATTAGATCACTGATACATGCGCGCACCTGTGTATAAAGGAGATCACTAAACAAATTATGGGTAAATTAAATTCAAATGTTTTTTTCGCAACGTTCTTATATTATGTCGGTGATCGAACTAGCGAGCCAGTATATATTAATTGTTCCGTAAAACAGCCGCTGATCGATCTGTCCGGTTAATTTATACAATAGGACGAACCCTGCTTAAACAAGAGAACAGAAAACATGGAGAACATAAGAATTATGCTGTCTCAACCAGAACACAACTCAAAGGCGATGATGACGGTTGATGCTCTCAAGAAGCTTGGCATAGATCACTTTTTCAGTGAAGAAATCTCAGCAATTTTGGATTCCTCGTACAACAATATGTGCAAAGGAAATGATGAAAAGCTGGTCGATATCGCGCTACAATTCAAGCTGCTCAGAGAAGCTGGCTATAATGTTTCTTCAGGTATGTGCATCATCAATAATACACACATACAAGTTTGTAGATTTCAACTATATGAACTAGTTCCAGAATATTTTTCTCTGCTCTCTACAAAATTTTATTAGAAAAATTAATGTCATGGAGATATAATTGTAACTTTCAGATGTGTTTCTGAGGTTCATGGATTCGAAGGGGGAATTCAAGCAATCTCTCAGTACTGATCTAGAAGGTCTGATGAGCTTACATGAGGCATCATTCCTGAACATAGGGGAAGAAATATTGTACAAGGCAAATGAATTCTCCGCAAGGCATTTGAAATCAGCCATGATGGAATCGGCGCCTGATGCTGGCGCACTCGTAAAGCATACTCTGGAGCATCCATACCACATGAGCGTTAAACAGTACAAGGCAAAATACTACCTCAAGCTCCCCATTTCTCAGAGGAATAGTAATGCTTCTGCTAGCATGATAGAACTGGCACAAATGGAGTTTGAAACAAATCAACAGCTCTACCAATATGAATATATGAAAATCACAAGGTGCATATATATAATGTTTTTGGTTTCTTGGATTTTTACAAAAACTAAAGGATATATACTATTCTAAAATAAAATAAGAGAAAAATGAGAGGAATATATATTGTTTTAATTCCATAGGTGGTGGAAGCAGATGGGTTTGGCAAGAGAGTTGCCATTTGCCAGAGATCAAATTCTGAAATGGTACCTGTGGTCTATGACTGTTCTCCCGGGTCCACAATTCTCGAAGCATAGATTGGAAATTACGAAAGCAGTTTCGTTTGTTTACCTAATAGATGATATATTTGATATCATGGGTAACGCGGAGGAACTCGCGCTGTTCACTCAGACAATCAGCAGGTAATAAAGGATTCGTCACCTCAAAATATATCGCCAAATTTCCATAACAAATTGAATTTTGTAAGATAAAATTTAACCATTTTACCTCTGGATCAAACTTCATTCGTTTTCTATATGTTTCTTGCCCTTAAAAAAAGGTGTTAGCTTAGTCTACCAGAAGAAATTAGGTATTTTATTATCCAAGTAAAAATTTATAAGGTGATATATCATTGATGATTCATGCAGTTGGGAAGAATCAAGTGAACTTCCAGGATACATGAGAGCGTGCTTCGTCGGGTTGCAAGACGTGACATCTGGTATTGCCCGATTTGTTGAAGAGGAGTACGGATGGAACCCCACAAGTTTCTTGAGAAGATCAGTATGTACTTAACACTATATTATGTGCGCTCCATTCCTAATTTAAGTCTGCAAGAAATCATTTAATTTTTGCAATGGAGGTGAAATTTCCAGAGTCCTTCATAAAGCTCCAAACAATTCGTAGTTATAACTGTTAAGAACACCTCTCCGTGCAGGAGGTTGCTAGATTGAAACCCAGATGGAGGGTCTTTTATAGACATTCAAATTTGAGTGGCCTGATCCTCATCTTACATTTCAAAAAAAAAAATTGTTAAGAACAATATAGTTAGTACTTCTGCAAGTAGACGTCGTTAATTTGAATCCTCTTCTGTTGGTACAGTGGGCAACATTGTGCAACGCATTCCTGGTCGAAGCAAAGTGGTTTCTCAATAATCAAACACCGAATGCGGAAGAGTACCTGAGAAATGGGGTCGTCAGCTGTGGACTTCAAGTGTTAATGGCGATTGTTTTCTTTCTTTTGGGGCTCAGGGTCACGAGTGACACGGAGCACCTGATCAATGGCGACTCTCCCCTATTGTCCTGTCCCTCAAAAATCGTGAGACTGTGGGATGATCTCGGAAGTGCAAAGGTACAGATTAAGCAAAAAAAAAAAAACAAGAAGAACATTTTAATTATAATATCATCATTTTCTAGTCATGTCCGGATGACTGGATAAATAATATTGGCTCTTACGTTCCGAGGCTAATCGGTCGATTCCTGTTAGAGGTGGCAAAATCGGGCGGGCGGGTCGGGTTCGGGTTCGGGTCGGGCGGGTCGGGTCAGTTTGACCTTTTAGAATATCTCGGGTCGGGTCAGGTCGGGTGATGGGCGGGTCGGGTCGGGTCAATTTTAATATCTATTTTGTTTGGATCGTATGTTGATTTGAGTTGGATTGGATGCTATTTGATCTCGGGTCGGGTCGGGTTCGGATCAGGTCGGGTTGGGTCGGGTCAGTTTGACTTTCTGAAAAATCCCGAGTCGGGTCGGGTTCGAGTCGGGTCGGGTCGGGCGGGTTTCTCGGGTCGGGTCGGGTTCTGCCACCTCTAATTCCTGCTATGCGAAATTTTTGTCGAGAGATATTTAAGACATTTTTCTTTGTGTTTCTTTAATTACGTACCAGTCCATTAGTGCTAAAAGCATATATATTTACAGAAGATAATGCAGACTTATTCTAACTGCTATCGAATTCACTCGATATATTGTAATTCATATATATATTATGCTGCAGGATGAAAATCAGGAGGGATACGACGGCTCGTACGTGGAATGCTACATGAAAGACAACCCGAGTTGCTCCGAAGATGCCGCAAGAGAACATACAAAGAACTTGATCTCCAAATTATGGGAAGAACTGAACAGAGAGTACTTCTTAAATGCATCCTTGTATCCTCGTCTCGCGGAAGCCTCGATGAATTGTGCGAGAATGGTCAGTGTTATGTACAACTACGACGAGGAGCAGAAGCTTCCCGTGATGAATGACTATATCCAGACTTTGCTTCTTGGGGACATGAAGAAAACCACTGGTATAGCTGTGCAGTATATACCAAATTGAACGCATCTCCGCGCTCTCTGCAAATATCTTGCATATATATGCCGATATTGTGATTGCAAGGAAGTAGAAAATTAAATCAAATAGGCAATAAGTTGCTATTCAAAAAAGATCAACAACTTTCGTACGTTCTCTAAACAACTTTTAAAGTAATATTTATGTGATTTAGTAGTGATTCAAGTAGATGATTTAATTTATGATTTATATTATTCAACTTAATACTACAATGTTTCAAGTTAATACGTTAATTGTTCTAAGATAATTTGTTAATGTTAAAATTTGAATATATTTTACATTATAACTAGTATCTTTTTTGGTATCTCTATATCTGGACCGTTAGCAAAAAGCTAGCTGCAATCACAAGATTGCTGAAGGTACAAGGCACAAGACCATTCCCAATTTGGAACTGGTAACAAATAGTACCAAGTGAAGTTTCTTGTACTTTTACTACATAGCAAACCATTGAATAATATTTTGTAATGGTAATTGATAGTTGTGTGCATATCATTGACTCATTTTGCAAGGCTTGATAGTTATTCCTTAGCTGGCGGATCTGGATCATCTTCATTTACATATCAGATAATGAAATCTATAATAGCTATAACACGAAATATTGCATCATCTCGTTCAAGATTTTCCAAAAGAAAAAACAGACCAGCATTTTTTTTTCTTTTTTTTTCCCGGCCAATCGAGCAACCTTCTAGACTGATTATTGCATGATGCCTTCCAATTACAGAACTTGTCAATGAACAAGTAATTAATAATTCTTTCAAAAACAAACCAATCTTCTAAAAACCATTAAAAATAGCAAAAACGTTTTGCACTTTAAAGTTATTGATGTGAAGTCTTAAGTGTTTTCGTCCGGTAATACTTAGAAGCTCAATTATTAATTAATTATCCAACAAAATTTCTGGAGTAGTACATAGTACTACTTCAAAGATATTGATACTTTGTTGTTGCGTATAATATTTCTTTTTATCTAATTATTAGATTTTCCATGTTTTTCTGATTTCCTTCTTTGATAAAAGGTTTCGTGGCTTATGAAACCTGCTTTCCATTTTAAGTACTACTGCTTTCTTTTCCATTTCGTGGCTTGTAAAACTTGCCTATAATATTGGGTTAGACTAATAGTTCCCTAACAAAAATCCACCAATTTTGTCCCCCCAATCAGATTGCACCACCTGTCAAAGCGTGTTGACCGGTCAAAGCTAGAAAACGCGTGTTGACCGGTCAAAGCGTGTTGCAGTGCAATGCCCCCATATGCCGCTACAGGTGTTTATTTTTCAAAACCAAGTGTTTATATCGTAAGTCCAGGTATTTATATTTCAAAGCTAGGTGTTTTATCTTTCAGGTAATATTTCAAAGTCGGGTGTTTATATTTTAAAACCAGGTATTTATATTTTACATCCATATCCTTTTATATCACAGGTGTTAATATTTCAAAACCAAATGTTTATATTTCATATCCAGGTATTTATCTCAAAAGCCACATATTTATATTTGAAGTCAGATGGTTACATCTCAAATCTTGGTGTTTATACTATAAATCCAGGTTTTTATATTTCAAAACAAGGTCTTTATACGTCAAATTCAGGTGTTCATCTTAAAGCCAAATGTTTATATTTCGAAGTTAAATGGTTATATTTCAATTCCATGTGCTTATATTTCCAAACTAGGTGTTTATATTGTTATCCTGGGTATTTATATTTTTGAACCTGGTATTATATATCTAACATGTTTGTAATTTTCTTAACTTTTTTATACTCTTGCCAGAGTCTTCTCCTTCTTTAACTTTTGTGGATCGTTTAAATACGTGACAATGATGAGAGCTATAGAGAGATGGTAAAAACGGTGTCGAAACTCATGAAAAAGTAGGGAAGTTCTTGGAGAGGTAAGTAGTGGTCTCAAAAGGCAAGGGATGGAGGAAATAATGTAGCTCGTCATCCTCCAACATTCATGAACGAATATCGGTCGAAGCTACGACCGAAGCAGCGATCAGAGCAACAATTGGAGAGAGTGAGATGAATCTTTTGATCTCTAGAGTTGTGGCCGGAGCGACGGTCGGAGGGGTGACCGGAGCGATGGTCGGAGGGGGTGGACGGAGTGACGGTCGGAGGGGGTGGACGGAGCGACGGTGGGTGGCCGAAGTGATGGCCGGAGGAATTGAGACATTGGGTAGAATCTATTATTCAATAGTGATATTCTTATAGTTGTTTTGGGGGGCAAGAATGGGGGATGAAAGTTGGGGAATTAAAAGATTTTTGCTGTAATATTTGTGTAGAGACATTTAATAAAATCAAAAGAAGGGGACATGCATGGTTCCTTCTCAAAAAAAAAAAATCCCATTCAAGAATTGTTTTTTTTTCCCTTCAATTCAATTGTCCGTGCTTAATTAATTGAGTGAGTAAAGGACAACTCGGGATCTCCTACCGCACTGCAAATTCGGCAGCGCGGATCCGACGGTGCAGCTTACGTCCGGATCCGTGAAAAGTAATGAGTCCGGATCCCAACGTAAGCTGCACCGTCGGATCTGCGCTGCCGAATTTACAGTGCGTTAGACGATCCGGACTCGTAAAGGACAAAGTCACAAAGGATGTATATTGGGACCCACAAGCCAACTTATGGGTTGCTGGGAAATTTTTTGGGCCTTATATTTGAATTGAAAAATAATTTCTGGGATAATCAATCTGTTCTATTTTTATAGGGAACTAAAAATAAAAAATTACTGGAATAATCAAATTGAGATTCGTCTTAATTAGTCTGTATTATTGGATGGCTTGTGGGTTCCTCACTTTCCGTTGTTGGCCCTGTTTTTTTTTTTTTGGAGGATCATTGTTGGCTTTGTATAGCCGAGTATTGATCCTCTGACGCGCTGTCACGTGGACCATCGGATCATTTTATGGTTCGTATCGGCTCCAATCTCGATGAGATCCAACAGTCCACACATAATGTTCTGGACATTGCAGCACAGCAGATCTCAGTTGAGATTCTCGGTATAAGATTATCTAAAATCCAAAATGTTCATCATTGTGAGTCAAGCTAATAGAGGTGCTTGTGTTCGGCGACATAGATCAAGCTAATAGAGGTGCTTGTGCTCGGCGACATAGATCAAGGAAGTACGGATTAAGAATTTAACCTTCGTTGAGGTGCTTGTGTTCGGCGGGTCATTAGGATTAAGATCTTTAAATTGGAGTGAATAAAATATTGAAAAGTGTTATTTGTTGTATTGTTCAACCCTCAAGGAGGTCTTAAAGAAGGGGTGACCATGGCTTAAGAATTTGGCTCAAGGAGATGCTTTGATCCTATCTAAGGAGAGGATGTTCGGAGAGATTAACGGGGATTTACACCTTGAGAAACCTTGAGCCACATTGATCTTGTCCAGCTGAACAGCCCCACAGAGCCATTTCATGAATGTACCTCCTAAAACATATCTAAAACATATCAAGACGCTACTAAATTTTACTCCAATGTTTGTTTGATGTACAAATATATAGATTATTTGATACTTTATCAAAGACAAATATTATCAAACTTTACTTGATATTATCAAAGACAATTATCGAAACAGTATTAATTTTTTATCTTTTTCTTTGTTATTGCGATGATTTACAATATATTTATAATTATCAATTTATATGTAAATAATTTCGTTATCATCAAAACACCTCAACTTGTGGTCAGAATCCCTATATCTTCTACCTTAAGGCACGGTGCCATGAAGTACATATGATGTTAGATTGTTTCAAAATTCATGTTGACTCAAATCTCAAGATGATCCAACGGCCCTTGCCCTTGTACTTCAGGGCATATTACCTTAAGGCAGAGGATACGAAATCGTGGGGTATATCCACTATAAAATTTGCACCACTCCATTCACCATTCCTTATCCTGGTTCCGCTAATGGAAGGCACTCATTGATTGAACCACCTGAAACATAACTACACAAGTACGTAACCAAAGAGGCAAAAACTTTTCCTCACGTGTTTTTTTTTTTTTTTTTTTTTTTTTGTTAAACATAGGAAAAATCAGTAGCTTTCCCCTGTTTGTCCCCAAGCCACCGTCCCCGTGAAATTGACAGTCAAAATAATCACCCACATTAACATGCTGAGGACTGAAGACTATTCTTTTTCATTGTTTTTAGGGTAAATTTTTTGGAGGTCACTCAACTTTAACTCAAATCCATAATTGGTCACTGAACTTTCATTTATCCGTTTTTGGTCACTGAACTTTGATATTTGTCCAAATTTGGTCGCTCCGTTAGTTTTTCTATCCAACTTAACGGAATAATTAATATAACTCCAATTTTAAACTTTGGGAATTATTATTTTTTTAATATAAAAGTATACAACATGTGAGTATGTAAGACAAATAAAAATTTATCATTTATTATTTTTTCAAAAGTTGATTTTTTCCATAATAATTATTTTTTATTTTTTTCATATAAAGTGTATAATTTATAACATGTTTAAAAATGCGAAATTATTTTATTGTAATAAAAGAAAAATAAATAAATAATTTTTTTCTTTATATTCTTATATTTTTAATATAAAAAATAATTGTCCAAACCATTAAATTGATGTCATGTCATCTATTTTGTTAAGTTGGATGGAAAAACTAACGGAGTGACTAAATTTGGATAAACATCAAAGTTTAGTGACCAAAAACGAATAAATAGAAGTTTGGTGACCAATTATGGACTCGAAGCAAAGTTCAGTGACTCACAGAAAATTTACCCTTGTTTTTATATACTAGTAAACGCTTTGCTTTGAGCTGAAATTATTGTATATTATAATAAAGGGTCGAGAACTTAATGTACGTTGACAGTGATGATCAATCTAAGTAAACAATCAACAGCTGAGATTTCTTCTTTGGAGAAGATAGAACTTTCATCAAGAAAATCCAATCTCCAATCTAAGTAAACAATTAACGGCTTTTTAAGCAATTGTTTTAGATTTTTTAAAATGACTCTAATATATTAATAAAATAATGCTTGTTTGTACGTGAATTTTAAAAAATCTTAAAATGATCCTTTTATACAAATATCTTATATACTAAATGAGTTAATATAAATATTAACCAATATAACATGAAAACTGATACAGTATCAATTTTTGAGGTAGCAGGCAATCGCCTACTATATTTTCATTAAAAATAGAATCAAAATAGGGATACAAAAGTTTAGTTTAATGGAAAAGAAATAAGATTAGACAAGCTACAATAATACTAAGCAGAAATCAATTGAAGCACCCTCACAACATCATGCTAGGTTAATATGTGTCCTATCGTAAGCTTTATCCCACAGCCTATATAATTCCCGGACATCTCCCTGCAACACATGCAAAGGTTTGTGAGTTCCCCTGAAGATGCGATTGCACCGCTCCTTCCACAGCACTCAGATTGCAGCCACCCAGACGATCTCCTGATCCAAACCTCCACTCGGCAACCTGGAAGAGCTGCTGTTTGTGTGATAGCAAAACATAGCTTCTTATATAAGAACACTAAGAGGGAGTAATATATAATTAAGCTAGTAAAAGAGAGAAACGGAGTTGAGAAGAGACCTTCCATACATAAATGGAGAACTCCTTGCTTAGTTTGGCAAATCCCGGTTCGGCCGGTTTCTTCAAAGGTAGTCCATTCCGGACTGACGGAAACTACATGGCGGCTTCATTACGGTTGCCGAGCAGTTGCGCTCGAAAGCCGCATTTGATTCTTAAACTGCGCGCAACGTCGACATTTAAGAATGATGTTCACAAGGCAAGCCTCATATATATTCCTTCATATATAGAGTGAGGATTCTAATACCATAAGTAATGGCATTGAAATTTAGACAAATTATATATATATGATAGGCTCACATACAAATTCTTCTCTAGAATATATCATAAACTTTGCTAAAAGAAAACATATATATTTTGGTAGACAAATTAGATCACTGATACATGCGCGCACCTGTGTATGAAGGAGATCACTAAACAAATTATGGGTAAATTAAGTTCAAATGTTTTTTTCGCAACGTTCTTATATTCTGTCGGTGATCGAACTAGCGAGCCAGTATATATTAATTGTTCCGTAAAACAGCCGCTGATCGATCTGTCCGGTTAATTTATACAATAGGACGAACCCTGCTTAAACAAGAGAACAGAAAACATGGAGAACATAAGAATTATGCTGTCTCAACCAGAACACAACTCAAAGGCGATGATGACGGTTGATGCTCTCAAGAAGCTTGGCATAGATCACTTTTTCAGTGAAGAAATCTCAGCAATTTTGGATCCTCGTACAACAATATGTGCAAAGGAAATGATGAAAAGCTGGTCGATATCGCGCTACAATTCAAGCTGCTCAGAGAAGCTGGCTATAATGTTTCTTCAGGTATGTGCATCATCAATAATACACACATACAAGTTTGTAGATTTCAACTATATGAACTAGTTCCAGAATATTTTTCTCTGCTCTCTACAAAATTTTATTAGAAAAATTAATGTCATGGAGATATAATTGTAACTTTCAGATGTGTTTCTGAGGTTCATGGATTCGAAGGGGGAATTCAAGCAATCTCTCAGTACTGATCTAGAAGGTCTGATGAGCTTACATGAGGCATCATTTCTGAACATAGGGGAAGAAATACTGTACAAGGCAAATGAATTCTCCGCAAGGCATTTGAAATCAGCCATGATGGAATCGGCGCCTGATGCTGGCGAACTGGTAAAGCATACTCTGGAGCATCCATACCATATGAGCCTTAAACACTACAAGGCAAAATACTACCTCAAGCTCCCCATTTCTCAGAGGAATAGTAATGCTTCTGCTAGCATGATAGAACTGGCACAAACGGAGATTGAAACAAATCAACAGCTCTACCAATATGAATATATGAAAATCACAAGGTGCATATATATAATGTTTTTGCTTTCTTGGATTTTTTACAAAAACTAAAGGATGTATACTATTCTAAAATAAAATAAGAGAAAAATGAGAGGAATATATATTGTTTTAATTCCATAGGTGGTGGAAGCAGATGGGTTTGGCAAGAGAGTTGCCATTTGCCAGAGATCAAATTCTGAAATGGTACCTGTGGTCTATGACTGTTCTCCCGGGTCCACAATTCTCGAAGCAAAGATTGGAAATTACGAAAGCAGTTTCGTTTGTTTACCTAATAGATGATATATTTGATATCATGGGTAACGCAGAGGAACTCGCGCTGTTCACTCAGACAATCAACAGGTAATAAAGGATTCGTCACCTCAAAATATATTGCCAAATTTCCATAACAAATTGAATTTTGTAAGATAAAATTAAACCATTTTACCTCTGGATCAAACTTCATTTGTTTTCTATATGTTTCTGGCCCTTAAAAAAAGGTGTTAGCTTAGTCTACCAGAAGAAATTAGGTATTTTATTATCCAAGTAAAAATTTATAAGGTGATATATCATTGATGATTCATGCATGCAGTTGGGAAGAATCAAGTGAACTTCCAGGATACATGAGAGCGTGCTTCGTCGGGTTGCAAGACGTGACATCTGGTATTGCCCGATTTGTTGAAGAGGAGTACGGATGGAACCCCACAAGTTTCTTGAGAAGATCAGTATGTACTTAACACTATATTATGTGCGCTCCATTCCTAATTTAAGTCTGCAAGAAATCATTTAATTTTTGCAATGGAGGTGAAATTTCCAGAGTCCTTCATAAAGCTACAAAGAATTCTTAGTTATAACTGTTAAGAACACCTCTCCGTGCAGGAGGTCGCTAGTTTGAAACCCAGATGGAGGGTCTTTTATAGACATTTAAATTTGAGTGGCCTGATCCTCATCTTACATCTCAAAAAAAAAACTGTTAAGAACAATATAGTTAGTACTTCTGCAAGTAGACGTCGTTAATTTGAATCCTCTTCTGTTGGTACAGTGGGCAACATTGTGCAACGCATTCCTGGTCGAAGCAAAGTGGTTTCTCAATAATCAAACACCGAATGCGGAAGAGTACCTGAGAAATGGGGTCGTCAGCTGTGGACTTCAAGTGTTAATGGCGATTGTTTTCTTTCTTTTGGGGCTCAGGGTCACGAGTGACACGGAGCACCTGATCAATGGCGACTCTCCCGTATTGTCCTGTCCCTCAAAAATCGTGAGACTGTGGGATGATCTCGGAAGTGCAAAGGTACAGATTAAGCAAAAAAAAAAAACAAGAAGAACATTTTAATTATAATATCATCATTTTCTAGTCATGTCCGGATGACTGGATAAATAATATTGGCTCTTACGTTCCGAGGCTAATCGGTCGATTCCTGTTATGCGAAATTTTTGTCGAGAGATATTTAAGACATTTTTCTTTGTGTTTCTTTAATTACGTACCAGTCCATTAGTGCTAAAAGCATATATATTTACAGAAGATAATGCAGACTTATTCTAACTGCTATCGAATTCACTCGATATATTGTAATTCCTATATATATTATGCTGCAGGATGAAAATCAGGAGGGATACGATGGCTCGTACGTGGAATGCTACATGAAAGACAACCCGAGTTGCTCCGAAGATGCCGCAAGAGAACATACAAAGAACTTGATCTCCAAATTATGGGAAGAACTGAACAGAGAGTACTTCTTAAATGCATCCTTGTATCCTCGTCTGGCGGAAGCCTCGATGAATTGTGCGAGAATGGTCAGTGTTATGTACAACTACGACGAGGAGCAGAAGCTTCCCGTGATGAATGACTATATCCAGACTTTGCTTCTTGGGGACATGAAGAAAACCACTGGTATAGCTGTGTAGTATATACCAAATTGAACGCATCTCCGCGCTCTCTGCAAATATCTTGCATATATATGCCGATATTGTGATTGCAAGGAAGTAGAAAATTAAATCAAATAGGCAATAAGTTGCTATTCATAAAAGATCAACAACTTTCGTACGTTCTCTAAACAACTTTAAAGTAATATTTATGTGATTTAGTAGTGATTCTTGCATGATGCCTTCCAATTACAGAACTTGTCAATGAACAAGTAATTAATAATTCTTTCAAAAACAAACCAATCTTCTAAAAACCATTAAAAATAGCAAAAACGTTTTGCACTTTAAAGTTATTGATGTGAAGTCTTAAGTGTTTTCGTCCGGAAATACTTAGAAGCTCAATTATTAATTAATTATCCAACAAAATTTCTGGAGTAGTACATAGTACTACTTCAAAGATATTGATACTTTGTTGTTGCGTATTATATTTCTTTTTATCTAATTACTAGATTTTCCATGTTTTTCTGATTTCCTTCTTTGATAAAAGGTTTCGTGGCTTATGAAACCTGCTTTCCATTTTAAGTACTACTGCTTTCTTTTCCATTTCGTGGCTTGTAAAACTTGTCTATAATATTGGGTTAGACTAATAGTTCCCAACAAAAATCCACCAATTTTGTCCCTCCAATCAGATTGCACCACCTGTCAAAGCGTGTTGACCAGTCAAAGCTAGAAAACGCGTGTTGACCGGTCAAAGCGTGTTGCAGTGCAATGCCCCCATATGCCGCTACAGGTGTTTATTTTTCAAAACCAAGTGTTTATATCGTAAGTCCAAGTATTTATATTTCAAAGCTATGTGTTTTATCTTTTAGGTAATATTTCAAAGTCGGGTGTTTATATTTTAAAACCAGGTATTTATATTTTACATCCATATACTTTTATATCACAGGTGTTAATATTTCAAAACCAAATGTTTATATTTCATATCCAGGCATTTATCTCAAAAGCCACATATTTATATTTGAAGTCAGATGGTTACATCTCAAATCTGGGTATTTATACTATAATCCAGGTGTTTATATTTCAAAACAAGGTGTTCATACATCAAATTCAGGTGTTTATCTTAAAGCTAAATGTTTATATTTCGAAGTTAAATGGTTATATTTCAATTCCATGTGCTTATATTTCAATTCCATGGTTATATTTCAATTCCATGTGCAAATCAGTCACTTCTTATGAAATTGATGTGGTTATGGCAATTTGAACAACATGCATGGTGGAAGGAATCTACTCCATTTGGTTCACAACCCCCTTGGCTTTATCCAAATCCATCACCATTTTGGAAATCATTGACAGGACTGCAGCCAATATTTCAATGTTATGTATTTTTACAACAGCAGCTTTCAGTGCAATGGCTTAGAAATGGTTCACATGCCTTTTCTGTTTCATCGGCATACCATTTCATGATTTCAAGACCTCTACATAGATCGCACATAGCTAATATCTGGAATATCAAGGGTCCATCTCGAGTTCTTATTTTCATTTGGTTATCCGCGCATAACAGAATTCTCACGACTGATAACCTGATGAAGAGGGGTTGGAATATGGCAAACATCTGCTACATGTGCAGATCACACGAGGAAACTGTGCAGCACCTCCTCTCATATTGTACATGCACAAAATATATTCGAATTATGATTGAGGCGGCATTCTCCAATCTTCCACCACGCTCACAATTCCTAAGTTCAGAGACTATATCTTTCATATGTGATACGAATATGCCACTGGTTTGGAGAAGAATTGCAGTAGTGATAACATTTGTAATATGGAGAGAGAGGTGCTCAAGGGTCTTTAGAGGAGAAAGCAAAGATCCACTGCAACTGGTGAGAGAGATTGTTTCAGAGTTCAAGTCTTGGTTTTAATTATTTTATTGTTTGTCAGTTTCTTATGTTAGTGATTGTAAAATTATTTTGGTTTTCTTGTCACTTGATCACTGAGGAGATCATCTTTGTACTTTGATTTATTAATTAATCAATGAAATTTGAGGACTAGATCCTCATCTTTCCTATCAAAAAAAAAAAAAATATTTCGAAACTAAGTATTTATATTGTTATCCTGGGTATTTATATATCTAACATGTTTGTAATTTTCTTAACTTTTTTATACTCTTGTCAGAGTCTTCTCCTTCTTTAACTTTTGTAGATCGTTTAAATAGGTGACAATGATGAGAGCTATAGAGAGATGGTAAAAACGGTGTCGAAACTCATGAAAAAGTAGGGAAGTTCTTGGAGAGGTAAGTAGTGGTCTCAAAAGGTAAGGGAGAGAGGAAATAATGTAGCTCGTCATCCCCCAACATTCATGAACGAAGATCGGTCGAAGCTACAATCGGAGCAGCGATCGGAGCAACAATTGGAGAGAGAGAGATGAATCTTTAGATCTCTAGAGTTGTGGCCGGAGCGACGGTCGGAGGGGTGACCGGAGCGATGGTCGGAGGGGGTGGACGGAGTGACGGTCGGAGGGGGTGGACGGAGCGACGGTGGGTGGCCGAAGTGATGGCTGGAGGAATTGGGACATTGGGTAGAGTCTATTATTCAATAGTGATATTCTTATAGTTGTTTGGGGGGAATATCACTATTGAATAATAGACTAACGGAGTGACTAAATAGAAGTTTGGTGACCAATTATGAACTCGAAGCAAAGTTTAGTGACTCCTAGAAAATTTACCCTTGTTTTTATATACTAGTAAACGCTTTGCTTTGAGCTGAAATTATTATATATTATAATAAAGGGTCGAGAACTTAATGTACGTTAACGGTGATGATCAATCTAAATAAACAATCAACAGCTGAGATTTCTTCTTTGGAGAAGATAGAACTTTCATCAAGAAAATCTAATCTCCAATCTAAGTAAACAATTAACGGCTTTTTAAGCAATTGTTTTAGATTTTTTAAAATGACTCTAATATATTAATAAAATAATACTTGTTTGTACGTGAATTTTAAAAAATCTTAAAATGATCTTTTATACAAATATCTTATATACTAAATGAGTTAATATAAATATTAACCAATATAACATGAAAACTGATACAGTATCAATTTTTATATCTACATTTCATTTTTCTATATATTGCCGTGTGTTCTTACGTATTTCTTAGTACCGATGAAACTGTAGATATATGTATATGAAAGTGAAACCTTCCGTTGAATGCTTATATAATTAAGACATCGCGTGTATAATTTAGGAGCCATACATCGACAGAAAATAATAGCAAAACATAGCTTCTTATATAAGAACACTAAGAGGGAGTGATATATAATTAAGCTAGTAAAAGAGAGAAACAGAGTTGAGAAGAGACCTTCCATACATAAATGGAGAACTCCTTGCTTAGTTTGGCAAATCCCCGTTCGGCCGGTTTCTTCAAAGGTAGTCCGTTCCGGACCGGCGGAAACTACATGGCGGCTTCATTACGGTTGCCGAGCAGTTGCACTCGAAAGCCGCATTTGATTCTTAAACTGCGCGCAACGTCGACATTTAAGAATGATGTTCACAAGGCAAGCCTCATATATATTCCTTCATATATATATAGAGTGAGGATTCTAATACCATAAGTAATGGCATTGAAATTTAGACAAATTATATATATATGGTAGGCTCACATACAAATTCTTCTCTAGAATATATCATAAACTTTGCTAAAAGAAAACATATATATTTTGGTAGACAAATTAGATCACTGATACATGCGCGCACCTGTGTATAAAGGAGATCACTAAACAAATTATGGGTAAATTAAATTCAAATGTTTTTTTCGCAACGTTCTTATATTATGTCGGTGATCGAACTAGCGAGCCAGTATATATTAATTGTTCCGTAAAACAGCCGCTGATCGATCTGTCCGGTTAATTTATACAAGAGGACGAACCCTGCTTAAACAAGAGAACAGAAAACATGGAGAACATAAGAATTATGCTGTCTCAACCAGAACACAACTCAGAGGCGATGATGACGGTTGATGCTCTCAAGAAGCTTGGCATAGATCACTTTTTTAGTGAAGAAATCTCAGCAATTTTGGATTCCTCGTACAACAATATGTGCAAAGGAAATGATGAAAAGCTGGTCGGTATCGCGCTACAATTCAAGCTGCTCAGAGAAGCTGGCTATAATGTTTCTTCAGGTATGTGCATCATCAATAATACACACATACAAGTTTGTAGATTTCAACTATATGAACTAGTTCCAGAATATTTTTCTCTGCTCTCTACAAAATTTTATTAGAAAAATTAATGTCATGGAGATATAATTGTAACTTTCAGATGTGTTTCTGAGGTTCGTGGATTTGAAGGGGGAATTCAAGCAATCTCTCAGCACTGATCTAGAAGGTCTGATGAGCTTACATGAGGCATCATTTCTGAACATAGGGGAAGAAATACTGTACAAGGCAAATGAATTCTCCGCAAGGCATTTGAAATCAGCCATGATGGAATCGGCGCCTGATGCTGGCGCACTGGTAAAGCATACTCTGGAGCATCCATACCATATGAGCCTTAAACAGTACAAGGCAAAATACTACCTCAAGCTCCCCATTTCTCAGAGGAATAGTAATGCTTCTGCTAGCATGATAGAACTGGCACAAACGGAGATTGAAACAAATCAACAGCTCTACCAATATGAATATATGAAAATCACAAGGTGCATATATATAATGTTTTTGCTTTCTTGGATTTTTTACAAAAACTAAAGGATGTATACTATTCTAAAATAAAATAAGAGAAAAATGAGAGGAATATATATTGTTTTAATTCCATAGGTGGTGGAAGCAGATGGGTTTGGCAAGAGAGTTGCCATTTGCCAGAGATCAAATTCTGAAATGGTACCTGTGGTCTATGACTGTTCTCCCGGGTCCACAATTCTCGAAGCAAAGATTGGAAATTACGAAAGCAGTTTCGTTTGTTTACCTAATAGATGATATATTTGATATCATGGGTAACGCAGAGGAACTCGCGCTGTTCACTCAGACAATCAACAGGTAATAAAGGATTCGTCACCTCAAAATATATTGCCAAATTTCCATAACAAATTGAATTTTGTAAGATAAAATTAAACCATTTTACCTCTGGATCAAACTTCATTTGTTTTCTATATGTTTCTGGCCCTTAAAAAAAGGTGTTAGCTTAGTCTACCAGAAGAAATTAGGTATTTTATTATCCAAGTAAAAATTTATAAGGTGATATATCATTGATGATTCATGCATGCAGTTGGGAAGAATCAAGTGAACTTCCAGGATACATGAGAGCGTGCTTCGTCGGGTTGCAAGACGTGACATCTGGTATTGCCCGATTTGTTGAAGAGGAGTATGGATGGAACCCCACAAGTTTCTTGAGAAGATCAGTATGTACTTAACACTATATTATGTGCGCTCCATTCCTAATTTAAGTCTGCAAGAAATCATTTAATTTTTGCAATGGAGGTGAAATTTCCAGAGTCCTTCATAAAGCTACAAAGAATTCGTAGTTATAACTGTTAAGAACACCTCTCCGTGCAGGAGGTCGCTAGTTTGAAACCCAGATGGAGGGTCTTTTATAGACATTTAAATTTGAGTGGCCTGATCCTCATCTTACATCTCAAAAAAAAACTGTTAAGAACAATATAGTTAGTACTTCTGCAAGTAGACGTCGTTAATTTGAATCCTCTTCTGTTGGTACAGTGGGCAACATTGTGCAACGCATTCCTGGTCGAAGCAAAGTGGTTTCTCAATAATCAAACACCGAATGCGGAAGAGTACCTGAGAAATGGGGTCGTCAGCTGTGGACTTCAAGTGTTAATGGCGATTGTTTTCTTTCTTTTGGGGCTCAGGGTCACGAGTGACACGGAGCACCTGATCAATGGCGACTCTCCCCTATTGTCCTGTCCCTCAAAAATCGTGAGACTGTGGGATGATCTCGGAAGTGCAAAGGTACAGATTAAGCAAAAAAAAAAAAAAGAAGAACATTTTAATTATAATATCATCATTTTCTAGTCATGTCCGGATGACTGGATAAATAATATTGGCTCTTACGTTCCGAGGCTAATCGGTCGATTCCTGTTATGCGAAATTTTTGTCGAGAGATATTTAAGACATTTTTCTTTGTGTTTCTTTAATTACGTACCAGTCCATTAGTGCTAAAAGCATATATATTTACAGAAGATAATGCAGACTTATTCTAACTGCTATCGAATTCACTCGATATATTGTAATTCCTATATATATTATGCTGCAGGATGAAAATCAGGAGGGATACGATGGCTCGTACGTGGAATGCTACATGAAAGACAACCCGAGTTGCTCCGAAGATGCCGCAAGAGAACATACAAAGAACTTGATCTCCAAATTATGGGAAGAACTGAACAGAGAGTACTTCTTAAATGCATCCTTGTATCCTCGTCTCGCGGAAGCCTCGATGAATTGTGCGAGAATGGTCAGTGTTATGTACAACTACGACGAGGAGCAGAAGCTTCCCGTGATGAATGACTATATCCAGACTTTGCTTCTTGGGGACATGAAGAAAACCACTGGTATAGCTGTGTAGTATATACCAAATTGAACGCATCTCCGCGCTCTCTGCAAATATCTTGCATATATATGCCGATATTGTGATTGCAAGGAAGTAGAAAATTAAATCAAATAGGCAATAAGTTGCTATTCAAAAAAGATCAACAACTTTCGTACGTTCTCTAAACAACTTTAAAGTAATATTTATGTGATTTAGTAGTGATTCAAGTAGATGATTTAATTTATGATTTGTATTATTCAACTTAATACTACAATGTTTCAAGTTAATACGTTAATTGTTCTAAGATAATTTGTTAATGTTTCAATTTGAATATATTTTACATTATAACTAGTATCTTTTTGGTATCTCTATATCTGGACCGTTAGCAAAAAGCTAGCTGCAATCACAAGATTGCTGAAGGTACAAGGCACAAAACCATTCCCAATTTGGAACTGGTAACAAATAGTACCAAGTGAAGTTTCTTGTACTTTTACTACATAGCAAACCATTGAATAATATTTTGTAATGGTAATTGATAGTTGTGTGCATATCATTGACTCATTTTGCAAGGCTTGATAGTTATTCCTTAGCTGGCGGATCTGGATCATCTTCATTTACTTATCAGATAATGAAATCTATAATAGCTATAACACGAAATATTGCATCATCTCGTTCAAGATTTTCCAAAAGAAAAAACAGACCAGCATTTTTTTTTTCTTTTTTTTTCCCGGCCTATCGAGCAACCTTCTAGACTGATTCTTGCATGATGCCTTCCAAGTACAGAACTTGTCAATGAACAAGTAATTAATAATTCTTTCAAAAACAAACCAATCTTCTAAAAATCATTAAAAATAGCAAAAACGTTTTGCACTTTAAAGTTATTGATGTGAAGTCTCAAGTGTTTTCGTCCGGAAATACTTAGAAGCTCAATTATTAATTAATTATCCAACAAAATTTCTGGAGTAGTACATAGTACTACTTCAAAGATATTGATACTTTGTTGTTGCATATTATATTTCTTTTTATCTAATTACTAGATTTTCCATGTTTTTCTGATTTCCTTCTTTGATAAAAGGTTTCGTGGCTTATGAAACCTGCTTTCCATTTTAAGTACTACTGCTTTCTTTTCCATTCCGTGGCTTTTAAAACTTGCTTATAATATTGGGTTAGACTAATAGTCCCCCAACAAAAATCCACCAATTCTGTCCCCCCAATCAGATTGCACCACCTGTCAAAGCGTGTTGACCGGTCAAAGCTAAAAAATGCATGTTGATCGGTCAAAGCTAGAAAACGCGTGTTGACCGGTCAAAGCGTGTTGCAGTGCAATGCCCCCATATGCCGCTACAGGTGTTTATTTTTCAAAACCAAGTGTTTATATCGCAAGTCCGGGTATTTATATTTCAAAGCTAGGTGCTTTATCTTTCAGGTAATATTTCAAAGTCGGGTGTTTGTATTTTAAAACCAGGTATTTATATTTTACATCCATATACTTTTATATCACAGGTGCTAATATTTCAAAACCAAATGTTTATATTTCATATCAAGGTATTTATCTCAAAAGCCACATATTTATATTTGAAGTCAGATGGTTACATCTCAAATCTGGGTGTTTATACTATAAATCCAGGTATTTATATTTCAAAACAAGATGTTTATACGTCAAATTCAGGTGTTTAACTTAAAGCCAAATGTTTATATCTCAAAGTTAAATGGTTATATTTCAATTCCATGTGCTTATATTTCGAAACTAGGCGTTTATATTGTTATCCTGGGTATTTATATTTTTGAAGCTGATATTTATATATCTAACATTTTTGTAATTTTCTTAAATTTTTTATACTCTTGTCAGAGTCTTCTCCTTCTTTAACTTTTGTATATCGTTTAAATAGGTGACAATGATGAGAGCTATAGAGAGATGGTAAACACGGTGTCGAAACTCATGAAAAAGTAGGGAAGTTCTTGGAGAGGTAAGTAGTGGTCTCAAAAGGTAAGGGAGAGAGGAAATAATGTAGCTCGTCATCCCCCAACATTCATGAACGAAGATCGGTCGAAGCTACGATCGGAGCAGCGATCGGAGCAACAATTGGAGAGAGAGAGATGAATCTTTAGATCTCTAGAGTTGTGGCCGGAGCGACGGTCGGAGGGGTGACCGGAGCGATGGTCGGAGGGGGTGGACGGAGTGACGGTCGGAGGGGGTGGACGGAGCGACGGTGGGTGGCCGAAGTGATGGCTGGAGGAATTGGGACATTGGGTAGAGTCTATTATTCAATAGTGATATTCTTATAGTTGTTTGGGGGGAATATCACTATTGAATAATAGACTAACGGAGTGACTAAATAGAAGTTTGGTGACCAATTATGAACTCGAAGCAAAGTTTAGTGACTCCTAGAAAATTTACCCTTGTTTTTATATACTAGTAAACGCTTTGCTTTGAGCTGAAATTATTATATATTATAATAAAGGGTCGAGAACTTAATGTACGTTAACGGTGATGATCAATCTAAATAAACAATCAACATCTGAGATTTCTTCTTTGGAGAAGATAGAACTTTCATCAAGAAAATCTAATCTCCAATCTAAGTAAACAATTAACGGCTTTTTAAGCAATTGTTTTAGATTTTTTAAAATGACTCTAATATATTAATAAAATAATACTTGTTTGTACGTGAATTTTAAAAAATCTTAAAATGATCTTTTATACAAATATCTTATATACTAAATGAGTTAATATAAATATTAACCAATATAACATGAAAACTGATACAGTATCAATTTTTATATCTACATTTCATTTTTCTATATATTGCCGTGTGTTCTTACGTATTTCTTAGTACCGATGAAACTGTAGATATATGTATATGAAAGTGAAACCTTCCGTTGAATGCTTATATAATTAAGACATCGCGTGTATAATTTAGGAGCCATACATCGACAGAAAATAATAGCAAAACATAGCTTCTTATATAAGAACACTAAGAGGGAGTGATATATAATTAAGCTAGTAAAAGAGAGAAACAGAGTTGAGAAGAGACCTTCCATACATAAATGGAGAACTCCTTGCTTAGTTTGGCAAATCCCGGTTCGGCCGGTTTCTTCAAAGGTAGTCCATTCCGGACCGGCGGAAACTACATGGCGGCTTCATTACGGTTGCCGAGCAGTTGCGCTCGAAAGCCGCATTTGATTCTTAAACTGCGCGCAACGTCGACATTTAAGAATGATGTTCACAAGGCAAGCCTCATATATATTCCTTCATATATATATAGAGTGAGGATTCTAATACCATAAGTAATGGCATTGAAATTTAGACAAATTATATATATATGGTAGGCTCACATACAAATTCTTCTCTAGAATATATCATAAACTTTGCTAAAAGAAAACATATATATTTTGGTAGACAAATTAGATCACTGATACATGCGCGCACCTGTGTATAAAGGAGATCACTAAACAAATTATGGGTAAATTAAATTCAAATGTTTTTTTCGCAACGTTCTTATATTATGTCGGTGATCGAACTAGCGAGCCAGTATATATTAATTGTTCCGTAAAACAGCCGCTGATCGATCTGTCCGGTTAATTTATACAAGAGGACGAACCCTGCTTAAACAAGAGAACAGAAAACATGGAGAACATAAGAATTATGCTGTCTCAACCAGAACACAACTCAAAGGCGATGATGACGGTTGATGCTCTCAAGAAGCTTGGCATAGATCACTTTTTTAGTGAAGAAATCTCAGCAATTTTGGATTCCTCGTACAACAATATGTGCAAAGGAAATGATGAGAAGCTGGTCGATATCGCGCTACAATTCAAGCTGCTCAGAGAAGCTGGCTATAATGTTTCTTCAGGTATGTGCATCATCAATAATACACACATACAAGTTTGTAGATTTCAACTATATGAACTAGTTCCAGAATATTTTTCTCTGCTCTCTACAAAATTTTATATAGAATTTTATATCGAATTCACTCGATATATTGTAATTCATATATATTATGCTGCAGGATGAAAATCAGGAGGGATACGATGGCTCGTATGTGAAATGCTACATGAAAGACAACCCAAGTTGCTCCGAAGATGCCGCAAGAGAACATACAAAGAACTTGATCTCCAAATTATGGGAAGAACTGAACAGAGAGTACTTCTTAATTAAATGCATCCTTGTATCCTCGTGTCGTGGAAGCCTCGATGAACTGTGCTAGAATGGTCAGTGTTATGTACAACTACGACGAAGAGCGAAAGCTTCCCGTGATGAATGACTACATCCAAACTTTGCTTCTTGGTGACATGAAGAAAACCACCGGTGTAGCTGTGTAATACCGAATCGAACGCATCTCCGCGCTCTCTGCAAATATGCTGATATCTTAATAGCAAGGATGTAGAACATTAGTAATTGAATAAACAGAAGTATCTTTTTAAAAAAATATATATAAACAGTAGTAAGTTGCTATTCATAAAAGATCAACTTTGTTGAGGTTTCTTGTGTTTCCCTAATTTGTATTCTGTGTTTTCACTTATCAACGAAATCAATGGTTACGATTATGATTGAGTGAAAATTACTAGAATTAAATTAATCTAACAAATTAAATGGGATATTGATTAAATATGGCGCAGAAAAAGGAAAAAAAAAATCTAAATGTTGTCAAGTGTATGCTTTATCCCTATTTTAGCTTTGAAACTGTTCAATGTTCAAAAAAAAAAAAAAATTAAAGGTGCATGATTCATCCAACGAAAAAAATGAATCATGTAATGTAATAAACAAAATATAGACAATCTTCTGTCATTTTCATAGTTTAAACTAAAGTCCCACATTAAGCACACGAAAGTAGAGCTTGTAATTTGAAAGCAAATGCACAGCACCGAGAAGACATCTTACATTCTCATTGGAAGTCAGCAGCGAAAGTGAAAAACCAACATCAGAAAGTGATGCTCTGTTTACTTTGGCACGAAAGTTGCAGGCTCCTCATTGGAATGGCAAATGGGATTTTCCATGGAATTCATTTCTGGAAATAACATAATTAACATGCTATGAAATGAAACTCGGCTCCTCAATATTAGTTCGAATTTTAAGTACTTTTTATTTTCATTCTGGCACAGTCACCTTGCAAGTGATGCACGTAAGACATCTATACTGTTTTCTGAAGAAACATATGACTATTGGTATATAAACATTTTCATATCTTACGCATTCTAGTGCTTGCACCATAAAATTTTTATGCTTGTATCATATTTTACCTCAATTTTTTTTAATAAAAAACAGAAAACCGTCATGAAAAATTACCGAGTCTTAAAACAGATGCTAGCGTCTATTAGTATCTTCTCATTAATTACAAAGACGCCAATAATCATCAGCGTCGAGTATGTTTGGTAATGTTGAGTGTCCTCCCTGATTACTCTTTTTTTTTTTTTTTTTGGTTGCAGCAGAGGAATGAGTGAATGAATGATTGAAGTACTTAGTTGGGTTAACAGAAGAACCATAAGATTACGCTGTCAAATGGAAACACGTCTGAAAAAGAGAGACATGACGGTACAACGGCGTACTGTATTAGACAAGTACGCTAGTATAAGGCAATTTTTTACTTTAGCATCTTTAGAATTAAAAAATTTGTACTAACGGGTTAAAATAAATCCGCAAAGTAATTCACATCCTGAGCTTTAAATCACATACAAAACAAAATTCAAAAATTATGCAAATTCGGAAGATGTGCAAGCATGTGTGACTCATCAAATTGACCAAAATTCACACATCATATTGACAAAAATCTGTGGGTTGAATTATATTATTTAAATCTTATTAAAAATTATTATAAGCCTATATAAAAAATGAAACACTAAAAAATGTTGTATTTGGTATGCTGTTCTATTAGTGGCACAATATCATTAAATAAGGAAACAGTAAATATTATTGTATTTGGTATGCTGTTCTATTAGTGGCACAGCATATGATATATTCTAGGCCAATTTTTTAATATAAAAAATAAAAAAATCTTATTTTCAAAATTAAAAAAAATTTTTTTTTGATATTGTCTTCAGAAAATATCTTCCAATTTAGGAGGCCGGTTTCCCTGGAACCGGCCTAAATTTTTTTTTTTTTTTTTTTTGATATTTTCTTCAGATAGCTCTCGTTGTTAGCTTTCCGTAGCCGCGGAGTTTGCTCCGATCGGAGTTCCCTATCAAAAGTTATGCCCATTTGAATGTTGAGTACCCAAAATATAGGATAAGATTCAGTATAAAATTCAGAACGGAATTCAGAAATATTTTCAATGAATAATATTATAAATAAATATTAAATATCACAAATAATATTAGAAAAAAATATAAAAAACAAATCTTAAAATTATATGAAAGGAGTAAAAAGCTCTAGGATTTACTAAAATTTATTGTGTAAATAACAATCACATACTAAATTTTGTACTGAATTTTATACTAAATCGTATCTTAAATTTTGAGTACTCAACATTCAAACGACCATAATTATCATGCAATAAATTTAAATTATTTCCTTATATCATTTTTCTAATATTATTTATAATATTTAATATTTATTTATACAGTTTTATAAATAATTATCACTGTATTCCATTCTGAATTTTATATTGAATCTTGTCCTATATTTCGGACACTCAACATTCAAACGGGCATAACTTTTAAAAGGAAACTCCGATCAGAGAAAACTTCACGGCTATGGAAACCTAACAACGAGAGCTATCTGAAGAAAATATTAAAAAATAAAAAATAAAAATTTAGGCCGGTTCCTCCTAAAAGAAGACTGGTTTCCAAGAACCGACCTACTTTTAGGAGGCCGGTTTTGGGGAACACGGTTTTATATTTTTGAAAATAAGTTCTTTTTATTTCGAATTTTAAAAATAAGATCTTTTTTATTTTTTATATTAAAAAATTGGCCTATATTCTACTAACAATGAACTACGGTTTTGCATTTATCTATCCTGTGCTTCTTTGGAGTACAAAGCCGACAAATTTTTAAAATTAAAATACCAAACTTTTGCAATTCTACAATAAACAATGTACGATCAAACTCAACAACCATTAACAATGCAAGCACATCAAAATGAAAAGAAAAACCTAAAGAATGTGTTGTGTTTACTGCACATTTCCATAGCTACGCACAGAATATGAAACGTCAATTGGACGAAGGATTTGACAAATTCCACATAACGCAAATAAGCCAAACTTTGAGGCATGTATAATTACCAGAAGTGTTACAATGTGCAACTCTTCTATTCAAGGACAAAAGACCACCGCTATTTACACAAATTTGCTTGGTAATCTCAAATGCAGAGAACCCTCACAATTGCCAATACAATTGAACTAAAAAAAAAGACTACGAAGCTTACCTCTAAAAACTACACTTGTGTTAACCTCAGTATATTCTTCTATGTTGCTTTTAGCTTAACATAATCTGAAGATTGATAAAAGTCTTCATTGTATAGCATCCCATTAGGAGACATTAGCCTTTGCAATGCAAGAATAAATCGTATCTGCAATATAGATATAAAATCAATTAAGAAACAAGGGCAAGAGACAGTTTTCCAAAGATTTGGTGTGTTTGCAATTTCACAATGTTGGACACCATAATTTGGGCAGGCATATAGTGAAAGTGGTCCTGATAAGCAATTTAAGCAGTTATAGTGTTATACCATCTTTGAGTTCTTTGGCCATACCTTCTTTTTTTTTTTTCCAAGACTAAAAATGTACCCAATAATCATGGTTACACAGTTTAAACAGAAATTAATACAGGATTGATTGTGTGTGATAAAGAAAGATAGAAATTACCCATTGGAAACCAGAAAGAGTCCACCAACAGCCCAATAAACCCAAACCTCTACTTGACACCATCTTCACAAAAAGAGGAAAGGCAAAAAAAAAAAAGTCAGAAGAAGTAGATTATCCTGAATTCTATTTATTTGTTTAATTTTCCATACAAAAACAAACTAAATTCCACATGTGCCCCTACAAGGCCTCAAATATCCATCACAATCCTAAATACCTGTCTTTGTTCCAGGTATATCAGCCTTATCTTAAACATCAGATGTACAATTTACTATTGTCTTCCAAAGTTGCTTAACTGCCCTTTCTAATTTCTTATGTAGAGATGAATGGTAGTAAAGGCAAAGTTATGGATCTATTTCTGGATGATTTCATATCTCCTAGTCCTAGCTTAACTAAGCAGAAAGTTCAAGAAATGCATACCAACGCTGAAAGAGCACCCAATAAAAAACACCCACTCATAGAAATACTCAGATATCTCAGATCCCTTCCAGCCTGAAATTTAAATATAACAAATTAAACAGTTGAATATTTTGTGCATATTAAGCTATACATCATCAGATGTAAAGCCTTTTGTTTATTTATTTATTATTGTGAAAAGTCAGCTGAGGATCAGAAGTAAAAATTAGTCCGAAGACTAGTAAAATTTAGAGAAAAATATAGGGATGTAAGTCCAACCCAGCATTCCAGTATATTGAGTATCAAAGTATCTTGGTCCTTTTATTAGCTTTACAGTATAGGCCAATTGTTGCATTTGAGAGCTCAATTTGGGTTTAAAGTGTCATTTATGCAAAATTACATTGAAGAATTATGCCTAAGCAGTAACATTACAGTACACTGCCATTACAAAAAGAACAGCTTACCAAAAGTGTTCCTTCAAGGCTATGAATTGCAGGTGTAATCATCAAAGCAATGAAATAAGGAAGAAGCACTTTATGCATCTGTTCAAAATGAAAACATGAAAAGAGTTTTCAAATATTCAAATGTCGGAAACAAAAAAAAAATGATCCAAACTCAAACCTGTCTGACAATTGTGAGGTCATTTGTGAAGAGGGTTGGGAAGAGCCATGGTACTGAAGTACCAATTACACCTAAAGTTACACCAGTGATTGCACCAATGATAACAAGGGATTTCAACAACATCCGTGCCTATCAATACAAAATTACATAATATTTAGAATCCTAAATTATTTGAATTCATAATGATCATTACCTTCCTTAAAAAATTTCAAAATCAACTAACACGGACAGATTCCTTAACAAACCAAGAGATCAACAAAGTATTCATAAAGCACTGTAAAAATAATAAAAATTATGTATCATAAAGAAGTGACCTTAGATAAACTACGATTGATTCCATGTATAAGCTCGGGCATGAAAGATTGAGCAGTTTGAGAGAGAGGTTCACCCCAAACCGTGCACATGCAAAACACATTTAACATGACCTACCAAACAAAATGAAAATAGACAATTAAGAAAAATTGTAAATCCACTCCACAAGTGTAAAGAATTGTATTAGCAACTTCAGAAAAGGTATAAGAGAAATTAAATTGTGGGCATGTGCATACTTACCTGGTGAGCCGCAATAGTGATGGTTCCCATTGATGTCGCAAAGTACGTAAGCAGTGCATAAAATGCAACCTAGATATCAAAGAGAGAAAATGTTAGTAAGTATAGCATCAGCACCTAACAATATATGCTGCATAAGGTTTCAGTTCACCAATTAGAGGCATTTATTGTAAGAACTCTTAATAAGTATGCACGTTTTGCATCACTGTAAATGAGATGTCATATCAGCTAATTAGTGTGTAACATATGGTAAGGCAATTTTTAAACAAGCTTTGACAACCAAAATACCATACCCAATTAGTCCATATCTTATTACTTCAAAGAAAAAAATAATAATAAATAAATAATAAAACCTTGGAAGTCATAGTTATAAAGACGGGTGCTGCAATTCCAAATATCTGAAAAAGTTCTTCTTTTGAAGGAATAGCCATTGGAAACACCTCAAAGCCCGTTTGCTTAAGATTACGAATCATCATAAATGCCGCCACAACCTGACAAAGTGAGACATAGCAGATGCATTATTTATTGATTAAAACAATGTGTATGTGCCAAACTTTCATCCTCTCAACAGATGCCCAAACATAAACCTGACACACCATTCATCTTCACAAGTAATGTAGAAAGAGGAGACCCCTCAAATATATTTATTTTAGCAATGCGCAAAGATATAAGTGATGCATGAAGGCAATATATTGTTCAAAAGGCTCTGACTGTGAAGTATCCATATAAGCAAATGCAGTACCTGAGAGATCATAGTAGCCCAAGCGGCACCAGCAATACCGTAACCAAAAAAGCAGCATAGAACAATATCTCCAAGCCCATTTATGATGCTTGCAACTGTTAAAGCCTTTAACGGGCCCCAGGAATCTTTCATACCTAAGCTGAAAGGAAGAAATGTTTCACAAACAGCATTCAGGGCTTAAAAGTGATTAATGAGAAATCTTATTTCATTTTGCAGCACAATTGTGCAATAAGCCCAATTTTGCCAATACCATCGACTTAATCACGAAATACATTTTATTGAGCTGTATTTATGAATTGAACATTTTTCACTTCTCCTGCAATGGGATTAACATGAGTTTGCCTCAAGCTCCTGTTAACTGATTTGACAGTCTTCTTTTTCCTAAAATTGTAATTGAAGCAGTTCCAACTCTAGTTTAACTGGAAAATAACTCATGAAACCTAATTTCTTTCTCATGGGTTGCAAAGATAAGAGTAAAGATATATGGGTGGGATAACAATCTCCCTGTAGTCATATCCCTTCCTCTTTATTTTCTTCTTTGCGTCAGATGCAAAAATAGATATAGCCACAATAAGGATTACATAAGAACACAATGTGGGTACATAATTTGATAAAAACAAGATTAACAGATGTATGTATGGGACATAGTGATACAGATATTAGGCTCATTTTGGTATATCATATGAATAGATTGAATCATAACTTCACAACAACTATCTAAAATCTTGGTCATTCATGTTTTTGAACTATAAAACATAAAATTGGCATGCATCCAGGCTTGAGATAATCACCACCACAACATTTGTGCATCCACATACTCAAATTTAAGGGGAAATTTACCTAGCACTCTGAGCTACCATACCAACTAGCACTGCTGGCCATGCAAAGCCCCTAATCTGGAAAGATGCATATGCAAAATAAGATGTACATAAGTACAACAAAGTGACAACAATGTTAAGTAATACAAATGTAGGCCATAGTGGTCTAAGTTTTGTTTGGTGCAGGCTGCATCCTCACTCTATTATTTGTTACTTGTATGCTCATTAGACTCGACCATCGGACCAACCAAGATTAGAAAAAGAAATAGAGGAAGCATGCTTATACACTATAGATATAAACGATATGAGTTTTGTGTGTGTGGTGTTTCTAAGTCTCAAAGGAAGAAGCAGGTTAACGAACCTGTACATATGCATTGGCAGCAGAAATAAAATGAAAATTCTCAGGCCCAACAAAAGCTGAAAATTACAGAAATTAAACAATTGAACAATGGGAATAAAAGAAAAAAATAATTTCACAATTGATTTACAACATATCAAACCTGCCAATACTTGGGGTCCTAAGAATTTAGTGAAGAGAAACATTCCCAAGCCAGACGCCAATGCCACAAATAACAGCATAGATATCTGATGCTGTGCAAGTTCTCTGTCCTGACCATTTTTAATCAGGAAACCAATTAGCATCGTAAGTCAATAACACAAGGACATTGTGGTGGGAAACATAAATAACTACTGAATACCCCTAAAATTGATCTGCAATTGCAAATTAACGCTTAGTTTCAAGCATCAGTTGAAGCTCTACTTTGTGTTGGCCAAATAAAAAAAAAAGGTTACCCCCTTTTTGTTATATCTAAATCAAAGCAATCGCAAGCTTTCATGGAACCTTCAAACTTACAAAATGGAATCTCCTTTCTTTAGTTTGTAATCTAGACCAACGAAAACATATCCAATTAAAAGAAGAAGTGCACCTGTTTGGCAAGCGAAGTGGCAACCATGTTGGAGGTGGCAATGGACAGGAACATGAATATATAACAGAGATAATCGCAGAACACCGTACCAGGTCCTAACAAAAAATCATGCAGTGGCATATATTTAAATACTCATGAAATAGCAAAACTGATAAAAACTGAATCGAAAGAACTGTTTACTGCTTGTAACACGTACCGAGAGCGGCGAGTTCGAGGGAGCTGGACTGACCGATGACCATGGTGTCAATGAGGCTCATGAGAGGGCCGCATATCCAGAGTCCCACGGCGGGGCCGGCAAACACCACGATCTCCTTCATCTGGTCCAGAATGCCCTTCTCCAGCTTACCCGCGCCCTCGGTCTCGGACTGAGTCGAACCGGTACAGCGGACGGCGGACGAGGAGGGAAGCGAGGGCCGGAGCAGCGGCGGCGGGGACCTGGGATTGGGAGCGGAGAGCGAGCTGCAGATGACGCGGCATGGCGGCGGGAAGGAGGCGCGCGGACGGGGGGTGGGAGAGAGAGGGGAGAAGGGGCGGAGAGTGGTGGTAGGTGAGAGCAGTCGTACGGACATTGCGATCTGTTGGGGCGAGAGAGAGAGAGAGCGGCTCCTCTCACTTTAAGTTTCTGCTTCAGTCTCGTCTTTTTTTGTGTTTTGTGATGACTTGTGAGAGGGAAAGAGAGAGAGGGGGAGAGGTGGGGACTGCGCCACCGCTCGAATTGGAAGAATGGAAGGAAGTAGCCAGACGCACATGTTTATTTTTTTATGCAGCAAAACGAAATTCCTACTATATTTTTAATTAATTAAAATAAAATAAAATGAGAGTTACAGATACAAACTAAGTAGAAGATAAAAGATACAGATTGAGTAGAAGATAAAAGAAAAGAGAGAAGATAGAGAAAAAGAAAAAAATACAAACAAATCCCTCAACTAATAAAAAATAAATAAAATATAAAGGTGCGTCTGATCCGTCGAAAAGCTAGCCCATCATCGCAGTCCCAAATGTTGCAAAGGTAGAAGATGTAGAGGATGAAGAATCGAAGTTGACACACGACGTCGAGAGAGGGGAGAGAGGTAGGGAGACACGAGAATAGAAGCTGATTGAGGAAAAGATAGAGGCGGCTACAGGGAGAAACCAAAATACTGGATTCTCTCTTCACTCTTCTCGACAATAGCTCGTCTTGATCTCCAGACTCAAAAGCAGGTACCCAAGGTTTCCAAGGCCAACATCCCAACCACTTAAGCCCATGACCACCAAACCCATGCGACAACAATTGTACCCAAGAACATCCAGGAGGAGAGAGTAACAACAAATGGTCACCGCCAGCCACCCACCGAATAACCTAATTAGTGTAGACGAACATACCTCAACCCGCTGAGGAAAGAATGTAGCTATAATTAAAGTCCGGCATGAATGTCTGCCATCATAAGGAACTTGGTTTGTCGCCATAATGGATAGAAAGGATAAGGTAAGGTAGACGAAGGAAAGGTGAGTGAAGGTAAAGAGACGCAGCCGCCTTGAGCAACAGCTAGTTAGGGATAATTTTCACAACAAAGAGAATCTCCAATGTTTTTGAGATGAGGGCTGTCATAGGAGGGCATTACCTCTATTGCCATGATTGACAAAGGAGATGTGGTAGGGGGAGGGGAGGTGGATATTAAGTTAGAGCAAAGGTGATGAAAGGCAGCGAGTGAGGGTTTTGCCGAAACAAAAGGAGGCTGTTGCTCAAGGCGGCTGCGAATTAAGGTCAGGGTTTCGCCAAGATCGAGTGGTGACAGGGCAGGGTTTCGCCAAAAGTGATGGACTACGATTTCAATTTGACCATAGTCAGTACCTGTATTTCAAAGGAAAACAGGAAGATAATAAGAGGAATAGAGGTTTGGTGGTTTGGAAGAAAATTGGTTGTACACAAAGTATTGTGAGAAGAGATGCTCAGATCTGGTGAGTAAGGTAGGATTTAGTGTTTGGAGAAGAGGTAGGAGTAGGTTAGGTGTGGGTGGGAGAGGTGGAAGAGGTCATCGTCATCGGAGCCGACCGTTGGTGCAAGACAAGTCGTGGTGGACTCGGAGCTGACCGTTGGTGCAGGACAAATCATGGTGGACTTGGTAGTGGCCGAGAAGAGGGGCTGGCCGGGGTGGTGGCCGAGAAGAGGGGCTGGCCGGGGTGGTGGCCAAGAAGAGAAGTTGTCTGGGGTGGACAAGAAGAGGTGGTTTGGCTCCGAGCTAGTTCAGAACTGAACTCGTCGGAGGATGACGCCTTTGCCATGGCCGACGACGTGGTGCCAAAGATATATCGTTGAGCATGTACTTCGGAGGGAAGTAGAGGAGGAGGAAGGAACAGAGCGAGGCGGAGGGCGAGGATGGAGGGCCCGGAGGGCAGGGTGGGGGAGGCGGGGGAGGCGGGGGGAGGCAGGTGCTACCACCTCCCCCGCCTAGGGTTTTTTGTTTCGCTTCAGGGGCAAGAGCATTCCTGAGTTGGGGATTTCGACGCACATGTTTATTATTGTTAGCAGAGCTCTAATTCGGATTCGCCCGAAATACGATAACAAATAAATAATAAAACTTATAAGTTAAAAATATTTATTTTAAAAAAAAATTGAACATAATTTGAAAAATTTTTATGTGAATAATGATGATGATGATAATGTAATAATTTATAAATAATAGCACGTAAATGTTGAAACCACTTTAAGGTTAAATTTTGTCTTAGACATATTATATCATCTTATTAAATGGGAGAGATAATACATATAAACCATTGGATCAAAGTAGATGAAGAGATTTAAACAAAATCAATGGTTAATGTGGTTAAATCTAAAAAAAAATAATAATAATATTGATGATGTGGCATAGTTGAGATGCTTGGAGAGCTACCCTTCTTTCTAGTTTATAGATTACTGGTTTTCTTTTAATTTGGGAGAATTAGATATGGGGTATTGGTTATTGTTATGTTAATGTTATTTTCTGCTTTCTTTTTTGATTGGGGGTCTCTTTCGGCTTTTTGTTTGATTGCAATTGCATTTTCCTGTATTTCGTAGCTCATATCTTCTACACAGATACACAAACAAATGGAAAGAGGCGTGATCTGCTGCAGTGACTTGAGTCTGTAACTAAAGTGTAACACTGTAACGTAGCGTCTGAAAATGTTGCATGCCTAACAAACATGTGCCGTTGAAGACTGAAGCACCTGAAAATTTGCCTTGCCCAAACTTTACATCAGCTTGCTTTTAAAGTTTCATTGATTAAAGCAACTAGAGCTGTAATTCGGGCTTCGCCCCGAAAAGTAGTATCAAATAAATAACTAAGAATTTTATAAAATTTTAAATATTTATATTAAACAAAACTTAAAAAAAATTGTAGATTTTTTATGAAAGTAAATAATAATAATACAATAATTTATAAATAAGAACATATATAAATATTATACCATTTTAAGGGTTAAAATTTGTTTTAGACATGTCACATTTATCTTATTTAATGTGGAGAGACAAAAAAAAATACAAGCCATTAGATCATAGTAGATGAAAAGATTTAAATAAAATCAATGGTTAATAATAGTGATGATGTGGCTTAGTTGAGGTGCTTAGAAATCTACCTCTCTTTATGGAGTATAGATATGCTAACGGTTCACTCAAGTTGGGAACTTCAAACTTGGGATCCATGATCCATCGCCCATCGGGTTGTACCTTGACCATTAAACTGGAGGGTTCGGGTTCGGAGATTGATCGGCAAGCACAGGTGCGGGACGTTCAGAATTCAGATGCATGCATGATTCATTAATCATTACAAGAGGTTGCTACGATCTTACCCAGCTGCTCGTGCACAATTCTACCTGACTGTTCTATTTAATTACTTTTTAGAAACTTTGGAGTGCACGATTAAGATGTGACAGTTACAGTCACGTTCTGTTGCGTTACTTGCGTATAAGCAAACGGAAAGGGCGAATGCTAAACGACAGTCAGTATTCATCTTGCAATAATGGAACAAGTTAAACTGTATTCTTCACGTCATCAAATATCTAGTGTCTGTAGAAAAGTTGTCCATAGTGTTTATAAGTTACATTTCAGGATGTATTTGTTACGTTTCGAATTATATCTGTTACATTATTTGTACGTCTATAGGCGTATTGGATAGTTTTTTCAATGGACACAAAATGTTTCTCTTATCATTATGCATTTTAATTTCATTACGCTTTCATTCCTACAATTACAGGTGTTAGTGTAACGCTATTTTTATTATCGAAGGAAACTACCATCTACAGTTGACAGGAACCAAAGATGGCTGTATTTCAAGGCATTTTTTTATTTGAAACTGTAATTGCAAATGTCATATCAAATTTATAAGAAATCATGTTGCAGCTGGACTGAAGACGATTTGCATCTAAGAAAAGGTGCGAAAATCACACCATGCAATGTTGCAAATGTGAAAGGCAGTAGGTAGGTCCAATTAAACCAAGGCATATTGATATTGACCCAAATACTCTGCTGTACTATGCAACAGGTCAGTTAGGAGTTTTCAACTTAAATGTGTGATCCTTCAAAGAGGCAGTACAAACCAAGAAACAATTCAGATCCCCAAGCATTGGAGTCCACCAGTATACACAACAGGTGTCATCAACCGAAATCTTACAAATATGCGGAAAATGATACACAGCATGAACCAGTAACAAACCACACAGCTGTTGTTGCATAGCACATCAGACAACTATGGAGAAGACACCACTGTTGTCAATAAAAATTGTGGACGGCATGCTTATGATCAAGTTACTGATGACACCAATTTAACAGTACATGCATAAAAGAATTACATGCGGTCCAGGAAACACAAAACCATTACAAAGTAGAAACCAAAGGCAAAACTTTGCACTCAAAACACTCCAGTTTCACTATGCTAATTACTCTATAATCTCATATAGAAAATAATTTATCAGATGCCAAAATAATAGTATTGCAAGGCTGTGATCACATGAAGTCGTAATCATCCGCATCATCATACGTGCCAGTAATTGCAAAATCATCATCACCTTTCTCAACATGTAGCTGCTTCTTCTTGGCCCCTAAAAAAATAAAAAAGTTCATGACTACAGGATAAAAGCAACTCCAAGGTTTCATGAATTGAATATTTAGTACCATTTAGTCCATATTAGTGTCATGAAAACAAATAATAGATAGAACCCTTTTCCATTATGAACAAAGAGGTCCTTCAACAGCATATATTTTTTGAGTAAGGCTACTATTCAATTATTAATACCAAACTGTGGACTGGTATCTCCATTATCAAATCCTAATAGTCAATCCAAACCGTTCATTATGATCTTCATATGCAATTTTACTTATAAACCATTTTTTTCTATTTTTTTTGAATTTGTTTTACTATCTTTTAGCTAATTTTAAAATGCCTCAATTAAGAGCTGTACCAGTTTTCTTCTTTCCAGCTTGAGCCTCTTTCTCTAATTTGATCTTCTCATTAGCAATGGCATTGACAGAGGAGGATATCTCCTTGGCATCAGCCGCCTTCATGTTGGTCATTGACAATCTAAGCACTGCCTTCAGCAATCCATTGTAGTGAAAGCTTTTCTGTTTTTTTTTTTTTTATTTTCAAATGAATAAAATGAGAATCCATTGTAGTGAAAGCTTTTATGTTTTTTCTCAAATGAATAAAATGAGAATTCCTCAACTTGTTTGAGACTAAAGGCTTTGTTGTTGTTGTAATAAAATGAGATTTATAAAGAATAACTTTTACAAGTGTGCCCTCACAAAATATATATAAAAGATATTCTCATACCAACTCAAATTATAGTAGGTAAAACAGCAAACATATCAAAATATCATTCATTCCCCATTCTCATTTTTTTTTTGGACAGCACCCGTTCTCATATTCATTCCCAGCAACTATGCACTCTCTTCTCTTCTTAAAAAATCAGCACTTCACTCTACAAACATGAGTTCTTATTACGGAAATTCATGTCATTCTCGAGAACTTGTACCAGATACGTGTGCTCTGAGAAGTAAAACCAACAGTAAGGGGAGCAACCCATGGAAAACTACCTCTGCTCATACCATTTACAGTGATAAAATGAAGGTGAAGGTGGGCAGTTTGTAAACACTAGTAAGAAGCCCGAGACAGACCCAAAAGTTCTTAATATTATACCTCAAGTTTTCAAGGTTGAAGCAAGAAAAATTGCTCTAAATTAGAAAACAGTACCTCAAAAGGGCGGATTTTATGGGATAGCAGCTCTGCATACTCCATAAAATCACTCTCAGATTTTGGAATAAAATTATCAAGAGTTTTTTCATCATTCCCTTTCTTTCCAAACAATTCTTTAGCTGACTTGAAATCTGCCTCTTCTACCAGCCTGCAAATTTAATAATTTAAAAACAATATTTTCTATAAACACAATATAAAAAATAAACAAATTCATCTACATTCCAGTCAAATCAAATTTGTATAATAACTACAATTGTGAAAGAAACACAGGATACACCAAGATCACAAAAGTTATCATGTGCAATTTATTATGCTACTTATATTATCCAAGTTCAGCAAAGAATAAAAATAAATAATACCTCTGTTGACGTAATTTTTCAGCAAGAGGATCTGAAAGGACCTCACTAGCCACCTCTGCATGCTTTGACGTTGATTCAGGTTGCTTTCCCTTTTTATTGGTTCCTTTCGTACTCGGTTTTGCTGCAGATGTTTCGACCACTGGTGCAGGTTTGTTTTCCTATAAAGTAAAAAAAAAAAAAAAGAAAAAAAAAAGAAGATTAAAACCCATTACTGGTCCAAATTCTAATTCCACAAAGGTATTATGCAAAATAGGAATAATGGTCAGTTCACATTCCTACGATGTTATGCTACATAGTCCTGGATAGTAAAAACCATATGTTACAAGATATAATAACGCCATTCTAAATGTTCCAAGACGCATTACACTTCACATATTTACAAATATAATGTTTATGCTTTATGTGCAAATCAGTTGGAAATTAAATGTTTGTTATAATTCGAAACATTAGATTGCAAAAATCTCGCCAGGATTACCCCAGCAATGTAAATACATTACAGTTACTCTCTATTTAGCTGGTACAGTTGGCTAATTCCAAGTGTAGACCGCCAGTGCTTTCAAGGCTCTTATATACAGCCATGTCTATCCATTGAACAAATATTTAACAAATTAAATTAAACTTTGGTTGAATCAGAATTTTTCAATGTTGTGGGAAACTTAAGAAAGTTCACATCCACAGTGCACATGAAGCAACAGTTGGGCTAGAATGTGCAAAATCTAATGAACCAATCAATCATATAAATGTTAATCTAAATAACGTTTACGCCTGCATAATTTTTCCGCATAACCAAGATTTGCGGGAGGGAAAAAAAGAAGATTCAATGCCTGTTCTTCATTCCCCTCTACCCTAATAGAGCAATATGTTATTCTCTCCTCTCCCATTTTCTCTAATCTCCCATGTATCATACCCATTGCCTCTCACCATGAAAATATCTCTCTGGCCCATCATCTAGCCCTAGCCGGTTCTATCAAACAACACAGCACTCCATCATTGGTATTGCTCTCACCACCACCACCCCCCCCCCCCCCCCCCCCCGCCCCCCAAGTGCAGAAGTTGCTGTCTCATGCTTTTTTTTTTTTTTTTTTTTTTTTTCAACTCTCACTCACTCAAGTATATCAATCACTCCAAACAAACCTCTCAAGCTAAGAAAATGCCATTCATTAACTTCAGTCATTACCCATTACCAATTTCACCAGTAAGTACAGGTACCAAAAAGTTTCTTTCAATCTAACAAAACCGTACATCCTCTCCCTCTACTATAACTTGCGCCTACAGTACTAAATTTAACATTATTTGATAGGGTAAAGAGAGTAATATGATCACATAATATCAATTACCTTAACGGGCTCATCGTCATCTTCCCAAGACTCCTTGACATCATCGTCCTCCTCTTCTTCATCTTCCCATTTGCTCTTGATGGGTTCGGGCTTCAATTTAGGTGCTGCAGGCTCAAAATCTTCTTCCTCTGTTAAATACAAAAATTATCAATCAAGGTCTATAATCAGGCACCACCTCTAAATAAATAACCAAATATCACCTCCAACCAAACAAAATATCCCAACTTGACAAATTCACAAGGCCTTTTAAGCCAGCAGTCCCCTTGTCAATTCCTTCAAGAAACTACGGAAGCAGTAGCTTTGTAAATTTGGCCATTACTAGCTACAATACTTCAAGAAACCACCTCTAGTTCTTAGTTGTTACTCTTGTTTTAATTTAATTTGGTACTGCAGTAATTGTCAACCGGTACAAACAAGAACCTCCTTCCAATTACGAACACATCCTCACCGATCTACCAATTCGAATCCGATCGAGCAATATAATTGATAAAAACAAAGACCAAATCCGTACCCCAATCGTCCATTTTGCCTTGTCTCGATCTCAAACCCTCGTCAAAGCAAAAAAAAAAGTCCTTCGTGCGTGCGCCGAAGCAAGCAAGCAATCAATCACCTCCGGTCCACGGCGCGGCGACCACGGGAACGGCAAGCGGCAGGCCGGTCCAGGGGATGGATCCCCAGTCGCGAGAGGAGAAGGTTCTAGTTGGTTGGTTAGCTACCGCTCGAGAGAGAGGAGGAAGAAGGACCGTCGGATCGAGGTAAGTAGGGTTTCTTTCTCTGATTCTCTCTCTCACGAGGAAAGGAACAACAAAACAAGCAGGCTGAGCAATTTATGCGCCTTCGTCCCTGCAAAAATAGCTTATTATATTTGGCTTTTTGCCAGTCGGTTGCTATTAAAGGATAGTGTATTAATACGTAGTGTTCATCCTCTGCAGCGCTGCATTGTGTAGCACGGGATGTGAGCCGTTGGGTTCGAGATCCGTGCCAGCACAAATCTCGAGATGATCTAACGGTTCATATCCTGCACTACACAATGCAGCGCTACAGAGGATATGAAATCATTAATACGGAGGGCAGATTTGGGAAGAGTCCGTATCTGGTGCGATCCAAAAGGGAACTAAAAAATGGATCTCCAAGAGACTCTCTAAAAGTGGATTCTGATATACTTATATTGAGTATCATTCTAAATTTTTTGGGAGCAAATCTCTAACAGATTCCCAAAATATGGATCCCAATATATTTAAACTGGGCCAAAATATGGATTCCAATACATTTGAACGGTCTGGATTTGGCTCTGGTTTTGGGAAGTTGGATTGGGAGTGCCCAAAAACGCCACCAAAATAGCTTGATTTGGCTCTGGTTTTGGGTGTGCGAAAAATAGGGATAGCTTTTTGGGTATCTCTTGGAGACGGTTCTCTCTCCTTAATTCCTAATTTTTTGTTTTAGAAGTGTTTTAGGGAGTCTATTGGAGATGCTCTAAGGACTCTGTAATTATGATCTAACGGATATGATTTTTAGGGTTTTTTTAAATAATCTCGACCGTTTATAGTGGAATCTCAGGGTTTTGAGATCTATTTTAGGTTTTGAGATCTATTTTAGATCTAAGCTTATTTATTTGGGAATACCTTATTATCTTTAATGATAATGATTCTTTATTTATTTATTGGTTTGTTGATATTGAGTTGTTTTTGACTATTGTTTTGTTGGTTCCTTTTTTTGTGGATTGGTATTTTTGTATGTGCTGATTAATTTAAGGTAGGAAACAGAATTGGCCAACTTTTATTGGCACTTTAGAAGCCAGTTTTGTCTTTTTTGACATTATTATGAATTATGGACTGGTTGAAATTTTGAGGCGTGATGATTATGTTTGGAAAATATAACGTCTAATATTAGTACGTTTATTTTAGAAATTTCGCAAGAGATATTTTTGGTAATTACGAATCTTATTCTATTTAAGAGAATTTTTTTTTTAAGTGATCAAATTGTTATCATCTATATATATTGCATGTTTGTTTTTTTTAATTAGAACTTGGAAAATGGAATTGACATATTTTTGTTTATATATTGAACACTATAAAACAGATTATGGCATGGTTTCAACAAACATAATAAGAAACGTTATAAACTTTGCCGAGGTTGAATTTGTGATGGTCAAAATGATTACCAAGTTTGTTGAAGGAAATTTTTTTTTTTTGAGATATGGTTGAGTTAAAATCTATTATTCCACTCTTATAATTAAATACATCTCCACAGAGGCCCGAACTTTCCAGAAGATTGAGATTATAATACGTTAGCAGTGACGACATTAATATTACCGTCTCTCAAGAAATTTTATGTGAACCAATTCTTGAAATAACAAACATTTTATTTCTTGATTGAAGAAAATTATAACAGAAAATAATAGAACATAAATTAAATCAGGACGTCAATTCAGTTGAAGAAATGTTTCCTGTCCCCATTTTTTTATACTTTTTACTCCAGATTATAGTTGTGACAAAATAAAAAAAATATCGGGTTCATTTTGTACCCGAAACAAAGATGTGAAAGTACTCGGACCGATTTATGAGTGGAGAAACATAGAAACACAATTTTTTCTATAATATTTTGTAATTAGTTAGTTAAAATGGTTTGATTAAAAATGCCATGATAAAATAGCTGAAAGCTCATGCAAATTTGATGGCGTGCCTTATTGTATTTTTTATATTTTCTTCCAATAATAAATAAAAAAATGATAACTGTTCAATCAATAAAATTATTAATTATTGTTAAAATCAAATAGGCTTGAGAGCTTTAGGGCTCAACCTATCTTTCCTATTTTATTATATTTTTTTGCGTGAATTAATTATTGTAAATTCCTTAAACTTTTCCGGCACCTTTCCTTACATTATGCGTTTTCTTTAAGTAGCCCTTCACTAATAATAATATTGCAAACTAAACAAGAATATATCCATGAAGTAGCATGTTGGAAAGAGTCAGCATCTGCTACAGCCTTCCTGATTTATATATTCGAACAAAATAAGAAGTTATTTATCTGAACATTTTGATTTTTTTTATTGATAGCAATTATAGTCTCTATCACAGTATCATTAGTAGATGAGCATGTGGAATTATTGAAACCGGTCAACAATGTGGAAAGTGGATATGGACCAGACTATTAGTGGAATAGTTGAATAATAAAGTATAGTTGTTTTGGTATTCTATCTATATGGCTGAATACCGAATTAGCTTATTCACATCACTATTTGCTTAACTATTTTGTGTTTGACACTCACAAAAAATAGAATAGCACACCATTTCAAAATAGACTATTAAAAATGGGTTGCCAAACGCACCCTTCGAGTTTAAATGAATTTTTGTATCATCCATGAAATATTCTTTCTTGACGTTCGTTTGAACAAATTGCTGATTGAATTCATGAATCGTACAAGCCAAACTAACTCATCCGAATTAAATCACCTATATTATTAACAACTATTTTGAACTTTTACATATAAATACCTACATTATTCCCGATTTATGATCTCATTACTTTCTAAACGTCTTAACATTTTTTTCATTGTAAACACTATAAAAGTCCCAATTATATGTTTGGTAAATTAAGGAATTAAAAGCTTGACTGTTGTAATTTTAGTATCTGCATTTATCATTATTGATAAATGATAATAGAATTAATAGATGGGTGGCCAAAAAGGCAAAAGCATTCCCTCGGTGCCAGACTGTCAGTAGCATCAACACAGATCTGGCATTATCGTCCAGCTGGATATTCTATCTTCTGATCGCACTGACAAATAATTGTCAATTGATCCCTAGCCTCTGAATCAGGCTATTAAAAACACAGGATAAACATCTGAAATGGACTGAATGTACTTGGAATCTGTCCTTTTTTTTTTTTTTTTGAATACGTAGGCAAGTAATTCATTTACTTAAAAAGATTACATCCATAAAAAAAATAAAATTCTTTCTTAATCTAAATCCAAATGACACAAAATATCAACCAAACCTTCTACAACAATAATCTAACTAACTTTGTCTCGACAAACTAACATAGACAAATTTTGAAGAAGCACACAATTTGTTTTTGAAGTTATCGTCTTGATTGTGATGAGTTTATCATCTTTGGAATGATTGAAAACTTCGTAAGCACTTCACAAATCTTCATTTCTTCAATCAACATGCCAATTTGTTGAAGCGGGAGCAAAATTCATTCTCAAGTGATGATGTAACCCTCTTAACTGAAGAACAACGAAAAGACCATTTTTAGAGTAAAAAGGGCGACGAAAAAACAGACGAAGAAACGGACGAAGAGTTGACAAACAAACAAAACTTGAAAGTAATCAACAAAGAAGAACTAGAATAGAAGAGGGGTGACGGGGGAGAGACAGGGTGCCTCTCCCCAACGAAAAGTTTACTTGTAAAGACGGCAAGAGTTCCAAGAGACGACTAGGGTTTCTAACTACCCACTCCTTGGAATCTGTCTAAACCTGTTCAATAAAATTCCATAAAATTTAAGAGCCCAACAAATGCAACAAAAAATCTAAACCATTAGGATATGCAAAATTGTTCAAATTTACTGCGGTTTCAATCCAAAATTTACTTTCAAGTGAAACTACCTTCACTGTCACAAAGAGAAAGGCTGAAGCCGCATTACTGCACATAAAGCTGAGCATAACATAATGAAGTATTACCAAAAGCTCAAAAAAAACTTTGGAATAAAATTGGAAATATATAGAAAGTTCACCATTTTTAATTACATAGATGTTACAGAGAAGACATTAACATTATTGGGACTCCAGAATTGCACCATCTACAATCTTCCACCCAGCGTCTGTATAAGCCATTTCGTACCGTGCCACATACCCAGTGCTATATGCATCGTCAGCCTCATTGTCTTCCCCAGTCTGCCCATCAAACACTCGTCCGGCTTCCTCAATCGTAGCCTCGACGGTGGCATGCCGACCATCCAATGAGACAGTCAGGCTGTCAATTGATACATTCACTAAGTTATATTTCCAGTGCCAACCCCGAGATGCCATTTCTGTGGCACGTTCGGACCATACTTTTAGCATTCGACCATCCAGCACCTATTCATATGAATCAAATATAAAAAAATTGAGAAATTTGCAGAACTCACTCTTATCTATCCGTAATCCGAACAGTTTCTTTGTGCTAAAATGTCTGTTTCAGTGAAAAAATAGGTTAAGGGGATGCAAACCGCAATCTGTTAGTCCCTGGTTAGACAAATACCACTAACTCCAGCTGCAATTTACTAAAACTCCAGTTTAAGGATATTATTTTTATGTCTCTTCGCATATATATATTCAGTGCAGAATTGAATTTTTATACTTTTGAAGTTATTAGGAAAATAGAGAGCAAATAATATGAAATAATTAGCATGAGCAAGAGATAGACACATTCATGCAAAACCATGTAGATATTGTTAACTTTAAATTACAAAATGGCAGCTGCTGCCATCATTGAGAGAGAGAGTCGGAACCTCTTTAAGTGAGTCCAGCTGATGAGTGGGCCCCATTGCAAGAGATTTGTAATTTTGCCACTTGCGCACAATACTCTCAGCTAATTTGGCATCCATTGTCACAATCCCTGTGTTGCCCTTCTCTTCTTCTGTTGCTACATCTTACAAACATATATATGAATCAGGAATATGTAGAAAATTATATCATACACTTAAGTCCTAAAAGACAATTCTAAGATCCCCAAATTTGTCCTTCATTACAAAGTAGTCACTGAACTATGGTTACCCTCTATTTATCTAAGTTATTTTGACCCCAAAAGCAAATAGAGTGCTTATCACATGGGTACAAGTTGTCCATGCAGCAAAATGTCTATGTTAGAACGATGCTAGCTTTAGATGGAAATGATCACATATTGTAAATAAGACTGCTAACAGAAGCTAGTGACTTGTGTGTGCAACTCAAAGTTCAGGCAAATTTGTGAAATGTAGCATGGTGTAATAGTGTACCTTTAAAGGAATTCACCATTTACTAAATGAACAGATATTAACCAGACGAGATCATATCTCTATAGAGAAATTTTCAGATTATATGAATTTGGGGAAAGAGGAGTAGATCCTTACCATCATTTGAAATTGTACAGCTATTCTCCACTACAGCAGCAGCCCCAATGTTGCCAGTGGGATATACATGTCTTTTTCCTGCCAAAAACCGAAGACCCAGAGCTGCCAATACAAAAACTGCCACGCCAGCTGATGTAAGCATGATGGTTGTATCCTTCATATAAATTCCCAAATCAAATTTTTTTGCAATCAAACCCTCAGTTTCTTCTGAATTATTTTCCTGACTCCCATCAAAATTGTTGGTAATTTCACTGCCATCATCAAATTGCTTCATTATTCCTGGAAATACCTTTTGAAAGGCTTTTAAAGTTCCTGATTTTACTACTGTTGCCCCAACAGTGACCGCTGCCAATGCCACAGCTGCCAGGTGAGAACTACTGCCCCCTCCAGTGCTCTCAAGATACCCTAATACTACTGGATCATCATAGTAATCCCCCAATTTGAAGTCAACTTCCTGTGTATCTCTACTTCTTGGGAAAACCACTTGCACCAACCAAGTTTCCAACAGCTTGCAGAGACCTGGCAATAGATCGACCGCATCTTCCTCTCCGCTACTGTACGAACGGGATACATCCATTACAAAATTAACCACCTCTTGGTCTCTATGAGGTGATGAGTCACTATCTAATCCAAGCCATAGGTGGCACTTCTCCAAGTCTCCCATGAGAAGAGCACACATACCCCTTTCTAGAGAAAACTCAGAGGGGCCATCATTAGGGTCTTGAAGCTGTGACAGTAGTGTGTCAGCTCTTCTGATGAGGTCAGGTTTTCTGAATGCCACACCTTGGGCCACATATGCAAGAACCACACTGTATACTTCAAATAGCTCAGGCGAAATGTTGCTTGGTGTTGTAGTGTAGAGCTCTATCTGAACAGTGAAAAGGGAAAAGGAAAAAAGAACAAAAAGCACTTTATTCAAATATGTGTCTGTTAGATAGCAAACCAGGATGATACACCCAGTAATATACCAGATAGATAGTGGTGCAGCAGCATAGCATATATATCGTGTACAAATAATATTATAAACTACTTCTTGCAGTCTAGAAACTCATTCAATTAAATTATTGATTATGATACGAGCCTTTCTTTTTCAAACCATTTTCAAAAATGTTTCTCAATATATACGCCCCTAAGAAGATGGAATAATTATCACCCCTTTAGAGTACAATAGATGATTCAGCTTCCCCGTCTCCATCCCGTGGTTTGGAGGTTACCACAAATGCTTAAACAATCTCCATTCATAACAAATTGCTCTCTGCATAAGCATAAGTGCACCCACCTCTGAGAGTGTCTGTGTTTGAGAGAGAGAGAGAGAGGGAGGGAGAGGGACGGAGGGAGGGAGAGAGAGAGCAGGCTAGTTTGAGTTCACTTGGAAGAGTAACCCCAGTATACAAGGGCCATTCTCCATATTTTTCGTGTGAGCCCCCGAGATGCACCCGATTTGTATTCATATAGGAATGCAAGATATTGGAGATGCAACAACAAAATTTATACCCTAAAAACTGTTAAAACCATGGAGAATGACTAGTTCAGATATGTTATAGATAAATAATTTTGGGACTGATTCTTCTAGCAATTTAAGATAAGAGTTGAAAAGGGAGAGTTGTTAAATGCCTAAGTTCATAATTATATTGAAAATTCCCACAAACCTGTTCCATACTAGTCATACGGATGAAGGCCACTTTCATGAAGCTTTCACGGGAGAAACCACCACCAATAGCCAACATACCTTCCCGGCCAACACTCCAGAGAATGTTACGGACCCCACGTAGCCCCTCTTGCCTCTTGGTTCGGTGTGCCTGGTCCAGTGGAAGAGAAAGCAGCTCAAGGACGCAACGAGGTGTAATTTCCTCTAGGGTTTCATCTATTTGTTCCATTAAATCCGGTGCAAGATTTGTGGCGCCTTCCTCCTAAGCACAACAAATGATCAATAAAGCAGAATATTTTTGGCATTAATGAAAGGTATCTCACAACTGCGCCCATATATAGCTTTTAAGACATCTATGGCCCTTTGCATAGTTTCGTTCTATTTTCTAATTTGCAAATTCTGTTATCCAAAATAATATTACAATTTATTTTTCTAATTTGCATAAGCTTTGAAAAGCTTTTCAGTTGTCCTTGCTAAAACAAAAATATTGAAAATTTTTTTTCTTCCTTATGTTACACGAAAAGAGCAAGCATTTTATATGGAATTCTTGGTTTTAAATGATAATGTTTTGCAAATTTGTTTAGTTTAGGGTTTACAAGCTCCAAATATAACATTCTTTGATCAAGTAAAAAATCTATACTAATTCAGAATTGGATTTGTATCGGATAATGAACTTTTGAGTTGCTTCCGATCAAATGCCCCTCCCACCCCTTGGAATACAACCTCAGTACACAAAAGGTGCCCATAGAGCCATGCCAACACTTCCAGGCTAATACTTGAGGAGTATTTTAGAATGTGGCTAATTCCTTCCTGGTATGACAAAGGTACCTGAAGGAGATTCAGAGCCAGCTCGAGCACCTCACAACATCTGACCAGATCAGGTGGAACCTGTGCCATGGCATCTCTGGATTTATCAACATAAGCAAGTGCCATAGCCAAGACTATGTCTTGTTTGAAGCCTTTTGGGAGCTTCTCATTTAATAAACGGTCCCCAGTTTCCAGTACAACCTCACTCTCCCCTGCTTCTTGCAGTAAACATAGAACTCCTGGTATCTAAAGAGAGAAACAAAAAACAGAAGAGGAGTGAAATTCATTATGTCCCTAAAAGAATCAATGCATCATATAAATAAATTAGAAAACAGAACACTGCTAAAAACTTACTAGGGTCATTAAGTGCATAAGACATAACCTGCTATTACAATAGTATATTCAGGATACTTAATTGAGCAAAACATTTATGTGGATTTCACTTAATGGATGAAATATAGGGAAAATAATACTTCTACAGGGTCTTAATTTCAAACGGAAAGGAATACACACGGGTGCCCTTGGTATTGCTAAATGTCCTGGACAAACCCTCTAAACCAAGCCTCAAATTGAGCCAATACAATCTTAATTCCATCTGTTTATGCCTGATATCAGAGTTCAGATGAAGTTTTTACTTTTTACCTCATCCCATGTTACATCAACCAGAATAGTTGCATCCTTATCTTCAAAAATCCCACGAGTATACTCAACCCGGGTTTGTTGGTCGGAAAGGGTATCCAGAGCCACATTCAGGATCCGGCGGCGACCAATAAGAGCATCTGGGCTAAACCCGTATTGCGGCCTCTTCGAAATCCGAGCATCGTATGCCCGCTTGATCCCATCTGCCAAAAAGTGCGCCTCTGCACCGAGCACCTAACAACAAAAATCTGATGTTAATATACATTCTCCTCCTTTTTAATCTGCTTATAATATGTTTCAGCAATTTAGCATGCAGCAACAGCAGACCTTGTAGAAGTCGATGGGGAGGGTGACAACGCGGTCGGACGGAGCCGGAACGAGGGGAGCGGGAGTAACAGCAGCAGCAGAGTTATCATAAGAGGCGCCAGCATTGCCGCTATCGGGGGGCGAATCGACGGCGGTGGCGGACAGATTGAAGTCCCCGATCAACCGATCGGCCCATTTCGTGGAGAAGCAGATCGACGGCGGCGGTCGGGGACGCGCGGGGGCGAGGAGCGCGGGGCGCCGGGAGGTGGAGAGGAGGCGAGGGGGAAGGTGCGAGGGTTTTGGCGAGAGACACAGCAGCTGCATTGCTTCCATGGGAGAGAAGGGAGAGGACTGGGGAGAGGGTTTTAGCTTGTTTGGGAGTTGGGAAGGGGTTTTTTCGGTCGGAACTCGAAAGCGATCGGAGTCGGGAGGTTTGAAAAGGGACCGGTTTTAGAGTGACTGACTTGACTTGTGAAATACAGTGGGGCCAACCATTGAGTGAGCACTGAGAACTGAGAACTGAGAAGAGAGAATCAACGATGTGGATTGATTATAGGGGTTTTTTGAGATGAATTGCACAGTAGTTTACTACTGTACCTAGTAGAGGTAGGGGTGAAAACGGATCGGATATCGACAGATAGAGGGTAAAATCGTATCAGTATGACAGTATCTGCTTTAGTTTTTCGGATACGGATAGTTCTGGATACGTATACGGATACAGATAGTTTCGGATACGAATACGGATCGGATATTTTTTAACGAATACGAATGCGGATATGAATATACTTCGGATACTAGACTTATTATTAAAAAATATTTTTTAAATAATTTTTTCATGATAAATCACTAACTAAATGGTTAAATTACAATAAAAATATTAATCAATAATCATAAATATGTTATAAGTTCATCGCGGATCATTATTATAAAATATAATCAATAATAATATAATCAAAAATTCATAATGTTCATTATATTATTAATTACAAGTTATAAATTATAATAAAAAAGATGAAGTGCAAAGCCTAATTAGATATCAACTTAACTAAATTTGAAATCTACATAAAAAATCCAATTGAAAGACATATAATAAGCCTTTAAAACGGATATCCGAATTACCAAATATCCGGATCGGATAATTATCCGTATCCGTATCCGCAAAAATCCGAATACGAATCCGGATACGGATGGATAATATCCGATCCGTTTTCACCCCTAAGTAGAGGATATGAATTGGTCAGTACTACTCACCGGTGAGTGTAGTAACAAGATTTGCGAATTATTCATATCAGTACTACTCACCGGTGAGCGTAGTAACAAGATTCACGAATTATTCGGATTTCTGCTCTAGACGAAGTATTTGGTGAATTAAAAGGTAATTCGGGAGTTAAACGCACTAAACGCGAATTATTCGCAAATAAAACGAGTTTTACAAATAAAACGTGAGTTATTCGTAATAATTCGGATGCAACAATTATTGTCCAGATTTCTTTGGTGCTTCACGTGGGTTGGCAGAGGAGAAAAAGCAAAAGTTGTTGGATTTGCAGGCTTTGCTATAGAGTACAGTACACCTACATGCAATTCGTGATCTTCTATGACGCGAAAATTTGAGAATTCAATACAAAAATCTATAAAATTAGATATATCTCTTAAAAAAAATTATAAATATTATATTTTAAAAAATGAATTATTCCCGAATTATACCCGAATCACGAATTTTTCATCTCGCCGAACGAATCCCGAATATATAAGTTGTCACTATGCTAGTGAGTACAGTACTACAGTACTGATACTGACTCGTAGGAAGTTAAAACCTTTGAAATGTCAACAAAGCAAACCCAATTGCAAGTGATTCTGGGATTGTGCATGAGTTCATATCAAATAAGAAAAATGATATAGAGATACAGAAGTAATACCAAGCGCGTTAGTTTTCAAATTAAATATGTATGTATTCAAATTATTTGTTTCACTACGCAACTTATTTTGTAAACCAAATTTTCATAACGGGTTTACCATGTATTGACTCTGGATGGACAATCCGGAAAGAATATTTCACTCATTTGCATGGAGCGAGTCGTGCAAAGAATAGTGAATGCAATTCTCATGCTTTCTAGTAAGTAACTAAGTACTAAATACTAAAAAAGTCTTGAACTATAATTACACAGGATGGTAAGCCAGAAATGCCCAGCATGAGCCGAAACAAGCATAATCTATGAAATAAAACATGCAGTATGTGAGTGACAGTCTGACAGATATATTATTACAAAGAATTTAAAGGGGTACAAGACAAAAAAAAAAAAAAAAAAAAAAAAAAAAAAAATTTATACAACCCATTTCTTAAGATAATATATTAGGACAGACGTGTGTGATTATATTCAGAACGGGCAACTACACTGATAAAAAGAAAATTATCTGTTAGTGCAGATACATTCCCGGAATCGAAGAATACAACAAGTGTTTCACGGCCATGTAGTAAATTCAAAGACCTTGAGTACTATTTCAAATCCGGTTGGTATCTGCCATATAAACAAGATAACATTTAAAGCATTCAATGCTATGTGTAGATTTCTCGCTGTCTCATTTCCCTTTTGCATTGCTGGCACCAACGCAGCAGCCAATGCCCATAGAACCGTGATAGCTACAAAGATTAGAAAAATGTTTACTATCAAGGAAAAGAAAACATTATGAGTACTATGGATGGACCTTTTGCAGTCCATTCGGAACAAGCACACACGGACATTATCACAGTTTGAAATCTATGAACAAGCAATCAGACAATAAATTATTTTGGATGATATAAAATTGGCAATTTGGCGGCAAACTTCTTGGTATGTTAGGTATCATTTGGAACAGCGTTGCTTAGAACTTTCTTGTCACAGCAGAAAGCAAGGGTAAAAAAGTCAAATCAATGGTTCACAGAATAGCGCACCTGCACCAGCAAAAAGGTGGGGGCCTGGGAACAGTTTTCCAGTTCGGAACCACGTGTTTAGACCCCCGCCAACTGATTCAAGGACACCGAATCCAAGCAATATAGATCCTGCATTGAAATGCCTGTCCCGGTAGGATCCCTTAATTAATGCTTTCCTCTCCTGAAATAATTACAAAGGGCTTGATTTAAATGAATCTCCAATCATCTAAATTAAGAAACATTGGACCATGTATGCTAATCCTTATTTTGTGAACAAGTTCCTTTGATAGAGGTTGAATGCAGATGATTAGGTTTCTCATTTAGAAAAAACAAAGAGATGAATGGGTTAAATTGAGACCAATTTTGAAGCTTGACTAATGTGTATAACCACTGCTCAGAAGCACAATTGAGACTTCCATTATGTCAAATTTGGAGCAATAGATGATGCATCTAAGTTCTAACAAATGACCACCAGTAAGAAGAAAAGAGAAGGGAGAAAGAATAAACAAAAGACTAGACTTGCCTCAGTTAGTTGCTGGATCTTTGCCTCAACAGCTGCCGCTTCAGGTGATGGTGCAGGTGGCGCGGCTGCTGCGGCAGAGCTGCCACCTGCTGTCACAGGGGCTGCTTCCGCTGCTGGTGTCTTCACCTGCTTCTTCAGCTCGTTTATCTCATCCTGTTCCATTCCAAGGTTTATTCACTAGCAAAGAATTGTATATCACTTGTACCTGTATTTTTATTTATACCAATATATGTCCCAAGCCAACTATCCTTTACCAACACTAACTATCAGAATATATTGATTTCATTTCGACAAATGCAGAACAATGGCCTTTTTGCAGGCCTTCAACACAAACAGGACATTTCCAAAAAGAAAAATCCTCCAGATATGTATTTTCTGGGATCAGAACCAGTCCCCCAGAACGGTACGAATAGCATTTACATCAACTTTATATACTAATTGACTTCCTTTGGAGTATTTTGATTTTTTTTACAAAGCCTTAGTTGAAGAAGATATCTACTCGGAGAATCCTGAATTATTACTGGGACCAATATATTCTACCAGCACCAACTGCCATAAGACGATAACAAAGTATCGAAATAATCCAATTCATAACAAACCCAATCCTAACAAACCAATTCACGACCAGATGTTTATACCATACTAATCAACGCCAGCACTGTATATTTTGCTGTTATGTATTAAACTTGTTCAAAAGAATGATACCCAGAGGCAAAGCCACATCAGGCTAAGTGAACTCAATAAGCCCCCCTTGGTTTACAAATACCTTACATATATACATATATCTATTTAAAACCTTTCAATCCCACTGACATGCCCTCCCTCTGCCATGATATTTGGACATTTTAAGATTAATTCATTAAGGCAATTCTTGTGCAAATACGTACCTGAGGATAATAACAGTTGATTAACAAGCAAAACAATTCGAAAAAAGAAAAGAGGCCAAAATCATAACAGTTAAAAACCTGTATTGTCCTGACACGGCGCCACTGCCATCCGAGATAGCCAGCCCAAAGCGTGTACACAAAAAGGCTACCCATGACTATAGGATGCACGAGAGCAAATGTCCTTCCTTCCAGTATCCCGAACTCTCCGCCCGCTGCCTGTGCTGCCTTCAATCACAATACAAAGCAGAAGAAATCAGTACAGTTCCAAATTTCCGATAAGGGTTCTTAATCACAGCAACATGTCAACAATTAGTACAATTCTCAATAAGCGCCACTTACTTCCGGGTAAAGCAGAAACGCGACGGAAGGAATGGCGGCGGAGACGGAGAGGGGGACGATGACGTGCCGCAGCTCGGCGGCGAGTGGTTTGGGGTTTATCTGGGCACATTTCTGCGCTCTAACGGATGGTCGAGAGCTACAGCTGGAAGTGGAGTTGCTGGGACTGCTGGCGGGACTCTTCAATGGGATCGGCCGCACGGCGCCCAGCATGGCCGAGGTAATCGCCATCTGTTCTTCGTCTCCTTTGAAGAAGTGACTCTTGTTCTCGCTTTTCTGGTGGTGGGAGTGGGAGTGTGCGGGGAACGAGCGGGAGAGGGACACGACTGCACGAGGGAACTGGAGTGAGTTGAGATAGATAAGAGTGTCGATTGAATTGGAGAAATGGGAAAAATTTTACAAATACCCAAAAAATCAAACTTATCTCTATCACTGTCTAAATCACTAACTTAATTTCACGAATGCCCAAAACATTGGGCGTGACTTCAACTTGCGCCTAAGAGAACTTTATTGAACTCCCCATTTATGCCGTGCCCGTTGCCCTTTCAGTCTTCTTGCTTCCAACAAATTCTCTATTTTTCTTGAAAATAGAAGTTCTCTTAGGCGTAAGTTGAAGTCACGCCCAATGTTTTGGGTATTCGAGAAATTAAATTTGTGGTTTAGGTAGCGGTAGATATAAGTTTGATTTTTTATGTATTTGTAAAATTTTTCCGAGAAATGCACACAGCACACGTGACACGCTACCTAAAGTACTGATGCATTTTTGAACAAGGATTTTATATCCTTTGTAGCTGCTGTAGCGCAGGATGTGAACCGTTAGATCATCTTAAAATCTGTGCCGGCTCAAATCTCGAGATGATCTAACGGTTTATATCCTGCGCATAGGTCACATGTATTTTCTGCCGAATGGGGGAATGAATGGTCCGGAAGAATTGGGACGGATGTAAGGACCGAAATGACGAAACCTCATTATCTCTGCGAGTATGCTTCCTAAGTTGTAGTAGTGACTAGTGAGTAGAGTAGTGACACTCCTGAATCTTCTCAAAAGTGAAGTCAAGATCGCAACACGTAGACCTCTCGAGAAAAGAAAGGACCATCAATTGACCTGATGAGTTCCGAGTTTCTAGTTCTACGCAACAGTCCTTAGATCAGAGGAGCTGGTTTTCAGTTTAATTTTTAGTACATTAAAATTAAGGGAGGTGATAATTAACCGGCCCTTAAAAATCTCTTTATCCATCCTCCAATACATTTTTAGTTAAAGTTCTTTTTCAAATACAAAAAAAAGTCACTTTTGCCGGATCCAATTCACATTCTTAACCGAGCAAAATACTTGTACCTATGAAATAGAAAGATAAAGAATAAAAAAATTCACTAAAAATTTATGAGAACATGAGGAAAAAAAGAAAAAAATATTATAAATTTAACTTGGGAGATAGATAAGGGTGAAAGTTAAGGAAGACAAAGATAATTTCTCAATGTATTATTATATAAACTTCTCAAAATAAAATAAAAGATATATAATATATCTCTATATCTACTCATAGTGAAGCGCCAAATTTTTTTTTTTTTTTTTTTTGAAGTGGAAGGCAAAATTGCCGACCAATAATTTTATTAAACAAAGAAAAAGTTACACGGATAAAGTACTAACATAGCCATAAAAATTACGACAACAAAATGTACAAGAAAAGGAAAAATTAGATTCCGTCCCATGGAACATTGAAGGAGATAATGAAGCGCTAAGTGTTGATCTGCCAATAATCTGGATTTATTGTTCAGAATCAAATTAGGATGAATATGAACCGTTAGATGCATATAAGAATATTGAGATTCACTATTATGTCAGAAGTTTTCATTTAGCTTTTTTATTCCGTTGACACGCACAGAGGCACATAAATAGAGTTCCACTCTCATACTTCTCACTGTGGATATACCCCCAAGTCTATGTGGATCCGTTCCATTTGAGCAAAATCTATGTCAAAGATTATTGCTTGTAAATATATGCACATTAAATCTTATAATTTATACTTTACATTATTTAGTACTTTCTCGTTTGTGATCGTCTTTGTGTTGGTATTGAAAGCATCTCTAGAATATAACGTATAATTAATCTTCATTCATATAATTACTTTTATTTTACATTGTTTTTTAATTAAAATTGTCAGACAGACATATTAATATGAGTGAGGTTCGGATAACCATAAATTTGGTGACACTACTATTACTACGAAGTTTATAAATTCACAAAAAATCTTAAAAATAGAAAATCTTTTACAAATATATTCATTTTATTTATAGATTGATTGCATTTTAAATTTAATTCAATTTAAGTGTCATTTGATGCTTTATAAAAAAACCATTAAATTTAGACGTTATAATTTTCATTTTCAATGAACTGAAAGATTAATGAAGAAATGAGAAATGCATGGGAACACGAAATTAGCTTCTCATTCGCTTTTCTGTTTAGCCTTTAATTAGTGGGAATTGGGAATCTATACTCCGTAAAGAGTGATAGATTCATAAAGAGGTAGATTTTCAAACAACTTAACTATGCCACATCATCATTATTATTAACCATTGATTTTTTGAAACTCTTCATCTATTTCGATCCAATGACTAATATATTTTTTCTCTCCTCATTAAATAGTATAAATGTGACATGTTTAAAACAAATTCTAACACTTAAAATGGTCCAACATTTATATATATTCTTATATATAAATTATCACATTATTATTATTATCATTTAATTACATTAAAAATTTAAAAATTTGTTCAATTTATTTAATATAAATATATTTAAAATTTTATAACATTCTTAATTATTTATTTGATACGGTGAGTTACACACCTCTGGCGGCTGAGAATAAAGCCAGTTAGTATTATAAATTTCTTTATTTACATGCGGAAGATAGACAGATATAAATGTAGATGTGGCCGTGATTTAATGTGCTCGATCAAAAAATACCCATCCATTGGGTGTGCATCTGCTGCCATAAAAGTGACGGCATGATGCTGTCATAGTTATATCGGTCCGTTAGATTTATTTGAACGGTTAAGATTTTTATTAAATATGAGGTTTTCTCTTGTGGGTCTCACTGTTATAGATAAAATGACAGCAACCTGCCATCACAACTATGGTAGCAGATAAAAATCCCCCATCCATTAATGGGTACCCACCCACTCCAGAGCCCGACACGTCTACTGCACTAGACTCTACTCAGTCCACACTCCACAGTACACACGCACGCCAGAAACAGAAAGCCTCCATCTCCTCCGAGTGCTTATCCCCTAACTTACTGCATTTTGCAGTTCATGATGTGAACCGTTGGATCGTCCCGAGATACGTGGAGATTCGAGATGGCTCGAATCTCAAGACAATCTAAAGGCTCACGTCATGAACTGCAAATGCAGTACAGCAGGAGATATATGAAATCCATCTCCTCCGGAAGTCAGACTCCGCGCTAAAATGGAACAGTTCCCGCCATTTCCTTCACCCCCATTCCCGCTCTTTTCCCTCCCCCGTTCTACTACTTCACCCCCGCCCCGTAACAGATCCCCTTTCTGAGCTCTCTCTTCTCCGTCTTCCTCCCGTCCCAAATGCCACCGAAGACGCTCCTCAGGCACCGGACCCGAGCTGCGCGCCAGCAGGACCCTCACCCCGACCCCGACGAGGATGATTCGGTTGAGTCGATCAAGTGCCGCGCCTGCGGATCTGGTGAGGCCGACGCGGAGCTGCTTCTGTGCGACGGCTGCGATGCCGGCTACCACACCTTCTGCCTCCGTCCCATCCTGCCGCGCGTCCCGTCTGGCTCCTGGTTCTGCCCTTCTTGCTCCGCCAGCTCCTCCTCGTCCAGCAAGAAAATCCCCAGAAGTATGCCGCTTTTCAATCAGCTCATTCTTTTATTCTTGAATTTGTATATAAACCCTTCGAGATTAGATGCACATTTTATCTCTTTCTCTTTGTTTCGCTTCCCTGATCTAACTTGAAGTTAATTTCAATTGTATGCTTTTCAATTCCAGAATTTCCTCTCGTTCAGACCAAAATAGTCGATTTCTTCAAGATCAAGCGTACATCGGGTATTGAAAAGCTAGAGTCTAAGAAGAGGAAGAGGAAGAGTGTACTCAGTTTCAAGAAGAAGAGAAGGCTGTTGCCTTTTAACCCGACCGATGATCCGAGGAGGAGGCTCGAGCAAATGGCATCGCTTGCAACTGCTCTTACCGCAACTGGTACTGTGTTCAGCAATGAGCTCACGTACATTGCTGGTATGGCCCCTAAATCAGCTAATCGAGCATCACTGGAGAAAGGAGGGATGCAGGTATAATTAAGTGTTCTTTTTAATGATAATTCTCCAAATAAGAATGAAAAATGTGCATTATTGACTTATCATTGTTCAGTCAGATGGTGGCTTATTTGATCTCAACTGCACATAGCCACATACACTTAAAGTTTGAGCCTTTAGGATAGATTGAACTAATTAAATAGCTATTGCATAAATGAGAAAGTTGGGCTGGGATAGACAAATTGTAGTAGGTGAAATCACATTGAGCTGACTAAGATGTACTGTGCATGATAAGGGCTTGTTGAAGGTTTTATGACACAATGGAGCTCTTGATTAGGCAGACTTAATTTATTGAATTCAATTACATTTGTATGGAATTCTAATTACAATAACTGAAAATCAGAAGTCTAACAAAGTTTACCGTAATTGGCTAGGTGATGTCAAAGGAGGATAAAGAGACATTAATCCAATGCAAAATGATGATGGAAAGAGGAGAATGGCCACCTCTTCTGGTTGTGTTTGATCCTGTTGAAGGGTTTGCCTCTCTTCCCATTTGCTACCTCTCTTTTACCTTGCTTTTCTGAGCTGTATATTAGTAAAGTGCATATTTCCATGCTGAATTTAGAACCACCAGGCAAAACTATATATGCTAGATCCAGTGCCTCTACCTATATAATTAACAGCATCAATCTGACACCGTTCAAGTTGACTTATCCAAGCTTTGGTTCTCGTGAAGACCTAATTGACAGTATCAGTACAGAAAAGACTTGGTTGCACAGTTAGATCTGATAGGGTCTTATACTAATTTTTCAAAATTCACCCTGGGACTTGTCATCTTTCATGATAATATGAAGTGCTTCTCAGTTAAAAGGGACAGAAATATATGATTAGGATACAAAATAGTCGTACCAATAACAGATTCCAAAAAAGAGCATTACTGTTAAAAACTACAAAATGATGAATTAAATTAGTATTGCAAGAAAATGATTCCACTTATGTGGGGAATTTGCGGTTATCAAGTAAGTGCATCGTTTTTTGTGTATAGTAGTATTTCATACTAATTCTATTCAAATTAATTCTTTTTTTTTAGGTTTACAGTGGAGGCAGATAGACACATAAGAGACCTGACGATAATAACAGAATATGTTGGGGATGTGGACTATCTGAGAAATAGAGAGGATGATGATGGAGACAGCATGATGACCCTTCTCTCTGCCAGAGAAAAATCAAGGAGTCTCGTTATTTGCCCTGATAAGAGAAGCAATATTGCACGTTTTATAAATGGCATCAACAATCACACCCCGTAAGTACAATATTGTGTTGTTATTATTCTTATGATTTTTCTTTTTATGCCAGATGGCTATCAGCTAATAATATTATGTTAAGAGTTATTGTAACTTTTGGTCTGCACAATTTCTGCTTATGAACAAATTTACCTGTCTGTCTTGTGTTGCTCTCATGATTATTGAAAGGATAGGGTAGTTTAAGAATTTTGATCCATGAACTATGCTGTAAAACTAGAAATGACCTTTCTATTGATCAGAAGACCAGTCCACTGACTCTACTATAGAAGATAAATATGAATTGTTTTATACTCTCATGCAAAGAGAGAAACAATAATAGGAAAAATCAAGTTGAAGAAAATAATTTCTTCCCAGTATGTATAAACATTTTTAACAATTATAAAAGCAAAACAGTCATGCTTGTATTGAAGTAACATATTTTTTTTTATGAAATCCAGGGATGGTAAAAAGAAGCAGAATTTAAAATGTGTGAGATTTGATGTAGATGGTGGATGTCGTGTTCTCTTAGTAGCAATTAGAGACATTCGGAAAGGGGAGAGGCTCTATTATGACTATAACGGTAGTGAGCACGAGTACCCAACTCACCATTTTGTCTAGATAACCCTCATATGTTGCCAAATTCTGACATATTAGGCCTTGTTTTTTTAATATTCTTGGGGCAAGATGATGATAGAAGTTGTAAAAGCTTGCTGCTAATTTTTGCAGTCTAAAGTAGGATTCATTGTACCCACTTACACCTGAGATCTTATCTTGGGTTCTTTGAGAAACTGAGAAGAGGAACTATTCCTAGGAAACTGTCAATTCATATAAATAATCAATAGTTGCTTATCATTTGTAATCCAATTTCTGAATTCTTCTTGTCTATTGGGAGGATTCTTTTTTAAGTCAACACTTTTATCTTGTTTCTATTATTTATTATGAGGCCTCAATAATGCTGAGTATAGCGGTAGGCAGTAGCAATGCAGAGAAAGCTTTATAGAATCATTAGACAAGAAGTTCTATTGATAAATTAATGTGCTGGTTTACAGCAATGGCCTAGTGCCATTGAGGGTTGAGAGGTGGTTATACTGCGGGTTGATGAATTAACTGAACAAGTTTACTACGAAAACCAAATTGAGGCTTATTAGTATGTGCTACAAATTTACTATAAAATGAGATCAACTTGTGCTTATACAATATACATGGTATGTTGTACAATAATCGAGTGCCAGTGGGCAATGGGATACAGATTGTGCAAACTTCAGCAAGGATCTTAAATTCTTAACATAGATGCCATTCAAGAAAGTTTGATTTACACGCTGTTCATCAGGGAAATATACAGAGTAATTTTGGAATGGCAATATTCAGTGGAAAAAAAGTAAAATAAGGAGACCTGTGATTTGTGATTGAACTAAACTGAACAACTGAAGTTTATTTTAGATAACAGGCATGCCAACTTCATTTTCCAAGTTTGATACACATGGCTTTCAAAGTTTTTTCTTTAATCTTTATATTACATCTTTACTCAAAAACGACTGTACTAGCACACTTTTTATTTATATACGATCCTGGTTATCAACCCATGCAGTCAAAAGTGAAAATGGTTTGTATACCCATGCGGTCAAAAGCTTCAGTTAGTTTCTTATAAGTTCTAAGCAATTCAAGATTTCAAGTTGAAGTATTATTATGGCAAGACCCAAATAACAGGTAAGTACACACAAGAAGAAGTTTGCATAAAGTTTGTAACACGGTGGGATTATTTAGCTACTACGTTCACAGAGGCAATAACGGTAAATGCACCAGAAAAATTGGAAAATGTTCAAGTACCTCAAAGAGCTAGCTATATCTGAGTTATTATGCTGGAATTGAGCCGTATAGCTTCTCATTTGTTATGGCTTGGACCTTTTATGGCAGATATCGGTGCACAGACTCCTTTCTTCTATATTTTCAGAGAGAGAGAATTGATATACAATCTATTCGAAGCCGCTGATATTGTCAACCGATCCCTCCCCATTATATAAATATTCTAACTAATATGCACACAGGTCCTTAAGTTTTTAGACTTGGGAAGTATTTTATTTTAAGAACCTTTTATACAAGTAAATTTGTACAGAACACGCATTATGTTTGTAAGAGTTTATATACTAAATGATAATAGTATTAAGATAAAATTTTATTAAGAAAAATTTATAAGGGTTTAATGTAATTGTAAGATTATGTAGATAAGTAGATTGAATCAATTATAAGCCATAGTTATTAACTGTACATTAATTTATGATTTTGAAAGGTATATGATACTTTAGAAAAGTGATTTTTTTTCATGAGAAAGAAATAGTTGAAAATTAATCAAATTATACATTAAAATTTTAAATTAGTAATTGATCATTATTATTTATATAAATATCAATGTTTCATTTCTTTATTTTATTAGAAAAAATTCCTCAGAAATTATCTATGAGGTGCTATTTCGTAATTCATTTCTAAAAATTACATAGATAGTGATATATTTGTGGGTGCGCTTTGTAAAAAATTAAAAAAAAATCTTATAATCCATGATAATTCTGAGGAAAATTGTTTGCAATTTTATTTTAGTTTTTGTTAATTTAAATATGATACGAATACTCTTTAATTTCATAATAAAATAATTATCTATTTAAATAAGTGCTTGGATAAAATAAAATACAAAAATTTGAATGACGTAACATTTATTTTATTAGTTTACTCATAATTTGAAACTTAATATTTTAATTATATCATAAATCTTTACTTTTATTAATGAATATGTAATGAAGTTCAGGATGTCCATCGATACTAAAATAAGAAAGGGTAGGTACGAATATATAGCTCAATGAATAGCATAAGATGGTGAACAGGGAGCTTCAGCATGCAAAACAAGTCTCCGTAAATTTTTTCTCGCGAGACCCACAAGAATTAATTATTTTTCTGCATAGAATCGGGGAAAAGCGTCTTGTTTAGATAGAAAGAGAGGGAAGCACTAGTTATAACAGATCGAACGGTTAATATTGCGAGTGCACAATCAAACCGTGCACTCATGGGTGCATCCACCCCACTCCCCTCGGACAGATGCATCTCAATATATAGATTATAATTGCCTGAACGACTAAGCAATTTACACACAAAATCGAATTTACGATTTCAACTGAAGACCATGCACCTTCCGATTGTCGACCACCGTCGAACGTGCCGATCGATAATCGATTCGGGCCCGCTTCAAACAGCAGCAGTCCGTTCATATCACACGTGCATGTGTTCAACCACCCGACTTCACTTCCGCACATGGCCGATCATCTACCGACTTCGCCTGTCTCGTTCTCACCCTTAGATCCTCTGCCGACATCTCTGTTTCAAGCAAGTTGAACCACTGAAAGCGTTCCTCTCCTCTGGTATGCGCCAAAGGCGGTTTAATTACATGGAAAACAAAGTTTTCTCTCATCCTGTTGCGTGCAAAGACGAGAGCAAACCGTTGGTTCTAAATTTTTTTTTTTTTTTGAGAGAAACCCGTAGGTAATTTCATTAATGAGGGGTCTAAATATTACAAGAAAGAACTACATCTGACATGAAAAGGAAGTAAACTAACCTCACTACTTGACCCTGTGGTCACCAGAAAACTAACAATGGAAGAGGAAAAACTAGAAATAAACCAGAAAAGTTTAAACAAAGGAAAAAGGAAAAAACTTAAAGGTTCCTAAATTACTCCTATGTCCTCCCCCCAGAGGCCAGTGTGATAGCACAGAGGAATAATCACAGAGATTATCCTGCTAATGAAATTAACTCTCTCCTCTTGTGTCTGAAGAGTCTACCCGTTGCCAAGCTATGTGATCGTAGTCTCCGATTCCTGCACGACCATCAATTCTGGCGCATGACCCTAAGCTTTTGTTCACCAGTGCTGTGGTTCTCGACCACTTAGCCCATATGTGTGCCACTCTGACATCTTCTCGCGACATGAATTCGACATCGATTGGAATCTGGGAATCTCGTACCGCCCTTGCAGTACTGACTATTCTTTCAGCAGCTCGCCAGGATGGTACCAATCTGTCATCTCGTACCTACCTATGATCCTATTCCCAATACGACACATAACCTACTTTCTGCTATGGATTGAATAAACAATCTTTTATTTTGAATCGAACGGTTATTATCAAACATTCATCTTCAATTGTATCTAAAAGACATATCGTGACCATATGATTATAAAAAATGGACGGCTCATATTACATCTGATTCATAGTAGAATTAGCCTAATTGATTTTGTCATGCTAGTAATAGATACATATATACTGTAGCTTTGTAAATCTCAAAATAACTTAAATCCCATCTTACATTATCCAATTAATTAATTTATTTATTTGAAATAACTTATAATAGAAGTGGCGGATGTCACAGTGTATGGCACAGTTATCTAGATTAATGTGTGCAATCTGTGTATATAGAAATTCTAATAAAACCGAAATTACAAAACAAAATTTAGCACAAACATTAACATAACAAAACAAGAATTAACACAAACATTAACATAAAAAACCAAAAAATACCACAAACATTAACATAACAAAGCAAGAATTACCACAAACATTAACATAACAAAGCAAGAATTACCACAAACATTAACATAACAAAGCAAGAATTACTAACATAGTCCAAAGCAAAATTTCCAAACTGAAACCTATGCATCTCATTCCCGGCCCCTTTAATGTGATTCATCAAAATTCTATTACCCAATTAAAATCCTAATTCAAATAGACTTACTAAACTAAATTAAACCTACTCATTAGTCATTTTTTTCTCTGGATGAGATGCAATCATCAGATTTACAATAGCGCTCATTCAGTTCCCATTTTAATACAAGACATCAGATTCTATTTCACAGTTTTCAACTTGTTCACCTCCATATACCTAAGGTTATTTACCGCCGAATTCAATTCCACATATTCTAACCCCTTCCCACTAAGCATTGCTGTTGACCCAAAATATGACATGTCTAATTCCAAACTTTCTTTGAATACTCTTTGGAAACGTATTTGGAAAACAGGTTGATGCACCTATTTTATATATGCATATTAATCAGATTTGTACTTATATTTGTACTTAAAATCCTAAATTCATTTGCATTTAGGTAGAAGATTGTTTAGAATCTAGTTACTTTTATGATTTGGTCCTATTTTCAGGTAAATAGAGCTTTTAGAGCTATTACGGACTAAATTTGGAGCAAGGAGCAAAAATAGGCGAAGAAGCACACAGGAGCATCTATTTATGGACCGCAACTCCCTATTTGCGGACCGTAATCAAGAATAGAACTTCTATTTCCATGTCATGCCAGCTCACAACCGCCATATCTAAATCAAGGAAACGCGCAGAGAGCCAATTTAAATGACAGACAGGCTATTTCAAGGCCAAGCTCTCTTTGGAAGACTAATTGCGGACTGCACTCCTATTCCTGCGGATCGCAGTCAGCTCAAAACAGAACATAACAGAACACCTATTTTCTGGCGCGTGCTATTTCTGGCAATCTCCTTTGGGATTTTTCCCTTAATTGCGCTCCAAGAAACCAGAAGTCAGACGCCTAAATCTGAGACATCTTCTCCTATAAAAGAGACCCCTTGGGGTGCTCTCATATCATCATCTAACATCATCTTGATCTTGATCTTGTATCTGGTGTTAGTTGTTAGGTCTCATGTGTTGAGTTAGTTAGTTAGTTATTAAATTAGTTGAGAGTCGTGTTAAGAGAGGAGCTCAACGCCGTTGGAATCGAAGGAGACGGTTACCCACCTCTTCCTAAGCTTACTCGGTGCTTTCTTTTCTCTTACTTATGTTTATTTGTTGTAGTAATGTCTCGTAGTGAGTAGTCGTGTTTGTTCTTGGGGTCTAGGATGATGTTTGTATGTATGGATTAATTGAATACTTGATTTTCACGTTTATGCATTAAAGTTATTCTCAATTTGCTTAGAGCTTATTCATAACTATGCTTGAATTGTTTCTTGTTTGTTGGTAAGAACCTGTAGATTGTGTCCGTATCTAGTTGGTCAACTATATTGCATAATATCGTACGCTTGCGATTAATTGTATTATTTAGGGTAAAAGCCTATACACTCCACACGTATCACAGGTTTTCCATCTAGTCCTCTATCCAAAAACCACAATAAAAACTGCATGGCACATTTTGCCTCAAACGAGGCACCATAATCGCTCAAATAAAAGTCTGCAGTTGTTTTGTTAGAAAACTCACGCATAAAAATCAGTTCCTCCCTGTCGTTAAGTTTGGTTGAAGCCTGTGACACAACCGGCAGCACTGTTGAGTACTCGTTACCGCCGATAACCGGTATGTTACTCGACATCATGTAACCTGGAAAACTATAACGCCCCATCTGCTTCAAAACCTCATGAACCAGCATTTGACTGCTCATGACGGCAGCCAACTTACCTGGGTTGTGGATACCGGATCTTTTGAGGGTTGTATCTGCCATTGGCAGCAAATGATTGACAGGTCGGGTAACCAAAAAAACAAAAGCAGATGGACAATATTGAGAGATAACATTAACCATACGGTTCACTGGTGACGCGTTGGCGGTGAATACCGTGTCCCACTCGACATCAATCTCTAGTTTCCTGTCGTTAGCTGCTGTTATCATAACGATGTCCATCCCGGTCAGGCAGTCGGATAGTGTATCCTCTCCAACAAATGATCTTACGCAGCCTCGATTTCAAGGTTGAGATCAGATGTGTCATTAGTGTCGAAGTATAGATGTATAACAAAACAGTAAAAGATAAAGAAGGAAGAAGAGAGAATAGACTAAAGTTTCATTTCATTTGTTTCTGCTCAATTACAGCATACACTTCTTATATATAGATGTCTAATTCTTACTCAAATCCTAACTACAGTTTGCCAGGTCATGCTTTGGGTTTGGTTAAATGGAATCATTTCTGATTAATACGATTGTAGAGTTGCAGAGAATGTTTCCAGGTACATGTATTTGCCTAAGATGTTTCTCCAGTATCGGTTGAATTGGATGAGTCCATAATATGCTTTACAGACCCCCCCGCAAGCGGAAGGCACCGCGGTGACAGCCAGCTTGTGTTGTAAGAAGAGAAATCGAGGAGTGGACAAGGGCTTTGTGAGGATATCGGCGATCTGGTCTTTGGAGCAAAGATACCGAACCAGCAATTGATTTGATGCTACCTTTTCACGTACGAAATGATAATCGATTTCGACGTGCTTCGTGCGAGAGTGAAATATGGCATTGGAGGCAAGAAACGTCGTGCCAATGTTGTCACACCATAGTGTGGGAGGATGGGACAGATTTGTATGAAGCTCAGCTAGCAAGTATTGGATGTACATGAGTTCGGCAGTAGTGTTTGCAAGAGCGCGATACTCAGCCTCTGTGCTAGAACGGGAGACTGTCATCTGTTTCTTGGCACTCCAAGAGATTAAGTTGGGTCCAAGATAAATACAAAATCCCGAAGTAGAGCGATGTTCGTCGGCTGAACCCGTCCAATCTGAATCACTATAAGCATGAAGATCAATTGAAGAGGTCGGTTGGAATAAGAGTCTGTGATTGAGAGTACCATTTAGAAACTGAAGAATCCTTTTAACTGCTGCCCAATGGAGTGTTGTCGGGGAATGCATGAATTGAGAAACCTTGTTGGGGAATGCATGAATATAATCGGATATATAATCAATCACTATATGCACGATTATATTCAATTTAAACAATGAATAACTTGACAATACTTTTTAAATTGAATATAATCGGATGCATAATCAATCTATAAGTTAAGTAATATTTCCGTGAACTTTTTTCTGTTTTTAAGATTTTTTATGATTTTTTATAAGCTTTTAAAAAGTAGGATTGTTAATATTGTCAAATTATCTATTGTCAATGGATCCCTCCTCAATATAGAATATCGTCTTTTTGAGATAAATAGAAAGGACCAAGAATAAATCTCGATTCGTTATGGTGTCCTGCATGGTCCAAATAAAGAAGGGCGATTTGCTTTAACAGATCCAGGAAGAAGCCCATTTTGTCTAATCTCCCATTGATTGGCTACTTTTCATGGAATATATGGTTCGTATTTGTATGGACTTAAAGCCTCCTCACTGAATAAGGGGCACTTGTGCTTCAGACCCCTTTTCTAAAAATATTTACACCATTTATATTCGCAAGTACTTCATATTTTCTTAAAAGGGAATAATTCAAAATATCTGCGATTAATTTACACGATTTTCTAAAAGGTGAAAAATATGATTTGGAACGTGACTGATACATAATATTTATACACAAATGTTAAATAGGAAGTCTTTTCCTTTTTTTTTTTTCCTTGGGAAATTAGAAAGTTCTCCAATTCCAATTCAGTGACACAAGTCACACAACACAATAGAGATGAAGATAACGCTTACCATAAAGGCGATCACAGAGTTATAATATAAACAAAAATACTCTATGAATACGTAACAATGTGGCATTTGACCTTGATCACCTTTATTTCCGAAAAGAAAAATATAAACCCTGTAGCGTCATAATCAAGCTTATTATGAGAAAATAACTCCTTTCCCATGCACAACCTCACCTCACCAATTCAATAAGCTGGTATAGGAGATCCAGCGAGAATTCTATCAGCCGCATGCCCGCATCTCTAGTCGATCACAACAATCACCATACCGATCCCCATGTTGAAAGTGCTCCTCATCTCGGAATCTTCAATTCCACCCGCCAGCCTGCAATTTAATTTGTGATTTTATAGCGATGATAATGCTCTAACTAATAACCATTGCATTGTTTCCGTCAATAGATCGATCGCTAGCTAAAAAGTAAAATGAGAGACTGCTTGATCAACTGTTGCAAATAATAATTAAGTAGAATTCAGGAATACAGGGGGAACTTGCCAAGAGCTAGTAAAAATTCTTGCACCGAGTCCATCCGGGAAAACGCGGGTAATGTTATCGGTTAATCAATCCACCGCCCGTTATGTGAGCTATTCCCTTAACAGCTCCCCAGATTACTATATATTCTCGACACCTACGTCGATGAGCATCAGGTTCAATTCTCAATTAATTTAACTTAATTTACTTTAATTTAATTATATCGTTTGGGCTATGTAGTGTTAAGATTCTGACGCTTTTAGGGATTTTTTTTTTTTAAATGACATCGTCCAGGAACGTTTTCCTTCTTTCGATCAACAAGATAAGATATATATGAACATTTTGCTACTCATTAAAAAAAAAAAAAATTTCTCAGAAAGTTCTTTTTGTTTTTCAAAAATATAAGATGGACTTTTTTCAGGCTCTAAATTCATTAATTAAACCGTGTCTTTAAATAATTAAACAGTGTCTTTCAATCAACAAGATAAGATATATTTAATGCTATATATGCTGCTGATGAATTGTAGTGAGCCAGCAGTGTAAGTGATATTATATCCTTGACTTGCTTTTGCTTGCACTGTGTTACCAGTAGAGGCGATGCCGGAGTTGGAGATACTAAATAGTAAATATTAATAAAAAATTAACACCTAATATAATATAACTAAGATACATGTTTCGCATGGTTATGTTCAATATATAAATATATTACTGTATATATAATAAGCACAAGTTATTTGTTTTGCCCATGTTTAATTTTTTTCATACAAAAGCTTCAGTTAGTTTCCTCAAGTAACCAAGTCATTGAAGTCGTAATACAAGGTAAGACCTAGATAACAGAGAAGTTTGCACAAGAAAACGTTCATTCATTCAATGTTCAATTTTTATACATTGATAGCTCACTATATATATATGACAATTGGAACTAAAATATAACTCAAAAGTAAAAGTAATATGTTCAAACTTTATAAATTGGTGTCCAATTCTTAGCCTTGTCAAGCTTAAATCATATATAAAAAGATAATACATAAGCTAGAGTTTGAACTTAAATCTATTCTACATTGCAATGCTCAATTTCTGCTACTTGCAGATCAAGAACCCGTCGAATGCACCAAACTCTCTAAGATTTCAATTTCAACGGGGTCCCAACTTGTATCCAGAATTTCAATCCCGGACCAATGCTCTGGTTTAGCTCTAGAACCCATTTTTCTCTGGACAGCCAAATCTTGAGATTGGTCTGAAGTGGAAGCAAAATTTTGACCTCCATTTCTAGTTTCTAATCCAGAGGCGCGTTTACGCTTGTTATTGTTTATATCTGATGGGCCTTGCAATGATCTAGCATTGTCGTGATGGGCCGCAGGCAGAGAGTTTGTCATAACATTAGGACTGATGGTCGGGGGCCTGATTCCAGATGCACTGGCACTTGAGCCGAATATGTTTGTTGAATCTGTAAGCTGTGGTGTCAGCAAATTCACCTCTTTGTTGCTTGCTCCGGATGTACCTGGACGCATCGAGTTTGAGACTGGTTGGTTTTGAGTTTCCTGGCATGATGATGGCTGTGATGCACGTGCTCTAGAAGAACCACCAGCATGTTGCAACCTCTGTTTAAGCTACAAATTGAAACCAGAAATCGTAAATTGTTTGAAATCTGTTTAGAATTAAATGTCAACACTTCAAAATACGCACATATGACATATAGTTAGTTTGAGCTGTACACTACGGAATCGTGTCAGATACATAGGATTTATTTAATTTTCGTTGTTATGGGCCAATTAGAGATTTTAACCACGTCTTGATTTTGTACAGTTTCATGCACTTCTTTGCCCTCCAGTTCATATCTAAGATTCAAAACTTTTATGAAATATGAATATATCGGTATACATACCTTAGAGCATGCAGTTGCATCAGAACGGTCCACCCTTTCACAAGTAGAAATGCAAAACTGCCAATTAAGTATCTGAAAAGAAAGTAATCAATTAAAAAACAAGAAAAGAATCACAATATTATAAAGCGAATGAGCAAAGAGCAAAGCAGAGGCAAGTAAAAGAAAAAAAACAAGTACCTTCATATCGGCTTTGAATTCAACTGCCAAGCGTCCCTTCCAAAGATATATAAACTGGTCATTTATAGCTATTTCGAGCACATCGTTAAAGCACAAGACAATGTTGTTGCCTGCTTTCCATGCCCTGTATTGCCCATGCTCAACAAACTGATCCTTCTTGTATTTCAAGAACTTATCTTGAAAGCTTATCGCCAGCTCCGGGAATGAAACTTCTATATATAGTACAACAGAACGATATGCAAATTAATATATTTATATATAAAAATAAATAATACAGTTGATTCTTTTTTCTTTTGATTGCTAACCTTGGCTCTTATTAGAGTTAATTTGACAGTGGCCACATGGTGACGTTCCCTACAATAACAGAAAAAAAAAAACAAATATTATTAAACAAACAGCACGTAGCATGACGAAGAAGGTATGTAAATAAGTACCACGAAGGGTACATCAGGTATGTGAATTGTTCCTTACACAATTTGTAATCAAAAGAAAGAAATAGATTGAACTTGGTATTATGATATGTGTCTGAATTGAAAAAGAAAGATAGAGATTGAAACCTCTGAATTGCCACAATAGTTGTCGGCAGATAGGTCCAGCAATACTGCCTGGCAACACAACCTTTTGGCTTCAGGTGCATAATAATGCGCTACAAACGTCTTCCAGTCTTCACTGGCGTTATTCTGCATGTACATATATAACATCAGGCCGCACAATGTCAGGTATCAGAAATGTACAGTGAAGAGTACAAAAAAACATAGTCAACTGATCCATATGTATAATACATAGTTATACTGCTTTTATATATACAACCAACTAAATATTAGTTCAGTCTCAACTCTCAAATTGAATTAAGCAGCCTAGAAACCAAGAGAAGAAAAAGGTTGATTGAACAGATCAGAAGTAGAAAAACAACCTTACTGCACCGATCCCAGTCATGGAGGTAGTTCTTAAATTGCGTCACGCAGGCCCTTGCTACCATACGATCTTCCATGTTTTTCTGTTTCAGGGCATCTGCAGGCAGCAACTCCAGATGCTGTGATACTGGTCTAGATGAGACCATCATGTTATTGTGGTGAATCCTGCTGGTCAAAGCCCCAGAGTTGCTCCCAGCAGGGGAAAATGTATTTGATGCTATGCCGCTGTTAAATTGTAGTGAACCAGTATTGCCAGTGACATTGGCATGACATGCTTTTGCTTTTACTGTGTTACTGGTAGAGGTGGTGCCGGGGTTGGGGATATTGATGACTGTGGACTGAAGGTTATTAGGGGTCCCCATCTGTCGACTATGAGCAGCGGGTTGCACCTGATTAACATTAGTGTTAGCATTGCTGAGTTTAGGGATCTTGACTCCCAACCGGTCACCATAGGCTGCATATTGCACCTCATTATTATTGGAGGGGTTGCTGTATGCAGGGTTCATGACAACATGATGGCTGCCGGGTGCCGGTTTTTCATCATTGCAATTGGAATTGATCATCCCGGGGGTGGGTATCATGACTACGGCACCATTCTTGTCGACAGGGCGACCGTTCCAATAACCATGGACTTTCGGTTGGGTGGCAGGGGCACCCAAAGAACTTTGTCTTTGCATGTTCTGAAGGTTGCTGTTGATAGGATCCATTTAGGTGTTAAAGAAATTTCTGTTGAATCAGAGAAAAAAGGGGTTAAAGATTAAATGAAACTTATTTACAAACAAATTAAGACAACTTTTCCAAAATTACCAAGTAAAGCAAGCAGGCACTGAGTTTCTCTTCAACTTTGCAAGTGCATTAATGAACATATGTATGTATTGTTTAGTAATATGAAGAACTTTTAAAAGATGTTGTTTTGATTGATTAAAAAAATGATGAAATATAAGTTTGCTTGTATTCTAATAATATGAAAAAGGAAAAACTTAAAAAAATAGAATTATTGTTCTATTTTTGGTTCACAAACTGAGAATTTGACCGTTGTATTTATAATGAAAGAAATTTCAAAAACGTTTCATTAATTGGGTTTCCATTAGCCTTTTTCATATTACTAAATGAACAGCTATGATTTTTTTAGTTTTTGACTATGAGATACTATTTTTATGTTTCCTACTTAATTAGATGTTTTGCCTTCAACATATTATTAATCCGAATTAACTACAAGAGTTTGCAAAGAGAAGAAATCAAAGTTAATGATAGAATGAAAGTAGAAAAGAATGTAAAATTATTTTTTGTGCCTGTCGTTGACAACAGGTCGACCTAGATGAGATGACACACTATTCGTGTAGCAATTAACTAGCAAGTAAGTTCCACAGCTCATAATCAATCAATCAATTATATGAGATAAATCTCGTACATATTTATAAAGACGTCGGTCAATATATGATCAATCAATAACAATTTTTTAACGAAGTACAAAGTTAAATTTCCCTGAAGAACTAAATTTTTCTCAAAATTGAGAAAGAGAAGTCATCTCATAAGAAATTAATCAATTCTATGGCTTGTAATCAAGATCCTGTAAAATAACACTAATTAATTCTGAGATCATGTCAACCTTAATTACTGAAATTAAATTAAATTAAGAGAAAAGTAGAATAGAAACATTTTCTCATGACAAGCATCTTACCAAATAATTCTTGGGCTGTTTATGTCTCTCAATATATGACTGCTGTCTCTGTACAAGAAAATGAAGGGAGATCCTTCTTATATATAGCGTTATGGCCTCCAAAGAGTAATCTCGAAGGATATTAAGATGCAATCTCAACCGTCGGATTTCTTTAAATTAGAAATCTACGGTAGTGAGATTTTTAATGTTATGTGAATAAGTCGGTGTATATAAAATGAAGGATATATATACCGATCGAGAACTATATATATCTGTTTTAGATCGTGCAAAGCTTCCTATTTCTGAAATTAACATAGCGATCAACTTTAATTAATAAAAGTTGCTATATTTAGGTTAATTTGAGTGTTGGACGAAGTAATAAATATAATTTAAGAGGTTCATGCACCATGAAACCTTTTTTTTTTTTTGGATTTGGATACGGAGATATGATAGTTGATATCATAATTGATACCGAGATTTTTGATTGGTCAAACATTGTATTAACTAGTCAACAAATAACATGTTTTGCAGTAAAACATTAATTACTAACTAAAAGGTCATATAAGGATTTAATATAAGAAAAACAAACAACTTAAAATATCAACTAAATTCAACTAAACTACAAATAATTTTCAACTAAACTTCAATTTAATCCATGCCAACTTTCTGCAAAACAAATATGAAGGTTTACAAATTAGTAATGACATTGAATACTACAGTGAATAATTAGAATATTTTCCAATAAAACTTGTATATTGACAAAAAGACTGCAACTAATTATAAGTAAACCCTGATTTTCTGGTTTTATATCTTGAATACTATATGGTATAACTTGAATACTAACTGCACATAAAATCCTAATTTTCTGATTTTTTTTTGTACCGAATATAGATATCTTGAATATTTTGATTTCAGATCTTCTAACATATAGCATGGTGCCATGCAGCACGTGCCGAAATGATACTGACTCATTCTGCGTCTAAAACCCTACGTATCGAATTTGGTATCAAACTTATTATCAATATAGAATTTTCCTTTTTTTTTTTTTTTTTTACTTCCGAAATGATAGCTGCAGGACTCTTGTCATTGTAGCAGAGCAACAAAAAATATTAATCCTAGGCCAATTAATTGTGCTAGGAAATAAATTTCGTGTTATAAAATTATCAAGCTGGAAATAATTATGACAATTGGAACTAGATAACTGATCAGAAGTTTGCACAAGAAAACATTCATTCATTCAATAATGTTCAATTTTTATACATCGCTCATCACTATATATGACAATTAATTGGAACTAAAATATCACTCAAAAGTAAAAGTAATATGTTCAAACTATATAAATTGGTGTCCAATTCTTAGCCTTGTCAAGCTTAAATCATATATAAAAAGATAATAATACATAAGCTAGAGTTCAACCTTAAATCTATTCTACATTGCAATACTCCAATTTCAACTACTTGCAGATCAAGAAGCCGTCGAATGCACCAGACTCTCCAAGATTTCAAGTTCAACAGAATCCCAATTTGTATCGGAAGTTTCTATGCCGTGCCAGTGCCCTGGTTCAGCCGTAGGATCCACGTTTCTATCGACAGCCAAACCTTGAGTTTGGTCAGAAGTGGAAGCAAAATCTTGGCTTCCATTTCCGGTCGCTAATCCAGAGTTTGATGCATCGTCCAGCCTTTGCCGGTTTACGCGCTGCTGAAGGTCATCCATGACATGACCACTTTCAGTTGAGGCGGCTCGTTTAAGCAGGTTGTTGGTTGAACCTGATGGGCCTGGCAGTGATCGCGCATTGACGTGATGGGTGACAGGCAGAGGGTTCATCGAAGCATTAGGATTTACGGAAGAGGATGGGGTAGCCGTCACGGGCCTGCTTCCAGATGCACTGGCACTGGTGTTGAATATGTTTGTTGAATTCGTAAGCTGTGGTAACGGTGAATTCATTCCATTGTTGTTTGCTCCTGCAGTACTTGGATACGTCGAGTTCGGGACTGGTTGGTTCTGAGTTTGCTGGTACGATGTCGGCTGAGATCCACTTGCTCTAGAAGAGTTTCCGGCATTTTGCAACATCTGATTAAGCTACAAATTGAAACCAGAATCCATAAGTCGTTTGAAACCGGTACAGAATTCACTGTCAACACTTCAAAATAATAGGCATGTCATATTGACATATATATTTAGTTTAGATGTACCATATACTGAACATTTGAACTGCTTTTACTGCTTTTAGTTTAGGGAAATAATTCCTTGAACTAATTAGTTTTATAACCTTGACTTATAACATTCAGATAAATTCAAAGCAAATCATAAAAATAAAAATTATTTAGAATCATATTCTTAAGCTCATTTTCTGATTGTGTTTCAAGCCTTATCCAATTTGGATGTGATGTCATTTGATACTCTATAACAACAATCAAAATTATATGACATTTTCCAATTGTTCAAATTTAATGGTTTTAGATAGAGTATCAAATGATATAAATATCTAAATTGAATATAACTTGAAACACAATCAATATATGAATAAGAATATGATAATTAGAACTGCTTTAGCTTCTAGTTCATATTAGACTCAATTTTTATGAAATTTGAATATATATATATATATCCTTACTCCTAATAAAAGCATAGTGGATTTTTTGACATGAAAGATCTATCTTCCCAACGAATAAATCTCAGCCGTTGATTGTTTACTTATATTGATCACTACCGTTGATATATTTTGTCTCAACCCATTAAATTTAAGGCCCATATTAATTTTCTCAATTTAAGACCCATTACATAATATCTTAAAAATTTATTATAAGAAATAACAATTTCAGCCCAAAGCAAGGTGTGAGCTCTTTGCTAGCATGGGGTATATATATATATACATACCTTAGAGCATGCAATCGCATGAGAACGGTCCACCTCTTCACAAGAAGACATGCAAAACTGCCAACTAAGTATCTAAAAACAAAAAATAATCAATTACAATATAGAAAAGGAACCACAAAATATATAAGCTAGAAAAATGTCATAAAATAAAGAGGCAAGCATGCAGAGCAGAGGCAAGTAAACAAATTAACAAACAAACAAACAATTACCTTGAGATCGGCCTTGAACTGAATTGCCAAGGGTCCCTTCCGAAGATACAGAAACTGCTCAGTTTCAGCTACTTCTACCACATGTTTAAAGAGGAACAGAGTAGTGTCGTTGCCTGATCTCTTCGCGCTCAGTTGCCCAAACTGAAGAAGCCTCTCGTCTTTGTACTCAGTGAACTTGTGCTGAAAGACTATTGCCAACTCCGGGAATGAAACTTCTACCGCAACGTTATATATAACGATATGCACAAAAATTAATAATAAAATTGAATTTGTTCTTACTTTTGATTGTGAAAGATTGCTAACCTTGGCTCTTATTAGAGTTCATATGACAGTGGCTACAGGTTGTCCTTCCCTACAATAATGGGGAAAAGGCAAATATTGTTAAACGAACTGCACGTAGCATCGACGAACAAGTAAATACTGTGATGGGTGCATCAGGTATATGAATTGTTCTTTAACACAATTTGTATTTGTATTCCAAAAACTCAAAAGAATTCTAGCAGTACAATAGAAACATTTGGCATTAGTAATTTGTCAAACCAGTTCATTAAAATGACTGCTAAATACACACTATAAATTAATTATACCATCAATCATATGATTTTCATCAAAGTAATGGTAAAGAAATATATATAGATTAAAACCTCCAAATTGCGACGAGTGTTGTTGGAAGATTGACCCAGCAATACTGCATGGCAACAGAATCTTTTGGCTTCGGGTGCATAATAATGCGCTACAAACTTATTCCATTTTTTGGTGGCGTTATTCTACATGTAGCATCAGGCCTCAAAATGTCAGATATCAGAAGCAGCGAAGAGTACGAACAAATGTAATCACTCGATCCATAACGTACAGTACAACATAGTTATCTTCCCACAGCACAACTACTATATATATGTATACTCGAACATCATCATTTCAGTCTCGCATTGAATTAAGCAGCGCACAAATTAAGAGAAGGAAAAAGGTTGATTGAAAGGATCAGAACTAGGGAAATAAGTACCTTCACGCAGTGATGCCAGTCGTTGAGGTAGTTCTTGAATCGTATCAGACAGGCATTTGTTTTCTGATCTTCCATTTGCTTTCGTTTCAGGGCTTCTGCCTGCAGCAATTTTTGCTGCTCCAATGGTGGTCTAATCATAGGCGGGCAATTGGAAGATGTCGGAACGCAACCGACTCCTGTAGTATATATGTTTGGAGTTTAACATCAACATTTAGTATATATTGAACCAGAATGTAATTGGCATATTGGACCGTTTAAAATTTTTGTCTTGCAATTTACATAGCCAACTCCATTAACTAATCCCTTTTAATTTGTCCTGTTTCCTAATTAAGTTTCACATATATTTTCGCTCAACCGTCAAGGGTGAAGCCAACAAAAAGTTCTTTTAAAAACACCTAAGTTAGCAAGAGGTAACTAGATTAGTCACCATTAGTGTTACCAGAGCTGCTCGGAAGATATGCAGGGGACATGTTGATGGAGCTGTGTAACATTGGGCTATGTTGTTTCGAGACAAAGGCACCCTGCAAGTTATTAACATGGGACCTCCAGCTAGAGTCGGCCTGTGGGTTCTGAAGTAAATTACCGGTAGAGCCTAAACTGTGGTTTGCATTTGGGTTTACGCAGTTCAAATTTTGATTCATGTTAGGCCGATAAAAGTTTGGTGGCGTCGACGCAGTTATCCCCTGTGCGCTTATAAAAGGTGGTCTAGATGAGACCATCATGTTATTGTGTTGAACCCTGCTTGCCAAAGCTTGTGGGTTGCTACCGGCAGGGGAAAAATTACTTGATGCTATGCTGCTGTCGGGATGCAGTGAGCCAGTGCCGGTCACATTGCCTTGGCTTGTATTTGGTTGCACTGCATTAATAGTACTGCAAGTGTTGCCAGGGTTAGGGATATTCATGGCTACCGACTGATGGTATTGAGGTGTCCCCATCTGGTGACTTTGAGCTGCTGCCGGTTGCACCTCGTTACCGTAACCGTTAGCATTACTGGGTTTAGGGATCATGATTCCCAGCCGGTCACCATAGGCTGCGTATTGCACCTCGTTACCACTGGAGGTGTTGATAGGAGGAGTATGGTTCACGACAGCGGGCTGTCGGTTGGGAGCAGGCCCCATCCAGTGACTATTATCGGTTGCGGGTTGCACCTGATTACCGTTGTAGTTGTTGTTGTCAGGGGTAGAGACAACGACTTCAGGTTGTTGGTTTTGAGGTGGCCCCATCGGATGACTATTGGTTGCAGTTTGCACATCATTGGAGATGTTGCTGGTTCTCCGGCTAATGGTTACATGCTGCCGGTCGGAAGGGGGTCCAGTCGGATGGTTATCAGGTGCCGGCTGCTCATTGTTACTACTAGAGGAGTTGAGCCCCGGGGTGGGGATCATGACTATGGTGCCATGCTTGTCGACAGGGCGACCGTTCCAATAACCATGGGCTTTCGGTTGGGAGGTAGGGGCGCCGCCCGAAGAACTTTGCCTTTGCATGTTCTGAGTGTTCCCGTTGATAGGCTCCATTCAGCTCTGTTAAATGTTAAATCAGAAACTAAAAGGGATCAAAGATTAGAAATTTAAATCAAACTTATTTACAAATATATTAAAAAAAAAACAGCTTTTAAACGGAAAAGGAAGATCGTGAAAGAAAAGGTGAATTCCAACAACATCAAGTGAATTTACAAGGCACGTTGGTACAATTTCAACATTCAACATAAAAAGTTGTTCTGATTGAAAAAAAAATGAAATATAAATTTGCTAATATATATTTAGTAATATGAAAATTGATACTCTGAAAATAGGAACCTACATTTCCTTTTTTTTATTTTTATTTTTTTGTTTCGCAGACGTTGGCTGCGAACGGCCGTTGTATCCGTAAAACATTTTGGCGGTTCGTAAATATGTTCGCGCGCGAACTACCGTTGTATCTTTCCTTTTAAAAATTAAAAAAAATATATATATATATTTCATTAAATGTTCTAGTACTAAAAGAACGTAAGATTTCTTTGAGTTTTGACTATGAGATGTTATATATGCTAAGACGTTTAATTTGCCTTCTACATACATGAGTTTGCAAAGAGAGAAAATCAAAATTTCAACAGAGAAAAATAAGAAGAAAGTAAAACACTTTTGCTTCTCTGAGCTACTCACAAAAGACCTAAACGGCTAGACGATCGATACGATATGAAATCTGTGTATAACAACGAGCAAATCGTATATATACAGCTCAAAAATATCAATCAAGAATGTATACAATTATGAGAGATCTCGTACATATTTCACTTTTTAAAAAACCTTGATCAATAATTTTTTTTTTTCACAAAGTTCAAATTAAAAAGTTGCAAGAAAAGATTTTGCGTAGGCTTATATATATTCCTCCTAGGTTACGTGAAAACCTAAATCTATCTCAAAATTTCAAGTTTTCAACTATGGAGCTTCAAAACAGAGAAATATATATATAGATCCAAGTCACCCCAAAAGGAATTTTGTAGCTTCTAAACAAACATTACCAAATCGAATCGAACAACTCGAATCAAGAGAAAACTAGCTCAAGATTGAAAAACAGATCACCAAATAATAAGATCAGAAATAACTGATTCTCTCACAAGCATCTTACCAAATTGTTCTTAGAGATGGAAGCTCTCTGCCTGTGCTTTATTTTTCCTCTCTCAAAAATCTCAATTACCGCACTCTCTCTATACAAAGGGATGGATCATCGATGGCCCTGCTTATATAGCACTCCCACATCAAGATTCGAACACGATCAAAGGACGCTAAGATGCAATCTCAACCGTCCGATTTCTTAATTCTCACAGCTATCCGCTAATCCTGTGGGTAAAGTGTACTCTGTGGGTTAAAAACAGGACTAAAGATGCATGTATTAATTGCTAGGTGTATAAAGTCCGTATAGGATAAATGTAACCCATTGAAAAACCGTCCATACATCATGTATACAGAATGCAACATTTACATTCCGAAATATAACAAATACATCCTGAAATGTAACCTACAGACACTATGGACGGTTTTTCTATGGAAGCCAGGTATTACTCATTCGACATTTATTCTTGTTTTTTCATCATGGATATAATTATTAGGAGGTAAAAAGATCTCGGCTTGGCTGACAACTGGCCTGGATTTTTCCGGGTTTTTCGTGCTAAGCTTCCCAAAACAATAGAAAGATGTAACTTTTAGGAAACTTGCTATATTCGGATTTGGGCATTTGGACCTGGTGATGAATATTATTTAAGAGGTTCATCCTCCATGAAACTTTTGTATATATCAATTTGAAATTATCACTGGAAAACCCTTGCTTTTATAGCATGCAGAGCAGCAAGAAAAACAATAAATTGATACTAGGGTAATTTAGCTAGTAAACAAAATTTGAATTGTAGTCAGATGTCAAGCTGACATGACATCACCGGTTTGCAATTAATTCATTAACCACTAATTTTTGGATCACTATACAACAAATAGTACTCATAAAAGTTATGTATGAAACTTGCAGAAGATATCTGATTCAATATTCGGGTTACAAATCTTAGCAAAAATTTTTAACATATGTGAGCCTATTCACCTGTTCAATTAACTTTAAGACAAATATAAATTTTAAATGAGGTGTAATCAAACTAACATATTTTTGGTCACATGTAACTATAAAAATAAATCTCAAATAACTATTTTAAACCCTTAAATAACAAAACCAGTAATTATAATATGTTATGAGGAGGGATCCGATGCCAAGTCTGATCATCCAGTGCCAAGTCTGATCCAGTAATTGTAATATCTCAAATAAATCTCAAGTCTGCGATTTTCATATCAAAATTTCGATTTATATGGCTTAATAAATTCTTTATATCAAAATCTTATAGCATGCAAAAATTTTTCATTCTGATTTATATATATCAAATTTTGATTTATATGGCTCAATAAATTCTTTATATCCAAATTTTTCATATCCTCATATGTTATTTATATATATAGATAAATATCATTTTTTATGCATCTGTACACAAAAAACTACATCATTCTGATTTTATTTGCATATGTATCAAGCATATATAGATGCATATACAAAAATCAACATTCAAACTTTATGATTTTTTTCTACTTTCTTTCTTGAATAAGATTTACTCATTAAATACGTGATTAATAATCGCTTCCCTAAAGGCCTAAAGTAAAGGTTTAAGTGTAGTACGTAGCAGTCCGAAAACTCGAAGTAGGAATTTTGTAAATGCAACATGGGTACATATACTGATCAGAACCCAGAAGCCTACACAATCGTTCAGAACTCCATACACAAAAATGGCTCAAAATTTATAACTAATTTTTTAAAACAAAACCATTTTTGAAATATATTAGTAACCAACAGAACGTCTATCGAGTGAACCTGCAGGTGCATACGAAATATGCAACATGTATAGAGATACTGGACAGATGAGATTTAAAGAGAGCATTTTCAATCTTCTAGGCACATTTGTATTGTTGGTTTATCCCTGAATTATGCAAGATATACAGAGACACTGGACGGATGAGATGAGATTAGATCAACAGCTGAAGAGGCAACAAAATGAAAATATTCAATTGCAATTTTATCCCCTTTGCAATCAACGGCCTTGATATTCTCCATGCCCTAATCTGAAATTGTGAAGTTGATCTAATGTAGCATCTCTTCTTAGTCAATCTATGTGTTGCACTGTTTCCAGATTCTGTTTGAGCAATAACCAAGTGACAATAACAAAGACATTTCTTTTCCTAGTTAACCATCAATTACACCAACATGTCTAAATTAGCCTCAACAACACATGTTCAGATTGCAAATTGCACATTGGAGATGTTTTGAGCCGATGTTACGTAAAACACAGCACGGTTTACTCTCAGCTTTGTAAGTAGGCTCTACAGAAAAGAGAGGAGTACAGACTTGATTAACTAAGTCTCATGCCTGTACCAAAGCTGACTAAATCCAACATAACCATAAAGCTGGATCATCAAGGCATGAGAAAGCCAACGACCCATTCGCTCAAGTAAAATAAGAAAAAATAACCACAAAAAAAATAGAACCAAGTACGACCCAACCAGTGGTTTTTGGCATGATCACAACTTTATATTTCGTAAGAAACATTTTCTATTGCCATTGCCGAACAACAAGTTTAAATCGAATTGCAACATGCAGCCAGGTAAAGACTAAAGACGGCCTAATGTTTACCACATTTCACAAACTAAACACCACCAAAAAAAATCAACTAATGTACAGACTAACACACAATACATTTTTCATTAGACCGCGAAAATTTGAAGTATACAATAGGTACTTGGAAAATATTCAGATCTCTGTCATTTGCTCCTCTTCATGTCATACAACACACATGAATCTGCTGCAGATTTCATCTGCAACACAAAATTAAAATTAGTAATGAATAATCCTTGTTTATCTTTCAAAAAATATATATAATGAAATCCTTTATCATTGATAGTACCTGAATAACATTGATGACTTGCTTTATAGCCCACCCAAATAATGTTAACACAAATACCAATGAAACAAGGGACTTCTGTGCAATTATATCCATCGATACCTGTTTCTCAAGACAAATATTAGTCTATATTGTCTTTCTTTTTTTTTCTTTTTTTTTTTTTTGAGGTGAAATATTAATCTATATTTCAAGCCTTTGATTTACAATAATAAGTATCTGGAAGCTGTACCCATCTGTGATCTATCTCAACAATATATCCCCCACAATGAAAAGAAATAGTAAAATTAATATCCAAAATGCCTGATGCAAAAAAATGAGTTTTGTGCATCACTAGTTTCCCATTTCTTATTAGGTTGAGAATCTCCATTGTACAGAATAACTTATATAGATACATAGCTAGGTGGAACAAAATTTTATCAAGAAATGGATGCCAAGAGGAGTTTCTAGGGATGTTCCTCCTTAATTAGTAAAGTATATCAGACTATTCTGATTAACGAGTACCACAAGTTATTGTGAGGTTTTGCAAGGTCACAGAAGAACATTGCAGAAAAATAAATAATTAAATATATAAAAAGTAAATAATAAAAAATATCTTAAAGAAGCTTACATCAAGTAATGCAGGAGATTCCTTGTCAGCATAAAGGAATAAGATAATATATAGCACCTACAATTGTAAAAAATGACGATATAAAGCATAGCATACAATACATTGACACAATACGGGTCAGGTGCATCCCCAGTAAGGATACATACTGTTTAAAAAAAGTAACCAAGTGCTTCTATATTTTTTATATCTTAACATTCTCATAAAGAAAATTTCACAATTCAGATAAGCTTTTATTGGATCAAAATTGAGAAGAGACAAGGCTGGTTAGATACACTGAGCTAATTCAAATGTAAGATGCATAATTTTTTATTTTTCGGAAACTTCTTTTTTGGAGTTTTGGTAATCAGGTTCTGATATTTACTGAAGCAAATGTAAATGAAGACTGATCAATTTCAAAAAAAGAAAAAGGAACTCAAAAGTATTAATCATTATACCTCACAAGCGACGCAACAGAAGGCCATGAAGGGCCTATAACCATAATAAGCCCTCAGTAACCAGTTGCTCTTATCTTTCACATCCTTATGGCTTGTTTTACCGGACAAGAAGGAACTAAAATACAAAGAAAAAGATAAAAGATGATAATATCATAACAATAATTAAAGGTCAATTCAGAATAATCAAGAACAATAGTGCATCAAGTTTAGAAGCTCAAATATTAGCAGTCTTTTAGTCATTGGGGATGGCATATAATATGTCGGTACACCTAATGGTTATTTGTCGGAGAATCTGCCCTGCCCTATCACCACAGTACCCCCCCCCCCCCCCCCCCCCCCCCCCCCCCCCCCACACACACACACACAAAAAAAAAAGAAGAACAATGAAACATCCCAAACAACCTGGTGTGACCACTTGACTCAAAGAAAAACAGAACCCAACCTGGGAGTGTCCAATTAACTCAAGTGGGTAGGAGCTGAATAGGAAAAGAATTGTCTATACAATTCTCCTTTTACATCTAGTTCTGAAGGCACCGAGTTCAAGTAAATTCAGGGTTGTCTAGAATCAAACGATGTGGGCTTCTTATAAGCAAGTGGACATTAAGCACTATTAATTAGAGATTCACAAGTACCTATACATTTGAAGCCAATGGCTTGCAATATCCAATCCCAGCAATGCCAAAAAAATCAATCCTGGCCTGTAAAGGAATATTTCAACAAATTGAGCATTTCTTAACTTCCAGTTATTTAGACTTTAATAGAACATGGGACAAGTTCCTACCTATAAAACTGAGAGAGGAGCGCCAACAAACAAGCAGTGCTAACCCTGTATATACAAAAAGAAAAATAAAAAGAAATATGTGACGACGATATGACAACAAGTAAAAAAAAAAAAAAAAAATTCTCTGCCATATAAAACCATAATGTTATCAATTTTAAAGTGATGCCGTATGAGCTTAAGATCACCAAAGGTAAGTGGACTGAACCTTCAAAACCGTTGGATAGCATCAAATGATGAACTGACCATTGACATGCCAAGTGTTTGAACCTTTTAGTTTTCCAAATTTATTTACTACAACATCAAGAGAACATTGAACTGTTATGTTTAAAATTCATTTCTTGGCAGCTTTTAACTGCTTGATCTTGAAGAGTAACCTTGAAAATTTAATACTTGGCACGATAATGGATGGCTCGTCAATTAGATCTAGACCAACAGTTCTGGTCTAGATGCAATTGGAAATTTACATACACAAACCTGTTGGTGAGCTTAAGTTGACAAAAAGCAGCCATATATTGTATCACTGTTAAATCTCAACTGCTCTTTTTTAATATTTTCATTTCAGAAAAACAAAGAAGTATACCTGTCAGTTACCATGTCAAGCACAGCTCCAAAAGTAGATACTGCAAAAAATATCCAAGACATTTCCAATTACATATATTTTGCCTATTTGCAAATGCAGCAGCATTGTATTTTGTTACACTTTGCAAGCATCAACAAAATTCTTGATTGAAGGACAGAAATTTAATTCTTAAAAATGGTAATATATTTTACCTTGATTAAATTTTCTTGCTAAGTACCCATCCACTCCATCACAAACAAAACTGAAAAAAGCAAAATCTTGTTCTATTAGCTCATCAGCATCAACCTAGATATAGACTAGAATTATCTCTGGATTGGTACTAGTTCCTACTGTACATCCAAACGCAATAACATGTAATGACTTTGCCTGCGGCCGCAGGAGGTGCACGAAAAGTAAAATAAATTATGAATAAAAGCAAAAACTATTTACCAAACTGTGTACTAAATAAAATTATTATATAGTGAATTAAAGCAAACCTGAAGAAGTAAAGGAAAGCAAAAAGAGGTTTATTCGTATTGCAAAGCGCAAAACCCCAACAATTTATTATCACTCTTATGTATCCTGTGAACCAAACGTGTATAATTTAGAAGTAAGAAAAATAAAGCAAGAGGTACGTAACATCAGAAGTGGCACATAGTATTTGACGCTAAATTGACATATCAGCTCAGACTCAAAAGTTCAAGTCTTGTTATAGCGGCTATATTTACCAATTGCAATTCATTTCTCTTTCCGCCAATCTCTAGTCGTCAATAGCACAATAACCCACAACCTCTAGAAACACTGAATTATGCAATAAATCTCCATTACACTTCATTGGCAGTTTTAACCAAATTCACCCTCAGACCCTTGATACGTACAAAACCTACTAAATTCGAACGAAAGGGAAAGACAAAACATTCTCGGCACAGTAATGACACAACGGGCAGGACATTCCGGTTATTACAGGTCCAAGCAATACTAAGTGCAGACAATACCGGTACAAGTACAAACACAAACTATTATGCTTGCAACAGTTAATCTAATCTTGTACCTGTGATGTTAGGGATGTAAAGATACACCGACAGTTCCCGCTGCTTAGAAGGCCGAGCCATTTCATCAAGCACTTATAGCCGGTACACAATTCACAACTGACAGTTCGAATTTCAGAGAGTATATCTGTACATGCAAGATATAAGCCATGAGAGTCAGTCAGTCAACCAATACAACGGAACTGGTACAAATTACACTCCGATGGTAACGGAGAACGGACATGTGCAGCAGTGCTTGAATAGAACCACCACCACCTGTGAGGGCCCGGTAGAGGAGATGCTGTCGGTCTCCGGAGAGGAGAGGAGAGGAGAGGAGAATTGGAACCTTTTCCCTGATGGACCGGTAGAGCCGTAGAGGCCGGAGGGACGGCGAGCGTCGGTCGGACTCGGACTCGGACTCGGACTCGGATAGCGGTAGAGTCGGAGTGGTACGAAATAAATAGAAGGAAATGGACCAAATGGTCCGATGTAGATGTTTACTAGTCTTATACTATGTTATCTTGGAATCGAATCACCTGTGTTATCCTAACTTTGGATAACAGGACCCTATTATCTCAATCGTGGCCGTTGGATCAAAATCAACGGATCAGATTCATTTTGAAAATCTTTCCTCCCTTCAAAAACTGTGCTCCGGTATCAATCTGAACCGTTCATTTTAATCCAACAGTCCATACTGGGATAACAGGGTCCTGTTATCCCTAAGAATAACAGCAGATACGGACTCTGTTATCTTTGCTTCGCCTTTTGCAAAGAAACCACTCCCACTTTATTCGTTCAAAAGAAAGAAAAAGATAATAGAGAATGAGAAATGCCACTTTATTTATTTCATTTTTTTTTATCTAGAAGCACTTTGTCCACTGAATTATTTAGTTTTGGACCTCTAGTTCTATCTCATATTCTCATTCATTTTATAATGCTAGTTTTGAGCTTTTAGTTCTATCTTAAATTTTGGAATCTCATTCTTTTCTTAATGTCCACTTTGTTAACCTTTCTTCCGAATGCATTTAGTTAGTTGGCTATGACATCTTAAGTAATAGTAAATAGTGTATTAATTGGATGCCACAAATCAAGTATGTTTGCCTACGATTGAACTGATGGAGTAGCAAATTACATCTAAATTGAATTAAACTTGCAAGCATAATCAATTCATAAGCTCTAGAAATATAATTGTAAACAAAGTTTTTTTTTTTTTTTTTTTTGGATTTATTACAACAAAAGTGGTAAAAATTGTCAAAATTATTAGTTCTCCTCCCGACCTAACAAATTGCCATCTCTACAAACTCATAACACCCTTTCAACACAATTAAAAATAAATAGCTAAGAAGAGAAGATTATCCATTAAAAATCACTCCTTGTATGAATTCAAAAACCTTACAGATAATAATACATACCCCTTAAAGAGGGGGGAGAATGCTGGCCTCTCAGCGATTTAGAGCTGAGAGGCGTCAGATTTGTGGGGTCAAGTGGATGAACGGTCAGATTTGATTTGGGCTTTTGTCTGTTTTTGTGAGAATTTCGCCACGATACAATTCATCTACTTTATGTTATTTTGTTGAGGGATTAAATGATCTTTTCGATGATTTATCGGTGACCACAAAATTAAATCTCAAATAACTAAATTATAAACTTTTAAACAACAAAAATTAATTGATAGAATGTGTTTTATGTATCACATGTGAGCTAAGCTCATGGATCCTTTTCATGAGAATACCTCTGAAAACATACCAAAACACCTTCCAATTTTCAATTTATATAGCTCAAATTATACCAAATCTTATGGGATACAAAAAAAAAATTATTTTTGAAATTTAGTGATAAATAAACATTGATCATTTTTATCAATATTGTGTGGTCACTTTCAAAAAATCTCAAATACATATTTAAATTTTTTAAAAATGAAAAAAATTTATTTTCCCATAAGATATTGATATAAAGAACTTATGAGTCATATAAATCAAAATTTGAAGGTGATTTTATATGTTTCTGGAGGTATGCTTACGAAAGGGCTATGTGAGTTTGAGCTCACAGTAGATTTACTTTTTTCATGATAACATAAAAAATTATATTATTTTGATTTTATTATATATGCATCAAACATTAACAAACATCAATTGTTCAAATTTTTTTATTACAATAAATATATGTATTAGCCACTTATCTTAGCATCTTCAATATATTTCAAAACTACTTTTATGTGAATGAGACATAAAAGTTTTAAAGGTCTAAACTTTTTATGAAAATTAAAAGATAATTGGAATAGATAAACCATTTGCTACTATTTTTTTTTCATTGTTAGATCAACAATTTGATAAATGACACAATGCACACAAAAATAAGCGGAAAAACAACTATCTAACAAATTGCAAAACTCCCCGCCGCGAAGTGCGGGTGCGGAACCTAGTGTAATAAAGAGTCAATCAATATTGTACATCTATTGTCAAGTTATTAAAAAAGCCAAAAAAAAATTCACATTCACCGCGGTACCTATGGAAGCATCAAAATTCAATCAATTTAGTCCTACAGAAAAATAATGCTCTTTATACTATTAATAACTTATTATGTGAGCACATTTGACAGAGTCATCCAAAAAAAAGGAATCAACTAATTAAGAAACATATCGGAATTTAATAAAAAGTGAAATAATGTGAAAAGGCAATATGGTTATGCAAATAACTTAGTTTTTAGATTAACAGCACTGACCTATTTTGTGGTATCTCTTCTAGCGTCCTTTTCCTCTTATGGTGCATAACCTTGTAAAGAATATAATAAGCTTTTATAAACAGAAGTAAAAAAATATTAATCATCAAGTATAATAGGAGACCAAATATGAACAGCCTCTAAATATAGCATCTTAAATTGTCTCAAAAAAAAAAAAATAGCATCTTAAACATAGAACTGAAGTAAAAATTTTCAAAGAAATCAAACCGTGTAACATAATGAGAAATTCTGTACCTAGTGGCAATAAAGTGTATTCATATGTGAAGCAAACAAATAATAAGTATAAGAAGAAAATATGCGTTGATCATATATAAAATGCAAGCTCACAATCCGGCAGAACCATCCAAGCCAAATAACATGCCTTCCACATCAGGCCCTGCACAGTTCCAAGAGAGCAACCTTGAGATTCTGTCTATTTATGCAAGCTTGCAAGTCATACATGTAGAATTTTGAGACAGTATGTATGTGTTATGAAGTGTATTTCTCTTCTTATTTCTCTCTGTACATCAGAGTATTTATACAAAGTTATACAACGGCTATACTAACGGTCAAAAAACAAAATTAGTTGAGTGACATATTTACCCCTAAAATAGATTTGCTCCTAATTTTTAAATGGGCCAATGATGAATAAAAGCCCAATGGCTTTGAGGCCTTTTATTTCCTAATCCTATTTCTAATTTTATTCTTTGACACTCCCACTCAAGTTAAGTGCATAAATATCAATTAGCCCTAACTTGATAACGTTATTATCAAATACTCGTGGTTCCAGTCCTTTTGTGAATATATCGGCCAATTGATCTTCACTTCTCACAAAAGGAGTTTCAATTTCCTTCGAATGAATCTTTTCTCTAATGAAATGGCAATCCACTTCGATGTGCTTAGTTCGTTCGTGAAATACGGGATTGGATGCAATATGCCTAGCTGCTTGGTTATCACAATACATTTTTATCGGTGAGTCAATTATGATACCAAGCTCACTAAGTAATTGTCTCATCCAAATCAATTCGCTTGTCGTTGATGCCATAGCTCTATATTCCGCTTCGGCGCTTGATCTAGCTACGACATTTTGCTTCTTGCTTTTCCATGTGACTAGATTTCCGCCTACAAATGTGCAATAGCTGGTAGTTGATTTTCGATCAAAGCTTCCGGCCCAATTTGCATCGGAATAGCCACACAAATTGTTAGAATTATTATTTTTTATAATTATTCCTTTTCCCGGTGTTCCTTTTAAATATCTTAATATTCTATTTATTGCATCTAAATGAGATGTTCTAGGGCTATGCATGAATTGACTTACTTGACTAACCGCAAATGAAATATCTGGACGAGTAACGGTCAAATAAATTAATTTTCTTACAAGTCTTTGAAATTGGCTTACATTCTCAAGATGTTCACCGGCTTCACTATTTAATTTTTCCTTACTATCTATGGGGGTTGATGCCGGCTTACACCCTAATTTTCCCGTTTCCTTCAAAAGGTCAAGTATATATTTTCGTTGAGAAAGAAATAATTTTCCTTTTGAAAAAGCTACTTCTATTCCCAAAAAATATTTTAAATGGCCTAAGTCTTTAATATCAAACTTTTCTTTTAATTGATTTTTTATTTTTCTAATTTCTTCTTGATTGTTACCGGTAATTATGATATCATCTACATAGACAAGAACCACGGTTATTGTGTCATGAACATTTTTTATGAACAATGAATGGTCGGCATTGCTAATGTTAAAATTGCAAGAAATTAAATAAGAGCTTAGTTTTTCATACCATGCCCGAGGAAATTGCTTCAATCCATAAATTGATTTGTTTAATCTACAAACAAGGTTAGAATCTTTTTCCATTTAATAACCGGGAGGCAATGCCATGTATACTTCTTCTTCAAGTGTGCCTTGAAGAAAAGCATTTCTAACATCCATTTGGTATATGCTCCAATTTTTGTTTACCATAATTGAAAACAGTATCCTAACGGTATTCATTTTGACCACGGGTGCAAATGTTTCTTGATAATCTATTCCATAGGTTTGGGTAAATCCTTTAGCTACTAATCTAGCCTTATACCTTTCTATTGAGCCATCACTTTTGTACTTAATTTTGTATACCCATTTGCACCCTACCGGTTTTTTTATTTTGAGGTAATTGGACAATGACCCAAGTATTATTTTTTTCAAGTGCTTCTAATTCTTCTTTCATGGCTTTGCACCATTTGGGATTAGCAATTGCCTCATTGTAATTATAGGGTTCTTGTTCCTTTGAAATTGAAATTAGAAAGGACATATGTTGTGGTCTTATCTCATCATATGATATAAAATTTTGCATAGGGTATTTTACCGTATAAGTGATAAAATCTCTAAGTTTGGTAGATGGTTGTGGTGTTCTAGATGACCTCCGCAATACCATCTCCCTCTCACCTTGATTACCTTGTTGCTCTTCTTCTTCTTCTTCGGCTTCTTCTTCTTCTTCTTCTTCTTCTTCTTCTTCTTCTATTTAATGTGTATTATCACTCGATTCCTCCACAATTCTATTTTGCATATTATCAAGACCAAATAATTGGGGTAACACCGGATTGGTTTGATCAATGGTATAGGTGGTTTTTTTTATTTCTCTATTTTCAAAATATGGTTCATTTTCACAAAAAATAACATCTCTAGAAATAAAAAAAATTTTATTTATCGGTCATAATATTTATATCCCTTTTTTTGTGAAGAATATCCTAGAAAAATAGTTTTGATGGAGTTAAAATCTAATTTATCTTGTCTCTTTATTTTGACAAAACATTTACACCCAAAAACTCTCAAATGATCAAAATTAATTTTTCTTTGGTAAAGAATTTCTAAAGGGATTTTATGTTGTAAAACGGAACTAGGTAATCTATTAATTAAGTATGTTGCATTCAAAATTGCATCCCACCAATAAATTTTTGGTACATTATTTTGATGTAAAAGTGCTCTAGTCACTTCTAACAAATGTCTATTTTTCCTTTCGGCAACTCCATTTTGTTCGGGAGTATTAACACAAGTAGTTTGATGAATTATGCCTTTTTCTTTAAATAAAAAAACAAATTTTTTATTTATAAACTCGGTTCCATTATCCGACCTAAAAACTTTTATTCTTTTACCAAATTGATTTTCTACTCTATTAATAAATTCATAAAAACAATCAAATACTTCTTCTTTGGATTTTAACAAATAAAACCAAGTAGTACGAGAAAAATCATCAATAAATATAACAAAATATTTATATCCATTATACGAAATAGTTGGGGCCGGTCCCCATACATCGGAATGTATCAAATCAAACAAATCTTCACTTTTGTTTTGAGACAAAGAGAAAGGAAGTTTAGCTTGCTTTACAATTTTACAAATATCACAACTAATACATTTTTCTAAAGAAAAATCTAGTAATTTGCTTAAAACATTATCGGAAGGATGTCCAAATCTCTTGTGCCAAAGCTCATGGTCGTTAGACTTGCTTGTGGCGCACACAAAAGTTTGAGGTTTCAAAACATATAGATCGTTTTCAACAAAACCTTCACCAATCATCTTCCCGGTTTCCCGGTCCTGAAAGGTTACACCATCATAAGAAAATATTGCATTACAGTTTAATTCTTTTGTTAATTTAGATATTGAAATTAAGTTAGTTGAGAAACTATTTAAATATAAAATATTTTTAAATGTCTTTGAAAAAATATTAAATTCGCCTATACCATTGATCTTTGCCCTTGTACCATTTGCGACAAGTACCGATTGGTCTATTTTGGTCTTTCTAATTTGGTCAAATAGTTTTGGTTGCAAAACATATGATCCGTTGCACCACTATCTAAAATTATTTGATCATGGAAATTAGAATTAAATGAGCTTAAAGATGTACCTCTGTGATGTTTTTGCTTGTACCATAATTCAAATTGTTGAAATAGCTCATTTGGCCCATCTTCACTTAATGCAGCGTGTGGCCCAGATTTGCTTGACAATTGCAGTCCAGCAGCTGGCTCGTGTATTGTTGTGAAAACCCTCCTAGTTGCTTCGTCTCTCTTTTCTTTCTCCCAATTCGGCGCCGCTGCTGATCCGCTGTTCTTATCCTGCTTTCTCTTGCTCTCTCCCCGATCGACCCATTTCGCCGGCCGGAGGTGCGGATGCAGGAACCAGCAGCCGTCCTTGTTGTGCCCAGATTTTTTGCAGTTCTCGCAGAGCTCGTTTCATGCTGCCCCCTTTACTCTAGGGTTTCGGAAGTCTCGAGCAGTCAGCGCCTGGGCTTCGGATCCCTCGCCGTGACCGGCTTGGTGGTCCCCCATCGCGCTCCTCCTCGTCTCTTCTTCCTCTATTAAGGCGACCACATTCTCCATGGATGGGAGAATAGGAGCCATCAGGATTTGGGAACGGAACTGTTCATAGCTTGGGTTCAGGTTTGCTAAAAGTTGAAAAACCCTTTCTTGCTCTTTTCTCTCGAGAATTTTATCGGGTTCTTTTTCATCTGGTTGGAGGAAGTCTAGTTCATCCCATTTGTTTTGCATTTCACTGAGAAGGTCGGCAAATAGCCTCTGGTTCTGCTTGTTTTGTGCAATTTCTTGCTTGATTTTGAAAATATGGGCCTAATTGTTTTGATTGCCATACCTCTTTTTTATGTTCTCCCACAACACCTTTGAGGTTTTTGATCTATAGACAAAGCGCTCGCTGATGTTTGGTTCCATTGAGTGGAGAATCCAAGACATGACCACACTGTCTTGCAATTCTCACTCTTCGGCTTCAGCTGTTGTTGTCGGTTTTGGTTTTGTGCCATCTATGAATCCCAATTTGCCTTTGCCTTTGAGCGTGATTCGGGCTGCTATGGCCCATGGTTGTAGTTTTTGCCATTTAGCAGCATGGACGTTAGTTTGAGAGAGGTATTCACATCTGAAACCTCTTTTATGATGGTTTCTTTTATGGTGCTGGGGTTTTCTCTGCCATTGCTGCTTTTCGGGTTTTTCTGGTATGGCTTTTCTGGTATGAGTATTAGGTATGTGATGAGTGAGCTGAAACCTGCTCTGATACCATGTAGAATTTTGAGACAGTATGTATGTGTTATGAAGTGTATTTCTCTTCTTATTTCTCTCTGTACATCAGAGTATTTATACAAAGTTATACAACGGCTATACTAACGGCTATACTAACGGTCAAAAAACAAAATTAGTTGAGTGACCTATTTACCCCTAAAATAGATTTGCTCCTAATTTTTAAATGGGCCAATGATGAATAAAAGCCCAATGGCTCTGAGGCCTTTTATTTCTTAATCCTATTTCTAATTTTATTATTTGACAATACACAGCAATTTTAGATACGATCTTACACCAAAGTCACTGAGCTATAACAGGACCCTGTTATCCCGAGGGTGACCGTCGGATCAACACCGAACGGTTTAGATTCAATGCAAAGTTTGGTTTTTGAATTAAAAAAAAAGTTTTGCCGAACAGATCTCATCCGTCCATTGTAATCCGACGGTGCCGATCGGAAAAGCAGGACCCTGTTATCCGAGGGAAGGATAACAGCGGAATTGAATTCATGGAGATTATCCTTGCATCAGTACTTGTGCTCATGACAAAGGACATCTGAGACCAGTCACCATGTTGGTGTGCTGCTGAGATTTATATTGTTGGCTAGAGAAGTCACTTAAGATCAAAATCGAGCAACCTGAGCCCTTTCTATTTCGTCCATCGGCTACAATTGGTACCTCCCTCCTTCCTTTGGCGGTGGCTGAAGCACCACTTTGATGGCATTATCAAATTACAAATTTGATGTTCTATGAGATGCAAAAAATGAACCATGAACAAACAGATTTACATATGAACACCAGAATCAGTCTCTTGCAATAAGAGTGAATTATTTATGATTTTCTTCTCTTTATTAGCTGGAAGGTGTTCAAAGCACATTATACCCACCAAAATTCCACCTTGTATATTACATAACTCAGCTAATATAATTTGGACTTAAACATGAGGTAGGGGTAAAGCTGTCCATCTATATTTGGAACAAGTCCCTTCTATTTCTATTACATAAATCTATTGGCTGGGTGTTAATCCACAATTACCTCAACTAGAGCTGTAACTCGGACTTTGCCCCGAAATATGATAAAAAATAATAAAAATTATAAAAATAAAAATATTTATTTTAAAAATTTTTAATATAATTTTAAAATTTTTTATGTGAATAATGATGATGTATGATTTATAAATAATAGCACATAAAAGTTGGACCATTTTAAGTATTAAAGTTTGTTTTAGACATATCATATCATCTTATTAAATGGGGAGATATAATAAATATAGACCATTGGATCAAAGTAGACGAAGAGATTTAAACAAAATCAATGGTTAATAATATTGATGATGTAGCATAGTTGAAGTGCTTGGAGAGATACCCCTCTTTCTAGTTTATAGATAAGTGACATGCTAGGCTATTAATTAATTATTATGAAATCATTAAGCTGTTCATAGGATATCACCCTCTTTTGCAGTTCATCTATGGAAGGAAGAAATTAATTCAAATTCTCTTTTACTCACCTGGTATGGCCATAGACGCAACTAAAGTCATCATAAGCCACTCAAATACAACAATTCTCATATAGTGAGACCTAGTGTCCATAGCACTCACAAGAGAGTGAGACAGTGGGTCCCACCACGTAACTCTTGTGAGTGTTATGGATGTCCATCTATAGACAGAAGGTATTTATCTTATTTTTATGCCTAAGATAGGTTTATAAAACTTTGCAAATTGCTCCCTGCAATCAAATAAATTCCTATAATCAATGTTCATCAAAATCAACTACCAAGTACCGAATTTATAAAAAAATTATGGCTTTTTGTTTCAATGCTCAAGCATCGATGATGAAGCAATGAATAGTTTACCAATTGCAAATTAGTTCTCTTTCAGTGAATCCCTAGTCCTAAATAGTACAATAACCCACAACCTCTATAAACACTTTTTTTTTTTTTTTGATGTGGTGGGCAAATTGCCAACCATTTTCCATTAAAATAAATAAAAAGTTATTTACAAGGGAGAGAATTTACACAAGCAAGGAGAGAAGAAGGAGATGGGAATTGTAAAATTTACAAAATGCATTTGGTAGCCCCTACCCTTACCCAGTACAGTACCTATCCCAGGATTCTATATCTCTTGTGATGCGGTAGTTAGAGTTCTAAAATCGTGCCGTTCCGTGCCGTACCGTGTCCAGAAACGCCGTGCCTTAGTGCCGTGCCGTGCCGTGTCTTTTTTTTATTAATATTTTTTTCGTACCGTGCCGTGCCGTGCCAAAAATTGGAAGGAGGAGGCACGGCACGGATAACATACACCGTGTCTATCGTGCCGTGACTTATTCGTGCCGTGTCCAATCGGATACGTGACTTACCGTGTCGTATCTACATGTCTTAACCGTGCTAAACGTGCCCACTCGTTTCGAACATAAAAATTTTAAATATTCCAAAAAACATTAAAAAAATTAAAAATTAAAATTTACCCCAAAAAATCATTAAATTATTTTTTTCAAAATTTAAAATACATAAAAAATATTAAAAAGTATCAATATACTATGAAAATTGTCTTAATTAATAAACATAATGTTTTATAAATTACCCTTCCTCTTTTTTTGGGCTTTGGGACCGGTTATGTTTGAAATATAGGGGGAATTATTACATGTGTCCTACCCGTAACCTATCCGTGTTTACCCGTGTCCTATCATTTCCTACCCGTGCCACCTATGTTATTTATACCGTGTCTGTCGTGTCCCATTCCGTTACCGTGCCGTGTTTGACAACCGTTCCGTGTCGTGCCGTTTTTTCGTGTCATTCCGTGCCGTTCTGTGCCGTTCCAAAATCTTCAAAACTCAGACACGGCACGGTTAATGATCCGTACCGTATCCGTGCCCGTGCCTTACCCGTGCCGTTACCACCCGTACCCGTGCCGTTCCGTGCCGGAATTGGCCACGCCGTGCCATTTTTTAGAACCCTAGCGGCAGTGTAAAATGTGAAGCGGAGCGGCCTTGTTGTTGAAGATGCGCGAGTTACGTTATTTCCATAAGAGCATCTCCAAGAGAGCCCCTAAAAATGGATCCCAATATACCTGTATTGGGTGTCGTCCTAAATTTTTTGGGAGCAAATTTCACCTCAATCTCCAACAGATTCCCAAAATATGGATCTCAATACATTTAAACTGGGCCAAAATATGGATCCCAATACATTTGAACGTCTGGATTTGGCTCTGGTTTTGGGAAGTTGGATTGGGAGTGCCCAAAAACGCCACCAAAATAGCTTGATTTGGCTCTAGTTTTGGGAGTACGAAAAATAGGGATAGCTTTTTGGGTATCTCTTGGAGACGGTTTTCTCTCCTTAATTCCTAATTTTTTGTTTTAGGAGTGTTTTAGGTAGTCTATTGGAGGTGCTCTAAACTCCATGTTGTTGCTGCAAAGACGGAGTCCTATGAAGTCGTTACATATGAGGGGAGAGATTGTCTAATCGAATTCCAGAAAGATAAGATATCGGTGAAGTCGGAGAATGAAAAGGAAAAGGAATTTATCCTCAAACTTTATATGTACAAAATTTACTAAATTCAAATGAAAAGGAAAGACAAAATCTTCTCAGCACAGTAATGACACAATGGGCAGAACAACATTCCGGTTAATTATGGATCTTGTTACTAGTATGAGTATGACTACGAATGAATGAAATAGATCGTCAAATAGTAAAAAGTTGCGGTATCCGTCGCTCTTCCGTCAAGCTATCCGTCAGATAGAACGGCAACGAGGGGAGAAAAACGGGTACAGATTCGGCGCCGTTAAACTCCGATAATCAAGCGACCTGATCAGCCATCTCATGATTCTCATCCAACGGCGCATCTTTCTCCCGGCCCGAACCGCCTGACCCGCAGACCCCGTTCGAGCCGGACTTTCGGGCCGATTTAATTCAAGGCAAGGCAGTCACTGTTCTTAGATAACTCTCCTGCTGCTATGGGCAGCGCTAAAATTACTCATGACACATCTTTTGTATCAAACTGACCAAAATACTCCGCTGAAAAACTGAGATATGTGATAATTACAGGGATATTTTGGTCAGTTTTAGTATAAAAACTGTGCCATAAAGAAATTCCAGCGCTGCCCGAAGCATCGCCCGCGAGACGAAAGGATGTCGTTCCTGCTGCAGGACTACCTGCGAGGATCCCCTTCGCCGGCGCTGCCTCCGCCGCCGCCGCTCTCCTCCCTCCCGCCGCCCTCCTCCCTCTCCCCTCCCCTCCTCTCCTCGCTCGCCTCCCACCTCCTCTCCTCCTCCCGCCTCCCTCCCGCCTCCCTCTCCCCGCTCCTCTCCTACACCTCCTCCCTGCTCTCCCTCCCCTCCCCGCCCTTCCCCTCCCACCTCTCCCTCCTCCTCGGCTCCCTCTCCCTCCACTCCTCCTCCGCCTACCCCCTCATCGTCTCCCTTTTCCACAACCATCGGTCCGTCATAGCCGCCACTCCGGTTTACCTGCCCGAAGCCTTGGCGGGTCTCGGGTACGCGCTCTCACGGGTCCCTCCTGGATCCCAGTACTTCTCCAAGATCCTCTCATTTGTGTTTGTGATCTGGGATCATGCTGCCAATGTCTCGGTTGAGAACGGGATCATGGTGTTCAAGCTGGTTGATTGGTTGGTCTCCAGTTACATCGCCTCCGGGTCTGTTCAGAAGATCAGGGTTTTTGCTTCAGAAATCACTGATCTGGAGAGGTGCAGCAAGAGGAGGTACCCGGAATTCGCGGTTCTGATGGCTTGCTGCGGCACTTTGCGTGCGTGGAAGATTGGTTCTTCGAGATATAAGTTTGAATTTGACCCCAAAATCAAGGAATCTGTTGAGGTTGCAATTGGGGGTTTCGCTCGAAATGCTGTGTTGGGCAGTGGAAATGGTGATGTTAGTCTTGTTATCAAATGTATTGCGTTGGGTCTGGTGCGATGCGGTCAAATTGGATTCAATCCATTTATTGTTAAATCCCTCTGCATGGCTTTGACAAATGAAGTTTTCCCTTTGAGATCCCTGATCCAATCCTCTCTTCAGAAATCAAACGGGGATTTTCTTGCCAAATTGAGGGAGCACATGGAAGGCATACTATTCAAAGAGGCTGGTGCAGTAACCGGAGTTTTCTGCAATCAGTACTCCATTGCTGATGAAATAACCAAGGAATCTGTTGAAAATGTAATTTGGGACTATGCGAATGAACTTTATTCGAGCCTTAGAGGTGCAGTTTTGGTGCACAAAGGAATGGGCAACAATTTCTTGTTGAATGAATTGGAGAGAATAGCTGAAGCAGCTTTTCTGATGGTGGTGGTCGTTGCAAATGAGGTGTCGAAGAGTAATCTAAACCCTAGGCCAGGAGGTGTGGCGAAGCCAGCTGTTTCTGTTAGAATGCTTGAGGCATTCTCTTGCATAGAGTATTTAAGGCGGGTCAGGTTACCGGAGTATACAGATTCTGTGCGGCGAGCTGTGCTTGCCATCCAAAATGATCTCACTCTTTCGTCGAACTTTCTTGGTTCTATGCCTTCATATGATGAATTGACTCAAAAATTAGGTCAGCAATTATTTTGATTAGTAGTATCTCAGCAGATAGTCAGATACAAGTACAATGCCTTATGTTGTAGTTTTTTTTCTTTAAACATCTGTCCTATCTGTGAATAAGTTCTGTCTGAATTATCTGAGCATTGGTATAGTATAATGCCTGATATTGTGTATGAGTGGTAGTGGTAGCTTCTATGAACAGGTACCATGGCAGAACACTTAGTCTAGAAGCCCATTCATTTAATAGACTAGAGATGTCAGAATACTTTAATCAGTTATTTCTACAGTAAGCACCAAAAACAGGGAAAAGGGACATTAACACCAAGTACTAGTCCGTGCTAACCACCCCCCAGGTGCTGAAAATAGTAATTAGTTTTTCAATCTCTAACATCTGTTTCCTTTTTCTGTGGATTTAACTATGAAGATTTGCAAGATATAGGAGGAGATCTGTATCATTGGTCTAAAGATGATGTTCAAACAGCCCGTGTACTATTTTACCTTCGTGTTGTGCCAACTTTTGTCAGCATCATACCAGCTTCAATGTTTGCTAGGATGGTTGCTTCTACCATGTTCTTGTATCCTCATTCCTCTTCCTTTCGAACTATGTCAACGTTTCATTTTCTAGCTTTCTTATACAATTAAACTTGAGAAGAAGTTTATGATTCTCAAAATTGTCTCTCTTATATTTTTGATTGTGAGCGATTCAGCTAACTGGAAAGGAACTTTTTAATTTTTACTTTGGCTCTAAAAAGTTATTCCATATGTATTGCAAAGAGATGTGAAGGTTAGATTCAATTATGGATAATATAAGCAATTATAAAGTCTGCACTTTTTTGGGGCTATAACCTTTTAAACTTTGATACAGTAGATGTGTGATAGAAGGGGAATATTCAAATTTACGGGATGAAATAAAGAACTATAGTTTATCTTGCAGCATTTTGTTTTGGTCTCCCTTAACAAAGACTATGTCCTAGATACATGCACCATCCAAATGAAAAGGTTGCTCGTGCATCGCATTCTGTGATGGTTTCTTTCAATTCTTCCTCTAACGAAATAGACGATGAAGAAAGACTTAGTTTGAAGGAGCAACTGGGTTTCTATTATATACAAAGAGCTTTAGAGGTATGTGATCAATAGAGACTTTTTTGTCCCTATTATTTGGTCTCAGGGTTCATACCGATGATCTGTTTCTTTTCCTACTTTGTTCTTTTACTTTTGGTTGCTGGGCACTTTATGCATTTCCCATTTATAACATACTCAGACATATCCCAATTCCAATTACGAAATTCAGAAAATGCCTTCCTCGTGACCCCTTACGAATGCAAACCTACTTATCATTGATTTATGTTGGCTGTTGGGGGTTGGTCTAGGAATTTTATGAGAATGGTAATGGTGTCAGATATCTGAATTCTTATTTCGAAAGTCTATATGGGGCCCCATGCTTTGCCTCCTGGGGTTTTCTGCCACCTCTGACTGTGATAGGCACTCTGTCATAGATGCTGGGGGCATTTCTGGAGGGAAAGCAGGGGCACTGTATCAGTGCTCTCTTATTATATTTGTTGAGAGAGAAGGGAAGGGAAAGGTCTGACAACCGTGACAACTAGTATAAAATGCTTCTTTGTATAGGGCTTACCCAAAAAAATAAATATTAATTAGTTCATAGCTCTGAAGTACAATTCTGTTTGTAGGCTTACCCTGGGCCGACTCCATTTGAAGGCTTAGCCTCTGGTGTAGCAGCACTAGTCCGGAACCTTCCTGCTGGAAGCCCATGTGCCTTCCATTGTACTCATAGTCTCATTGCCAAGGCCAAGAGCCTCTCTGACGAGGCAACAGCAAGGAGTCCAGACTTGTGGAAATCATGGGAAGAAAGCTCGGAGCCATGTAAGAAAGTTTTGGATCTGTTGCTACGTCTCATCTATCTAGTCGATATTCAGGTAATGGTACTGGCTACTGACTCAGAAATGCCAAACCAAACTTTTTTTTTTTTTTTTTTTTTGCCTTTTTTTTTGGTTGATGGTGAGGAATAGATCAAGATGGTCTCCCAAGGGCCAAAGATATAGTTCGACCAATTATGAGTAGTACAAAGGGTTATATTCAATATATGAAAAAGAGTTACTTTGACCTAAATGATTGGTACGAGACCTCCAAATCATTATCAGCACAGCTACATTCTGGTATAACTAAAATTGACAACACTTATTGAATTTTTCAAAACAGGTTTTACCCTATCTGTTACGAGAGTTAGCAGGATTCGTATCTCAGTTGCCAAAAGACGGCCATGACGCATTGTTAGGGGAGATGTATGCACATGTTGCTGAATCTGACGATGTCACAAGAAAGCCAGTTCTTGTATCATGGCTGCAATCTGTGTCTTACTTGAGCTCTCAAACTGTTTCCAATCCTGTACATATCAGTAGCCTCTAAGAAATCATTTTTGGAAATTTGGACAACTTTAGTATGTGTAGAAGATGAGAATAATGCCCCACAAAACCCTTTCAAAATTGTTCAACACCAGCTAGTTGATTGTATTTCACAACAGAAGGGAAAGTTCATGAGTATTCCCACATTTTTAGGGTAATACTCATTTTTTTTATTTGTTACTTTATAAAGGAGACCACCTATTACCTATAGACTTCTTTAGACCAGGCAATAAATGCCTCCTCAACAAATAACTTGTGCTTATTATACAGCAATATATTTATGTATTGAAACATAACCATGCGACACATGTATCTTAGTTATATTATATTAGGTGTCATTTTTTTTATCAATTAATTAAATTGAGATCTACATACAAAATTGTATAGTTTAAGTGTTTAACTCAACATTTTTTTTGAGGTGGTAAGTAAAAATCCTACCAATATTTTCATTAACCAAATAAAAAGAGTAAAATAATATATACATATGGTAAGGAAAAAAAAATAGGAAAGAAGGAAAGACAACTTAAAAAAAAAAAAAAAGAACAAGAAGAAGAAGAAGCAGTATGCAACAACAACAACGATTCTAGTGATGACTTTCGAATAGAAGAAGAGAAAATACAAAGGCTTGGGCGAGGCGGGGTGGAGTGAACTCGACGAAACGGTGTGAAGCAGAATGAAGCAAGCATGGCGGAGCAGAGTGAGGCGGGGTGGAGCTAGCTGGGGGGATGCAGCGAGGTTGGGTGAAGGAAGCGACGAGGGTAGTGCAACAAGGTGAGCACGACGAGGTCAGGTCTCACATGGGCTGAGCGCGATGGGAAGGGACTAGTGTGACCACAGTGGCTGTCGTTGCTACGATTAGATCGGGATGTATACATGATAAAGGAAGCGAGCCAAGATATGTACAGAAGTTGAGGTGGCGCGGGAGGCTGTCGGCGGCACGACCTACCCATCTAGAGTTTTAGGGTCTGTTTGGCGTCCCGTTTCCGCACGGAATAACAATTTATTTAACTAATCCGGTTGCCAAACACAATATAGTGTATTTGAATAGTATCTTCAATAGTCTATTCCGCTATTTGTGGTAGAGGCCGAATATCGGATTAGCACTCTAAATATTACTATTCTTTTCACTCTTCCAACAATCATTAATCCATTTTTACTAATCGGATAGTACTATTCTTTAATTTGCCAAACGGACCCTTACTGAATATATTGTACAATGCGAGTTTGTAATGCAAATAAATGTTATTGCCTTTTCATGGAGTTCAAGTTTTATACTTTGAATAAATCTATGAAAAATTTGAACAAGTACAACAAAGAAAGCTGAGAAAATTTTCATTTCATGTTTTTAATTCTCATTGTATACAATTTATACAAGATTTAGTTTAAATTAAATATAAGTGGCCAGACTTTCAGTAGTGATAAAGGTTTTTAAATTACGAAAATTATGTGTAATGTATAGATTTGTTAATTTCTGTGATAAATAACATATGCAAGTTTTGACAATTAATAAACTCTAATTTACTAACAAAAAGTAAAAAAAAGTTATAATATATAATTTATTTCTGATACGATAGTAGTCTCGATATATCCGTATTGATCCTCAGTCAAATTAATTTATATTGGTATCTGCATTATATTTTAATTGATATATTTACGGCTAATATAATCATTATATTTTAATGGAACGTATAGGAAGATTAATAAATAATAATCATTATTGCTGATGCGATAGTAGTTTTTTTTTTTTTTTTTTGGATATGGATAACAAAAAATTAGTGGTTAATGCGTTAAACCGTTAATTATCTCCAGCTTGATAACTGTCTATAACACGAAATTTATTTCCTAGCACAATTAATTGGCTTAGGATTAATATTTTTTGTTGCTCTGCTTATCTGCTACAATTAATGACAAGAGTCTGCAGCTATCATTTCGGAACGAAAAAAAAAAAAAAAAAAGGTTTCATAGTGCATGAACCTCTTAAATTATTACTTCGTCCAACACTCAAATTACCCTACATATAGCAAGTTTTATTAATTAAAGTTGATCGCTGTGTTAATTTCGGAAATAGGAAGCTTTGCACGATCTAAAACAGACATATATAGTTCTCGATCGGTATATATATCCTTCATTCTATATACACCGACTTATTCACGTAACATTAAAAATCTCAATTCTGTAGATTTCTAATTTAAAGAAATCCGACGGTTGAGATAACATCTTAGATTCCTTCGAGATTACTCTTTGGAGGCCATAACGCTATATATATAAGAAGGATCTCCCTTCATTTTCTTGTACAGAGACAGCAGTCATATATTGAGAGACATAAACAGCCCAAGAATTATTTGGTAAGATGCTTGTCATGAGAAACTGTTTCTTTTCTACTTTTCTCTTAATTTAATTTCATTTCAGTAATTAAGGTTGACATGATCTCAGAATTAATTAGTGTTATTTTACAGGATCTTGATTACAAGCCATAGAATTGATTAATTCCTTATGAGATGACTTCTCTTTCTCAATTTTGAGATAAATTTAGTTCTTCAGGGAAATCTCTAGGGAGTAACTTTGTACTTTGTTAAAATTGTTATTGATTGATCATATATTGACCGACGTCTTTATAAATATGTACGAGATTTATCTCATATAATTTATTGATTAATTATGAGCTGTGGAACTTGCTTGCTAGTTAATTGCTACACAAATTGTGTCATCTCATCTAGGTCGACCTGTTGTCAACGACAAGCACAAAAAATAATTTTACATTCTTTTCTACTTTAATTCTATCATTAACTTTGATTTCTTCTATTTGCAAACTCTTGTAGTTAATTCGGATTAATAATATGTTGAAGGCAAAACATCTAATTAAGTAGGAAACATAAAAATAGTATCTCATAGTCAAAAACTAAAAAAATCATACCTGCTCATTTAGTAATATGAAAAAGTTAATGGAATTCCAATGAAACCTTTTTGAAATTTCTTTCATAATAAATACAACGGTCAAATTCTCAGTTTGTGAACCAAAAATAGAAAAAATAAAATTCTATTTTAAGTTTTTCCTTTTTCATATTATTAGAATAACGATTGTAATCAAGCAAACTTAGATTTCATTTTTTTTTTAATCAATCAAGACAACATCTTTTTAAAAGTTCTTCATATTACTAAGCAATACATACATGTTCATTAATGCACTTGCAAAGTTGAACAGAAACTCAGTGCCTAGTTGCTTTACTTGGTAATTTTGGAAAAGTTGCTTTCTTAATTTGTTTGTAAATAAGTATCATCTAATCTTTAACCCCTTTTTTCTCTGATTCAACAGAAATTTCTTTAACACCTAAATGGAGCCTATCAACAGCAACCTTCAGAACATGCAAAGACAAAGTTCTTTGGGCGCCCCTGCCTCCCAACCGAAAGTCCATGGTTATTGGAACGGTCGCCCTGTCGACAAGTATGGTGTCGTAGTCATGATACCCACCCCCGGGATGATCAACTCCAATTGCAATGATGAAAAACCGGCACCCGGCAACCATCATGTTGTCATGAACCCTGCAGCCAACAACACATCCAATTGTAATGGGGTGCAATATGCAGCCTATGGTGACAGGTTAGGAGTCATGATCCCTAAACCCAGCAATGCAAACGCTAATGTTAATCAGGTGCTACCTGATGCTCATAGTCGACGGATGGGGATCCCTGATAACCTTCAGTCCACAGTCATGAATATCCCCTACCCCGGCACCACCTCTACTGGTAACACAGTGCAAGCAAATGCAAGTCAAGCCAATGTCACTGGCAATACTGACTCACTACAATTTACCAGCGTCATAGCATCAAATAATTTTTTCCCTGCCGGGAGCAATTCAGAAGGTTTGACTAGCAGGGTTCACCACAATAACATGATGGTCTCATCTAGACCAGTATCACAGCATCTGGAGTTGCTGCCTGCAGATGCCCTGAAACAGAAAAACATGGAAGATCGTATGGTAGCAAGGGCCTGTGTGACGCAATTTAAGAACTACCTCCATGACTGGGATCGGTGCAGTAAGGTTGTTTTTCTACTTCTGATCTGTTCGATCAACCTTTTTTCTTCTCTTGGTTTCTAGCTAGGCTGCTTAATTCAATTTGAGAGTTGAGACAACTAATATTTAGTTGGTTGTATATATAAAAGCAGTATAACTATATATGTTATACATATGGATCAGTTGACTATGTTTGTTTGTACTCTTCACTGTACATTTCTGATACCTGACATTGTGAGGCCTGATGTTATATATGTACACGCAGAATAACGCCAGTGAAGACTGGAAGACGTTTGTAGCGCATTATTACGCACCTGAAGCCAAAAGATTGTGTTGCCAGGCAGTATTGCTGGGCCTATCTGCCGACAACTATTGTCCCAATTCAGAGGTTTCAATCTATATCTTTCTTTTTCAATTCAGACATATATATTATTCTTGTGTTACATACAGAGAAATCATATGCAGCATATATCATAATACCAAGTTCAATCTATTTCTTTCTTTTGATTACAAATTGTGTAAGGAACAATTCACATACCTGATGTACCCTTCGTGGCACTTATTTACGTACCTTCTTCGTCATGCTACATGCTGTTTGTTTAATAATATTTGTTTTTTATTTTTCCGTTATTGTAGGTAACGTCACCATGTGGCCACTGTCAAATTAACTCTAATAAGAGCCAAGGTTAGCAATCAAAAGAAAAAAAGAATAAACTGTATTATTTATTTTTATATATAAATATATTAATTTGCATATCGTTCTGATGTACTATATATAGAAGTTTCATTCCCGGAGTTGGCGATAAGCTTTCAACATAAGTTTATGAAATACAAGAAGGATCAGTTTATTGAGCATGGGCAACTCAGAGCATGGAAAGCAGGCAACAACACTGTCTTGTACTTGAAAGATGTGGTCGAAATAGCTGCAAATGACCAGTTTATATATCTTCAGAAGGGTTGCTTGGCAGTTGAATTCAAGGCCGACATGAAGGTACTTGTTTGTTTTTTTACTTGCCTCTGCTTCCTTCTTTATTCATTCGCTTATATTGTGATTCTTTTCTTTTTGTTTAATTGATTACTTTCGTTTTCAGATACTTAATTGGCAGTTTTGCGTGTCTACTTGTGAAAGGGCGGACCGTTCTGATGCAATTGCATGCTCTAAGGTATGCATACCGATATATTCATATTTCATAAAGGTTTTTTAGTCTTAGATATGAGCTGCAGGTAAAAGCAGTGCCCGAAACTATACAAAAACAAGACGTGCATGGTTAAATTTCTAATTGACACAATCTGGTCGTTAGTGTTACGGCATAAACTAATTGGCCCTTACAACTCAATATGTTTGACAACCTTATATATCAAGTTAACAACCGAAATTAAATAAATCCTATGTATCTGACATGATTCCGTTTTGTGTACAGCTAAATTTAAATACATGGCAGTATGATGTATATGCCTATTTTGAAGGGTTGACATTCAATTCTATACCGATTTCAAACAATTTACGGTTTTTGGTTCAACTTTGTAGCTTAAACAGAGGTTGCAACATGCTGGAGGTTCTTCTAGAGCAGGTGCATCTCAGCCAACATCGTGCCAGCAAACTCAGAACCAACCAATCTTGAACTCAATGTATACAAGTACATCCAGAGCAAACAAAAAAGAGGTGAATTTGCCGGCACCACCACTTACAAATTCAGCAAACAGATTCAACACTAGTGCCAGTGCATCTGGAATCAGGCCCGTGACCATCAATCCTAAAGCTTTGATGAATCCTCTGCCAGGTCCATCAGATTCAAACAATAACAAGCGTAAACGTAAACGCGCCGCCTCGACTGAAAATGTACCTATCATGGATGACAATATAAACATGGGTTCCACGGCTAAACCAGAGCACTGGTCCGGGATGGAAATTTCGGATCCAATCTGGGATTCTTTTGAAATAGAAATCTTGGAGAGTCTGGTGCATTCAAAGGCTTCATGATCTCTGAAAGTAGTTGAAATTATAGGATTGCAATGTAGAATATATAGATTTAAGTTTGAACTCTAGCTTATGTATTATCTTTTCTTTTCATATATGAATATGATTTAAGCTTGACATGCAAGGCCAAGAATTGGACAACCAATTTTATATAGTTTGAACATTTTACTTTTACTTTTGAGTTATATTTTAGTTTCGCTTGTCATATATAGTTTGATAATTCTCGGTAATCTGGGTCTTGCCTTGTATACGACTTCAATGACTTGATTAGTTACTTGAAGAAAATAACTGAAGCTTTTGTATGAAAGAAAGTGGGCAAAACAAATAACTTATGCTTATTATACAGCAATGGGGATTGAATAACGACAAAACTTGGTGACAATACTATTACCACAAGTCTTATAAATTCACAAAAAATCTTAAAAACAGAAAATCTTATACAAATATGTTCATTTTCTTATAGATTGATTGTGTTTCAAATTTCATTCAATTTAAGTGTTATTTGATACTTCATCAAGAACCATTAAATTTTAAACCGTTATAATTTGAGTGGCATACCCCTGCCTTAAGGCAGTATACAGTTAAGCACGCATACCGTCGGATTGTCTGAAGATTGGAATCTGCACGAATCTTAAGACGATCCAACGACTCGCATACTTAACTGCACATTACCTTACGGCATGGGATGCGCACTATGCGATACATGTATCTTAGTTATATTATATTAGGTGCCAATTTTTTATTAATATCAGTACCCCCAACCCCGGCATCACCTCTAACGTAACCATGCGATACACACAATAAACACATTAAAGAGGCCATGAGACACAATAGTATGATTTTGGCAGAGTTCATTGCATTCATATGAGAGCTTCAGTTAGGTAGCAGGCACAAATAAAACCATTCAAATGAAAAATTGATGCAATTAATTTCTCTATTTAAAATGATAAAAAAAATCTTATATATAGCTCACCTACGTACTCATGTAGAGTAGAATATTGTCTTGACCGCTAAAGTTATAGTTTGTTGTAAGATTATCCTTTTATGGATAAATACTCAAAGATAATAACAATCAAGGGTAGCTAAACAACCTAATAAGATAATGGAGAAAATCATCTATATATATTTATCTATTTATCTGTTACATTACATCTTTCAGCCGCTTGACTACAAGTGTGACAATATATAAAATGGAGAATTGTAAGTTCTTTTATAAAATTATAATTTATCAACTCAAAAATTAATTGTTAGTTTAGCTGTTGAATATACTGCTTAAATATAATCCAATTTTTTTATATCTTGCAATTTGTGATTGTAGGACGGATGCTTCAATATCCTGAGGGAGCACAATGAATGCGGAATAGATGAATTTGCTGGTAACGGGTACCCCATTCTCTTCCGTAAATCCAAATGCTATGACAAATTCTCTGCCTGCGACCCATCACGTCAATGCTAGATCACTGCAAGGCCCATCAGATATAAACAATAACAAGCGTAAACACGCCGCCTCAACTGAAAATGCACCTATCATGGATGACCTTCAGCCGCTTATAACCCGGCAAAGGTTGGACGATGCATCATTCTCCGGATTAGCAACTAAAAATGGAAGTCAAAAGTTTGTTTCGACTTCAGGCCAAACTCAAGGTATGGCGCGCTGCCAATAAAAACATGGGTCTACGGCTAATCGAAAGCATTGGTCCGGGATAGAAATTTTCAATACAAGTTTTGATTCTGTTGGAATTGATATGTTGGAGAGCATGGTGCTGCAATGTATATAGAATAGATTTAAAATTGAACTCTTATTTATTGTATTTCCATATATATGATTCAAACTTGAATGAATGAATGTACTTTAAGCAAACTTCTTCTTGTGTGTACTTATCTGTTATTTAATTGGGTCTTGCCTTAATAATACTTCAACTTGAATTGCTTAGTTAGAAGAAACTAACTGAAGCTTTTGACCGCATGGGTTGATAACCAGGATCGTATTATTATAAAAGTGTGCAAGTACAGTCGTTTTTTAGTAAAGATGTAATATAAAGATTAAAAAAAAAAAGAGTAATACCTAGCGTCCATACGTTACATTTCGAGATACATCTGTTACATTTCGGAATGTATTTGTTACATTATTTGTACGTTTATAGACGGACGTATGGACAACTTTTCAGTGGACGCAAGATGTTCCTCAAAAAAAAAAAAAAATGTGCAAGTACAGTTTAAAGTTGTTTCAATGAAAGTGTCTTCCATCGGTGTTAATTTAGTTGAGATCCGCATGTTATAACTGCGCTTTCGAATCTCACATTTAATTTTGAAAGTATAAAGACGAATTTCGTTTGTTTAATAAACATTCTTTGTTTATTTCAAAACCCTTTTTAGTTATATAAATTGTCATTAGGAAAAATTAGTTGCCAGTCGATCGAAAAGTCAATGCTAGGTATTATTGCTGCCAAAATGCATCAGAACTCGATTTGCATGAGGAAATTTATGTTCTTTAGTTATTAGCTCCAGGAAAAAATTTTGTTGAAACATTGAGAACCAACCTCGTTAAACTACATTGCAGAACACTTACATACAGCAGTCTCACACAAATTTACGGCTGAAACATTTGGAATAGTTGTTCTTATTCATTTCCATTACAAAAACAATTTTGCAGAAATTATTGTTAAGCTGCTGTAAGTAGGAAAAAATTACAGTTAAGAGAGCATAGTGTAATCAGGCTTAGTTACATCACATGCATTTTATTGTAATTTGGCAGTTGCCTCCTCATCAACCCCAAAAAAGATAAAAGTGCTAATTCCTTGTGAAACGTTGTTCAACAAAAACAACAGGAAATGTACATACAGAAAGAATGCACCTGTTAATCAATTATGAAATTTCTATATCAGGAAAAAAAACTAAACTGAAGAGTCTTTAAGGGACAGTCCAAATCTGTGGTAAGCTGGTAATGTAGAATAATATATTTTTCTTTTCAGAAAATGGATATCATGTGCATATACTCATCTAATCAACAAGTATACTACAGAACGAGGTTTTATCTTTATGATATAACCCCAGATGAAATACAAACTTCTTATTGCCAACTAAACAAAAAAAAAAAAAAAAAAAAGGGTATAACCCTTGTTGCTTTTAAAGTGGTGTGCTTGTGGGTTAGTCTGCCGTAAGGCAGTTCTATTCCTGCTTTGCTTTCCCACTGCATAACTCTTAACACGAAGAATGTTCTGATTTCCAAGAATACAACTTCCAAAAAAACAAAAAAAGAAAAAAAAGAATCCCGTTTATCTTAATCGTTTTCACTGTAGGTTACATATATCAACAAGTTACCAAATAAATTTATTTTCAAAATGGCTTCCTCTCATAAATTACAAAAACAAAAAATCTATCCACCTAAAATATAGTATGTATGAATGCATTCCTTCTCAACTAAGCTTCAATCTGAAACTGTAGAATTTATCAGACTAACAGGAGTAAAGTTCAACAAGACCAATATTGTAGACTGAAGGTTAAGTTCTCCCGCTTGCAATTCAAAAGCTTCAAAGCATCCCTGCTTAACATCATGTCACTGTTTTAAAAGGTTACACCAGCATCGCATCAGTATGCTATGTACTAACTACGGAAAAATTATAAATAATTAACATCCATTATTGACAAGCATTTAAATGAACGGTCTACAATGACCCAGGATGGATTATTTAAACATATTGCATGGAATTTGACAAGTCTGCTGTCTATATTACCATTTTATCAAACGTATATTGACTTGTAGCATTTGCAAATATACCAGTACAGAATGACACACCTTAACCCCATCATCTCTTGTTTTCTTTATGAGCCTGCTGTGTATGTGTAGCGTGTCTGAATCCCAATTAATAGCTCCACAAGTTTAGCTGCATTAAAAAACAAACAACAAATTTAAACAGGGGCAACAAACATGTAATACTGATCTGGACTCCACACTAGTCAAGTTAATAATCACTTAGAGACAATGCACCATACAGTTTATAGTGGAACAACGATAGACAAAATAGATGCAAAAAGGAAAAATGAAAAAAGTAATCCAGGACACTTCAGCAGACACAACAGAGCAAAATAGAACTACCAAAATTGTTCTATTTTTTCTTTTCTTCTTTTTTTCAAATGATTGGTAACATCATACTTCAAGGAAAAAGCAATCATATACTCAATCCTTTTGATATTGATAACCAAGGTAACTAGCAGGAATTATAGGATAAGATGTTATATATTCCTCATTTGATTACAGCATTTTCTTTCAAATAAGACAAATTACTTGACATACATGTAAAGAAGCTAACAATTGGCACAGGGCTAAGAACCTCATCGACTTTCTCAAGACGACTCCTGAAGAAAGAAATTGAAAGTACATTAAAGAAAAATAATTAATATAGGCTCTCCAAAGAAGAAGATTATTTTTAGTGGTGCAAAAATATTGTTTTGCTGTGGAAAGTTCATGGATCAAATTCAAATTGACATACAGTCAAACCACCCGACTTCTTTTTCTAAGTATAGCTTTTCCTTCCCAAACTTTTCAATACTAAGCTATACAAAGTGTAAGTGGCAAGTTTAAAACCTTAAGATGTATATTGGGCATATTCAAGATTTACATATGCCAAGAAGATGAGAAGTTACAGTTAATATATTCTAAGATAGTGTGTCAATAAGGATGCAGTTGGGTACTAACTAAAGTGTATAATGACTTATATGAATTACAGTCAATGGACTATAATATATGTTGTCAATTGTGTGTGTGGGTGTGGGTGTGTATAGTATGTTTCAAAGCATATTCAAATGAAACTCGTGTCATGATTTAAATTCAATAGGTTTCTCCAATTGCAAATTCATAATAAAAAGTTCTCATGAAAAGTGGACATAAAACTAGCAGGTTTTCGACAATTTTACCAAAAATAGGAATGCTAAAAGTATAAGTCTAAAATCAGACGCCAAAACAACATGGACCAAGTTTTTTACCTGGTATATCTGGTAAAGAACGGATCCCTTAATATGTATAGAGCCAGTATATTTTTTCTTCTTCTGAGCTGTATCAGTGATCAAAAGCTTAATTCAATTATAAGTAGAACATAAAAAGTAAATATATAATCACTGTCCTTCGTTACAGGGAGTGTCAAAGGATTAGAAAATTGAATTTTGGTATTATTTAAATCCAGATAATCCTGGATAGATGTGCATGCATCTTAGGTGTGAATAATCTTGGGTAGTTATCTAATCAGCTATTCAGACATACTGCAACAAGTAATAGTTTTAGATTGTTTTCTATCAGCCCTATACAAACCAGTAACAATCTTAGATAGCAGTCCATGGATCTATGCATGTTAGACGTGAAACCTGAAAAGTACAATAGACTCACCTCATCTTTTTCGGATTCTGATAATTGGTATTGTCTCCCTCCTCTCTTGCTGCCTCCACTAGTAGCATGAGAAACAAGGGTGATCCCGGTAAGATCAACAACTAGTGACACTAACCAAGGGGTCCAAGATTTTATACCATATTTTCGGATAAATAATACGTATATGACAGGTCTCAATATGTGAATAACTTCTCCAACTAAGAATTGACGACCATGGAATCCTTTCTCATGCCAAATACTTAAGAATGTAGGTTTGGGAGCTGTCAGACAAAAAGAAAAGAGGAAATTAAAATAGTTAGTCTCATAAGGATTTTTGCATTCTGTACCCTCCCTGAAAGTTCTTCATTACATGCTGCAGCCTGCAGGGTTTCTATACTTTTGCAGTGACTTGGAACCCAACCCCCGACTCCCAGTTATCAATATGGTCACCTCTTGATAATCAAGTGTGTGTGATGATGAAGGGAGAGTATATTTTAGTACTTCAAATTATTTGGTGGACATTAAAACTTTTGAGGACCCTTTGGGGGTTTTACATTAATTTGCTCAAGGAGAGAGTAAGAGAAATTTTACCAGGCAGAACTGGTGCTGGTTTGTATGTGCCCAAGTTATATTTTGCAGTTTGTCCAAATTTATTCAGCGCATTGACAGCTCTCCCTTCTAAGCCCCTCGGCAACTGAGGATTCTGCGAAGATCCCTCTGCATTTGCAGATAGGCCTGCTCCCTCGTTCACTAGCTCCCCTCCTTGCAATAGCATCTTGAACCCACTTTCTTTGAATGTTACAAGCCGTACCATCGCCCTGGCACCCCAAATAAAATCACACAGCTAAAATGAGAAATTTTGTTTTGCTGTTCTGACCTTGCAAGTCCTCAAAATACAATGTCAACCTTACAACCAGAAAAACAGGACTTAGAAGATGAGAAATGTTTGATAACTTTGATAATATCTTTCAAATGCATGCTATTTTGAGTCTCTGTGATGCATATACACTTTACTAAGATTATTTTTGCCAGATTTCTATGCATAGCTGATACCACATGAAGAATATCTTGCATTCACATGTAACTGTAAAACTAGCAGAAATCTCATCCATGCTTCTCTCAAATTCCTTCAATTTTAATCAAGACCCATGAAGCCAAATTGGGACTTTCCATGTTTGGAAGTGCATTCACAAAATATTTTAAGCTTTAACGAGACTCATACGTCATAAGTGTTAAAGCTTTTCTAAAACAAATATAATGATCTAAAGGCTCAATCTAGTAATAAAACAATGAAAGCCAAAAAGAAAAACAAAAGAGAGTACTTGATGGCCTCCATGACAGCAATTAAGCCCCATTTTCCATCTTGACCAAAAAAATGCTGAGATGCCACCTCCACTACTGCTTCACCGTCTTTTAAAATCGATAAGATTAGAGACCAGGGAAGCTGTGATATATCAAAGCCCTCCTGGCTCCGAGGGACTGGCGTTTGTGGGGCACTGTCGACTATGTGCTGATTCACAGCACTAACCATACCCAGGAATGCATACACTGAAAAAAGAAAATGTTAGAAATTATGTCAATTTCCAGGAGCTGCCTGATATTTGCTCAAATTACAATTTTAAGTTTAAAATTTCCATTCTGTAGAAGTTCAGAAAATAGTGCATTCCTCTCTAAGTCCACAGTGCTATGTCTAGTTTATTCAAATTAGTGGGGTTCATCAACACTTGCTCATTAATTTTCAAAACATGAAAGTTCATAAGAGAGGCCAGAGTGAGTAAGACAAAAAAAAAAAAAAAATCAGTTGAATGACATATACTCCAAATCTGAACTGGTCACTTATAATAATCAAGCTGGCTGTTTCTCCCCATTACTAATCAGTTTTCCTCTAAATTAAGGTCTTTGAAAAAGTGAAGTAAATTTTGATTAATTGCACCTTGACTCTTACATTTTAGTTTCAGTAAAATTGTTAATAACAATATAAACAATAACTATTGATTTGATATCAGTAAAATTCAGTACCAACCATACTGCTTTTGTACCAGCAATCACATCCAACCATTAAACTTTCTTTCCGTTTATCATCATTTTATAAAGGATTAAAAGAAAATCATGTATAAGAAAAATGGACAATGATGCTTTATAACATGTCCATAATAGGTTTATCTGAACACATGCATAAGACGGCAGTGTGATGAGACATCAACATTTTTATGTTAAAAAGAAAAAATCCCAAAAACCAAACAGAGCAAATTTACCAAAAAATAAACAAAACCTGCTTCAGGCCCGATCTCAGAATTGGAGAACCGCTCTGGGAGCAGCCATGTAATCGCCTGAGAGATCGTAAATAACATTATTAGCAATGACAATTAATTATGCTCATTCAGGTTGCAAGTCTCGGCATCCGACTGATACAACATCCAACTAACTGGTACGGTACGGTACGGTACGGTAAGCAAGCTAGAGTTGCTAGAAATCAGTTGGATTCATAAGAATCCTCTGGTCAACCCCAATTGGACAATCAGCACTACAGTTGAATTATGTAGAGTGAAAGATGGGATTGAAAAATGGAGATGAATACACTGGATCCTTACATTGGCCAGGGATTCGAGATTCTGGACGAAATCTCTGTTCGCTCGCACGAACTGCTTGTAAGCCTCCATTGATCTTCCTCCCCTCTCTCCCTCCCTTTTACTTCGTTCTTCCACTTGACCGCAAAATAAACAGCCGCTTCTGTACGGGAGAGACGGCAAATACCTCGGGTACACTCACCGATCAGCCGGCGTCACAGAGGGGGAGACGGCGGACGGCGGACGGCGGAGGGTGAACTGACCGGGCTTCCCGTGCGCCGATTGTCGTCGCGCGAGAGCAGAAGTTCTTTTTTTTTTTTTTATCTTTCGCCGCTTCCGATCGATCGAAAGCTGGTCTGGAGATGGTTTTGTCGTTTTCTCGATTGTTTGCTTTGCGCCCACCACGATTTTATTTATTTCCGATGATGCGGTAAGTTTTTGGGAGGAACTGAAGAAGGAAACTATTTGCGATGGGATATTTACTGCTGCTGCCGGTGAACTCGTCGACGGATATTACTGGGGCAGAACCGCAGAATTTCATATGCGTCCCTAAATTAACGATATCATATTTATCCTGCTAAATCAATTAAACTCTCAACTCTATAATTATAAGTTTATTTTATGTTTGGACAAAATAAAGAGAATATATACAGAGGAGGGATCCATTCACGATGCTTAATTTGACAATCTTGACAATGAGAATTTTCAAAAATTTGTAAAGATTCAAAACAACTCTTAAAAATAAAAAATGATTTATGGATGTATTATTTTACTTATAGATTGATTATATTTCTAATTATATTCAATTTAAATGACATTTGATAACTCTTCAAAAATCCGTTAATTTACAACCGTTGAAAAGTGCACAAAATTTTGATAAGCCATTAAACGATGTTCAAATTGATTGAAATTCAATCTATAAGTTAAATAATACATCCATAAACTATTTTTCATTTTTAAGATTTTTTGTGAATTTTTACGAATTTTTGAAAGTTTTCATTGTCAAGACTGTCAAATTAAGCATTGTCAATGGATCCCTCCTCATATATATATATAGTGCAGCTATTGTGCTTTGCAAAAGCACAGCAAGGTAGTGCGCTTCTGCCCGATATCTCAAAATTGTAGCTCAAATAGTCAATTCAAGTTGCTCAATACAATCTACATAATGAAAACGTGTAGACTATCAATTTTATAAATTTTTTTAAATTTTTAAAAAATGGTCCTTTTTATGTACAAATTTTTGTGCATTTTCCATACAACTTTCAAGAATCTAAAATAATAGTTATAAAATTCAAAAAATGTAAAAAAAACGGTAATCTATAAGGTTTCAATAACACGTAGATTGTATTCATGAGCGATATAAATTAACCATGTGAGCTACGAGATTAGAATATTGGGCCGAAATGCATTACCTCTATACATTTTACAAAGCGCAATAATCTCACTCAATATTCCATATATATTTCATAACATTTTTCATAATGACCTTACTATATGAAACACAAGTCTCCCTCATAGTCACAGATATGTTATAGTAGGAACTTGCTTTAGAGACCACTCGGAGAAAAGGGTGAACAATCAACAAACAAAGAAATGGAAAGAGAAAGGAAAGTGTATTCCACCTTTTAGACTGGTTTTCCTACTCGGCTAAAGCCAAAAGAATTCTAGTGCAGCCGACTTTCTAATTATCCTCATATTTAACCTTCTAAATTACTAATAACATTTTCATACATGTCCTTCGATTCCATTAAAACTCTCGTATTTTTTTTACTCACACGAAAAGGTTTATTATATATACATTATGCTAGAAACCTCAAAATAATCTCACGAAATGTTTGAAACACAAATCGATCAACATCTTAATATCTCATGATTTCTATAACTTTGAATTTTCATGTAGATAACTCCGATATTAATCGCCAAATGCAAAATTTTTTTTCCGTCCCTCACCTTTCGATACAATGGAAATTTAACTTCAATGCTATGAAACATTTTATACTGAACAGTCATATTGTATATATACACATTACGTCGTTGCATGTAACAAGATACCGATTTCAAAAATATATATACAAGGTTTCAATATATTGAAAATGAAAAAAATGAAAAAAAAAAAAATCGGCAATCTAATATGGATTGTGTTGAGCAACTTAAATTGACCATTTGAGCTACGATTTTGAGATATCGAGCAGAAGTGCACTACGTCACTACCCTCTGCGAAACACAATAGCTTCACTCTCGAATATTTCTATTTTACAATTTTAGTTACTTTTCAGATTTTCGAAAGATAATTACTTGAGGTGCAATAATATTATTTTATTATATTCTAAAGTTGTAATTTCAGAAAAAGCTTTAGTGGGTTCTATGGACTTCAGCTGGCCAATTCGGACCCCATTCGGCAAGTGTAAGTTAAAGCCGAGTAAAACGTTAAATCATCATAAGAAATTAGTATTTGATGGTAGTGAAAAAATAGATGGAGTATAGTGGATGTAATGTATAAAAGTTGTAAAATATTGGTAATTTAGTTTAAAACACCTCTATAAATACGTACGTTAACTTACTACACTTTGAATCACTTTTTTTATTTTGTGACTTGAAACATCTTAGATCACCTTAAATGGACATTGGAAGCAATTACACTAGCTGTCAGTTCTTACTTGAGATGTAGCTTGAAAAAAAAAATTGAGAAATAAACATTGTCACACATTTTTGTAGTTTAGAGATGATTCAAACGTATTTAAAAACATTTTTTTATTCATGGAGAGCAGATCTTGATGTCGTTTTAGTTGAACTCATTAGAACAGTTTCAAACGAAAATTTGAGAAGTTCCAAATTATTTTTTTTAGGACAGTGATACACTACCCCCCAATTGCCCCGTAAAAAAAAAAAAAAAAAAAAAAAAAAAAAAAAAAAAAGACAGATTACAAAACGTTCTAAATGAATTTTGGGCACAAATAGGCAGTTTACAAACGTTCTAAATGAATTTTGGGAAGAGATGGACAGTTTACAAAACGTTCTAAATGAATTTTGGGAAAGATGGGCAGTTTACAAAACGCTCTGAATGAATTTTGAGAAGAGATGGGCAGTTTACAAAACCTCCCCAACGGTTGGGGGCAATGGGGGGCGGACGGTTGGAGGCAACACATCATTATCATTTTTTTCATGGATAGCAGATGTTGACATTGTCTAAGACATTAGACACTGTTTGGTTGAGAGATAAATCGGTTACGAGGTGGGATAACTTTATCACGATTCACGAACATGCGCAGGATGAGAAAAAAAAAACGCATAAAAATAACTTAAATGATAGAATTGGTATTATATTATAGTTTTTGACTGAACCTTTACAAAAAATATACACTAAAAAAAAATTTTAAAAAAAGAAAGAAAGAAAGAAACTGATTAAGGATAAAAATCTATGTGCGGCTGCCAAGGGTCAATGGAGACGACGAGATCTCACAAGTCATAATCCAAGCTTGCGCCCCCTTCAGTTGTCGAAGTTTCGAGAGCATCAAGTTTCATAATTAGTGGTATATAATATCTGTTACTGAACAACTAACACATTAGCATTCATTTTAATAGTTAAAAAACCATCATTGGTTTTAAAATGGAGAGAAAGCTGCTTTTTCCTGAAAGATTAGCGTCCGTGGTTTTAGTTTATGAAAACATGCCAACTAATTGCATTTTAAAAATCTCATACAGAAACATGCAAAGAGGTGACCCTAACCGAATGAGACCAAAGCCCACAACCACTGAACCACATGATGTGCTAATTTATCAATTTTAAAACAAAACATATATAAATCTTGTGCTTCTAAATATAACACGGACAGACCAAAAAGTAAAAAAAAAAAAAAAAAAAAAAAAAAGCCCTCTAGTAATTTAAGGTGCGATCTGCGTATCCTTCACACTCGATTACTCGAAGCATATTATATAGAATCATAATATCAAAATTGAGCTTTAAAATTGTCCTCCTAAGCTAACTAAATAGCTTCAATTTTTCCTAGTTAAATTTTTTGTATAACTCGGGGATAAAATTTTCATCACCATGAAGGGGTAAAACTGTTCATATATATCAAATTTTTAAATGAGGTTTTATTTATAAAAAGGGAGAACTGTTGGTGTTATCATTGACATATCTAAATCAGCCAATGTCCCCTGTCAAAACATTCGAATATCTTACTTTCCATTTAAATTAAAAAGACTTTCTTATCTCCCCCCATTAATTACGAAAAGATACTTCACATTTTATCGGGTAATGACCAAACATACACAAAACAAAAACACACAACCTCCGAAAGGCGAAGTAATTCCCTTCAAAAGCCCTTTTGCACATCAGGGCATGTTCAGTTGTCATGAGATTATGCGGGGTGGGAAAGTTCGGGTATAGAAACCCACACATCGAATTCTGGGAACCCATACACATGGAAAAAAATATGTGATGTGTAAAAATGAGTGTTCAGTTGTATCATGCGAATTATTGTGGGAAATTTTATTTTTCATATGGAGATTTTAATATTAGTATTAATCATCATCATCATCATTATAATAATAATAATAATAATAATATTATTATTATTATTATTATAATATATTAACTAAATGTAAATGTTTTCTTTATCGTTATCTTAGTTTTTTCATTAATTTTCATATTACAAAATTGTAATATACATCACTAAAATAATGAAAAAAATAATTAAAATGTTAGTCAATAATTCGGATGATATATCGGTTAATAACATTAGATGCTAAGTTTGATTATATTATAAAAAGATTGTGAGAGAAGCAATCATCACAAGATGGAAAAAAAATAATTAGATCCAATTGAATAATTTTTTTTCCCATCTATTTGTGAAGAAATGGAGAGTTTTGATGGGAGTAAAAGCACAATTCCAAGTACATGAAATTGGCAACCGAACACGTGAGAAAAAATTGTCCACCGGGTGTAAATTCCAACCATTTCCCATGTTATGGATGCCCTCCGAATGGGGCCTTTAAAAGTTTTTACTTGAAGATAAGAACAGGGAAGGAAAACATCTGACAAAATGTAAAACAAAACACTTAATTGGGCTTCACAGCATTGAAGATTATTTATGCACTGAGACGAACAGAAGTTAAGCAGGCTTTCCAAGCATATACATGGGCTAATGTGATGCACAGTATAGATTGCCAATTCCTATAAAAACTAAACCATTGCAGTTCATGGATTTTAGTGGGTGCAGCTACTCACAAAATTAATGTGATGCACAGTATAGATTGCCAATTCCTGTAAAAACTAAATCATTGCAGTTGTTGGATTTTAGTGGGTGCAACTACTCACAAAATTGCGTGCATTTAAGCCCCAAAAAATTATATATGGAAGTTGCAAATCCCAGAAATTAGGGAATGGATTGCATGTCATGGAAGTATGGATGTCGAAGCGCATCCTTGGCAGTGATTCTTCTCCTCGGATCTAACTGAAGCATTTTCTGCATGTATCAAATTTCAAAAACAAAATCTAAGTTCTCATCAACCTGGAGATCTGTAGGTTTAATTCAGTATCAACCACAGTAAACCTTGGTTGTTCATTGGAACTAAGCTTGGTTCAAGTTCATGTTTATGGCCCAAATACAAAGGTCCCCAGTTAATCTTAAAATACGAAAGAGGTGACATGATGTTCCAACTATCGCATAATGGTACTTTATGACACATTAACCAGAAAACCATTCAATCTCATTGCTGAAACAGCCAGCCTAAATCCATATTACAGCTCCAGTCTGGTTAGTCGACGAGGAATTGAAAAAAAAAATTGAAAAGAGCCTAAAGATAATAATTGAATGTCATGCTGAAACTTTTTGTCATAATTTACTTGAGAGAACAAAGACACAAAACATACCGACAAAAGATTAACCCCTGATGATTCTAATTGGGGTACATGTGCTGCAAGATCCTGTAAAGATTTGTCAAGTACAATTAGGATTTCAACACATGTTGCTTTATATTAATGCAGATGCAGATACTCCCTAACAAATTAAAAATGTTGATTAGCATATGTTATGATTAACTTGCAAGCCAGACATTCTTCAAGAAAATGCTATATTTGAAGGGTTGTTATCCATAGAAGTTCTTCAATTGCATAGATGACTGGAATACATAGGAAGTAAGAAAGAAATAAAAATATGAAAACTAGAAAGTACCTGGGATTGCCACTGTGGAAAATTAATCTTGAAATCTGGTAAGGAAGTGACTCCTGGCCATGTCAAATCATTTGGAGTTCCCAGTATCCTTCATTTTAGATAATACAAGTTCAGTCTGTTCTCATAAAATAAAATTATCCAATAGCAATATACTAGTTATTTTTAACATTTCATCAGTTTAAGTTCTATCATGAACACCCCTATACATAATACAGTATATTACCAGTATAACTTTAGCCAAACTAATGACAACAGGACTAAATTTGGATTCAATGACAACTTGTTTCAACTTGAAACAGTTTGAGCAAAATAAATCAGACCTGAAAATTTTGAAGATTTGGTCAATCTCAGAGTCACCAGAAAACAAAGTTTTGCCATTAACCATCTCTGCAAATATGCATCCCACTGACCATATATCGACTGGGGTTGAATATGACTTGGACCCTAACAATATTTCTGGAGATCTATACCATAATGTCACCACCTATTCAGAAAAGACATGCTTTCAATATGGATAGATTATTATATTCTCCTGAAAAGCTTGATCTGTTAATTTGACTAAGCAAAAGTGGTATAAATTATATAATCATAGAATTCAACCAAGCAATTGCACAAGTATGACAAGATCACTTAATTTCATCTGCTTCCTAGAAATGAATTGCACAATTGCAACTAGGCACTAGTATATATATGGTCAGACATTGATTTTGGTTCTAACAAAAAATTTTACTTGATTTCCATATATTCAATATCGGTCGGATATTGATTCAGCCATACTTATACCCGAACCATAAATAAAAAAAATCTTCAGCCATACAACAGTCATTGGTTAAAATCTTCAATCAGATGTAGTTGAACTCCAAAGAAAAACAAAGGGAGAGAGAGAGAGAGAGAGTTATCAATTAAAAAGTGGTAGCTACTACCACACTTTCAAGAGAGAGAGAGAGAGAGAGAGAGAGAGAGAGAGAGAGAAGGAAAACAATGCAAATTTGACCTCATGAGTGAAGGTTCGTATAGGGATGGGAAAGGCCCTGGCAAGGCCAAAATCAGCAAGTTTAATGGCATTGTTGCAATTGTCTATAAGCAAATTTTGGGGCTTCAGATCCCTGTGGAGGATTCGATGCGAATGGCAGTATGCTAATCCTCGAAGGATCTGGAACACATACGACTGCACACAGAAAAGTAAAAACAGAAAGATTCAGAAGAAAAATGAAGGAACTCTGATATGTAAGCATGTAGCTGAAAGCTCTGGACATTTTTCTAATATTGACGAAAACCGATTGTAATTTTATTTACTTTTGGCTGGTCAGGTTGTTATTTTTACTATCTTCTAAGCAATGAAATGGTTCCTATAGCATGGAGAGAATGCATTGAGATATGCAAAGAAAGAAGGAAAAACAATGCTTTGATTAAGAGAGCTAATCTAAAGGGCAGTAGAATATAGAAAATGAAGAGAACTGAGAGGCAAAATATTTTGACCTTAATGATCACAAGGCCGCTTGAGAAATTAGGGAGAGTATCCATGTGGTTCTTTAGGTCGAAGTCAAGGTACTCGAAAACCAGATATATGGATTTCTCTTGGTGTACTACATTATACAGCCTACATACAAACACAGAATAATAAATGATCAAGGCAAGTATAATTTAATCTTTGAAAATCTGAAACATCTATATTACATTCTAGCTCTTATGAAATGAGTGTGAGAGGGGTATTTTGCAAATTTTGAATCAACAAATAGATAGTATAAAACTGTATATGGATAAAGATGATCAAATTAAATGATAACGTGCTAAAATTTGGACCCAACTGCACCTGAAATGCATGGAATTCTGAAGACCATAATGCAAAAAAAAATTAGACACCTAAAAATCTTGAACTTGGCCTGTTGCCCGTTACTTTTTTGATCTAGACCCAACTTGAAAAGCTCACCTGTCAACCCGAGAAATACTTAATCAGACACTTATAAAACCTAACTCTGTATACTTCCGTGGTAATTAGCCTGAAGTCAACATGAAAAATGAACTGCACAACATATGAAGGGCGAATTGTAGGAACTGGATGACAAAATCAATTTGGCCTTTCCAAAACCATGCCCAACCTGAATCCATAGCTGACCCGTTTGATATAAACTATTTTTTTACATCATATTTTTTTAAAATTTATACTTTTTCTGAGAAAGAAGAGAACAGACCTGACAATGTTAGGGTGTTGCACTTCCTTGAGGAGAGAAATCTCACGGATGGCAGTACTTGGGACCCCGTCACTAGAGCTCTTCAGCCTGATCTTTTTCAATGCTATAATCTCGTCTGTCAACCGGTCCCTTGCCTTGTATACTACCCCATAAGTACCTTCTCCTATCTTCTCTAATTTCTCGTACTGTATTTATCATCCACAATTTTAGAGCATATAGGTACTGGATATACATTATCAACAGTAAATATTGGCACTTACCTAACAGTGTCTAGCAGTACATGGCCTAAGCTGCTCGCTCTTGGATATGGTTCATAGGGTTTTTGCTTTTAAGTAATCAATAAAGTTTCTTATACAGTTACTGGTACATATCTGATCCATGAAACATAATTAAGAAAATAATTTGTGTTGTGTATGTGACTTACCTAGTATGGACCATACAGGTTGGTTCGGGTACTAATATCTATCCATTAAAATTGTACCAAGCATATAGTCTAATTAATCAAAAGTAAAAGAACTACAACGGGAAAGGGAAAGAAAGCATAATCCCCGACTTGCCTGATCCATCTTGACCTCCTAGGTGCTCCAACTTGGATCTGTGAAATGGCAGAAAACATTATCAGTGTGAGAGCAGTAACATGATACTGGAGATAGTTTAACTCTTTTTCAAAGGGACAGATGCTGTTGATTAAGGACAGAAATGTTTATTTTGTTTCAATTGTTCTAAGAGTTTATCTTTCCAAAATTTTTGTCTTACAAGCAAATAATCAAGTGGCAGATCTCCTAGGTACTCATTGAAATGTTTAGTTTGTTTCAATTGTTCCAAGTTACATACTGCCAGTTGATATATAGATATCAAAATAACAGATCAGGCTGATCGAAGTCACTTAATTTGTCAATGAGTACATTTATCTAACATAACACGAGTGACTAATTTAAAAGGAAAAGAAAAGGTAAATCCTCGATGAAGAGGTTCAACTACTGTTGAAACAAGAATCCAGTTCACAGGAAGTGTCACAAACTAAAAGCACTCGAACAGATCAAACTTCTACATCTCACAGAGACATCTTGCAGATTCTTGATCAGGAAGGATAAACAAAACTCAAGATCGAGCGCAGATACGCATCTAGCACCACGATCGCGCATTCCTAGCAGATGAAAACTATACACTCACTATCGGACGCGGATCTAACACTAAAAGACCTCGCTAGCTAGCAACAAGCTAATTAATCCGTTCCTGATTCGACAAAAGCCGACACGATCAAGAAGCAAAGACGAACAAGCACGATTGATCGCGATTGTCACTGGGAGGAGCGATGAGATGTTACCTATTTCCAGAAGAGAAGAGAAGAGAAGAGAAGAGAAGAGAGGAAAGTGAGACCGTAAGAGGAATTAGGGGGAATTATATTTATATATGCTTTCTCCTTTTGGCTGAAATTTGGAAATGGAGCGGGAATAAAGAGAGTGCTCATCCCCTAACTTACTGCATTGTACAATTCACAACGTCATCCATTGGATCGTCCTGAGATCCGCGCTGGCTCGTATCTCGAGACAATCCATTTGGATGAGTACTGTGCAGTTCACAACGTCATCCATTTGGAAATGGAGCGGGAATAAAGGGAGTGCTCATCCCCTAACTTAGTGCATTGTGCAATTCACAACGTCCTCCATTGGATCGTATTAAGATCCGCGCTGGCACGAATCTCGAGACAATCCAATGGATGACGTTGTGAACTGCACGATGCAGTACAGTAGGGGGATATGAATTCGGAATAAAGGGAGGGAGGGATGATTTTGGCGAGCTTCCCTCCCTCTCCCAAATTTCAGAGTGAATGTGAATGTGGCTTGCACTTGCAGCAGCAGCAGGTGGGCGGAATCCTTTGTATGGCAGTGGGGCCCTTGGGTGAGTCTGCTTTGTTTGGTTTATGAACCGAGAGCGGCGATTGTTTTTCCTTTTCGCCAAATCTCCGTAGTCCGTAGCCAGGCCCGCTGGTGGCGTGACTGGCGTTTTGCAACTTGCTTCCCGAGACGGTTGAATGGTTATTATGGTTGATTTGAGTTGAAATTGGAAAGGAATGATGCGTTCTGTAGTTTCCACAAGTATTTAATATTTGAGGTATGCTAACTATAAAAATCATTTTAAATGTCTCTCATCAGTGCACTCTCTTATATATAAAGTATACTCTAACGTAATAGAATTGAACACCCGACAATACATTATATAAACGAGTTAGGCATATAGTCATTCACTAGAATGTGGAATCTCGAACCAGTCCTGACAGAATCATTCACCAGAATGTTGAATCTTGGACGGCCCACGCAGAATCTTCGATGCGTGGGTATGAACACCAATTACGTCGACTATGAATACTCCATTGTGGGAGGTATGAATACCTCGACAGAGGTATCACCAGATTTGCACAGACAGTTATTTACCATAATGCTGTAGTACAACAAATTTGACTACTAAGTGGTAGGACCCGATTTTTAGAGTCAAAATTAATGTGTGAATCTGAATATTGAACCAGAATCTTAATGGAATTTTGATGGGAGACATTTAAAGATGACAAAAGAAATGGGACGAGAATATTTTCTCTTAGGGTGTGCTCCAATTGAGGTGAATGGATGGGAAGGGAAGGGAGGAGAGGGGAGCAACCCTTTTTAACTTGCTCCCATGTTTTTTTTAGGGGGTGAATGGATGGTAATGGATAGAAGTGGAGGTTACACCCTCTATTCATTTTCTCAGATCTTGTAACCTCCCAAATTGGGGTGTACAAGAGTTACCCTCCCTCTTAGTTCCATTCCATCCCCTTCAAAACTCTGGAGCACACCCTTAATATTTTATCATTGTCATATGAGTGAGACTATGTACTATTAATTGTACAAAATGGTCCGTACTACGGCTTTATATATTATCATTTTTAAAATTCAATTGACCAATTCAAACCGCTCAATGTGGTCTTTATATGCTTATGTAGTTGTAGAACAAATTTTATATTTCATAAATTTTTTAACTATATGTTTTGATATATAAAAAACAACATTTTTGAATGGTCTATAACTTTTACATTAAGTCATATTTTAATTATCTAAAAAAGTAGTAAAAAAAACACCAAAAATAATAAAATTTAGTCTACAATGACATTTATATATGGATATCACATTGAGCGGTATTAATCATACTTTAAAAATGATAATATAGAGCTGTAGTATAAGCCACTTTATACTATTACTAATATAGTGAGATGGGATATAATGATATGCATAGCAAAACCCCAATTTTGCTATGCACTTTTTAACCGTTCGATCTGGTTTTAGATCCATGCGGATCAGATCCCATCCCAGCGACATTTTCTTCAAAGAAATGCGTCCAGTGGTCCGATTTAGCCACCGGTTCAGCACTCCCTTCTCCTCTCCTTCCTCCACTCCATCCCCCCTTTCCTCTCGCTAGGGTTCAGCAGCCCACAACAAGCTCACCCTCTCCTTCCTCTCTACTTGACCCCTCTCTGCTCCCTCGCACTACGGTTGGCAAGACGGACGGAGCTCACCCCAGAAGGACGGAGCCCCGACGGACAGCCCAGACGGACGGAGCCCCACTCGATCCCCCCTCAGCGCAGCCCAGACGGACATGCCACTGCGGGTCAGCGCAGCCCAGCGCCGCCCTGTCCTCGTCCGGCAAGCATCTCAGCATGGTACCTCATTTTTTTTATATAATTGCCAGTGTGGGGTTCTTAAGTTGCTTATGAGCTTTGTTTAATGAGTTGCTTGTTTTATTTTTCAAGGTGATTTGATCATCTTCTTTACTCTCTCCTCAGTTGCTTTGGCAGTTAGTTTACAAAAATCAAACTGCCCAATATAATGATCGCAATAACTTTCCTGATTCACAGACTAAGCAATTTGGTGAGGGGTTGTTAATTTGGTCTTACCACAATATGCATGTGTACTGATGACGATCTCAAAAAAAAAAAAAAAAAAAACATAGTTGTTGATCAATTGGTTCCTTAAATGGATTTCAAAAAAAAAAAAATGGTTCCTTAGTTTCATAAAGAAATAAAGAATCATTATATGCTACATGTTAATAATGATCCTCATGCTCAAGCTGACCAACTGGTTCCTTTGTTGATAACAGCAAAACTGGTTACTCAATCTGCAATTTTATTTTCAAAAATTGAGTTGCTTGTTTTTCCATTATACTAGTTTATTAAAAAAGTTTATATCTACATACACATAAAGTAGGATAACAAATGGAAGAAACTGCATCTTGCAGGGCAGCAAGTAGTGCAGCTATGCCAAACTCTGTTGATGAATCTATCCCGCCTGTTCAATTTGCTAGTAATTATCTTTTCTTTAAATTTCAATTGAAGAGTATGTATATGTTAACTTAGGGGATTACTTTCTAATATGATTTATATCAAAATTGTACAAATGATCAAAATCTGGAGGCAGACCTTCAACAACTTTTTTCTGAAGAGGGTCCTGAGAATGATAAGTCGTTTGTCGGCATGGAGTTCAGTACATGTGAGGAGGCATGCGATTTCTACAATAATTATGCCAAAAGAGTTGGGTTCAGTGTCAAAAAATCTACTTTTACCACATCTAAGAAGCAGAATACGGTTTCATCTCGAAGACTTGTTTGTAATAAGGAAGGGGTTGGAGTGCGCCAACAAAATCAAGAGTTGCCAATTGGAGATTCTAACAAGCCCAAGACACCCGAGAAGTGCAGGGGAATGTCAAGAACCGGTTGCCCAGCCTCATTTAGAGTCAAACTTGTGAATGGTATTTGGCAAGTGAGTGTCTTTATTGAGGAGCACAATCATCCTTTGATTATAAGCCCATCTAAGAAGCGAAACTTGCGATCTCACAAAAACTTGTCATCGGAAGAAAAGGACCTCATTCGAGCTTTGAGTGAACAAAACGTGGGATTCTCTCAAATATTGGAATTTATGGCAGCCAAAAGCGGAGGGAAGGGAAACCTTACATACAAAAAGCAAGATGTGAAGAACCTTATCGCTGCCGAAACTCGAAAACTGATCGGGTTTGATGTCGATGCCACCTTGATATACTTTCAGCAGAGATTAGAAGAAGACCCAGAATTTTTCTACGAAGTCGAGCCTGATGAAGGTGGTTCTCTTAAGAATATCTTTTGGGTTGATGGACGAGGGAGGAGAGCATTCAAAGAATTTGGGGATGTTGTGACTTTTGACACGACATACCAAACAAACAAGTACAGCATGCCTTTGGCACCCCTTCTTGGTATTAACAACCATCGTCATTCTATTTTCTTTGGGATGGCACTTTTGAGGCGTGAGACTGCACAAAGTTTTTGCTGGCTGTTCAAAACTTGGTTGAAGGCAATGTATGGCAAGCACCCCAAAGCCATAATTACGGATCAGTGCCCAGCAATGAAGAAGGCAATTGAGGAGATTTTTCCAAATACCATCCACAGGTGTTGTCAGTGGCATGTGATGAGGAAGGCAAGGGAACAATTAGGCGGTATAATAGTAGAGGAGGAGGGGCTAGCTGAGAGGTTAGGTGAAGTGATTAATCGAAGCCTATCAATTACAGAGTTTGACACCCGTTGGAAAGCCATGATAAAGGATTATTGTCTACAGGACAATAAGCATCTTCAGTTGATGTACGAGACTCGATCCCATTGGGTGCCGTTGTACTTCAGAGATCATTTTTTTTGCGGACATGTCAACCACACAGAGGAGTGAAAGTGTTAATGCAATCTTCAAGATTTGGATGAATAATCACACTACTATTTACCAATTCGTGTTGCGGGTTGCAAAGATGATTGAGGGAATTTGGCAGCGGGAAAGTGATGAGGATCTTAAAATGTTGAACGGGGTTCCACAATTAGCTGCAGGGTACAAAATGGAGGTTGAAGCACGACAAGTGTATACAAGATCTGTATTTTCGGTGTTCAAGGAGATAATAAGAGAGAGCTTTTCTCGGTTATGTAACCGAAGTTGAAAAAGATGCCATTTACCGTGTGGATATTGACTACAATCCTTTCATTCCCAATTGGAGGCCCGAGTCATACATAGTTGAGGTAGACAAAACTAATGAAAGCGTTGGCTGCAACTGTAGAGGGTTTGAATTTGAGGGTCTTCTTTGTTCTCACTTCATCAAAGTCATGCAACATGTTCGTATGTTAAGTCTTTCTTCGAAATATATCCTTAGAAGGTGGAAAAGAGAAGCGAATGCCAATGCAAAACGGCCCGTTGGAGAGAAAAGCATGGATCCAGGGGGTCTGAAGAATTACAAGATGCAAGATTTGCAGAAAACAAATCAGAATTGTTGGAGCTTGGTCATATTGCTAAAGTGGATGTAGAGACGCATCAGTATCTTAAGTCTGTTATACGTGAAACAAGGAGGGCGCTACTATCCATGTTACTAGAAAAGGGGGTTCAAGGGTGTAAGGTAGCCTTTGAAGGAGCAAGAGTTGAAACTACAACCATGGCCAGTGAAGTTCCTTCTCAACCTAGATACCTTGATCCGCCGCAATCACGATGCAAAGGGAAGAGGAAAAAACCAGTTCGATTTAAACCTGTTACTGAAAAGCTTAGCAAGAAGATGCGCACATGTAGCATATGTAATGCCAGGGCAGGTCACAATATAAGAACATGCCCGCAGGTACTATCTTTAACCTAATAATTCCTACTGTCAGTTTTTTTATTTTTCTTATTTTGTGCGTGTCTCTAATTGGATTTTGTCATGCTTTATTTTTTTTTGGGCAGAGAGGAAAGAACAAGCCAAAAAAATTGGTTGAGTCATCCGAAGAGGAAAGAACAAGCGAAGAGGAATCTGAAGATTGAAGCAACTTTTAAAATTCATTTACATTTTCTTTAGCTGTATTAGACTTGGCTATGTAGTTTTCTGTACCTGTATTGAACAAGCTTTGAGAATTTGAACTTGGTTATGTTAGAGATTTGGAACTTATATATATAATTGAAGAGGTATGCACTGGTATAATTCATTCTCTTCTATATATGATTGAAGCGTACTGCAGCATGATAGCTGCCATGTATCCAATGTATTTAAGTGACAAATGAAAGCGTTGAACATCTTTTTTATGAGTAACTCTCTGTTTGAACATCTTCTAATGCAAGGTACCAATATAAAGTACAGTAATCCTCTTGCAATTCCTCATGTAAGCTCAAATATTTTAAACAAACAAAACAATAAAAATTTGAAACTAACAACCAAACTACAATACTCATAATTGCACAAATAATGTCATTACACATACTACATAACACAAGAAATCAAACTACAAAAAGCATGTCTTACAACAACAAAAATAGCCCCTAAAATGCATCCAAAACCATAAATGCATCCCCAACAAGAACAACCATTACTAATAGTAACAATTGGAATTTCGAACATATATTGCGAAACATAAGAACAACAGAGATTGCAAAACAACCACGCATATAAACCCTATTTTGGTAGTTCTTCTTATATCTTGTATAGCATCACCGCATTGACAACCTTGTTTTGCTTGGATAGGTTCCAAATTCAACTCACTGTCAAGCACGGAAGATGCCATCATCAGGGGTACAAGAACATAAATAAAACCACCTCTTTGGATTTTTTGGTGTATTAGACAGTGTCATTCCACATTCCTTATAGCATTTCTTACAAATATATTTTGTCAGCCTTGATGAACTACTTCCTTCGCTCATCGCTTTATCTTTGTACTCTGTGCATTACAAAATGAAAGCATAAAACATGTTAAAGTCTGAAAGGCACATATATACATCTATATGCTGATATACAGTACCATATGTACCAGTAATTGGTACCACTAAATTAACCAAAACAATTAGCTAGCTAGATGCATTGTATTGTGAAGGCCAGAAAAAGTGTGCCAATGTTATGTTTACTGCATGCGGCTGGGCCCCGATTCGTTTCTTTGTCTTTGTTAAAACAACACAGACAAGCAAGGCCTATATATAGGAACTGGCCTGATTTTGAATAGCTTGTCAGTTTAACATGTTTACAAATTAAAGACTAAAATTGATGTTACAAATATTGTCATATGATATCACATCTGAGTCTCCAAATAGTTAATTTATGATTGGTATATATGCAAATGGTTTTACTGCCGGTATTTGTTTCAACAAAGGCACATCATAATAATCACTCATCGGGCAGCTTAATTATCAATAGAAAACAGTACACCACCAGGTTCATATAAAGAAGGGAAAAAGAATTACATACCTGGTTAATTTGCTTCACAATTAAGTTCTGTTGAAGGCGAGAACACGAACCACCAGCCAACCCTTCACCAAGCTTGCATATATCCTACCTTTTACATGTTCAAACATTGACACAGATTAGGTGCCGCACAACATTGGAATGTAAAATCATAAGCTGTACTCATCCAACTAGACCTTTCATATATTACTGCTCGCAAGCTTGTTATTTTTTTAGTACCAGCTAGTTATTTAGTTAGTTGTTGATCATGGGTTCCATGGATCAGCCGAGGGTTTCATTCAAAGACTCTATTTTGGTTTTGATCTGGTTCCCTTTGTACAAATTTTACTAAACATTGGAATGTAGTCAAATTTTACTAAACATTGGAATGTACTATGTCCCAAATTTTTGATATGGTTCTCTTTAGCTCTATAAGTACCAATCGACTACTTATTTACTTAATTCAACATACTAGCTTTGCATGATATTTTTGGGACAACAAACAAAGACGCTTGGGGGCTCTAGGCAGGCGAGATAGTTACCTCGTCAGGCAGCAGAGGCGTTTTTTTGCCCTCGTCAGGTGCCTGGTAACCAAAGTGCTGGAGATCTGACGGACGCTGGAGGGCTGACCCGCGGCGGCGCTGCCCTGGGCTGACCTGCAGTGGCACGTCCGTGTGGGCTGCGCTGAAGGGGGATCGAGTGGGGCTCTGTCTGTCTGGGCTGTCCGTCGGGGCTCCACCCTTTTGGGGTGAGCTCCGTCCGTCTTGCCAACCGTAGCGCGAGGGAGCAGAGAGGGGTCGAGTAGAGAGGAAGGAGAGGGTGAGCTTGTTGTGGGCTGCTGAACCCAAGTGAGAGGAAGGGGGAGATCGAGTAGAGGAAGGAGAGGAGAAGGGAGTGCTGAACTGGTGGCTGAACCTGGACCACTGGACGCATTTCTTTGAAGAAAATGTCGCTGGGATGGGATCTGATCCGCACGGATCTAAAACCAGATCGAACGGTTAAAAAGTGTATAGCAAAACTGGGGTTTTGCTATGCAAATCATTATATCCCATCTCCTAATATGGTAGCCTCACTCTTGTTATATTGTCACTATGCTAGTTGCTTATTGTAGATTTGTAATGAGTAATACCTACCGTCCACACAATATCTGTCCATAACGTTCATAGGTCACTCTTGTCATATTGTCACTATGTTACATCTTTTATATGTCTATAGACGTATAGACAAATTTTGAATGGACGTGGGATGTTTCTCATTTGTAATCGTCATTCAAATAATTATTGCTTTATAAGGACCTTTTTCTCTTTTAACATTTAACAAAGGGATCTTTATTGTGAGATAAGTACTACGATCACTTGAAAGGCCATTGATTATTTTTTTCTTCTTTTGTTTTTTGTTTTTTGTTTTTTTTTTTTTGTTTTTTTGGATTTGGAGGGTTTAATACGATTGAAGTTACCGGCGAGTGAAAGACTGGTAGGGGTATACGGTGAGAAATATGACTTGGAAAATTAAGAGTGCCGAAGAAATGAACTAAAGTGTTATACTCTCCGTTTGGTGAGCGTAGCAAGTTAAAACAGAGTAAAACACAAAATCACTTTAAAACCGTAATGTTTGATAATAGTGAAGTAAATATATGAAGTAGAGTGGATAGAATGTGTAAAATATATGAAATGTTGGTGATTTAGTTTACTACACCTATATAATTGGCTGCGTTAACTTACTACACGTTAAATCACTTTTGTTTGGTGACTTAAAACACTTTAAATTACCACTCTACTACATTTTTACTGCACTACCAAACAGGGTATACTTTTATGAAGGGGAATTTGTAAATTTGCCACTCCAAAACCCTTCAATTGTAAGTTTGCCACTCCAAAGTTGGGTATTACAAATTTGTCACTACAAACTTTGAGTACTTTGCATTTTTGCCATTAAAATTTTTATATGACCAAATTGTCCTCAATCTCTTCCATGGCAGCCCCTCGCGTGCCCCCGACAGCCCCCGCGCAACTCCCCGCGCTCCCCAGCAGCCCCATCGCTCCCCCCGCGCCCCTCGGCAGCCCCCGCATAGCCTCCTGTAGCCCCCCGCGCCACCTTGGCAGCCCCCCGCGCGCCCTCCGGCAGCCCCATTGCCCCTCCCCACAGCCCCCGGCCGCCCCCTCGCACCTCCCGGGGTGCGCAGGGGGCTGCCGGCAGGTGCGGGGAGGGCTGCCGGGGGGGCGCGGGTGGGGCGCAGGGGGCTGCCGAGGGGTGCGGGGGGCTGTCGGGGATGCGCGGGGGCTGCCATGGAGGAGATTGAGGGCAATTTGGTCATATAAAAATTTTAATGACAAAAATGCAAAGTACTCAAAGTTTGTAGTGACAAATATGCAATACCCAACTTTGGAGTGATAAACTTACAATTGGAGGGTTTTGGAGTACCAAATTTACAAATTATGAAAGGGATCAGGGACACTTTTGTCATTTAGAGACTTTCAAGGGTCCGTAGCAAATTAACAGCTGTCATTCCCATTCCAAACCTCACTCTATCCACTCCACTCCGCACACCGCTCCCCGAAAGAAAAGCCCTCGTAAAACCCAGCTCAGCCACGCGAGATGATCTTTTGCCTCCGGGTGGCCGCTCGCGCCTCGCCGCCTCCCGCGGCCGAGCGCCCCGGGCCCCGCAGAACTCGGAGAGGCGTCGTGCGGGCGGTGTCCGGAAGTGCGCGCGAGGGCCGAGCGGTCAGCAGCAGAGAGAAGGGACGGTCCACGGCCACGGACGACTACCACGCCACGTTGAGATCCCTCAACTCGCGCGGCCGTCACGTGCCCAAGAAGTCCCTCGGGCAGGTTCTGGTTCCGGAAATTGACCGTGATGAGTTGTTCAGAAGAGAGATCTTGATTTCTGATCGTGATTAATTAGTGTTTGTGTGGTTTCAGCACTACATGTTGAATTCAAGCGTAAATGAAGAGCTTGCCAGTGCAGCTGATGTCGGAGAGGGGGATGTGGTACTGGAGATCGGACCTGGTACTGGCTCATTGACCAACACTCTTCTCAATTCGGGGGCCACCGTGGTAGCCGTAGAGAAGGTTATATGATTACTGGTTTTATTGTTATGGAATTGATGTTGGACCGGTATTTTCAAACAGTAATGATAATGATGTATTCTATTTGTCAAAATAGGATCCTCAAATGGCAACTCTGATAAAGGATAGGTTTGGGTGCACCGAGCGCTTAAAGGTACATTTGTTTACCCTAGTTTAGACTATACGATGCGAATGAATAAAAGAATGGTGTGCGTATCTTGCGACATGGTCTTTTGGTACGCTTAGGTTGGTGCAGCCGTTTTTCATACAACTGGCTTGAGTGTTATGTCTTGTGAATTATCCCCAATCTGGTAATCTGCATTTTAGGACCCTGCTTTCTGTTCCTGATTATCCGACCTAAAATGAGTGCAAAGATATCAACCGGCTGATGTCATTCGCAGGTGTTGTTTTTGTATAAACAATCTGATGCCTTCCATTTTAGATTGGATGATCTGAACCGGAAAAGCATAATCTTATGATGGTTATAGATGTACCAATATGAACTTCACAGTTCATGGCATTGTATACATGTCTGTCCATATTTCTGCACTGTTTATTGCTGGTTTATATTCTAAGCTATTAAGTGTGAAATTGCAGCTACATTGTGTCAATAAAGAGATTCTGTTGCAGTTAAACTTAGCTAATTTTGGTTGAGTCAAGCCGAAATGCACCTCTCAGTTTTATGGGACACAGATATTGGTTGTGTTTCACTTTTATAGCCACATTCTTTGCTCAACACATTTCAGATTATCCAAGAGGATATCACAAAATGTCACATTATTTCGCATCTTGCCCCTTTGTTGCAAAGCCAGATATCTGGAGCACCCAAACAAAAACTTGCAAAGGTATTGGTAGGCAGAAGTTTCCTTTTCTTTGTTTTGGGTTCTGACTTGTGTTATCTTATGAATATTGAAAATATTTAACACAATGATTACCAAAATAATGAGATGATTGTTTTTTTGGAATCAGAATAATAATATTGGGATTCTTTTGGACCATTTCCCTAATTTATAAGAAAAACAGATTGTAACTAATTCCACTTTTTTTGGGTGCCTTGATCTAAAGGTTATAACCATCAGAATTAATTTTTCATACTCAGGGTCAACAAGAAAAGTCCGCATGTTGCGTACAGCAATTCTAAACAAATTGTTTGTACCAATAAAGATATTGCAGATTTCAAGGATGAAAAGGAAATATTGTAAAATATCCAAAGAAGGCCACATTTTAAGACATTGAACTTATCTTTTCAGGTAGTAGCAAACTTACCATTTAATATAAGTACCGAGGTAGTGAAGCTTCTTCTTCCCATGGGGAATACCTTCTCCACTGTTGTCCTTTTGCTTCAGGTTTGTTATTTAATTTTGGTAGCCAATTTTGTTTCCCTGAAATTACTCATTGTAGGGTTATATCTGTAATTCTCATATTCTCTCCCTATTTATTATACAGTACTAGTTTCTTCCAAAGTAAAAGAATAGGCGCTTAATTAATAATAAGTTCTGCTGCATTATGGTGTTAACTGGACAATGATCCCAATTTGACTTACTGCTGCTTTAATTTAATTTTCATCTGTGAAATTATAATACCAAACAGAACAATAGAAGCAGTGATTAAACTCTTATGTATCCCATAATAGGTTGAAAGTTGGTGCTGACTTGAACTAATTATAGGAAGAGGCAGCTGCACGGCTAGCTGATGCTTCAGTTGAAACACCTGAGTATCGGTCCATTAACATATTTGTTAACTTCTACTCTGGTAAGCTATTTCTATCTTTTTTGTATTTTTATTGTTTTGCCTAATCGGTACATTATGCACCAGATGTCTTAATATAACATGTTACATAGAAAAGATGAGGATCAATATGGCATTTTTCTGAATGGTTAGCTCAAATGATTGCATTTACTCAATCATTCTACCTCCTTGTACGATCAGTTGCTTTGGGCAATTTTTAAGGAAACTTGAGGACATTTGTTGGGAGCTTGTTCCATTTCTATTACAGACCACAAGAGCAGTACATGGCAAATAATTCTACATGTTATTTAAATAGCCACCTAAAAATAAAATGTTGATGTTCATGATCCTGAATTCCTGATATTACGACTTCCATTTGCAGATCCAGAGTACAAGTTGAAGGTAGAAAGAACAAATTTCTTCCCTCAACCAAAGGTACCTCTCTTTCAATTTCTTCTTGTACCATATGAATGATTGGTCAAATATCCCTTTACACTCCCACTAGCTGTAAATTGCTCACTGCTATACTCATGCAGTTATGCTAAATTTTTTACTTCAGGCTGCTTGCCCATATTTTACAAGAAGCTCCTGTAATTCAATTTAACAGATAGATCTATATGGGGCACATGAACAAAGTAGATTTTTTGTGATATAATATAATTTTTGAAAGGGTGCATCTTGTTCCTATATTAAGAAATAGAAACACGTAAATGGTTAAAAGCAAGAAACTTGTTACTTCTTCATCCATCATTGCTGCAAAGTGCGAACTACTATCATTATTGTATTTTTACTATGAAGGTTCAAACATCTAATATCATATATTTTTGTTTAAATTTGTAGTTTGATGCAGCAATTATAAAATTTAAGTTGAGGCAAATTTCAGAGTATCCACCGGTCGTTTCTCCTAAGAGCTTCTTTTCTATGGTCAGCTCCATTTTTGTTGTTTGATAATCTTTTGATTACATTTGGAACTCTCTAGTGCAGATATGTTTTGATATTTCAATATTTTTATGTTGTATACTAAAATAAAAAATTTCAGGTTAATTCTGCTTTCAATGGGAAGAGAAAAATGTTGAGGAAATCACTTCAACATCTATGTTCTTCTGCCGAAATTGAATCGGCTCTTGACAATATGGGGCTTCCAATTACGGTACTTTTATTGGATATAATACAAATATTGCCAAAACAGCTGGATATATATATAAATGTTTTTGCTATATTATTTATTTCATTTGATCCTGCTTGAATAAATGCAGTCAAGACCCTGTGAGCTCACGTTGGATGAATTTGTGACGCTGCATAATAACTTGGTTAATCTGTAAATTCTTCTGAGGTTGTAAATATATTGCGGAGATTTCCCTAACAAGATTTCAGATGCTGGTCATGATCCAAGCACGAGGAGGCTCCTTAGGAAAAATTATATGCAGCATTTATAGGATAGAAAATATAATTTGCATGGGCACCCTTTTATGATCCTGTATACTTCAAAATAATATCCATCTCAAATTAGTTTTTAGTACGTTTTTCGTCACTTGTTGTGGGCTAGCTTATATTTGCTGAAAATGTGCAATTTAATACCAAATTTCCCCTTCTTATATACCCTTCCTTTTCCTTTATCAAATCGAATAAGTTTCTGACCCGTTTTGAGTTCAGCTTGTTTAAGTTTAACAGTTCAAGTGATTCGCCCTCTTCCGTCTTTGTCAGCCTCTGTGCAAGTAACCGGGCAATAATTTTTTGTTAAATGTTGTTTTTATCACTTTTTAAGGTTTCTGGCTTTCTGCAATGGCTATTTATATTTTAATGCATTTTAATCAAATTTTGATTCATTGTGAATCGGTTTTGATTTGGCATGAATGAATTTATGCAACAGTCGCACAAGAAATGAACACATGGTAGTTTTACAATTAAAAATGTTGTCTGAATTGTTTATAAAAATAATCAAACAATTTGAACATCTACAAAATCTATTTCATTTGAATTTTGCTAGGTTCCAATTAGTAAAAACCATGACATGGAGTAAAACGCAATAAAGTTTTTTTTTTTTTGTTTAATATCATAATTTTGTTATAATAGATGTAATATAAATTGATTAAAAAATAAAAAATAAACATTTACATGAGATGCAGATAACATTTTTCTACATGAATTTTATTCGTAATATGTTGCGCATCTACTTGACTTCGTACGATAGTTCAATTAAAAAAAGTCAGATAACATGGTAGTTTTATATGTAAAGGATTCAATTAAGATAGATTTCTTAGTTCTTTTTAGTTTGGAATTACATGTTTCAAATATCATTATCATGTTCGGCCTTATTTGTGCAGATTACACACGGAGTTAATTAAATCCATTCAAAACAAATTTAAATTGCTCATTTTTGTGTTCAAATCCATTCTAAATATACAAAAAATTCAGATGCGCCTTTTACATAGTTCAAATCGGAGCTAAACGCCTAAACCATTTGCCCAACTAATGACGTTGTAATTCGGAAAATAAAAAAAAAAGACACTAAACACTTAAATAAAAAAATAAGTCCCATAGACTAGAGCTAATTTTCTAAATTATGACGTTGTAATTCGGAAATTTAAAATTTTCATCCACAAAAAGAAATGGAAGGAGGTGAATGGATTCACTAGTTTTTTTTTTTTAAAAAAAAAGGACTAGTAACAATTCTAAATTAATGAATTTCTAAAAAAAGAAAATAGAGTGAATATACTAAGGGTGTGCTTCAGAAGGGGAGGGGAAGGGAGGGGAGGGCTGATCAAGTTTGGAGTTACTTGTTCAAGATAATGTTAGTTGCTCCATAATTACAATTTGTATCTTGTTATTCTCCTGTCCTCTCTAGTAATTGTAGTTGTGGAGCAAGTAACATAACTTTGGGCAGGTAACTCCAAACTTGATCAACTCTCCCCTCCATTATTTACTTGGGCTCACACAGACGCCACAGACAGCCCAGTAAAAAGCCCTTACTTATCTACTTGGGCTCTGCTCACACGGACACCTTAAAATCGCCAGAAGCTAAAAGGTTAAAAGTCAAAACTAACAACAAGAGCTCGGCCCGCCCGCCGCCGCTGGCTAGCTAGGGTTTTATTATTCCACTCCCGAATCCCGATCGCCAGATCTCCTAAAACCTAACAGCCTCTCCCCCGCCGCTACTGTCTACGGTCTTCTCTCCCGGACCGACCGACCGACGGAAATCTTCTTAGCAGGTTCGATTTTTAATGGATCTGTAGGCAGCAGCCGTAATCGATACTCTTTTCTATTGCCTCGTGTTCAGTTTTTTGTTGTTTAATATGTTGACGATTTTCAGATCGAGATGCGGCCGATCTTCTGCGGAAACCTCGACTACGACACGAGGCAGTCCGAAGTCGAGCGCCTCTTCAGGCGGTATGGACGGATCGACAAGATCGACATGAAGTCAGGTACGCGTTAATTCAACAAAAAGGAATAGAAAAAGGGGACAGGAACAGTTACTTTGAATGGAACTTGAGATCTGCTGCTATTCGCTTTGATGAACAACGTGGAGCCGTCGCCAGTTCGCCACCTCCTACAGGATCTGTGTCGCCTCGCAAGCCACTGCGCAATTGGCGTCACAATGAGTCATTTTTTGTGAAAATCTGTCGGTTCAGAGTTTAGTCGGGAACTTCAATAATGAAAGACACCGAAATATTTAAGATACTGTCATAGATTAATAGATATGTGGGATATATGTGACTTTATTATGGGGGTATTAAGAAATTGGAACTTTAGAAAGAGGTTTTATAGACATTTTGGTATCGAGGTTGTATTTAATTAGTTCAATTTGTATGAATGTACCAAAAAATTATTCCTTATGTGGCCGAGGTCCTGTACTCAGCAATTTCTTTGCGCAGGATATAATATTGGATGATGCAACGGGTTCTACCCCACTCATTTCCGTTCAATTGGGGCACTAAACCAACCCTAGTGTCTCTCCTCTCTCATGCAATTTTGCCTATTTTTCTATCGTCCCCACCACTGGTCTACCACATCTTCCATGTTGGTCCCACTCATGCACAACCAAGCAGGAACAATGTAATGGAGGTGGTGGCACAATCGTAGTTTCTGACTGTCAAACAACCACCATATGCAAATCCTAATGCAATTGCCTTTCTTTTCACATTTTCATCTTTGTTGTACCTCTGCATTTATTTTAAGGTCGGTTCCTGCTTACTAGCCCAAATTTTTTAAATAGTTTAATCGGAGGGGCTCAACTGTTATTCTTCTTCCATTTGTCTTTTGCTACTTCCATCTATTCACTCTAATTTTGATTTGATTTTCAAGTTCTTAAATTCTGTATGTTAAATTTGTTAATTTTGCATGAAAATTTGTAGGTTTTGCGTTTGTCTACATGGAGGATGACAGGGATGCTGAAGATGCAATCCGAGCCCTTGATAGAAGTGAATTTGGCAGAAAAGGTCGTAGGCTTCGCATTGAGTGGGCAAAGGTGCTATTACTGATTATTAGTTATTACTATTTGTTGCACTTTGGGAGAGCATTAATGTACAAGGAAATATATATTTATTTGGAATATATAAGGTTTCACAGCAGTGCATTCACATCCAAATTATGATATCACAGCACAAAATGCACATAAGTTCAGATATGTATTGAGATACGTTCCTTAGAAGTTTCATACATATCTTTGTGTTGTGATTACATGAAAACATGGAACCTGAGCTGGACTAGTTTGTGTTACCAAGGGTTTATAGACATATGATATTAGTACTGAATAAGCTAGATGCTGCCCTCTTTTATGAATAAAGCAGATAAAAAAATGATGATACAAATAGATAAATGTGAATCAGCTCAGTCCTGGGAAATAATAAAGTTGTGTTTAGGTGACAATATGTTGTCAATGCTGTGTATTAATTTCAAACACCAAACAAACAAATAAGAGGACTTAAAATGCACATCTTTAATTTGTTTCAATTCAAGCATTCTAAAATAAGCTCTTCACTTGTATTTTATCAGCATGAAGATCGTGGTGGAGGGGGCAGTCGAGTGGGACGTGGCTCGCGGCGGTCGCCAGGCAGCATGAGACCATCAAAAACTCTCTTTGTCATAAACTTTGACCCTGTGAGCACACGCATGAGGGACTTGGAGCGCCACTTTGAGCCCTATGGCAAGATTGTCAACATCAGGATCCGTCGCAACTTTGCATTTGTGCAGTATGATACCCTGGATGATGCTAGCAAGGCATTTGAGGCTACTAATGGAAGGTAACAACAAAAAATGATGTCCTTCTCTCTTTTAGTAAAATTGTTTATGCTTGAATTTTGTTGCATATTCATATGGTATATGAATATGTAACTTCTGTGAATAACTTGGCCACGAGTGCTTTCAGGCTGTTGGTATTAAATAATGCTTTTGTGGTTTCTCAATGACTCCGCAATCAATACTATTGCAATGAAGAACCCTTATTTGGAATTGAGTTGCATGTCTCTTTGCATGGTACTAATCATGTCAGTCACTTTGGTTAAGGGATTTGCTAGCTAGGATAATCTGGTGTCCTGGTGTATCTGCCTATCATTTATTTTATCCATTAATTGAAACTTTTTGCTGTTTGTTTATTATGTATTATAAGCTTTGATTGGTTTTGTGGTTCTGTTTTCAAAGTTTTTTTTAACTCCAATCTTATTTCTCAAATGTAGCAAATTGTTGGATCGGGTTCTCTCTGTTGAGTATGCATTGAGGGATGATGATGAAAGGGATGGACACCAAAGCCCCAGTAGAAGGGACAGAAATGGTGACGGTGGACGTGATAGGTCACCTAACAGGGATAGATACCGAGCTCGGGACCGATCCCCCAGTCCTTATGGGCGGGGCCGTGAAAGGGGCAGCCCTGATTACGGCCGTGGACCAAGTCCAAGAGACAACAATGGCCGTGCCAAGAGCCCACAGCGAGGTCGGTCCAGAAGCCCAGTGAATGGTGGGCGTGCCGATAGCCCAATTCCTGAAAGGGAGAGGGAGAGGTCAAGGGAGAGGGTTAGAGATAGATCAAGAGAGAGGGAGAGGGACAGGGAGAGAGGGAGATACAGAGAAAAGTCTGAGGAGAAGGTTAGAGAGAAGGATCTTGAGAAGGAGAGGGATAGGGGGAGTAAGAGAGAGAGATCTGAGGAGAGGGAGAGAGAGCAGGACAGGGAGAGATCTGAGGAGAGAGGTAGAGAAAAGGACAGGGAGATGTCTGAGGAGAGGGACAGAGAAAGAGGCAGAGACAGGTTCCGCAGGTATGTAGCTCCATTTTATGTAATAATTAATTTTTTTTACAAATGTATTTACATATAATATTTTGAAGTTTGAAGTTTGAACCATGCTTGTATGGTACTTCCGTCTCTACACCTACTCCCTCGCCTGTTTTCTGTCGGAATTCTGTTGGTTGTTACATAACCAATAGCAGATTATATATTTGGAGCCAGTTTGGTTGAATGGGGATGCCTGAAACATAGTTTGTGCTCAACAAATTGCACAACTGGGCTTATGACTCAAAACTGAAACCAATCGACAATATGAGTATTGTATAATGTAATTAAATACACAAGTTTTCAAATATATATTACAATATTAGAGGTAAAAGAATTTTTAGTGATAGTAGATTGTGGAGTTTGAATTCACTAGCCAACTTGATATCACGAGCATTACTTTTAGAGAAAATTACTTGTTTCCCTGGGTTAATACAAATTTAAATACCTATTGTATTGGTTAGCAGGAAGCAGTTGGTAACTAACATTTTTATTTTAATTTGTTCCTTTTTTCTTAGCTTTATATCTAAAGTTAATTTATCTTTTTTTTGTAGTGTTTCTCCAGAAGATAGAGCTTGACGATCTGAATTGTGCTCATCCTCCATTATTCACATGTAATATTTTGTTATGGACATTAGCATTAGTTTTTTGATTGTGGAGCTTCGGTAGTTGGTGTTGAACTTGTACTTCTGATTGATTTCATATTTGTAGATTTACCTTTGCAAACATGGCAACTGTCTTCTTTTCAAATGGAACTTTTGTTTAATGTTTTAATACTGTATTGAGATTATTATCGATTTCCGTAATGATTTCTCAACTCTTCTCAGTAGGTTGAAGATGGCCTCTATTTATTTTTTCTTTTTTCTTTCTGGTTTTTATGTCTTTGTTTTTTCCCTCTTTAATTTGTGCAACCGGTTTTGAACCGAAAAAGAAATAAAGAGATGTGCAATTGTTTTGTGTCACTATGTGGTCCTACAGAAATCAGAACCCAGCAATAAACCTTTTCTGCACGAAATTTCTCGTTCGCTTTTACAGAAAAAAAAAGGACGCACGGGCTCACAGCGAAGTAATACACAAACAAAACAATGATCTCGTGACTTGCAACGCCAAACAAACTTCTTGCTTGAGAGGTAAAAGAGTTTGAGGGAGCCTTAGAAAAAGTTCGAATGTTAATTCATGCAAACTTCAATTTTACTATTTTTAGTTTTTTACTTTTCTTCTAGTGCCTTTTATTTCAATTTTACATTGTAAATATCCATGTAAATACTATTTTGTTTTAATGAAAATTCAAGAGGGCAATCGCCCTCTGCTTCAAAAAAATAATAATGTTATCGCGTTAAAAAAAAAAAAAAACAAAATCTAGTAAAATGTGAGCTTTGTCGAATTGCCTAAAATTCATTTTATTATTTTCAGGGTAATCCATGTAAAAGAAAGGCTGTCGGAAATTTTCTGAACCTACAATTGAGAAACAATTCAGAATCATTTCAAACAAAATTTACCATAGTGAAGCTGCATTGTCTACTTATAGTATAATCATTAAATTAGTATCTAAAAGAAATAATAAAAAAAAATCAGTAGCACCTGATCCAACCAACCAATATTAGTTTTGCAAGAAAATATTGAATACGAACAGTCGCCACTAAAAGGGTGTTGGTGGGATAAACTCTGCTGTTTTTTTCTTTCTTTTATTTGAACTATGCACTCTATTTAATGGTTCACTTCTGTTACTGTGAGGATATTTTGTTCAAAAAATAAATAAAAGAACCTGTCTCAAGTTTCTTACCAACAGGCCACTTTTGTCTGTTAGTTACCATGTTACCAGCAAATGCCTTGAAAAAACTGGCACGTTACCAGCAGGCCACTTTTGTCTCAAGTTTCTTGAGTGCTTACCCTCTAACATATGGTATGTGCCATTCTGCACGTAGGCCATCGGATCACCTCGGGATTTGGGCCATCACGAAACTTGAGGGAATCCAATGGCCCATATGTAGAATGGCACATACCATATGTTAGGAGATGTGAAATCAAGTTTCTTACCAACAACAAACATAGACAAAATGTTTTCCCAATTACAGCCACACGTGAATATAATCTTGTACAAATTTGGCACTTACCAGTTAGGATGCGATCTCATAAATATTTTATGTGTGAATTTAACTGGTGTTTGCATTCAACACGAGCAGAGGTGACATGTGACTATGTGAGTATACTGAATTACTGATTGGTGCGTGATTCAGACATGATTGATAAAACTACTCGGTGGCAAAATACATTATTATACCTAGTAAGAAACCCATTGGGCAGGTCTTTTAAACTAAATTCGAAACAATAAACTATTTATTGTGAATAATATGCAGTACAAATAGAAAGATCGAATTTTAAAATTGAGTGAAGCGTCACGGACAATCCATATTAGGAAGGAGCAAGGTCGATGTCTATCGGTCAAGTACGCTTGAGTAAAAGCAAAGTGTTGCAGAGGTTATAGATCAAAAGAACAAAAGTAAAAATGGAATAGTAATTGGACTGGGAGAGACGACGGTGCGTTCGACAGAAAATGTGTTGGGAGTGATAAGACAAAAAAATCGAAAAGTTATCTTACCATTTCGGAAGTAGACTTGAAACAAAAAAGAGAATCCATTTCTTACGTGCTTTTTATAGGAGTATAGATATAGATATAGATTTTTATTATCTTACCATTTATTTCTTTTCCTTCAAAAACATCATAGTCAATTACTTAATTATGTTAACAGCCACTGTCAAGTGTCAACTACCCAAAAAAAAAAAAAAAAAATTCATAGCTAAGTAATATTGACTGACCATAAACATAGTTTATGCGCCTAAATTTGTGGCATAAAACCACCCTAATTACAGCATTTTTAACCGCATTTTGTCTCGTATGCTCATCGTGTCAACTACGGACCCTCTTATTTCATGGGTCCTTTGGATCTTCTACAGCACTATTTTGTCCATTGGTCGTTTTCATTTAGAAATTATAGGTAAACCGTTAATTAAAGAACAGTCTAACCACTTGAATAATATATATTTCAGAAACATACAAACTAATTAAGACCAAGTTAATATATAATTGCAATCTTAAAAAAAAAACCTCCTGCGGAAGCCCAGACAAAATTGGTTTAATTTTGCATCAAATAAAATTGCCAGAAAACAATATTATATTTAAATCCTTCTTTCAGAAAAAAAACATATTAAGAACTTTTATTACAAGTTCCAAATTCCAAATTCTATTATTGGGTTACCGGTATTCATTCATTCTGATGGAAAATAAATAATATAAGCACACATACAGGCTACACCACTGTAACAGCATGGTTTTCTTGCAACAAACTGAAATTAACTTGGAAGAAAAAGTCCAACGCCATTCACTTGGAGACTTATAACATGTGAAATTAGAGCCCGTGATATATCAGTTTGAGTTGAGCCCACATTAAGCGCCCATATTTCAGTTCCTTCCAACGACCAACTGCCACACTTGCCACTCCACCTCTTTCCACAATCCTGCATACACTTGTTGTTCCACTGAATAATAATTTGATAGGAAAATAGGCAGTCAGTATAACAACGATTTCAGATCCCCTAAGATATGGCATGGTGCCATGCAGCATATGGACTGTTGGATCGCTTCGAGATTCATTTTGTCATCCTACTGGTAATTAAAATGTAATATTAATATTAATGGAGAATGAATGTACCTCTGATAAAAGTTGTTATCCATTAAAGAACCAGCCTTTGGTCTAGCGGCTAAGGACAACGCTCTCAGCGCGGGAGGTCGCGGGTTTGAAACCCGGATGGGTGGTCTTTTATAGACATTTAAATTTGAGTGGCTTGACCCTCATCTTTATCTCAAAAAAAAAAAAAGTTGTTTAACCATTATCTCTTTGATTACCTCAGACAAAGAACATCATTCCCTGAGCCAAGTTTATGTAACAACTTGGCAATTCTTTTCCTTGTCAGTATAAATTCTCAGGCCCCCTCAACTGTAACACTCGGGCACAACACAACAGCTTCCGAAGTTCAAAAATGGTTCTGAAGCTCTTCTACTCACTGCCATTATGTGTCATCTTGCTCTTGGAAGCCAATTGCGCCGCAGCAACGTACAATTATGCTGATGCGCTGCAGAAGTCGATCTTGTTTTTCGAAGGGCAACGGTCGGGCCAACTGCCGGCTAATCAGCGTGTCATCTGGAGAGGAAACTCCGGCCTCTCTGACGGATCTGCGTACCAAGTTCGTTCATTATTATAACCTACTATATATATATATATAGTACATAATCATGTTACTACATTGTAGCTTACTGTCGAAATGATAAATGAATAATACGTTGATGTCGGGAGACAACGTATGTTGATAAACCAAGTGCTATGCTATGTGACTGCAGGTGGATTTAGTTGGCGGCTACTACGACGCCGGTGACAATGTCAAGTTTGGGCTTCCGATGGCATTCACCACCACAATGTTAGCATGGAGTGTGATTGAGTTCGGAAGCATGATGTCTGGGCAACTCGAAAATGCTAGAGCGGCAGTTCGATGGGGCTCTGATTACCTCCTCAAGGCTGCCACTGCGACTCCTGAGACCCTTTATGTCCAGGTGTGCTTATGCTGATAGTATTCCGGATTTAAATGAAACGACCAATTTGGATTTGTCGATGTTTATAATTTACTAGTGTGTTGAAAGCAGTAAAAGATCGGTGTTTGTCTTGTATAAAATAAAGAAATATGAAAAAGGAATTAATTGTTGATTTTACTGGATTTGATCCTGTACAGAACAATGTTTTATGATTTACTGCATTTGATTTTTGTTTTGTAGGTGGCAGACCCAAACCAGGATCACAGGTGCTGGGAGCGGCCAGAGGAGATGGATACACCGCGAAACGTGTACCGGGTCACTGCTCAGAGTCCTGGCTCTGATGTTGCAGCAGAAACCGCTGCCGCATTGGCTGCTGCGTCGATTGTGTTCAAGGATTGCGATCCAGCTTACTCAGCCAAGTTGTTTCAAGCTGCTGCGAAGGTAATAAAGTCAAAATCAAATTGCATCCATTATTTCTTTTTTTTTTGACTGAAATGCAAAGCCATGGCATTTGTTTTAAGTAGAGAAACTCCATTATTTTTCAATATGTGAAAGAAGGAAATAATAGTTCATACCAAATCCAGTTCATACCAAATCCATTCTCAGTATTTCTTTTCATTGCAGGTGTTTGACTTTGCAGATAAATACCGGGGATCGTATAGTGACTCCTTGAGCTCTGTGGTGTGCCCCTTCTATTGTTCCTATTCCGGTTATCATGTACGTTCTTGATATTTGTGGAAACATCAAGTATGATTGAGAAAGTAATAGCGACTATCATCATTTGAGTAGATAACAAGATCGTTGTCAGAGACGAGTGTTTAAAAGATATTTTTATGAACAGATGAATTAATAATAAATGTCAATGTGTACAGGATGAGCTGCTGTGGGGTGCATCGTGGTTGCATCGGGCATCAGAGGACATGTCGTACATGTCATACATTCAATCAAATGGCCACACTCTCGGTGCCGAGCAGGACGACTTTTCCTTTAGTTGGGATGATAAGCGTGTTGGCACGAAGGTTCTTCTCTCCAAGGTATCAATCTTTGATTGCAGATCTCTTGAAAATCCCTGGAACAGGCCTCAGAATGATTTTCTTGTCTTATAATGGATTTGCCATGAAAAGTTCGTCAAAGCAAAATAGTTATTCCATTACATTTGTTTTCAAAGATTTATTAAGCAATATTTGGGTCAATTATCATAATTAATCCAAATTTTCACAACTAAAAATGATCAATCTGAACTTAAAAGGAGCCTGATAGAGCTTTGACGGTCTATCCTACTGACAGATCTGACAAAGGTACAAAGTACAAATGACAAGATCGAACCCTTGACTCCTAAGATTCAACACTATTTATAGGCTTGATTCTGGTACGGCTAATGAGTCATAATCTATTATGGGCCTGGATTAGTTTGTCTTGGGCCCAATTTAGTTGGGCCGTATTAGAGCCTAGATCAATTTCACCAAGTTGGTTTCATATTGCTGCTATTTGTGTGCTTGGAGAGTAAGAATGCAAAGCTAGGTTGTAGAATTGGCAAAACAATGTTAATAAACTGAACATTCACTCTAAAAATTTACATGTAATGATAAAATTTTTCAATTTGTTTCAGGGGTTCTTACAGAACAGGATAGATGCCTTGCAACTGTACAAAGTTCACTCGGACAACTATATCTGTTCTCTTGTACCCGGATCGAACGGATTCCAGTCCCAGTACACACCAGGTTATTTCTCTTTTACTTCATTCAGTTCAGCTTCTGAGTCCAATGTACTGCTGGCAACTGGAACTGAGATGAAACTAAATGCCTTTTCCAGGATAACATGCAAAAAAAGTTTGATGCAGCAATATAATTCAGTATAATTCGAAAAAGTATTTTTGAATAGACATTATGTGGTTTAATTGTTCAACAGGAGGGCTTTTGTTCAAGGGAAGTGAGAGCAACTTACAATATGTGACATCTACTACTTTCTTACTTCTCACATATGCTAAATATCTCACCTCAAATGGAGCATCCATCTCCTGTGGTGGTACCAGAGTCTCTGCAACAGAGCTCATTTCTCTGGCAAAGAAACAGGTACACAAACTCAATTTAGCAATTTCAGCCAGTACTTTTTGTAGTTTTATTTTTACTAGTAAAGAGCCTACGCTTTGCTTTGGACTGAAATTATTATATTTTATAATAAAGGGCCGAGAGCTTATCCCTTGTGAGGAAACTGATATGGGCCTTAAATTTTAATGGGCTGGGATATTAATGTACGTCAACAGTGGTGATCAATCTAAGTAAACAATTAACGGCTGAGATTATTATTTGGAGAAGATAGAACTTTCATATCAAAAAATCCAATCTCTTTGTTTTGGTAGTAAGGATTGTTATATTTCATTTCAAAATGTATAACTGATGTTCAATTCAATAATGCAGGTGGATTACATATTGGGTCAGAACCCGGCGAGGACATCCTTCATGGTAGGATTCGGCGACAAATACCCGTTGCATGTGCACCATCGCGGTTCATCCCTGCCAGCAATGCGGGACCACCCTAGCCGCATCTCCTGCAACGACGGATTCCAGTACCTCTACTCGGGATCACCGAACCCCAATGTGCTAGTTGGAGCAATTGTGGGTGGCCCTGATAGCGGGGACGGGTTCTCGGATGACAGGAACAATTACCGGCAGACCGAGCCGGCCACTTACATCAATGCTCCTTTTGTGGGTGCTCTTGCTTTCTTTGCCGCAAACCCAAATATTTAACATGATTATAAATTTGCTTTGTATGATAATTTAGCTTCCTAGCTCGCATGTGTAACGTTAAGTCTTAGTGTATAAATCGTGATATATTAACTTCCAGACATGTATCTTTTCTTGTTTTTACTAGTGTCTTACGAAAATTTATGGTTGCTAAGAATTGCAATTGTGATTGTTTAATTCTGCCATGGGCCTTACAATGTATGCAACTTACTATTGGGCCGTGATCACAAATTAGCTTCCCGGTTTGGGTTTCAGTGTACCGACCGATCATCACAAATTGGGCCGGGCCTTACAGTTCAGTGTAAAGTTGCAGTTCATGACGTAAACCGTTGGATTGTCTCGAGATTTCTGTTCCAGCTCGGATCTTAAGACGATCCAACGGCTCACGTCATAAGCTGCACAATGTGGAGGATAAGCACTACGGATCCGACCGTCATTGAGCTACGTTTCAGATCAGTTCATAGAACGGTTTTCTTCGTCCGAACCGGCCTCCGCCTCTTTTATCCACTTTCTCAACGTACTCCGCCAGAACTTCGAGACCCAAAGTTCCAAACGGACGACTGACGGCGGTTTCGACGGCGGCGGGATGGATCTGCTGAAGCGAGAGCTGCAGAGGAAGCGGCAGAACCTGGCGGCCGACTTCGGGGGCAAGAAGCTGCTGCGCCGTTCCGAGATCGAGCAGAAGGAGATCCAGAAGCTCCGCGAGGACGAGCACCGTTCGATCCTCGCTAAGTCCTCCTCCTCCCGTCTCTCCTCCGTTAACGCCGGCTCTGTGGCCTCCGTTTCCTCTAACGCGGCTTCGTCTTCTTCTGTCCCCGCCTCCTCCTCCTCGTCAAACCCTAACCCTAGCGCTGGCCACCCCGAGTCGCTCCCGATCGACGAGATTGTTCTGCCACGGCACGAGGTCATTCGCCGCCTCCGCATGCTCAAGCAGCCGATTACGCTGTTTGGGGAGGACGATGCGGCGCGGCTGGAGCGGCTGAAGCTCACTCTCAAATCGGGGATAATCGAGGTCGACAGTGACATGACTGAGGGGCAGACAAACGATTTCTTGCGGGACATATATGAGATGCGGAAGCGGCAGAAATCGGGGGCGGGAGGCGGGTCCTATTTGAAGAAGGACAAGGGTAGAGAGATGGATGGGATCAGGGACGACGAGGGGGACGGCGGCCAAGGGGAGGGGGACAAGGATCTGATACTGAGTGGCGACGAGGGGGGCAAGGACGACAAGGACGGGGCCAGGATGTCGGCGAAGTTCGAGGATCTGTGTGATGAAGATAAGATCCTGGTTTTCTTCAAGAGGCTGCTGAATGAGTGGAAGCAGGAGCTCAATGATATGACGGAGGCTGAGAAGAGGTCTGCCAAAGGGAAATCTCTTTTTGCCACTTTTAAGCAGTGCGCTCGATATCTGACTCCGCTATTTAAGTTCTGCCGGAAGAAGGTGATTCTTCTATTCCTATTAATTTGTTACATATCTAGCAGGAGTGTCTTGAAATACTGATGTTAATTTGTATTGTTTGGGACATAAAACTGAGAAATGTATTGTGATTGTAGATTAGATCCCTGAACACTCACAGGTTTATAAAAATTGGCATAATACCAATATCATGTGTTTTGTTGAATATATAGTTTCGATTGTTATAGTGTTGCTTGTATTTTGAACATAGAGATCGAAAGTTACTGAACACTTTCTAGAATCTAATGGACATAGAAGTGCTTAGTCATACTCGACCAAGTAGTATACCAAACCCTAATGATGAGTGGTACAAAAGCCGTATTATAACTTTGCAAGTTCCTACTCCTAGTGAGTGAGTTCGTTGTTTTCTGACCATGTTAATTTTGAAAATATGAACTTATAACATCCCAATTCCAATTTGAACTGCAAACGGCAATAATTAGATTGTCTTTGGACACAAGTTGAATTTATTAACACAAAGAATTGTGCTTCTTGTGACAACTATAGCCCTTTAGTAACCCAAAAATTACTGCAAGGCACGTTTATTCATTGCCCATCCATTGATATCTGTTATTGTACACATTTATTTTGTTCTCAACTGAGAAACGATGATAGTCTTCATGATTGTGACGGCATTTTGTCCTTTGTTATACATTCAGGTCCTTCCGGATGACATCCGTCAAGCACTTATGGTGATGGTAGAATGTTGCATGAAACGGGACTACCTGGCAGCCATGGATCAGTACATCAAGCTGGCCATTGGTAATGCACCTTGGCCAATTGGGGTTACCATGGTTGGTATTCACGAGCGTTCGGCTCGGGAGAAAATTCACACAAATAGTGTGGCCCATATAATGAATGATGAGACAACACGTAAGTACCTGCAGTCCGTCAAGCGCCTCATGACCCTCTGCCAGCGACGGTACCCTGCCAACCCCTCTAAATCAGTCGAGTTCAATAGTTTGGCAAATGGCAGCGATCTTCAATCTCTTTTGTCTCAAAACACAGATGAAAGACTTCGTCTGATGCCAGCTGAAAAGGATTGATCCATTGATCTGCTTGTCTTTAGTTTAATGATTAACAGTGAGCATAAATTCATAATTATTGTTTTCTGTTTGTGGTTCACTGTAGCTTGAGGTGTAGTAGTCAAAATACTGGTTTGTCTGGTTATTTGCCTCGTGAGATGTATGCATCTCAGACGGATCTGTATAATACATCTGTAAGCATTGATTTAGAAATCACACCTTCACATGGTAGACAGTTTGAATGGGTAGATGCCGAGCATAGTGATGGAAGCACAAAGCAGCATTTTATTGTGGGATGCAAAGAAACATACTAGCTAATCCTTGTGTGAAATTTAGCAGTGAAAATTTACTCCAGGAGGAGGCTACACAAAATATCTTGGCTAATTCTGTTATGGATCGAATAAAATGTGGGCCGTTAAATTTTCATAATCAGATGGTCACAATATGTTTTTTAGATGCAATTAAAGAGATATATTTGATAAGAACCGTTCGATTCAAGTTGAAAGGTTAGTTAGCCGATCTATAGCATCACCACTCAAATATCTTTATTACCCCTTAAAGCAACAATACTGTATCTTTATTTTCCTATGAAGCATAACTTTGCGACCTTGGAAGGTCATGTCCGCTATACATAATTTGACACTGTTTGTAGTACTGTGTTGAAGGATTATATTTCAAAGAATTCTTTCATCAAAAACTAGTGAAAAGCTCGCGCCTTACTTTGGACCGAAATTGTTATTTCTTATAATAAACTTTTAATACGATATGTAATGGGCCTTAAATTGAGATAATTTATATGGGCCTTCAATTTTATTGGGTTGAGAAGGTCAATGGGCATTAACGTATATCAATGGTTCTGATCTATCGAAGAAAATGATCAGCTCAGATGTGAGGATAGCCCTTTCATATCATTTTTTCCAATATGCTTTTATTATTAGTAAGGATATGCAAAGCATGATCTAAAACGTTTTACTTGGAAAAATGATAACCATAGGGTAGTTAATACTTTATTTTCATTAAAAGTGCACCTTTTGCTGCAGAGCATGGTGTTATGAGTGCGCCTGTTCTTTCTTTTCCATTTTGACTGGTAAAAGACTAAAAGGATCAGGGTGAGGAATCTCTCTGTCACTAGCATAATCATGAGTTCCATTAGCATAACATGGTGCTAATGCATCTGTTGGTAGCAAATTGCCATAAGAAATGCAACTCAAAGCACATCTGCAGTGAGCTAGGCACTCCTGACAGTCATTACCGTGCGTGATACAGATCAACAGAACTTTAAACTATATATATTTTCTATGAATTCCTGGCATCACCAATTCTTAACCATTCTGATGAGCTCATGGACTGAAGATAAACTCATGGATCGAAGATTAACCATCTACACAAGATGAAATATAATGCTGTGCAGTATATAGTTGGCATCAATGAAGATCAAATGTTTATGCCTGGACCATATATATGGAATGAACTGAACTACTGAAGATTATCCTCTTACACCAGTCACCAGAATTATTACCTATCGTCCAAACTCCAAACCTCATAACTCACAATCATACAACCTTGAACCGCAATTGATACGAGCCTTCAATTTTCTAACGCTATAATGTCACAATACCTATTCTTACTTTTATTAAATCGACTTGTAGGGCTTGACGAATGCATGCATCTCTTACATTGATCTAACATGTCTTTCTGTTTGGTTTTGGCACAATCATCGCAGAATGGGTACAGAATTATCACCTACCGAGAAACAATCTACAATGAATAACATGTACAGTCCAACCCTATCATATCAAGTAGGTCACCCATCAATTATTCTTACAATTCTGACACACCACGTGCACCTATGCGCTTATCACAATTGCATAAATGTTTATTGGAGACCGTAGTATATATGTTCACTGAAAAATATCTATTTTTTTTAATCGGAAAGATATAAATGTTTATTGAAAAATGATATATGTTTATTGAAAATACGGTGGATAAGTAAAATGGTGGACGTTACTTACTACTCAACTACAGACTAGCTGCTATAACATGTCACAATAAATTCACTTTTGAAGTTCTGTTGAATTCTTTGACGAAAAAAGTTATGTTGAATTTGATGCAACGCTCATTAACATGGTTGTACGGTCTGAACGAATTACATGCCCATCGGGCCATCACCTATTGCAAAGCATCCAATCCCCAATGAGAGGCATATATATATATTCGCTACATTAATATTACCCTTTGGAGTTTGTTTGATTTTGAAAAATGTTTCGTTTGGTATAGGTTTATGAGAATATGAATCAATTGCTTGATAATAATACGTACTGTCCCGACCTGTCATGCGTCTTAGGGTAAAAAATTACTTCTTGCCTATGCAGATATAATTAATTTGTAGGCATTTCAAAGCCCCGAATTAATTAAAGGTCCTAATTTGTAGTTATTGGAAGTCATTAATGATTATTTATAAATTAACCCAATCCTGTATAATTTGTGTATTATTCATCTTAACATTGTTTTAATTTAAAAATAATGAGTTCTTATTTAATTCTTTCCATTATTTTATTATAGTTCTAAATTATTCATGAAGTTTATAAAATATACGAATTATTTGCAAAAATCTTACTTTAAAATCACATTATTTGAGGGGTCTGAGTTATTTTAAGAATTTCGTTATAAACTAGTACCTTTCGTTATAAACTAGTACCAATACCAAAAGGCTGAAATCATTATCACTACCACATAGAAATTGACAAAAGATTGCAACCAAGTCCTCAGAGCATTCGCCGAAAGCTGATATGTGCTCAACTTGGTCACTTTGCTCTTTGCAGATCATTGATTTGTACATTTGTACTTTGTAAATTTTAACTTATCTTGCAAAATATACAAACAAACCCTTCATAGTTTCTAGTTCAATAAAATTTATATCAAACTTCCGTAACTTTGCAATCTAACTTGCGCATCAACGCTCCTTTCAAAAGAGTTGGATATATATTTTATATAAACAATAAGAAAATCATTCTTGGTTAATTAGGAGTTACGAATTATCTAATCTTTTGTGTAATGATATATCAGAAAATAATCAACATGAACATCTTGTCTAGTAATAAAATTTACCTTAAAAATAATTTTTGTCAATTATATTGTAATATACCAAAAGTATTTTTTTTAATATTTGGTGTATTTTGTAATATGTATAATTTGATATTAATGTGAAGATGTTTAGAGAAAAGGAGCAATAAATAGTAAAATAATCAACATAAACATATTACACCGAAATATATATAAAACAAAAATAAAATTTGGTAGATTACACGTGCTTAAAAGAATTTAAAGCAGTGTAGGCCCTCTATTGACTATTGATGATCACCTCTGAGCAGTATTAATTATTACTGTTAATAATTGGTCCACTCACTGTATGTGTATTTGTTAACTAAGAATGCACAATTGTTATCTAATATGCACTGCAGTTTTGTTTGTACATATTTCAATAATACAAACTTGTATATATATAAACTTATATAAGCTTGCAAATTTATGGTGGTAGCTCAGGTCATGGATTTAAATATCCATAAGTACAAAATGAAGTTCGATGAGCTAGACTCTTATGTTTCTATATATAAAAAAGATTAAAATTATATGTGCTTTTTCAGTAAATAATTAATTGCGTGTTTGTAGTTTACATATAATCAATTATAGTTAACTAGTAAGTTGCCCGTGCGTTGCAACGGGATATATCATATAAGAACAAATAGAATTTTCTAATACTAATAACAAGCTTTGTTATCAAAATATGGCCAATTAGAATAATACTCATTCAACAATGTTCATAAACCATAGAAATATTTTTCTTGTAATAACAAATGAATGATACAAATAATTTTAGGCATTTGCATGTTGCCAGTATAAGATAATTTTAATTATAATGGTATCAATTATTAATCAATCAAAAAGTTTCTTAAATTATATAGGAATAGGAACAAATCAATACATGACCATCAATGTTTACATACACATCTTTACAATAAATTTCCATTAATATCTTTACCAAATAAAGAGAGACAAGTTGTCTGTATGCGTGTTTTCGTGTAGCGATCGTGAAAAAATGGACTCCAACACCGAAGTATGACCGGAAAAAATCTTAGCACTCATCCAATGACTCACATCTCATCCTAAATTGAAGATTAAATTATGACCGTTGCAGGATCTGGCATCCAACGTACATTATAAAGGAGTAGAGATAAATGAAAAGGTGAAAAAAAAAATATACAGTTATAACTGGACACAATATAATCCCGCTCTATTTCAATCTGTATATATGAAAGCAATTAACTAAAATTTTCTGGCTAAGCATGATATCATGATAGAACAGTTGAAAACTATAACTATAAATGCCAAATAATGCACCGAAGACGTACTAACAGTTCAAAACTTTCCCAAGCTTTCTTTAATTCAAGTTACAAAATCATTCATTGTTTCTGTCAACAAAAAAGAAGAAAATCGTCATATAGTACTTTCACTCCACAGCTAGTAATATAGCATTACTAATAAGTCAATAATGCTAAGCTTGGCACATGGATTATCATTATATTATGTGAATTTTAAAGTCTGCGCTTTTCCGTAGTGTATGTGCATGATGTCAGTTTTAGTGACTTTGCTTTTTTATATGCAATAAACCTCTAACTTGTGGTTGACTGGCAAAAGTTTTACACGTATATATATACTCTCTTTCAGAAGCGTGCTGCACTTATAACAAGGTTTTCTTTTTCTTTTTGTTTTTTTTTTTAAACATGACTATCTTTGGGTGAGTTGTCAAATAAGTAAATTAATAACACTAATATAATATCTGCTAATTTTTATCTACAATATTGTATGGCAAAATTAGAGAAATGAAGGTAAAAAAATAAATACCTAATTTATCTGCTAATATTAATTTTCATAGGCAAGCTAACCGTACCTCAACAAAAATATTCCTTAAAAAAAGTATTCCGGTAGTGTACCCTAATTAGTACATCAGATATGAACACTCTGATGCAATATCTATGAACATTTGACTGAATAAGGTATAAACACACAAGTTAGGGCGGACGGTCATTCACCAAAACGTGAAATTTAGGATGCACTCTAATGGAATCATATACTAGAAAGTAAAATCTTGGACAGACACGCTGATCTCTGATGTGTAGATATGAACAAAAAGTACACCAACTATATATGAGCTGATCTCTAATGTGTAGATCCTTACTATAAAAAGCATATTGGAAAAAAATGACATGAAAGGGCTATCCACCCACATGAGCCGTTGATCATTTTCTTGGATAGATCAGAACCATTGATTTACTTTAATGTTTGTTGACGTTAATGTCTCAGCCCATATCAATTTTCTCAATATAAGCCCATTACATATTATCTTAAAAAATTATTATAAGAAATAACAATTTCAGCCCAAAGCAAGGCGTGGGCTCTTTACTAGTATGAACAAAAAGTACACCAACTATATATGAGCTGATCTCTGATGTGTAGATATGAACAAAAAGTACACCAACTATATATGAACTCCTTAATTATCGTGGAATGTATTAACACACATTGTGCATGTGTAGGTATGAACACTATTTAATTGCAGACAGTTATTCACCATAATACTATAATGTAAAGGTTTAATGGTGGACCCTACTTTTAAAGTTAAAATAACTGTTTGAGTGGTTAGAATTTCGATTTTAAGATGAAATCTTGGAGGGTTACGTCTATAAGGATGCTAGCACTTGAGCACACAATTATACATCATGTTTGCTTAGGAGTTACGAAATATCTAATCTTCTGTGTAATACTGTATCAGCAAATAATCAACAAACATGCATCTTGTGAAGTAATAACATTTACTTAAAAAATTAAAATTTTTAATTATATTGTAATATACCAAAATTATTTTATTATATATATTTTGGTGTATTTTTGTAGATAGACTTATTGTTTTGATCTACAACTTTAGAAGATTGAGTGTGGTGGCGTCAATCTCACTTTTGGTCATTCCTTAACGAGAGGTATGATCGGTTATTAATTGACAATGTTGTAAAATGTTATAATTTGAGACTAATTTGAAAAAGTTTAGAGAAAATTAAGGAGTAATAGTTCCTAAAAAATTCAACAAAAACATATTACACGGAAATATAAAATAAAATTTGGTATATTACAACTTGCTTAATAGAATGCTCTAATTTTGTCCTAATTAAAGCAGCGTAGGCCCTCTATTGATGACTTCTGAGCAGTACTAATTATTACTGTTAATGTTTGGTCCACTACTCATTTATCTGTTAACTGTATGTGTATTTGTTAACTAAAAGTGCACAATTGTTATCTAATAAGAACTGCTGTTTTGTTTGTACATATTTCGGCACAAACTTGTACATAAATTTATATAAGCTTGCAAATTTATGATCTAGCTCAGGTCATGAGTTTAAATCTCTATAAATACATAGCACTTTGATGAACTGGGCTCTCCTCTTTCTATATAAAAAAAGATTAATTATGTGTTTTTTCAGTAAATAGTTGTGTGTTTCTAGTTTACAGATATCATAATGATCAATTACAAAAAGGTGAAAAAATATACAGTTATAAGTGAACACAATATATAATTCTGTTCTATTTCATTCTGTATAATTTATAAAGCAATTAACAGAAAAATGTTGGGTATGAAGATTGAAGATTGTATAATTTATTCTGTATAACATAAAGCAATTAACAGGTGATATTTCTCGACTATACCTTCTCTCACACCCATTTTTCTTTTTCTGTTTCTTTGTTTCTTTTTGTTCTTTGTTTCTTTTTTCTTTTCTTTTTTTTTTTTGTTTCAAGGAGCTACCAATGAGAAGAAATAAATAATTATTAATTATCGAGTTATACATAAGCATTCATCGCAATTCCTTACATATGAACAGGGGCGAAGCCAGGAATTTTGTATGGCGGGGTCAAGAAAAAAAAAATGAAATTTTAGAGAGATACGTTTAGGGATATAGGAGAAGGGGTATAGAAATATTTTCTCATACGGATATAAGTCACGGAGTAATGGAAATGAAAAGATGTATAGTCCAACTTTATTTTTTGTCTATGTGCATGCTTGAGTACACAATTGTACATTCTGTTGGTTGAAAAATGGTGTCTATTATCTTTTAATCTGAGAAACAATTATCCCGTTTAGTAGTGTAGTAAAACTGTAGTAAGGTGATTTAAGGTGTTTTAAGTCATCAAACGGAAGTGATTTAAGGTGTAGTAAGTTAACGCAACTATATGAGTGTAGTAAACTAAATCACCACACATTCTACCAACTTTACTTCATCTATTTACTTTACTACTGTTAAACACTATTGCTTTAAGGTGATTTAGTGTTTTACTCCGCTTTACTTTATTAATTAAGCTCGCCACACTGAGAGTGTTTGTTGATATACGGTGGATAAATGTAAATCACTAAAATGTGGATACTACCGAGCTAGTACCCCCAAAAAAAGAATGATTATCATTATCTAATCTAATAAATAAGAGAGAAAGCTATCCTTTTGGTAAGGTAAAACAATGATGATATATTAATGCAGTAGCCAGGGAAAATGATAACATTAATTTTTGTATGTCAGGAGACCACTGGTCCACCTTCCCCGCACCATAAATCCATCCTGTCAACATCGATCTGACTGACATTCTCTATGATCGTACACTGTCAACCAATATATGATGATGAAGTGCTTATCCTATGAGTATGTTTATTTGTGGGATAAATGAAAAATAAATTGAGAGAAGCTTGTTCTTTAATTATGGGTGTGTTTGGATGATGCAAAGATTAATACACGAGTAGTGTTTTTTGGGTTAGTGATTGAGAATAATGCTAACTTGAGTAGTATGAAAGTAGTGCTAACTTTGTACTATTCGGTTTAGTGAAAATAGTATTTGGATTGCATTTAGTTGAATAGCATGAAAATAATACTAAATTAATACTTTTTTATTAATATCACTACTCACACTTGTGAGCAATTTCACTAAACCAACATTTATGTAGAGTAGTTGAGTAGCTCTATTCAAGGACTAACCAAGAATTCTATTTTGTGTTTGGATAATGCTAGTATTGAGAGTAGTAAGCTACTCTTGGGGTAGTACTAATTTTGGATGATCCAAACACACCCTATGAGAGTAGTGATGGCGATAGGCTATCTCTCAATTTATCGGCCTTTTTTAATAATAAGAAATAAAAAATCAAATCAAAATGTTTTTTTTTTTTTGAATTACAAATATAGAAAGACCGCACTTTGAAAGTGCAACTTACCCCTTGCTAAGCCGCACTAGCCGCACTTTGCCGCACTTTCAAAGTGCGGCTTAGCTACTTGGATGAGCCGCACTTTAACAATGCGGTTTACTTATTATTTTTTTTATTTTTTTATTTTTATTAATTCATTATATAGATCTTGTTGTTAGTTTTTTGTGGCCGCTTAGAACACTTTAATCGGAGTTTCCAATTAAAAGTTATGGTCGTTTGAAGATTCGATGCGAGTTGGGATTTTACTAATTTGAAAACTCAAATATACTTTTTTTTTTTTTATATTTATGGGGTAACTGAAAGTCCATTTATATGATTTGTCATTGATAATTAATTATCTAATTAGTTGTTAAACTTGAACTTTTGAACTTCATAAAAAATAATTAATTAAAAATTATTTGATAAAATCCTTTAAAATTCACAAAAGTTAATTTAAAAAATTATTTTATTATAAAATTCTCTAAAATCAATTAGGTATGACAAATCATATAATAAATTTCATTTATCACATAAAATATAAAAAAATATATTTGAGTCTTTTAAATCAGTAAAATCCCGACTTGCATCGAATCTTCAAACGACCATAACTTTCGATTGGAAACTCCGATTGGAGCGTTCTACACGGTCACGAAAAAGTTAAAGACGAGATCTATATTTTTACCAATGCTAAGCCGCACTTTGAAAATGCAGCTTACCACAACACTAAGCCACACTTTGAAAGTGCGGCTTAGCTACTTGGGTGAGCCGCACTTTTAAAGTGCGGTTTTTTTATATTTGTAATTTCGAAAAAACATTTTCTACAGTAATAATTTTGATTTTTGATTTTTTTTATTATTAAAGAGAGGTCAATTTATCTCTCATTTTATTCCATACCAAACATAACCATATGGAGATATATCTATGTTTTCTTCCACTTCCTCCACTTCCACAATTCCACACATCAGTACATCACTCACTAGCTTTTCAAAGATTCTTACAACATGTTGGCTGTTGCTAACTTGCTATCGCCTTCCACTGGCTAGCTAGGGAGGATGAGAATGTACCACTCTCTTTTCCATTATGGGGGTGATGCGCGCATGGAGGCAGAACAATAATAAAAAGGGGAATTTGCATATTTGGCACTTCAAAACTCTTCAATTGTAACTTTGGCACTCCAAAATTGTGTATTGCAAATTTGCCACTCCAAAATTGTGTATTACAAATTTGCCACTACAAAGTTAGATACTTTGCATTTTTGCCATTAAAATGTTTAAATGACCAAATTGCCCTCCATCTCCCCATGCACCCCCAGCAGCCCCCCCCGGCAGCCCCTGCGCACCCCCGGCAGCCCCCCGCGCACCCCCGGCAGCCCCCCGCGCACCCCCGGCAGCCCCCGCGCACCCCCGGCAGCCCCCGCGCACCCCCGGCAGCCCCCCGCGCACCCCCCGGCAGCCCCAGGCACCCCTCGGCGCTTGCGGTGGCTGCCGCTGGGGGGTGCATGGGAGCTGCCGGGGGGTGCGCTGGGCCTGCCGGGGGGTGCGCGGGGGCTGGCGGGGGTGCGCGGGGGGCTGCCGGGGGTGCGCAGGGGCTGCCGGGGAGGCTGCTGGCGGTCTGCCGGGGGGGGTTGCTGGGGGTGCATGGGGAGATGGAGGGCAATTTGGTCATTTAAAAATTTTAATGGCAAAAATGTAAAGTATCTAACTTTGTAGTGGCAAATTTGTAATACACAATTTTGGAGTGGCAAAGTTACAATTGAAGGGTTTTGGAGTGGCAAATATGCAAATTCCCCTAATAAAAAGCTACTCGTGGAAAAGGATCTGCTCTGCTGCAATATCGTTAGTTTAATGATATATTGGTACTAAATTATTAATTAATTACTTAATTAGGGACTACTTGATGTATGTTATTCTTTCATTGGGCCAATGTATACATTTATCATATGTTATTGATAATTGAAAATATTAGGGCGATACCATAATTGATATATTATTAATTATCAGGACCGAGCTTCGTTTAAAATGATTCATAAAAAAGAAATAAAGAAAAAGAGAAATAATGAAAAAAAAATGGCTTCATCAGCTTCCTTGCAATTGCAAAGACAGCATATAGTCATAACGCACATTCACAACGGATATATATATATAGCCTTTGGAAAATTGTGTATTGCACACATTCTTCTCGTAAACTCAACTCTAATACAGAAATAAATCACCTTCAAATTCGATTATTTTATTAGCTAAATTATGTATATCAAATTCTTACTAATACAAAAGGAAAATTTTTTTTGTACTTTATAAATTTTGATATAAATAATTTATTGATTTACATAAATTGAAGGTTGGAGGTATTTTGGTAATTGGTTTTGTTTCTAATTAAGGTTACGGCCATGTTCCGTGAGCTTATTTTTTTATTTTTATTTTTTTGAACAAAGCCCGTAGGCAATCCCCAATTATTCCTGCCCAGCCCCTGTTTGGATTTGATCCAGAAGCTCCCACTGTGAAGACCATATCACTACCACTAGGTCTTAGCCTCGGTGACCCGTGAGCTTATTTCTTGTGCTATATATATAAGGCATGCATGTGCAATTCTTTCCTATTCAAACACAAACATCTTCTAAACTAAACATACATATTAATTCCAACAGTAGTAATTAACAATGGCACTCAATATTCTACTCGTAATAATCCTTCTATCAACAGCAGTGCCTCCCTCGGCGGCGAGCCCCCCGCCGGACCCGGTGCAATGCGCACAGGACACAAGAGATTGCACCATAAGCAATGCATATGGCACATTTCCTGACAGATCCACTTGTCATGCCAGCCAAGCGGTCTATCCTTCCTCAGAGGAAGAGCTGCTCCGCGCCGTGGCCAGCGCAACCGCTTCAAACACGAAGATGAAGGTCGTTACGAGGTTCTCCCATAGCATACCGAAACTGTCTTGCCCCGGGGGGTCCGACGGAGTTTCGATCAGCACAAGGTGCTTCCTGTTTTTCTAACCCAAATTGCCTTGTTGCTTTTTTATGCTGGATCAAGTGCTGGATATAATATATATATAAGGGAAATATATTTTTTTTGCTAACTATATAAGTAAAACTTTTTTTTTTGTTTTTTAAGTAGTATGAACTGGTATTAATTTATTATTCCTTGATTTGATATGTTTGGAAGTACTTTCTTCAATCTGAATGAAGTATGAAATTCTTATATACTGTACATTCAAATATAGTATAAAATTATAAATAAAGTTATAGCTAGATATGTTTTATTACTAGTTTAGTAATGTACTAAGTTTGAATGAATCTGAAAAATAATAAATTTTCCAGCAAAATACAGTTTAATGTTTTGACGGTACAATTAGATGCACATCTCTTCAATTTTACAAGTCGGATATCTTAGAATTGGCTTCCTTATTATTGTTATGAAGGACAATGATACTATGCCATAAACTTTGCCTCCACAACCCTGTGATGACATGGCATGTGGGTCGGGAGGATCATTTTTGTAAAATATTTTGGGTCGGAGGTATATTTTTGTAAAATTGTTGAAGGTCATTTTTGTTAATATTTTTAAGGTAGGGTAGTTTTGTAAATTTCCTTAGAAATAAAAGATATTTCTGTAACATTTTCTGAAAAATGAAATATTTTTGTAAATGTTTGCCAGCGCATCTGTGGGTGCTGGGGGCATTGTAAGTGGCAATATATCTTTTTCCTTGTTATGAAACAAGTAAAACAACCTTCTTTTAATTTACTCTTATTTTGTCTCATGCTATGTTGATAATATTTTTATTTTTCAAGATAGAAAGGAAAATTGATTTCACCTTCTCCCCAATAAATTTTGTAAATTTTTGTCGATGGAAATGTCAATATGATAGCAATTAATATTAAGTTAATTCATGCAGAAATCGGGAAAAAAAATATTTCATGAAGTATCAGGGAATCAATAAAACAGTAACAAATTAACATGAATTCATCAAGAGGCGTTCGATCATGCAGGTACCTCGACAAAGTGGTGAGTGTGGATGCGATGCAAATGCAGATCACAGTCGAGAGCGGGACGACACTCAAAGATCTGATCGAGGCGGCGGCAAGGGCCAATTTGGCTCTGCCTTATGCTCCATACTGGTACGGGCTGACAATTGGCGGGTTGCTGTCGACTGGAGCGCATGGGAGCTCGCTCTCAGGGAAGGGGAGTGCAGTGCATGAGTATGTGATCGGAATGAGACTTGTCACGCCGGCACCCGCAGCCCAAAATTACGCAGTAGTCAGAGTGCTGAAACATGGCGATGCTGATTTGGATGCAGCTAAAGTGTCACTTGGTGTTCTAGGAGTAATTTCGCAGGTTAAGGAACCGGTACTTAATTTGACTGTTTAACTAAACGAGGTTTGAAGTTCGTAATTAAAAGTTTAAAACCGATCTCCAATTTTCAGGTTACGTTGCAGTTGCAACCGATGTTCAAGCGCTCCATAACGTTCACCACACACAACGATTCTGATTTGGCAGAGCAAGTTGCGAGCTTCGGGTACCAGCATGAGTTTGCAGACATCGCATGGCATCCAGGCCATGGGAAAGTGTTGTACCGTCTGGATGATCGCGTACCGGTCGATGTATCAGGAGAGGGAGTGTTCGATTTTATCGGATTCCGACCAACTTCCGCAGCGGTCATTCTAGCTAATAGATTGGCAGGTAAATATAATCCTCCTTTTCGTTGTTTGATTTTTCTATATACTAGTAAAAAGCCCACACCTTGCTTTGAGCTGATAATATGTAATGGACTTTAAATTGAGATAATTTATATGAGCCTTTAATTTTAATGGGCTGAGAACGTCAACGGGCATTAACGTACATCAACGGTGGTAATCAATCTAAGTAAACAATCAACGGCTCAGGTTTCTTATTTGGAGAAGATAGTCCTTTCATATCATTTTTTCCAATATGCTTTTATATATAGTAAGGATGTTCCTTCCGGTCAGAAGCTATTCATTTTATATGCTAAAATTGATTCAATAACCTTCTTAATTTCAATTTGCTCAATCAACATTGACATAGTGATTGCAAGCTTGTAGTCTTGACATAAATAATCCGAATAATATATCAGGATTGTTATACTTTAATTTAAGCTCTCTACCGGCCGGCGAGGGAGGTTACTAATGAATAGCTGAAGGTTACTAACTCTTAATTAACATGCTGGTAAAATGCAGAGGAGGCTGCAGAGGCAGCAAAAAGTACCAGCGATAAATGCGCGGCATCAAGCTTGACAACATCGGCACTGTCACTTGCCCGATATGGTCTGAAGAACAACGGTGTTTCTTTCACACGCTATCCTGTGATAGGTTATCAGAACGAGATGCAGGCCTCTGGGGGTTGTGCATTTGGTTCCGAGGATTCCCTTCTGACAGCGTGTCCCTGGGACCCTCGGATCAAAGGGTCCTTCTTTCACCAGACCACTGTCAGCATCCCGCTTGGCCGAGTGAATGAGTTTGTTTCGGACATACAGAAGTTACGGGACATAAATCCGAAAGCACTGTGCGGGCTTGAGCTCTATGATGGAATTCTGATGCGGTACGTGAAGGCATCATCGGCGTACCTAGGGAAGCAGTCAGACATGCTTGATTTTGATTTCACTTATTACAGGTATATAAGTATTTTTATGCAATTTTAGATTTGCCATGGAGTTTATTTATCGTAACTATTGATCGAATCTGATTCATTTTACTGACGAACATCTTCGTATAATTTCAGGAGTCATAACCCAGCTACTCCAAGATTGTTCGAAGATTTCATAGAAGAGATAGAGCAGATAGCATTATTCAAGTACGACGGTTTGCCGCACTGGGGCAAGAACCGCCCCATTGCATTCGATGGCGCCATCAGTAAGTATGCAAAGGGTCAGGAATTTCTCAGAGTTAAGCATCAGTATGATCCCGACAGCTTGTTCTCAAGTGAGTGGTCTGATCAAATTCTCGGGATATCGGGGAGTGTGGTTGTGTCGAAGGAGAGGTGTGCCCTCGAAGGACTTTGTATTTGCTCAGAGGATCTGCACTGTGCCCCTGATAAAGGCTACTTTTGTAAACCTGGTAAAGTTTTTCCGGGCGCAAGAGTTTGCGCGTATGTTAGTACTAAGTAGTTAAATGGATTGAATTTTACTCCAATGATCTCACTAATAAAATTTATTTTCGATCCGATGACTGTAAATAAATATTATTTAATATTAAGTTCATCATATATAGTAAAATTGTTTGGGTGTGATCATGAGAGCAACACCCAGAATTATAAATACCCAAATAAGTGTTATCATGCTTTGCTGTATGTCAAATTAATATGACTTGGTATTCGATATCCGACTGAACGGAGTAGACATATTTTGGTTTTTTTGGGCCAACAAATTAAACTAGCATATAGATGATAGGAGGAGAAAATGGAGGAGACACTGTCAAAGAATAAAAATTAGAAATATGATTAGGAAATAAAAGGCCTCAAAGCTGTTGGGCTTTTATCCATCACTAGCCCATTTAGAAATTAGGAGCAACTCTATAGACTATTTAGAGGTAAATAGATCACTTCAATTAATTTTGTATTTTGACCGTTAGTTTAGCCGTTGTATAACTCTGTGTAAAACTCTTCTGTACAGGAAGAGAATTACAATAAGATATACATTCCATAATACATACTGTCTCAAAATCTCTACAGATCGACAACATTAGCTTCAAATAAGATAGTCCTTCAATATATATTGGATGCACCAAAAAATGAAAAACGATATCTAAATTCTTACCCTGTGTTTAGTAGCCGTAGTAAAATTGATTTAAGCTCTTAAATCAATTTTAAGTCATCAAACGGAACTTATTTAAGGTATAGTAAGTTAACGCAGCTATATAGGTGTAGTAAACTAAATCACCAACATTTCACATCTTTTACACATAACATCAACTTTACTTCATCTATTTACTTTACTACCACCAAACACCACTGATTTAAGGTGATTTAACGTTTTACTCCGCTTTAATTTACTACACTTGCCAAACGGAGAGTTAGTACATAAGCTATGCATAATAGAAGATGCATATAATTTAAAATAACTGGGCACAGATTAAGTGCATTTGAAAGTACTTGTTATGAACAGTATTCTCAACGAATCATGATATGAAGTTATAAACATACCACAAAAAACAATGTACTTTATATTTTAAAACATGCCAGCAACCATTTACGTATTGATACTACTTCAAAGTTCAAACCATTTCCTCAAAATAATTTAGAGACGGATATATATATATTTTTTTTATAAAAAGATGAGGGTCCAGCCCTCAAATTTTATTTTATTAGAACCATGTAAAATATCAGTACAAGAAAGAGCAAAGCAAAGACTGCCAGCTTCATTTACAATTTATTTTATAAAGCAAAGAACTAAAAGTTAAGGGGAATAGGAAAATAGAAAGGCTAAGTAAACCATGCTGCAACTTCTGATACAATTTCTCTAGTCAGGCTTAGATGATTTTTGGATCGATCTCTAAATATCCATAACAATCAACCTTTAAATAAATTCTTAGAAAATTTTATAAATAAAAATCTTTTACAAAGATGTACTTAAATTCTTAGATTGATTGTATTTCAAATTAATACAATTTGATTTTTAAATGTCATTAGATACTTTATCAAAACTCATTAAACTTAGACGTTGTAAGAGGAGGGTTTTTTTATGATACAATTTGGATTGTTTTTTATGAAGTACCAAAAGAACATTCTAATTGAAGAGGAGGGTTCCAATGCCACAAGTTTTTTGTGTCACATGATGCCACAAATTCACCTTTTCAAATATATTTCAAAATTTTGTATTCAAATTTCAAATCAAAACTGTTGATATTATTTATGTTCATGAGAGATGTATGCATATTTTAAATTTCATGAATTTTGGAATTCATTTTGTACTAGATTAAGTGGCTTAAAAATGAATTGATCTAATTAACTACGATTGCTTGATTTCAATACATTCATCTTTAACCCACTAGTACAAAATGAACTCCAAAATTCATAAAATTTTATATGTATGCATCTCTCATGAACGTAAATAATATCAATGGTTTTGATTTGAAATTTGCATCCAACATTTTGAATAATATATATGAAAATTGAGTTTGTGGCATCTTGTGGCACAAAAAACTTGTGGCATTGGAACATACTCCTAACTGAATGATATTAGTTTGAACTTTGAAGTGCAATAAATTTATGAGTTCAAGAGAATATTTGTATAAGATAATTTTCTATTTTTAAGATTTTTTTAAGAACTTGTATAAAACTTGGTATAGTTTGTCAATGATCCCTTGTCATAATAATGTGCCGGACAAACTAGATTTGGGTGCAATGGGAAGACATTATAAATCTATGCTGCGTTGCCCTTAATAGTTAGACCAAAGATTGGTTCTTATGATGTGTTGAACACTTGAACGCTTCAAATCATATTCATATCATATGAAATGAGATAATGGGTTTCTGTTGGTAGGTACTAGGTAGATATGCATGACCGGTATCTTAATAGCAGAGCTGATCGAATAATAAAAGCATAAAACTAAAGTTGTTAGCCCATCTTCCAATATTCCAATGCTCCAAATTAATTTTCTGTCTAAGAAAAAGTGAAAGTTAATTGGTGGAATTAATTAAGCTTCACCATTGATAATTGGCGCCTATTCAACTGTCCAACAATTCAATTTGAATTAGCACTTCTAGACTTTTGAATTGATAATTGTGTGTGTTTTTTTTAGATAAAGATGAGGGTCAAGCCACTCAAATTTAAATGTCTATGGCTTGACCCTCATTTGTACCTCACACACAAAAAAAAAAAAAAAAAAAAAAATTATCAATTCAAAAGTCTAGAAGTAATTGTGTGTTTTTGAAGCAATAATTAGATGGTTGAGTAGAAAAATAATTGGATGGCAGTTGCCAATGATCCATATTCATTTGCAGATGATATGGACTAATTAATCTGCATGAACTACAGGAGACAACCATATATTATATATGGGAGCACAAATTGGAGAAATCTCAGATCGGATGGTCAGAAAGAACTTGAGCGAGATGTATTAATCAGTGTTGCTAAACATTATTAATTAATTAGTGCAATGATAATCTCCGGAGCTTTTACAGTATTAATTATGATTTACTATATATTACAGGTAAATAGGTAGGTAATATGTCCTTATAGTTAATTACCCCAAGTTGTATATACTCTGTCGTCATGACACATTGCAGGATTATTGTATCTGATGATCAGCATGCGCAAGCTGCTACACTAAAATAATAATAACTGAAGGTATCACCATCAGAACTAAATATTCAAGGTAAGGTAAGCAAAGCTTTGCTGTCATCAAATTTATGTTGATCTGGAGAACAATTTTATATAAGAGTTAAGATTTGCAGGTCAATTTTTTGTGAGGAGCATGGTGCTGCATTTGCAGGTCATAGAGAATATATGGTTAAGAGTATACTTAGTGGCAGAACCCGACCCGGCTTTTTCCAGAAAGTCAAACTGACCCGACCCGACCCGACCCGAGATCAAATAGCATCAAATCCAACTCAAATCAACATACGATCCAGAAAAAGTTGATATTAAAAGTGATCCGACCCCACCCGACCCGAGATATTCTAGAAGGTCAAACTGACCCGACCCGCCTACCCGATTTGACACCTCTAAGTATACTGGATATGGATATAATGCCGAAATTCATCCACAAATCTTTCTAAATTAATTTTGTAGGTCAAATTAAGTGCATTAGCATATGCATAAATCAAAATCGATTTATGTAGGTATTCATTCCATAGGATAATGCAGTAGGGTAGGACAAAATTAATAAATTAGACATTAGGATAATACAATAAGGCACAATTGATCTGTTTACTGTCATTCTCAATGCAATACCCAAGTTGTCCAACTACAACATACAGTTCCTTCACGAGCACCTCATTTCTCCGTTCTAAATAAATCGATGATTAATTAATTAATTAGTGATGATTAAGAAGTTCCTCGGAAACTCCTTGCAGACTTATATATTGTATCATTAGTTTAATTAGCTAATTACTAATCAAAGAAAGAAATTTGCATCATGGATTACGTAATTATTTAATAATTAAGCACGTGATCAAACACATGTGATCATTAGTTAGCTAATTACTTCTCTGTTGTTAAGATCAATTGGCATGTTTTTTCTCAACAGAGTAGTTACTTGTACCACAGGTGAAAGTTTCTCAGAACTGATATAATCAAAACTAGCTGCATCATGACAGATTGGAATGTAAAATGAACTTTCCATCATTTATTTATACCACACTTCTTTTGCATAGAATAAATTATGATCACAATATATATGACAGTGTGCACTAACATTATATGGTGCATAAATAGTTACAAATTGTTCCTTTTTCTGCAATCTTGATCAATGCATAACAACAGAGCTGAAGTACAAACAATACTAGTACACTACAAAGTGAAAACGAATTGGCAAAGTGTGCATATATCTAGCAATATTTTTTTAACTAACTTCCAAACCTATTGATGAACTCACATAAGAGCAGACTCTAGCGGCGGTATAAACCTTGCCAGGCCTACAATAGTACCCCTGATCTGGAGCACAGTGCGCATCCTTTGAGCAGATACAAAGGCCTTCTAGTGCACAACCTGCCTTGTCCACAATCACACTGCCATTTATTCCGAGTACTTGGTCTGACCACTCGCTCGAGAACAAGCCGTCTGGGTCGTACGTCTCTTTCACCTTGAGAAAAGCCTGGCTGTTATTGTACTTCTTTGTAACCCCATCAAATGCCAAATTGCGGTTCTTGCCCCAGTGCGGGAACCCACCGTACTTGATCAACGCCATCTGCTCTATCTCCTCAATGAAGTCCTCGTAAAGCCTAGGGGTCATCGGATCACGGCTCCTGAAAATGAATAAAGAATAACAATTATATATCGTAACATATTGATCGTCTTAATTTAGTGTTACCTAACAAACTTGTATATAATATTTTTCATTTACTGTAGTCTGTATATATATATATATATATTTTTTTTTTTTCAAATTGTATTGCATTTTAAAAAATAACCATTGTAAATTAGACAATAAATTTACAACATAACAAATAGTTAAATAACCAAAATTAAAGAGAACTTCTTGTCCCAACTCGCCTATAATAAGTGAAGTCGAAGTCAAGTACGTCCACATCTTTTCCTAAGTACGCAGACGAGGCCTTGGTGTAGCGCATCAGTACCCCATCATAAAGCTCCAAGCCGCAAAGAGCATTCGGCTGAAGGTCCCTCAACTTCTGCATGTCCAATATGAACTCCTTGACTCTATTCAGCGGGATGCTAACTGTTGTTTGGTGGAAGAAGGAACCGCCTATCCGAGGGTCCCATGGGCAGGAAGTCAGAAGGCCATCCTCTGACCCATAGGCACAACCTCCAGAGGCCTCCATTTTGTTCTGGAAACCTACCACTGGGTAGCCAGTGAAGAAGAGGCCGTTGTTTGTCAGACCATAAGCTAGTAATGCAAGCGTGGATGTGGTCAGTTGCGAATAGGTACACTTTCCATTAGCATCCATGTGTTCCTCAAAGATATCCTCTGCAATAATTGGAGCAAATTCAACTTAATTTAATTAAGATCTTTTTTTTTTTTTTTTTCCTGTTATTGCATATATGCTCTCTGTTGCAATGTTTAAGAGTACACAACCAACTTCTTATTGTTGAAACTTGAAATGGTCAATCAAAGACCAGTCAATTACTTGAGATGAAATGTCAACTTCAATGAATCAAGGTCTCTCTTTTTTTTTTTTGTTGTACGAAGCAAACTACCGCATAAGAATAATCAGCAGCAACGACTAGGCTGGTAAATATATATAAACTTATAAACTCCACTTGTTAATTTAATAGGCCAAAATGTACTGCAAATTCTTCTATTGTACTTTTCTTCGTTTTTCCGTCGGTCTCTTGTTAAATGCATGCTCTTCAATTTTGAAAGATACTAAAAAGAGTTGCTTTTATATTATGAAATTGAATTTCTTTGAAGGTACCTTTTGTTGTTGTTTGAATTTACCAAGTCTTCTGTTATATATATATAGAAATAATGAAAATAACATATATACCAGTGAAACGGTTGGTCTGTGAAGCCAAGGTTGCAGTTTGTCGGAAGCCAATGAATTCAAAGGTACCACTACCAGAGACATTTACCGGGACACGGCGATCTCTCCGGTATAGAACCTTTTTCTGGCCCGGATACCATGCCAAGTCAGCAAACTCGTATTGGAGACCAAAGTTAACTGCCTGATCAGCTAAGTCTGAATCATTGCGTGTTACAAATGTGAGATTGCGCTTGAAAATCGGTTGCAATTGCAGAGTGACCTAAAAGGTTAGTAAAATAATAAGAACACTTAATATTTAGCAACTCTTATCTACAGTATATAACTATATATTCAATATTGCTCAATAATCATAAGAAAGATTTCTGCACTTCTCAAATATTCAAAACTTAATCATAAAGCTGTCTTTTAATTTGAGAAACTAAAATGTTCTAACTCAGGTAAGCAATTGAATATATATATTTTGAAAACTGGAGCTTCTCTATAATTTTAATTAAAGCAAGGGAAGCTATTTAGTTAATTTGGCTAATCTCCTTTTGATTAATGTTAACAATACGCAACGAAATTAAAGCAGTATTATATTATCAATTTGTCTCACAAAGATGTCCATAACTTCATATGTATATATTACTACACATATATATCAGATAATCAGATTTACCAGATCATCTGTTCGATTTACCTGAGATATAACTCCAAGCACACCAAGGGAAACCTTAGCAGCATCGAGATCGGGGTCGCCCAACTTTAGAACCCTTACTCTAGCAAAACTCTGATTGGCAGGTGCAGGTGTGACCAGCCTCATTTCAGTCACATACTCGTGCACCGAACTCCCCTTACCCGTGAGTGAGCTTCCGTGAGCCCCAGTTGACAGCATCCCCCCAATAGTCAACCCCGACCAATATGGTGTGTACGGAATAACAAGATTCGCTTTTGCCGCTGCCTCTATCAAGGCCTTCAGAGTCACCCCGCTCTCTACGGTTATTTGCATCGTTGCGTTGTCTATGTTCAAGACATGGTCTAGATTAAGTGTGCTGATGATCAGCCCATCAGATCCGCCTGGGCAAGACAGCTTAGGGATGCTGTGCGAGAAACGTGTCGAAACCTTCATCTTGGTCTTGGATGCAGTAGCATTCGCAACAAATTTAAGGAGCTCTTGTTCGGAAGTAGGGTATACAACTTTGAGAGCACGGCATGTTGACCGGTCAGGAAACGTCCCGTACGCATTTGTGACCGTGCAATTGGTTGTGCCTCCTTTGATGCATTGAACTGGTGCAGGCGGGGGGCTCGGCGTGGAAGGGTCAGTGAGTAGGAAGAATATAGTTGCTACTAGCAAGAGACAAGGAGATTTTGCCAACATTGAGGGGCTTATGATCATCTTGTGGTGATTTGAATGTGGTTACAAGCTTTATGAGTTCATGTAGTATATAGCATGTCTGGTTTCTTATATAGATATGGAAGGGCGCCTATGTAGTTATTATGGATTAGTAGTGAGGTTTTGATGTGTATGAATTAGGGACTACAATTTGGTCCAAAGCCATTTGGACGGTCTCCGTTCAAAGGCATAGCTAAACCGTTCGATTCAATTTATATGTTTATCAACGGTGATAGTGTGTGACCTCATTATTCTAAATATAATCAGCATACTATTTTTAGCACCCACATGATCAAATCACAGTCTATCAATTATCAACAATTAGATCGTACGGCTCTCTGAATCCTTTGGGCCGTCCAAATGGCTTTGGACAATATCCAATCCCATGAATTAGACTACAGTTATCTGTATATGCGTGCCTGCATTATTATTAATTTTGATTTGATGAATTATTGTTTTATTGTTGAGTAATATATATTCATTCCATATATGTTATGTAATTAAATTTACGCGCACCAATTGGGTGAAAGTCAGCTCTAATGGTTCAAAATATAAGTTAACCAAGAAAATATAAAGAACAAGTGGTTTTTAATCTAAGTTGGCACAACTGGCATTTAGGTAGTGAGTTGTTTATTAGCTAGCCAGTTTTATATGACTTATCATATTCTATATAGGGGAGTAACCACTTGACAATGCTTATTTGACAATATTTGGAAATTGAACTTTTCATAAAAAAAAAATAAAAAATTAATAAAATATAAAATAGAAAAACTACTATATATTATAAATGTTGTAAAAATTATAAATGAGATATGTTTTCAGTTTCAAGTGATGCAAATCATATCTGGTACGTAGTCCATCAAAGATTCTTAAAATTAATTAGAATAGTTCAAATTTGTATAAAATGTTGGTGAGCTATCAAACGGCATTCAAAATTGAATGAAACTTAAAATACTATCAATATAGGAGTTCAAAAATACATCAATAAACTTTTTTCTATTTTTATGATTAATTATATTAATTTTAATTATCAATTTAGTCATTGTCATTTGATCCCTTCCCATAAAAATATTAAAACATGAAAAAAAAACTTATATGTTTTTAAATGGTTGCAATTTAACAAGTCTTTAATGAGCTAGCAAACCTAACCTAATTTGAATATAATTGAAAATATGATCAATCTCTAAGTTAAAAAATACATCTATAAATTTTAATTTTATAGATTTTTCAAATTGATTGAAAGTCCTGTTGTTGATATAAGTATTGTCAATTGAGCCCTTCCCTAAACGAGATCAACAAAAATAAGTCGTCCTCTTTCTTTCCTAATATGATAAATTATTAAAAAAAAAAAACTAAAAAAGTAAAATTTTGAGTAACAAATTTAACAACGACTCTAAGATAAATTTTAGAAACTTCACATATATACATTATCTGCAAATTAATAATGTCATCTGGTTACATTAATTCGCACACAAAATTCTACAAACATAATTCTAGTTCTACGGTTACGGTGCTTCCCGCAGCATTTCAGGCAGCCAAGTACTGCAAAGCTCCGCTGCTAGCTGCAGCTAGATTTGCATTTAGATGTGCGCCAGATGATGCGCTTCCAATGCAGAACAGACGACCCTGACGGAGCTGTTAGCGCTGAAGATAATTCCAAAAACTCATCCTGTAACTATCACTTGATTGTGAGTTAGGTTCACAATTACCAAATGCAAGATCTTAAAACAACAATTAATGAAGCAAAGCAACTGCTATAGTTATGAAATAAATAACTTGATGCATACTTACAAGCTAAAGCTAGCATGCATTACAAAACTAGCAAACAATAAATAAATTGAAACTTACAAATTGTGATTAATTAATTAAATTGATGACACAACATTATTTCTCGAGTGACAAAATATAACTAAATTAATGATATGTTTTCCAGACTTCAGACATCACACATAATATTAATAGAATAACTTAAATACATATCATCATTCAAAACAAAAGTTTTCAATTTAGGCCGTGACTTTAGAATTACTTCAATCTATATACACGAATGAAACCAGCAAATTTATAAAGTGTGTCAATTAACTTATATTAAAAACGTGCAGCCGAATTGCACTACTCAAGAAACAAATAAATTGATCATTCAAAACAAAAGTTGGTAGCACTAATTTCAACTGGATTGAATTCAAGGCTTGACTTAATTTGGACAAGATTGATCGGGAGAGAAAGGGAAAGAGAGAGACATGTAACTGGTAATTGAGAGCTGATCAAGTCTTGGATAGAGATAGACTGATCATAGACAAGGAGAACTTAATTAGGGCTAGCTGCAGCCTGCAGGAAACTTCAATAAGCTAGGGTTCTCCTCCTTAAAGTAGTTTATGACTGACAGAACTCTCTCTGCTCTTTCTCCATGTCAAATTAACCTACCACTAATCAATGCAAAAGGCCACAAAGTATCTGATTCAGGCAATTGAATCTATTGTGCTTTACTAGAAAATTAATTTTCTGCATATAGTTAAGCACAATCTTAAATTGAAATTGTGTGTTTGTGCAGGGGCGGATCCAGAACTGATATGAAAGGAGGGCCGGGAACAATTCATGGTTCCAACTTTTTAAATATTGATCCAAAATGAGTTTAGAGGTGTTATTTTATAGCTCAAAAGATAAAAGAATAATTATTATAATATACAACTTTTATATATATTCAACAAAATATATATATAATTAAGAGTTAATTGCATACTTAAGTAACAAAATATTTAATTAATTGATCATTGTTCATGTTTTGATGTCAAAAAAATGATTTTTAGCATCAAATTAACAAAAATAACATCAAATATAAACTTAAGTTAAACAGAAAAAACCGGGGTTCAACAATTTCTACTAGGCCAAGGGGGTGCCGAGGCGCCTCCTGGCACCCCCCTTAGATCCGCCCCTGTGTTTGTGGTACCAGCTGCTCAGATTGGAATAAACAAGTAAACCTAAGACTTTTTTATTGTGAATTTGTGATGTACTGGCGCGCATGCAGTTCAATTTACATAATATTGGGAACAATTACAAATCATGAGAAGTCGTTTAACAGGAGGGGAAATTTCAACAGGTGTTGCCTGATAATAATAAGAATAACAAATTAATCTGTGGAATTAATTGGCTCAATTCAGATGAAGAACGTGGCAGCGCAGAAAGACGTTAACCCCTGACTACTATGAGTCCTTAACCTGAAATAAGTAAATAGCTGCTTAGGTTCTGAAATTGAAAATTTAAACCTCATTTCGATGATTTTGGCTCAATATTCGTTAAACAATCATATATATATAGTATTTTTGTCACATTGAAATCTAAAATCAATATATGTTTTTGGAGTCTAGCTTGCATGCTACAGTGCACCAACGTTAATTTGTATTTAAAAAAGAATGAGCATATATTTTAAGCAGTGTGCATGATCACTGAAGAGTTTTAATTTTTGATAATTAAGAAGCTAGTGCTAGAGTATAGCTGCAAAAACATACATACTCTCTATATTTTAATAGATTATATATATGACTCAAGTTTTTACCAAACAAAAGTTAGTAGTGTACCGTAGCAAAACTCTAGTTTTTTGACCACCTATTATTTCACCACAATAAGTCAAAGAGAGGAGTTGAGAGACTAGGACAAGACGAGCGAGAGAGATTACCAAACGAAACTTCAAAATCTTTTACCAACCTACTATGATTTTCATTAATAAAAACAAACATGATACACATGGATGATAATTACAAACAGAAAGTTAATAATTAATGCAGATACGTAGCAAAACTCTCATGTACACCAGCCATTGGTTAACCACGATATATAAGTCAAGGAGAGGAGTTGAGAGACAAACACACACACACTGAGTGAGAGAGATTAAAGAGAGACGGAGAGAGGTCAATATACTTACAATGAGTAATATCTATTGTCCATAGAAAAGCCGTCCATAGTGTAGCGTTTATAGGTTATATTTTGAGATGTATATATCATACTCCGTGAAAAATTCTATCATGGGGCCTCCCGTACCATATCAGATTGGCCACATGGTACGGCCACCCAATGGAAGAATGCCACCTAATTGTGTTTGCCAATACAAGAATTGTAACTAATTGTCTAATAGTCAATCACTACCTATTTCCTTTTTTTATAACATCCAGTGCGCATCAATATATAGACAAATTAGATTTCATTGATTTTGGTACGAGATAATTAGACAAATAAGCAATCCAAATTTCATATCATATAGGATGAGTATCCGGAAGATATTAGTTATAAAATCTACCCAGATAATTGGATATCGGTATGAAAATATAAGTAGAAGAATTTATATATGATATATATATATTTGTGCTTATTAATCATTTGTTTTGTATGTTGTACACGGGTATATACGACTCTATAATTTACCAATCCACATGCATCCACATGCGAGAACTCATGAAGTCGTACCCCTTTATCAGCTTGCTAACATAACAAAGACTTGACTGACTTTAATTATGGCATGCATATGAGCAGCAGAGAAGGAGAGCTTTCGGAGAGCGAGCGTTTAATTTCTTCCCTTGTTTCCTTCTTCCCGTCCATGTTAACGGGGCTGTTAACGTAACCATTTCCGTTGTTCACTAATTTTCTTTCATCATCCAGTGCGCATCAGCTGGACGATATCAGACGGCTCGAACACTTGACTTGACGATATCAAGTACGACTGAAATTGCTTAAAATTTAGAGCATAATCAATTTAATTACACTTTAATTTACAACATACCTTTACAAGTTTTCCTATTTGTAGATTAAAAAAAATATATATACTTTTTTCCCATTTTTTTTAAGAGCCTAGCTACTATTGAAACTATCAACATAAGCATTTTTCAATTGACACTGTCCGAAATTTTTTAATGAGAATTGGCAGATAAGATCAAGATCATGCTTACATGTTTTGCCAATTCTTATAAGACACGTGATTTTGCTCACTAAATTAATATACTCAAATTGAAAATTGATGTTTCCCTTCGATCGAGTTAAGAATTCTTTGACGACTTTTACTTGGTAAACCGAATGATTCGATGCTTTTGTTCAGTGTTCCATGTGGATATATATATATTCCTTAATTTTCTGTAAAATTTGATAATTAAAAAAAGAAGACTAGAAAGTATGTCAACGTTTTCATATAATTTGAACGAATCTTAAATTTGACACGCTACCTCTTCAAATCTTAAATTGTCTTTTTTAGGTAATTCAACTCTTGAATTGAAAACTCCAAGCTGAATGCATGCATCTCATCCAAATTGACAAGTGGCAAATATAATTGTAAGAAATAAAATTGAAGACCACGCAACTAACCGTAATAAATCATAACATTATGTGGATAGATACTTCTTGGCCGCGCATATTTTGTTTAGCTAAATTCAACATTGGCATTGCCTTTTTTAATTGAAAAACATTTTGCGTCCATTAAAAACTGTTCATATACATCTATAAACATAAAATTAATATAACATAACATATACATCTGATTTTATAACATATATCAACTTTGTAACCTATGTACGCTAGGTATCACTCTTTTCAATATATCTATAGAGTACAAAATCAAAACGGAAAACAAATTTCAGAATTGCTACTGTATATTAGAGGAGGTGATCTAGTTACACCAAAAACAAATCTAATCTTTTGTCATCAAGAGGAAATCTTATAATCCCCTCTATCCTATCCCCTTCCGCATCCCCACCAGCCGCAAACCCGCAACCTTACTATTATTTATTTTTTTCATTTAAACATCCAATCTGTTTCGTCTCATCATTATTACTTTTGACAATGTCTCCTTTTCAGATATCGCTTGGTCGACGATCTCGTTTCCACAATCTCGCTCGAACGATCTCGGCACGATGTCGCTTCGACGATCTCGACATGATCACGCTCCGACGACCTCGTTTCCACGATCTCGCTCTGACGACCTCGTTTCCACGATCTCGCTCCGATGATGTCATCATCGCCTCTTCATCTCTTCTGCCCCCTTCTCTCCTTTTCTCCTAGCAGTGGCATCTTTGTCTCTCCTTTCCTTTTCACCTTCTCCCCTCCTTTTTCTCCCTATAGTGCCACCTGATTATTAAAATATGAACACTTGGTTTTGAAATATAACTACCCACCTTTGAAATATAAATACCCGGATTTGAAATGCAACAACCTGACTTCGAAATTTAAACAATTATAGCTTTGAGATAAGCACCTGACATGAAATATAAACACCTGGATTTGAAATATAACCACTTTGTGTTGAAATATAAACATCTGGATCTGAGATTAAACTATGTATTTTCGAAATATAAACACTTGGCTTTGAGATCAGCACACATGATTTGAAATATAAATATTTGGTTTTGAAATATAAGCACCTAATTTTGAATTATATTCACTGACTATGAAATATAAACACATAGATTTGAGATGTAACCATCTAACTTTCAAATATACACATGTAGCATTTGTGAAAAAGTAACTGGACGTGAAATATAAACACTTGGTTTCCGATATAACCATCTGGTTTTATAATATTTACACATGGAAGATAAAATTATTTAGATCTGAAATATAAATACCTGGTTATGAAATACAAGTACTGGCTAAGATATATTAACACCTAAGATATAAAATACCCGGATGTGAAATATAAACACCTGAATTCGCGATATAAACACTTGATTTTGAAAAATAAGCACTTATAGTGACATGCGGGGGCATTGCGCTGAGTTCAGTAGTGACATGTTTTTAGCTTTGACTGGTCAACACGCTTTTGACAAGCGGTGTGCTCTGGTTGGGGGGACAGAATTGGGGGACTTTAGTCTAACCCTATCATCAAATCTATAATAATTTCGTGAAAAATCTTAAAAACATAAAATCTTTTACAAACATGTTAGTTTACTGCTGATTTATTGTGTTTTAAGTTTCATTCAATTTGAGTGTTATTTTAATCTTTATCAAGAATATTATCTACACTATTGTAATTACTATACAAATTGATAGTTCTTAATACTTAATTGAGTATTAAATGACACTAAAATGGATTGGAATTTGAGACACAACTAATATGTAGCTAAATAAATATTCTTGTAAATGGTTTATCTATTTTTAAATTTTCTTTATGAATTTATTAGATTTGACGTAAAAGATGTGTCATTTATTTTTTGATGTAAGCAGATCTGATCTCCTCTATATGAGGTATTGTATTGTATATTTAAGTTGATAGTTCAAGTTAATTAAGTTGTAATGTATATTTATGATCTTTTTGTGTTGCTTATTTAGTTATTTTGTACATGGAATGATTAATTAATGACTGGTATAATTAAGACTGATATATATATTAGATTGACTTAGAGCAACGACACGATATAAGTCTATGTAGAATTAGGATAAGTATGCTGGAGGAATTATCCTTAATTTTCTTTCAGTGTTCTTTGTCTGTAATTAATTGCTGTGTGTGGTCTCGGACTCTCGGTCAATGAAACGTGCACATACATGTAACATGTGCTTTCAGACAGGAAAAAGAAGTGTAGTGTAGGCGGATGAGTATGAATTTAGAGGAGGGATCGGATCCATTGACAATACACAACATGACAATTTTGACAATACAACTTCTCAAAAATTTATAAAAATCATAAAATAAATCTTAAAAATGGAAAAAAGTTCAAGGAAGTATTGCTTAAATAATAGATTGACTATGTATCTGATTATATTCAATTTAAACGACGTTTGATAGCTTTTTAATGATCCGTTAAATTATAATCGTTGAAAAGTGCACAAAATTTTGATAAGTCATTAAACGATGTTCAAATTGATTGAAATTTGAAACATTATCAATCTATAAGTCAAGTAATACATCCATAAATTATTTTTCATTTTTAAGGTTTTTTATAATTTTATATAAATTTTTGAAAAGAGGTATTGTCAAGATTGTCAAGTTATCCATTGTCAATGGATCCCTCCTCGTGAATTTATCCAGGGACTTGAATCAAATGAGAGCATGCAGGGATATATATATTCTGGTCTAGCATATATTAATGGGAGTATTCAATTAAGTGGTTAATTAGTTCATGAGTTCAACTGTGACATTAAGCATACATAATCATTATCCGTTAATATATATATTTTCTTTTTGAAGAAAGTGGAATACTTCACCAGTTTTATTGAAACTTTTTATTTTGTATCTATGAAACCCATGACCTCTTAGAAGTCATCCTAGTTAGCTATCACTTGAGCTACTAGTCATTTGCTTATCCGTTAATATGTTTATTATTCTTTTTTGACTGTGGCATCCCATTTAATTTACCATCTCGTTCGGACTTTCTTTTCTGTGTCGAATTTTCCACGCATGCCAAACAAATTATGCGCGCTAAAAAGAGGATATTATATTACTGCAAATTAAAATAACTTGGTATATATGCCCCCAACACCCAGCAAGCTTACTATCCTTACCCCTAATAAAAGGAGATTAAATTTTTTGACATGAAAATTCTAATTTCCCCAAAGAAGAAACATCAGTCGTTGATTGTTTACTTAGATTGATTATCACCGTTGACGTACATTAATGTCCAGGCTCATTAAAATTTACGGCCTATGGCAGTTTCCTCAAAAGGGGTGAGCTCTCGGCTCTTTATTATAACAAATAATAATTTCAGCCCAAAACAATGCGTGAGCTTTTTACTAGTATTAAATTTAATTAAAATGAAGTGTCTAGGGGCATTACTAATAAGTAATAACCTAGTAATTAAAGAAAGCGAGGCTTTACTAACCTCGTTATTATGTTCTCTAAGAAATAGAGAAACTCTACAAGTTTTGCAAGTAAACGGATTACTTTTCTAGGAGAGCTCGAAATTAAACATGCCGCGAAAGCGAGACCACATATGTTTAATAATCCAATTACATTTTTGACTCAACAAAAGAATAAATTGGTCTGGAGACGAATTCAAAGTAAACGAAAAAAAAAAATAAGAAAAAAAGATAGACGTCATATTTTAGTATTCTTAATTAATTACAAACAATTACGCATTGGCAAATCGTTATGACTTAGTTTTAGCTATGGATCCAAAATCCTGTACATAGTCTAAATTACAAAAGACTTCAAGCTCTCGCTGGTTTGCAATTAAGTGTTCATATATTTTTTTTTGTTAAACTGGTCAAAATTTTCATTCCACCACCTTCTTTTTCTTTGTGGATGAACATCTCCGTATGAGTGACACTATTGCGCTTTGCAAAGCGCAGTGACTGGTGTGCTTCAGCTTCATAACTCCTCACCGGTAGCTCGAATATATAGTCAATCCAAATTGCTCGCCATAATCTTGATATTGAAATCTAGTTGCATACCAAAATTTTCTATTTTTAGAGTTTTCTAACTATTTTTTTGAATTTTTGAAAATGATCCATTTTATATACAAAATTTTATGCATTTTCTATACAATTTTCAAAAATCCAAAAAAGGTTAGAAAACTCTAAAAATAGAAAAATTCGGTAATCTACAAGTTCAATGTGTAGATTGTGTTGGACAACTTTGATTACCCATTCGAGCTATGGTTTTGAAATAAAAGGCCGAAACGCACTACCTCACTGTGCTTTGCAAAGCGCATACAATAGCCCCACTCTCTCTATATATATAGATAGATAGATAGAATTAGGCTACGGTAATATGCATACTACGGTTTTACCGTGCTATGTGACTCGTATCTTAGTTTTCGATGTCCAAATAGTCGATCCGAACCGCTCAGCTTGATCTCTATATCAAAATATACTAGGAAACCAAATTTTACAATTTTTAGAATTTTTTTACTATTTTTAATGATGGGGAGAAAATCGTTGTTTTGTATGAACTAGAATTCTTGGATCTAGTTATTTTCTCCCTATCACTAAAAATAGCAAAAAAATTCTAAAAATTGTAAGATTTGGTTTCCTAGTATATTTTGATATAGAGATCAAGTTGAGTGGTTCGGATCGACTATTTGAACACCGGAAACTGAGATACGGACCGCATAGTATGGTAAAACCGTGATATACATATTATTGTAGCTGGACTCTACTAGATAGATATACAGATATATAGATAATTAAATATATGTAATTATAGTGTACGGTTTTCCTTGGCAAAGTTATGTTAACAACTCAGGACAAAATACTAGAGAGGTATCTTACCCTTAGTCTATGTCAAATACGTAAACCATCGTGCAGCTTTTGGTACTCAACTACTTATTAACTTGCATGTCAAATTTTATTTTTTACTTTTTTTTAATATTTTTTAAAGATAGTTAAAAAAAAAAATCATTACTTGGGCATTCAGTGCATAATGTGTCAAATCGACTGCTTTTCTAATTATCTTAGTAAAACATATAATTTTGTTTGTAATTTAATATCTATATGGAGCTAGAACATGTTAAAATCTCCGCACTTGATATAAAAAAAAATGTAACTATATTAGGGTTGAACAGAAACTCTTACCGGGTCGTTAGCTTGGATACGAACACAAAGCTCGATATGGGGCTCATCCCCTGACTTACTGCATTGTGCAGTTCACAATGTCAGCCGTTGGATCATGTTAAGATCCGCTCTTGCACGGTTATCGAGACAATGCAGTACAATAGGAGTAGTGCACATCCTCTGGAATGGTCAGATTATCTCAAATCATGGAGTGGTCAGAAATTGTATTGGAAATAATATGTACTACAGTTTCGCAAACCGTGCACAGTAGCTTTTTAGAGGGTTTGACCATTGCTCAATCTGTGGAATATATACCCCAGAGGTAGGGGTGTCAAACGAACGCAAATTTGCATTTTTGCGTTGCGTTTTGTTTGCACGAATCGCAAAACGCAAGGATTTCTGGTGCCGTTTGATAAACGCAACGGAAGACGCAATTGGTCAGTGTCGTTTCGTTTATGTTGCGTATTTCGTGCAAATTCTACATATCTGCTATATAGCAGATTGCAGAGGAGCATTGGGGGGTTTTGATTAACTAGGTTGACACTTAGTTAAGTTGTTATATGTTATTTATATGTGTTGTTAGCATGTTGGCTATATATTAAGCATGAAATTAGTTGTGACTTGTGAACATGTGATTTTTGTGATTTTTTCATGCTATGTTAAGTTATTGGCTATGTAATTTTGTATTAGAGATGGTGTTGTAAACTTAAAATATGTAAGATAAGTTGTAACTTGACTAGTTAGCTATTTGATTCGTGTTATATCATATCAATTATATGGTGTGAAAATATATGCAGGTTTGAAGATTTAGTGCAACTCAACTGTTATTATGATTTTATGTATGAGGAGGGATCCATTGACAATGCATATTTTGACAATCTTGACAATGATCATCTTTAAAAATTTATAAAAAATCATAAAAAATCTTAAAAATGAAAAAAAGTTTATGGAAGTTATGCTTAGCTTATAGATTGATTATGTTTCCAATTATATTCAATTTAAGCGATATTTGATAGCTCTTTAAAGATCTTTTAATTACAACCGTTAAAAAATGTACAAAATTTTGATAAGGCATCAAATGATGTTCAAATTGATTGAAATTTGAAACACTATCAATCTGTAAGTTAAATAATGCATCCATAAAACTTTTTTCATTTTAAAGATTTTTTATGATTTTTTACAAATTTTTAAAGATGACCATTGTCAAGATTGTCAAAATATGCATTGTCAATGGATCCCTCCTCTTTATGTATTTATTTCTATTTTTCATACAATAATATGCAAGTTTGCCTCTAAAAAAAATGTATAAAAATTTGCGTCTCGTTTCGTTTAATATAACGCAACAGAAGACGCAAGAAATTTTGTTTTCGTTTAATTAACGCAACGCAACGCGTAAGGAATTTTATTTGCGTCTGTTAAACGTAATGGAAGACGCAAGGAATTTTATTTGCGTCTGTTAAACGCAACGAAAGACGTAAGAGTCTATTTGCGTGATCGTTTCGTCCGTCAGAGACCCCTATCCAGAGGATTTCAATTCGTACAGCAGGGGATATGAATTCCAATATGGGGGGCTGCCATACTTGATGGGTTTGACATTCAACTGGTGGTTTGCTGTCAAAACTGGGACCCAATGGAGCTCAATATGGGGGAAGGGCAGTTCCGTGTGCGAGTACGTCCGGCCCTGACTGGGATATATGAGACGTCTAGTACTCCAGCTCCTGTCATGAGTCTGTCATCCAAAACTATTCAATGATCAGATCGAGTGCCAAATCCACAGACGTCAGAGATCTCGAAGCAGAGCTAAAGTGCCGCGCGCTTGGTGTAACAATTGGGTCATCTCTCAGGTTAATTTGGTGATAACCAACATACGCGTCGATCGGATAACTGACCCAAATGAAACAATTATATGTTGCTTAATCAAATATTGCCAAATCCTTTTGGGTCTGTTCGGAGACCACGGAATAGAGGAATAGACTGGAATTGAACCTCTATTCTCACCGAACACGACCCCAATGAGTTGGATTAGGACGGATTAGAGTCACTTTTCTGGTTTTCTCAATTCCAGGGGGGACCCGGAATAGAGAATTGTGATGGAATAGAGGAGAGAAAACACCTTTTTTGCCCCTTCTTTTGGTGAGCTGGCGAAACCCATCTCATTTAATATTCTCTCTTCCTCTCTCGTACACATTTCCAGATAAAAGAAAACTCTTCCTCTTCGGTCAATCCGATCAATATTTTGCACGATCAATCGAACCATTTGCAAAAAGAAGACTACAATGGTGCTACCCTCGATTTTCTCTTTCAAATGAGATAAATCTTGCCGGAGGTTTGCTAATCTGCTATTCGTCGAAGAAGCAATGCCGATGTATCAGACGCCGATTTCTCCTGTGAGTTTCTCTCTTAATGCTTTCTTTTCGATTTCGTCTTTTGTATTTGTATTCTTGATCTAATTCGACATTTATTTGAAGTCAAGTTTGTGTTATTCCTTACTTTAAAATGTTTGGCACTTTCATTAGTTTAATACCATGGCTTCTAAATTCCTACAATATGGGATGTGCTTCATTATTGTGTTGATAAAAATAGAAATCCCATGATTATTTACATGCTTCTTAGTTAAATATAAGCAATATATTTATTTTAACATTTATTTGATTAAATGATGACATCATGGTGGTTTCTGGTAAATTTTTTACTGGATTCGCGCAACCTGCTGAGTTTCTGGTAAATGTCTGGTTTTTGTTGTTGTGGAGTTTGTTGCTGTACCAAATTGGTACCAGTAAAAGAAAAATACTGGCATGTATCTTCATTTTGTAAATTTCCGTGAAATATATGGAGCTGACTATTGACTCCGAAGCAATAGTTTCCAAGCAATTTTTTTTTTTTTATATTGCAAGTGTTACATAGGTATTTTTTGTAAATTTTTTATTATATTTGGTCCACAAGCTACTCCAGTACCGGTATGCTACAAGATTAATGCGGTTTGGTTCTTTTTTTTTTTTTTTTTGATAAAAGGTATGGTTCTTTTGTATACGTGCAATCAAAGTTACATTAATATTTTATCTCAAAAAAAAAGTTTCATTAATATATAATACTGGTTATATGAATTACAGTGATATACTGATATGTTTGTGTTACAAATTGTTTGTTGTTATGCATACAGGTAAAAAGGAGCTGAGAGCCAAACATGTAATAGAGTTGTCTAAAATGGAGCCGACAGTTAGTTTTTTAGGAATTACATAAACTTGTATTATAGCAAGATAGACACGATTAAGATTATCTGTAAAATAGAATATGAAGGCTTCTTTTTTTATATTATCAACAAGTAGCTGTATTTGAATAGTTAATTTTTCCTTCTACTGATGCTGGTTGTAAGACATCAATACAATTACTCAAACATGACATCTATAATTTCATCATATAGATGCAGAATGAGCAATTGTAATAGCTAAACTACAATAAAAAAAACAAGGATATAATGGTCATTTCTTAGTTTTCCAATATTTTAATGAATGTTCAGTTCCACAATTCTGTTAATATATTTGCCGAACAGAAGTGGAATAGCTCGGAAAAGTGTTCTAATCTCAATGCCTCTTTTCCCCTTTTCCGTTGCTATTCCATTCATTGCCGAACAGACCCTTAAGTACTGGAATTAGTCCCTTTTCCTTTCGATTCTATTTATTCAAGTTGCATTCTGCAGAGCTCAACAAAGTAAATTAAACCCAGATATTTCTGTAGACCTGGTCACCTGGTAAGGTCTAACGGGATGTCAGGAGCTAGCTAGGTAGCTACTGAGGGAATTACATACGCACAAAAAATGAATTCGACTCCGGTTTTTCCGATATCTGTAAGTATATTGTGCCGGCCGTCTATCACAAATCTGTAATAGGTTTATGGATCCAATAGAAGCAAGTGAACTGAAGGTGTCAACTTTATGGCTAGTACAGCAATGTTCATGTACACTAGTCAAACTCGATATCATATCAGAACTGCTAAAATATTAACAAAACCAATTGTCAATATCAGAACTGCTAAAGTAAATTGTTTGTAATATAAGCACAATGACCAACAATTAAAACCACATATGTCAGCCAAAGAACGTGTTAAACAAATATATGTATATATGTACTTAGTACTTACAGATATTCTCTTAATCTACAAACTGCAATATCAAGATTACAAATATTGTTATCAAGATTGTGTAGAACGGTAGAACTTCTGTTCCAGTAGCATCTGATTGTTGGTTCATATAGTGTCTGTCAGGAAACTTGGTCATCTCACCATAAAAGGGACAAATTTTAGCTACGATGTTTTGCGGAGGTTTCGATTTCATGCCTTTCTGAAAAGAATTTGAGATTTGGACTAGATTGAATTCAAGTCAGTGCAAACTCTGGCATCTTGATAGACCTTGCCGGGTCTACAATAGTATCCCTTATCAGGAGCACAATGCGCATCCTCTGAACAAATGCAAAGACCTTCAAGAGCGCAACCGGCCTTTTTAACGATAACACTGCCATCTAGCCCTAGAATTTGGTCGGACCATTCACTCGAGAACAACCCGTCTGGGTCATACCTGTCTTTCACCTCGAGAAAAGCCTTCCGGTCATGGTATCTTTTAATCATGCCTTTGAATGCAAGATTGCGGTTCTTACCCCAATGAGGAAGCCCCTTATATTTAAACAATGCCATCTGCTCGATCTCCTCCAAGAAATCCTCGTATAACCTTGGGGTCTCTGGGTCTCGGCTTCTGAACACAATAAATATATATCTAAATTATTTTGATAACAGTAATTATTTTGCTTTATGTACAACCAGACAATCTTTACAAGTTTTTACTTTTTCCAAATCTACTAAATTGAACACTAAAATGAAACAAAAAAAATAAATAAACCTGTAATAAGTGATGTCGAAGTCAAGCGCATCCGACTGCTTCCCCAAGTATGCCGATGAGGCCTTGACATACCGCATCAGTATCCCATTATAGAGTTCCAAACCACAAAGAGCACTTGGTTTAAGGTCCCTCAATTTCTGCACATCCAAGATGAACTCCTTAACTTTATCCAATGCAACGGTAACCGTTGTCTGATGGAAGAAAGATCCCTTGACCCTGGGATCCCATGGGCATGCTGTCAGAAGGCGATCCTCCGATCCAAAAGCACACCCTCCAGATGCCTGGATTTTGTTCTGGTAACCTATCACTGGGTAGCCTGTGAAAAGAAGGCCGTTGTTCTTAAGCCCGTAGGCTGTAAGCGCAAGTGTGGATGTCGTGATTAGTGAATCCGCACACTTCCCATCGGAACTTTTTGTCACCTCCAGGGTGTCCTCTGCATTATTACACTTTCATCAAAATTGGAATATGAGGTTTTTAATTCTCGTCATGGAAAGTACTAGAGATTATTGGTGTGAATTGAAAATGATAGAACCTGGGTAAAGTATATCAACAACTTACGCAGAAAATTAATCCTTGTTTGTCTTGATTATGTTAAAACTTAAAAGTTTATTCTGACAGTGGCAGAGACTATAGATTTATATTAATTGTCCACAAAGCAAAGAAAATCTTTTTCTTCATAATAATTCATAATTTTCCTTAACAAATAAACATATCTAAAACACAAGTGTATTTATGATAATATAAGGAGGAGTTTTACCAGCAAAGCGGTTGATCTCTATAGCCAAGGTCGCAGTTGATCGAAACCCGATGAAATCATACACACCATTGCCAGACACATTGACCGGGAGGCGGTCATCTTTTCGGTACAGAACCATTCTGTGACCAGGATACCATGCCAAGTCAGCAAACTCGTGCTGGTGGCCGAAATTGACAGCCTCTTCTGCCAAATCTTCATCACTACGCGTCGTAAAGGTGAGCGAGCGCTTAAACATTGGTTGCAGCTGTAGAGTGACCTGAAAGACAAGTAATAATGCTATTGTTTACTCATTGAGCTAATTAATTTGACTCAATTGATATGACAAAAGGGAACTGTTAAACTCTTTGGTGAGAAATTGTTTAGTACTTGGCATTTGAATGTGATCACTGATCAACCATTTGATTTATGTTGCAAATTGGTAACTTAATAGTACTGAATATTTATATCTTAATTAATTACCCCCCAAAAAAGATATATATCTCAAAATAAATCAAATAATAAGCATCACTCAACAATGAATAGTCGTCCGTACTGTTATAGTTTCCGGTATGTTTTATAAAGTTAGTCAGTTATATATCCACAGTATATAAGCAAGAAAAATATCATTGTAACTTTTCATCATACATCTTGCGTACACGAAATAGAACAGTGAGACTTAGAAAACATACATACGAAGAAAGGATAACCAGCTAATTAACTGGCCATTTTCGTTAAGTGTGAATTTCATATGGAGGCTAACTGTCCCTAAAAAAAAATCCCCCTTAAATGTCTCATGTCAGTACATCCTCTTATATATAAAGTATGAATACTCCAATGTAATAGATATAAATACCTGACAATACATTATATGAATACTCAAGTTAGGACTGATGGTCCTTCACCAGAACTTGGAATCTTAGATCAGTCCTAACAAAAGCATTCACTAGAACGTGAAATCTTAGACTACCCATGTAGAATCTTTGATGCATATGTATGAACACTAAATACGTTGACTATGAACACCTCATCGTGAGAAGTATGGACACCCCGACCACTAGGTATGAACACCATATTTATGCAGACAATTTTTTATTATAACGCTATGATACAACAAATTTGACTATTAAGTGGTGTGATCCGATTTTTAGAGTAAAAATAAACGTGTAATTAGTAAAAATTTGAATCTTGAACTAGAATCTTAATGAAACTTAGTAAAGGACATTTAAGATAGACAAAAAAAGGACAAGAAGATTTTGTCTTTCATATTCATATGTACCCATATTATACCATTTGATTTGAAACCTCGAAAGCTAATCCTGATTCTATTTCTATATTCACCGGAGAATAGGAGAGGCCTGCGTCTATTTCATATACCAAAATATCTCCCTTTCTGGGCCATTTTGGGCCGAATGGAAAGTTTGGTTAATGATTTTGACAGCGCTGCATGTCTCTCTACAATTCCACATACATATGATGATTTTCGCAATAATAAAAATGATTAATTCTTTCATTGTACGTAGTTTCTTCATCATTAATTTATAATGTATATCATCATCATGCTGTCCCAAGGCCATGATGCATATATATGATGCTGTCAACTTGGTTTGTTAATATATACCGTCATCAACTTTATATCTCAATAAATATCAACGCATGATATATATATATAGCTTTAATAATTATTTAATTTGATACTAATGATTCAAATTTTCAAAACGTAAACTTCAGACTTTAGGAACCGAACTGGAAAGTTGGTGGTGGAGCTCAGGGACATATTTTTGTGTCATAATTAAGCTAGCTATAAACATGTTCATGATTACCATTCCATTAGAGCAGCCTATGGCTATGTTTAATTGCAGTGTTTTAAATTACACACATGAAAACATGATTTAATTTATTTCCATGGCACATGCAGTATATTCAGCAACAACAGGAACTTAAATTTGATATTTGTTATTTAGTACGTACTCATTAATTTCTTCTCATTTACGATAAAAAAAGAGAATTAATAACTACTGCAGATATAGTTAAAAGTAAAACTTTTCATTTTTTTTGTCCTTAATTTTTGGCAAACTAATAGGGAATTAAATACATACATATATGATGCTATTTAAAAAAAAAAAAAAAATTGACAAACTGCACGTTAAGGTTGTGTGGACTCATTAAATGCTGTACCAGCATTTTCTTTGTCGTAGCTTTTCTATATTTCTATTACAAATCACGACAATATGAAAAATCCTATATATTTCATCAAGGGAAAAAAAAACAGGAAAGAAAAAAAGTAAGAAACTTCACTATATATCAACCTGGATGCTATTAATTAAGAGGAGGGATCCAATAACCATAGATTTTGGTGACTGTGGTGACCATTTCACTATTTATATATAAATTGACAAATCTAAACAGTTAGATGTATTCTAAATCATCTAAATAATATATACACAAAAAATGATAAAGTTTTAACATCGTTTCAAAGTCATCAAGAGAGAAGAAAAAATCATAAAATTTGAACTGTCGATTTTTGTTAATGCTTGATGCATATGTGAATAAAATCAAAATGATATAATTTTTTGTATACACATAAAGCATGATATATACAACACATTATATCAATTAGTTTTGTCATTTAACAGTTTAAATTGTAGTTATTTCAGATTTAATTTCACGGTCACCGATCAGTTACCAAAAACATAGTTATTTGATCCCTCCTCATTAATTAATTGCTATATATATATGCCTGTGTGACTCCATGACAAGATCTATCACATGCCTTTGTAGTTTGTACTCGATTGAAACTGAATAACTTACATATTAATTTCCATGAGAATATAAGTACGTAACTCACGGCTGTATATTCAATATGGAGAAATATACAGCCAATGAGGGGGGCCAGTAGACAAAAATGAACTAGTACCCCACTGGCCACTGATATCACTCAAATCTATATTGGCGTCTGTATGAAACATTACATCAGTAGTAATTAATTACCCATACAGCAAAAGATTCAACAACAGTAATAATTGTCTTTTGTAATTAACGAATAGCTTAAATGAAGCGACATGTATATATGGGGACCTCGGAATGAAAATCAAAATAGTTTGAGGTGAGGATAATATTATATATTTTGCTGGAAATTAGTATCATTATTCTGCCATTAACTTCTAAGTATTTGTTTAAAATTTTGAAAAGAATTCATAAATATTAATAATTAAAATATTGGTATATGCTACTTGAAGAATACAAAACACATATACTTGCAAAACTCGAAAAATAAAATATTGTTTTACTCTTTGATGGAAAATTGATTGAGTAAATCATGATTTCAGATATGGTAACATAAATTTTGAAGTATTAGAAAATGATATATAGGAATCAGATTTTGTCCAAAGCCATTTGGAAAGTCCAAAGAATTAATAGAGTCGTACAATATAATTATTGGCAATTGATCAACCGTAATTTAGTTATGTATGTGTTAAAAATAGGAACAACGTACACTTTTGTTGCATAATGGTTATATTTAGAGTGAAGGGGCACACTATCACTATTGATAAACATATAAATTGAATCTAACGGTTTAGTTGTAACTTTTGGACATAGACCGTCAAAAAGGCTTTGGACAGAATTCCAATCTGTTATCAGAAACATCTTCCATCCATTGAATAACCGTGCATACATCCATAGAGGTGTACGGAATGTAACAAATACACCCTAAAATATAATAGATACGTCCCGAAATATAACCTACGGACGCTATAAACGATTTTTCTATGGACGCTAGGTATTACTCTTTATATATATATGCCTCGCCTATCTATATCTATATCTATACTATATTAAAAAGAAGCTATATAAGGATTGGACCCTCCATCAATGGTTATAGACTAACTCTCATTTAATCTCCATCCATCAAATAATGAAAGACTAACATCACATCCATTTCATGTTGTATTACTCTCCATTTCTACCTTAGCACAAAATTGAAGTGACGAATTGTCTGACTAACATTTTAAAGTATTGTCTGCTATAGTTACAAACCTATTTCTTCTCTTCTCTTCAATTTTTTCACCCTACTTAGCTTAAATGAAAATTAAAATCGGCCGCAGCAATACATGTTTAATTCTATGTTGTAAACCCGATCGAGAAGCTAGCACTGCTTGCAACTTGAACTCCCCTTTAATATATTAATTAATAATTATTTAGAGAGGGATTTCATTATATATATTCTTTCTTTGGCAAGTTTCTAAAATAGATCTAGATATATGTGACTGATGTAGTTTCCAGTTTCAACCAACATCAATCTATATTCTATATATTGACTCAAATTATTAAGAGGTTTTCGTTAATTATGCTGCTGCAGAGTGCCTGTCAAGAGTGACATTTGCAGTTGCTTGACATGTTAATTAATTAAATATATACTATCTGACCCTCTTTTCAATAATAGCTACACAATATATATTAATGACATTATATATGTTCACAAAGAACTCTAGATCCTGTTAACTGTACTCAAACCAGTACAAACCAAACAGTATTAATAATAATACAACAAAAGAACAAGGAAAAGATGATAATATGTACCTGAGAGATGACCCCAAGAACACCAAGTGACACCTTAGCTGCATCCAGATCTGGGTCTCCGGCATTTAACACCCTGACTCTTGCGTAACCCTGGTCAGCCGACGCCGGCGTGACAATCCTCATTCCAGTCACATACTCATGAACTGCACTTCCCTTCCCCTGAAGTGAGCTCCCATGTGCCCCAGTCGACAGCAATCCACCAATTGTCAGACCGTACCAATACGGTGCATAGGGAAGTGCTAGGTTAGCCTTTGCCGCTGCCTTGATTAATGCCTTCAGTGTTAACCCGCTTTCGACTGTTATTCTCATAGTATCATTGTCTATATTCACCACACGGGTAAGATTAAGCGTGCTTATTATGAACCCGTCGGACCCCCCTGGGCAGGCCAGTTTCGGGATGCTGTGCGAGAATCGTGTGGCAACTTTCATCTTGCTCTTGGAGGCGGTAGCATTTGCAACAAACTCGACGAGTTCTTGCTCCGAGGAAGGGTACACAACCTCTCTGGCACGACAAGTGGACCGATCGGGAAATGTCCCGTATGCATTTGTGACGGTGCAGTTGTATGTGTTGCCGATGGTGCATTGTACCGGGCTAGGCGGGGGGCTCGCAGTGCCCAAATCAGGATGGAAGAAAATGGCACAGAGTACTGATACCAGGAGGAGGTAGTACTGAATGGTTTCTGTGAGTGTTGCTCTTCTCATCTCCTTTGGTGGTGGTTATGCAAATGGTCAATCAAGAATAATCAAGATTGTCTCTTGATCATGTCTTGTTATATATAGTGCAGTCTTCTGTGATATCAAGGCAGTGATGTCTTTAGCATACTGTGTACCGCAATTATTGTGGCAGCACATGTGTGGGGGATGTCACAGGCTCATAGCAGAGTGACAAATATACAGATCATTTTTTTCCAACAGGTGCAACTCAAAAGTTTCTATATATATATATATTACTTTCTAAAATGAGCTTTAATTAATCTATTGAGCAAATCGATCAGAGAGAGATATTTTGAGAAGAATTGTATTTGTATTTTCTGTTGAATGATTTGATTTACATGCATGTAATGTATATATAGACTGATCAGCCAAATTTTAATTTATTTATAGTCACCTATTCCTAACCCTGAGATTACAATTGATAACTGCGGTTAAGTAAAGATAACATCATGCTGTGCATTCTGGTATAAGTTAGGTGCATGAGCAACTCCTTAATTTGTAAACTGGAATGGAGGTGTCCAGTATATCCTTTACAATCTCAAATTATTAGACACTAGATGACTTCAGCAACAGCTAGTTTCAAATCGTTATGATAGTATATTAATTTGGGACACACTTTTCACTGTATATCTACAGTATAAGAAACAGTAAATAACGTGTATAGCGTGATGACATAAAAAAGATGAGAGGATCCAATAAACATGAACACCAATGTCTATGATGACCATTTTTTTATTTATACATAAATTAAAAAAACTAATTAAACTGTTAGATGTATTCTATATTATATCAATAACATGTATATAGATATATATATAAAATGATAAAATTTTTAACATTGTTTCCATAGTCATCAAGGGATGAGAAAAATTATAAAACTTGAACCATTAATTTTTATTAATGCTTGATGCACATGTAAATAAAATCATAATGATATAATTTTTTGTATACATGTAAAATATGATATATACAACTTATTCTATCAATTAGTTTTGTTATTTAAGAATTTAAATGTAGTTATTTAAGATTTAATTTCATAGTCACCGATGGGTCACCAAAAACATTGTTATTTGATCCCTCCTAAAAAAATGGATTGTTATCCTCTGACCCATAGCACCAGCCATACTTGAAATCTGGACCGTTCACATAGATGAACGGTTCAGATTTGTCTTGATTAATTTACATTGAAGGCTGAACCCTTTCCATCTCTAATAGTTTGGAACTTTGAATTGAAACCTCAGTATCCCAATTCGGCTGAACAGGTTCACACGCCCGACCCCCAAACCCCGGCCAACCCCTGACCCCCGGCCGACCCTCGACGCCCGAGGCCGGAAGCCCGAGGTCTATATACGGTGTTTCGAAGCAGGAGATCAGAAGGATTAGAGGTGAGCATCTTGATGATCCATGCCCAGTCTCGAAGGGCGAGTTAAGGGCACTCCGAAAGTTACGTGATCTTGATGATCCATGTTTGTGGTCAGTGCCGCCACTGCACTCGGCGACCACTCGGCGCACTTGTCGCCGATCCGCAACAGCAGGTTCCTCTAGGTAGCAGTGGCGCCGCTGCCTCCGCTCATGGCTTCGTGCGCGGAGAAGTGCCAGAAACAGAGTTCGGAGTTTGGAGAATGCGTCGGACGTCCGGCGTCGGGGGTCGGGCGTCGTGCGTCCGGCGTCGCACGTCAGGGTCGGGCGTGTCGAGTCCTGTGCGAAGTAGCTTTTGGGTTCAGCCTTCAAGGAGATATGAGGTTGGGTCCAGCCTTGAAAAGGGAGTGGGTTCAACCTTCAATGTAATTTGATTTAATCAAGACAAATCTGAACCGTTCATCTATGTGAACGGTCCAGATTTCAAGTATGGCTGGTGTCATGGGTCAGACGATAACAATCCTAAAAAAAGATACATGCATGTACTTTGATCTCTAGATCATTCCAAGCCATACATACCATCATCTCAATATTTGGGCCTCCAAAAGCTTGTAATGAGATATATTTACATCACAACTTACAATTCATACAAACTTTCATTAAATATCTTATACAAATTCAAATTAATACTTCAAAATGCCATAATTGACATATATGACCAACCAAACCAAAATGCACTTTTAAGTACTATATAAGTGAGTTTGACATTGCATTTACTTTTCCAAATACTTAAATGTTTTCTTTATGGTTAATTTAAATTATAATTTCTTCATGGAAAATGGACAAAAAAAATTTAATTGATTTAAATTTGATACTCATTTAACTATCTATATTTGTACATATCTATCATTTTAATCTAAATAAATAACTATCATTTTAATCTAAATAAATAACACATATAACCCTTTTAAGTGTGTAGACACCCCTAAATTGCAATATTTCATAATTAATCCAATGTTCATGCCACGTACTCATCAAAGAGAAATATGGAAGGAATTAAAAGGATCTATACATCAGAAATCGAAACATAAATATTATGCTGACCAAAGATATGTCTTTTCTCTCAACTTATTTCATTCTCAATTAATTATGTTGCGATTTTCCTTTTGTATTTTTTGGTCTTTTTGTGCTCAGTGTCCACTTTTTTTTCTACTTTCTATATCGATTTAAATGCATGATTTTTGTCATCATGGGTTACAAATAACAATGCTTTAGACGCCTACGGTATTCATTAAAAGTAACAATCATTTATAATACATTTTTGTACTAAAAGTCATTTAGAATACCAAATTATACTCATAAAGTGAATTCAAAACGTAATAGAATTAGCTAGAGGTCTCAGACTCTTGAAATTAACATCATGAAACCAGGATTCAAATTCCCAAGTGTTAGAGAGCTTACGCATGATTATAAAGCCTCAACTTATATTATATCATGTTCCATGGGTCATAATATCTCAGTGCATTTTATAAATCAAGTTCCCATCATAAAAAATCTTTTTAAAGTCTTTGATCATGTTGGTATAAGATAATTTTTCAGCACATCAAAATAAACAAGTTTCAGCCTATTCAACCATGCAAAAGCAAGGTCTCATGTCATGATATCAGAGGAGAAGTTACTATTTTCAAATGTGGACCACCTACCCTTATCAAAATCAGTTTATTGTAACAGGAATCAGTCCTGGACCTGTGGGTCATAACTCTTGGTTCATGAGCAGAAATAGTTCTTACCAGTGAAAGTGCTTGACTAGAATTTAATTATGGTAGTAGTCAAACGAATTTCAGCATGTGTTAATAAAGATACGTTGCATACCAAGCATACAAAGCTTATATTATTCTTTAAATGCAAGTTAGGATGTCATTATATCACTTGAGAAGCATTATCAGCAAGTCGTTTACGTTTAAAAGTGATTTGTTTGATTTAAAAAGAAAAAAAATAAAAACTAGATGATGGGACTATTTGACCCTTAAATAAGTTATTATGAGAAAGGTGTATTGATTAGCAATTCAAAGACACTCATGAGCTAAGTTATATATCATGTTTTTTATAGGCACCTTGCTTTGTTTTCAGAAAATTATATGAAAAACGTTTCAAAACCACATCTTCTCATGTCATCCTACATAAACATACTTCTGCTGTGGATGAGTAGAGTTGACATATCAATATATTTATCATCCTCAGCAACTCGTACTTGGTCAAGTAGGACAGAAACTTGTGCTCAAAACTCATAAATACATATTGTTTTATCCTCTTGGCACCTCTAAACAATTGAAGTGACTTGAGAGGGCAGATTCAGCAGGATAGGCTGCTATATGCTACAAATGAGTCCAAGTTTGAATCCTTTTGCACCAGCAAATGCATGAAATATAGTGATAGCATTGAGATACAAGTTGTAAGGCTCATTAATGAGTTTTCTTTCACTACACGCTAATGTACTAATGTACTGGCAACGCAAATGATATAACTTTCCTCTATGCACATTGTTGAGAATGACATTTAAAATAAGAATTGTTAACACCCAAATTCTTTGCATAGATCTTTTACAATAAAAAAAGGGGGGACTTGCATTAAACTCGTTAATTGCAATATAAATATCATAATAACTTTTCACATAGTCCAGAAAATCATTTTATGATAATGAGTGTTGTTAGGATCATTTGGGACAGCAAAAGTTGTTTTTCACTAAGCTGTATTCGCAAGTAGAATTTTCAGCTCTCTTTTAATTTAAAATGGCGAGCTAGCATGTCAAAGCATTGATTCTTTTGCATATTATCATACAAATGCTTGTCGCTTTGATCAATTAACGTTTCTGATGTTATAAAACTACAGTTTATGAGTTCATTGTCTCATATTTTGATTATAAAAATGTCGAGAAGGTTTATAAACGAATTTAAATGATCTTTGGTGCAGAAAAGTACATGAGATTTCAGTATAAGCACAAATGGCAGTTGGTAGGGCCAACAAAATTCTACTTACAAGTTATCTCAGCTTTATACTTACTGACATCTGAAATTTATCCTGTCATTTGCATTGTCTCACACTTTTTCAGACTTCATCTTTGCCCCTTTGACTCGAATATGAACCTTTGCTCACCCACCCTTTCTATGGACTGTGTTAATATTAATTTATGCTCCAATACTTAATTGGAAAAAGTATTTTCATGAGTTGTGTGTCTTGAACATACATATATATTACGAAATGAGACATCTTAAATACAAATTTGTTTGGGAGAAAACTCTGAAAATACAGATGTATTCATCAATGCTAATAAAAAAAAACTTATCCTGCATAAACATCTTTTGGTTTGCAATCTTAGAGGTTTAATTCATGCTCATCAAGAGAAAGTCAATTTATTCATGTAGCATGAAACCTAATGATATTTGGTTGCATAATCTTATTTAATTACAAGATTTTGAGTCAATAAGAGTGCCATCATAATGCTCAAACAGCAAGAAACGCTGATCTTCATGACTTGATCCTTTTATTCTATTTTCTGCTTTCTTTTATTGAAACTTTACACATTTTGTAATCTTTGTACTCTGTCTTATTTAAGAAATAATATGTTTTTGAAAGCTAGAATTAGTAGAGACCAATTTACGGGTGAGTGTGGTGTCTAACACCTTTCACATTCATAACCGAGACACGAACCTGCTATCCATGGGCTAATAGAGTTTAAATCACAGTTTTTCTCGTCGTTTGATGGGTGGCGACTCCGAAAACATTTCTAAAAACATTGCTGAACAATTCAGTTGAGTCCCGGTATCGTAGCGAGGCAACTACAAAGTGCTAACATGGTCATTAAAATTTCAAATTATCATTTCAGTGCTTAATTACCATAAAAATCTACTTAAACTAAAAAATCCAAACAAAATATTTACACTGATAAACACACTAAATTATGTAATTATTTTTTGATACTAAACTCTCCAGCTTCTATAATTCATTCAATTGCTATAAAGTAATTATTTTGTTTTGTATACCTAATAGAGGATCATATATAATTGAAACGGCCAACTATGAGCGAGTAAAAAAAATGCAAAGTTTAATTATTTTTATAGATAATATTTTTTGCTGTAAATCTTATATAATATTTTAAGAATTTTACGTGATCGATAACTCAAGTAAATTATTTTAATTGTTATTACCGAAGCAACGCGAGGCGCTCCTCTAGTATATATATATTGGAATTATGCTTGGATTATCTGCTTAAGATGCTTAGGATACCTGCTGTTTTTTAAAGTTAAACTTGCTAGTTATCATGTTTATGATGTTTCCACTATCCACAATTAAGCACAAATAGTATAATTTCGTACCATTTACACACTGTTTAAAATGACTGCAAAATATATATCCTAAAAATATTTTAATCACGTATTTTTATTTTCCGTGAAGGCAAATGAGAAACTTAAGAGTTGGATCTAAATGCAAATGAAAAAAAATAATATATCAAATAAAATGAGAGCTCTAATAATTTATATGCATCAAATTTGCTTGTACAATTTAAGATTGATTGTCCACCATAATTCATGTTCCTTATAGGAAGCTGAAAAGCAATTTGTAACTTTCATCAATCACGAAAATAAGAATTTATTTTAAATCCAATTTTTCCTCTAAATTTACATTAATGTCTAAAGGGAACGATTTTTTGATCCCCCCAAAATGATGTGCAGCAAACAGTCTCCATAATTTTGCAATTGAATCGTGATAAGCAAACAGTCTCCCACACCTCACGTCTTGTATATTTTGCAATTGAATCGTGTACGTACTTCTCAGTTTCCTTATCATGGGGTGGAAGCAGTACCCTCTTAATTGCGCACGATCACCATAATTTCTGGCACAGTCGATTTCTATTCAAAAGCACAATGGAAATTAATGGTGCTTGGCAATAACGCCTCATTCTGAAAAACCCTTCTAGTTCTCATTTTCTTTTATTTTTTCTTGGCTTTTCTGAGGAAAAGCTCTTGGACATATTGCATTAACTGTAAATGGGGTTTTTATATGAGTAATACCTAGCGTCCACAGTATATTTTTCCATAGCGTCCATAAGTTACAAAAATCAGATGTATCAGTTACAAAATCGAATGTATTTGTTACATTCTAAGTGTGTCTATTGACATATGGACACATTTTTAATGGACGCATGCAATAAGATGTTTCATGTTGCATACTGTCTACAGTTCTAACAGTACCATTCTAATTTACTCCTACACTGTTTGCAGAAAATAAAATAGCTACATTCTGCTTCTAGTGAAACTAAGATTTCAAGGCACAACATTGGTACTTGAAAGAAAAACATATTACAAATTGAATCTTGCCACAATTGATATGAAGTTCAGGGAGGCTTCCTCATCCTTGGGTCTCAAATTGCATGATGCAACCTAAGACTCCCATGCATTCCCTCTGCACTACTTCCTTATGAAAAAATTTTATTCAACAACTTGTGTGCAGCCACATCTTCCTACCCATTTACTGGTACATTGTCTTGTATTACTTGACATGTTTGCCTGACTTATTTTGTCTAAACCTTCAAATAGAGAACAATATAAATTAGATGCTATTGAATTGAGGTACATTATGGACAAAAAAAGATGGCTACTAATCTTATTGAGTCATGATCCATAAACTCAATTCCCCGTCATCATACAAATGGTTGATCATGTACGCCTTACAGTTCTTTGAACAAAAAGGCTGATAATATGCATTTCAAAAGTAGGTAATTGTTTAACAAAATTATTTCGCTAATTCTGCTATGGATCATACGAAATATAGACCGTTCATTTTTCATAATCGGGTGGTCACGATATATCTTTTAGATATAATTAAAGAGACATGTTTGATAAGAACCGCTCGATTCACAATGAAAGGTTACTTAGTCAATCCATAGCAGAATCACTCAAATTATTTTAATGCATCTTGAGACCCTCCTCAAGATACTGATCCTATTTATGTAGCAATAGCATGCATTTTCATTTTTCTTATAAAACAATTTTCATATATCTATTGTATTCATATTACAAAAAAACAGGATGAAAAAAGAGAGACTAAGAGATCAATGTGCTACTATTTGCTTGGTACCACAAATAGGACAATTCCCAACAATTCTTTTCGATCATAACTCGTTATATTACTTGCAGCACAAAATTAGTAGAACCAACTCCACTGCATGCAAGAGCGATTTAATTCAGAAATCCATCTTTACATTCACGTGCAAGACAAATAGGCAAGTTACCAGTGATCCTATCTTAAACAACAATACATCCGAAATTAGAATACACTCTAAAGGAGATCATACCGAGTTTGGAGTTGCTGTTACAGTAGATATAGCGCCTTCTAATTTGAATTCTCCAAATGAGACCAGCATTAAGTTGTATAATTCTTGATAGAACCTAAAAGGCATAAATATAGTAAGATAAGTAGTTTAGCGAGTCTGGTCAGTTTTAAGCCCTGTAACCAAATTCTGAGGTTGAAAAGTAATGTACACGCCAAAACCTTTTTTATCCTTACTCCTAATAAAAGGAGATTGAATTTTTTGACATAAAAGTTCTATCTAAGGCTCGCAAACTCGGAATCGGACTCGGACTCGGCCATGGGGCTGTGGACTCGGAATCGGCCAACTCGGCTGAACTCGGCCGACTCGTATCGGAAACTTAGAGTTTTCTCGAAAAAGCTTATTTTTCACTTAAAAAAATCATAAAAAATGTAAAAAAAATATTTAATCACAAAATAATGTTAAAACAACATATTACACATAATTAAACCACTAATTTAATTTAATACAGGCATTCAAACTAACCAGATAGCCTAATGAATTCTTACATTTAGTACAAAAGCATATAAAAAAAATGTACAAATACATATTTATTTAATGACAACTAGTTTAAATATTCAAACTTAAATTATATAGATAACAATTCAAACACACTCGTTTACTACCAGAAACTGTGTCGAGTTGGCTGGATCCCTTCGCCATCTTTTGTGTTGAAATACCAAGGATGATATTGTTCAACAGAGCCAAAAATTGAAGAAACTGCAGAGCTAAATTGAGAATTATTGCCATATCCATGTCCTTCATACGGTTTCCATGTGCCAGAAGTTTCTTGGCTGCTGCTTGTATTGTAGCCAGGTTGTACACCATATGTATATGGTATAGAATATCCCTCACTATGCAATCTCTGTTACTAGTTACTACATCAACCGGTCTCCTTCAATAGCAACTAGTTACTATTTTGGCTTAGACTCGGGCTGACTCGGACGACTCGGTCTCTTTCTCCGAGTTTCCCACTGAAACTCGCACAGTCACCAAAATCGGCCGGAACTCGGCTCGGGATGGTCCGAGTCCGAGTCAACTCGGACTCGGCCGAGTTTGCAAGCCATGGTTCTATCTTCCTCAAAGAATAAATCTCAGTCGTTGATTGCTTACTTAGATTGATCACTATCGTTGACGTACTTTAATGTCTCAACCCATTAAAACTTAAGGTACATATCAGTTTTCTCAATTTAAGGCTCATTAGTCATAACATATTATCTTAAAAATTTATTATAAAAAATAACAATTTCAATTTAAGGCACATATCAGTTTTCTCAATTTAAGGCATGATTCTCTGAGGCCTACTTTCAATGTCAAATTGACATTCTCTCAAAATTGGAGAAATGTTTCAATTGAAGCATGTCTAATACCAGATCTTATAGTGGTACTATATTATGAATAATTAGTAAAGCGTATGAGAAAAGCTTACCGGAATCAGGGAGAGAGGATGCAGTGCACAGGAAAGAGCAAAGCAGCCATCTACTTGAACCAACAATGTACTTATAGCACGGAAAATGGCGGTGTTTACGTCCTCTGAGAGCGGAAGTTCGGTACTGATCAAGATGGAAGCATCAGCGAAGGTGTATATACGAAAAGAGGCCCACGTTGCGAAAGAGGCACAGGCCGGTGTTGCGAAGAGATCAGAAGAGAGAGGAAACAGCAGCGGCGGAGAAGGAAGAGTGACCACGTCGCAACTGGCAAAGTGGACTAGGTGAGGAGAAAGGGCGGGAAAGGGAAGGCACTGAGTGAGTGAGGAGAAGCGCTGAAGCGGACGGAAATTTGGAGCGGCGAGAGAGTTGTTCTTCTATGGACAACGTTAATTTCTAATCGAGTGATTCAAATTTCACAGATCAAGTATCTCTCTTTACTTGTACTCTAAGAATATATCATAACCATCCGACTGAGACAAGTGAATGATCCATATCTCTTTCAATCTGTAAAAGAATTTGCCTTATAATGTCAAATACCGACTGAGTTCATCCGAACCTAAAAAATTTGAAGATCTGATAACTATACACTGATACATCAACAATAAATTCCTAATAATTCCTAACAAGGTAGAGGGGCCTGAGTATTCTTAACCTAATCTAGGAACAATCTCATCTAGAAGTCAATCGATTAAGCATCGGAGTATCAAACAGAGATATATATACTTTCAAATAAGTACTCAAAATATTTTTCAACGATATATAATATCAAAATCAAACAAATTTTCATTATATTACAAAATTTACAATTCACACTTGTGTTTTGTTGGATATAATAGTAGAAAAACATTCAATTGGCTATATATGTGATCCATTGTCTTCTCAATTTGCCATGCACACACTGTGTTTGCCAAAATGCCTAAGAGTTTGTTGTGTATAATAGATTCTTAAACCACTTCCAACCGTTTAAACGGTTAGGTTTGACTTATAGGATGGCTATGGATGAGTTTGGCTATACTGCTTTGGACTGGTTTGATGATTTATATTAAGTTTTTCATATCTACACATGTATGTCGATAAACTGTTTGACAAAATGCCTCAATGAAAATGAGAGGCACAAAACAAACTTACGAACAAACAAGTAACAAACTTCTAATTATATGAAGCCCCGGCCCAAAGCAATGCACAGGCAAATTACAAGTATCACATAAACAAATAATATCGAGATATGTTTGAAAAAGAAAAGCACCTTATAGGCGCCATGTACAACATGTTGAGAGATGCATAAGATATGTGATCTATTGTCTTCTCAATTTGCCATGCACACACTGCCTTTCATTACTTTCGAAAAGCAGAGTACAAACATATAAATGTTGAGAGATGCATAAGATATGCAATCAACTCCATGTACAACAAATAAGAGAAAATAACCGCTAATAACCAATAACAAATAACCAAAATTGTAAATGCTCTCGAACAAGAAAAACAGAATGAAAACTCAATTATAGAATCTGGACAGCCATCAAATGGAGGGGGATAGCAGATCCTCATCACTAGTTTCCATAGAGTCTTCTTGTGTATCTTGTGCGGGAGCAAGCGGAGAAGAGGGAGCAGCATGAAGGTGAGCTGCAGAAGGGGCAGTATGAACAGCTCCAGCAATAGTACCCCCAACTGGTGCTTTAAGGTCTACCAACACCTTATGCAAGATATCGTGACGAGACCGAAAAGTACCTGTCCAATAATCAATTAAATGTACAATAGAAAAGTAAATGCTATTAGAATTACTACCAGGGGAAGCTAGCCTTTCAATAAATGGGGGTCAGATATATACATATTAAAAAAATAATTTAGATAATAATAATAATAATAATAATAATAATAATAATAATAATAATAATAAAAAACAATGATAAGTATTTTCAGATAATGGAGAAAAATTTAATGAGGGGAAATGCAATTAAGAAATAAATGGTTGCAGCAATATTCTTTTGATTGAGCAAAACAATTAATTGCTTTCGAAATTACTAAATTTATTGAAACAAAAATAAATAAAGCAAATTACGTATCTTTACTTTATTTTTCAAATTTGCTCCGGCATTTTATTGAAGTTACTATAACATAATGCATACATAATTTACACATTTTTATTAAAGCAATGTTCAAAATAACACTCAAGTTGATCCGTATAGTTTATTTTATGATCTTCTTTGTGAGACTAAAGTTAATTTATTTACTTAAGTTCGTGGCTAAATTTTAGAATGAAATGATACTGGTTTTCAATAAAATAAATAATTTGTTTCCGTAGTTACTGATAAAATCTCTTGAATTCGAATCATAGTTTGAAAATTTCAACTGCTTATATACTTGTTAGGCTATACTACATCTTATTAGTATCTCGAAGTTACTAATTTATCTTTGTTAAAAAACACTTGGCCTTGGTCTACTTGATGTTTGATAAACTTATTTACATTAAAACACTAGCTCCTTTTCACAAAAGAAATAAAAAATTTATATATATATACATGACTATTGGATATTGAAATCTGAAAATTGAAGGGATGAGAGAAATGAAAGGTGTGATCTACAGGCATACTACATGAGTAAATAATTTAATATAGTTGACTCAAGGTCAAGGTGTACCATCTTGTTTTTACTTGGTGACTTGGACAATGCCTACTTGCCTGGATGATAATTGATAAGAAGGTGTACCATTTTTTCATTGATAAATGCAGAGAGAGAAGGGAGATGAAAGCTATGAAATTCCTCCCTGCCTTGTAGCTCTTCTTTTTCGAATAAAAAATTGAAATCATTACAAGCCTCTCAATATGTGCACACAATGTAAAAGACAGCTTTTTTCTTTGAAAAATTAATGGGGGTCATCATTTAAATACTCTAAAAACTAATGGGGGTCATTTTGGAGTATGCATATCATTTTAGCCTATCAAAATATACCTCTCTTCGTAAATTTGGTCAGTAAATTTGGCTGAGCAATGGGGGTCGACCCCCATTGGATGAAGGTAGATCCGCCTCTAATTACAACCATTGGTATTCCGAAATATTATGTTATTTCGCTCTTTCCAAATGACCCATATAACTGCAGCCATGAATGTACATTTGTAGATCTTTTAGGGTATATTGTATTGACATTTGTTGAGAAGTTTCCAAACCGTCAAAACCTTCACCATAAAATAAAATAAAAGATTTAGCTATGACATTAATTTTGCAGAGTTTCCAATTCTATCCGTCTTAAATGAATTTAAGATTTTGACTAGATTGAATTCACATCCACCTACGGGTTTTTCCTCAAAAAAAAAAAAATTCACATCAGTGCAAACTCTGGCATCTTCATAAACCTTGCCGGGTCTACAATGGTAATAGTATCCCTTTGCAGGCAGGAGCACTGCACTGTCTGCACAATGCACATCAAGAGGATATCACAATTAACCTGCCTTTTCATTTTTTCAACAATCACACTGTCTCTTGATATATCTTTCTGGTCTTTATGGGCCTTTCTGGACCTTTTAGAACCTTTCTGGGCCGAATAAAGTTTTGGTTATTGATTTTAACCGCGTGTGTAGTGCTGCTGTCAGGCACGATAATAAAAAAAATTAATTAATTATATAATGACCACGTTTAACTTTTTTCTTTAAAAATAAATGTTATCTGGATTCCACTCATAATATATACGTGCTAGTAGATTTAATTACGTAGACCGGAAAAAGGAAACAAAAATTCAATATATTATTTTCAAAATTTTAGATAATTAATGTTTGGGATGGATTTTGCCATAGATCACCCTTATCCAAATCATTTTCTTGAGCCCTAAATTTTGGCATTAAGCATTTTTTTTTCTTGCTTTTCATTTCTGCATGGAACATGTAAAAACCAGAATATTGGACTAAGAAATTATTGGCATTATTTCGTGACTGTAAGAAATTGAAAAGCCAATACAAACTCAAACAGGAATTAGCACATGCTTTTACATAATTTTACAAAGAAAATGATCTCATGAACTGATATATTGATCCTCCACCGCGTTGTCATGGCGCGCATTGTTTCGGATCGTCTGAGCTCCTAAAAGGTTGGCGTACCAACGAGCTGATTCTCTCTGGTACCTGGGCTTATCCTCGTCACTGAAAACAATACCATAAAGGCCGTAACGGTTTGTGTAGCCAGCGAGAAACTCGAAGCAATCTACTAGAGACCAAACAAAGTAACCCTGTGTGTTTGATCCATTCCTGACAGAACCAAGAAACTTGGGTCAAAATAACTGAAAAGGAACATGACAGAAGGATAGAAGTTTTCTCAGGTTTGCCATATTAATTAATGACCTCAAGCTCCAAATTAATTATCTTGCAAGTGATATTGGTGGTAGTGGTGTACTGGTGTAGTGCTGTTTTCCAAACCAAATGCGAACGAAAGCAACAATTGTGCCAGTAAAATAAATGAACAGATCAAAAACTAGTTATTTAGGCCACCTTTTCAGATAGGATTTTATTGTTTTAATAAGCTATCATTGCAATAGATGAAATTGTTATAGAAATATTAACCTTATGGAAAGCTGTAATGCTTCTAGGTATTGCTCCAGGTAATTTATCCTGTAATCATCCTGGTACGAAATAGCCGGGGTATCTGGGGTGACAATCTCAGGATCTCCTGCAATTGTGAATTCAGGCTTAAAATTGTTATCTCATTGCAATATAATCCTTATAGAATCGGATACGGAGGACATCTAAACCGTGATAGTTTAGATAGCAAGAACATTGAGTCAGGTGGGATCAGAACATCAGAAAACCGGAACCCAAATAATTGACCTAAAGTTGTGCTAAAATATGAAGTTTACCATTTTCATGTATTATGACCGGTGGATTTCCATAGTATGTTTTGATGTGGTCCAATAATTCTGAAAATCCCGAAGGGCTTGCTGGGATTCCATCCGAATTCTTTTGCGAAAGAGCCTGTTTTGATCAAATTTTCACAGCAGAATAAAGTTTAGTCATCAATAACTTAATCTAGTGAAAGTTATTTGAAAATGGTTTAATATCCAAAACTTTGAAACTGAAAACTGGAAAGATTATACTTTCATCTAATAAGTTAATGCATACCTTATCTAAGCTTCCAGAAAAAAATGCTGCAACCAGAGGAACAAAAATAGTGTCACAAATTAAACAATCTATAAATATATAATAAGTTAACACATGGCAACAACCATATTTGTGAGAGCCCAAATATGGAAGGACAGAAAAATATGTTTTATGCAATGTTGGAGTCAGTGTAAAGTGTAAAATGTATCATTTGTGATCCTCTCTCCATAACCAAAATCTGACAAATCACCTATATCAGTGCTGAGTCAATTTACTTACATGGTATTTTTATAGCCACATCACGCATGTAGTCACGAATATGGTTCTCCAACTGGCTCATGTCAGCTTGAACGGGAATGGTAGCATAATGGTTGAGACCAATGAAATCATACGAACCCTTGATTCTTCTTGAATCTTCATCGGTAAGAACTGGTAAACGAGATCCTACATTCTTTCTCATAACCGTTGGGTAGTTCCCAAATACCAACGGATCCAACAGCCTAAAAATATGCAGATGCCAGTCAGTGGATCTTCAACTCGTTATAAAACTTATTATACAGAAGTGAGTCAAAATAAGAAAAGTTGTAAAATTACCATCCAATATGAAAGTCAACAATCCTCCTTGCTGCAGCAATGTCTTCAGATTTTTCTGTGGCAGGTTTGAACCACATTGCCAGTATTGTAATTCCTATTCTGCCCCCTTGCTCTGCCTAAAATGCAATGCGTGCATGTCACTCAAAAATGCAAAAGGAAAGTAGAACGAAAAGGGTATATTGTAAAGCAGAAAAATCTGTTGAGTTCCTTTGCATTTTTCTTCTTCCTTTTGTTTCTCATTTTTAGTTTGAAATTCGGGGTATAAGCGAAAACCTGATACTTCTCTCTATAGAGGGAGACAACTGATGCATGAGCAAGCAACAAATTGTGAGCGACAATGTATGGTTCTGTGGTGGAGTTGCCAGCTGTACAGTTAACTGAACCAAAAGGATAGGAGCATCGCTCGGGTGGCATACCCCCGGTATCATAACCACCAAGTGGTTCAACGTTAGGCTCATTCAGAGTAATCCAGTTTTTCACTCTGTCGCCGAATTCCCTGAAGCATACATCTGCGTAGGCAGTGAAGTCATCTCTGAAACATGTTAAATTAAAAAAAAATTAAATATTTATCCTGAATTGAGATAGTGGTAAAGAGATGCAGATCAAGTTTCTACTCAACTATTAAAAAAGACTTAATTCTCGGTTCTGTTCTTCTTTTCTTTCAATTCATCACAGTTAATCCATGATTTGAAACCATCATACTTCTAATGAATGGCATTTTGAATGAATCTGAAGGCGCCAGATTTCTTAACGACACTGTTTGGTGGAGTTAAGATAAAAAAATTTCTGGTCCAAAGAATAATTTTGCATTGCTTTCATATTCCATTTTGCTGAAATCTATAATATATGATAAACAGGATATGTACATGAACTTGGTGCTTAATAGTCCTTTATATTCTTCTTCCAGAGCTAGAGGGAGATCAAAATGGTACAACGTGATATGTGGCTCTATGCCTGTAAAAAGGTAACAATAGCTTGTTAAACTCCTCATTTTTGTCAGGAAAAACATCTTAATTTTTTTAATCAAAGTATAACTTAAAATTATGATGCGTACCATAACTCACTAGTTCGTTAATTAAATTATTGTAGTACTGCAATCCCTTGGGATTAACCTCGCCTCTTCCATCTGCTCCAAACAAAAATCGTAAAATTATTACTTGATGTCATTAAAGTTACAATACATTGAGACCACTATCACCAAGTTATGCGCACGTCTGAGAGATGCAAACAACATTAGCTGCCCGGAATTGTGCCGAAATAATCTTTCAGTTTGTGATATCACTGAACATTCTTACAGACTGTTATCATACTGTGATATTGGGTGCACCTGGAATCAGTCGGGGCCATGCGATGGAAAATCTGTAAGCATCGAGGCCCATCTCATGCATCAGCTTCACATCTTCCTATAGTTATATGAAACCATTAAATTAGAAATGTTGGCATCATTTTTTTTTCATACTAGTCGATCGATCATTTATTCGAGTGTTACTTTAAGATGTGAAATCTTAATCTTGCCTTATATTTGTGGTATTGATCAGCTGCCACATCACCATTGCTGTGGTCAACCATTTTTCCTGGCAATAAAAGAATATGAAGTTAATACTACAGAGAATTCAGTTATCGATCTTATGTACTTCTCATGCATGTATTTTAAATTATACTTATCAAGGAATATGTAACTACAAGAACAAAAATCGAAATTTTGTTATTTACAAGCCAAATTCAATATTTTGAAGTATACTAAACGAGGAGAAAAACAGGAGTTGTATAAGAGTTAATTCCCTTACATATTCAGTCCTCTGATACATCTATATACACAAATTTCTTATTTCATTTACACAATTTTCAATATTTAGAAATGAAACTGTCTTCATGTCTCTATTATATAGCATACATAGGTGTATCAAATTAGAATAAATCTGTACTCTGTTTAGCTAATTATCTATGTAACAGAATCTAAAATAGATATTTAATGAGGTTCTTGTTATATGGAAAATTACAGGGGTGCTAATGCACAAATATCGTTTATGGGTGCTTAAAGAAAAGGATGTATTGAAGTCAAAAGAGGTACAAGAGAAATGAAAGTCCTCTTATTTAATGTTGAAAAACATGTATAGTCTACCCTACAAAGTAGGTCACACATCCATCCCCTCTCACAATCTGACACATCTACATGCACTCACGTGCTTATCACAGTTGCATAAATGTTCACTGTAAACCGTAATATATTTGTTTATTAGAAAATGATATATGTTGATCAGAAAAACATAAATATTTACTGAAAAATAATATTTGTTCATTACAAATACTGTAGACTGGTAGATATATAAAAGGGATGATCACGAGCTATTACTCTTTAACGTTTGTCCCTCTCCTATCCTTTAATGCCTCTCCTAAGTTTAGCTATCAATCACAGGAATCCATGATATAATATTATAATTCGTTTTTCAGAGTTTCTTAATTGCACAGAACAGAGTCAATTTGAGTAGAAAATGGTCAAAACAAAACCAAGATCAGGATATATGCTTTGTACTCGACAAAGGTCTATTCTAACGGCCCAGAACCCACATCTGAATAAATAAAAATTGACAAATAAAATAAGTTAAAAATATCTAACCAGAGTGGCAGAAGGGGTCCCAAATGCTGGGCTTCCTTCCATCCTCTGCTGCTGCTCCTTCCACCTTTAATTTCATATCTCAAAGTACAATCAAAGGGGCTCACTTTATCCACACACACACATACCCACTTCTATCACACCCAATTCCCTCAATAATTTTATTTATTATTCAAGAACAAAAACAAAAGCGCATGTAAGAATTTACAATTTATATTTGTTACTCCTCTTTTTTAAGTGAAATTAAATCATTGGTTTTTGTTCTTGAGCTCTGTAGTTTCATGGGAAGTAAAATAAAGTAAAGTAAAACTAAATTAAATCAGGGGGAGTGATACTGATACCTGATAAGCAGAGGTACCGGCGCCGAAAACAAAGCCCAGCGGGAAGTCGTCCCGGCTGAGCGCTGCAACAACCTCCTCCCCACTGAGTAGGAGAAGAACAAAACAGAATAAGAAACAATATGAGGAGGATAGAAAGAATTTCGCCATGGAAGTAACTTGGCACCTTCCCACCTTACTTACTCCTTAGTCTCCTTCCTTTCCTCTTATGCTGTATAATAACAACATAAAAGCAGAGCATGTAATGTAACAAGTCCAAACAAAATAGGAGCCTCTGTTCAGTGGAAAGCTTAGCCTGAGTGTTCATCCCCTGACTTACTGCAATTGTGCAATTCACAGCACCAGCCGTTGGATCGTCTCCAGATTCATGCTGGAAGGTATCTCGAGGCAATCCAACGGCTGACACCGTGAACTGCGTAACGCAGTACAGCAGGGGATATGAGTTTAAGCTAGCTTGAGTAAGCTTTCCATCCACAGTCAAAATCGCACCGTTCAAAATTAAGCTACTCGTGTCAGCGTGCGTGTCCAGTTCATATCCTCTACTGCGCCGTAAACTACTGCCCAGTAACAACAATCGTTAAATATGCTTTAAGATTCGTGCATCTCAATCTCAGAAAACTACGAAGAATCCGTATCGTTGATTCGCTGCGCAGTACAATGCTCCGCATCAGAGGATAAGCACGCCATTGACAATTGTGTCAAGGGGCAGGACCAGGATCCATTTTTTAAACCGTTTTTGTGCTTCCAGAAACTGAGAAAGAAACAAAACTTGTGTTACTGGTACTCTCTCTCTCTCTTTTTTTTTTTTTTTTGAGGAAATTATTGGTACTCTCTAAGTCTAATCTCCGACTTTATTTGTCAGGCAACTGCCACCACACGTATACGATGACGCCATACACTTGTGTTGGGTGGGTCTCTGTTTCCTTTTTGATTCTATACTAAATTCGCCAAGAATAATAATAATATAAATTATACAATCAATATATACTAGAAGAATGTTAATTGGATTCGACTTGTTGTTCTTGTTCTCAAATTTATATTATAATAATAATAATATTATATTTATTTATGTCAATGTAAGTCTTTGGTTGTGACGAAGGCAGAAAGGAAAGGTGGATTATGGCTGCGAATGTTCCAAAATGTTTTAAGTGTATTTTTATCGATATAGTATGTTTATCGTTTGTTAATTAAAAACGTTTTATGACATCATAGGTTTTCCACAATCTTACAAAAAAAAATTATAAATTTATGGGAGCTAGACTTATACGAAAATGTTTGTATTTCGCTTCGAGATACAAAGAATTCAATTTATACTTTGTCGTGTCTAAAATATCGATTAATGGTTCTTAATAAATTTATTATATAAAAATACTAAGATACTAAAATCTTCTATTTTTAAACTTTTCTGACTATTTATTTTGGGTTTTTGAAAATTCATAATGACTCTAAAACATTAATAAAATAGTGCTTATTTGCACATAAATTTTAAAAAATATAAAACATATACTATTGACAAAACTATAAAAATAAAAAGAAAATTTATCTCCGAATATTTATTATATGATGATCTTATTGAGAATCATAAATATAATTTCGAATATGATAAAATACAATTTGAGTCCTCACAGTAGTTTTACTCAATTTATTGTGTATTTTTATCATCACTTTATGGGTGAGGCTGTTATACTATCATACAAATTGTTTTGACTATTGAGATTCTTAATAGCTGACCTGAACCAATATTTGTATGAAATTATTTTGAGAATCATTTCAACAGATTCTCTGTTGAATTGCCGCCATAGAAAATCTTTAGAGAATTTTCATGTTTAGTGAATTCTTCTATGGATTGGAAGATACATAGACATTTAATTGTCTAAATGATATGGTTAAAAAAAATTCTTTGAGCTTAAGTAAAGAGAAATACTTAATCTATGAAATCTCAATCGCTTAATTAAAATGAATGGTTGTCCATATAAGAACAGCTCGTAAACATCTCATTTTAATTCTAAAGTTTAATTATTAGATGTCATCGTTGCATGACGAGAGTACAAGAGGAGTAGACAATAAAATTGTGACGTCCGAATCTGCTGTTATTCTTTGAGAATAATAGGGCTCTGTTGTTCAATATGGGCCGTTAGGTCAAAACGGACGGTCCGATCGGTCTAATTAGGATTATAGGGAGCATTTTTACAATTAATCACATCCGTTGATTTTGATTCGACGACCCATATTCGGAAAACAGGGTCCTGTTATCCAAATCTATACTCCATAAAGAGGGGTAGATTTCCAAGCACCTCAACTATGCCACATCATCACTATTATTAACCATTGATTTTGTTTGAAACTCTCTATCTACTTTGATCCAATGGCTTGTATTTTTTTTCCTCTCCTTATTAAATAAGATGAATGTAACATGTCTAAAACAAATTTTAATTCTTAAAGTGGTCCAACATTTATATATGTTATTATTTATAAATTATTGTATTATTATTATAATTATTATTGTTTATTTACATAAAGAAATTACAATTTTTTTATAATTCTTGTTTAATATAAATCTGTAAAATTTTATAAAATTCTTAATTATTTATTTGATACTACTTTTCGGGGCGAAGCCCGAGTTACAGCTCTAGTTAGGATAACAGCGGAAGTGAACGCTACCAGAGAGGGCGACGGATCGATGTTAACCGGCAATTACTTTCCCCGTGTTATATATTACTTTCAGAAATTTGCCTGTGTCATCGTTTCAAGCCAATAATAAAACTAGTATATACGCAAATAAACATTAAGAGTAAATATTTGAAACTTGTCTCTTTCGTTGCAAAACGGCGAAAGAAATAAATATGAAACATTTCCGTACATTCATTAAATAATAACAAGTATCTTCTGGAATATGTTTTATGATTATTTTGGGGCACAAAATCAATGTAGAAAGTACTTTTAGTCATTCATTTTCTTCATAATAACTTCAAAATTAATATTGTGCACTTGGTACAAATTTCGACGTGTGTCCGGATCCAGTACGGATAAAAAAATGGGAATTTAAAAATTTTCAACTACATTTTATTTCCTTCATCTATGCAACGAAGACCAAAAATGTATTTTAATTACAGGGATGCTTTATTTAACGGAAGAACAAAATAATTACTCATCATAAACAAGTCCGTTGCCGGTACTCAGAAGGTTGGCGTACCACTGGGCAGATTTTCTTTGGTACCTGGTCTTTTCCTCAGAGCTAAAATCAACTCCATAGAGACCAAAACGTGTAGTGTAACCAAACTGGAATTCGAAAGTGTCAATAAAAGACCACACAAAATAACCTAGCGTGTTCGATCCATTCCTGCAAAAATAAGAGTGAATTTGTAGTTAATTTTTAGCTCATGGTTCTTACATGTAATTATTGCCAAATGTGTGTATATAGTTTTCTGTTTGTGTTGTTGTATGCAAATTAAGGTCAGATATATTGATGACAACATTTAATGGAGGTTGTTAATGTCTTAATGATGATAATTATAAATATTATGATGAAATAGTTAGCACTTAACAACATTACTGTTATGATCACCATCTCTTAGATTGCTACTTACCACCAAACATGCATTTCCAATTGTTCATCTCCATAAATCTCTAATGTTCATTTAAGTAAACTTGCATTATATTTTGTAGTGATATATATGTAGGGGGAGCCTATGCTCAGGAGTTACCTTATCGAATCACGCAGCGCTTCTAAATATTGGCTTAGGAAATCTATCCTAAAATCATCATCATATGTTAATCCTGATGTTGCGAAGTCGGCATTTCCTGGATTATCAAATGAGAGCAAAAATGGTCAATTTCATTTCACTGAGTGCTTGTTTTCTTCAAGCAGAAAAATAAATTTAAAGTAAGAATATTGGGACTAATACAGTTGCTCCATTATTGCCCTTTAGAAAGAAAATGAAGGTTTCAGATTTCAAACTCGTCGATATGATTTAAGGACTTCAGACTCTTATATCATGCACAAAGGAAACAAAACCTTAAAAAGGTTTTGCCCTTTGAACATTCTATGTTGGGGCATCACTATATCAGTAATAATGGCTTCAATTATCAAGAGTATGAGGCTGTGATTGCTGGTACAAAGATTGCATCATTGTACCATTTTTTCAGCTTAAATTTAATGTTAAGCACAATTTTGTAATATTTCCAGATTAGAAGGCGGCATTTACCCTCCCGAGACCCATTGTGACTCACAGTAATTAAGTAACTGATCAAATCGTGACAAAATTTCAGAGCATACCATTTTCATGAATATAGAGTGGGGGATTTCCGTAGTTTATTTTGATGTGATCGAGCATTTTGTTGAGAGCCCATGGTGTCGGCGGTATTCCTTCAGTAGCTTTCCGCATAGGACCCTATTCAATTTGAAGTAATCGACAAGAAACACAGGAAATTATCAAATTAATGCACTCAGTATATATAGCCTAATTCTAACTCATGGATAGCATCATTAGATTTTTGACATACCTTAACCTTCTCTTTCACTGAAAAAGGAACTGCATGGTAGAAAGGCAAGTATCAGTATTAACTATTAATCCATTCTCGCAGACTAATCCGCATATAAAAAATAACTTCACACAAATGAAATCAATCCGCTTTAAGAAGCTTAAATTAGAAAGCATCTGTACCAGTAACTATCAAGTTACTGGTACAATAACCCATATCTTTACAAGAATGTGAACTATCAAATTGTTTGTTTTATCAGTGAGTTAAATATGCTTTATGTTGCTTTATTCTCCTTTTTATATACTAGTTTTGAAGTATTAAACCAGTGTGTTTATTCTACCGACTTACATTGATATTTCACGGCTGTATCGAGAACGTAGTCACGAACTTGGTTCTCGAGCTGGCTTATATCGGCTTGCACATAAAGAACAATGTAATGATTGAATCCGACAAAATCAAAAGACCCTTTTACTCTCCTAGAATCTTCTTCGGAAAGAGCTGGCAATCTAGAGCCGACATTTTTTTGCATTACTGGTGGATAGGTTCCATATACCAGTGGATGCAGCAACCTAGTTCAAATATTTGTCATGTTATAATCAACAAATAAATGAGGTTTTGAAATATAAAAAAAAGAAGAAAAAGTGGAATTTGATAATTAAAAGCTTTTAACAAACCATCCTATATGGAAATCAACCATCCTTCTGGCAGCGGCAATGTCATCAGAGCTTTCGGTGGCAGGCTCATACCACCAACCTAGAAGGGTTATTCCTATTTTACCTCCTTGCTTCTCCTAAAATTTTATAAAAATTCAATGTTACAAAGTTTAAAACCATCCATTTTGCATGTTTGAGACAGCAGATTTGACATGCAACAACAGAAGTATAAACATTTTTTTTTTTTGTCTTGAACAATTCTTAAATCCCTGATACCAATTAAGAAACAGAAATCGCTAATTAACCTGGTATTTCTCTTTATATAGATTGGCAGCCGATGCATGTGCCAACAACAAATGGTGAGCAACAATATACGGCTCAACTGTAGAGTTGCCACCAGTGCAGTTCAAACCAAAAGGATATGAGCAGCGCCGAGGTGGGAGGATCCCCTGATCATATCCCCCAAGTGGTTCTACGTTTGGCTCGTTGACTGTTACCCAATGCTTCACTCTGTCACCGAATTCCTTGAAACATACATCGGCATATGCAGTGAAGTCATCTCTAGCATTTTTTGGAAAAAAAAAAAAAAAATAGAATCATGAGATTGTTTGAGGATGCTAACAGGACATCTATTCTGAATGAAATATTAAAGACCGGATAAAAAAAAAAAAAAAGAAAAGAAAAAGAGATGAGAAAAGTTCGTACATAAATTTGGGGCTTAATAGACCTTTGTACTCTTCTTGAAGAGCCAATGGGAGATCAAAATGGTATAGTGTAACATGCGGCTCGATTCCTGTGAGAAATCAAAGACTTCAAGAATCTCATTTCAAAAAAAAATAAAAAAATTTGTAGCAAACATGAACTTCCACCAGTAATCTATAAAATGCTCTTTACATCCTTAGACATCTGATGAAGGGTTTTTGGGATCATTCTTGCACTTTGGATACTTTTATGTGCATGCTTTTGTTTTCATTTCCTCAACTTATCTTTTATGGAAATAGATTACATCGCACACTGAATAATCCTTTCGGAAAATTGAAAGGAAATTCTAGACCATCACAATTCCTGATTGAAGTAACATACCGTAACTTAACAGCTCATCTATAAAATTGTTGTAGTATTGTAATCCCTTTGCGTTGACCTCTCCTCTCCCATCTGCATTGCAATACAATTTACCAACCAATCAACAAGAGTTTTGGATGATTGACTTCATACCAATTAACTACCAAGTATCATCCAGTTACCAGTAAGATATTCAGTTGTACTACAAAACACAATTTCTTTGTAAAAGAAAACGACAGAGCATCTTGTAGCATACGAATACCGCCTGTATTAAGTACATATCGGATGTACCTGGAATAAGTCTAGGCCAAGCAATTGAAAATCTATACGCATCAAGGTTTGTTTCATGCATTAGCTTTATATCTTCCTGTCAGTAAAAAAGGAGCTCATGATCAGTTGTTAACTATTATAACTTGATACATTATCTAAAGATGTGAGCTTGAAGTTGAAACCGAGAAATTAGAGCTCGCCTTATATTTATGGTACTGGTCAGCTGCCACATCTCCATCGCTGTGGTCAATTTCAAACCCTGTCAGTAAAAAAAGTTCTCAGTTACAATTTTGGAGTGCAACAGTAACGAAACGAAGATGAGTTAATCTTGCATTTTGGGGCATTTTAATAGGCCTCGACAAGCTGCATATTGTCACAGTCACTTACCAAACAAGTGATACTGAAATGGCTGTGTTTTGTTCAAAAAACGTAAACAGGACAATTTAGTATTTGAAGCTTTTAATGTAAAAAAAAAAAAAAAAAAAAAATTAAGTTTCACAATATTTTACTTACATATGCATTAATAGTGTTATATAGATTAAATCTAACAGTTTTGTTTTAATAAATTAGCTATAGTTTTTGAGTTATTAGAAAATTTAGAAGTGGAGGCATGATAGAGCCAAAAAAAATAAATAAAAAATAGAGTACAAACCCTCTAATCCTCTATTAACAATGATAATCAGATTGGTAGGATTTATTTTTGAGTTTTTTTTTCTTTCTCGGGTTGGTTTCCATATGTAAATATCTATTGTATCTAATTTTCTATTTTTAATGAAAATTGGTAGGATTTTCCTACCACCTCAAAAAAAAAAAAAAAAAAAAAAAAAAAAAAAAAAAAAACAATGATAATAAATTAATAATAACAATATTACCAGCATGACAGTAGGGGTCCCAAATGCTTGGCTTCCTGCCATCCTCTGCAACTGCTCCTTCAACCTTCAATTTCACAACAGAGAACAGACAGACTATTATCATTAGTTTTAATTTCTATCTGAGAAATGAGAATACCCTGCTTTTATTATCTAAACTGAGTTGTGAACATTCAAATGGGAAAAAAAGAAAAAAAATTCAATTCACTGCAGTAGTTATTGCTCTTAGTACAATTATGACCATTTAATTTGTACTTTGCAAAACATATCATTTTCACATTTATTTCTCAAGTCTATGAGTAAAATTCCCTGCTTTATATATATGCTGCACCCAGAATCCAAACTTCATTCAACAACTCCATCTGCACCAAATACTTAACCAAACAAGACAAGAAAAGGAAAGGAAAGTGCACCTGATAAGCCGAAGCTCCGGCGCCAAAGACGAATCCTTCCGGGAAGTCGTCCCGGCTGAGTTCTTCCGCCTCTGAAACGGAACAAAGAAAGAGAGAGCAGCAGAGAAGAGCTGCAGCCACATGGCACAGTGGAAGATGGAACCTCCTCTCCATACCCACAATTAACCAAAGCTGCTCGCTTTTGCTCTCTCTTCGTCTTCGAACCACTCACTCAAATTAAAGCAGGGAAATTAAGCTGAGAAGAAGAGAGGTTTGTTTATTTATTTATTGGTTGAGTGGACCATGAATCCATGATGGTAAGCAGCAAAGGCAGGGCAGACTGGTACACTTGTTTGTTCTGGCTTGGTATCCGTCACAGTGAATCCTTTCAACTGTTTGGTATATGTATTGCGAGTCCGAATCTGCTGTTGTTCTTTGAGAATAACAGGACCATGTTTGTCCAATATGGACCCGTTAGATCAAAATGGACGGCCCGATCGGCCTAATTAAGATTATTGGGGCCCTTTTTACAATTACTTTCATCCGTTTATTTTGATCCGACGGTCCAGATTTGGACAACGGGGTCCTGTTATCCAAATTGGGATAGTGAACTCTATGTATTGTCCTACTCGAAGGCTAGGAAGATTGGAAGAACACCGTACTAGATTTGTTTGGTTGTTTGTGGATTTACGTATTAGATGACGGGATTCTTGATTTGTCTCGAGTTCGTCATTCACAAAATAAGTCGCTTCTCGCAAATTCGCAATATGGACACCCGTCTTTTGTTGCATACTTCCATCAGCACAAGAATATATATTATATGTTTTGTGCTGACTTCTGAGGCACCAAAAAATTGTTGCACACACGGATACACCCTGATATCATATTAGGGAGGGATCTAAGTATCTAACTGACAATTGACAATTGACAATTGGCAATTGGCAATATTTATCTTGAAAATTTAATAACTTATACGACGATTATGTTTTAAATCTCAATAGATGTAAGTCATATATGATTGTCCATCAAATATTATTAAAATTAGAAATGTTGGGATTTGCACGTATTTTTGATGAGCTATCAAACAATATTCAAATTAAAATTTGAAACACTGTTAATTTATAAGTTTAAGACTGTTTTTAAGGTTTTTCTATATTTATGATTTTATTTGAATTTCAATTGTCAAAATTATTAATATAGTCATTGTCATTTGATCCCTCCCATCATTTTATATAGTCATGATGTTAACCCTTTAAAAAATTTTCCATAAAAAATCCTCCAATAAATTTTCTCATATTCTACTGTATATGATATATACCACTCATACCTCTCACGGGCCGCCGTTTCGATTAATTATACTAAATATTATTTGTGAATATATCCAATAAAAAAATATTTATAAGAAATATTCTTAATCTTGGAAGTTGAAATAATAAAATGCATTTGTAAACTGTTCCGGGACTTCATTTCTTTGAAGACGCCAGACAGATTTTAGATTTACCCAATATGACATTTAATATAAGATATTTTAAATTGAAAAGGATGATCTATCGTACTGCCTACCCTTAGGACGAATTCATATCGTCTATTGCGCAGTAAATTACTGCGCAGTACTCTGATCTAGGGGTGTAAATGAGCCGAGCCGAGTTAGGTTAAACTCAAATTCAGCTCATTAAGTTAACGAGCTAAAAAACACAAGCTCAAGATTGGCTCGTTTAATTAACGAGCTGACCGAGCTGGCTAAATTGTTAAGCTCGTTTAATTTTTAATTATAAAATTTTAAGTATGTTATATTAAAATTTATATAAAAATCAACAAAAGGGCTAGCAAAAATGTGTTCTTACACATTTTACATAACAATTTCATATATATTAGACCATTTGTTATATAATATATTAATAATCTATGATACATAGCAGTATAAATTGCAATCAGTAATAATTTATCAAGCCAAACAAGTTTAACGAGCCGAGCCATGCTAAGTTCAAACTTGGCTCATTAGCTTAACGAGCGAGCCACAAGTGATCCATGAGCTTCGAGTTTTTTTGCAACTCAAATCTTAAAAAACCCTCCCTGTACAATACTGCGCAGCAGAGGATAATCACTCCCTTAGGACGCACAAATCATCACCAGGGCGGCACAATAATCATCACCTCTCATCAGCTGCAAAGTCCGTATTGGCTATGATCACGAATACGATCCGACGAATCTCTGATTGCAACTCAGACCGTCCGATTGAGATCGAACGGACCATTATGATCAAATTGGTTTTTAGGGACTTTACTTAAAACCAATTTTGTTTGTCCAATCTCAATCGGACGGTCCAAATTACATTCTGGGGCCCTCCAGTTACATTCGGGTATCATCACTTTATTCGTTAGCATCCTATTTGTCAATAAAAAAAAGTACATCATTATGGATTTTAAATGAAATTAAAAATATTTATACATTTTTTATAATCAATAAAAGTTGCATAAATAAATATATTGACAATAGCATCGATCACAAACTTGCAAATAGTACATGTTATTACCATGTTCATAAAAATAATCGATTGAAATTGGAATCATCAAAAATAAAAATGCTCTTAGTACCTAATCAAGCTGACTCCGATTCAAGGCATTGAATTGATTGGTACAGACAGGTAGAAACATGGCTGAGAAAAATGACAACATATACATTTTATTATATCTTGTTTTTTATCGTGTAAGAAGGTAATTTGGGGTATTTTGAACCGTCATACCAAGTGATGGGGGATCAGAATCTGCTGCCATAATTGTGATGGCACCGGGTGACATAGTTTTAATTTAGACGGTTGAGATTAATTTAGACGGCTGAGATTTTGTGAATTGGAGGAGGCTGTTTTTTGTGGGTCCCACTGTCATAGAGACTATGGCAACCGGTGCCATCACAAACTATGGCAGCGGATACCAATCCAGTGATGGGGGACACATGCATCCATTTTAGAACGCCTGGTGGAGATGAATATCAGCGGATGGACCATTTGTATTTGTTGCCTAAAAAACAAATACAAACCTGAGGTTGAGAAGATACAAATTTATAGACCTTTTTTGTCGTATAAACAGCGTGCAACACACAAAAGTTCCCCATGAATTGCCTTTCCTGCTGGCAGCCACTGCCAGCCTCTCGAAAAAGAAAATTGCCTTTCTTTTTTTTTTTTTTTTTTTTTTTTTACTTGGCAAGTTTCGGTACGGCTCTTTTCTTTCGCTGTTTTTGGACAACGAGAGTTGCCAAAATTTCATGCTGGAAAATTGTAAAGAAGAAATCAAGAAAAGAAATGGATGGAAATTAATGTCTTGTTAGTCTGTTTCTACGGTCGTTGTCATACCAATATTAATTCTCAGGTCACAAAGAAAACACAGCAAACTGGAAAGTGTTGAAAAAAAGGTACTGACTGGCATAACTCTTCGGATTTTATTCCGTAGGCAGAACTTGACGCTGGTTAATGATACGAGTTAAAATGTCACATGTACTCCAAAATTAATGAACTAGGCTAAGCTCCGCGCTTCGGGGCAACGTGTGTTTGTAGGTGCTTTATAATTTAGTTGTAAATTTTATTTGAGGGATGCTAACTGTCTCCTACAAAAAATCTCCCTTAAATGTCCCCCGTGCACATACTCTCGTCCACGTCAACTATGAACACCGAAGACCATTAGATATGAACACCCGCCAATAAGCAGTATGAACATCCGAGCGCGCTCCTATTTTCATCATGTGCTGAAATTGAATTAAGCACGTGCTTAATTTATTTTTGCACGTGGAAAATATGCCAACTCCCGTCCACGTCAGCTATGAACACCAAAGACCATTTGATATGTACACCCTCGAATAAGTAGTATGAACACCCGCGCGCGCTCCGGTTTTCATCACGTGCTGAAATTGAATTAAGCACATGCTTAATTTATTTTTGTACATGGAAAATATGCCAAAAAAATTTTCTCCCAATTTGTATTGTTCATAGAGCTCTCAGAGGGTGTTCATACTGAATGTATCGTGGTGTTCATACCACTTGCCAACTGGTATTCATACCGGTTCCAACAGAAACAGATGGGGGACGTTTAAGGGGGACAAATGATGGGGGACAAAAAGATTATCTCATTTTATTTAGCTGAAAATAGTGGAGTTGTGTATTGATTAGATGATATATGTTGTATAATTAGGTATGAATAATTGAATATATATATTTTGATACTATATGATAGTATGGAAAGTAAACAATTGATAAAACAAATGATATTAGAGACGAAATAATTGGAAGTATACAATACATGAACAATACGTTACGAAAAACATGTAGACTAATTGTGCAAGACAAATCAGACTAATGGAGAAATGGATAAATAAAAAAATGAGTCGGGCAAAAATAGATCCAGCTTTTTTACCCTTTTAAATAAACTAGTAAAGAGCCCACGCCTTGCTTTGGGTTGACATTGTTATTTCTTATAACAAATTTTAAGATATTATGCAATGGGTCTTAAATTGAGAAAATTGATATAGGCCCTTAAGTTTTAATGGGTTGAGACATTGAAGTACATCAACAGTGGTGATCAATCTAAGTAAGCAATCAATGGCTGAGATTTAGGAGTAAGGATATGAATCTACGATTTATAGGATACATCCATAATTTTTTTTATTTTTTTCTCATGGATTTAAAAATTTTAAGCTTATCTAAAAAATAATCCTATATAAAAAAAATTTTCAGAGGAATATTATGATGTAATCATTTTTTTAATTCAATTAACAAAAAAGCTAAGAATATGATGTCCAACTGATTTTGGGGAAAACTTCAGAGTAAAAAAAGTTGGTACCAAAAATAATATAAGAACAAATAAAAAAAATTTAGTCTATTTACAAAAAAATCACTTATAAACAATGCTTATAAGGAGGAATCACAATCTTAGTGAGAAATCAATGATAAACAACACAAAACTAACTTCTCTCAACACCTCTCCATTTGAAAATGAAATGGAGGGGACTGAAACTTAAGATGGTCGTCGAATGATAAAATCAGACAGCTGTGAAGCTCAAATGAATGAGGTAGCTCTATCTTGCCCCTTAACCTTTAAGGGTTATATATCTATATACATACTGATGAACCGATGAAAAGCTCCTCTAAAGTCTATTTTCATTTGCTGAAAGTGTAAGGTGAGTCTAAATTCGGTGTAATTGAATAAGCAGCGCACAAATTCAGTTAATTAGTCGATTTATTCGGTTTATGGTTTTCTTAAAAAAAAAAATTGGTTCGATTGGTAATTTGTCGAACAAATAAAACTTCAGTTATAATAATCTATTTCAAATCAACCAATTATTTGCACACCAAAATTAAAAAAAAAAAAAAGACAAATCACATAATTTCAATGGTCTACATTCGATATGCACATCTAATTTCAACATGTCATATGCATCACTCCTTGTAACTACCAAAAACTAGCTTCAGTTACAACTGTCTGATCGCATTTCAGAGCTCAAGCAACTTGTATTATTTCTCTCAGAGCACAATAGAAAATTCACCCAGCGCAAGATTTTCCTTGGTACTATGCAACATTTCACAGGATTGTAATGTACGATCACAACTAAATTTGATCATATCACCTTATGAAGCTACATGTTTGATTGTTTCAGTTATGTTGGTACTGTGTTCATGAATCGTGGTTTCTTGATGACTCAACACTGGCAGACGTGTTTTCTCTTGATGGCTTCTTGCTTTTTTCCTAGATTGAAAAAAAGCTTAAAGGATCAAAAAAAAAAATGTAAACAGCAACTCAGTTATCCCGACACAAACATAAAATGATCTATAAGTATTCTACTTATATGCAAACTGTACGAGTACACGCATAGTTTTACAAAGCATCATGGCATTTCATTTTGGCCCCAAAGAGACACGACACGGGTCAGCGAGAAGCAAAACACCAAAGTAACAAGAGAGGTTGCACAATTAACAAAGAAACACTTGCCTAAAAGTTTACTAAGCTGAGACCTGCTTAAGTACCAGCTAGATAACGAGTGAATACACACCAATACCATGAAACAAACAGTTATAAATTCACTACTTACAGTAAAGGAGCCAGTACCAAACTAGTAAGATCAGTCTGGTGGGTATGCCAGTATGGTAGAGAAATTCAGACGCACTAATGTTAGTTGGAATTTGCAAGTACCTTTTGAAGCAGACTCAACTTGTGCATCCGCATTTGTAGTTCAACCTTCAGAAATCAATAAAATTTGATGATAGAAAAAATCTAAAATTTCCACGAACCTCAGTTGATCATTAACATAATGATCCCAAATGTTACAACACCATAATCTTTTCCTGTATGAGGCATCAATACAAGTACGAGAACAAAACAAACAGATATCATACAAGGCAACAATTTAAGTACAAACCAAACAAACAGGATCTCGAATGATCAGATTGATATGTCTTTTTTTTTTCTAGTCCTTTTAAAGAAAAAAACCTCAACAAAATCAATTGGGAAGAAATCATCCTGCATTTAAGTTAGTAGAACAAAAGAAATAGAAATACCAACTGGGACACGACTTTAACCTAGCCTCAAACTTTAAACAGAACTGACCTCAAGCTGACATGTACCACACATACCTGAAATGGCATGTATCACCAACCTGATTAACTTGAAACCCGACTCTATACCAGAAACACAGAACAGACCAAGAATTTCAAGAAGACTAACATCACTTGAACGCTTAAGGGATCAGAAAAAGAGACAAAAGGCTGAAACAGATTTGAACTAGTGTCATGTCTGATCCAAAGCAAATGGGACTTTTGAGGAAGAAGATTTAGTAAGAGAAAGAGCATGAAAAGAAAAAGAGAGAGATGAAGCAAAGTGAGGACTATAGGTTCACTTGCAGCTGCTAGAAAGGAACTGGAATCCTGAAAGTGCTGCAATTAAGGATTTGCGCAACTAAATTAAGACAGATTGAACTACTGCCAATGGTCATTTTTCTAATTGAAACCATACACATAAGGTTGCCTCTTGTTATTCAATTGCCCCACATAGATTGCAATGATAAACACCGATTTCCTCGGTACTTGTTGAATTACACATAATATTATTTTTCCTATAGACTTACGGATCAGACAAGCAGAACTTACGATTACACAATGCTATCTTTTGAACTGCTTTCTAACAGTACCATGCATATGGTATTAGTTTTCAACTTTTCTCACCTGTATAAATAAAAAAATAGCCAATCTGGTTTCAAAATAGAGTGCAAAATTGAACCTGAAGTATATATATTTCATGTGACATTGCACTGTTCAATTCTCTCATACATTTTATCTGTTTGTCAAGATGCCTGCATAATTACACGATGAGTTTCAGCACAATGTAACAAAGCAAGAAACATTTCAGTGGCTTAACTTTAAGGATAATCACCTTAGTGTTTCGGCTGAATTCTTTGCTCCCATTTCCTCAAGAGAGCAAGGACTTGAAGATCAAGAAATATCCTGGATAAAAAGCAAGATCACAAAATTAAAAAGAAAATATTTCGTCTCAACAGGGATAGTTGTATGGTACGGCCAATTGCAGACAAAAGAAAATGAAATAAGATTGGTTTGTGATGAGACTGAGTCTCTTCTATAATTTTCCATTCTCTTTTCTATCTCTTCTTCCCTTTGTCTATCCCAATCATCCACAAATTCAGAGCCATCGATCTTTGCACAATTCTTAAATCAAGGCTGTGACAGTCACAGATTTACACTTGTAGTACGATTGACGATACTAATGTTATACAATTCGATAGATATATGATATAAATTGGCTGAAGGATTCATGAATCAAACGAATGTTTGGCTAATCGCCTGTGAATCGCGATACGCATTTGTACTGCACGAGTACATTCAGTTCCGCGATACAGATTGAAGATTGAAGTACCTTACCTTTGATTGAGGATTGGTTTGCCTTCTTCTGGACGGCGGAGAAGGAAAAGCGAGAGAGAAGGGCGACGGCCGACGGCCGACGAGAGACTGGACGGAGCGAGCGAGAGAGAGACGACGGGGTTGCGGGTTGCGCTGCTACTGGGATTTTTATAGCGCTCTCTTGGCTTCTTTCTTGGAGTCGACTCTTGATTCTTGAACGAAAACGTTTGGAGTCCACCCATTTTCTGCGTCCTACCAGTCCACCGGTGACATGGCTCGCGAGCATGCTTCCAAATTTTTTATACCCACGTAGCTTGATTACAAGGCAATAATGATTCTAGTTCTATTTCCATCTTTCCTACAGCTATACTGGTGACATGACTTTTATTTTTTTTATAGTGACATCTTCCCTTTCTTTATATGACATTCTTTAATATTCGGAGGGGAGTTTAAAATGTTTGAACTGCTACTCATCATTACCTCATACAGAAATTTGTTATTTGAATTCAAAATATATTCAACAGATTTAGTGTGATATGCTGTGATAGCATTTATCAAAAGGACACGCTTTTATTGAACGAAACATTTAAATGTTGAAAGGTACAAGTGCTTAGAATTGGAGATATATTCAGCAGATCAGTGTGACAACAGTGATAGCATCTATTAAAAGGATGCGATTTATTACTGAATGAAAGATTTAAATGTTGAAAGGAACCATATATAATTTTATAGAAAAGTGGTTGTTGTGCACTTGATCATTGAGTTTGCATGACCAAAAATCTACTCATTGTCCAATAAAGTTGAACAGTTTTTTTTATTTAATAGTTATATAGTTCCATTAAATAAATAATCAGACTCTCTTAACAATAATTTATATATATAGTAGTAAAATTGACAATGTCAAAATTGTTACCTGACATTTTCTCCTACAATAATTTATATATAAAAATAATTCAAAATATATCTGGCAGGCTAAGTGTGACGTGTTTGCTATCATTTGACACATGATATGATGTAGTGTTGAATACAAGATTTAATTGTTGAAAGGAACAAGAAACTGTTGATCAAAATAAAGTACCAACTAACAAAGATACGATTAAGCATTTAATCATGATAATAAAAATATTGAAAATTGCATTTTGTTTCCTCACAACAGAATTTATGTTTTAATTCATTTTATATAAAAAAAAACTTAACTTAATTTATGTTTTAATTCATTTTATATAAAAAAATTTGAATCCATTCTATATGCAAAATAATTTAAAAATAAGATAACAGAAAAAATAACATGTTTCTATTTGTCAACATCTTATACACGTACTAATTCACAAAAAAAAAAGTACGATTGTCTTAGAAAGTGTGCTCAGTTCATACAGTATCTGTCGGATATTATGTGGTCTAGTTGGAAGTGTTGTTGGCTACTAAACGATAAAAAATATATTTTTTTTGCAACAAAAGATCCCGTGAGGTAAAAGCTAGCATGGCAATAACCAAAAAGAATGTGCCATCCACCTAGTATATAGGTTATACCCCATCCAACCCTATAATTATCAATATATTGAAGTGCAAAGAAATGGAGCTTTCCATTGCTGTCGTCATCATTGACGTAATCAATGGATGAATCCGGTGGTTGACTCGTGGGACAGACAAAATGGGTGGACTCCTATCACGGTTCATTCTTGAATTATGCGGTCTTATTAACGACAATAAATTACTATAGAACGAGGCAATGCTTATCTAACAATATTGAAAATAGTTTTTTAAAAACTTTATAAAAAATAATAAAAAATCTTAAAAATAAAAAAATTTTATAAAAGTATTATTTATCTTAACAGATTGATCATGTTTTCAATTCATGTAAGTGAAATTTGATGAGACTCTTTAATTTAGACTGTTAAATGTATATAAAATTTTGATAAGTTATCAAATAATGTTCAAATTGATTTAAATTTGAAATGCCCATCAATTTATAAATTAAAATGACAGATCCATGAATATATTTTCTCGCATTAAGAGTTTTTTTCAAATTCATCAAAAACTTTATTGTCCAAAATTTCAAGATAAGGAAAAGAGTTAGACTAACAGCCCCAACCAAGAACCCGCTTAAGTAACTATTGACCCATCATAAAAGTTCTCCTTATCTTTCCAGTACACGATCCAGGGACGGATTTATACATAGGCAAGCCCCGACAAGTGCCCGGGCTTGATTTTTTGAAGTTATAACATGTATAGCATGCTTTTATGAGATGCCTATTGAAAATACTAAGTAAATATCATGTTGTGCCTTAGCTTGATTAACAATAAAGCATTTATTTTCTCTTAAGATCTAAGTGTGCCCTGGCTTGCTCAATAGTCTGGCTTCGTCCCTGACGCGATCTATTGACTATTGAGCACAACTCCAGCCGAGTGAGATCCTCAGTTTGTGTACTTGTGTTATCTGCCAATGTATAATCATGAGGGTGGAGAAGAACATCTCTTGTGCTTGGTCTTTTCCTTGTGCAGCATTGGAATTGAATTGGATTATCATCATGTAGTGGCAAATTGAGTTTTTTCTCGCTTGCCAGACATAAATGGAAAGAATGAAAATAGCTGCCTATTATCTATAAATATCACCTGTTCTGATACCTGAACAACGAGTCCCGCAAGGATGAGAAACAAAAACAAGAACAAGCAATGACCACCGCAACAAATGTACAAGGGCCACACAACAAGATACAAAGGATTCACCATCAATAAACTGTGAGTGAAACAAGATATTACACGAAAGAATACAGCCTTATGCTCTCTTTTTCTGCAGAACAAATCGCCGTGCGACCCCAAAGATGACTGCTTTGGTTAACAACCCCTGGTTAAGTGAGCACGCTAACACCATCGCACCGCCGATCAGGAGAACCCTGGGTAGTTTTTGCACATGTCCAACCTTTCCTCCACCCTCCTCATCCTCACTTACGCCTTCGGTCACCGCATGCTCATCCAAGTATCTGGCATCTTCAAGAGATGTAATTAGGTCTTTGGTTATTTTGGTGTTGATTTGGGATAATGGGTCTGGGTGCGAAGGTAGCTGAGCTTTCTGGTAGGCTCGTAAGCCTGGTTCAATCCGCTTGACGCAACCCCACATACCCTGACGGATGCCCAGTTTTGCTATTTCTTTGGGAATTCCCATGTCTTCATGATGAAATAGCAGAACCTCACACGCTGTTTTCTGAAGTCCATCTGATCTTTTCGATTGCACTGCAGAAAGGTTTAACTACTATGAGGTTCTTGCAAATTTAAAGACAATTATTGGTGGGCTTAGATAGCGAAAATTACACAATGGGTAGTAGTTGGTTCAAATTGCAATGAAGATTGTTAAACTAATTTAGAGGTGAGATATACCTGCACGGATGCACCAGCTAGAGAAATAAACATCAACACGGCGTGGTTTGTTGCGTCTCTGTATTGCTGAGCAAGGCATTGCCTACAGAAATGTAAGAACACAAGTTACTGGGGTAGTTAAAGATGCTAAAAACCGATGATGAAAATATAGTATACATTAGCGAAAGAGCGCCAAAGTAGTAGATAAGTTATTTATTTATTTTGATATAAGGTAGTGATTTGTTTATGAAATGGGCAAACATAAAACAAACAAAATATATAAACAACTACAAAATCAGGACACATGGTTACCTTTGTCAGACAGTAATAAGCTCCCTCCAAGTCCCAAATCCTGCGACCAATTATGTATTCCCTATCGCTGCAGAAAAAGGGAAACTGCAAGATATGACACTTAATTAGAATCTTCCAACGAAAAGAAATCTGTAAGTTTGAATTTCTCATGGAAAACAATGGCATTTTGCAGTCAATTTATCACTGTATAAGAACAAACATTTCTCTGGTTTCATGGTTCTAATGTTTTATTGAGTGCAGATTCTTCACTTAATACTGGAGCATAACTTGTGGTTACAAGTATGGCGATGTACAGTCAGGAGGTTGTGTTGGTCAAATCATGAATAAAACTTCTTTATTGATAATATGCTCACCTTGCGGACCCAATGTACAATCGTGGTACCAGTGCTGCGGCACTCCTCAAGGATCTGGTAGTGTATTAGCATGTCATCCCACTTGTTACTAATTCGAAATTCATCATCCCAAAAGAAATCCCGTACTTGCTCTGGGGTCGCATTTTCAAATATTGTGCTGCTCCTGTATTCCGTTGGCCCATTCTAGTACACAAGAAAGAAAGGAAGAGAAGAATTAGAAAGATGACATAATTATTCTATAAACGATACATTATTGGATTTGTTTACATTAATCTGTATCAACATTTGTTCAATTTTTGAAATAAGGTTAAATTGATGCTAAATAGCTATTAACAGTTTGACAATTGGTGTTGATGCATTCAAGCTTCCATATCTGCAAAGGGGAGAATTTTCATCCCAAAAATTGGAGCTACCAGCAAAGACAATCTGAATAACAGTCAGTTCTGGAACAGTGAGAGCTACTAACACCAAAGTAGTAGCGTGCATATATACAATAATAGCAGACCTAACTGTTATCAGTCCTGGGGCTTTATTAAAAGTTTTTCTCGCATGGTGTCAGATTAGTTTGTTGCATTTATAAAATGCTACATTTTGCATCAGAAACTATAAGCCTATATTACTTTCTACTTTGCAAATAACATCCTGATATGTCACTGTTCTAAGGACTGTCTGCTTGAAAAGCCGATAACTTTTTCCCATTATGCGCATCCAATCATCTTATTCTCAATTTGACTAATATTTTGTTAATTTAATTTGTGTCACCTGCTATCCTAAAAGTACCAATAAGTATATGCAAGAAGTATAATGGAAACTTTAATGTAAACACCTCGGGCTCTCTTCTCCAAGCCTGGTAGCTCATATTCGGTAACGATCGATTCATCATATGCTGCCATGTGGGTCCCCCATCCGTCTCCTCTACAAGTCGGTACAAATAAAGAAGATCAGCTCCGGTCACTGCCAATTTCTTACCATTTGTATCCACAGCCAATCTACAATTAACATAAAATTATCTAAAATTAGGCATCAAATATCACTATGCAAGTACCAAAATAGCAATAACTCCTCAATTGTGCTGTTAAACCTCAGTGCAGCTTCCTCTTTACCTCCAATTCGATACGACTTATTTCCACTTCAATCAAAACTCAAAACCAATGTTGTCCGAATTACAGACCAACGCTTCTTCCATCAAACATATGAACTCTCCTACCACACAACTACACAATGCACCCGGCGGGTTTGCTCCGCAAATGGGGTTCAATATCTCCCATTCAATACCCAGATTGCACAAATTTATGTAATATTTGCTATATCATACAATCATTTTGTTGACAAAATATGTATTTGAACCCCATAAAATACGTCAAATTATTCCATTGTGAACCCAATAATTGTATTTTTATTCCGATATTGTGATAATTGTACATGTAACACAATTTAGCGTAATAATTGACCCCATAGAAAAATTATTGTTGCAATGCACAACACACCAATTACATTGACAGAATATCACCCAAGTTCCAAAAACACCGTACCTCGACTCGGTGTTCTCCTCTCTTTGCCTCCAGAAGTCAAATTTCGGAATCCCTCGCCAAGCCGGCAATTGCTGCAAACCCGAACCCGAACCCAACACCTTCTTCTGTGAACCCCCACCACCACCACCTCCACCAACAAACCCAGCAGCCCAGTCGGGTTTCCAGGTCCAACCAACCAGCAACCCAATGAAGACCGCCAGCCAGAGGGGGCTGGCGAAGAGCAGGAGCTCGGACACAATGCGCCAGGTGTTGGGTCGGCCCAGAATGGCCAGGATTGAGTCCAGAACCCATGCCATGGTCGCCAGAGGGGAGGAGGGGAGAGGTGGAGAAGGAGGGAGAGAGAGGTAGGCAGGTTGCGTGAAAACAGGAGGAGGAAGAGGCGGGAAGGATATATTGGGTGGACCGGGTATACAATATGCAATGCAATACAATTATACAATGCTGGTTCTTTTTATTAGTTGACTTGAGACTTGTAATTAGCAAAAGAAACGCTAACATAACATAACATTTTTTTTATTTCCAAACTTTACATTATATATATATACATAAGATAAGCTTGTTGCACTTGTGTTAGAGTTATAAAAATTAAAATTAGAATAATCGAATTCTTTTTTTTATATTAAAAGTAATTTTTTTGACTCATCCAATAAATGATAACTTGCAATGCACATGTCAAATGTAATGGTTCTAAATGGATGGCCTTCATTAATATGTGTATAGGTTGTAATGAAGTAAACGTATTTTGAAAATAGCACGTACAAATGTCAACGGTTTATTAATATTTAGGAACTCTTTTCTAAAATTCAAAATAAATACTTAGAAAGATCTAAAAATGAAAAATTTTTGTATTCCCCAATATTTTTATATAAAAAATTTATTGAGCACCATAAATAATGATTTCGGACACGATAACATAAATTTGAGGCGTTAGTATTTTGGTCCGAAATGCTAGTATAATAGTCTAACTCCTTATATTAAGCTAATTAGAGAGATGCATTTTGTTTTAATAGAAAATTTGAAAAAAGAAAATGATCAACCCCTTTTTTTCTTTAACAAAATTGTCAATTGTGATCTCATATATCGAAGTATATTACATTGAACTTAATTGACATTTGCAATTTTTGTTAACAAACTATCGGTATATCCCACTCATTACTAACTACTAGAGCTGGAACTCGGGCTTCGCCCCGAAAAATAGTATCAAATAAATAACTAAAAAAATTTATAAAATTTTAAATATTTATATTAAACAAAACTTGATAAAATTTTGTCAATGTAACTAAATAATAATAATAATACAATAAATACAGTAATTTATATATATGATAAACCATTTTAAGGGTTAAAATTTGTTTTAGACATGTCACATTCATCTTATTTAATGAGGAGAGAAAAAAAAATATAAGCCATTAGATCAAAGTAGGTAAAAAGTTTTAAACAAAATAAATGGTTAATAATAGTGATGATATGTCAGAGTTGAGGTATATTGGAAATCTACTCCATAAAAATGGAGTATAGATTTTATAGTTTATGTAGTTCTTTAAAAAACATTTTTTTGAATATTCAGCGTATTATTATTACGCCTGCATGAGCAGGAGGTGAGAAGGGGTCTCTGAGACTCAGACTGAGCGGTGCTTGTAGGCGAGGAGCAGGAGATTACAATGAGGAGGCAGAGGCAGAGATAGAGATAAGGAAGTGATTTTGGATTTAGAAGGATAGGCGGACGGCTCCGGTTCGTGATTCTCACGGGCCCCGCCCGCCCCATAAGCACGCACGTATCACTCTCTCACACCGCTACATTTTTATTACATGGATTCGGCTGGCTCAACTCAATGAACAAAATATAAAATTCAATGGGCAGTGGTACTCTACCTGTCTCGTATCACACTGTCTGTCACATTCTCAGTGGCAGGAGCAGGACCCATCTGCGGTCTGCGGATCAGAGTCGAGTGCTCATCCCCTGGCCCTGCTGACTTACCGCATTGTGCAGTTCACAACGTCAGCCGTTAGATCATCTCGGGATCCGCTCCGGCATAAATCTCGAGACAATCCAACGGCTGAGATTGTGAACTGCACAATGCAGTACAGCAGGGGATATGAATCGGTTCCTGCGGAGTCTGCCTATCGAGAATGAAGAATCAACAACAATATATAACGGATGATGCAAGGCCGCAATAATGAGCAAACATGAAACGTTATCCATTCATCGTTGTTCACCGTTTTAACCATTGACCATTGTATTTGGAACCTCGAATTATGATAACAAATCTTCTCTAATGAAAAACTGTTAGTATAAACAAGGAGGGTGTATTCGAGTCCCTCGTGGCACGTCATCCATGTTATTAACTATTTTTAATTCGATAGTTGCTATAGATATGGCGAAAGTGATTTTAAAGATTGATATCGATTTAAATATGTGTATTCAAATTATTTGTTCAGCTATGTAACTTAGCTTGTATAGTATACAAATAAGTTGAATATTTTAAAAAGATAACTTGAATATCGACACATTTAATATGAATACTAAGATAGTCAGTATTGATCATGGTATCACTTTTAATATCTATATATCAATTCCCATTATTATTATTTACTTATATGTTTGGTGCAAGTAACTGATAATAGTTGAGGATGGATCAAATAACTATGTTTTTGGTGACCGATCGGTAACTGTGAACTTAAAAAATAACTACATTTTAAATTCTTAAATAGCAAAACTAATTGATAGAATATGTTGTATATATCATATTTTATGTTTATATAAAAAATTATACCATTTTAATTTTATTTTCATATGCATCAAGCATTAACAAAAATCAACGGTTCAAGTTTTATGATTTTTTCTCCTCTCTTGATACCTATCGAAACAATTTTAAAACTTTACCATTTTTTATGTATATGTTATTGAGAAGGGATCCAATAACCATGGGCATTAGTGCCATGGTGACAATTTTTTTATTATGCATAAATTGAAAAATCTAAACTGTTAAATGTATTCTATATTATCTCAGTAACATATACATAAAAAATGATAAAGTTTTTAACATTCTTTCGATAGCTATCAAGAAAGGAGGAAAAAAAATCATAAAACTTGAACCGTTAATTTTTGTTAATGCTTGATGCACATGAAAATAAAATTAAAATGATATAATTTTTGTATACACATAAAATATAATATATACAACATATTCTATCAATTAATTTTGTTATTTAAGAATTTAAAATGTAGTTATTTAGTATTTAATTTCATGGTCACCAATCGGTCACCAAAAACTTATTTATTTGATCCCTCCTCTATGTTATTATGATGGTATAGAATACATCTAACAGTTTAAAATTTTCAATTTATAAATAAAAAAATGGTCACTATTAGGGGTGTAAGTCCAATCCGTTCAACCCACGAAACCCGACCGACCCGACCAACCGACCCGAAAAATTACGGATTTTGATTATAGTTGATTAGGTACGGATTAAATTTTGAGCAACCCGATGATTGAAGTATGGTCACAGATTTTACAAAATATGTTGAGTAAAACCCGATCCAACCAATTTGTTTAGATTTTTTAAAATATTTTATATTATTCTAAATAAAGCTACAATATTTTTATAGAAATGTAATGACTTTTTATTATACTTCAAATTTTAATTGGAACTTATTTTTTTTTTTACTTTTAGTTAGTGTATATTGATTTTTTTATTGTATTTGTTTCATCATAACTTAGTTTTACTTATATTTTTTCACAATTAATATCTTAAATTGAAACCCGTGAAACCCGCAAAACCCGACCGCCAAAATTGAAACCCGAATTGAAAGGTTTTTATTTTTTTTTGGTTAGTTATGGATTAAAATTTATACAACCCGACTAAAATATTTTGGATTGTCAATCTATATGAAACCCGACCAACCCAACGTGTTTACACCCCTAGTAACTATAGCACCAATGCCCATGGATCCCTCTCATAATAGTTTGCTAGGGGAGAGCGAACTTTGCAGTCTCCAGAGAACCTCACTACCGGGCGGAAGAAAATGCTTTTACTCGGTCGAAAATCGAAATTCAAACAAACAAACAAAAACGAGCCGATAACAACAACAATGGAAAATCTGAACAGAAGAAGAAGAAGATAACTCATAAAAGGAAAAATGGCCGCCGCTGCTGTCTCTTCCTCTCTGCTTCACTTCTCCCACCTCAACAACAACAACAGCCGCCGTTTCCTCTCCCACGCCGTCAGGCCCCGTTCCTCCCCTCCGAGGGCGGCGCCGCCCGACTCACCCGACGGGGAGAAAGCCACCGGCAGCGGCCCCTCGGCCGTGGATGAATTGAGGTACAAGAGGAAGAAGCGGCGGAGAAAGGACGTGATCCGCAGGGAGCCGATACAGATCGCAGCGGGGAGAGCGCAGCAGGAGGGGGAGAAGAAGGAGGAACCGAGCGCCAATGAGGGCGCGTTCTTATTGGCGTGGCTAGGGTTAGGGGCGCTGATCTTGGTGGAAGGTGTTGCCCTGGCTGCCTCAGGTGAGAGAGAACTAAAAGATCTGCTTCTGGTCTTCCCCTTTCTCTAATTCTTTATGTAATTAAGGTGTTTAATTAGTGTCAACTCTCATCAAGATATGAACTTCATGCTTAGTGAATTTTATTAGATGGTATATATCACAGTATCAATTAGTATTTATGAAGATAAATGCTTTTTTTTTTTCAAAAAAAAATATAAATAAATAAATCGGTATGGACATTGGATACTGCGGTACTGCCTGATTTATTTGGTGTCATACTATAATTGAGGCTAATTCTGGACTGGATGACATGCGCCATTAATTTTAAGAATCGGATGGTCCCAATATATCAAATTAAAGAGGAATGTTTGATAAGAGCTGCTCGATTCAAAATAAAAGGTTGCTTGGTTGATCCATAGCAGAACACCTCATAAGGATAAACTAACAAGTGTACAGTGTAGGCTTATTCGTACTTCCTAAAAGTAAGCCAAATTCAATTAGAGGCAATATAAATTCTCTCTACTTGTGCCGTATTGATTGTACTGATAAGTTTTACGATTACCTCCTCTATAAGTGCATGGTCGTTCTTCAAAGTATCCTTGCCATACTGTCAGATGGCATTGGTAAATTTAGGTTCATTTAGTTGGACTTTAACCACAATGAAGTGTTTGTTTACTGAACTTTCACCTGAGCTATTCAAAACATTTTAAAGGAGCTAAATTTCTCCTCTAGAACCAATTAACAGAGCCTAATTTTGTTATAGGCTGTTTTGTGTGCTTATATGTGCATAGAGAATAATTTTGCTCATTTCAATAAGAATTGAATAGAAAATGTTCTGACTTTTTTCAGCGAGTTACTAAGTTAATATTGGTCCTAAACTCCTAACAACAGTAAAGAGCACTATAGAGAGGGCAGAACTGACAAGCACAGTAGCATTATCATGTATGGTATTGATATTGCAGTATCTGATGGAAATTGTTGTTTCTGACTTGTGTTTCTTAATCAATACTATGGTTTGCTTTGTCATTATGATGCACATTTTCCATCAAATATTGAATCATCTAACATTGGTTAATGTACATTTGCAGGTTTTTTGCCAGAGGAGTGGGATGGCTTTTTCGTGAAGTTTCTTTACCCTTCCTTCACTCCAACTGTATTCTTGTTTGTTGGTTTATCAGTTGCATATGGTGTTACCAAGTACTTTGAGGCTGAGAAAATGAAGAAAAATTAAGAGAGAAAATGTGGAAGCCTGTGAAATTGTAACATAGAGTTTATGCCACATGTAGTTATCTTGTTGAGGTTTGTGATTAACATACTACCTGGCCTGACAAAATTGCAGTACAGGGTTTGGATACCATGCTCTTCGAAACGGTGGACTTCTGTACATCTTGGCAGTGGATACTGTACCTGTCTTGGTATTAAATTATTTTGGTCAGATTGTTGCTCTATTCTGCCTTTTCCCTACCTCATTGAGCTTTCCATTGTGCATGCCAAAGTTGATGTTTAAATAAGTTTGCATTTTGCTTGAAAACATCTGTGGATATTCCACTCTCCATGTACTGTCTAAGATACTGGGGGTTTCTGTACACTGGCATCGTGCTTTTGCTTTGAAACTTGTTCAATCGAGAATCCGAGATAATCACTTCATCGGTTCATCATGAACTTGAAAACAGGGATTTGGTGTAACTATAGTCTAAAAAAGCTTAATTTATTTGAAATGTGAAGAAAATTACTGTGATCATTTCACCAATCTGAACTCTAAGAAGCAACTGCATCGCTGATAATACCAAATTGTGCTGTCGGCATTTAAAAGGGCAATTTGGTAAATTGTGTGGCCTATTAGATATTGGACGGATTTAATTGAAGCAAACGTCTGCATCGCTGAACATATCTAAATGGTAAAAAAACACCGCTTCGTCAGTTAATATCCGTTCGTTCGGTTGATTTGATAGACTATCAATTTTAGGTAGTTTTCTGATTTTTTTCTGATATTGGTACGCGCAATGGTACTCGGCTGATAGTGCACGCATCGCTGATGGTATACCAAATCTCATTTTGGTACTGCGATTTGGTACCCGATGCGGATGCTCTAACGGATACCGTTCCTATATTTAGTGGGATACCATGGTGAACCCGAACTTGAAGAATCAGTGGTGTTTTACTAGAAACTCTTGACAGGTTTTGAAGCGCGCGTGTGTGTGTTTTCTCTGTGCTTGATGCCTTGAATTGAGGATTGAAGCTCCTAATTCACCCTGAGTATCTGAGTTGAATTGAAATAAACATTCTGCAGTCTGCTTGTATTGAATTTCAATCCTGTGACCTGGAGATGCAGGCACCGGTTCATCAACCATGCTAAACATATAGCTCTTTACTTTATAAATATTTGAGGACAAACACACCAGACAAAGGTATCTCAGTCATCGGCTCTACCAAAAACCAACACCCACACCCACACAAACAACAACCCAACTTTGTTGCTTCCGTCGAAACCGGCCTTGGGCAATTAGCACCATTATAAACTACTGGGCTTAACATTTTCAGTTGAAGCCCAAGAAATTTGGGCTTAACAAAACACATTGCTATGCCATGTGCTTTCAGCCCATGGAACCTTTTTTCTGCAATTCTTTTTTATGCCGAGTAATATTCATTTATAGCCGTTAAAATCTGAAAAAAAAAACTTGTTTTTGGGGATAATTACGGTAAAACTGTACCTTTTATATACTTCTTTTTTTCTGCAAATCGATCTTGTAAATTTCAATGATGTGAAAACTGACGCTCAATAGATAACAAGCAAAAAATCTGCTCTTTAATGATTAAGGAGATGCTAATCAGATAATTTTTGAATGGTTTTGGTAGATTAAAAATATGACCAAACTAGATTAAAAATATGGAGATGCTAATTAGATAATTTTTAAAAATATAAAAAGAGCAATTTAAATGTGTTTCAATTTTTTTTTTTTTTTTTAATTCTGAGTGTTACCGATTTATTGTTTCAATAAACACTACAACATCAATATGATGCTATTGCAAATGGTCTAGTAGCTCAAGTGGTAAATAACTAGAATGACATCAAGAGGTCATGGGTTCAATCCTCCATGGGCACAAAATAAAAGGTTTCGATGAAGCTAGTGAGTATTCCACTTTCTTCAACAAAAAAATAAAATAAAATAAATATGATGCTATTTAGATGTTCGAGTGGTCTTGATAATTTAATATGCATAAATTGTGTCAAAATAGATTTAAACAACAAAATAGAGCTATCTAAAAGCATTTTGAATGCATTTTATTGTTGTTGTTTTGTGTGTATTCGGTACTTTCTCACCTTTAAATGCTCCACTATGTACGTCATTAATGTGCAGGTGATGCAGTTTACATTATTTTAGAATGGTTTTGGAATTTTAATGCACAAAAAAAGGAAATTTTAGTACGTTTCATATATATTTTGGTGTTATCTTGATTTTAATTGATATTTTACAGCATTATACTACTTCGATATATACTTGAACACAAAAGAGAAGCTATAAAGATCATTTTAGGATTTTTTTTTTGGCCGCATAATATAAAGAAACGATGCCATAATTGATTTAAGACACAAATGAAACTATTTAGAAAGGTTTTGAAACACTTAAGGCCGTGTGTTTCTACTGTGCGTTTGGATGGTGCAAATAATAGTTTAAGATTAGTGATATTTGGGTTCGTGACTGAGAGTAGTACGAGGTTAGTACTAACTTGGGAAACATTTGAGTATAACTAACTTTTGACTATTCCGGTTAGTAAAATATTGTTTGGATGATAACTTTAGAGTAGTGATGGAAAATGAATAAAATAATAAGTTTCTTTTTTTTTTTCAACTAATCCTATTTTTATCACAATACTACATTTGTACCAATTAAAAAAAGGCTTAATTTCTTGTATACCGTTTAACTCTCTTCAATTTCTTATTTACCTTTCAAGACTTCAATGTATCTTATTTATCTTTCAACTCTTTTGAGTCTTTCTTATTTATCCTTTTAAGTTATTATTGTCACATTACACTACCCAAATTAACACTTTAATTACCGTTACCAAAATAAAAAGACCAAAATGCCCTCATCTTCATTTGACTTGTTTTGCTTCTTCTCTAATTCGAAGTGGTGCTCTGTAATAACAACGGAATTAAAACTGCTACTGATTCTTTCATTGTTTATTCTCTCTTATTCACATGTTTGTTTGTATTTTTCTCTATCTATCCAATTCATCTTGCTTTTCCAAGTGAGTGCGTGCTGGGCAATGAATTAGAGGAAAGCCTATTTTTGCCCCATTAACTATTATATTTGGTTCATATTGCCTCTTAAACTATTTTTTTATTCAAATTGCCCCCAAACTATCTAACTTGATTCAAGTTGCCCCCTATCGTCACTTACAGCTAACTAGTCTGTCAAATTCGTCAATTTCCGTTATTCTTTCATTTGTTCCGTCTATTATATCTCTTCTTCTTCTCCAATTCACCTCTTCCCACTGAAATGGTGCAAAGATTGAAATGATGCAAAGGAATTATATTGGTGCCACTGCCACATGTGCAAATCGCCAAATCGGACAAATTTTAAGACCTCTACTTCGATTCCTGTGGCCAGTTTGGTGGTTACCAGCAAGTCCAGCATATAGGACCAACCCAGCAACCCTAGGTCATTGTACAATCGCTATTGGGCATGAATGAAAGTAGGTTTTCAAAGGATATTTTAACTCGGCTTTGCCACAGCTACTATATCATGAACAATGGGTGACAACTATATATATGCCTAGAGGTTTGGATGCAGCTTGGTGTTGCAAAACGGACACAAAAATAAACTACATCGTATGTATATATTTAAGTATTGGCGAAATCCAGCTTGACATTTTAATATAATTTGTAATTGAAGAGGAGAGAGTTGTTGTGAGTTTAACTTTTTTATATTTTATTTTTGTGTTTTGTCCCTTCCGATGTATATTATTTGGGACGAAGCAGAAATGGAGGAGACGGAGTGATGTTTGGGACAGACGAAATGAGCGCTAGTTAACATCATTGGACAATAGAGGGAGCAATTTGAACCAAATTAAATAGTTTGGAGGGCAATTTGAACCAAAAAAAAGTTTGAGAGACAATTTGAACCAAATGAAATAGTTGAGGGGACAAAACTAGACTTTCCTCTATTTATTGAGCGAACTTGATTGTTCCAAGTTTAAACTTTAGGAACCAACATGTTAGTGACATTTAGGGACTAGACAGTAGAGTATAAAAACCCGCCGAGACTTTTACAGGGCTCCCTTTTTTTTTTGGATACGTTGGATGTTACACTGAAGCAGTCATTTTAATTTCTATTCGACCTGAATCCGACTCGGCCTAAAAAAATGCCGACAGCCGTCAACCTGATACCCGACCCGACTCGACTCGACATTTTCCATTTGGTCAAACTGACCTGACTCGACAATCTGCCACCTCTAACCAAAATCATAAAAAAGAAACGATATTTCATGCTAACTACTACTTTCTAGTTCACGTATTTAGTGACGCTTAGTAAATTTTTGAGATCATGCAAGAGCTTTGTATATTTGTAACAGTGTCATGGTTAAAGCAAAGATAGAAGAAAGGGAAGAAGAGTATAATAGGAAATATTAAATATACATACTAAATACTGGTTCTAATTGATTTGATGGGTAAATAAGAAAAACTCAAAAGAGTTGAACGATAAATAAGATATAATAAAGTCTTGAAGGATAAATAAGAAATTGAGGAAGAGTTAAAGGGTATACAAAAAGTTAAGCCTAAAAAAAATGGTTTGGAAATATATTTTATTATTATCACAACTCTCACTCATGGTTTGTTTTGCTAAACCAACATCTTGTTGGTTTAGTAGAGTATTTCTACTCAACAACTACCCCAATTCTCCAATTTATGTTTAGATTGTGTTGTTATTTAGGTTAGTATGCTACTCAAAGGTTGGTACTAATCTTAGGGATCCAAACACACCCGAAGTATTCTGTGCACTTCTAGCAAGCCCTTTAAGTTCTTAGCACATATATCGATGTAACTTTGAAGAGATATTGGTCTCAAAACTTGGTTTTGTAAACATTTGGTCGAAGTGGATTTTTGAGATGCTGGCTTGTTGTATTTCAATCTCTGCAAAGCCACACAGCCATAATTTTGTCAAAACCAGAAAAAACTATATAAGAGAACACGATATAAGTGTTGTTTTGTGTCTAATTGATAAAACTATATAAGAGAACACGATATAAGTGTTGTTTTGTGTCTAATTGATATCTTATCATCTTTATATTGCTTAATTAAGTATTTTAGCAAGTAGCATACAATGGAATGTAAATCATCTTCGAATGGTTTTGCGCTTATCGACTGCGGAAAAAAAAAAGGTGATCCGTGTGACATGGATTTGAATTATTGAAATCACATCAATTAATTATTATGATCATCACATCAGTTCGTATGCAATGACTTCAACATGCTTTTTTATTCATATCATTTTTTAGAATTATACTATTATTTTGTTAAAGATTGAGTTTAAACTTTCTAATTTTTAAATATTATTAAGAAACTCATCCGAATTGCAAATCTGTGATTAAGAGTGTTGTTTTTGTCATTATGCATTACATGCTGATTTTGATTCAATAAATTTTAAATGTTAAACAAATGAAAGTTCATCATTTTTATAGGCAAAATTTTTACTGTTTTTGACTGAATTTAAGTATGAGGAGGATCCCTTGACAATAGGTATTTTGACAATGATGACAATCTGATTTGGACCCTTTGATCAAACACTTGATGTGCGCTTCAGATTTTATAAAAGACTGTGCCAAAAAGTTAAGTCACGTGGGAATCTTTTTACTGCCATCCACCTTTCCCTTCTCCAATTCAATTTTTAGTTTCTTTTCCTCCCCTCTTTTTACTCTCCCCCAAGTCCCAACTCAATGATCAGAGAAGAGGATGAAACCTGATCACGATTTGAGATCGGCTCCTTCGTCAAGCCCTTTGCTTACGTACTCATATGTCAAGCCGCTTTGCTTTGTCAAACACTTTTGCTTCCATTCTATTCTACTTCTAAAATTACGATACTCTATTTTGTTGTCTGTAGTTTCCATTGTTCGAATGGTGCTTCCATCATTTTATCTAAGCATTGTAGGGAGGTCTTGCAGGTCGATAGCATGTTCTAATTCACGAGACGGCGAAAGATCACTGGTAGTCATCGATGAAATTGGCCGTGCTCGACACCATGTTCCAAAAGAGGGATAACAATAATAGTGAAAAAAAAAACTAAAATCGTAGCAAGAATAGACAATGGGGTGGTAGCAAGAACGGAAATAGTCTAGACGCAAGGATTTGAGGGATCAAGATTTCTATTAAGGATTCCCTCATTCTCTTCAGTGGCAGAGAAGAAAAGAAAACAAAATGAGAACTGGAGATGAAGAACAACAATGAAAAATGGATGGGATTAGAGAAAAGGTGCAAGTGTATCACGTGGGTGGGAAAGAAAAAAGCCAGCGCCAAAATGCTTTGATCTGGAGCGCACATCAAGTATTTGATCTAAGGGTCCAGATCAGATTGTCATAATTGTCAAAATACCCATTGTCAAGGGATCCCTCCTCTTTAAGTATACCCGAGAAAGAGAAAAATTAGAAGTCCAAATGTCATCCATCAACAGTAGTTTGTAGATCCGAATCAGATGGTCAGGATCAGTCTCTGCACCGATCTCAAAGTACTTCGGTTTTTACTATACGAATCTCGAAGTACTTCGGTATTTCTCAACCGTCGATATCAAAGTACTTCGATTTTTACTGTACGAATCTTGAAGTACTTCGGTGTTTCTCAACCGTCGGATCAAGAAAAGCAGTAGTGCGGCAGCCATGGCAGCTAAGCCTATGACAGCGAATGCAAATCCACGAACTCGAACCGAATCATGAAGACAAAATGAAAAAGGAGCTTCGGCTTCTAGCCAGATCTTTATTTATTTGTAAAGAATATATTCACTTCTAAGTTCTTACTAGCCAGACAGCAGACACTCAACTAAAAGGTTAAAAGTGATCATCGCACGCTTAACGCTTCCCTGTTCGGCGTTCGGAGATTACTAGAAAAGATTATCCCGTCTTTCTTGTGTGATAGATTCTGTAATTGATGCATATATCACGTCTGATTGGTACAGACTACAGACTACAGTACAGAGGTAGGTAGAGGTGGCAAACCCCGATCCGAAAAAACTGTCCGACCCGATTTGACTCAAACCCGACCCGATCTGATATTTTTAGAAAGTCAAACCGACCTGAACCAACCCGACTTGACATGAGATTAAACAACATGCACTTTAACTCAAATCAACATACGATTTGCCAACTCCAGGTACAGTGGTATTCCTGTAGGTCAAATTAGAGGCGGCAAAATCTGACCCTACCCGAGTTTTAAGAAAAGTCAAACTGACCCTACCAGACCCGTGTTTCAGGAAAAGTCAAGTTGACCCGAACGGCCGAACCCGACCTGAAACCTGAGATAACCCGTGATAGAGGCGCAAAATCTGACCAAACCCGAAAAATCCGACCCGACCGAAAAAATATCAGCAGACGTCAATCCGATACCTGACCCGACTCGACCCGAAAAAATGTCAGCAGCCATTAACCCAATACCCAACCTGACCCGACCCGACCCGACCCAACTCGACAATCTGCCACCTCTTGATCAAACGGATTCTTATGGAGAGACTAGCGAGTCGAAAACGCACTCATTACCCAACTCGACCCGACCCGAAAAAATGTCAGCAGTCGTCAACCCAATACCAACATGACCCGACCCGACCCGACCAGACTCAACAATCTACCACCTCTAGATCAAACGGATTCTTATGGAGAGACTAGCGAGTCAAAAACACACTCGTTACATATAATCTACACCAAAGTGCCACAAAAGGCAAGTCCGGACTGTCCCAGTGGCGTTTCCGTAATTATTCGACAGACTGGGCGCATTCTGATAAGTTCCTTTTTAAAATTTTAAACCTGCGAAAAAGGACAAAAGAGTAGTTCTCTAGTGCGCCAAGGGCCGGTCGCTGGTCGCTTGACTAACAAGAACTCACTAGTTTTTAATCCCAGTTTTTATCCATTGCAGCCAGTTTTTCAATTCAAAAGTCTCCCTTTCCTCTTCCTAATTTGCCCCTTTATAGGATTTTATAAGCATTTCTACCATAATGGACGGTATAAAATATGGTTTCCATCACACGGCATGTCTCCATTTTTGTGTTTCGGTTTTTGTTAAAATATTGGAAAGAAATCTCAATGCTTATCTTCACACCATTTTTTTATTGCTCCGTTGGTTTTTTTTAATTTGTTTTGCTTTCATATTACGAAATAAAATAGTTAAAGGAATCTTAGCTGTTTAGCTTTAACTTTCATAATTGGGTTTCCATTCTACTAAAATATGGTTTCAATTTTTTTTCTTATATTTTTATAATTTAATAAGTGATCCTCAATTAATGTAATTGCCATTTGTCAATATTTTATCAACATTCTTTATAATAAACAAATATATTGTTGAATCGAGTTTTTCTTCCATGAGATGCCAAGATTAATTATTAACACAGCATAATTTTTATTGTAATTTATGCAATTTAATCATTTTGTATTTTTTTCTCTGTCCTGAAAATCTTAATTTTCCTATTTAACACGGCAGGTACAATTTAGTTAAAAAAGAAAACTATTGTAAGCATATTTAACTTTCATCAGGATGCTCTAATAATTCCATTAACCAAGAAATTTTATTATTCTGGCATGACTGATTGACTGTACAGTAATGTAAGTTTGAAAAGAAATATATATATATTTTTTGTTATACTTAAGTCTTAGCTTAGTGAGATTAAATTTAAGAGCAACGACTAAATTGCATTATATACCCTAATAAGCTAACAACATTTGGTTTTTTGGTCTTTGGTACTTTGTTTGGATTGTTTATGTTTATTTGGGCCGTTGTTTGTTCAGCTAATTAAGCTGTCTGTAATATTGTTTTACAAGTTAATTGAGAAAAATCCATTTTTTTTGTCCTATTTATATAGTGTTTTATGTTTCGTAGGAATGACTCAAACATTGGTAAGTAGTACTTAAACTATAAAAAAAATTTTAAAAGCCAAAAAAATAACAATAATAATAACAAGTATATATCTATATATATTTCAAATTATAAATTGGACCAATCTGCATTATGCTTGACACTAATCTACCCCTGCTATTGGCTCAAATTTTAATTTTAGAGTTCCGATGGATCAATTTGAAGTTTTGAACAACATAAGTAATCTTTTTTTTAATGAGTTATTTTGAAAACAGTGGGACAACTTGATGTTATTTCTTAGACTCGTTTCATTATTTTTTTTTCCGATTGGAGCAAAATGGGTTATTCTGAAAATCCCCATAAATGATACAATACAAAAAATAAATAAATAATAAGAACAGTTTAAATTCTGATCATAACTAATTGTAAGGGGATAACATTTTTTTTTTATTATATTTTCGCAGATTTAAAAAAAACGTAATGATAACCGTGTACTAATTTAAAATTAAAACAGAGGATGACACTGCAATTATTTGCACGAATCCATTGTCTAATTAATTCAGTATTATTTCCTTTAAAATTGCCTAACTCTTGACATATTAACTTGGAAGCTATTCACAATATATATCTTGCATGCATATGAAATAGTATATATATGTCAATTTGTGGGATGCCCCAGCTCTAAATATGTCTTATAATATAAATTGATGACTACAAATTTAAAATTATATCTTCCCTTTTAAGCTACACATATGTCATGTGTGGTAATTATATCATTTTACTACTTTATTATCTGAAAAAGAATGATGGATTGCTGATTAATCAAGCATATTTTGTTTTTCAGCTCATACACATGAACAGCTACTTTGTGTTGGATCTTTGAAAAGGAAATAAAAAACTTATAATGATAATTAAAGTTTGATATTTATTGGAGCTACTTCTAGAAAAAAAAAAAAAAAAATCCCAAAATTGCAACGTCAAGTTTGCATATTAATTTTGTTGTTGTTGTTTTTTTTTTTTAAAAAAATAGAAGCTATGAATCATGCCACATTCTTGAAGAAATATTTGTTAAAGAGTATCATCAAAATATATGTCAAGACAAAAAACATGTTATATTCATCAAAAGAAAAGAGGAAAATGACAATTCATCAAAACCCAAATCTGAATACAATTACAAAAAAAAAAAAATTATAAATGAGCATTATCATTTATCAAATGCAAAATATGCTAACTTTTAGTTGCTAAAGTAGAAAATTACTTAAAAACTTGTTATCTATCTGTATATATTCCATGTTTAGATCTGAACACAATAAAGTAATCAACAATTCCTGTGAAAAATAATAATATTTCATTCAAATTAAGATAGTGGACTGGTCAATGGTTGGAAAAAAATGGGCGAGTTTAATACTAATATTTTTGAAAAAAATTATAATTTTGTCATTAAAAGCAATTAATAAATTAATGCCCTCCACCAACCGCAATTAGCACCGTTCCTTATTTTTCTATTAATTAGCCTCCTTTCATCCGTATTATTAAATAATAAATTTGCCGGGCATTATTATTAAAATATTAAAAGCTCTGTCTACTTACCAATTTGCTTAGTCATTTACCACCCACCTAAGGCAATTAATGAATACAAAAATACATAAATGAACAAACAAACAAATAAATTTTATTATGATAAAAGGTAACCCAAACCCAACCCATCAATTACCCCCACTCCCCTCCCCTCTATATTCCCCTCTCTGTTTTTTTTTAAATAAAAATAACGACAATCGATGAATAAAAAATACGAACAAAAATATTATTTTTTTTCCCCCCAACTTTACTAAAAAATAAATATTGAGTGTCCTATCATCCTATTCATTATTTGTACCAAAAATATATATTCAATGAACTTTCTTTACTCAATCAATTATCTTTCTTTCTTTCTTTTCTTCCCCCCCAACAAAATTAGGCAAGAAAACAAAGAACAAAAAAGAAAAGAGAAACGTTGTAGTTTTCTTTTCTCCTTTTCTTTTCTCTCAAACTCCTCCTTCCAAGTAAGTGAAATTTTCCTCATTTCTGCGACTCTGTCAATTTTAATCAATCAATCAAGCAAGCAATCAAGCAATCAAATCTGTACCACTGCTACTCCGCCACTCCAAGCTATACATACATACGTACATACTCTTCCATGGCGGATACGAACAGCACCACCGCAGAGCCCACCACTACCACGAACACGAACACCACCACCACCACAACCACGCCTCCAAACCCCGCCGCGAACGACCACGGCGATGTGTCATCCGCCGGACCTCCCCCTGCCAGCAACAACCACTCCTCCGATTCGCCACCCGGCACCATCACAACCATCACAGCCACAGCCACAACCACCGCCACCGCGAACTCCATGCAAGCAGCCCCGGCGACTACCCCGGCGACCCCGTTCTCGTCCTCGCTCCCTTCCCTGGGGAAGAAGAAGAAGCGAGGGAGGCCGCGGAAGTACGGCCAGGACGGCGGGAGGCCACGGCAGCCCCCGCCGCTCCGCGCCACGCCTATCTCGGCCGCCGAGGCCGCGGAGCCGTACACTCCGGCAGCGGCCGTTGGCGCCGCGATGAGGCGGGCCGGGTCCGGCGCCCGACCCGTTGTAGGGTTCGTCAGTAAACCCTCCTCTCAGACGCAGTTCGGGTTCGGATCCGCCGCGCCCGTTAATAACGCGCCAGGTATTACCCTCCGAAAACGATTTTTAAAAAAAAGTTCGTTCTTCCGTCTTGACGGCCACTTTGCAGATCACACCTTTATTTCCGTCAATATTCGTTGCAAGGAAATAAATACCCAAGGACTAAAGTGTGAATGTATTTTTAATTTTTGACCATTGTGGTGTTTTAATGCAATTAACCCTGAGGTTTTGTGAATTTAGGAAAGCTAATCCTTGTTTTGTTTGAACACTTTGCTCATTGATAGCTATTGGTGAAATAGTGTCATGTGCTACCGCTGCTGGAGCAAATTTCACGCCGCATGTCATTAGTGTTGCTCCCGGTGAGGTAGGTGTATAATGTTAATTCACTACTACTATGTTTTTTTTTTTTTTTTTTTTTTTTTTTAAATAATTTATTTAATATGATATGGTAATGGCAGCAGCTGCCATTTAAAAAATGAAGCTCTATGTTTTGTGTTTGCTTTGGTACCGTACCACTTTCTTATAATTTCGACGTAATGCGTGATGGAACTGCTGTATTGACTAAACTGAGTTAATTAAACATAGAAGAAGCTACAAAAGAAATGGCGAAATACAATGTATTTTTTTTTTTTTAATAACTAGGTAAGGCGGATCGTTTGTCCCCCCTTTTTTCAGGAGGAAAACAGAATGAAATTTTATCTGTATCTAGACAGTAGTCAACTGGCTCAGTTCTACCTGGTAGAAGGATTACCCAGTAGATACCTTGCTTGTATTGCACAGTCTAAACTTTTAGGAAGTATCAGGTTTAGAGCTCAACATGTGTGCTTGACATGCTGGTAGTTTATTTATTTTGCTCGTCCGCCTATCTAATAATTTTTTTATTTTGATTTTTCTAAAAAAAAAATTTAGGATGTGACGATGAAGATAATATCATTTTCACAACAAGGAAACAAGGCAATCTGCGTCCTATCTGCGAACGGTGTAATCTCAAATGTCACGCTTCGTCAGCCAGATTCACTTGGCGGTACACTGACATATGAGGTTTCTACCAAATTCTCTCTTTTGTATGTGCATTCGAATTCTCGTCCTTTTGTGTGCTTAAATTTAGTCCTAAACCTTGCTTGAAAGACAAAAAGGATCTCTTGTTGGTATGCTGGTACAGTGATGTCATAAATTATGTGATGTCTCAATTACAATTGCTTAATTTCTCATTGGTACCAGTCATTTTATTATATTGTGCTTGATGCTGACAATGATATATAACACCAACACTATCGTATGGGTGTTATTTGATAAGACATCTGTAGACTGTAGCTGTTGTTATCATGATTTCTTGCTAAATTTTATCCATGCGTTATTTGCTGGTACCTTTTTATTCCTCAGTGTTGGTAGTATGTTAACTTCTTACTATGTTCTGTTCCATCACCACATATAATAACTTGACTTATCCATGTACAGGGGCGTTTTGAGCTTCTCTCCTTGTCAGGTTCTTTTATGCCAACAGAAAATAACGGTACAAGAAGTAGGTCAGGTGGTATGAGTGTTTCTTTGGCAAGTCCAGATGGCCGTGTGGTAGGTGGGGGTGTTGCTGGGCTTCTAGTTGCCGCAAGTCCAGTTCAGGTAACCAAAATCCTCCGGATATAATGTTTGCATCTTCCCCTTGCATGTACAAGACTACATGGTTATAATGTCTCCCCAGATTTTTTTAAATATTCCATGCAAAATCATTTTTATATTATGTTTTTTGTAAAAATGGAATTGCGTGATTAATTTACCTTTGGAACCTTCCAAATCATGAAAATATCAAGCGAACGTATTGCATAGTTTTGTTATTTAACTTTTATCCTTATTTTGCTTTAACAATGGAAACTTGGTATTATGTAGTAGGGTTATTAGCTTTATAAAGGTCTTTCACAGAGTAGAAGTTAATTTATGTTGTCTGTATTTTCATCTTTATATAATGATTATAATAAGAAGAACAGAATATAAATCACGTATGTTTAAAACTATGAAGCTTTCATTCATTGCCTGCAAATCAGAAAGGGATACACTTTCGTTGTCCGGAAACCAGACTATGAATTTACAGAACCTGTCATACACGGTATAATGCATAAGAATGTCTATAGTATCTCCCTGGTTTAGGACATTTTATGCAAAACTGTTTATATTTGGGAAATTTGTTTCTCATTGTTAATTATTTTTTTCTTAAACTCTTGCATGTGTCAGAATGTCAAGCAAATTGCCTACATGTTTTCTATTTTTTAATTTTTTTTATTTCATAATCTCCTTCATCAATGCATAAATGTAGAATATACTAGAATTATTAGCTTTTTGTAAAATACTGACACAGATTATACATGTTTTTTGTTATCTCGCAAAAATATAGTAGAGATATTAGTTTTAAATTGATAAATCCCTCCAAAATTGCAAATAGCTTATAAGACTAACAAATCATTCACAACAGGTCGTAGTAGGAAGTTGGATGCCGGGCTACCAAATAGAACAGCAGACAAAGAAACCCAGACCTGTCGTAGTAGATGCGACACCGGTGTCAGTCACATCAACCATTCCCTTCACTATCACCTCGGGAGATGCAGATGATACATATACAGGCGACCATGTACGCAACTCGAGTGCGCCGAAAATCACCGTGACGCCAGCCGCCGCAGCTTTTAGAGTGGAGAACTTGTAGTTTTAGCCGTTTAGGGAGGGTAAGTAATGTACTCGGCTCGAGGCTCTTCTCTCTAAATAAATGACCTGTAACCCCGTCGTTCCATCATGAGCATCAGCAGCTATGTAGTTAGATTTCATGTTATGCTTCTTCTAGAGATTAGTAGGCCCTGCATTTTGATGCCACTAATTTCCTTTGTTTTGTTGTATTTAGTCCTCTTTAGATCTTAGAAGGGCCCTTTGATGTTAATCTCTTTGTTACCACAATTCAGCACTAGGACCTCACGGAAGCATCTTAGTATAACTCAAAATAATATTATCCGATTCTGTTGTGGAAGAATTTCGTCTTTTTTGAGGATTTCTTGTCATTTTCAAGAAACCCTTTTCCACTTTCACTGTGAACGAATTACAAGTTTTTTCCAAAGAGGAATTTCTAAAAGGAGCCATCAAATCAATGTATAATATATTTAGGTGAAATTAGGTCTCCGGAATTACTGCTTTGGACAAAATTTTGGTTTGAACGTAACAATCGAATTTATTGGAAGATTTCTCGATGGGACTTTAGCTATGGTATGGTCCACTATTAGTTGTCAAAAAGGGAAGAAAAAAAAAAATAAACATTGAGTTTTCGTGTCAAATTCACATTTCTCAGATGTGTCATGTATGATAAATTTATCATCATAATATAAAATTTGGTACTTGTCAATAAACAGTAAGAATATGTATGAATCACGAATAATGATTTTGTTTGGAAAAGTATTTTGAATTTCGGAGTAGAGACTATTTCGGCTCAATACTAATGCCTCTACTACAAATTAAAAGGAATTAGGAAAAAATATACTCATTTTTGTTTTAGAGCTTCTCCAATTTGCAACGTTGGCTGTTAATTTTGACGCAACGCTTATAATTTTCATTAAATAAAAAAGAGTTTATGTACAAAGAGGATTATTTACATGGATTATAGAATATATTATCTAATTTTAATTTTATTAACTTACTAAGTTATTCAAAAATATCATATAAAATTTGTAGATTTTTGCAAGTGCTTTGTAAATGGTACATCCACATACAGAAAATTACAAAAGATATCCCTTTTTACTGAATTGAAACAAGCGAACGTAAGGATACAAGCATTCTAAAATCAAATTTCTGAGAGAGGAGAGATTAAAATGACCACAACAATTGGTGCCCATCGGTAGTCACAAAACTAAATCTCAAATATTTAAATTTTGAAATGTTAAATGACAAAACTAATTGATGAAATGTTTTATATATATGGTGTTTTATGCATACACAAAAAATTATATTATTTTGACTTTATTTACATGTGCATTAAGCATTAACAAAAATCAACGGTTCAAATTTTACGATATTTTCTCCTATCTTGATGGCTATCAAAACGAGTTTAAATTTCATCAATTTTTGTATATATTTATTTAGATGATTTATAATACATTTAATGGTTTACGTTCGTCAATTTACATATAAATAGTCTCATGGTTATTGAAGGGACCACTTTTTGTGGTCATTGAATCCTTCTCTTTCTGAAAATCCTTACATAAGTAATGACGTAATATCTCTACTAATAATAAAAGGAGGAGTTTATTTAGAACTAAAAGGAGTCTCTGTCCAGACTTAATATGGACCGTCCGATCACAGCAAATCGTTTCATCTGGACTGTCCGTGAGTAATTAAGTCAGCGATCCGATGTTTCGATTGTGCTCTCAAAAAAATCCACAGAGCGGATCGATCAATTCAATAATAGATAATGCTCTCCTCTCATCTCTATTACCTCATTAATTCACAGAGCAAAAGTACGCAACCTCCTCTCCTCTCCCTTTCCTCTCAGCTTTCTCATTTATCATTCTCTTCTTCTCCACCTCCAATCCAACCACCCCAAGCTCGCCTCCTCTTCTCTCCATGATGTGGTCCGATGGCGGGTTTGTGGTCCAAACTCTTCAATTTCCAACGGCGACTGAGATGGCGTGTCCGTCGGCGCAGAGGGGCGGCCGTCAGGGCGGCGGCCGACCCGCGCTTGACGATGAGGGCCTCGGGTTTGAGACCACTGCAGGGGTGGAGGTGGTCACCACCTTCGACAGGATGGGGATTAAGGACGACCTGCTGAGAGAGATTTACGTGTACCGGTTCGAGAAGCCCTCGGCGATTCAGCAGAGAGCCGTGATTCTTATCAGCTCGGGCCGGGATGTGATCGCTCAGGCCCAGTCGGGGACGGGAAAGACCTCCATGATCGCTCTCACCGTCTGTCAGATCCTTGATACCACCAGCAGAGAGTATGCTTTCATTTTCTCTTTGTTTGTTTTTGCCCTTTGAGTGCTCTATTTCAGAAATAGTTGATTTGCTTTTTTTTTTTTTTTTTTGAAGTAGCAGACGATTGAAATAATAGATTTGTCATATGGTGTATGTTGTAACTGTTGAAGGTTTTGTAGATTGCGTCATTCGGCCATATTTCTCTGATTTATGGTTCATTGATACCTGAAGTCAGCAATTAGATAGTAGTACCGACAGACATTCAATGAGATTTAAAATTGGATCAGTTCCTTACTTCCTATGTGATAATCTACTGAATGGTACATGGCAAGGATTAGAGGTGGTATGGTATATTCTTGTGTTAGTCACGTGACAATCTCCGAACCACCCGCCATCTCAGTCTAGGAGGTTTGTGGACTAGGATGTTGTCCGATACGCTGAGGTCCCCGGTGTTTATAACCCGGTCCACCTAGACTCGGAGTTATCTGCAAGTGTGGCTGGGTTTGATCGAGGGAGGGTCGTCCATGGCATGCTCATTGCTTCCCTATTTCCTTCTATTATGCCTCTAACTTTGTATGTCGCTCCTATTTCGGTTTAACTTTGTTAATCGTTCAGGCATTTTATCGAGCACGTGTTGTGCATTTGTTGTACTTTATTGATATATTTGCAATTTTAGTTATTTTGTATCTTTCGATATTACCTCAGTCTGTTAGTTCTTCATACAGACCAAATAAACTACTGTAATAATCTAATGTTAGGTCAATTACAAACTAACAATAATAGGTATTTTGACTAAACTAATCTTGTAATCGGTATCTTCATTGACCAATTAAAGTGTTCAAGTTAATCAGAGATATATAATATTGGGTTGCTAACTTTTGTCTTTAAACTTAATTGTAGCCTGGAGCAGTATATGCTTCCCAAGACCTAATGTTTCAAGCTGCCCGTGTAGTTGGGAGATGAGGTAGCAGTTGAAGTTGAGGCTATAAACATCAAGCAAATAAAGAAAAATACATGTAAGTGACAGTCTCTACTCTTTACTAATCTGAAAATATCCATTGCCTGGTACATGTATACAGTGCAATATCATACTGCTAGGTGGTCGAGAAAACTATGCTTTGTTTTCTTTAAGCCTTACTCTTACAAAAGGAATCCCATGTAGGATGGATTAACAATTGAAGAGTATATGAGTTTTGCCTATTTCCGATCTGGTAGGGAGAACATACTGGTACTATGTCATTTGGGGCAATAGTGATGTACTGTTAATAAATGATGCTAATGCACTGAATCGTGCTCGCTAATTATTCCTAATAGCTTTTCTTTTTTTTCTTTTTTTAAATTTGAAAGTTAACACAACGAGAGCAATGATGTTCTTGTCATTCAATTTAGCAATTCTCTGAAAGAATTACATTTTATTCTTTTGACGAAACAAATTATATTTTGTTAATTCTTATGTTTGTATGTTAATTCTCTGAAAGAATTACATTTCATCATGACTTCCATTTTTGACCAAAATTTCGCCTTGTTATTATGCCAATAGCTTGATTTTGGAAAATGAAACTTGAGCTTCCAGATGACTCGAGTATACCACGTCATAATGAAGCATACTAACTGTTTGTCTTTTTTTCTTCAGAGATTTGGGATAAATGATTAAATAGCATCGTTAGAGCATAAACAATTGCTAATTTAGCCTCCCAGGTGAATGTAAAGCGCACTAATCTTACAAGTATAGTGGAAGAGCAATGGAAGCTAAATCAGTCACCAGAGCAGTGGGCGGTACATGGAATTTTTTCTTGGACGCTCCTTGGAATTTCTGCAACGCATGGGCGGGATTTTGCAAATTAGTCACTAGAGCAGTGGAAGCCAAATCAAAGCTTGATTCTTTTGACTCGGATTAGAAACAGAAATTTCAAGAGGATTTGAAAAGAGATTTAATTTGCCTCATTTTTGAGATGTCATCCATGTAGAACCCAGACCAACCACTCTTTCCCTCAAGAGCAGGTATGTTTCCCTGTGATTATGTAGAAACTAGAAACCCAAATTATACAGACCATCTCACATAGAAAAGGATGTACTTGTTTCCTCTGTAACCATAAGAAATAACCTTGGTAATCCATCTCTCTCTTTTAAAAGGATATCCAATGTTATCCTAATTTCTTTTTAACTTAGTAGATAAGGGTATTTTGGTCATTGTTTCAGATGTAAAACTTTGAACTGCAAAGATAATTGCGCTTCTTAAGGATTAACGGTAATTTGTGAAAGTACTATTTGATCAATTTTTGTTACTTACCGACTTATGAAATATGGAAGTGTTTTTATTTTGATTTATTTATATAAAAACCCAGAAAATCTTAATGCAAATGCATTTCTTCTTTTTTCATGTAGGAATCCTATTGGAGATGGAAATGGATCTTTAAATAATGGATGGAATGGCTATGCTAATGATGATGATAGAGCACTTCTGAAGGTATAGTACCATATATAAGCCTAACTTGGTAGTTGGTACTTGGTATTTTTGATCATACAACTACCAAGTACCAGTACTATATGTCAATAATTACAAGCCTAACTGCTGTATGATTAACTGTTATCTCAAAATTCACCCGCTCAAGAGCCCATTAACGTGCAGAATTCGGTTGAAAATAGCGTAGCTGCTGTCTTGGCGATGGCTAGAGGGAAATTGATCCTGCGAGTCGGACATCATCATGATTTAAACAGAGGAAAAGAGTGAGTTTGTTTGATTTAGGGGAGTTTGGTGCTTGGGTTTGTGATTGTCTACATTTAGGTAAGGATGAGAGATTGAGAGGTATAACTTACATGCAATTTTTGGATTTTCTTATCAGTGTTTAAATAACTATGTCAATAATTAAAGCATGCCTCTGTGCAAATTAATTAAAGCATACGGATTCTAATATGTTAATTAATTAAAGTGTTTGTGTTCAAATTAACTAAAGCATCAATGTCCATATACGTGATTGTTTGTGCAGGTTTTTAGCATTTGTATATACTTGTGAGTTGTTAATCATTTCACAGCTGTGGTGATCTGGTAGGAAAGTCTCATATTTGATATTGAGTTGTCTTTTCAAAATATAGGTACTTCATGGTATCTGTAGAAGTAGAAATTATTTCACAGAATTTGTGTATAATCACTCACTGCAATGCGTGGGCACTATACTAGTTTTTTTACAATGAAGGAAGCTCCCAAAAAAAAAAAAAATTATCATACATTTGTTTGAAAGGTATCATCCAATTTAGAAAAATAAAATGAGTATGGGTTGGTTGCTATGCGTAGTAAGTGACATATTTTACTACGGATGTCTAAAACCATTTAAATCACTTTAGATTTGAGTATAGATAAGTGGCATCGCAAACAAAGACAAAAAAATTTAAGCAACACTACAAAAAATGTTTCAACTTACATGAAAAATCAAACAAAATCAACCTTTATAAATTGTTGATACTAAATAGACAAGATTTATACTAAACAACTAAACATTGTAGTTGATGATGGTGGTGCGGCGAGGAGACGTTTAGGTCTTGGAGGTACTACATATTGATAACAAATATTATTCTCAACGACATTGATCATGGATCTAAAAACAATTAAATGGTTTAGACACCGTAGTTGCATAGTAAAATATGTCACTACTCATAGCATCTAAGTCATACTCAAATGAAATTATAGAAATGTTTTCATTATTATTATATAAGTTGCATCAAATTTTAGTCAAATGGCGTTTTATTGGCGATCCATCATAAGTTCACTCAAAACAGAAAAAAATATATTGGTTGATGAAAAATTATATAGTTTTGAAATGGTTCCAAATTATTTGCATTTCCTATATAAGAAAAATAAATGCATTTATCATTTTATACTTTAAATTAATCTTTAAATGGAGCAGTAATTTAACAAATAACTTGTGTATGCATTAAAAGTTAAAACACGCTGGTAAAGAGCTCACGTCTTACTTTGGGCTGAAATTATTATATTTTATAATAAATGACTGAAATCTTATCTCTTCTAAAGAAACTAATATGGACCTTAAATTTTAATGGGCCGGGATATTAATGTACGTCAATGGTGGCAAATTGATGGTGATCAATCTAAAAGTAAACAATCAACGGCTGAAGTTTATTCTTTGAAAAAGATAGAATTTTTATGTCAAAAAATTCTCTTTTTATTAGGAGTAAGGATTATATTTTTCCTATAACTCGTGCATCTTACCCGTCACAAGGGTTTACATATTTTGAATAATTATTGACCAGCTGTCTGTTTTGGCAGGATATAAATCATAATTGGAGCATATCAATATGAGCCCATTAAAATGAAGCACAAAGATTACTTTTGTTATTTATAAAATATCGTTAATAATTAATTAAATATCGTTTCCTCTCGAGACTCACGTAGGCCCTTATTAGTTTTGATATTTTCTAGACAATTCTTGAGTCAAAACTTGATCAAGAAGTTCATGCATGAGAAACTTCTCTTCGCTGCATTACATTAGACTAATTGATTATTGAAGTACATGCATATAAATTAGTTATGAATTACCAAAAAAAAAAAGGAAGGAAATGGGCATGAAATTTCCGAGTCTGGAAGCAGCTTTGAAGTCTCGCTGCTTCGTGAACCTAAGGACGGGGATATATTTATACGAGCTGTTCAATGTTAGATCTAGTACGTAGTAAAAATAATGAGTGGTTCTATGGATCGGTCAAGGGACCTTTCATTTTGAATTAAGCTGTTAAGATTCAACATATCTCTTTAATTGTATCTAAAAACATATCGTGACCATTCAATTATAAAAAATGAACGGCCCATATTTCATCCGATTTATAGTAGAATTAGCCAAAATAATAAAACAAAAAAATTATACTCGGGACAACAATTTGTTGATAGTGCTATCAAAAGACAGTTGAGACAACAAACTATGAACTAAATAATAAAAATCTTTAAGTTGTAAGAACTTTTAAAAACGTATTATTGAGCATATAAATTGGTTGTATTTCAAGTTTTGTTCGATTTGAGAGTCTCAATAATCATATTTCATGACTTTTTTTTTTTTTTTACTCCAAAAAATATAAAGTTCATGAAATTTGAATGTTACAAATATCTAATAAAAGATCACACTCTTTTGATAAAATATCAAATGACATTAAGATCATACGAAATTTGAAATACGACCGATCTACATATTCAAAAATATGTTTCGTTAATTTTCTTCAATTTAAATATTTTTATAATTTATTAAGAGTGTAGTCACATTTTCTTAGTTATCAATTATCCCTACCAAAAGAAATCATAACCTGGAACATTCTTCTAATTTTCATATATCTGGAACATTCTGATTCCAGTAATAATTTTCTTAATAAAAGCCGTATGCATAATTAATTAATTATCCTAGACCTAAATATGTAATTGCAAACATTCTCAACTACCTTACCTGACCTTATTTATGAGACTAGAGACGGCCCAATGGGCCACTACCCAGGAAGGAACGGATTTCTGCACTTCTCTAGACTAGTAAAGATGGACCTCAAAGAATTTTGCTGATTTTTACCTCTGAATGTTTTGAAACTAACGGCTGCCATGTGGTTCCTCTCTATTGGTCCTAATTCGTCAATAAACGTCATAACAATGAAAAACTAATTTTGTCTCGTCTTCCAATTTTTAACCATATCTTTTTTTTTTAATAAAATTTTAAATATTTGATGAACGCAAACGCCCAAACAAAAATAATATGCATAATGATATTATTACATAAAATATTGTTTCTTTAAGATGCATGCAATTGGCTAAAGAAACAGTAATGAGAAATTAATCTTGTAATCTTAGTGGGGTTGTTCGACAAGGTGGTTGGCTTAAATATTTAAGCCTCACTAAGCTACACTCGTTCAGAAAAATAAAAAGGGCTTAAGAAAGCTTAAGCCTTAAGCCATGGGTATTGCTTCCTTAAGAATCCGGGCAAGGCTTAAGCCCCGGTTAAAAAGAGGTTTAAGGAAAATTTTTTAATCCGTGCTAAGGAGCTTGCGTTCGGAAGGATTAAGAGACTAAAGAAACTAAAGAAAGTCTAAGGAGACCTAAGGAGGGATTGCCGAACGGCCACAGTAATAATAATATTTTTGAGTGAATATATTGTACACATTGGACGACTTAATTAATTACCAATCTTTACAGTGATAATTTTTTTTGTTTTTCAAAATAGAGAAATTGCCCAGAAACTTCGAGGAAGTTCTCAAGAAAAAATGATGAAATATCAGCGGGCAGCGGCGGATCTCGTCCAGTCAAAGGAGTACCCAAACATGCAAATCTTGCACCCAATCCAATCCAAATTTCTAGGGTCATCCCATCCAAATGCCAGCCTTCAATACTGACGGTCCGATCCTCATTCTACGGATAATGATCAGAGGTACTAAATCTCTATACATCTCTAATTGCAGACTGATGATACATCATTTCCCATCGATACCGTCTGAAATTTCTTATATGGCAAATTCTTCTATGGATCGGAGCAAATTTGGACCGTCCATTTTCTATAAATCGGACGCCTAAAATTTTGCCCGAAATTTTACTCTTCCGTTAAATTTGACGATTTGACGGAAACAAAAGGTTATAGTGGTAATTTTGCAGCGAATCGTTCTTTTTTTTTTCCCTTCACCAACGCAGCGCCTCTCTTCCTCTTCTCTCGCCTTCCAGCGCCTTTCTTCTTCTTCTCTAGTCTTCCAACTCTCAACTCTCAGGTGCGACTGTCAAAGCGAGCGATTTCTCCGGAATTAGCCGTTCACGATCCTCTCCTCTCCGCTCCGTTCAGCGGTGGGGTTATTTGAGAATGCAAGGCAGTGAGTCAGATATGGCGTAGAAGGAAAGAGGACGGCCACGGCACCGGGCTCAGACGTGGTTCCGGCGAACTGGACGGATTCAACTCCAATTGAATGCTCCCTGAGCTTCACCTTGACACCCTGATCATGTGCAAATGTTCAATTTTGCCTTTGCTTGCTCTCCAGCACGAGTTCCACCTGATGTTTCTACACTGATTCATGGCTGTAGCTCGAATCAACTGTTAGGGGTTCAATTGATCAAGCTGATACCTTGTGGTAGTATAATGTGAGCTAGTGATGGTGAAGAAAGCAAGACTAGGTCAAATCCAACAACACACAACAACTCCTCCCTCAAGCTGAAAGCTAAACCAAACTGCTGCCAAAATAGAAACTCCACTCTAATCCACTGAAACCCTGATAAAAACTGAACTCACACCCCAAATTACCCTTCTCCACTCTAATTCCTGATAGGGTAGACACCAATTGACTGTAATTGAGTAGAAATAAACTGTAATTTAAGAAGAAGAAGGTGAGAAAACGATGTCATCTTGCTGGAAATTGAATGAAAAAGGAAAAGTTCAAACTAATGGCTTATTCCTTGTAATTTTTTGTGTGCTGAATTGTGTTGAATTAATTAATCTCACACCCATTTGCAACTTTGTGATAGTATTTGCATTTCCTTGTGACATTTCTTGCACTTTTTCTCTTTCTTTTTGTAAAATTCAGAAAATCAAACATGGCACAGCCATGGGCCCCTTGTGAGCTTGCTCCAAGGGAGAATTGCACACAAAACACTTACACAACACATATACATGTTGAGCACAGCTCCATAGGCCCTCTTCTGGACGTGTCCAGAGAGGAAAACTCCTTAGCAAGAGCAAGGAGTATGGGAGTTAGAGCCTGGCAAAAGCCATGGCTCTCCCGGCTTCCTGAAAATGAGAATACACTCATTCGGAGGCAAATTTGGCACCAAATCTCTATTTTTCATGGAGATATGCTGCCAAATTTGTCCCATGTGTAGTTTGTACTCATGGAAGTGACTTTGAGTAACATTTCAACTATATTACATAGAAGAATGCTGCCAAATTGCTGCCAGGGTCAGGAAGTTGGGACAGACCATAGTTTTTGACAAGTTCAACTCCTTCCTGTAGATTTTGTGAACATAATATATTTTTTTTATAATTTTCCTGCATTCAAAATTAAATTCTAAGCATTTTTTATATAATAAGTTTTGTAAAATTCATTGTAGAAAAATTCATATGAATATTGTAAGGCACTGATGCACAGAGAGGACTGATTCTGACAATGTTTTGAAGAATTGATGAAACATCAACATTTCTGAACCAAAAATATGAACATTTAAATGTTCACAACAACATAAACTAACTTACTGTTAAACTTATTTGCATGTTTATGTTCAAAAATTTATCACAAAAGTCCAAATAACAGTAAAAATGACTGACTGCAGTACTGTTCTGCTTGTCTGATCTCCAAAGAATTGAGCATAACACAAAATTGGCCTTCCTGACACATATTTTAAATATTTTATATAAAAAGAGAATGATTTTATTAATAAATTTCATACAAAATGTTTAATCTCATTCAATGTAGAAAAATTCTTATAAAAATAACAAAATGATAACTGCGTCAATACATTTTCTGCTCTCTGTTCTGGAAATTTTGACAGCAAATATGGGAATATGGCATCCAGTTTTCTCTTCATAATGCATATTTTTCTTAATTTCTTTGCATTCCTAGCATAATTTTTAGCTCTTTTCATGTTTTGCACTTTCCTTAATTCATTGTAGAAAAATTCATACAAAAAAAGATAAATTTCTGACAAGAGCTTGGTAAAATTTGCAGAACTGACCCTGGTTTGAAAAGTGATTAAAACACTGAGAAAGGTACAAAATTGAGACATTCACTGAATACCAAAGTTGTTCCTAACTGTCAAGTGCACATTCCTGTTTAGAAACATTGAGCATTTATATTCAAAATATTGCAAGTGGGATCCCATTAACAATGCTGACGCTAAGTCTTCTTTAAACTGTGACAGTCATGATACTTAAGATTCACTTATATTAAACATCCTGATTCTACTCAACGATAGGTTTGTGACATGATTCCTAAATCTCATGATTCAAAGCAAGGGACAACTGCTCTCAGTGACTTAATAAAAATTCATTATACTGACAAGTGCTTCATTACTCTTTACTAACAACTTTCAAATTGAAAACATGAATTGTTATTTCTCATCACTTTGCGAAGCAAGTGATATGAACACACATTCTCAACTTGGAGTGCAAATGAAGTTGACATAAAATTTAAACGGACCAAATACGAGCAGTCGCTCAGTACCCAAAACTGCACACTGGTACAATGCCTTCATACATCATACAGTCAAAATTGGTTTAAATTGAACTTAAAATTGCATTAAACATTCTAAGCCAATCACGTTCAAGACAAATTTTACAAAAAATGATGCACAATTTGAAGAGTAAATCAAATGTAAATTCTCCAGCCAATGCTTGTTAGACCCGATGAGTTCAATGGGTGCGAGTTCTCCTTGCTACACTTTTGTTCAATCGAAGACCATGGATGCGTTCTTCTTCCTCCCATTATCTCAATTCTACATTCTGATCTTCAATCGGTGCCGCCGATGCCGAGATCCACTCCTCCTTTCTTCCGACGGCCTCGATGAAGACGAGCCCTGGCGCCATGGAAAAACTCCAAATTGTTGGTCGGGCCCGAGCGGAAAGGAGAAGAAGAAAGAAAGAAAGCCCAGGTGATGAGTTCAGTATGATGCGGCTCAGTCCGAACTTCTTTCTAACAGGGCCCAAAAACAAAAGAAACTCGATCCAATCCTACGAATTCAAGAATCCCAGGATCAAGCCCAGTAAATCTCGGCCTAAAAGAAGAAGATTGTCGTTTGAAGCCCAGCAGTTCTCTGGTCCAATAAGATCCGAATAAAATTGGCCCAAAATTGTTAAGTTGATTATTTCGGGTTTTCAAATAAAAAATTTCTAAAAATAGTTTCCGAACTCCGAAAATTTCAAAATCAATTTTAAAATTCATTCACAAATTTTATGATTTTTCCGTATAAAAACATTTTAAATTTTCAAAATTCAAAATTTCAAAATTCAAATTAAATCCAAAAAAGACAAAACATAAATTTTCAAAACTCCATTTTCTATAAATGTGTTTCTACATTATTTTGTACAAATTCTAAAGGATCTTATGCTCATTTGAGCACACTATGAAATTTCAAATTGAAAACACAAAAAAAAAAAGTTTTTTTCTTGAAAATAAATCAAAAGTGTACAAATAGATGTCCAAGTAGCGAAGACACTTGGACCATGACAAACACATCTGAGAATTTTGTGCTCACTTTAGTGCATTTTTTAATTCAAATAATATACTTGCACACATGTTTTAGCGTTTTCCTGTTCTTAATCAGAGGTGCCTGAAGTTAACAGCTTTGGAGTAATTAACAATGAGGGTTTGCGCTCACTAGAATCCAAGACCCCACTATAACTTGAAAATAATAAAACCTTTGTGCGTGAGTGCCTGAGAGTGAACGTCTTACCACATTTACTAACGAACGCACGTATACAGGGGTGACCGTGTCCTTTCTCCCCACGAGAGCGTCTCTTAAGCTATCAAACGCCGCTTAAATTGAATATAATCGAAAACATAATCAATCTATAAGTTAAAAGATACTTCCGTAAACTTTTTTCTATTTTTATGATTTTTTTAAAGTTTTTAAAAAGTAGTATTGTCAAGATTGTCAAAACACAGGCCCACGGAGAGAGGAAAACAGATTGCCGGAGAGATGAAATAGATCGTCAGAAAGAGCACTTCCAATTTTGGAGAAGAAAGTTCTAAAATCAGAAAGATATTAATAGAGATGTGCTAAATTAGTTTCTAAAAGAGGGTGCTGAAGGTCGATTGATAATAAGTAGGATTGAACAACGAGGATAAAAACATTTTTCTCATTTAAATGTGTCTTGAATTTATTTAAATTTGGATCTTTTGCGCATATTATAATGTCAAAACTGGTTTCAAATTACTTAAATTGTATATAAGTATGTTAAGATCTCAATAACACTCGAAATAGCAACAAATTGCAATTTGAACATATTGAAATGCACATTACAATTTGAAAATTAATTTCAAATGACTTAAATTGCATCTAAAACGCGTTGAGGTACTTATTTAACAAAAAAAAAAGTGCATTAAGATGCCAATAACACTCCAAATAGCAATAAATTGCAATTTGAATACATTTCAATGGCTCTATCTAATATACTAATATGGTTTCAAATGACTTAAATTGCCAAGCATATTAAAGTACTTATTTAACGAATATAAGTGCGTTAAGATGTCCATAACACTCCAAATAGCACCATAATTTAATTCAAATGCATTTAAATACCTAAGTATGTTTTCAATTAATTTCGACCTTTTTTGCGCACAACATAATACCAAAACTGATTTCAAATGACTTAAAGCTGATTAAAGTACTTATCTAACGAATATTAGTGCGCTAAGATACCAATAACACTCCAAGTAGCAATAAATTGCAATTTGAGCGCATTTAGATGGCTCTTAGTGTGTTTTCAAAAAAAAAAAAAATTGATCTCGTTTGCGCACATTATAATGTCAAAACTGGTTTCAAATGACTTAGAAAGCATCTAAAACGCGTTATAGTACTTACCTAATGAATATAAGTGAAAGATACCAATAACACTCCAAATAGCCATAAATTGCAGTTTGAACGCATTTCAATTGCTCTAAGTGTCTTTTTAATCAATTTTGACATCGTTTGTACACATTATAATTCCATAATTGGATTCACACTTAAAATGCATATGAAGGACCTCCAAGTACCAATAAATTGCGATTTGAACGCAATAAAGTGCACACTTATATTTGTTAGATAAGACTTATATTTGTAACTTGAACCCATTTAAATGGCTCTCAGTGTCTTTTCAATAAATTTTTGATATCTTTTGCGCACATTATAATATCAAAACTGGTTTCAAATGACATAAATTGCATCTGAAGCACAATAAAATACTTATCTAATGAATATAAGTGCGTTATGATTCTAATAACACTCCAAATAGTACGTTATAATTGCGTTATGATTTCAAAACTGGCTCTTATGAATATTAGTATGTTAAAATGTCAATAACACTCCATATAGCAATAAATTGCAATTTGAATGCATTTCAATGCTCTAACTGTCTTTTCAATCAATTTTGACCTCGTTTGCGCACATTATAATTTCAAAACTGGTATCAAAAGACTTACATTGAATCTAAAGCGTGTTAAAGTACTTATTTACCAAATATAAGTGCGTTAAGATCCCAATAACACTCAAAATAGCAATAAATTGCAATTGAACGAATTTAAACGATTGTGCATGTGTGTGTTTCAATAAATTTTGACCTCATTTGCGCACATTATAATGTCAAAACTGGTTTCGAATAACTTAAAATTGTATAAAAGTGCGTTAAGATTCCAATAACACTCGAAATAGCAACAAAATGCAATTTGAACGCATTTAAATGTATGGCACGTGTGTGTTTTCAATAAATTTTGACCTCGTTTGCGTGCATTATAATGCCAAAACAGGTTTCAAGTGACTTAAAATTGCATATAAGCGCGTTAAGATCCCAATAACGCTCGAAATAGCAATAAATTGCAATTTGAACGCATTTAAATATATTTGAGTATGTTTTAAAAAAATTTTGATCTTGTCTGCGCATATTATAATGTCAAAACTGGTTTCAAATGACTTAAAATTGTATATAAATGCATTAAGATCCCAATAACACTCGAAATAGCAATAAATTGCAATTTGAACGCATTTAAATATATTTGAGTATGTTTTGAATAAATTTTGACCTCGTTTGCATGCATTATAATGCCGAAGTTTTAAATGGCTGTGTGTTTTTTCAAAAAAATTTGATCTCGTTTGTGCATATGATAATGTCAAAACTGGTTTCAAATGACTTAAATTGCATATAAGTGCGCTAAGATCGCAATAACACTCAAAATAGCAACAAATTGCAATTTGAACGCTTTAAATGTATGGCACGTGTGTGTTTTCAATAAATTTTGACCTCATTTGCGCACATTATAATGTCAAAACTGGTTTCAAATGACTTAAGTTGCATATAAGCGCGTTAAGATCCCAATAACACTCGAAATAGCAACAAATTGCAATTTGAACGCATTTAAATGTATGGCACGTGTGTGTTTTCAATAAATTTTGACCTCGTTTGCGTGCATTATAATGCCAAAACAGGTTTCAAGTGACTTAAAATTGCATATAAGCGCGTTAAGATCCCAATAATGCTCGAAATAGCAATAAATTGCAATTTGAACGCATTTAAATATATTTGAGTATGTTTTAAAAAAATTTTGATCTTGTTTGCGCATATTATAATGTCAAAACTGGTTTCAAATGACTTAAATTGCATATAAGTGCGCTAAGATCCCAATAACACTCGAAATAGCATCAAATTGCAATTTGAACGCATTTAAATGTATGGGACGTGTGTGTTTTCAATAAATTTTGATCACGTTTGCGTGCATTATAATGCCAAACTGGTTTCAAATGACTTAAATTGCATATAAGTTCGTTAAGATCCCAATAACGCTCGAAATAGCAACAAATTGCAATTTGAACGCATTTAAATGTATGGCATGTGTGTGTTTTGAATAAATTTTGACCTCGTTTGCGTGCATTATAATGCCAAAACAAGTTTAAAATGACTTAAATTGCATATAAGTGCGCTAAGATCCCAATAACGCTCGAAATAGCAATAAATTGCAATTTGAACGCATATAAATAGATTTGAGTACGTTTTCAAAAAATTTTGATCTCGTTTGCGCATATTATAATGTCAAAACTGGTTTCAAATGACTTGGATTGCATATAAGTGCGCTAAGATCCCAATAACACTCGAAATAGCAACAAATTGCAATTTGAACGCATTAAATGGGTGGCACATGTGTGTTTTCAATAAATTTTGACCACGTTTGCGTGCATTATAATGTCAAAAGTGGTTTTAGATGACTTAAATTGCATATAGGTGTATTAAGATCCCAATAACACTCGGAATAGCAACAAATTGCAATTTGAAAGCATTTAAATATATTTGAGTATGTTTTAAAAAAAAATTGACCTCGTTTGTGCATATTATAATGCCAAAACAGGTTTCAAATGACTTCAATTGTATATAAGTGCGTTAAGATCCCAATAACACTCGAAATAGTAATAGATTGTAATTTTAACGCATTTAAATAGATCTGAGTATGATTTTAAAAAAATTTTGACCTCGTTTGCGAAGATTATAATGCCAAGACAAGTTTGAAATGACTTAAAATTACATATAAGCGCATTAAAGTACTTGTGTAATGAATATAAGCGTGTTCAGATGAAAATAACACTCCAATTAGTACTAAAATGCAATCTAAACGTATTTGAATGGTTCTAAATGTGTTTTCAATCAATTATGACTATGATTGCGCACTTTAAATTGCGCAATAAGATGCCAATAACACTCCAAGTACTAGTAAATTGCAATTTGAACGCATATAAATGGCTCTAAATTTTCTTTTCTATAAATTTTGACCTCGTTTGTGCACGTTATATTATCAAAACTGGTTACAAATGACTATGTGCACATTATAGTTCCATAATTGGTTTCAAACTTAAATAGCATATAAAAGATATTAAAGTACTTATCAAACGAATATAATGCGTCAAGATCCCAGTAACACTCGAAATTAAGATCCTAATAACAGTCGAAATAGCAACAAATTACAATTTGAACACATTTAAATGCATCCGAGTTTGTTTTCAATCAATCTTGATCTCATTGCGCATATTAATATGCCAAAACTAATTTTAAATGACTTAAATTGCATTGAAGCACATTAAAGAACTTATGGAATGAATATAAGTGCATTAAGATGAAGATAACACTCCAATCAGTACTACAGTGTAATCTAAACGCATTCGAATGGTTGCGTGTCAAGATACCGATAACACTCTGTGCCATCCTTTCCGGACCGCCGACGAAGGAACGCAGTTTATGACGTTTTTTATCCCCGTGGGGAGAAAGGACAGGGTCACCCTGTACGTGTGAGTATGTTAGTAGACGCTATGAGACGTTCATTCTCAAACACTCACGCACAAAGACTTCATTATATTCAAGTGATTGTGAGGTCTTGGATTCTGTGCCACCCTTTCCGGACAGCCGACGGAGGAACACTTAAAAAGACGTTTCTCGCGGGGAGAAAAGACACGATCCCACCTATACGCGTGCGCATGTTAGTAGACGTTGTGAGACCTTCACTCTCAGACAATCACGCACAAAGGTTTTATTATTTTCAAGTGATTCCAATGAGCGCAAGCCCTCATTGTTATTTACATTGAAGCTGTTAACTTCGGCGCCTCTGATTAAGACTAGGAAAATGCTAAAACATGTGTGCAAGTATATCATTTGAATTCAAAATGTACTAAAATGAGCACAAAATTCTCAAATGTGTTTTTTATGAGAAGATATTTACAAGAAATAACAAATATATGAAAAATGCCATGGTCCAAATTTCTTCGCTATTTGGACATTTATTTATATACTTTTGAATTTATTTTCAAAAAAAAAGCATTTCTGTGTTTTCAATTTGAAATTCCAAAATGTACTCAAATGAACATAAAATTCCCTAACATTTGTATAAAATGATCTATGAAAATATTTACAAGAAAATTGCGACTTTTATTTTGAAAATTTATGTTTTTATCCTTTTTAAATGAATTTGAATTTGAATTTGAAATTTTGAATTTTTAAAATTTGAAATATTTTTATACAGAAAAATCATAAAATTTGTTAAATGAATTTTAAAATTGATTTTGGAATTTTTGGAGTTCGGGAACTATTTTTGGAATTTTTTTATTTGAAAACCCGAAATTATTAATCTTAATTGCTGTTGGGCCAAGATTCATTGGGTTCATGAACTAATCAAACTTCTGGGCTTTATTGGATTTTTGCTGGGCTTAACATTGTTTATGTTTATTTCTTCTTTCTTCAAATTGGGCCAGACAAAGGGGTTCTTGCATCAAAACTCGCACTCTTCTTTTTGTCTTGTTGATCTCAGCCGCCGGTGGCGATTCATGACGGGTCTCGGCGTCGACGCGGCCGATCTCCGATCAAGAGACGTCGTTGGAATCGTGAGGATAAGGAGAACAATTCTATGGTTTCTGATTGGTTGAAAATGGAGTAGGGTTCACTCGCAACTCTGAATCAATTCACCAAGTGCTTCCACAGTTCCACTTGTTAACTCCACATCTTCATGATAACAACACGTCGGCTGCTGCCGCCGTTGCCGCGTGACCTAAGAGCAGAACTCCCAACTTCTTCCGCATGACCTATGATTCGTCCTCTTCGTGATTCGTCCTCTTCTCCCAACTCTCTCCGCTGTTTCTCCTCTGGATCGCAAGAAAGAAGATGAAGAGACGGAACGAAGAAAGAGAAGTCTAACGGAAGCGGAAAGGAGCTAACGGAAATATTAAAGGGGGAAATATTTACACTTTTGCCCTTTTCAAAATTGAGGGCTGACATTTAAAGGAGCCAACGGAAGTATTAATTGTATTTTTTTTTTTTGATCCATAGAAGCATCACTCTTCTTATATATATTCCTCTGCTCTGCCTTTAAAAAATCCAAGAAATAAATAAAGAATTGGCATTTATCTTCTGCGGTCTATTTCTCGTGACTTAGTTCCTTGTGCGCTTCGTTCCTCTTTGAACAAGTTCGTATCTATCTGCCTTGTAAAAGAAGACAGAAGAAACCCTCGAAACCCTAGCGAAAAGTCGAAGCCATGGCGACCTTCTCCTCGCAGTCCTTCTCCTTCGGCCCGGCATGGAGCTTCGATACGGTCAAGAACATGGGCCACATCTCCCCCATGGTCCAGAGCCATCTCAAACTGGTAATCATCTCTCACTTTCTCGTCGATTTCTTGTTCGTTGTTGTTCGGTAGTTAGTGTTATCAATTGATCACTGGACCGACCTCCAGATTTGCCTCCCTGTTGTCATGCCGTGCCCCAATTTTGGCATGTTCGTGGAATTGCTCGTTCAATTTCAAGTTCTTGATTTGGATGTGAGGGTTTGAATGGGAATTGTGTTGAGCAACTTGAGAGCAATTTCAAAATGTGTTTGTGATATTTCTAATTGTGAGAATTAGGATACAATCTTGTTTGCGGCAATTGGAACGCATGATGTAATCAAGAGTGAACCTTTTGTTTCAGGTGTACTTGACACTGTGCTGCGCATTGGCATCGTCGGCCGTGGGGGCTTACTTGCATGTTATGTTGAACATCGGAGGGTTGTTGACGTTTATCGGGTGCATTTTGGCCATCGGATGGCTCTTTTCCGTCCCTGTTCTTGAAGAGGTATATTTTTATTTCAATCTAGCTTGTAATTGGGATAAAAGAGTTTAAATTTATCCTTACATTAGCAAAATTTTCTTCAATTTGATTGTATGTTGAGTGTTTGACTTGGTTTCGTTTGATCAGAGGAAGAGGTTTGGTATATTGATGGGCGTTGCACTTCTACAAGGTACAACCATTGGGCCTATTGTCAAGGCTGTGGTTGACTTCGATCCAAGGTATAATATCATGTTCTGACTGTTCCAACTTTAGTATATTATTGTAATGTTAAGGCTTGTTTGTTGACTTTTGGTTTTTGGGAGACAACAGAATTGGCTAGTTAGTTTGGATGACTTAAAAGTTTGTATCTATGGAGTATTTTTATCTGATGGCACCCATTTACTTGGTCCGGTTAAATTTTGTGAAACATGCTCACCATTAAAATGGTACTTAATAGAAGTATAAAATATGGTTTTGATAATCAAGCTTGCCTTTCTGGTTTAATTCTTTTTGAGATTGTTTTTATGGTTTCTTGGATAATTAGTTGACACAATATCGTGATATCTATGATTATTTTGGACCTTGAATTCTAATGTTGTTTATATTTTTTTTCTGAAATCTTGTGTAGGATACTGGTTTCTGCATTTGCGGGGACTGCACTTGCTTTTGGATGTTTCTCTGCAGCTGCGATGGTTGCCAGACGTAGGGAATTTCTTTACCTTGGGGGAATTCTTTCCTCTGGATTTTCCATCCTTCTTATGTTCCAGTTCGCTTCTTCCCTGTTTGGTCTCTCTAGCGCCACCTTTAAAATTGAGGTAGTTTCTTTATCCTTGGCTCTCTTTCCTGTTGGTCCCTGGAATGTTGGGTTTTCTGGTCGGTAGATCAGTGTAATCACTGTATTGCTAAGATGGATTACGATTTCATGTTGATATCATTTGATCTAAGTAGGCCTTGCTATTCTTGATCATTCTTCACGATTTTAATGGTTATGAAAATGTGATGAAGCTGGGAAACTAGGGGAGAAGTTTCATTATTGTTCACATACAAATTTGATTAGCCCCGATTCTTCCCAGAATTACATTTTTGGCCAGGTTTAGCTACCCACTGGAAAACTGGAGATAAACATGAAAGATTATTATTGTTTTGTACGTGCTAAGATTAGGGATCAATTTCTTATTGTTTATTTGTTAATTAACTAACACGTGTCTTTTAATTTCTTGATCAGTTGTACTATGGATTGGTGCTATTCATGGGGTACATTATATTTGACACACAAGATATTATTGAGAGGGCCCACAATGGAGACCTAGACTACATCAAGCATGCTCTCACCCTCTTTACTGACTTCATCGCTGTGCTTGTTCGCATCCTCATCATTATGGTAAGACATCTGTCCAAAAGTATGTGCTATACATGTTTGTATATACCCACAAATATATGCTGGCTTGCAATTCTTATATACATAAAACGTGCAAAATTCTACAGTCCCGGACAAACAAAAATTCATGTTGTGCAAAATATTAAAAGCTTTAAGGATATTATTTTGGACTTCCAACAACTGAATCAAATGTTGTCTGAGTTTTGAGGGTTTCATTCTTGACATCTGTGGTTATGCAGTTGTGTGATTTGTATCTTCTCAGAAGGAAATTCTGATTTGGTCTTTTTCTTTTTCCATTTAAGCTAAAAAATGCATCTGAGAAGGAGGACAAGAAGAAGAAGAGAAGATCTTAAATATCATCACTAACACCTCTGAATCTTCACCCGGAAACACACCCAGAGAAGTATAATTATTGTTAAATAGTTTTTTTGTAAAAAACACTACAATCTTTGTTCATGAGTGGAACATGGTTTATAGCCATGATGACTAGTTGATGTTTTACTTGTTTTGTTGGTTTCTCCTCTCTCGGGTTTGTGTACCTTTAGTTTAGTTAATAGAGAGTCGAAGCTTCTGCTAATTGTGATATGGTAATAAGTTTGGATAACATCCAAGTGAAAGATATGTGCTGTTCGATGTTTTTATAAGTATCATGGTGTAAAAATATGACATCAATCAGTCATGGTGTAAAAATATTTCATCAGGTTTTGGTTACATTCTCTAAAAGTCATCATGTACCTAAATAGTATCTGCAAAAATAAGTAAAAAACCAAACATTTATCTGTATTCTTGGCGAAAACTACGTTCTGTAGAAGTGTAACAAGACGATGCAAGGGGCATCTTAGCCTTTTGATATTAGATTTAATCCATGTTAAGCTAATGATTCATTTAACTTCGTGTACGGTGAAAGATTTCGGGATTTACATTATCGGGAGAATCCATTGTAGCATATGTGGAAAATAGTGCTCTTACTACGAGCTGAAAATTTAAAGCCAACTTCCAAGTCATTGCTGTGCGTTCATGAATTTCAAATTTAATTCACAAATAGCATTGCAAAGGTCTCAAAGTGTTGCTGTTTCGCTTGGCAACTTATAAAAAAAAAGGTCTTAAAATTGTTGGATTCAGGAGAAACCTGGCATTCCGATCTGCAGTCGTAAAAATAAAAATCGACTTGAAATTCTGCTGGCACTGGCAGCATGAATTATTTAGGGACACAAACACTACTGGATATATAACTTGCAACCCCACCAACCTTATTACTTCACGACAATTAATTAATTTCTCGTATAATAATAACACCCCAATAACTCTTCCTTCACATTCATATGACAAGCAACACTTCTCCTAACGCTCCCTTTCTCCCCTCTCAATCTCTGCTCAAAGTACCAATGGCAAATGCTGATAGCTCCTGCTCCATTCCCAAATTTGCCTCCAAACTGGCGTCCATCCTGTCCTCCCTCCTCGAAAAAACTACCCAGAAAAACGACTCGGTTGTACCAACCGAAAGCAGGAGTGCTTCTACTTCCCTGTTCCATGGGCAGAACAAACCTGCCATAGCGATCCGTGCGTACCTAGAGCGCATCTTCCGGTACACTGGATGCAGCCCCTGCTGCTTCCTGATCGCGTACATTTACCTCGACCGGCTTAAGCACTACTGCCCCGAGGCAGTGGTCGATTCGTATAGCATACACCGGCTACTCATTACCAGCGTCATGGTTGCGGCCAAGTTTATGGATGACTTGTGAGTATGCATGCAGCCTGCCTTCTTTACTATTTCTTCCTTTTTTTTTTTATTGACATTCAGAGGAGAATTATCCTTTTTATAGTCTTTTAATCCTTTATTTTTTCTCTTTTTTTAATACTTTTTTTTATTGACATTTAGTTCAACAATTAGTCTTTCAGCTCTTTTGCTTTCATCTGTTGTTATCTAGTAGACTAGTATGAATATTCTTCCATGTAACAAGTTTTTTTTAGATGTGAATTTGGGTTCATTAATTGACATGACAAATTCAACCAAATTTATTCACAAAGCTTAAAACTTTTCAACAGGATAGAAGCCCCAAAGATTTGTACTTTGCTGGTAAACTTTCTTTTCTGGTCTAGCTAAATGGATCTGTCATTTTGCTGGCTTAATTTATTAATTAAGCCAGTGTCAGTATAATCCATTCAACTAATGTGATTGGACCTCTTAACAAATCATATTCCAGCAGATTAATTGCTCTCATCTCATGCTTGCAGTAGTGCCATGGTGTCATGCACCTACCCAACAAAACACAATTAATTAGCAATAATTAATTGAGATTAGAGAATAATTCATACTCTAGAAAGAGAGGTAGGCTTTCAAGCTTTCTAACTATGCCACATCATCATTACTCTCAGCCATTGATTTTGTTTCTCTCTCTTCATTTATCTTAATCAAATGGTTCAATTTAATTTTACTATTTTCATTAAAAAAAATGATGTGCATACAAAACAATTTAAAACTCAATATTTGCAACTCTTTATATTTTTTCATATGAATTTAGATGTAGCTAAAAATGTATTGTATAGAAAATATATTAAGTTCAATATTTATTTAGTAAGATATATTTATGAAACCAGTGACGGATTTAGAAATTTAACAAGGATGGGCACAAAATTGTAAATAGATGCATATTATTCCTCATAAGAAACTAAGCCTAGGCACATTAAAATAAATATACTAAAATCTGTTGAAATCTTCACAAAAAATACAAGCTTTCTTAGCAATTCTGAAAATCAAGGTAGGGCACTTGACCGGGCTTGCCCCTTAATAAATCCATCCTTGTATGAAACAATGCACATTTGTTTTCAATATCTATTAATTTACATAATATTATTTTCTTCTGGGCTTTGCCCCGATTCACAGCTCTAGTTATCATAATTGCCCAAGACCCAAGTCACATGTGAGTATGTTACTCATCATGCTTTGTCAATGCGATCCAAATTTTTTTTTTTTACTATAACAAAATAAAGTTATTTAGATGGAGAATTTATTAAATTAAATAGCCTTTGATCTAGTTGTTCCTTCTTATACTAATTATGTGGGTTCCAGAAGGGAATCTGAACTAAAACAGAGCTGGTTCTGTTATAGAACTATGATAGAATCTCTGCTCTTCGAACTTGATCACAATAAGTGGATAATTGACAGGGATTCATATATTAAATACATGCTCCGAGGAGAACCTTTTTTATATATTTCTAAAAATACTTAATAACTCTGTCCATGATTTAAAAAATGCTGTCATTTCTCTTTCAAGCATGCAATCAGAAGATGAAAATTGCTAATTACTTAATCATATAAACAATTGAATGAATGGTACAAATAACAATAATGTTTTCAAGGATTTTTGAACAAAAATACTGTTATTTAAGTGTTGGAAAATGGTATAAAAAGAGAATTTCTCTCTAAGCGTTATTACCATACTTGTGGGTACAAAATATATTAAATACGAAGATTTTAAGAAGTGAATGTATATATTCTCTCTGTTTTTTTTTGGGTATCATATTTAGTTACTGCAGTAATTTATCAGTGCTTTGCTATTTTCTTTTTTGAAATTTCATCCAGTCAAAGCACATATTGATATTGATCAGGAATTGTATATTTGAATAGATGAAATTTAACACAAAATAAAATTAAGAGCATTTTATATTAGGTTCTCCTAATTCATCACTTAATCTACTGTTATCACATTAATTTGTGCACTGATAATAGGCACTACTCAAATGCATACTACGCGAGAATAGGCGGAATAGAGGTATCCGAGATGAACTGCCTGGAGCTCGAGTTCCTATTTGGCATGCGATTCGAGTTGAACGTATCTCCGGATCAATTCAGCTCCTACTGCGCAATGCTAGAAGCAGAGATGTGCCTGGAATCGGTTCCTTCGATTCCGAAACTACATTGCCTCTCTTCGGAGGAAGGACATGAAGAAGAGAATGGCGCAAAGCCTACGACTACGATTCAAGTGCAAAGACAAGTTGAAATCAGTAACTGTTAACTTCTGATTTATTTATTTATTTTTATTTATTTTTTTTGTAGAAAAGCACATACATTCATACAAAGAGGAAATTGTAAATCAGCTAATAGCATGCATTGTGTCTTTTTGATTGCTTTGTAAATCTATTGTTCTTGTTATAATTTCCAAGGAAGTTTGTAAGTTCAGTCATAGCTTGGCTTCACAGGAGCTTTTCACTTCAGTAACTAAGATAAAATTTACCACTCAACATGTGTCGTTCTGATAAGTGTATATGGCAACATTTTGTCATTATTTTTTTGAGGTGGACCTGGGTTGAAACTGAAAAAATTTACCCGGACTGGAGTGGAATTAGCTCTCTTAGAAATGAAGAAGAATTTTGCGTTTGGAACGTAGCACAGACGCACAGTTACTTCAAAAAAGAAAAAAAAAAAGAAAAAAAGGAAAATGTTTGGTGTTCAACAGGTGCGTTCTCCTATGATAAAAGTTGCTCTGTTAAAAGTCGCTCATTAAAGTTGAACGGAAGTGTACAAGTGTTAACACGAAAAATAACTTATTATCAGTTTCAACATTTAAGTATTATGTTTAATAGATGGAAAATAAGCAACTTTTTACCGATAATGAGCGACTTTTATGGTCTTGCTGGATTCAAGGGCCGTTGAACTCTTATTTTTATTTTTTTTTTGAGATAAAAATGAGGGTCAAGCCACTCAAATTTAAATGTTTATAATAGACATCCTATCCGGGTTTCGAACCCACGACTTCCCATACGAAGAGCGTTGCACTTAGCCACTAGACCAAAGGTCGGTTCTAGGGCCGTTGAACTCTTATTGGCGCTAAAAAGATCGTACCTGAATGAAGTTAAAGATAATTAAACGGATGTTGGTCCAGACGTCCAGTTCAATTGAGCATCTTCGTTACTACATGTACCATGCTCTATGGCCCAGTCTCTGTTTCAGAAGCTGATATAATGACATAATATTATTATTAACCTCTTTTTTTTTTTTTTTTTCAATGAAATTTGTCTATTAGACTTTAGACATAGCACGCTATATAATTACGAGTCATGTCTCTCTACAATGAAATCCATGTTTAATTTCTGTTAAGGCATCTATATATCAGTAATATCATTAAAGGAAAATCGACAATATTATTTGGCTAATTACTAAAAACGAAAACGTAAAAAAGTGTTAAGCGACACAGTCACAAACAGATCTACAATTTTGATTTCTGTAATTTATCATGTATAACCCCCGTAAAGTTGGACGTATGTCTACTTTCTTTTGAGATGAAGTCATTTGGTATTCTTTAAATAATATTAAACAAAAATATAATTATGTCATTTTTTCATTATTGAGTAAGAAGCATATCAAAATAAGTAATTGTCTTTCATCAAATAATTTACATAAATAATAAAATTATAACGTTTCTATATGGAGGACATCAAATTAACACATTTATAATCGTGTTCTAATATTACAATTACAATTTCTTCTCTTTTTTTTGTAAAATAAAACAAATAGTTTCTTTCATAATAATATTCAAACTCTCAAATATTTTATAGAGAAACTAACAAATATTAACACTTTGTAAATAAGAGAAACTATTATATAGAGCACAACAAAAGCTTAATAACAAACAGATATTTAATAATTAAATGGGTGATTAAATTCACCATTCTTATTGCGATCTAGTTTGTCTTGTGGAATAATAATTACTGTGTACAGTACGCGATACAGAACTTTGTAAATATCTTTTTTATTAATGTAATTTTTTGCCATGCACCTCCAAAAACTTCATATTATTAATAAATTTGTGAATTAATAACTAATCAAATAAAGACATTCATATTATGATTTTATAAGTTGTTGCAATTTTTCAATGATATCACTATAATGCTATGGTATTACAGTATCACTGATGGTATCAGTGATGGTATCACTAATACGAATGGTATCTCTACAACTACAACCTTAATTGAATTTTTTTTTTTTTTGAAGAAAGTGGAATAATACTTCACCAGTTTTATTGAAATATTTTATTTTGTGTTTAGGATTGAATCCATGACCTCTTAAAAGTCATTCTAGTTAGCTACCACTAGATCTACTGGGCATTTGCCTTAATTGAATTAATGGAAAACAAAGAAAGAGCCCACTGCCCGCAACTGCTTGTCTTTGTCAATCAAAACCCTCCAAGAATCGTACTAATGCGATGCGACTTGTGACTAACTCAGCACACCGGTGAGTGAGACTGAGCACAGCACACTCGCATTCTCACTCCCATGGCTACTTTCGCCCAATCCCATATCCTCTCCTCCCTTCCCTTCCGCTCCGCCAAACAACCCACAACCAAATCCTTCCTCCCTACCCACAAAAGGCGCGCGCTTTCCTGCCTCCACCCTGTAAAATCCGACAACAACAACAACGCCTCCTCGGCCACACCCGTTGCCACGCCCTCGCCCGCATTGGAGGACCACTCGGCGGCGGCCAATGCGCACGCGGGGAAGAGAGTGGCTGAGGAAGAACACGCCGCAACGCAAACGCATGCTTTGAGTGACTCTCCCGGCGCTGCTGAGAGTAATGAGGAGGAATTGGGGGGGCCGAGAAGGTTCAGTGACCCCAGATGGGTGAAGGGTACCTGGGACTTGGACCAGTTTGTGAAGAATGGGAGAACTGATTGGGATGCTGTCATCGATGCCGGTATGTTTAGCAAATGTAATACTGGGTTTTAGAATTGTTTGTTGATTTTGGGGTTTTAAGTTGAGTCTCAATTGGGGCAAATCTGGCTGCTGCAATGTAAGTTAACAACCAATGGTTTGAAGATTTCATTCGTAACGGTTTGCATACAAGAAGATGCTCCTTCCTCGGTAAATTTGGATTGAGTCGACTGATTTGGAGCATCTAGTAGAATAAAACTGTTTGTAGATGATGACAATAGTAATACTTTTTTAATATGAGCTTCAAAAAACAAATAAGCTTGGTTGGTTACCCTTTTAATCAGAGGCAAGGAGAAGGAAATGGCTAGAGGACTATCCGGAGGCGACAAATACTGATGATATGGTATTTTTCGACACCTCGATTATACCATGGTGGGCGTGGATTAAAAGATTTCACCTTCCTGAGGCTGAGAGACTTAATGGTAGGAGGTTTATTTTTCTATTGTTTGTTGTTAATTTTGTGAACATCATTGATTATACTACCATATTTTGTACATACCAGTGCGCAGCCGTAGGAAATAAAGTATGGCCATCTTTTACTTGTTTTGTTTGGAATTAGTACCTATATATATACCAGCTTAACTCCTAGTTTTACTACTTTTTTTTTTTTTTTTTCCCTGTTGTACTGTTTTCATTTTCTTACTGTTTACTTGAAGCACTGGCAGTAGCATTTATTGACTGATTTGTACTATGTAGCAGTTAATTGCCTGATCAGAAGAGGGCTAACTTGATTGATTGTTTGGGGTCTCTCATTGTTTGAAGGAACAGTTCCAGCGTAGCGACGTGCCAGCATGCATATGTCCCAACTAAAATTTGTGACCAGTGTTGGTTTTCCTATATATATATGTTGGTGCCAGTAGAGCTACTAGTACTGCATGACATAATTTGACCTTTGGCCAGTATGGCCTGATGCTTATTTAACCATTGTTTAATTTTGTTATATATATAGGGCGTGCGGCGATGATTGGTTTCTTCATGGCATATTTTGTGGACAGTTTGACTGGGGTCGGGCTTGTTGACCAGTCCTCAAACTTCTTTTGTAAAACCCTGCTCTTCATATCAGTACTTGGTGTGTTGCTTGTCAGAAACAATAAGGATATAGAGAACCTAAAGAAGATTCTAGAAGAAACAACCTACTATGACAAGCAATGGCGAGCTACTTGGCAAGATGATTCCTCTCCCGACTTGAAGAAGTAGAGCTCTCTGTTAACTTTTGCCCACCTGGGTTGGTGGTTTAGCTTCTGGTATGTAGGTATCTTCTCTGGTTTCAATAATTACACAAGAAAATCTGTCTTTGTTTTTTGTACTTGTGTTTTTTCTTGTGATATGTTTCTGGATTTGAATGGGAACTGATGTTGTTGAGTTTAGTACCATGAACCATAATTCTGAGGTTCCATTCTTAGAATTGAAATTTTAGTTCTGCGACTGCTTGCCAAACCTGTATGTATTCTGTTGTTTGTTTCATTCCCCACGACTTGTTGATGTGCTTGTTTGTTTAGTATATTAATTCATTCATGCTTTCTTAGCCCCTATTGTGTTTTCTTATGTTAAGTAAAGATACTGCTTTTCTTCTCTACAAACTAAAAATGCTGCCAGAAACTAGTTTGGTAGACCGGTACAGAAGTTGTTCCTTTACAAGGGTTATCAGCAACAAATTTTGATCACTTGTCATGGTAACATATATTGAGATGTCGTTTGACTGGGAGTGCTGTGATTCCTGTCATGCTTCTGTTAACTGTTAGCGACCCATAACCTGTCTTTCACGAAAGAAGGCCCAATGTCAAGTACACAGGTTGGTTCCAATTGTCCCTGGTAATGAAGTCTTGATTCACTCACCATTTCAAGTGCAAGAGAACTATTAGTTAGATATCCGAGTTTCAACTTTTGCCAAGTTCACCATGTCACCTCAATTCACCAACTGTTTTCATCCAAGCATGAACTAAAGACATCATACAAGACATCTCGGTTGGTAATGTGGAGCTGGAAACTTATCTCTACTAAGTGCTGTCTTGAATTGTCATTTTTGGATTTGGATTACTTAAGATTCGCGAGAGCGCAGGTGTCATTTCCTATTTAGGAAGCATATTGGCAATTTGGCATGCAGCACCAATGAGGAATTTGGTCGATTGTTAGCAGAACCAGTTTCAGACAAAGTCTATTGACAAATTCAAGCCCCAAAGGGAAATTATTACATACTATTACACATACACATACAATAGAATGCCACGTTTTGAAAACAATTCAAAGGTGCCACAATCATATCTATGCAATCAAACAAGCATCAATACCTTGTGCAAAGTTATTGAACATGCACTTTATTTTGTATTCATAATGAACCAGAAGAGAAACATACTCCATGGCATGCAATCGATGCAACAAATGGTACACATACATAGGTGAAGTCTTCACTCAAGCAATTGGGTAGGAAGCGTCGAGCAATACACCGCATACACCTGAGGAAGAGCCACTGTCTTTCCACAGGCACATGTGCCCGTTCTCGCCCCACGTCTTACCCCAAGAGTTCTTCAGTATCCAGTACTTCATGGAGCCTTCTGCACTGTAACCAACCGCAGTCACCGTATGGTCTATGACGGTTCCGCAAGGACCGGTGAAAATGCCACTTTTGTAGAACTGAAAGGCCTGGCCACTTCCTTCGAGCGATACAGTGACAGGTTGCATGGCGACTGCTTTCATCAGTGCGGTTTCGTCTCCAGCCGGGACTATCTCATACCCGGTTATTTTGGCAGCGTAATGTTTCATCTTTGTGGCATCACACATCCCGTTTTGCGCAGTGTATACATAGTCTTGTTCGGAGGTGATGCCGCCATTGTTAATTACCCATTCAAAAGCCTTGTTTTGGAAGCCCCCACTGCACCCGGAACTGTCTGCGACACAATCGACTAGCTCTTGCTCTGACAAAACTGGCAAATACCCTTTTTTTATCTTAGTTATCCCTTCTATTGCAGCAACTGCGCCGAATGCCCAGCAACTTGATGTACAATATAAACACAGAAAATATTAACAGCTTGTAATTTCCTTATGGATGAATTATCATTACAAATACCTCTTCGAATTAAATTGTAAATTATTATCAATTGCTAAAAGTAATTTTTTTTTATCAATTGAACTAAATTAGATACAATGCTTTCTTATGGAAGTATATATAATAGAGAAACCACATGTCAATAGGAATATTTTCCTAAAATTGAAAAACATAATTAGTTCGTAATTAGTTCTATTACGAGGCTGAAATTAATTATATTTGAAGTACTCATTAGAATCTCTGCTCTACTGGTATATATATATAGAGTCCGGTTACAATAATATGCATATCACGGTTTTACCGTGCTATACGGTCCATATCTCTGTTTTTCGTGTCCAAATTGTCGATCCGAACCGTTAAACTTAATCTTTATATCAAAATATACTAGCAAACCAAATTTTATAATTTTTTGAATTTTTTTGCTATTTTTAATGATGGGGAGAAAACGGCTAGATTCGAGGATTTTGGTTCATACAAAATAGCAAAAAAATTCTAAAAATTGTAAAATTTGGTTTCCTAACATATTTTGATATAGAGATCACATTGAGCAGTTTGGATCTATTATTTGGACACCGAAAATGGTGATACGGACCGCATAGCACGGTAAAACTGTGATATGCATATTACCATAGCCTAATTATATATATATATATATATATATATATATATATATATATATATATGTATATATATATAGCTACTTAGTTTATTTAAGTATTTGGGATTAATTAGCTATATATGAACTATCACATGAGCTTGTTAAGTGCTAACTGTGCATTTAAAATATTTATCTTAAATCTGTTTGTGATAGAGATTAATCGCATAGATTATACTCAATAGACTGAATTAATTAATTAAGTTTTTTTTTTTTTGAATTACTATTAAATAAGTTATCTATTGGGCATACTCCATGTATATATGTGTACACACACATAACTGAAGCTGCATATATACTGTACTTCTTAAGCAACATAATTGTTGAATTAAATATACGGTGAGCTTAAGCACACGATATACGATATATATGATAATATGCCCATATTTGTAACCAAATGTAAGAAATGGCTATACGTACCTTCCGCATGGATTTTGGTTCTTGACATCAGTAACTGCACCCAGACACCGCCAGTCGATCGACGATGGAGGCGTCACATGTCCATAACAGAATGGAGTTGTATCCCGCGTGGCATTCCGACGATTGTACCCTGTAAGTTTGGCCAGAAACTCCTCGTTCGTCATGTCAGCGAACTTGTTAAGGCCGAGAGTGAAGCTTCGAGAAGAATTCGCGTTTGATGCATTGATAAACATGTAGTTTGCCTTGAATATATCGAAGCGCTTCTGCTCTTCGACTGGGCAAGTGTAATTCACACCGTAATCCTTCTTCCACTTGTTAAACTCGTCAGCCAGACAGTCGGCTGTCGAAGGGGCAATCATGCTGAATGCAAGAGCACAAGTTAGCAAGAAGACTAGACATTGCAAAGAACTGGCTGCCATTGTTAAGTGCTTTAAGTTGAGAAGATGGATGCATGTATCGATTGGGGTGATTTGAAATGACATGCTGCTATGAACTTATATAGTGGTGCGCTCATATTAATTAATGGCATGCTGCATATATATATATAATCAAGTTTTTTGTTGTTTCCCTTGTTATAATTTGTACTTTGAACAAATATATGTATACCGTTGACATGATGAGGCTTTTGTGATTTACAACAAGTTACGTACAATAAAGAATATTCCTGGATACATATATAATTCCATCTACAAATTAATTATATATCTAAACGGTTTGGATATCAAAAGTGGTTTACTTCCGTCTACAAAACTAGTTAATTTTGAATGAACATTATTTATATGATCAATTTTCTAAATTTTAATGAAGTATTGAACATCTATTTATGTATGTCATGCATATATTCTCAGACTGATATTAAATTATCAGATACATGGAAATAATTTGCTTATAACAACAAAATACATTTAAAATGATATACGTTTCTAAATCTTATTTGCTTTATTTTGGCAGCCTCTAACCAAATTTAAAGAATTTATTCATAATACTTGGTAATGTTGGATTGCTGACCTAGCTAGTGTATATGTATTATTATATGAAGTAAACTTATTGAAACCATTAGCCGCACAGCAGTTTATTTTAGTTATTAAGTTTTATTCTAGTTATTAAGTTTTAAATTATCAGACGTCACTCTAATCAATTATGATATTACCTTTTCTTTAAATTGATGGGACTTAAAACTTATTAAATTTTTTAAGCATATTAGAATGTGTGTGTGTTTTTTTGTTTTGTTTTTCTTTGTTTTTGTGCTTGATGCTACACAACTTCTGTAAAATTTGTGTTTATCATAGTGGTTATTGAGCTTTACAAAGCGCAACTATGTTCGAATTCTGGTCTCATATCTCAAAAAATGTTGTTCGAATGGGCAATTTAAGTTGTTCAACACAATCCGCACATTATAACTTTATGAAATACCAATTTTTTTTTTCATTTGAAAATTCTTAACTATTTTGTCGGATTTTTGAAAGTTGTATAAAAAATATCTCAAATTTAATTTATATATAAAGGATCATCTTTCTAAATTAAAAAAAGTAATTAGAAAATTCCAAAAAGTTGGTAACCCACAAATTTTCGATTGAACAACTTATGTCGGTTATTCCATTAATATGTAGCGGTTTTATACTGAAATTCAATTCCGAGATAACATACATTTTATGGAAGAAACGAAAAAAGAGGATTTTTCAAATCTGCAAGTAGAAAAGGGGGAACTTATCTTCATATTATAAGAAGGGGAATTGTTATATGGGATTAATTAGCATTTTTAAGGGATCTAGTAGCCTGTTCGGCACATGTGGATCAAGGCTGCTCAATGTGTTTTTAGCATTTGATCCTGCTTGATCCGTCCGAACGATAGTTCCTCAGAGCAGATCAACCCCCCTCCTTAACCTCATGAGCTTAACCCATCACCCCCTTTCCTCAAGAAATCTGCCTTCCTCAAGCCCTCCTCAAGAACAAAAAAGTACCCTTTTTTTACAATCATGCCCCTCTTGATCCTTTTATTCGGCCAAACACACACTCCTCAGTGAAGCTTAAAATGTTGATCCGTTGTATGTTGATCCTTGTTGCCGAACAGGCCCTAGGGAACTAAAAATCAAGTGATATGTAACAAATATCTAATTTGATTCTCTTTTTATATGTAAATATTTTAATAAAATTTTCTAAAGCATACTTCATCAAAAAATATAAGAACTATGACAGCGTCCTGCCATAATTTTTAATGGCAGCATGTAGATAGGGACCTTAGAACTGTCTTTGCAACCCGGATGCCCAGTCTAAACTCAAAACCTTATCCATTATATAATTTATATTGGATTACAGTTTACATGCTCTTGGCATGCAGTGCTCATCCTCTGTAGCGCTGCATTGTGTAGCGCAGGATGTGAACCATTAGATTGTCTCGAGATTCGAGCCAGTACAGATTTTGAGATGATCTAACGGTTTACATACTGCACTACACAATACAGCGCTAAAGAGGATATATGCACATCTTTATAATGGGTTACCCGTTAGTCTTAATGAGTTATTTTCGTTTTATTATTATTATTATTATTATTATTATTATTATTATTATTATTATTATTATTATGATATCATTATCATTATTATATTATCATATTACTATTATTATTATTATTATTATTATTGTTATTATTATTATTATTATTATTATTATTATTATTATTATTATTATTATTATTATTATTATTATTATTATTATTATTATTATTATTATTATTATTATTATTATAATTTATAGTTAAGGTGTCAATGCATGGCGTGCTCATCTCATCCTTATATTTTCATATTATCATATCATTTGGAATGGTTCAATCTGAGATAAAAAAAAAAAATCCATGTGGAAATAAATGGGAAGTGGCGACTAACATATATAATATCGTTATTAATTTATGCTGGTAACTTGTTTGACATTTTTATGCTTAAGCACATTACATAAGTTGTCCAAAATTGAAATGAGTATGGCTTTCTATTTTATCTTGTTCAATAAAATTTTTCGTATTATCAAAAATGACAAACTGTTTTATATGATCTGAAATTTTCGGTTAAGAACTCACTAAATTATTGTGTTTAGAATCTGAAATCTTTGGTTAAAAACCTCAATTAATTGGTGTGCAATTCAGTTGCTTGACATACAGCTTTAGAGTTATCAATTTGAACTTTATAATCACTGTGCAAAGCTTCCTTTGTGCCAGCACGATTACTTGTTAAAGTGCATCATATATATGAATCACTACATGAAGCAGAGTACACATGACATCGTTTAATGTCATTTGTTTCCCGGAATATATATATATACCTAGATCTGTTGTTCGGAAAAAACAACTCGCAACAAAAAGTTTTGATCACTGGTCACTACAACAAATTAATTATATTGGATACTGAAATGCCGTTTTAAGTAGGAGTGCTGTCATATATGCTTCCGTTGACCATTAGCAGCCCATTAACAAAAGAAAGCCCATTGTTAGTTAAGTATACAGGTTGCATGGTGCTAAACTGCTAATTGTACCTAGAACTCTCAGGGTGCCAAGTTCAAGTGCAAAAGAACAGAGTCACAGACTATAAGAAGAAAGATTTAACTTTAATTAATTTGCCAAGTTCACCTTGTCATCTAACCTCTTACTCCAACCAGCTACTAATTCTTTCATCCAAGCATGAACTCATGATGAAAATGAAATCTTTCAATTTTGAGTAAGTAGAAGAACTCATGATGTATCGGCAGAACCTATATATGAAAAACCTGGTTGGCCATTCATTTTCAGATAATTAAACTTCATCGACAAATTAATTCAAGCCCAAAGGGGAAACAATTACATACTGTTTATTACATTACAATTACACACACACAAAACATAGAACTTCATCTTTTAGAAAAAAAAATAAAGGTACAAGTACAACAATTTATAAGTTTATAATTATACAATCAAACAAGCATATATATATGCATCAATGTCATCTCCTAATTAAGTTCAACATTCATTTTATTTTTTATCCACGATGAACAGAAAACACTCCATATATAGCTAGCATACGATACGACAAATGGTACAAGTAGATATGAAGTCTTCAGTCCATCACGCGATCGGGTAGGAAGCGTCGAGCGCTAAACCACATAAACCTGAGGGAATGCCGCTGTCTTTCCACATGCGTATGTAGCCGTTCTCGCCCCACGATGTACCCCACGAGTTCTTCACTATCCAATACTTGCTGAAGCCGAATCCGCCGTAGCCAACAGCAGTCACTGCATGGTTTAGGTCTGTTCCACAAGGACCGGAAAAGATGCCGCCACTGTAAAACTGAAAGAACTGCCCACTCGCATCGATAGATATCGTGACAGGTTGCATTGCGACTGCTTTCATCAGAGCTGCTTCATCCATAACAGGCACATTATCGTAGCCAGTTATTGTGGCAGCATAATTCTTTGTCTTCGTGGCATCACAAAAGCCGTTTTGAGCAGTGTACACGTAGTCCTGTTCAGAGGTGATGCCGCCGTTGTTTATCACCCACTGAAAAGCGGAGCGTTGCCAGCCCCCGCCGCATCCGAAGCTGCCGGTTACACAATCAACTAACTCTTGCTCTGACAAGTTTGGTAGATACCCTTTGCTGATCTTAGTTATTCCTTCTATTGTCGCAACTGTGGCAAATGCCCAGCAACTTCCTGTACGATATAATAAAAAAAAATTAACAACGTAATATATGATTTTCGATTTATTTGGGTGTGCAATATCGTTAGCAATACTTATTTCAAATTTAAGTGAAAATTATTTTTAGTTGCTGAGCATTAATATTATCTTATCAATTAAACGAAAATACAATGCTTTCTTACGCAAATAAATAAATAAACATTCCAAGTTTTCTTAAGTTTTTCATAATTGTAACTGTACAAAATTACTATACTCACCGCATTGTCCTTGGTCCTTGACATCAGTAACTGCACCGAGACACCGCCAGTCCATCGCCGATGGCGCCATCACATTTCCATAATAGAACGATGGCGCCGAGGTCCGTGTGGCATTCTGAGGCTTGTACCCCGTAAGTTTGGCCAGAAACTCCTCGTTCGTCATGTCGGCATACTTGTTGAGGCCGAGAGTGAAGCTTCGAGAAGAATTTGCATTTGATGCATTGATGAACATGTAGTTTGCCTTGAATATATCGAAGCGCTTCTGCTCTTCGACTGGGCAAGTGTAATTCACACCGTAATCCTTTTTCCACTTGTTAAACTCGTCGGCCAGACAGTCGGCTGTCGAAGGGGCAATCATGCTGAATGCAAGAGCACAAGTTAGCAAGAGGACTAGAGATTGCAAAGAACTGGCTGCCATTGTTAAGTGCTTTAAGTTGAGAAGATGGATGTATGTATTGATTGGGGTGATTTGAAATGACATGCTGCTATGAACTTATATAGTGGTGCGCTCAAATTAATTAATGGCATGGTGCATATATAATCAAGTTCTATATATTGTTTCCCTTGTTAATTTGTACTTTGAACAAGTATATGTATACCGTTGACATGATGAGGCATTTGTGATTTACAGCAAGTTACGTACAATAAAGAATATTCCTGGATACATATATAATTCCATCTACAAATTATATATCTATACGGTTTGGATATCAAAAGAGGTTTACTTCCGTCTACAAAACTAGTTAATTTTGAATGAACATTATTTATATGATCAATTTTATAAATTTTAGTGAAAGCATTGAACATCTCTTTACGTGGAGCTAGACTATTATACTAACGTTAGCATTTCGGATCGAAATGCTAACGCCTCAAAATTGTTGTTATCGTGTCCGAAATCACGATTTATGGGGCTAAATAAATTCTTTATATGAAAATATTGGGGAATACAAAATTTTCCATTCTTAAAGTTTTTTAAGTATTTGTTTTGCATTTTTTAAAATAGTATGTACAAACATCAATATTTTATTAATATTTATGAGTTATTTTCAAAAATTCAAAACAAATACTTAGAAAACTCTAAAAATAAAAAATTTTAGTATTCCCCAATATTTTCATATAAAGAATTCATTAAGCACCATAAATCGTGATTTCGGACACGATAACATCAATTTTTAGGCGAAATGTTAACGTTAGTATAATAGTCTAACTCCTCCTTTATGTGCATGTGTCATGCATATATTCCGGGCCTTCAGACAGATGTGAATTTATCAGATACAGGGAAATAAATTTCTCATAATAACAAAATACATTTAAAATGATATATGTTTCTAAATCTTATTTGCTTTATTTTGGCAGCATCTAACCAAATTTAAAGAATTTATTAATAATACTTGGTAATGTCGGATTGCTGACCTAGCTAGTGTATATGTATTATTATATGAAGTAAACTTATTGAAACCATTAGCCGCACAACAGTTTATTTTAGTTATTAAGTTTTATTCTAGTTATTAAGTTTTAAATTATCAGACGTCACCTTTTCTTTAAATTGATGGGACTTAAACTTTCCAAATTTTTTAAGCATATTAGAATGTGTGTGTGTGTTTTTTTTCCTTTGTTTTTGCGCTTGATGCTACACAACTTCTGTAAAATTTGTGTTTATCATGGTGGTTAGTGAGCTTTACAAAGCGCAACTACGTTTGAATTCTGATCTCATATCTCAAATAATGAAAAAATGTTGTTCGAATGGGTAATTTAAGTTGTTCAACACAATCCACACACTATAACTTTATGAAATACTATTTTTTTTTCATTTTGAAAATTTTTAACTATTTTGTCGGATTTTTGAAAGTTGTATAAAAAATATCTCAGATTTAATTTATATATAAGGATCATCTTTCTAAATCCAGAAAAGTAATTAGAAAATTCCAAAGAGTTGGTAACCCACAAATTTTCGATTGAACAACTTATTGTCGGTTATTCCATTAATATGTAGCGGTTTTATCCTGAAATTCAATTCCGAGATAACATACATTTTATGGAAGAAACGAAAAAAGAGGATTTTTAAATCTGCAAGTAGAAAAGGGGGAACTCATATTATAAGAAGGGGAATTGTTATATGGGATTAATTAGCATTTTTAAGGGATCCAGGGAACTAAAAATCAAGTGATATGTAACAAACTTCTAATTTTATCCTCTTTTTATATGTAAATATTTTAATAAAATTTCGAAAGCCTACTTCATCAAAAAAAAAAAAAAAAACTATGGAAGCGTCTGCCATAATTTTTAATGGTAGCATGTAGATAGGGACCTTAGAACTGTCTTTGCAACCCGGATGCCCAGTCTAAACACAAAACCTTATCCATTATATAATTTATATTGGATTACAGTTTACATGCTCTTGGCATGCAGTGCTCATCCTCTGTAGCGCTGCATTGTGTAGCGCAGGATGTGAACCGTTTCTGCGCTACACAATACAGCGCTACAGAGGATATATGCACATCTTTGTAATGGGACCACCCGTTACAATCTTAATGAGTTATTTTCGTTTAATTATTATTATTATTATTATTATTATTATTATTATTATTATTATTATTATTATTATTATTATTATTATTATTATTATTATTATTATTATAATTTATAGTTAAGGTGTCAATGCATGGCGTGTTCATCTCATGATCCTTATGTTTTCATATAATCATATCATTTGGAATGGTTCAATTTGAGATAAAAAAAAAAAATCCATGTGGAAATAAATGGGAAGTGGCGACTAACATATATAATATCGGTATTAATTTATCCTGGTAACTTGTTTGACATTTTTATGCTTAAGCACAGTACATTAGTTGTCCAAAATTGAAATGAGTATGGCTTTCTATTTTATCTTGTTCAATAAAATTTTTCGTATTATCAAAAATGAAAAACTGTTTTATATAGTCTGAAATTTTCGGTTAAGAACTCACTAAATTATTGTGTTTAGAATCTGAAATCTTTGGTTAAAAACCTCAATTAATTGGTGTGCAATTCAGTTGCTTGACATACAGCTTTAGAGTTATCAATTTGAACTTTATAATCACTGTGCAAAGCTTCCTTTGTGCCAGCACGATTACTTGTTAAAGTGCATCATATATATGAATCACTACATTAAGCAGAGTACACATGACATCGTTTAATGTCATTTGTTTCCCGGAATATATATATATACCTAGATCTGTTGTTCGGAAAAAACAACTCGCAATAAAAAGTTTTGATCACTGGTCACTACAACAAATTAATTATATTGGATACTGAAATGCCGTTTTAAGTAGGAGTGCTGTCATATATGCTTCCGTTGACCATTAGCAGCCCATTAACAAAAGAAAGCCCATTGTTAGTTAAGTATACAGGTTGCATGGTGCTAAACTGCTAATTGTACCTAGAACTCTCAGGGTGCCAAGTTCAAGTGCAAAAGAACAGAGTCACAGACTATAAGAAGAAAGATTTAACTTTAATTAATTTGCCAAGTTCACCTTGTCATCTAATTAACTTCTTACTCCAACTAGTTACCAAGTCTTTTCATCCAAGCATGAATTGATGAGATCTTTTCATTTTGAGTAAGTAGATGAACTGATGAAATCATACAGAACATCTCGTTTAGGAAGCATGTCAGCAGCACCTATGGCTATATATAAGAAACTTGGTTGGACGTCAGCAGTTCAGTTTCAGATAAACTTCATTGACAAACTATAAATTCAAGCCCAAAAGGGAAACAATTACATGCTATTTATTACATTACAATTACACACACACAAAACATAGAAACTTTCATGTTTCAGAAAAATAAACGTACAAGTACAATAATTATAAGGTTATAATTACACAATCAAACAAGCATCAATGTCATCTCCTAAGTTGAACATTCATTTTATTTTTTATCCATGATGAACAGAAAACACTCCATATATAGCTAGCATACGATACGACAAATGGTACAAGTAGATATGAAGTCTTCAATCCATCAAGCAATCGGGTAGGAAGCATCGAGCGCCAAACCACATAAACCTGAGGGAATGCCGCTGTCTTTCCACATGCGTATGTAACCGTTCTCGCCCCACGATGTCCCCCACGAGTTCTTCACTATCCAATACTTGCTGAAGCCGAATCCGCTGTAGCCAACAGCAGTCACTGCATGGTTTAGGTCTGTTCCACAAGGACCGGAAAAGATGCCGCCACTGTAAAACTGAAAGAACTGCCCACTCGCATCGATAGATATCGTGACAGGTTGCATTGCGACCGCTTTCATCAGAGCTGCTTCATCCATAACAGGCACCTTATCGTAGCCGGTTATTGTGGCAGCATAATTCTTTGTCTTTGTGGCATCACAAAAGCCGTTTTGAGCAGTGTACACGTAGTCCTGTTCAGAGGTGATGCCGCCGTTGTTTATCACCCACTGGAAAGCAGAGCGTTGCCAGCCCCCGCCGCACCCGAAGCTGTCGGTTACACAATCAACTAACTCTTGCTCTGACAAGCTTGGTAGGTACCCTTTGCTGATCTTAGTTATTCCTTCTATTGTCGCAACTGCGGCAAATGCCCAGCAACTTCCTGTATGATATAATAAAAAAAAAATTAACAACGTAATATATGATTTTCGATATATTTGGGTGTGCAATATCGTTAGCAATACTTATTTCAAATTTAAGTGAAAATTATTTTTAGTTGCTGAGCATTAATATTTTTATCAATTAAACGAAAATATATACAATGCTTTCTTATGCAAATAAATAAATAAACATTCCAAGTTTTCTTAAGTTTTTAATAATTGTAACTGTACAAAATTACTATACTCACCGCATTGTCCTTGGTCCTTGACATCAGTAACTGCACCGAGACACCGCCAGTCCATCGCCGATGGCGCCATCACATTTCCATAATAGAACGATGGCGCCGAGGTCCGAGTGGCATTCTGAGGCTTGTACCCTGTAAGTTTGGCCAGAAACTCCTCGTTCGTCATGTCAGCATACTTGTTGAGGCCGAGAGTGAAGCTTCGAGAAGAATTCGCGTTTGATGCATTGATAAACATGTAGTTCGCCTTGAATATATCGAAACGCTTCTGCTCTTCGGCTTGGCAAGTGTAGTTCACACCGTAATCCTTCTTCCACTTGTTAAACTCGTCAGCCAGACAGTCGGCTGTCGAAGGGGCAATCATGCTGAATGCAAGAACACAGGTTAGCAAGAAGACTAGAGATTGCAAAGAACTAGCTGCCATTGTTAAGTGCGTAAGTTGAGAAGATGGATGTATGTATTGATTGGTGTGATTTGAAATGACATGCTCCTGTGAACTTATATAGTGGAGCGCTCAAATTAGTTAAGGTATTGTTTTCCGTAACCGTTTGTACTTTGAATTAGTATACCGTTGACAACATGAGGATTTTGGTATTTAAAACAAGTTAGGATAAAGAACTTAATTCCGCCATGGAATTGTATAATTCCTTGTACAAATCTACACGATAGCTAGCTCGATCTGATAAGTACGTAGTCGAAGCAGTGCAATGCAAGTAAAACTGCCGGTGCAAATTAAACTAGCTAGATCAATTGTATAACATTGGAATCAATTCATATCTTAACTATTAATTGGTGTGAGTGAAGTACAAGGACATTTTGTTACTTAGCTCCGATCTACATTAATTATACTTAGAGCCATTTATATATTCAAACGACATTCGTAAATCAGTAGACTATATTGCCGGCCGGGGAGCTAGTTAGAGCAGCTCGCAACATTATATTAGTGTAAATGAAGAACCATATATACGCATTGATCAATTTTTCATATATATAGTTTTCATTTTCTATATCATTATTTTATTCTATTAGACCTATAACAATCAGAAATTTAAAGCATGTACTCTCAAATTTTTTTCAATACCTTCTGTCAATGCTGTCAACATAAAAACTAAAAAGTAATCTCAAAAAAGAAAATCATGTTTCAGAAAAATCTAGGTCAGTGCTGGAAATAAATTAAAACAAGGATTATTTGAGAAAAAGTAACCTAACAGACATATGCCACATATAAATTAAAATCTAGGTCAGTTTTATTAACAGGGCTGATACATATATAAATGTACAAAAAGGATATCAAAAATACCATCTATGATAATTTTCATCTTAAATGAGTTCATCTTCACATAAATTTTTTAGAAAGCAACTTAATTATCTTGTATAGTATATACAATACATTGAGTTAGACTATGATACTAACGTTAGCATTTCGGTCTGAAATGCTAACGTCCCAAATTTTATGTTATCGTGTCCGAAATCATAATTTATGGTGCTCAATAAATTATTTATATGAAAATAGTAGGGAATACAAAAATTTTTCATTTTTAGAATTTTCTAAGTATTTATTTTGAATTTTAGAAAAGAGATCATAAATATTAATAAAATATTGATGTTTGTACATGCTATTTTCGAAAATACAAAACAAATACTTAGGAAACTCTAAAAATAAAAAAATTTTGTATTCCCCAATATTTTCATATAAAGAATTTATTGAGCACCATAAATCGTGATTTCAAACACGATAACATAAACTTTGGGGCGTTAGTATTTCGGTCTGAAATGCTAACGTTAGTTTAATAGTCTAACTCAATACATTATACAAATTAAATAAGTAGCATAATTAAGCCATTAATATGAAGTAACTTATTTAATATGAGAAGTAATGCAAATGCATGATACCTATTTTTGTCTCTTTTTGGTATCTATTTAACATTTTTCTTATTAACATTATTGAGTTCATTGTACTACTTAATTACTTTGTATATATAGTACTTTTTTATCGATATTGTAAAATGTAATTAGTAGCACAATGAAATTATTGATGTGAACAGAAACACATTTGTAATTAATATTGAATACCAATATAAATAAAAAAAGTATGATATTGAATTTGATATATATAAAAGATAATATATTCATAACATTTTTCTAGAGAGGAAAAGGCTAGTCGATCGTCATCTCAATTGGAAGGATACAATGTTCTAAATAGCGCGCTATAGTGTCGCTATAGCGCGCTATAGCGTTTTCTGGACCCAAAACGTGATGCTATTGGCTAACACTGCGTAAGTTGCGCTATTTCCGCTATAGCGTAAATAGCGTGCGCTATAGCGCATAGCGTGATAGCACCAAAATAGCGCGCTATGCTACAAAACATATTTTTTCAGAAGATGAGGATAATGAGCCGCCAGTTAAGTCTGATACTGAGCCAACAGATAATAAAGTGTCTGAAGAATCTATAGAATAATATATAGTTTGACTTGAAATTAGAGTAAACCTGATATATATGATATTTTGTATAGGGTTGATAATATGATTAGAGACCTTTTGTGCAGAAAATGACTTAGGATTAATAACTCTTTTGCGCAGGAATCTAGGAAATGACATTTTTTGTGCAGAAAATGACACAGCTGTGACAATTTAGATCATTTTGTATAGAAAACAATCCTATATCAGATATTTTGAATAGCAACTCGGACTTTGTACTAGTTTAATGCAAAAACATTAGTTTGTTAATTATTTTGTTTTGATTATTTGCTCTACAGAATTCTATAAGAATTCTTAGTAATGTTGAAATTTAATACAAAAATATAATACAATTCATAAAATTAATGGACACGCTACGTACGATAGCTTCCGCTATAGCACGCTATAGCGGCGATAGCTTTTCCGAAGACCCGCCGCGATGACGCTATAATCGCGATTTAGAACCTTGGAAGGATATATAATTGTGTCATTTTCCAGTAAATTTGACTTATAAATTCCATCCGGAACAAAGTCCACACTTTTTTTCTCAAAAAAAAAGTCCACACTTTACGGATAAACACTTCAAATTAAGTTAAACTTTACACTCCAATAGTGGATTACAGCTCGATTATAGCAGGCTTTAATTTGGCCTGCTGCATGCATCTTTATAATGGGTTACAGAGTTCATTATTCTGTTGTTTATTGTTATCAGGGTCGTCCATTTTCATATAGAAATGATTTTTAGTTATATATATTCCTCATGATGTCAGAATCTTTACTATATCTATATCTATACTTCTATACTATATTAAAAAGCACGTAACTATTACACTCTCAATTGTTTTCTTCTTCTTCAAATTTTTTAAATACCCATAATACCCTTCATCAAACGGTGCAGATCGGTTTTATTAGATTAGACGGCTATGATCCCTCAATTTTGAATCACTCCTCTCCATTTCGAATACATGGCAGCATATATAAGGAAAGAAATGAGAGACAATTACTACATTATTACCATATTGAGTCATATTAATTGGCAACAATACGTGGAATCAAATGCATATGGCTATTTTTATTTTCTTAACTTTTTTAAGTAAATTTTGGCTGCCAATTATAAAAGGAAAGTGAAAATAACTTGCTGCAAATAATTTTGATTCATGTTTTGTATATTTTTTATTGCAAATATATCTGAATTTCAGTTATGTAATTTTATGTTTCACATACTTCTATCAAATTTTGTTAAGATAGTTTAATATTTAAATTAAGTTTTAACATTAATACAAATTGTAAGTAGTAGATTAGTTTATACTTTTATTTCTTTTGTTTGTGGCGATCAAAATTAAAATGGCCCACACAAATGGATGGGTTTCTTAATAGTGACCGTCGCAATGTGCGGGTACTTCGCTAGTATATATAAAAGCATATTGGAAAAAAATGACATGAAAGTGTTTATCTTCCTCAAATAAAAAACCTGAGCCATTGATCATTTTCTTGGATAGATCAGATGCGTTGATTTACGTTAATACCTGTTGACGTTAATGTCTTAGCCCAATAAAATTTAAAGCCATATCAATTTACGCAATATAATGCTCATTACATATTATCTTAAAAATTTATTATAAGAAATAACAATTTCAGCAGAAAGCAGGCTTTTTACTAATAAAAAAGAAAATCATTTGTTAGGATTGGGAAGTCGCGACAAAGATATATAATTTCGTTGGAAAATCGTTTGACATTATAGTTACAACGCGGAATGGAAGGTCATCAAAATCCTGAACAACATTATCCATGCATTTTTTAAGTTTTATCCAGCTAGCATCACCATGCATTGCTTTCAGGACATTTTTTAAATTAAATAGTCTTGATTTAATTTGAAGGTTTCAAAATGATATCATAATAATTCGTTTGAGTGTCTATGCAGGTTTTCAAGCGTGTTGAAACGGTTTTTTTTTTTTTTTTTTTTTTCTTTTTTGGATAAAAGTTGAAATGGGTTAATACATATATAATAGAAAAAAAAAAAAAAAAAATCAAGGCATGAATTCATCCTTCTAAAACAATGTGCCTCCACTGGCAGTATGCAGTATCATCTTTCTAAATGAAAAACGACATGGTTTAATTTACTGGTAACGTGTAATTAAATCCTCATTAGTGTTATTACAACAGAAAGTGTACAATTGAATTTTCAAAATATATATAATTCGATCATGAATTTGGATGGCATGAAAAATGCTCGATTATATATAGAGTGTCTTCAAGGAAAAAATTTACATTGTTTATCTTAATGCTCGAACAATTATAGTTACTGAATTTCAATTTTCAAGAACTTGTATATACCGATCGTTTCGACATTCTTCTTCTGAATCCCTGTTGTTTTTTCACAGAACAAGTAATCATAAATTGTGTATTGTTTTATAAGTATATATCGTTACATATGTCTCCAGTGGATTGTTTCAGCTGTTATGAATTGATACATGTGCTTGTTTGTGAAGTATATATCTTAATTCTTCTGTATTCTGTTAATTAGCCTCTGCTAATATTAAGTGAAGATGCTGCTCTGCTGTTTACAAAACTATTAATAACACTGATGCCAAAAAAAAAAAAAAAATTGTTTTGTTTTGTACCCAAATTCGGCCATATAATTATAAAATAAAAAAATGGAGAAAAAAAATAAAATAACCAGGGTACAAACAGCTATTTGTTCCCGAGTTACACCCAGATCTGCGTTCGTAAATTAAACAACCCACAACACCCAAATCTTAGCAAGCAACAAATTTTGAATTTTTGATCACTCGCCATGGAAATTATTTGAATGTCGTTCGAGTAGGAGGCTGTCTGCTTAATCGTGTGGTTCACTAATTAGCGGCCCATAATTTATCTTGTCTTTAACAAAAGTAATTAAGCCCAGTGTTAATTATATAGCTTGGTTTGAATTGTACCTGGAATCGCCATTTCATGTGCAAGACAGCAAGAGAACAAATAAGAGTAATACCTGGCGTTCATAAAAAGCCATCCGTAACATCGATAGGTTATATTTTAGGATGTATGTATTACATTTTTATGTATATATGTTATATTTTTTTATATGTCTATAAACATACGGACGACTTTTCAATTATGTTTCTCAAAAAATATGAGACTAGACGTTCAATTTTGTCAGGTTCGCCTTTGTCATCTGTTTTTTTTTTTTTTTTTTCTCCAATCCAAACTTGCCATGTCAGTGATGACATTATATACCACCTGAGTTGCTGACGTAAAGCAGGGAAAAATTTTCCCTTGATAAGCTTTCTGTTTTTTTAAGAGAAATTATGTTTGCCCGCCTTAATTACACCCCTTATCCATCCTCAAACTAAGTTGGTAATATTTTGTCTTTCTTTCTCATACTCTCATAAATTTTGAGTGAATTTTTTTTATTCTTGATTTTTCTATTGCATATATATAAGTGTTTTGTTCAATTGAGGATGTGAATTGCAATCGGTAAAAGTGATTTGTCGTATTTGAAAAAAAATTTAACTAAAAATGTATTGAGGTGCGGTTAAGGAGGTTTTTTAAGGGGTGTAGTTATCAACTCCCTTTTTTTAAGGCCCTGTTCGGACACCATCACATTGCTACTGTTTGCGTGGGTGGAAAAAAATTCAGTCTCAAAAAATTTTTTCTTACCCACACAAATAGTGGCCAACCCATGGAAAATGCCCATATCCGAACACGCCCTAAATGTATAATTTGGAGCTTAATAATTTAAGATACACGGAGTGTTGATATCACTTCCCTTTCAGGAAGCGTATGAGAAGCAGCTATGAGAATTACTAAGTCAACCTGTTGCAGAATCAGTCTCAGACAATTAAACTCTATTCACAAACTTAAGTTTAGAAGGGAAACTTTTAATCTATTATACAGAATAAAGAATGTCATATACATTATATCTATCTTCTATACAATCAAAGCATCAATACCTTCCTCAAAGTTGAGCAAGAATTTTATATTTTTATTCATGATGAACTATAAACATGTGTCAACTATGACGAAAAATCAAAATCAATCAATCAAGAATTAAACCAGAAGCTCATTCCATTGCAAGAATGCAAGAAATGGTACAAGCAGATCAATCAAGTCTTCTATATATCAAACAATCGGGTAGGAAGCATCGAGCGCTATACCACATAAACCTGCAGAATAGCCGCTGTCTTTCCACATGCGTATGTACCCGTTCTCGCCCCATGTCGTCCCCCAGGAGTTTTTCACTATCCAATACTTGTTGGAGCCCTCTCCGCCGTAGCCGACCACTGTCACTGCGTGGTCCAGGCGTGTTCCGCAGGGACCTTTGAAAATGCCACTGCTGTAGAGCTGAAAGAACAGTCCAGCTGCTTCAATCGACACTGTGACAGGTTGCATTGCAACCGCATTCATTAGTGCGGTTTCATTTCGTGCAGGAACTTGCGCATAGCCAGATATCGTGGCAGCATAATTTTGTGTCTTTGTGGCGTCACAAGTGCCGTTTTGGGCAGTGTACACGTAGTCTTGTTCCGAACTGATGCCACCATTTTTTATCACCCATTCAAAAGCGTAGTCTTGCCAGCCGCCGGCGCACCCGTAGCAATCGGCTACACAATCAACTAACTCTTGCTCTGACAAAACCGGTAGATAACCTTTCTTGATCTTAGTTATCCCTTCTATTGTCGCAACCGCGCCAAACGCCCAGCAACTTCCTGTATTAAATAAACACACAAGTAAATTAATATATTTTTTGTAATGTTCTATATATGTGTGTGAATTATAGCTACAGATACTTCTTAAAGTTTAAAAGTCACTATAATTTTGATAAACTAATTTTTTTTTTTTTTTGATAAAGTGAATATATTCATCACCACCTCCCATTTCTTTGTAGGAGGAAATTTTGATAAACTGTTAAACACATAGTATTTTTTTTTATCAAATTAACTAATTATGATATATTTCTTATGGAAATAGATCATATATATAATAATCCCCAAATCAATATATAGGTTTTTTTATTGATGTACCATAACTATACCAAATAGTAAGAAATTAATAATATACACACCGCATTGTCCTTGGTACTTGACATCAGTAACTGCACCTAGGTACCGCCAGTCGATTGACGATGGTGCTGCCACATCTCCATAGCTGAACGGTGTCAAAGCCCGCCCGGCACTGAGAGAATTGTATCCTGTAAATTTAGTTATAAACTCTGCATTTGTCATAGCAGCAAACTCGTTAAGGCCGAGCTTGAAGCCAAGGGCAGGATTGGCGTTCGATACATTGACAAACATGTAATTTGCCTTGAATATAGCGAATCGCTTCAGCTCTTCGACTTGGCTATCGTACTTCACGCCGTAATCCTTCATCCACTTCTTGAACTCGTCAGTCAGGAAGTCGGCAGTCGAGGGGGCAAGCATGCTGAATGCAAGAGCACAAGTTAGCAAGAAAACTAGAGATTGCAGAGAACTGGCTGCCATTGTTAATTAAATTGAGGATTAAAATTGATGGATTTTGTTATGATGATTTCAAAGGACATGCTTCTGTGAATTTATATAGTGATTAGTGAAGCGCCCAAATTATTTAATTAATTAATAAACATGATGTATAAATAAATTGTTATTTCTGTTGTTTGAACATTATTTGAACGAGTATATATGCTAATACTAATGACAGGGTCAAGGTTTTGTAACCTGAAACATGTTACAATAAAGAACTTTTCAAAATACATACATATATGATTCCTTATACAAATTAATAACGTTTACTGGCTTTGATCTTGTATATATGGTTAATTATAACTAAACAGACAAGTTGGTTGGCTCTTTCTCAGTATTATCCTGAAGGAACCGAGATGGTGTACTCTATGAAGAAATAGAGAAGACCTCTAATTAGCTACCTAAGTTAAAAGGCTTGATTAATTACAAATTATATATATATATATATAAAATTCTCTTTCTGAGTATAAAATATTATCTATACACGTACGGTTGATCAAATCCTGAGAACTGAGAAGTTAAGCTAGGTCCATGCATGTCGTGTTGAACTTGTCCATTTTTATATAAAATTATAGAATGGTTTTTTAGTTGTGGCTAGTAAGATAATAAGCAGGCTCTTGAGCAAGCATGAGCACACTTGGATTTTAAGACGAAGATATATGCCTAATTGTTAACGAAGTCTAGGCACAACATGATATTTACTCAGGAGTTAGGTATGGTACTATTAATATTACAGACCGTCCCGTACTACGGCTTCATATTATTATTTTTGAAGTTCAAACAGTCTATCCAAACCGTTTAATATGATTTCCATATGTTAATATTGTTATAGATCAAATTTTATATTTTATAGAATTTTTAAACTATTTATTTTAGATATATAAAAAAACTACATTTTTGAATGGTTCATAATGTTTAAATCAAGTCATTTTCTAATTATCTAAAAAAATAGTAAAAATGTATCAAAAAAATATAAAATTTTGTCTACAATAATATTTGTATATGAAGATCATTTTTGAGTGGTTTGGATTAATCATTTGGAGTTTAAAAATTATAATATGAGAGCCATAGTACGGCTAATTTGTACTATTAATAGTACTATAACCTCACTCTTTACTTAGTATTTTCAATATACATCCTATAAAAGTATACTATACATACTATAACTCCAAAAAATCAAGTCCGGGTATGGGGCTTACCTATGTACAAAATCCAACCTTGATAATAAGATAAGATGGTTACATTCTCCAAGTAACATACCTTAAATTTAATTTAATTTAAGTTACAACTCGGGGATGGGAACTCTTGTCAAAAATCCTGAACAGCACGCATGATTTGGTGCACTTTCTAATTAAATTTACATCTAGCATCAGTATCAGCTATATTGCTTGCTGTTTTATAAACGGTCTTCCTTTGTAATCCATTGGAATTAATGTCTATGCAGGTTATCAAGCGTGCTGAGATTGGTTGGAGATAAATCAAGGCATAATTAAGACTTAAAATAAGTAATAGTTATGATTTATTATTATAGAAATCTTCTTCTTAAAAAAAATTATGATTTACTTCTTCAGGGCAACTGGGTACGTATGCCATAAATAAGGTACGTCAATATATCGTGATGAACACAGGCCCAGGCCCAGGCCCAGAAAAACATCGCCTCATCTTTAACAACAATCAGCTTAAGAATCTAATTCTAATAAGCCTAGTTGCTCTCCCCTCTCAGTCTCACTGCAAAGGGTACTGCATCACCAGCTTTAGCTAGGTTGGGTTTAATAGATCAGAAAGGGAAGAAGGGGTACTAGTGTATAATTTGAACAGTCAAAGTCGCAGTTTGAAGAGTCTTCTGGATCGGAGGCAGGCTGTTTGCTTACCGTCCGATCAAAGCCCGGAGCCCAAAGCTCGAAATTGGAGCCCGAAGTCTCCTCTGGTCTTGGCCATCGGCTTCCTCTACCACACTGCAATGTATATTATTATCGGAAACTCTATCCGTCTATCTATGAACGGATCCATAGAGTGACGGGCGGCCACATCATTATGGATCTCGTCCACGCGAGCACCCCGTTAGCAACCTCCAACCCCGCCGCCGCTCCAACCCCGCCGCCGCCCACCCCCCGGCGCCCCCCACCCCCGGCGCCGCCCACCCCCCAGCGCCGCCCACCCCCGTCGCCCCCAACCCCGCTGCCCCCATCCCCCGGCGCTACCCATTTTGAATGGAAATCCTGCCCATTTTGAATCGAAGTCGGTTGCACATTAATTGTAACAAACCAGTACGCTGACTGTAACAAACATATAAGTTATATGTAACAAAACCAACACGTGACTGTAACAACTCTCCATCTCTGGTTGCAACAATCACACACACACCCCCGTTTGTGCTGCTGGTTTTTTTGGTTGTTTTGAATGAAAATCCCGCTCATTTCGAGATTTCTGTGTCCGTCGCATATTAATTGTAACAAATCAGTACGCTGGCTGTAACAAACACATAAGTTATGTGTAACAAAACCAACACGCGACTGTAACAACTATTTAAGAAGTTGTAACACCTCCAACAAGTGATTGTAACAATTTGGGGGCGGCGGGTGGTTGGGGGTGGCGGGGGTGGTGGGGGGTCGGGATTGGGGGCGCCGGGGGGTGGGCGGCGGCGAGTGGGGGGTGCCGGGGGTGGGCGGCGGCGGGTGGGGGGTGCCGGGGATAAGGGGCGGCACCGGGGGTGGGCGGTGCCGGGGTTGGGGCGGCAGGGGTTGGGGGTTGCCACTTGAGCGCTCGCGTGGACAAACGATCCATGATGATGTGGCGGTGATGTGGCTATCCGCGCTGCCACATCACCCTATGGACCGTCCATACTATGGACGGTAGGTATCAACTCTATTATTATAAAAAAAAATAATAATAAAACAATGATATGGGAGAGAGAAAAGTTAATTTATTTCTCATTATATCTCTAAGTGAGAGTGTCAAACAACAAGTTACAATACCTCTATTTATAGGCTAGAGAATACAAATGAAAAGCCATACAATTAATCACAAAAGTTAATACATAAGAAAATGAAGATTAATGTGGGAGGAAGTGGAGAGAGTGAGGAAGGTAAGAGGTTTACTATTATATTTCATAACACTCCCCCTTAGACATTTTACCTTATATTATATACTATTAATATTGTACTACATGACAACATTAATAAGGTACTTCAGGACCGAACTGAACAAACTGATACTTCTAGATCAGTTGTGCTGCCTCATTAAAACCTTACTAAGAAAACCTACTGGGACAAAACTTAGTGAAAGAAAAAAAGTACAGCATGTATAATATACTTCCCCTCATTTTAATATACATCTTTTACTCCCCTCATTTTAATATACATCTTTTAAACAACGGAAACCAATCTTTTGTGTACGTGTAAGTTGTTCAAAAACTTTTCTCGGCAATGATTTGATGATGTTGTTGTCCAAGTCTGTTTGGTTGATCAGCATGAAATTGCAGTACCACCATATGTAAATACATATCCAGATTGTGACCGAACTTTATATGGATCTGATAAATATCATGCATCTGCATACCCAACTAATTGTGACCGAGCTTTATGTGGATCGGCGTTCAGTTAGACTTTCTGAACGTGGCGTTTAAAAAGTAGGTATAGTCTTGTGATTCTTATTAGACCGGATATATCCTTCGAATTCTTTTTTATTTTAGGCATAGACAAAAAATTAATTCCTTATCTGAAGCCGCTTGGAGTAGTCAACATAAATAATTAGACTCTCATACAAGATGGATTCTTTAAGCGGGTCACACATTTTACTGGATTTGGCGATGCGGCTCACAGGAGCAAGCGCGACAAGATGTCTGGAGGGACTGGAATTGTACAGAAGGCCTTGGCTAGCCTTGTCTCTTGCACGAGATTGCCTCACCTCCTGTCTGATCGCACAGCTCACCAAATCAAATCGCCCATCCCAGCGATGGTTGTCACACAACAGCAACAAATAAAGAAGAAACAAGTCTGATTAATCAAATCAATGGCAGCTACGATGACGGTGAAACTAAGCTTGTTAGAACAGGTCAGTGAGAGTGTGGCCGGGGAAAGTCACCGACCGACCGACCGACCGACCTCCCCGACAACCTAAGGTTTCAAGAGGAGAACAAAGAGACACCACTCAAAATTCTGAAAACTTCTCTCTCATTCCAAGTTTGGTAAAAACCTCCCCGACAACCTAAGGTTTCAAGAGGAGAACAAAGAGACACCACTCAAAATTCTGAAAACTTCTCTCTCATTCCAAGTTTGGTACAAAATATCATATAAAACATGTAAGTATTGGACGTCTCTATTTTTTTTCTCCTCCTCCAATTTTTTTTTTAATTCCCATTTTACCACTTAATCAATGGTAGATATCAAAATGCATTGATTTCAAAGGTGTTGATGTTCTCCAGTTAAACAACTTTCTCTCCATTTTGGTTTTTACAAAATGGAAATATATCAATCTTGATATGGAAGACATCAATGTTGATTAGAATTTACATTAATGAGGAATTAATGTTTTATATTCTAAAATTCAATGAGTTAATTTAGTGTAAAAATGAAATTTAAATGATAAATAATTAGTCAAAAAACCAAAAGTACGTTATATATGTATTACACGGCATGAGCTCATGTAGCTACCCGCTAAACCGACCCGACATCCGACCGGTAACAGTGCTAATTTAAGTTTGTTGTTATGGAGTCTCCACCCGATCTTCACCGGGAAAAATACAAGTAAAATTTTATTTTAGCCCAAGGATAAAGTGGATTCGTGCATTGATTATGAATTTGGAAGATGTTAGGCACCACACTCACCCGAAAAACTTTTGGTCTCTACTAGTCTGGCCTTAGAAAAATATTACAACAAAAAGATTTTTTTTTTAATAAAAAGAAGAAAGAGAATAAAGAAATGAAAAATTAAAAATACGACTAAAGAAGCAACAATAACAATAAGAAAAATAGCAAATAAAAATAAAGAAGTAGATAAAGAGCAGTTCAAAAGTTGTTGAAAATGTTGGCAAGTCGGGGAAAGTCTCCTCCACCGGGCGTTATCTAGGCATTTGGTTGGAAGGGCTTAATGACTTGGATGACTGGACATTTGACAATCGAAGGTTCGACGGGGTTTCGACGCTGACAAAGGAGCTTAGCTACACCTATCCTTCTATGTTTCACTCGTATTGTTATCTTGCTCACTACTTAAGAGATGAATAAGATTTTTCTAATGAAACTCTCTTTCTCACAAGTATGGAATGGATTGCACTCTTTACTTATGCCTCACACTCACTCTACCAGCCATGCCATGATGCGAAATGGGGATCGAGGTATTTATAGGTGAAATGGACATGCAATTGGATAATGAATGTGGGTCCTAATGCACACATAGAAATGTGCATGCATGAAAATGCCAATTGATAAATTCATTTTGCCTAAGTCTGCCATGTTCTTATTTGGCTTAAAAATTGTGCAATGTAATGAAAATGGTGCAAGTTTGTATATTGGTTAAGATTTCTTTATTGAGATATGTATGAAGTACTTTACAACCTTCAAAATTTAACTTCATTTGATTTTTTGAAATTTGACTTCATTTGATCCATTAATGATTTGGAAAAACAATTTTACTTTGAGTCCATCAATAATATTTTACTGTTATTGTTACTATTCTTATTAATATTATTGTTGATACCAAGTACTTAATATTTTTAATCTATGGTCCTTTGTTTTAATATGCATTAAGGATTGAATCGATATTAGTATTTTTAAGTTTTCAACTTTTCATAGTTGATTTTATATACATAATAAATAACTTTAGGTGCATAATTTAAGAGTACAGAATAAGTTTGGCTGGTCAAATTATCAGTATCAACCACGGAAGCTGCAATGTATCACCATGTCAGCTCCCAATTAATAAACGTTTACTGCCTTCGATCTTGTATGGTTATAAACAGACAAGTTGGTTGGCTCTTTCCCTATATTATCCTCAAGGAATCGGTCGAGAAGGCGTACTCTATGAAGAAATAGAGAAGACCTCTAACTACCTAAGTTGAAAGGCTTGATTATATAAATTATAATTCTTCTTCTGAATATAGATCGAATTATTATCTAAACACGTACGCTTGATGAAATCCTGAGAACTGAGAAATTAAGGTCCATGCATGGCGTGTTGAACTTGTCCATTTTTATATAAAATTATAAAAATGGTTTTTTAGTTGTGGCTACTAAGATAATAAGATAAGATGGTTACATTCTCCAATTAACATACCTTACATTATTTAATTTAAGTTACAACGCGGAGATGTAAACTCATGTCAAAAATCCTGAACAGCATGAATCGGTGCAAATAGTCGATCCGAACCGCTCAATGTGGTCTCTATATCAAAATATATTATGAAACAACGATTGTCTCCCCATTACTAAATATTAATAGAAAAAATATTCCAAAAATTGTAAAATTTAGTTTCCTAATATATTTTGATATAGAGATCACATTGACTGATTTGGAATGACTATTTGCACCGATCATGCTGTTCAGGATTTTTGACATGATGACTTCACATCTCCGCGTTGTAACTTAAATTAAATGTAACTATGTAAGGTATGTTACTTGGAGAATCATATATGTGTCCTGAAATGTTCATAATTGTAATTAACTTGTTTCAGATTACAAAACCTTGACCTTGTCAATAGTATACTCGTTCAAATAAAATTCAAACAAAGGAAATAAAATTTAATTATACTTCATATTAATTAATTAATTTGGGCGCTTCACTATATAAATTCATAGAAGCATGTCCTTTGGAATCATCCCAATTAATACATCTATCTTCTCAAATTAATTAACAATGGCCAGTTCTTTGCAATCTCTAGTGTTCTTGCTAACTTGTGGTCTTGCATTCAGCATGCTTGCCCCCTCAACCGCCGATTTTCTGACTGACGAGTTCAAGAAGTGGATGAAGGATTACGGCGTGAAGTACAATAGCCAAGTCGAAGAGCTGAAGCGCTTCGCTATATTCAAGGCAAACTACATGTTTGTCAATGCATCAAACGCCAATCCTGCCCTCGGCTTCAAGCTCGGCCTTAACGAGTTTGCTGCTATGACAAACACAGAGTTTATAACTAAATTTACAGGATACAATTCTCTCAGTACCGGGCGGGCTTCAACACCATTCAGCTATGGGGATGCAGTAGCACCCTCATCAATCGACTGGCGGTATCTAGGTGCCGTTACTGATGTCAAGTACCAAGGAAAATGCGGTGGGTATATTGTAATAATTTCTTACTATTTGGTACACAGTTATGGTACATCAATAAAAAAACCTATATATTGATTTGTGGATTATCTATTATATGATCTATTTCCATAAGAAACAAATTAATCATAGTTAGTTGAATTGATAAAAATATTATGTGTTTAACAATTGATGGAAATTATAGTTGACTTTTAATTTTTATTTTAAGAAGTATCTGTAGCTATAATTCACACACATAGAACATTAAATATATTAATATACTTGTGTGTTTACTTAACACAGGAAGTTGCTGGGCATTTGGCGCAGTTGCGACAATAGAAGGGATAACTAAGATCAAGAAAGGTTATCTACCGGTTTTGTCAGAGCAAGAGTTAGTCGATTGTGTAGCCGATTGCTACGGGTGTGCAGGCGGCTGGCAAGAATATGCTTTTAAATGGGTGATAAAAAATGGTGGTATCAGTTCCGAACAAGACTACGTATACACTGCCCAAAACGGCACTTGTGATGCCACAAAGACACAAAATTATGCTGCCACAATATCCGGCTACGCGCAAGTTCCTGCTCGAAATGAAACCGCACTAATGAATGCGGTTGCTATGCAACCTGTCACAGTATCGATCGAAGCAGCTGGACTGTTCTTTCAGTTCTACAGCAGTGGCATTTTCAAAGGTCCCTGTGGAACACGCCTAGACCATGCAGTGACAGTGGTCGGTTACGGCGGAGAGGGCTCCAACAAGTATTGGATAGTGAAGAACTCATGGGGGACAACATGGGGCGAGAACGGGTACATACGCATGTGGAAAGACAGCGGCTATTCTGCAGGTATATGTGGTATAGCGCTCGATGCTTCCTACCCGATTGTTTGATAGAAGACTTATATAATTGATCTGCTTGTACCATTTCTTGCATTCTTGCAATGGAATGAGTTTCTGATTTAATTCTTGATTGATTGATTGATTTTTTGTCATAGTTGACACATGTTAATATAGTTCAGATGCATTTAGTCTTTGATTGTATAAATATTGAATATAATGTATATGAGATTCTTTATTCTGTATAATAGTTTGCCTTCTGGAGTACATGAGTTTGTGAACAGAGTTTGTCTGAGACTGATTCTGCAACAGGTTGACTTAGTAATTCTGATAGCTGCTTCCCGGGTCCGCATCTGCTGCCATAAAAAACTATGGTAGGATCTTGCCATAGTTTATATGGACCAATAGATCAAATTAAACAGCTGAGATTTTAAAAATAGGGGTGCTCTTTTATATGTGGGTCCCAACTGTCAGTGCCCATGGCACGACCCTGCCATAGAAAACTATGGCAGCGGATGTCATTCCGCTGCTTCCCATAGTCCCATACGCTTCCTGCAAGGGAAGTGATATCAGCACTCTGTGTATCTTTAATTATTGAGCTCTAATTTTACATTTAAAAAACAGAACGCTTATCAAGGGAAAGTTTTCCTTGCTTAATTTATGTCAGCAACTCAGGTGGTATATGATGTCATCACCATGCTTGAATGAATGGCAAGTTTGGGGAGAAAAAAAAAGGAAAAAAGAAAAAATAGATGAAAATGTGAAATTTACAAAAATCTGGCTAAAGGCAACGTTCTCCGTGTGGGATGTCACGGGTTCGAAATCCGGACAGGAGCTCTTTCGTAGACATTTAAATTTGAGTAAATTGAATCTCTAGCTAGTCTCATTATTTGTTGTCTTGCACATGAAACGGCGACTGGACCAAGAATTCCAGGTACAATTAGCAACAACCAATACCATTATTATACTTGGCACTGGGCTTGCTTTTGTTAAGGACAAGATTAATTATGGGCCTCTAATTAATGGACCATAGAATTAAGCAGACAGCCCAGCCCTCCTACTCGAACGACATTCAAATTGCCATGAAGAAGAATGATCAGAAATTCAAAACTTGTTGCTTGTTAAGATCTGGGTGTTGTACTGTTGTGGATTGTTTTACGAACACAGATCTGGGTGTAAATAGCTGTCCGTATTAGTTTTTTTTTTCTATTTTTTTTTTATAATTATATGGCCGAATTTGAGTACAATACAATCGTGTCATTTGATAACCACCCCGACCGCTTTTCCACTGTCATCTCCCTCTTCGTCGCAGGATGGCAAGTGAAGGTGGCAGATGTAATGTAAGCCCGACGTCATCACTTGTAACGGTCTCATTGATGGCCTTTGCAAAAATGGGGACGTTGTCGCAGCACGGAAGATGTTGGAAGAAATGCCCACTTGGGGACTTGTTCCTGGTTTGCATACTTACAACATTCTCGTTCATGGTTGCTGCAGGCAGCCAGGGTGACACACAGAGAGCTCTAAAGATGTTTGATGACATGCCGTTGAAAGGAGTGCCTCCAGATGTCCGTACCTACACTATTCTTATCAATGGTCTCTGCAGTCAGGGTGACATAGATAAAGCTTTGAGGATATATCTTTGATGAAATGTCGGTAAAAGGAGTGGTGCCAGATATTTATATATACCTACAATGGCCTCATTCTTGGGTTTTGTACAGTCGGTGACATGGACAACGCTTTAAATGTTTATATGGAAAATTGGCCAACCACGAACTTCTATCAGACGTCTTCACATATGGTACCTTAATAGATGGTTTTTGCAAAAGGGCATCAATCCTTGCAACGTGCTTTGGATCTTTTTCTGGAGATGAAGGAGAGGGGGGTGAGGTGATGCCTAATGTTGCCCTATATAATTGTCTGATCCATGGGCACTCTGCTGTAGGCAAGTGGAAATGTGCAGTTAATTGGTTTATTTCGCGAGATGGTAAATCGGGGTATTGCACCGAACGTGGTTACACTTGTGCATCCTTGATGCATGGCTTTGTTCTGGAAAATCATCTTGACAAAGCTGCGCTTCTTTTAGAAACTATGGCTGGAAAAGACATCGAGCCCGATCTTTACTGTTACGGTACATTAATCAATGGATATTGTAAACATGACGGAATCAATGAGGCGCTGTATCTGGTTGAGAAGATGATGAAGCAAGGGCTCAAGCCCAATGATGTGATCTTTTACATGCTTCTGAATGCATTGGGCAATTGCAAGAATGTGGATGAAGTGAAGAAGATAGTATCGGAGATGCCAGATGGAACTTCTTTGAAAAAAAAAATGATACTAGTTGTAATGCAAGTGCTGTCAAGGTTTGTGTTTCATTGAACATCAAGATGAAAAGTTATTCTTTAATATCATCGTACCATGAAGAAAAAAGATCATTTGTTTTCATAGGAGGAATCCAAATGACATACAAAATTTTGACACAAATGTTACACAAAAGGATATAAATTTATAAAAAATCTTAAAAATAGAAAATCTTTTACAAACATGTTCATTTACTTATAGATCGATTGTATTTCAAATTTCATTTAATTTGAGTGTCATTTGATACTCCATCAACGACCATCAAGTTTATATAATAATTAAAATGGTCTAAATTATGATTCTTAATGAGTATCAAATGACACTAAAATTGAATAAAATTTGAAACACAACTTATCTATAAGTAAATGAATATGTTTATAAAAGATTTTCCATTTTAAAGATTTTTTATAAATTTATATGATTTAGTGTAGCATTTATGTCAAAAATTCAAAATATTATTGTGTCATTTGATCCCTCCCCCTGTTTTTATGGCATCATGTAACTCTGACGGTAATAGGGATCAGGTCTCCTTGATCATGTAACTCATACCAATGCTGAATTATTTTCTTTTTGCTGGTACCATTGACTGTCATTTTTGCAAACAATATAAAGCCAAAAAAAAAAGAAGGAAGCTACTCATTTGTACATATATGACAGGAGGTGTACATTAACAGAAGAAATCAAGAATACTTTGCCATACCAGAAGAATCTATGTACGACCAAATTACTGTTCCGGTTGCTGCTTGCTGATTATTTCAAGACTAAACTAAATATGATCAAGCTCCCAAATCCCGATCCGAACACCGCATTCTATACTACGACAAGTAACAGATCGATCGATTGTCCTTCATCCAGCCCCAACTGCAATCAAGCAACAGGATAAGAGCCGGCGAGCGCTATGCCGCACAAGCCTGTTACAAGGCCGCTGTCCTTCCAAATGCGCACGTAACCATCCTCGCCCCATGTCGTGCCATATGAGTTCTTCACTATCCAGTACTTGTTCAACCCCACTCCACCATAACCGACCACCGTCATGACATGGTCAAGATTTAGCCCGCAGGGACCCCGGAAAATGCCGCTTTTGTAGAACTGGAAGAAAAGCCCGGCAGAATCGATGGCTATTGTGACTGGCTGGTTAGCCACTGCATTCATCAAGGCTGTCTCGCTACTGGGAACATTCTCATAACCGGTAATTACCGCAGTGCAGTCCTTTTCCTTTGCGGCATCACAAGTGCCATTTTGTGCCTTGTATGGGTAATCATCCTCGGTGGTAATGCCCCCGTTTTTTGTCACCCAACCGAAGGCGATGTCTGGCCGGCCCCCATTGCATCCGTCACACTCGCTGACACAATCAACTAGCTCTTGCTCTGAGAGGTTTGGGAGCGTACCTTTCGTGATCTTGGTTATTCCCTCGATTGTAGCAACTGTACCGAATGCCCAGCAACTCCCTGTAATATGTATGGCACAAGCATAGATTTAGGACTGAAATTGTGTTTACCCAAAATGGACATAATAAGAATTTTTATAGCTAAAAAATGTGCATCAAAATTCGCGTTAAAACATGCTATATTTAAATTATTTCTTAAGCACACAATTCTCTACAAAGGATCACATTTACTATTGATTTGTTTGCTCACCACATTTGCCTTGATCTTTGACCGGAGTCACAGCGCCACTAAGCCGCCAATCAACAGAAGGCGGCGGCGTTGCATTCTCGTACCTGAAAGGTGTTGAAGATCGCTTACCAGGTACCGGGACGAATCCAGAAACCAAAGTTTGGAACTCTTTGTTCGTCAAATCCGCATATTTATTCAAACCCAACCTGAAGGTCGTATCCGGATTGTGGTTTGAAGAATTGATAAACTGGTAATTGATCTTAAAAATCTCGAAGCACCTCAACTTCTCAGCCTCACTTTTGTACCTCTTCTGGCTGTCCTTGATCCACCTATCGAACTCGTCCTTCAACGGATCGGCATTTGCACGAGCAACGACGGTAAAAGCAACGAGCACACAAGTTAGAAGCTGAGCAACACTGAAGCCATGTGAGGTGGCCATTTGCAGCTTGGAAGTAAATGGTAACTGAGAGAACAATGAAGCAATGAGAAACCTCTTCCTGTGAAGTCATGGTTTTATAGTACTCTTTCTTCATAGGTACTTCTGTTTTGTGAATTTATTTAGATAAGCATGCTTATGGGATTATGTTGTTTATATATATGCAAATAAGAAAAAAAAAGGTGCACAATCTTGGACCAAGTATTTGTATGATTCTGCCGATTATAGTACTTCGATCCTGTCAAAGGAAGGTTCTAATTATATATGCAGCAGTGTATTGTATTAGTGGTGTTCTTATACGTTGCAAGTTCTCATGCTAAATTATTTGCAAACCATTTGTTTTCGTAACCTTTAATAAATTGAGAAACTCAATGCTTTTTCAGTATAATTTCAATTTTATAAATGAATTATCCATCAAACGGATTACTTACAAATTAATTCAACGGACTTATGTATAGATAAATCACTTTTTAATTTGATGAATCGTTTATTTTGTTAATAGCCCTCAAAATATACTGATTAAAACGGACTTATGTATAGATTTATTTTTGTTTTAATTGATGAATCATTTCAGAAAATGGTTCAAAACTTCAAATTGATTGATGGAATATACAAGTGAATGACACTTCCTTTCAAATAGGCCTCAAAAATATACTGATTAAATTGCAATTTCACTAGATATTTTCTCTGGATTATCGATACTGTAGTGATGCTGAGAAGGTTTACATATTAAATGTACGTTAAGGCTTTTCTTTCTGAAGAATTAAGTGTGCTTGTCAGTCTGCATTAATTGTCATTTTTATTTATATACATTTCTGTTTCGCAAACGTTCCAAGTTAAGTTAAAGTTAAGTAAAATACTAAATCATCTTAAAACAATAATATTTGATAGTAGTAAAGTAAATAAATGAAATAAAGTTGGTAAAATATATAAAATATGTGAAATATTAGTGATTTAAATTACTACACTTATGCAACTACTGTAATTTACTATACTTTAAATTATTTCCGTTTGATGAGTTAAAGCATTCAAAATTATCTTACTATTACTTTTACTTCACTATCGAAATGATAAGTTACAAGTTACCAAGGATGGATTATAGGAGAGCTTTTTGATATTTAATTTCTTTACCCGAATTTTGACGCGAAGACAACATGTTTTGATAAAAATGAAATAACTGCACATGTTTTTTAGATTGGAAGTAATTGCTAAATTGGTCCACAATAATTAATTTCATTCCTTTTACTTGTAGTAAAAATTGTGGAACATTCAGAATTAAACATTCAATAGACAATATTAATATAGTGGTTAGCTCATAATTGTCGTGATTTTTCTAGTTAGGCTTTTCATTATGAAATACATAATTATGTATGTTAATTATGAGCAGATAAAATGCGGTAAACTTAATTTTTTATTTTGTTTCTATGTAAAAATAAATTTGTGCAAGGTACTTTTGGTTCTCAAGTAAATAATATCTTTTATAATATTTAAGTTCATATATCTTTACTCCTAATAAAAGGAGATTGAATTTTTTGATATGAAAGTTCTATCTTCCCCAAAGAAGAAACATCAGCCGTTGATTGCTTACTTAGATTGATCACCACCGTTGACGTACATTAATGTTCCGGCCTATTAAAAGTTAAGGCCCATATTAATTTTTGCACAAGGATGAGCATTCCGCCATTTATTATAAGATATAATAATTTCAGCCCAAAGCAGGGCGTGGGCTCTTTAAATACTGAGTGATTAATGAATGATAGTAATATGTAAAGAAATATAAAATATTCATTAAGGAACCGGACTCGCTACATATGATGTGAGGGCAGGACGGCAGGTAATATATAATTTATTTATGTTCGAATAAATAAAGGAATACAAAAGCTGTAAACATAATTTTTAATTAAGGACAATGTCATCCTGAAAGCTGTAATGTAAACTCATCATGAAACTCGCATTTTTATTTTAATATTAATATATTTACTCGATAACAATTGTTAATTAGTATTGGTAGTTGTGGGAAGGGAAATTTAATTTTTTTCCCCTTCTCATTTTATGTCTTTATATATTTACCTCTCACATGATGCACAATTTCATATAATTAGGGTTTATATTAGTTATTTCTGTATACGCACAACTGGAACAAGCTACTGGCTAGTCAATCCATTGGATTTGTTCTGGTTTGATTATTGTAAATATAATTTGTTAGTTTTAGGCTTTAATTTAGCTAAATCTGGGAAACGTGTAATTTACTATGTCATGCATGATCCTTGATTGAAAACCTGGGGAAAAAATAATTCTATAACATTTTCATGTACTTAATAGATTAATTGTCTTTCAAATTTTATTCAATTAGAGTGTTATTTGATACTTCACCAATGATGCACCGCATTTATATCTACATTTTTACCAGACTTGCATCTTTATTTTGACCAAAAATTTCTAAGTTCATGTGCATTTAGGTAGTAGAATATCTAGAATCCAGTTACTTCTTTGCTTTGGTCCAATTTTTCAGGTAAATTGAGCTTTTGGAGCTATTTGGACAAGATTTGGAACATGGAGCATCAAGATGGTGCTAGAGCACAAGCCTTGCGGGCCGCGAACCTTCACTTGCGGGCCGCAAGCACGACGAAATTGCTAATTCTATTTCTTGCCTGCTCGCAACCGCCAAGTGCCATTTCAAGCAACCGCCAGTACTATTTCAAGCACTTGCGACCCGCAAGACCCATAAAAAATCTGCCTATTTTCTGCTCTCTCTATCTTATTTAAAGCAGACCTATTCAAGGTCCGAATCATCAGAGATCAGATAATAAGATCAGAGAGTCAACAATTAGAGAGAGAGCGATGTCCTGAGATAGAGAAGAGCGGTTATTTGCTTGTTCAACAATTCTTGAAGGAGATTTGAGAGAATTCTTCCTTCCAAGGCGGAGATCAAGCGAGATTCTAGTCGTTCATCGGTTTAATCATGATAAACTCTTTCTTTTACTTGTTTTCTTTGTTTTATTTGTCTATGCCTGAATAGTTTACTAGTTCTTAGGGTTTAGGATGATGTTTGTTTGTATGGATTGACTGTATACTTATTTAGACTTACGTTGTTTTCAATTTACGTAGCATTTTAATGAAATTGTGCTTGTATTCATTGCTTGTTTGTATGGTAAACCCGCAGATTAGGCCAATCCGGTGCGGTTAATTATATCATCTGACAAAGAACTGTTATTTGCACTAATTGGGTTGATAGTTTTCTGTCCTAGAGTATCCGAGAGGAGAAATTGCGGTTTGACGTAAGGTTAGATCGAATCCTAGAACAAAAGTGAATTGAATTTAGGTTTAGAGATAATCCTATAAATTTCTATTGAACTAAAAGTGTTAAGAGATCAAAAAACGTGACAACTGAGGGCCTTGTAACATCTCTGGTTTGTTTAGAAATCGATAACTTGAGTTAAAACACCGAACCAGAACATAATTGTTGTCTGCCAGCAGCTTGCGAACCGCAAGCACAACTTGCGACCCCGCAAGCCTCTGCAGACGGTTATAAAACAAAGGTGCAGTGTTGCTTGTGACGCAAGAGACATCTTGCGGGGCGGCAAGCAGTTGATCCAGACAGCAAACTGATTCTGAAAGCCCTGGGAACGCATGTTTAGCATCTGTTTTAAGTATTTACTTACTGTTTAGCATCTTTTACTATTTAGGACATCAATCTTTGGTAAACCCCCCGACCCCCCCCCCCCCCCCCCCCCCAACTTTTATACCAAAATACCAAAAAATATAATCTGTTAGGATCTAGAATTGAGTTTAGAGTCTAGTTTAGATTTAATTTCCGTCCCTGTGGATTCGACCCCGACTATACTGCATAAGATCGTACGCTTGCGATCAACTGCGTATTTAGGAATTAAAAGCCTATATAGATTTATGTGGCCAATCAACTCATTACTTTATATCTTATAATTATCATACAATTTTGGTTTTTGATGGAACATCAAATGACACTTCAATTGATTGAAATTTGAAAGACAATCATTGAATACATGAACATTTTTTTAAAATATTCTCTAGTTTTTAAGATTTTTTTTTATACATTTATATGAGAATGGTTTATCAATATAATATCAAAAACTACAATTTCAATATTTTATAGTCAGTTTTTATTATATTTATATAATATGTAAAGCACTGCATTCTTTACTAATGTATTTATTTATTATTTTCACTTCAATTATATTTTTCAACTATTGTGACCGGCAACAAAATTCAAAAGCGGTGTTTAGTTTTTTAGTTGTATAATTTGGAAGGCGAGGTTTCACTTAATCAAGTAAACTATCGAAAAAAAAAAGAGGAAGATCTTAATAATCTTATACTGTCTGGGAAATAATTTCATTATACTGAAAATAATCAATAATATCTCGATGCCGCTCATATGTATGTTTGCAACATTTTATGATGAGCTTTGATGATTTTATGCATATATAGAACTGAAGCAAACAATGTCTAAATCCTTACTACTAACAAAAGAAGATTGGATTTTTTGATATCATGAAAGTTCTATTTTCCTCAATAAATAAATCTCAGTTATTGATTATTTACTAAGATTGATCACCACTATTGACATACTTTAATGTCTCAACCCATTAAAACTTAAGACCCATATAAATTTTCTCAATTTAACGTTACAAATTATCTTAAAAATTTATTATAAGAAATAACATTTCAGCCCAAAAAAAGTAGGTCGTGGGCAAAGTATAAAGAAATATAAATAGGGTGTAATTGCATCTAAGCAGATTTTATGTGAAATTCCCGTCCCATATTATATATCAGGTTGATCCATTAATTGAGTTGTCGGCCTTTCCATGTTCATGAATGAATTCTTTTTGGGCTAAATCAACCTGACATATGATGTACCAAGCATCAAATCCAGTGGGAATGTGTTCTAATCACAGCATGTAACCTTCGCGTATTCATGAATGTGTTTATATATAGTCAAAAAATACACAAAATATTTTGCATAGAATTCCATCCGAATCCATTTGTAGAGATGTTCATGCTAACAACATATTGAAACATAATTTCACATAAAATTTAGTTAGAATGCTTTTTGTAAAGAGTTTTTTTTTTTTTTTTTTCATGTTTTCCGTTAATTAAGAAGGACGATATGTCACAAAAATTGACAAGTAACATTTCAAGATATTTTACTTTTGGACGTTACTTTTATGCTTACACCCAGATAATTTTATCAGTTACAGATGAATCTCATAATGGATAATGTTCATTTATAATCGTCAGATCGAAAACAAAAAATATTTTGGAAGTATTGGAGTCAAATTCTTTATTTTTTATGTTATTTTATTATATTAATTGTTCATGTTAAATCAAACAGATATGGGATTTTCATGTCATGTCGCTCTAAAATTGTGAAGGAAGAAATTCAAATGTAGTGATCTAAATATGTATGAAGAAAGCAACAATTCCACTCATGAGGAATACACACCATATACAAACACTATGAATTATAAAACAAAAACAAAATCCCATGTACATCTATTTCCTCCTATATTATTTCCCTCGGAATTCTTCCGATTTACCCGAAATTGACCCTACTACAAAAAAAAAAAAAAAAAAAAACAACACTAGCATCTCCAAATCTGCACAATTACAGTAACAAACAAAAAGAATTCCTATATTAATTAATATGGTACACACCGGGGTAAAAATTAGATCAATATCGGTGTTATTGAAGTCTTATGTCTCGGGTAACGCCGGTGGGGCTGGGTATGTTCATGCTAGCAGTGCGTAGCAGCTTTCGAAACTCGGACAAGCTTATTTTACCATCCTTGTCTAGGTCTGCTTCTTCTAGTAACGGCTCGATTGATCCCTTCAGTCCGGTATGCTGCAGAAAAAAGTACAATGAATATTTGATGTATATCAGATGAACAAGTCATACTTTGGTCGGATCTAGCCGAGTATATATAGTTATTTATATTTGGTTGCTTTTGACTCAAAACAGAAACCAAGTGCAAAACAACCTAAAATATGATAAAATCAACCGATGAAGATCATAGTGAATGTTTAAAATTTAGGGTATTTAGCGCTGGAGCTACTTTTTGAGTGAACCGCTTTCTTTAACAAAAGAATTTCATAACTATAAGAACAGTTTTGTCAAAAAGTTGGAAAATGAAAGGACCTCTTTACAATTTTCTAAATATTTTATATCTGCATCGAAAGTTAAGAAATAACACATACCACTCGGAGTTCATCAGGAGTAATGAAGCCATCTCCATCAATGTCAAATTTGCTAAACGCAGATTCACAGCGTGAGTACCACTTGTCAGTATCCAGTTCAGCCATTTGGTGCACGTGCAATGTGGCTGCTACAAACTCGGTGAAATCCACCATCCCGTCTGTGTTGCTATCTATCTGTACCAAATTTGAAATTTTAGTTAGATATATAAATAATGTTAAGGAAAAATCTAATCATTGAGTTTTTTTATACTGTACCGCATTTAGTATCTCAAGGACACGAGGACCGCGTAACCTCCATGGCACATCTTTTGCCAATGCCTATTTCAAACAACAAACAGCACTTTTTTAGTCTGTAGGTTTCAAAAAAGTTTTAACAGAACTATAGAAAATAAATTATATTAAATGCAAACCTGCCGCATTTCATCAAGACTGATTACACCATTTTTGTCAACGTCGATGGTATCAAATTGGTCTCTCAAATCAGATATCTCCTCTTCATCTAGTGTGCTTGCGAGTGCCTTAACATTGTAACGATAATAATACTATTAAGTTTCGTAAAGTAAAATAAGAATATATGCCAAGTGAAAAGACATATTGGGGGATTTACCCTTAGTGCAAACTGCTTCATTCGACTGTACTTTACAAATTCACGGATGTTGAATAGCACTGATATATCCACTGGAATTTCTGTGGCTTCCCCACCTTCTTTTACCCATGGATGAGCTAAGAAAAACAATCAATTGATGTCTATTAGTTATTCAAATTTGTAAATAGGAATGCAATGCACACCAATTTGTATATAATGTCAGGGAAACTACTCGGCGAATATTTGACTGCATATTTGGGGAAAAACATAAATGTAAAAAAAGTAATAGTAATCCATCAGGATGCAATAGTTGCTCAAGTGGAACATAGTGCATTCATGGACTGGCACGGGGAGCAGACTTTATTCCCGACTAAAAAGTTTATTTATCAATTTTTTTATCTAATGCAGATATGCATGTGCGAAAAAGAGATAGACACACAATGCTGAGGAAGGGAATATTTGAGTAGGAAGGAGAGAAAAATACACAATGCTTGTGCAGCTGTAAGGCGAGCACGTGGATTTTTGACCAACAACTTCTTAACAAAATCTTTAGCGCCTGCACTTATGCTAGGCCATGGCTTCCTCTTGAAATCTGGCTTGTTTTTAAGTACCTTCACGAGAAAAATAGTTTATAGATACTGATCAATAACACAAGGCTTGTGCGTCATACAGTGAAAAAAATATAATATAGCAGCTTTTTCATCTAAAAAAGCCTAAAATATAATATACCCAGCTGCTAATTGAGTACAACTGTACAATTATCGCAAGTAAGTTGGACATCACATGCTAGACCTCACTTCATGTAACTTAAATATTCTAAAAGAATGCTGCTTTCTCACTCTTTCCAACTTGGAGAAAGCAAAAAGGGAATTGAGAGACTCTGATGCACTGCCATATGCACACATGGACCATTGGATCTCCTCAGGATCCGAGCTGCACTGATCCCAATGTGATCCACCAGTCCACATGATGCACTGCACATGGCAGCGCATTGGAGGACCCGTACTTGCAAGAAGGTGGGAGTAGAGAACCATTTTTTATATAAAAAAAATTAAGCAGGATTCTACAAGATATGGTCCCAAAAGGGATGCTTCCCATAACCTATGTACATCTCACATTTGCTGAAGAATTGGGCTGCTGCAATAAAAAAGCTATGGCAGGATCCTACCATTTTCATGACAGATGGGACCTACAATCTAAAAAAGCACCCCTATTGCTAAATCTTCACCGTTTAAATCACTCCGAGGCCGTTTTGATTTAATGGCAGGGTCCTGCCATAGTTTTTATGGTAGCAGATACGGACGCGAAGAATTGATAGAAATTCCACATAAGATTTTTATTTTTTTTTAAATTATTTTATTTAATTTGTAGTCTGTGTTTGCATATTTTTCTATCTTTTTTCCTTTATTTGCATATAATGTTCATTAAGTTTCAAGGAAAAAAAAAAAAAAATGTGCCGTCATTGCTTGTAAGCAATCATAGAACCATGCCAACATACCTCTCTGAAAATACCGTCCTCAGTTCGGTCCCAAAAGGGGCGCTTGCCACAAAGTAAAATGTATGTTATGACCCCTATGCTCCAAACATCAGATTCAGGACCCGATCTCCTCTTTAGCACCTCCGGTGCTACATAGTAAGCACTCCCAACAATATCGTGAAACTTCTTTCCTACACAAATATATCATCTTCTCATAACGGGTGCTACAAGTTTTATATCAGTTATACCCCATTAGTTTAGGCTAGGTGCGTTAAGGGAGAGGATTAACAGCAAATGTTGCACACCAGTATAAAGGTTAGTTTAGATCAATGCTGCCGAAACTTTAATATGTAAATTTAGTTTTAAAAAATTAATAAATATATCATTTGTGTGAGTGCAACTTATGTTCCAACTACGGTATAACTAAAGAGGGGTCAATTCTTGACTGCCCTTTCAGTCCAGATCAGGTTTATCAGGCTTAAAAGTGTGCAAAAGTAAAACGGTTATTTTAAACAAACAATTCAAAAATAATATTTTCACCAAGCCTTTATTATTAATTGTATATTCGTGCGTATGAGTTTGAATTACTTAAAAGAAAATTTCATTCATAGCTCCAAAAGAATCACAAAACCGACAACCTGTGAACGCATATTTTACTTAATTTCCTTGTTTTCCTGATTGCGTTAGTTGTATTTCCATTGCTCTCCAATAATGGAGGTAAATGAGATATTTTATATTCAGTTGGGGCATTCATGATTAAAAAAAAGGAGTATTAAGGACCATAGACAGCATTTTGTGAAGATTAAAGTGATTGGCAATTTTTGCTTTGCTATTGGTTAAAAAGTAAACATTAACTTCGAAAAAAAAAAAAAGGTACCTGGAGTGATGATATCAGAGAGGCCAAAATCTGTTGCTTTTAATGGAGAATCCTCCCTCGTTGATTTGAAGAGGAAGTTCTGTAAACAGGAAGAAGTATCATTGTCAAGCAAGATATTTTCACAAATTGCCAAGAATGACCTCAAAAACAAATTACAAATCTTTTATTTTAGTTGCACATCAGATTTCATGTCCAATCAGAACAAGAAAGGTGAAACTCTCCAGATTGTGTTGGAATTAATAAACTACTGCTTCAATCCGTGGCTCTTCTTTTTTACAAGTGATGCTGAAAGAAGAAATGTACAGTTTCAAAAGAAATAAATTATTTGTACCTCCGGCTTGAGATCTCTATGTACAAATCCATGTAAGTGGCACTCTGCCACTACCTTTAGCATTTGTCTGACTATAACTGCTGCATCTTTTTCGCTATACCGGCTATTCTTTCTGTTTAAATAGAGTAAGAGCCACATTTAGTCCAAACATACTTCAATCCTGACCAAAGACTTCAGAATCTGGCATATATATTGATGTGAAAACCTATGCATACCAATATTATGTAAATCTCAACAATAAGAGTGAACTCTTAAGACTAAAACTCAATTTACTGTTATGTCCCCGGTTCCAGTGCTGCACCTAATTAGTGCAGTATTAAAAGAAAGATCAAAGGATTTGGTGCAAAAAGAAAAAAAAAATTAGAAATCTTACTTGGCCAAGATTCTGTCTAGTAGTTCTCCGCCTTCACATAATCTGACAAAATACAAAACAAAAGGCCTATCAATTTACTGCTAAGTATTAAGAAAATGTGACAGGTCTGATAACTATGACCTATGTATTTTTTGATTGGGGCTTTCCGCCATGTAAGGGTAGCAAAAAATTCAGATACTGGTAACACCGTACCAAACATTAATTTTTTTGATACAGACATGGATATGGATCAAATATTAAGGGGGCACTAAAATGAATATGGAATTATGGATACAGATATAATTCGGTTATGAAGGTAAAACTTGCCAATAATAATTGCATCAATTTTATTATAGAATTTTCTTAACAATACTTTGTATCTAATTATAGTGGTGTAAAACATATGCTTTCTCATAATAAATGTTGAATTGCAACATAAAAAATCTTGCTAAATGCTAACCACATTTCTGAATTTTCAAAATAAGTGGATTCCAATTATCTTTATTTGTAAATGTATCAATTTTATTATAGAATTTTCTTAACAATACTTTGTATCTAATTATAGTGGTGTAAAACATATGCTTTCTCATAATAAATGTTGAATTGCAACATAAAAAATCTTGCTAAATGCTAACCACATTTCTGAATTTTCAAAATAAGTGGATTCCAATTATCTTTATTTGTAAATGTATCAATTTATAAGTTAGAACTTAGAAGCCACATCTGCATCATTATTTGTGCAGTTGTTCAGATAATGTTGCATTTGTATCTGAATATGTAGATACAAATTAAGTAACATCAGACTCGTTTGTATGCTTATAAGATTAAATGAGATGCTAACATTCTAATATACGAGTGGGAACATAACTAGAGAACTGTTGCTTCTGATAAACTGTCAACCCTCTTAGATTTAGGTGTAGACCCGACAAAGTGTTCGGTCAGTCCATCATTATTAAACAATAAGAACCAAATACTAAAAGCATCTAATTGGATACAACTAATGTTTATTGATTAGAGTGATGACTAGAAATAAGCATAAAAATTTTAACCGAGTCAGATCCTATCAAGTAATAAAACCCGCACAGCATTTTGCCTGCTACATCAAAAATAAACGCACAGGGAAGAGCACTAGATAACACCGTTTTGGCAAGTAACTACCGCTACTCAAACTGGCAAATAGTCATACAAAGTTTAAAGGATGTAGAAAACATACTCCATGACAATATAAACAAAGGAATCATCCTCAAAAGCATTGAAGAAGTGCACTATATTTTCATGCCCCTTGAGAGAAGATAGTATCCTAACTTCTTTCTTAACGTCTTCTATTGCCACCGGCTTCGTCATCTGTATAAGCCATATATCGATCATTGAACAATATGTTTATAAACAAAAAATCTCTAGGTTTTAACTTTATAGGACACTTTAAAAAAAAATTAAGGATAAAGGATGTTTGTATAGATTACATTGACTAAACTAATTTTAATCTCCTGATGATTTATTTTTTTTTGCAACTGCTCAACTAATGTTTGACATGTTACACAAGGCAGATTTCTGTGTTTCAAGGGTAAAATTTTAAGTATAATAGTAGTTAAAAAAACCATACAAGCACACTAAGCTTTTGTTATCGGAAGTTGGTATATTTTGAACTAAAAGAATCAAGGATGCCGGTAGGTACTGGTAGGATACTGGTGGGTTCAATCAGGATTGTATTCTCATATTTATTTGTTGCTTTTCTTATCTGAGTGCTTAAGACTGATGACTTACTAATTATCAGTATATGACCATAATTATAAATTCCTTAATAAAATTAATGATTACATAATCAAAATCATTTGCACAGATACCTCCGTAGACAGCTATATGCAAATCATTGGTTAGAGAAGAGCATTATAGCTTAATTAATTATAAATAGGTAAATACATAATACACAGAATTGCCAAAATGGAAGATCAAATCCAAGTATCCAACCAAACAGTGTAGAACATTTTGCCACTACTGTTTTTAAACAATTCCAGATCAGATTATCCTAAACCATGTATAATAAGCGCCACAGTAAATGATTCTCCAAAACAATCTAAATCACCAAAAAAATATAAATTACATAAAACAAAATTCAGTTTTTACTGATCAGAACAACTTCACAAACAGATAAAAGAAAAAAAAAAACGTCAATTTTGTAAGATTAAAAGAACGAAAATTTCATCCAAATAGTATCTGGTGTGTTTCAATTTTGACCAAAAAAACATCCCCTACCCAACAAAAAAAAAACAATAATATAATAAAAATTAACATAAAATTTAAATAAAAATTTAACAAGAAACCAAAAAATTAAAGAAAAATGATAAAATAGATAGATATAACAAAAAAAAACTCACCTTACTCTTATCAATTCTCTTTACCGCAACCCGATCACCGGTGTTCCGATCAGTTGCGCAGAAGGTGTACCCAAACTGGCCATGGCCAAGCAATTTCCCCATGGAATATTTGCTCTCAAAATTCCTCTCGTACCCGAAATCTGGTTTTGATCTCACTCTGACTCTGAGTTCTTTTTCCCTGTTAACTCCTCCCTGGGGTCGTCGATTCTGCTGCTCGGCTTGCGCCATTCGGCTGTCGGAGCTCGTCGCGCCATTGACTTTGGTTGCTGAGAGGGAGAAACACCCACCCATTTACCCAATTCTGAGCACTTTCGATAAATTACCGTCGGGATCAGATTGAATTGTCACTTTATCTACTGTTTGTTTGTGGGTTTGTTCTTATAAGCAAAAAGAAGAGGGAAATTGTGGTGAAATGATGGATTGGCAATGGTTAGTGAGTGGGGAATTGAATTGATCAGGTGGGAAAGGGCAGCAAACAAAGAAAGACTTCAACTTTGGGCGAATTTATATATGCAGACAGATAATAACAACAAGGGAAGGAAAGGAAAGCGAGGGATTTGGGAAGGTGGGGGGAAGGAGGGGGAAAGAAAGACAGGGTCAAAGATTTGATTGAGAGGCAGACTCTCCCGTGTCTTGGGTCTCTTTCTTTCCTTCCCCTTCTTCTCCCCTTTCAGCTTCCTTCCACCTTCCAGCTTCCAATTACTCTTCTTTTCATTTCATCTTCCCCAATTTTTTTCCTTTTTTTTAACAGAAGGTTACTTGCAGAATGCAGGCCAGGCCCCAATCGGATTCGGTTGGGTTTGGTGGTTTTTTACAGGTAATTAAGTCTAAAATTAGTTGGCTTTTTCTTTCTTTCTTTTTTTTTTTTGTTGCAGGTACATTATTTACATCCCTGTCTCTGTCTGTGTGTCAGTGCCAGTGGTACCTAGGCTAGTTCTCGCATTTCCATTTCCTCTGTTGTATGTATGTTATGTATCTATTATACGCACTGCACGCGCTTTTTGGTTTCTGGATGGATGTGAAAGAAAGAATAGAATCTGTTAATTAAAAAGTGGATTAACTAGAGTTTCTAATAATCCAGTAGTCCTATCCTTCTCAAGTCAAGCGTCAGAAATTCAGAGTGAATCAATGTGAAAATGCTGAGAGAGATGCGTTCTAAAACTGTGTCAGAGATTAATTATTTATGCCTGTTCTGGGGATATTCGCCTGAAACACTAGGAATTAGGAATAAGTGTTCTTTTGCTATAACATGGACAGTTCTTTTTATATAATCAGATAATTACGATATGTCTTTCAGATGTAATTAAAGAGAAACGTTGGATAATCATCGCTCGATTCAAAATGAAAGATTACTTAATTATCCGATCCATAGCAGGACCACTCTTTTTTTTAAAAAAATTGTTAGTGTCCACTATTTAACTATCTACGTGACCACATGTTGATACATACATAAATTTTGTAATTCTTATTTTAAATTTTATACCATTTACCTTAAATCTTGTAACAACGTGAACATGTGGACACAAATATTGAAATGACCTTTTTTTTTCTTTTTTTGAAATTCGTTTTTTTAATAATGCCAGCGGGAAGAGGATCCATCTATCTGTCTATCTTAAAAAAAAAAATGTATTTGACAAAAATACTTGAAGCACTATCGTCCAAATCATGATCTTCTGCGTCAGGTTGGAATCCTGACATTGTGTGGCGAGTTGTGCAAAGACCAGTATTGACGATTGAGTCTATTGACTACTATTGACTGTAAGACTTAACATGATCAGGAACTGAGCTGTTAATTTCGATTAATGAATTTAATTTATATGATATTATGTATTTACATTTTCAAGATAATAAATACAATTATTGTTCATTTTCAAGATAAAGCCAAACTAACTTACCCGACATATATAAACCCAATAGATCTGACTCAAAATCAAATAGCTTGCAATCTGACTCAAATCGGTATTTTTTTTTTTTTGTTGAGGAAAAAACATCTGTACTCAAATTGACCCGACCTGATCGATATTTTTTAGAAGACTTATTTAGATATGCTCTAGTTCATCAAACTAACTAGACCCAATCCTATTCCTGGCTTGTCCAGTTGTCCACCTCTAGTAATAACAACATTTAATAGCAAATTTCTTATGTAATTTTAGTATATACGAAATTATCACAGCACATCCGCATTCATATTGGCTCTGTTTGGGAGCCGGATAAAATAGGGGATAAGATGGGATAAAGTTATCACCTGTGAGAGGAGTGATTACTTTATCTCTCATTTTATCCTCAAACCAAACATAGCTAATAGTGAAAATATGGGGCATGCTAATTATAATACGGGAAGGGATCCGCCTACACCAAAAGGTTATGATACAATAAACTTATTCAATTGATTGGTACTCATTTAATTGAGTATTAGTTGATACTTCTCTAGTTGTTCTTCATCTGAGATGATTATATCATGAATTATTTGAGAACAAATTTTTTTATTCGACTTCAATAAACATAAATAATAGTGTTTTCACGAATTGATGTTTTGTGGAGTGCATTACAAGTTTTTTAATCATTGTCAAAGATGATGAATCCATCACAACCAAGCCGGTAATTTCAAAGATAATTGTGTGCTTCCTCAAAGTTTGTCTAGAACAAAATTAGTTAGATAGAGTTTGTATCTGTTGCAATCCAAAATGGATCTCAAGACACTGCAATCAAGATCCGACGGATGTAGTTTTTAGGAGGGGTTTAAAATATTCTCAGTCATCCAAGTAAGATCTGAGGTTCCTGAGATCCATTTTAATCTCAGCTGATTTCAACACTAGCTAGCTAGATAATTATTGTGGAAGGTTTGGTTTGTGTTTGATATTTGTTTGACTTTAATTTTATTTGCTTTTGTGAACTTAACCCTTTTGAGTTAATGAATTTAATTACCTACAGAGAATGTTAAAAAAAAAAAAAAAAAAAAAAGAGTACAGATATATAATTCGCTTCTGTTGTGCACAGAAAGCTCTTTCAATGGAGTAAGAGCTTAAAAATCTTAATTAATGTAAATTAAGATAGCCATTTAATTAAGGCTAATCTGTCTACGCGTGATTCGTTAAATAATTAAGTTTATAATAATTGGGGATGCAATTATATATGCTGGTTCAAGGGCATGATTGCACTGACCAAATTTTAATTTTGGCATACATTAGTTGCATGATCGATGTAGTCAAAATGAAAAATAATATACAATACACGTGCCACAAAAACATGAAGCCTCAATAATATTATAATTTTTTAGATGTTATCTCGAGTATGGAGATATTATTATTGTTCTAAGATTAATTAAGTAAAGAATTAAAGAAGATCATGACGATAGAAATATATAAGTACATATATAAATAAAAGTATAAAACATACAAGCCAAGGAAATGATTGGTTCGTGCAAAAAGATATATAGAAGATCTTGAAAGATGCTTATTACATAGAAATAAAAAATAAATAAATTAAAGCATCATCACGATACTAGTGGAATATTGCAATTGTTTGGTGATACCTAATGTAAATAAGCAAAATTATCAAGATCGTATATTACTGTATTTTGACATGTTTTTAAAGGAAATCATGTGCTTTGATCTATAAATATAAAATGAGTGTTGGAGTCTATAAAAATTAGGGGGTGTGCTAACTGCTCCCAGAAAAATCCCCTTAAATGTCCTCCGTACTTTTACCCCCGACTACATACAATATGAACGCCTTATAGTAGAACATGTGAACACCTAGATGAGAGTAGTATGAACAATAATTTTTTGGGCGGAGGATTACCACTAGATCAATAATCTTAAGGCGCGTCCTAATCTTTTAGAGGCGGAATCTATGGTGCTTGATTAAAACACGTGCTTAATTGATTTTAAACACGTGTTTAAATCTTATATTTGTGGGATGTTTATATCATATACTTCTGGGTGTTCATACCACATGTCAAGTGGTATACATACCAAGTTGCAGTAGTTAAAAAAAAAATCTGATGTTAGCATCATGAGGGGATCACCGGAGATAAAAGTTTGTCACCTTCAATGACGCGGCTGCCGATGAGATATGAGATCAGCATCATGAGGGACCGTCGGATAGAAAAGTTAGTCACCTCAAACCATCCTTGGAGTGGATTGTGCGCGAGAGAAGAGCTAGGCACCGGTGATAAGGTGGTGGTACACCCTAGACGGAGGTGGCCGTGCACATAGGCGGAGGTGGCCGTGCACCTGCAGGGAGGTGGCGGTCCACCTACTCGGAGGTGGCAGTGCACCTGCGGGGAGGTGGTGATCCACCAACTCGGAGGTGGCGGTGCACCTGCGCAGAGATGGCGGTCCATATGGACAGATGTAGAGCTTCTTTTAGACGAAATTGGATGGAGGATATTTAGGGGGGACAAAAAGATTATCTCAAAAATTATATTCAATAAAACTGTTGAACTAAACTCATGATAATGTATCAATTAAATTAGGAAAAAATACATGAAGCCCCCTATTCTGCCCCCTAGGGTATTGATGCGTTGGCAGAGCAGGGGAGAGAGAAGGAGGGGAGAGAGGGAGGGGTAGAGAGGGGAATATTTGCAGGGAGTATTTGGCAGAGCAGGAGAGAGGGAGGGAGAGAGGGAGGGAGAGCGGGAAAGAGATAAGGGTATTTGCAGGGAGTATTTTTTAGTATTTTGCGGAGATATTTGAGTATTTTTTAGTATTTTGCGGAAAATATTTTTGAGTATTTCGAGAGGAGATTTATGAATATTTTGCGGGGACTATTTTTGAGTATTTTTGCGGGAAGTATTTCTCCGTCTCTCCCTCCTCTCTCCGTCTCTCCCTCCCTCCCTCCCTCTCCCTCTCTCTCTTGCGGGAAGTATTTTACCCCTCTCTCTCCTGTTGCCACCTCATCAAGACCCGGGGGGGGCAAAATCCAGATCTTAATATCACTACTCATTAAATTAAGTGTGTCGGATTTTATTTTATATAGAAGTAGCAGGGGAGTGCCTACTGTAATTTTAGTTTAAGAGTAACTTTTTTCATGGATCGGAAGAAAGATGAACAGTTCATTTTTTTTTTTATCGGATTGTCACGATATATCTTTTGACAAGTAAAGAGAAATGATTGAGTACCGTAAAAATTGAACCGCTCGATGAGAAATAAACAGCTAGCTATGCATAGAAGAGCATTTCCTCTAATTAAAATGTCATATTTTTATTATTATAGTTTGACTTACCTATAATCAATATACGACTTGGTGGCCGGTATCTATTTAGAAAATTGCCGACTTAATTCGTCAGGAACCGGGGACGAAAAAAAAAAATGTTAAATAGTTTCTTCAATCCGCATCCATATATAAATGTTGAACAATTGCAGTCCCTTCACTTGACATGACGAGATCATAAAATTAATAATGCGCGTATATATAGCTTGCATGAAGAGTCTATTATTTATTTATTTTCCATATAATAAAGAGGATGTATATATAATCTATTGATCTGTCGGAGCAAATCAATTGAATCAATCCACTCACATATTTATTTAGTGACGGTGAATATGACAGCTCTTAATTTATATAATTCTAATAGTAATAGTTATGGGTCATCTTTTGACTTCCCGGAAAGCAACAGCAAGTGGTGAATGAAATTTTACTTTTATCAAAAAAAATAGTTATGGGACGTCATATGACTCGTATCTATTGTCCTCAATATTAGGATCTACATGTTTATATTCTTACAGAAGTTAAATTAACAGTTACAAAAATTAAGACAAAAGTTACAAATTCTTATATATGTGTTGAGCTGTGGATAGATAAGACAAGGATCGGGATCACGTGCTTTTCTTTTTAGAAAAGCTGGCTCTGCTTTTCTTAATCCGACGATTGAGAAACACCGAACTACTTTGAGATATGTACGGAGAACAATGAAGTATTTTGAGATCGGTACAGCAACCGATTCAGACCATCCGAAAGGAAAAGCAGGATCTGCTTTTCTTGTAAGAAAAGCAGTAGATTTGAGATTTATATCCATAAGACAAAGGAAACTTGGAAAATTTCTTTGCAGTAACAGTGATTGGGCCTCTCTATACAGTAGTCCAGTTGAATGACACTGCGATGAGAGTACTGTTCCCACACTTGTCTGGTTGATCGAGTACACAAGCACTATTACTTACTGGCGGCTTAATTAAGCATTTGATCTGAAGCTCCGAGAAAACAAAGTATTTATTGACTGTTGACCAAGTGGTGTTGACTGAGACAACATCAGGCTACTAAGAGTGGTGCCAGCTTGACCAAGTTCTATACCGGTTAATAATGCAGCCATGTATTATGTATTATCCGCCGGTGAATTAGTGATGTTTCAAATTGATAAGAGAGTAATGGTAGAGTCCACCGTCTAGAGTTGTACATCCATCCACCGTATTTTAGACAAAACTAGTAAAGGGCTCACGCATTGCTTTGGGCTGAAACTATTATTTCTCATAATACATTTTTAAGATATTATGTAATGGGTCTTATATTGAGGAAACTGATATGTGCCTTAAATTTTTAATGGGCTGAGACATTAACATCAACGGACATTAATGTAAATCAATAGTTCTGATCTATCGAAGAAAATGATCAATGGCTTAGATTTCTTATTTGGGGAAGATAACCCTTTCATGTCATTTTTTTTCCAATATGCTTTTATATATAGTAATGATATATTAATTGTTGTTCAGTTAACAGGTATATCTTTCCAAGTAATAAATTTTATTTTCAGATACATTACTATTTCTAGTTAATAGATATACAACTATGACATACACATGAGTGCACGTGGATATGTTAGACTGTGGGAGAGAGAATGTAAAGGTGGTCGGTTTTTATAGGCGGACTGTACATATTTTCCATAGTAAAAATTGGGCCCAAGGGAGAGAATTGAAAAAGGTAAAGCCAATAAATTATCAGATCGGGATCATCTATTTTTCTAAAAAGAACAGTAAGCCCTACTTTTTATTATCTGACGGTTGAGAAACACTGAAATACTTTGAGATCGGTACAGCAAACATCGAAATACTTTGAGATCGGTATGGCAACTGATCCCGACTATCCGATCGGAAAAGCCAACCCTAAGAGCAACGGATTCTGATCCGAAATTATCCTGTGCTGGATATTATACAGTCCGGCACTTTTCCCATTTCAACGCATTCTATGTTGCGACTCGTTTGTATTGGTGGCTACTTAATTCAATTCCGCTGTTATCCTTCCTTCGGATAACAGGGTCCTGCTTTTCCGATCGGTACCGTCAGATTAAAATGGATGGATGAGATCTGTTTGGCAAAACTCTTTTTTACTTCAAAAACTGAACTTTGCACTGAATCTGAACCGTTCGGTGTTGATCCGATGGTTACTGTCAGGATAGCAGGGTCCTGTAATCGCCGAAGAATAACAGCAGAATTGGACGCGGTGGCTACTGATCAGGTATGCACTTCGGCTTATGCCAGTCGAAAAATTCAAAATAGTACGTTTAGTCATTATCGTTAATATATAGGGCTTGTCTATTACTTGCTCGTTTGATTTGATTGATCACATAAATTTCACTAAATTAGTATGACTGTATCTAAAAAAAGTCATACATCTTTTAAGCCGTGAGCCTGTATATAATTATATGTACGAAAGCAACTAATTAACCAGCAATACCCGATAAATTATTTGATAACAATTTGGATGTATGAATTAGGCAAAAAGGAAACATTTTAGCTCGTTTATTTTCCCAAAATTATAAATAAATTTGAGACTATTTAGTCGAATCTAGAGTAAAATTGTTGTGAAAATATTTGCATTTCATTTTAAAATACATAAACGTAACAAATTATACTTTGTCACGTTTGAAATTTTGATGTATGGTTTCAGTAAGTGTGTCATATAAAAATACTAGAGGATACAAAAATTCTCTCTGTTTTTTTTTTAGTTTTTTAATTGTTTTTTTGGTTTTTTTTTTTAATTTATGTGCAAAGTAGCACTATTTAATTAATATTTTAGAGACATTTTGAAAAATCCGAAATAAATACTTTAAAACTCAAAAAAAAAAAAACTAAAGACATATTTATAAAAATCAATTTATAACAAGAGTATAGAAATATTATTAAAATTCAAGTCAGGAAAAGTTAAGTATAGGATGGTTGTCCAAGTTATCCAAGTAAGGTTTATTGTTCAAAAAATACAAAGAGGTTACTCCTCTTTCCGGGACATGTAAACATGTAAAGGGAAAAGATAAGGATACACGAGGTACATTTGCATTGGAGGATCATTCTACAAGGATAAGATAAACTATACATCAGTGAAGAATTAATAAAATAAACATGACATGAGTATCACTTAATACATTCTTATAAGGCTAATTCTGCTATGTATCAGATGAAATATGGGCCGTTCATTTTTATAATCGGATGGTCGTGATATGTCTTTTCGATACAATTAAAGAGACATGTTTGACCAAAACCGCTCGATTCAAAATGAAAGGTTGCTTAGCCGACCAAAAGAAGAACCCCACTCTTCTTATAGGGTCCGTTTGGCAAATCAAGGAATAGCAATATAATAGTGCTATCCGATTAGTAAAAATGGATTAGTGGTTGTTGGAAGAGTAAAAAGAATAGTGATGTTTAGAGCTATTCGGATAGTGGAAATATTGTTTGGCAAATGACCAAATAGGAGGAATAGCGGATTAAGAATTTTTTAGAGCTAATGGTATAGCTATTTTCTGTTTGGCACATGGAATAGCTGTTATTTTGCTACTCTATTCTAATTTTTGGTTGCCAAACACACCCATAATCCATTGGAAAAAAAAACATAAAGTTGTCACAATGTCTGCCTCGTTGCCACTATGGACCTGTCCATATATGTACGAGTCATCCCTTAGTCATTCAAGAAAGCTAGTTATGCTTTAGTATATTATGATGTGTTATTAGATTATGCAGGCTTTTTGAATCTAGGAAAAGCATGTTAATTCTTTTTGTTTATTATGTTTGGCTTTTTGAATATCCACAATTAATTTGGAAAGTGGGCAGACAAGCCGCTCCAAATATCCAAATCAAATAGAAATTATCCCCACCACAAGTTTTGATTTATTCATTTCTTTTGACCTAAATGTGACACAATTAATTTAGCACTAATTATATTCGAGTGAGGATCCACTTATCATGGTTAACTTGATAACCTTAACAAAGAAATTTAAAAAAAAAATCTTAAAACAGGACACAATACTAATAGATATATTCTTCAACCTATAAATTGAATTTCTTTTGAAGTTTCATGAAAAATTATATATTAGTTGATAATTTATCATAAATAAAAGATTGCAAGAATTATAATATAATGATAACTAAGTGACACTTAAATTGTAAGAAATTTGAAAGACAATCATTTCTAAGATTTTTTAAGAATTGTTTAATATTTAATTGACAAGTTCATTATCAACATATTCAAGTTCATCATCGTCAATCGGACTTCCATCATTTTTAATGTATTACTTTAATATACATAACCTCATATAAAAGTTGCATTTTCAAATTGAATATTTCTGTATACAATTTTCAAATTTGCATTAGTAACCTAAATTAAAACCAAATTCTGCTAGTGCTAGGCCTTAAATTATAATATTCAATATATGAATAAAAAGCACGTAGATTATCAAACTGTTTTTTTTTTTTTTTTTTTTTTTGAAAAAGTAGATTATCAAACTTTTAATTTATTTTTTGGCAGTCCTCCTACACAGCATGCATTCTGCTACAGCTGTAATGGTAGGACTCAACTTTTGCCTTTTGAACCTAGAAAAAGGTTCGACCTAGCCAAAAGTAACAGTAGAGCTGTTCATTTATGCAAAAATATATTCGTCAGTCCCGTATCATGTATTATTTAATTTCACAGCTTGTGGGGTAACTGGTATTCTCCGAGAAAAATAAAAGAAAAAATCAACCGGTATAAAATATCCTTGCTATATATAAAAGCATATTGGAAAAAATGATATGAAAGGACTATCTTCTCCCAATAAGAAACCTGAGTTGTTGATCATTTTTTTGGATAGATTAGAACCGTTGATTTACGTTAATACATGTTAACGCTAATATTTCAGCCCATTAAAATTTAAGGTCCGTATCAATTTTTAAGATCCATCACATGTTATTTTAAAAATTTATTATAAGAAATAACAAGTTTACCCCAAAACAACGTGTGACTCTTCACTAGTGTGAAATAAAATTCTTTAGGCTATGTTTGTTTGAGGGATAAATGAGAGATAAATTGAGAGATAGCTTATCACCACTCTCACAAAGGATAGCTTATCTCTCAATTTATCTCTCATTTATCCCATAATAAACACACCCTGCATCTTAGAGAAAAACTTATGTGGCATGAGGAGATAAATCCAAAGATCAATTCCTGCATCTGCATCGGTTGAGAAAAAGTAAACGAGAACGTCGTTTGATTTGATTTGATTTGATCAAACTTTGACCTCTTGATACAAATCCGATTCTCCAACATTCCAAGTTTCCAACAAAACCAATTCGGTGCCTTTCTTTTATTAGACGAAATGAAAAAACTATGAGCTGCCTACTCTTTATCAAACGCAAGACGTTTTCTGTCGTTTTTATAGGCGACGCTTAATTTGAAAAAAAATATATATATATATAATAATGAATTCTGGATGTACATGAACAAATCAATTTAAATATATTTATTTCAGAATTTTACTTCAATGTTTTTACCAAATTAAATTTATTTTCAGTCCGATAACTATAAATGAATATTATCCAATATAAGATTCATCGGTAACCGATAAAATTGTTTAGGTGTGTGTGATCATGGAAGCAACACTCTTATTTTATATCAGAGGTTCGAAATTAAGAACTGTGAATCCCATAGCATGTGTTTAATTAACACTTTAAATCCGACTCAAAAAAAAAAAAAAAAAAAAAAAGGTGATACACTCTCTGCTATTTCGAAGGGAAAAAAATTAAAGGGGATAGCATTTCTGTAATGAAGAAATCAAAAAATAATGACAGCCTACCTAATAATGCCCATCTTGGGCCAACCCCTTAAGAATTTGTATGAGTTTGGAAAGAAAGGTACAAAACAAATACCTCCAACAAGTACGCTCTCAACTTGCCCATAACTAAAGTTTGGACTTTGGAGCATGCATGCTCTACTCATGGCTTCACATTGTTGTCTGCTCTGCTGCATATTTTATTGTAGAGTGCATATTGTCTTTCTATTATATTTGTTCCACACTTCCACTAAAGCCAGCATCTTTAGTACAACTAATATATATTCAACCACATTTCACTTTTGCTTGATCAATTTTTTTAAGAAATATGAAAATATCAAAGTACAAACATATGAAAGACATGTCTTGGCACCAGACAATTAGCGCATTGTTTAGTTTAGTGGTGGCACTTGACAAGGTCCATGCTAATGCACGCATGCGCACAAAAAAAAACTAAAATAAGAAGAGAATAAGTAAACAACAAAAGGGATTTGCTATCCATATAACTCAAATTACATGGCACCCAAAAAAAGAATTTGAGAGAAATAAAAAAAGAAATCCTTTTCTCCTTTCTAATTCTACGGAACAAAAGAGAACTATCTCTAACACTATCTCTAACAAAAGAGAAATATCAAAGTAAAAACATATGATTATTTTTCAGGTCTACTCTCAATTTTTTTTTTCTGAACATCCGACAGATGCCATTATGTCGAAACTTCTTAGGAGTGGAATGACCTAAAAACAAAAACCAGTTCCTGTAGCTTGTCTGATTATAGATCTTATGACCTACCGCTTTTGTTCTGGAGTTGTTGAATCGGCTGCAGCCTGATTGAACTCCGATCTAAATTGAGTTGAACAAAGCTTACAGGAATCAGTATTCTAAAAGAAATGATAAGACCTAATTTTAAAAATAATCATTAATTTGTATGAGTACATGTAGCCATTGATCCTAATCATTTCAGTTAGGTGTAGTTGAATGGTATTTCTTTTCATAATGCAGATAATGTCCAAGAAAGAACAGAGAATCTTTTTATTGATAATTGTTAGCCCGATTTCTCTAAACAAGCAAGAAAGCCATCTTTAAGTATGATCACACCGATACTATGAAAGTTCTCTACCAGTTCTTGAACGCATTTATAACAGGTTAACCTCATAATTTTAAGAAATAGAATTTGTAAAAATGCATACCCACAAGTGGAGTGCTTCTTGTGATACTTGCAAGCCATATTTTAAAGTATGACCACACCAATACTATGAAAGTTCTCTACCAGTTCTTGCACTCATTTATAACAGGATAACATCATAATTTTAAGAAATATAATTTGTAAAAATGCATACCCACAAGTGGAGCACTTCTTGTGATACTTGCAGAAGATAGACAAACAAACTGAACAAACGTACCCCATATCTATCGTCTTCTTGTGACAAAAACATCTGAAAGTAACAAGTAATGTTTAATAAAAACTAATAACTAATGAAAATAAATTGAAAAAATATAATTGTAAAGAAAAAGTTAATGACATACGAAGCACGAAAATCAACTCCAACAGGTTTGGGAAGACGCAAGAAATTTCTAGAATGTAAATCTGTTGCAAAGACAGCCTGAAATAATAAAATAATATGCACAGTTAGCATACTATACCCAATCCCTTTTATAGTATATTAATCTAGGACGGCTCTCTACAGTGTAATGAACAGTTATTTGAACAGTAGATTTTTTTTTTTTTTTTTTTAAGGTCCTTCAATAGTATCTTACCGTTCAGTCGTTTAAGAGAATAATCTAGAAGATATAGTTGTTGACATTGAAAATGTAAATAAACAATATACAATATATAAGCTACAATAAATTACTCTTTGATAGCTTATCAAAATTTTGTATACTTTTCAACATTAAGGAATTATCAATAGACTATTAAATAACACTTAAAATTAAATATAATTGAAATTATAGCTAACCTACAAGGTTAAAAGTACAGTATAATTTTTTTTCATTTCTAAGATTTTTAAATAATACTTTAAGACTTCTTCCAAACTTCATTGCCATATTTGTCAAGATAACCATTCTCTACAACTATTGCTTTAGACCTCCTTTTGTATACTTCAATAATTGTATTAAAAAATATTAAATGTGTTGTAAACAACTTTTATCCTTACACAACAATATTTGCCTAAAGTAGAAATGTCTAAAGAAGTAATATTTACGTTTTAGAAAAATAACTAAAAAATTTAACATCTTGGACAAGAAAAATTACAAGTGTATGTTCGTGGAGTCCATCAAAAGATTGAAATGAAAGAAGATTCCAATTCAAGATACAAGTACATATCACGAAAATTTAATGAGCTTCGAACCACGTATGTCTTCTAAAATTATTATTTGCTGTCATTTTAGAATGAAAAGAAATACTTACAAAATTTTAAATGGTAAAATATTTATATACAATGAGATTTTTATAGAAAATATAAATCCAATAAGAAAAAAAAATTTATTATGATCTATAACAAAAAACTATAACTAACCAACTATGTCTTTAAAATACTCACCTTTCAAAAATATAATACAATTGTATAAAAATCTTCAAGAACTTATGTTTATCATGATGTCCTCCACTTTTTTATTATTTGTATTATTATTAGTAGAGAGATGTGTATGACTTTAGATCCCTCTCAATTCTAAAAATATAAGCAAAGTATGCTACAAAAAAGATAATATAAGCTCTGAAAATAGCAACTTATGTAATATGAAAATTTCTTCATAATTTATATCTTTTTTCTTCGTACTTCATGCTTTTTTTAGTTTTTATCCCTTCTTCAAGATTTAAGATTACATTACAGTTCGTTTTTTTTCGTTAAAAATATTAATCTACTGCCGAAGTAACGCGAGGCACGCATCTAGTATGGTAAGAAACTGGGATGTTAGCATACCATACCCTGTAGCATCACCACTTATATTCTTCAATCTGGATTCACTTTTAAAGGCATATAACATAATTATAGATCCAATACACATTTGGTGTCTCCCTGAAGCTGCGGACAGAATTTACCAATTAAAAAATGAAAATATGAAACAAAGAGTCAGACAAGCAACAATACCGCAAGATATTGAAATAAACCATCTAGCTGCTGAGGCTTCATGTAAACTCCTCCTGTTATGTACGAAGCCTAGGAAAGTAAAACAAAGAACTTTAAGAAAGCACGGAGAAGATAACTCAAATATACAAAATGCAGAACAACCACAGATAAAGTGTGCATGATACAAGTTTTAAAAAGCTTCCCCAAGCCTCATTAGGAAGTTGAGCATAATGAAAATGTAACAATAAGGCATAAGATTCAATTTCAATGTCATGAAGCACTGGTCAACATTATAACAGGTACCAATTTCTCCATTTAATTCAGTGCATCAGAAAAGAGAGAAAAAAAAGGTACAATACCAGCCAGCAGGGGTGGCAAAAATTTTGTATTTATTTTAAAAGTTAAGCATAATTTGGTAAATCCTTTAGTAAATGTGTAGTCTTGGAGGCATATTTTTTGGAACTTTTTTCCAGAGAAGGGCATAAAATCGCAATTATTATGAACTGAAGCCTATTTTTTAAAATTTTCATTAATTAAAGGGTTATATTTTTTTAATAAATCCAGGGTAAGGCAACTGCCCATCCCTGCTACCATATTGCTCCACCCCTGTCAGCCAGGGACTGTACTGATCGTGCCTAGCTGAAAAAGTACATGCCATCCAGTGTGTAAAGGTACTAATATACCATCCTAGTCATTCTGAAACAGAAAACACTAGGCACACACCTGTCTGCACATGACCATATAGTTGATACGGCATTGCAACACAGTATATATTATATACAATTAACAGAATGTGGGTTTCCAAATGGTAATAGTGCAAACCTGCTGTAAGAAAGCAGAGTGTTGAGATCCCACTATACATGAATCAATCGGTACCTGAAAAATTATACAAATCATGAAGTTCCAATGGAAAATTCTTAATCATAATATAGAGATAAATCCGGTGCTGCCAATTAACTATTATATATTTATATGGTAGACCAAGTTGCATTGCATTTAGAGCCAGTTCAGTGCATTCTATTGGAATATATTTATGTGTACAACAAGTTACATTGACGTTAGAGCCAGTTCAGTGCATTAGCTTGTAATTAATTACAATGCCAGGTTTCTATCCATATCATGGAATTAACAAGGATCCTTATGATCAAAGGTTCTAAATCTAAGAATCACATATACCATGGATCGCTGCGCAGAAAATATTGAATTCATCACTGCAACATATCTGGAAAAAACAATCCGACAAAAGAACACAAGAAAAGGTGGATACAATTTTCAGGATAGGAATACTGTGTACGTGGGTGTATGTATTACTGTGTGTTTCTGTGAGTGAAAGAAAAGAGAAATAAAACTTACTGTTCAGGTCCATCAGGAGAACCTTGTAGGCAAAGGATCTGCATTTTTGTTCATGTTACAATAAGAACAAGAAGCAGTAGCATAGACTTCATCTAAATGAAGATTGTCAATATTATTTATGGAACTCTACAGGGAAAAAACTCACTCGAGGCTGTGGATGCCGAGAACCAGATCGAAAAATTTTTTGAATATCTTTCTCTCTCAAGTCAAGGAAATAGAAAAATAAGTATGATACAATCTACACATAAACCATTTGAAGATAAATACTGAAGTTCACTAAGTACTGATATGGTCATAATTCCCCTAACTCATCATATGCTGAGTTCTTTCGTTCTTATTCAATTCATTCATCCTGAGGACTTCAGTAAGTTTGATACGGGATGGTACCACAGTCAGCACGCACACATAGACAAACTATAGAAACCAAGGCTAGAAATAAACATTGACATGCTGCAAAAATCGAGAGCTCAATACAAAATCCGGAAAGTTCTATCACATTGACAGCATACTGGCATTAATTGATTCTCTGCCGAAGCACCATTACATGGTGATTTACTACCGTATAAAAAAACAAAATCATTTTATTTCATAATGAAGGATACAGCATAAGGCAAGAGACAGAGACCCAGAGAGAAGCGAGGAGATGGCAGGTTGCGACCCATCACCATTAGAACCTTTAGCGAGTCTGGCATCTTTCGCAACAAAGTCCTCCAACTTCTTAATAATTCCAGAGCAGACGGCATTGGCATTCCCATTAGAAGAACCTTCGCCGGAGTCGAAGATGTACCCACAGGAGCTAGTGCCGTACGCTATGAGCACCACCCGGTTGAGTTGGTTGAGCAGAAGAAGCGAATTAAAGAAGGGTATGACCTGACAATCATCACACAAAAACATTACCCCAAGAAAACATATATACATTATACACTTCTACCTTAACCATACAACAATCAATTATAGGCTAATTCTGCTACGGATCAGATGAAACACGGGCCGTTCATTTTTTTTATAACCAGATGGTCACAATATGTCTTTTAGATACAATTAGAGGTGACGTTCGATAAGAACCGCTCGATTCAGAACGAAAGGTTGCTCAGCTGAACAACTCTTAATTAATCACATCATCGGGTTATATTATGTTATTTACACCAAATTGCACAGAAATTCAGCTGATTAATAAGATGGAGTTACATGGTGAAGGAACTGAGAGAAAGGGAGGGAGGCGGCGGAGGCGGCCCAGAAGAAGGGGTTGGTGTCGAGGAGCGCCACGACCAGACTCACGTCATCTGTAACAAGTGCGCGGGGTTAGGACGAGAGAGTGGGGATTTTGGTAAGGGGAGATACTGAGAGAGGGAAGGAGGGAAGGAGAGACCTGGGGGGATCTTGGACGGAGCGGAGTCCATTGGATTGGGGCCTCGGAGGCTCCGACTGTCGGACGGTCCGACCTGCAGAAGCGAGTAAGCGACTAGCGACTAGAGAGTATTCAGTTCTCTCGTAGTTTAGTTCGGGTTCGGGGTGATCAGTATTCGGTTCAGAGTTGGGTTAGACTAGTCCCCCAACAAAAATCCCCCACTTTTGTCCCCCAACTAGAGTCTGCCACTTGTCAAAGCGTGTTGACCGGTCAAAGTTAGAAAACGCGTCTCTACTGAACTCACGTCGCTTCGGGTCATGTGCAGCGCAATGCCCTCATATGTTTATATCTTTATGATAAGACTAAGTGTTTATATCGCAAGTCCAGGTATTTATATTTCAAAGCTACTTATTTTTTTCTTCCAGATGTTAATATTTCAAAATCAAGTGGTTATATTTTAAAATCAGGTATTACTTTTGTCCCCCAACTAGAGTGTGCCACCTGTCAAAGCGTGTTGACCGGTCAAAGTTAGAAAACGCGTCTCTACTGAACTCATGTCGCTTCGGGTCATGTGCAGCGCAATGCCCCCGTATGTTTATATCTTTATGATAAGACTAAGTGTTTATAATCGTAAGTCCAGGTATTTATATTTCAAAGCTACGTATTTTTATCTTCCAGATGTTAATATTTCAAAATCAAGTGGTTATATTTTGAAATCAGGTATTTATATTTCACATCTAGATGGCTTTATATCCCAGGTGTTAAAATTTCAAAACCAGATAATTTTATTTCAAAACTAAGTGTTTATATTTTACATTCAGGTGTTTATCTTAAAAGCCACGTATCTATTTAAAAGTCGGATGTTTACATCTCAAATCCGAGTATTTGTATTACAATTCAGGTGGTTATATTTCAAAACAAGGTTTTTATATTTCATTGTCAGGTGTTTATCATAAAGCCAAATGTTTATATTTCGAAGTTAGATGATTATATCTCAATTCCAGGTGCTTACATTTCAAAGTAAGGTGTTTATATTTTAACTCTGGGTATTTATATTTTCGAAGCTAGTATTTATATATCTAACATGTAAATTTTAATTTTTTTATATTATTGTCAGAGTCTTCTCCTTCTTTTACTACTGCAGATCATCTAAATATGTGACAATGAAGAAAGCTAGAGAGATCGTAAAAATGGTGTCGAAAGTAGAGATGAAGCGACAGAGGATGGTGGCCTCGAGGGATGACAGAGAGGGAGAGGGAGATGAGGGGTTTTGCGTGCAGTTGACCACGAAGAGAGACAATAGTCTGCTATAATTTTTGAGAGCGGCAAGGGGCGGCAGAAAGGGGCAAAGCTTGGCAAGCTCTCAAGAGGAACACCCCGACCTCTGCTAGAGAGGAAAGAGGATAAAAAGATGAAGTTGGGTTTTACTTTTCGCTGGGTTTTGTGATACAGGGTGACGGAGAGAGAGCAGAAAGGAACATATTTTATCATGATCAACGGTTTAAATTGTTTCATATTCGAGCCTCATTAAATTCGCGAGCCATTCGAATCGAGTTGAGTCAGATTCGACTTCGATTCGTTTCTGATTCGAATCGAGCCAGTTCGATTCGAAATTGAATCGAGCTTAAATCGAACGAGCTAATTACGGACTTTTTTCAAATCGAACCCGAGCAAATTACGAGCTACCAACTTTTTGTGCAGCCCTAGTCGAAACTCATGGAAAAGTAGGGAAGTTCTTGGAGAGGTAAGTAATGGTCTCAAAGAGCAAGGGAGGGAGGAAAATGGTGTCGAAATTCATCTAAATAGGTTACATTGAACGAAGATCGGTCGACACTACGACCGGAGATCGGAGCGACGATCGGAGGGTGATATGAAGTTTTAGATCACTAGAGTGGTGGGCGGAGCGATGACTGGAGGGGTGGCTAGAGCGACGGTCGGAGGGGTGAGTAAAGTGATGACCAAAGAGAAAACATGCCTGATTTTGAATTCCATCAACGAGAAAGGGAAGGAGAAGAGAGAACAGGGAACAGATCTGACTCTCTCAGTCAGATCTGAAAGAAGAGAGAGAAATGTTTTTATTATTTTAAATTGCATTTAATAATGGTGGTGGCTACAAGGAAACGTGTGCCACTCTTTTCGTCACGGAGACAGGATGGGGGGACGGAAATAAAGATAATAAGATTTTCACAATTTGAATAAATTTGGGTTTGAAATAAATACTATTTATTATCTGTTCTTGAAATAAATACTATTTATTATCTGTTCTTATTACAAAATCGTTGATATATGATAAAAAAGTATATTAAATCTTATTAAGTTTGTATACACATTGAATCGATTTTGTTATCGATTTATGCAGCTTAATAGATTCTTTATATCATACCTTATGCATTATAAATATTTTATATATTTGAAAACTTTTCATTGTTTGACATTTTTTAAAACCGATTATACAAATATTAATAAAATAATCAAGTTTTATATATTATTTTTGAAGAATCTCAAACAAATACTTACACATTTTCAAAAATGAAAAATTTTTGTATCCAATAAGATTTTCATATAAAGAATCTATTTGAGCCAAATAAATTAAAATTCGAAGATGATTTGATATGTTAGAAGATGATTTAATATGTTTTTGAAGGTAGTAAGGGAAGGGTTGAATGAGCTTTAACTCATGCTATATATTTACTCATAAATCACACTTATGTTGAATTTCAATTGAAAATTGTCTACTCCTAGCAATAAATGGAGTGTTCATCTCCTGACTTACTGTTGGATGCTATTGGTAGCATAAATCAATTGGTGTTATTTTTGAAGTCCAAATAATCGATAAAAACTAACACGTACCAATAAAAAATAAAATGTTAAGGTTTGCATTTGAGCCCGCGAAAAACTGTAAAAGCATTCAAAAAATGACTTTTAATGTCCTGATTTTCTGATCAAGTACCCACACTTCAACTCAAACTCAAAAATACTGCAAAGTGCACACTAACATGGGAAAATTGAAATATTTTGACTATCTATCACAAGTACCTCATTATCAACAAATGCAACTAAAGACTCAATTGTAACCAACAAAACTTTCCCTTGTAAACATACTTGTAAACTTTTTTAAATCTCAAAATCTCAATCTATTCAGAAATATGCCGCAGAGGATACGCTACGAGGCGTCAGAACCTCACCGTCGTCGTCATCATCACTATTGAAGCCACCATTGACAACATCTGATTTGGACGGTGTTGATGGTCGGCTGCCATTCTCAGACGAACTTGGTCCCAGCTGACGTCGTTTCGCTGTCCCTAATCCACTTAATTCGGATCTCCTACCTGCATACACACCAAACAAAAAAATAAAATAGACAAAGTCAACAAATGAGTTGAAAGGAGCTTCATGTTGGTAAGGTTGTTACTTCTGCAAGTAATCTATGTGACAATATGAAATTGGTTAAGATATTATTAATAAAAAAAAAAAAACAATGAACTTGTTTAGCTTCTTTGTTTACCAACAGTAAATAAACAAGCAAATTGAAAACAACATTTGTTAAACTTAAACAGGAACCATATGAATTCCTTAATAGCCAACATAAGATCTTGTTAAACAAATCAGGAAATGTAGTCAGTTCTTCCTCAGTTTGCAATTTTTCCTGATAACTGAACTATGTTGCATCACTATGCTTTAGCTTTGAATAGTACTGAACATTACCCGAAACTTGTTCCTCAAAATTAACAGCAAAAACAGCAATAGACACATGATCTCAAGTCAAAGACTCCACTCTAGTTTATCTTGGCAATCAAGAAGGGCAAAATAGTAACAAAATCTTACTGCTGAATGTAGTGGGCCCTCTATTCTCGGCCTTCCTAGCCGACCGGGGTGTCCCACCTGCGGACGGCTTCCTCTCCTGGCGACCTGAGAGGCTTCTAGAAACTTGCTTCTTCAGACCCATTAGCGGTCCCGCTTTGGGGCTATTCTGTACTTCTTTATTTGTCCTTAGTTTTCTTTGTTCCTGCAGGTTTATTGTGAGACTTAACTTCAGAAATCTTTCTCAATCACATACTGGTACAGAATGAGCCATGTCTATTATGGTACCAGTCAGTATCTTCCAGTATAATAATTATATTAGTGGTTATGCTATGGATCGGGTAAGCAACCTTTCATTTTGAATTGAGCGGTTCTTTTTTTTTAGAAGAAAGTCCATTTTCACCCCCTAAACTATTGCATTTGGTTCAATTGACCCCTTAAACTATTTTTTTGTTCAAAGTGCCCCCTAAACTCTTCAAATCGGTTCAAATTCACCCCCCTGTTACTTGTATAACGTTTCTGTTATTCAATCAATTGATTATCTGTTATCTTCCGTCTTATTTATTCGCATTATTTTTATGATGGCCCTTCCAAGTCCCAACAGTGACAAATACTCTCATGTTTCCTGTATATGACCCATCTCTTCTTCGTTTTCATCTAAACATTACCAGATACTCATTCCTCTCCCTGCTTGTTGATCTCTACAGCTTGTTGTAAAATGAGCTACACAAATCATCTTCCCCATATATCTAGCCCATGTTTTGTACTTTGACATGGTTCAAAATTTAATTAAAGATGCATGGGACTACCAACAGACCAAGTAACCAAATGCTGTGGTGCCAACCCAACTACAATAATTTCAATCTTCACAACTATACCTCTACTCGTGTTTATGTCTGAAAGCTTTTATTTCATTCTCTTTGACTGCTTGACATTTCTTCAAACACTTGGTGTGCAAACACAAATACTCTACCATCATTCACAATTTCATCTAGTTGTTGCAATGAGAGTAATAGCAAGAGCATTCAACATATATAACTACAAAACTATAAGAAATATATATATGTTTATTTAATATATTTTGTATCACATTGTATTCCGGGCTTGAAAATAAAGGTCAAATGTTGGTTTTGTGCTAGTCATGTAGCATGCTTGAAGAAGGATGATGAAATTAGTGGATAGATGCCCTCAGGCCCCGTTGGCAGCTAGCTATTGCCTCCATAAACTTCAATTTTATTAATGTTGACGGTATTAATTAAGTAGAGAAGGTGAATATGATATATTAGCGGTGGGAGAAAAATAATAAAACGATAAAAACAAATTAAAAGTGGGGTATCAACTGACGGAAGAGGTAAACACTAACGGAAGGGTGAATTTGAACCAATTTGAAGAGTTTAGGGGGCACTTTGAACCAAAAAATAGTTTAGGGGGTCAATTGAACCAAATGCAATAGTTTAGGGGGTGAAAATGGACTTTCCTCTTTTTTTATGTAGAAATTGAGCGGTTCTTATCAAACATTTCTCTTTAACTATATCTAAAAGGCATATCGTGACCATCTGATTATAAAAAATGAACGGCTCATATTTCATCCATTCTATAGCAGAATTAGCCTAATTATATCAATTTACCTACTTTTAATTGTCTTGCATAGTAATGCTTTATGTAAATTCAGCTGTTTTAGTTTTACTATTGTGAAGTATATATGAATACTATATATATTACCCTTCGCCTTTTTCTCTCTTGTTCTCTCTCCTGCCTCCCGCATGTGTACTCTTCTAGCATAGCAATAAGCTCCATCTGCACCATTTGAAGAAGGAAACAGTATTAGAAATCCTTAAATTTTCTCTTTGGATCACTGAGTAATTCCTTACCAAAAGATATAAGACAACTTCCATTGTAATTGTTACCAAAATTTGATGAATTTCAGGGATTAAGTATTTAATATTTTTACAATACTAATCGTACCCCGTCATATCTAAACTCCATTCCTCTCTCTTCCTCCCAAGCCTTGGTTTTCGATACCAGTACCTCCACCATTCCTGACCAGGAAAAATGTAACTTTATCAAAAGAAATGTAAGTTATAATTTGTTGTTGAAGTATTAGGAAGAAACAAACCTGGGATCTTGGCAACAAGAGAACGTGCTTTTTCAGCCCTCTTTAGTACTAAATGAGCCCCTTTGGATACGTTGTAACGGTTATCATCCTGGCAATTATTATATAGAAAGATAGAGTGAAACATATGACCTTCAATATATTTCTATCGACTATCGTCCATGCATCGAGCAATGACAGTACAATTGTACAAACCACTTTGGTATAGAGCCACCCAATATTTTAGTTCCACTACATACAAGTACTAAGCATGGTAATTCATAAATAAATTATTTCCCAACATTCTCAGGAATAAGCACTGACACAAGAACATCTAGACATATTTACCAGAAGAACAATGAAACTTTATAATAGTAATAAGAGGTACACACTCGATTATACTCGTCAAGCCAAGCCTCCTCTTCGCAGGCTGCTTGCCATTTCTCAACTCTTTCTAGAATTTCTTTTCTATTGTACGCATCCTCTTTTGCATTTGAAATTTTAGTCTCTAGGCTTTCTAATATTGCTGACGGGTCACTAACTCCTGTACATTTAACAAATATGAGATCCAGTTACCTTATTATAACATAATAAAGCAAGGAAAAGTAGAGCACAGATACCTATTGCATAAATTAAATAAAACGACAAAATTTTTCAAGAACTGTTTTTTTTTTTTTTCAAGAAATAAGTGGAAAAAAACCATGCTGGTACATAATTAATATAAAATACCAGATTCTAATGCGGTCAACATGGATTCAATCTCCGTATTGCATCTCTCTAATATGTGGGCACGTGCTGAAATGTCTTCAAGCTCTAACTTTTTCTTCAATACAAGATCTCGCATTTTGCTAGTCTTAAGCATTTCGAGCCTCTTTACCTCATCTTCAATCTGAAATCGGCATGTTTTCAATTGCATTAGCATAAATTTCAATAGTTGAATAAAATGCAGACACACCGGAAGTTGATACTGAAAGACATCTTAACTCTTAAGAGTGGTATAACTACTGATTATCTCAAAGCATATTAAGCTGAAATACGGTTCAATTAGCAAGTTTGTCACAAAAGCTGAAAATTTAAAGGTTATGTGAAAGGTTTGCAAAATTTCAGGCACAAATTCCAGGACTTTGAAATCTTCACGGGTTAACATAGGATCGGAAAAAAAAAAATTAAGATGCACAAAACGTGACATAAGAGGAACCTGACATTCTTTAAGAACTGAAGAGAGAGAGAATTGGGCTCAGTGATCTCATCTTCTGAAGCAGCTATATTTGATGCTACCTTCTGGAAACATTGCTGCTCTTCAACTGGAGTATCCATCAGTGTCCATAGCTCCAACATGCTCATCACCATATCTTGTAACTAAAACAAAGTAACAATAATCATATTATAATTACACACCAAATCAAGAACATTTCTTTTTTTTCCTCTTCCAATAACAATAGTTCCATTAAAAGGTCTCTTCGAACCTGGCTTATTAATTTATCGGGACTCCATGGGAACTTATCCAGCACTTGTGACATAAGATGCATCCTTTTTTATTTGGGATGTTATTGTTAAAAAAATTCATGCTAATGTATAAGCATAAATGTAATGTGTGTTTTCAAAAGGGAAATGTCTCTTTTACCCCTGAAAAAGCATAACACATTGCATGTACAAGTTTTTCTACTAATTTTCTAATAAGTAAAGTGAAAACACTAATTTTGAGCCTAATGCATCCTACAAAAAGCCCTAGCAATGAGGGATTTGAGCATATTCTGAAGAAACTAGAAAAGGCACATTTGTTTTTTCCTTCTTTTTTTTTTTTTCTTTTTTGGAGACTGTAAAGGTAATGCAGGAATTTAACCCATTTTTTATGAAATAAACTTACTTTTTCCATGCGACTCATCTTAATGGCCCTTAATCTGTTAGTCTCAGACACCAACCGTTGGATCACACCATCACTTATATTATTTTCTGCCACGGAAGAACCAAAATCACCTTTAAGTATTTCCTGGGAGTCCATACCCAGCACCTGGCAGAGCGAGGTCAAGGAATTCAACAACTCTCCTACTTGCTTTGTACGGTTAACCTAGAAAAGTAAGAGCAAAAAAAATACATGTAAGGAAAAGATTAAGATGAAAAAAAAAAAAAAAAAGTAGCCGACACTGGACTTTAAATACCGGAAAGAGCTCGCCGGTAGAGAAACTTAGTTACTACTACCAATCATGAATAACTATTGTTGCTGCACTGCTTAGCTATGTATTAACTGAGATAAAATTATGGCAGCAGCATATAATGCCAGAGATGGCTGATATCATAATATTCATCCATATAGTTCATTTGAATTTAATCATTCTGTAATATGGTACTGGAAACCGATATTACACCTCGTGCAGTTACAAAGGGTATGAACATACCTTTTCTGTTCTAAGATAATCTAACTGAGATTTCAGCTCGCCTAGCTTTCCAACAGAGAGATCGGATTCATCTATATCAACCAACGGTGTATTGTACGGCTTGATCTCTCTTAATATGTTGTTTATTTTTTCTACTATTTCGTAGAACTGAGATTTTCTTTCTTCTCTCTTCTGTCTCATTGCATCCAGCTGTGGATAAATAGCTTCCATTCGCTCTCGCAAGCACATGTTACTTGTGCTGACCTAGCACACAAGAAACGAGTAAAGAGTACATTCTTGTTTCAAGATCATTCGCCAGAAAGGCGAAAGAAATAAACTTAAACTATTGTTATCATTTTATTATTTAATGTAAATTGTCAGAATTACAAAACATCAAAACTTGATATTGCAGATACTGGTACAGCAGTCAAAAACAGTCCACTGACGGGATCGAGCATTATATAAGCAATTGTAGAAAAATATACCTCCCTATAATGCAAATTCGGGTCACCAATTGCGGAGCTGATGGACCTAATCTCTGCCTCTGAATCTGCAATCTCTCTCTCTAAATCGACCTTGTTTTTCTTGGCTTCCTCTATTGTATTCCGGAAGACATTTAGGCACTGTTGTTGTATCTCTACAAGCTTTATGTCTCTTTCTGCATTCGATTGACCGACCTCATCCCATAGTGACTGCAAATGTAAATTTGTCAACCATTGTGTTAGACAGTACAGAAGCTATCTATCCGATATTTTGCAAAATTAGACCTAACAATTTTGTGGCATTTGAAATACGCACCAAATATTTTCCATATTTTTTCTGTCACTCAGATTTTCAAATAGTTGTAACACCTGTTCATGATATTGAGATAGCCCATCCACTGATATCGAAGTTCTGCATATATTTCCTTTATTATTTTTTTTTTCTGTACTTGAGATCTGCCATTTTACCGAAATCAGAAACAATTGAAACCAATATGAAAAGTGAAATTTGATTAAGTCATTTTATGCATAAATGTATGCAAGAGGTTACAGAAGTGTTCATTTTTGCAGATTGGCTGAAGCATTTAGTTTTGTATGTAAGAAACAGAAATATAATTGTCAATTACTTCCATACTGAAAATGATATCGAAAAGATGATAGAATGAAGTAATTAAGGACCTGGAGCTCAGAAAGAAGGCGACCACTGGTCACCTCCATTTGTACGAGGAAATCCTTTGAAAAGATGAGCATTGTTTAGTTCAATTCCTTCCTGTTCATAAAATTAAAAAAAAAGTAGATTAAAGAGAATATTTAAAAACAAAGATGATATATTTTCTTCGGTGCCCCTACAAAACCTATAGATATCTTGTATATAATCATTGTACAAGAAATACATTAAGTGTTTCTACAAAGAATAACAAAAAATAAAGGTTAAAAAGGAAAACAAACAGCATGAAACCAAAATGCTATATACAAAAATAAGCCCTGGTAATAAGCCTCCTGAATTTGATGATATTGCCTTTTGCTCTTTATAAAATAAAACTTCCTACAGGCCTAGAATTTCTTTTGTTTTCCGCATTATACAATCGAACAGAAGCTACTTTCAACGATTCTCAGATGTTCAACAGATGAGTTGTTTACAAAGAACTCCAAACATGGAATTAATTTATACACGAAACCTCAAATAAATTGAGAATATCAGACAACAATATGCCCTCTTCAAGGGCTATTCAATAAACTCTGCATTTATTTTGTACAAAGAACCAAACTTTTAATTGAGAACACATATCTTCTTTTTAATTTTAAAAGAAGCAACCTTTACCAGGGACCATGGAGTAAATACTGGCAAATGCAAGTCAACACATTAACCAACAAGAACACCCAGTTACAAATTCAAATGTCATCCTAAATAGACCAAAGCCAAGCTCCTTTTCTTTTCCAAATCCCCAACATTCATATCAGAAGATATCAGAGCCAAAATTCTAAAAATCAAGAAAGAGGGGAAAAACTGACCAGACAAATTATTAGGAGCTATTAAAAACCAGCAGCAGGAAGTATGTAATATATATGTTCTGCTTCAATTGAAGGATTCAATCAATCTTCTGATGGAACAAGCCACACACATAATGGGTATGCTAAATTCGCTTCCTCCCGTTCTTGCAACCCTCTCTATTTTACTTTCTTTCTTGATTTTTCTTGCGTTTCTTTTCTTGCAATTGCATAACTAAGTGCTTCTATCAGAACGCCTCCATTGATTTTAAGTAACTGTTTCTTGTAGCATATAATAAGAAGCCTTTATTTAAAACCGCGTTGCTTTCTTGATGCGTTTATCCTGTGATGATAACTGATTGATGTGCTGAAAGCCTGAAAAGAATGCTGGTGGATAATTAGATTTTTGGATTAGTTGGAAAAATGGAGAGGAAGGAGATTGGCATCCAGTTGGCAAACGGTTCGAAACCACTGGCGGGAGAGTCAGAGAGGAATGTATGTATAATGTATCGTGTATTGTATTGTATGGGCCGTTTTGAGTTTCTGGAACTTTAGCCCGATTGAATTCTGAGGTTATAATACGAGATTATCACAAAAAAAGACAAAAGAAAAAAACTTTATAATTAACGCGCCTTGTCTTCTAAAAAATGTCATACATCCGCATCCCTAAAATTTTATGGGGCTTTCTCAAAGGTAATCTTATAATTATAATTGTGATATGAAAATTTCTTTAGAAATTCATTCAACACATCTTTGAAATCTACCCATTCTAAATCCTATGTGGCATCTTTTGAAAACCTTTCAAGGATGTAGAGACTTTCTATAGAATTTCCATCCGCATCCCTGAAATTTCATGAGGCTTTCTTAAAGGTAATCTTGTAATTATAATTGAGATCTGAAAATTTCTTTAGAAATTCATTGACCACATCTTTGAAATCTACTCATTTCTAATGAAAAATTACTCTTGAAAAGGCTTTCTTAATTAGAAAGATTTTTCTATTTATTTCTAATTTAGAAAGTCTCTAAGGCATCTACATTGTTATTTCTAATTGTATTTCTAAATCCTATGTGGCATCTTTTGAAAGCCTTTTAAGGATGTAGAGACTTTCTAAATTAGAAATAAATAGAAAATCTTTCTAATTAAGAAAGCCTTTTCAAGAGTAATTTTTCATTAGAAATGAGTAGATTTCAAAGATGTGGTCAATGAATTTCTAAAGAAATTTTCAGATCTCAATTATAATTACAAGATTACCCTTAAGAAAGCTTCATGAAATTTCAAGGATGCGGATGCTCAAAGATTTTTTATTTATTTCTAATTTAAGGATTTAGAAATACAATTAGAAATAACAATGCGGATGAGCATGAATTCATATCCCCTGCTTTACTGCATTATGCAGCTCACAACGCCAGTCATTAGATTGTTTCAAGATTCATGCCAGTGCTGATCTCGAGACAATCCAACAGCTGACGTTGTGAACTGCACAATACAGTAAGTTAGGGGATGAGCACATTATAAGAACGTCTAAATGTATAATTATACTTTCTATTTTTTTAGAAGAGACGCTTTTGTTATATGTGATTAATAAATTACAGGGTGCTGATAATTGATATATCGATTATAAAAATATATATTTGGGTAGAGCTGTATGGATTATGTCAATATAATAAAATTAAAATATTAAAGTCGGAGATGTACAATAGAAACTTTGACGATCATATGATTAAATAAGAGTAAAACTACGGTGTATTTAAGCTTAGAGAGGTTTTCCATAAGTTTAACATAAAAAAACATATCAAACTATATCTAAATTTTGATTTATATGACTCAATTCTTTATATCAAATCATGCGGTGTGCAAAAACTTTTCATTTTCAGAGACTTTTAAGTATTTATTTCAGATTTTTTAAAATTTACATATGAAACATTGTTTATTTTATTAATATTGTATAGTTTCTATTAAAAAATACGAAATAAGTACTTACTGATGCATCGCATTTATATCTGCATTTTTACGAGATTTGCACCATTATTTTAACCTAAAATTCCTAAATTCATGTGCATTTAGGTAGTAGAATGTCTAGATTCCGGTTATTGCTTTGCTTTGGTCCAATTTTCAGGTAAATGGAGCTTTTGGAGCTATTTGGACGGGACTTGGAGCATGGAGCAACAAGATGGCGCTGGAGCATATTCCTTGCGGCCGCAACCTTCACTTGTGGGCCGCAAGCACTGGTGAAACTGCAGTTTCTACCTCTCGCTGGCGCTGGCAACCGCTCGCTGGGTAGCAAGCACTGTTTCAAGCACCTTGCGGGCCGCAAGACGGTTAAATCTGCAATTCTGCCTATTTTCTGGCGCCTTAGCCTATTTAAAGCAGACTTTTTAGGTCTGTCAAAGGAGGAGAGAGAATTAAACCGCCTCCAGAGACCAGAGAACAACGGTTACTTACTTGTTTCATCAATCTTGAAGGGAATTTGAGAGAATTCTTCCTCCAAAGTGAAGATCAAGTGGATTCTAGTCGTTCTTCGGTTTTTCATCATCATGAACTCTTTCTTTTACTCGTTTTCTTTAGTTATGACTGAGTAGTTCTTTAGTTCTTAGGGTTTAGGATGAACTTTGCTTGTATGGATTGATTGCAAACTTGTTTGACTTGAGTTGTTTTCAATTTACTTAGCATTTTTCATGAAATTGTGCTTATATTGTTTCTTGCTTGTATGGTAAACCCGCGGATTAGGCCAAATCCGGTGTGGTTAAGTATATCATTTGACCAAGACTTGATATTTGTACTAATTGGGTTGATAGTTTACTGTCCAAGAGTATCCGAAAGGAGAAATTGCGGTTTGACGAGAGTTGAACCGAATCCTAGAACAAAAGTGAATTGAATTTAGGTTCAAAGATAATCCTATAAATTTCTATTGAACTAAAAGTGTTAAAAGTACCAAAACATGACAGTTGAGGGCCTTGTAACATCTCTGGTTTAGTTAGAAATTGATAACTTGAGTTAAAACACCGAACCAGAATAATAACTGCTGTTTGTCAGTAGCTTGCGGACCGCAAGTACCCCTTGCGACCCGCAAGCATCTGTAGATAGTTGCAAAACAAAGGTGCAACGTTGATTGCGACGCAGGAGACGTCTTGCGGCCTAGCAACCAGTGTTGAACCACTGACCACTACCCCTTGCGAGCCAGCAAGCAGTCAATCCAGACAGCAAATTGATTCCGAAAGCCCTGGGAACACCTTTTTATAATCTGTTTTTAGCGTTTTAGATTTCTAATTTTATTTCACTTGTCTTTAATTGCTTAGGACCCAAACCTTTGACAAAACCCCCCACTTTTATATCAAAAACCAAAAATACTTTCTTTTAGGATTTAGAATTGAATTAGGGTCTTGTTTAGATTTAATTTCCGTCCCTATGGATTCAACCCAGACTGTAACTGCAAGAGATCGTACGCTTGCGATCGACTGCATGTTTAGGGTATTAAAAGCCTATACCATCCGAGTGGCCACTTACAAAACTCAAAAAATGAATATTTTTTGCGTGCTATAAGATTTTGATATAAAGAATTTATTGAGCCATATAAATCAAAATTTAGATATGATTTGATATGCTTTAGTGTCAAGAACACCTTAGTTTTACTCGTTAAATAATACTTCTATTGAGATCATTTGGAAATAAGAAAACTTAAAGCATATACTTTTGGTATATATTCAGTGTTGGATTTATGTCCTAGAAGCTAATCAAAATTGATTGGTGTATGCTTATTCATGTATTGGATGATATGTCATTTTGTTCATTGAGTTTTTATCTTATGAATTATTTGAGTTGAGGACTTGAATTGTAGAATTTCGTTGATAATTGATAATAACTCTAAAAGATCCCTAATCATGGTAATTAGCAAATGAACACTAATTTACTGGAAATGATTAGTATGTAAGTTTAAGTGATGGCTATATTCTACAAGCCATAGGTAAGTGGTTACCAACTTAATTACATAGATGTATGTTTGATATAGCATTGGACTTGACCCAAATGAAACAATAAAATGGATTGTGTTTGTGTCATTATTTGTTTCATTAGTATTTGAATTCTAAAGTATGAGATGGTTCATCTTATTCACATGAGGAGTGATCATAGTGAGTGTTTTCTAACACTGTCCGTAACTGGCAGTTATAAGGGCTATACTTCTATGGTCACAACTTTTGCGGGAAAAAGTTGTTCATCAAGAATATTGTATGTCCCTCATGATTTAATGAGATATGATATCATTGGGCCCCTTGATGAAGTATGATTATAAGCATGCTATATATAATTAAATGTTAATTATATACAATATACTTTTGATCAAGAAATGAATAAATCGCAAGGATAACACATTCCTACCTTGGATTATTCGGATATCATGAGACATAAGAATTAACATAGTAGAAAATAATAATTTCTTGTGCAGGATTGTAATGCTGTATTGTACATATTATTTGTGTTAATTGGGTAGTCATAATGTGTTGCTAGATACCGCTTATGATCTATAGAATTGAAGTGGTTTTAATTCTATTGCCAACATAACACAAATCCTCTAGGGTCACACCATATAGGCTCTTAACTAACAAGATAGATATCCTTAATCGTCAGATATATTTGTGATATATTAGACATGACAATATGAGAAATACAATTGTTAGAATTGTACATATCATATGATATTTAATTAATTGGATTAATTAAATGATATGAAATAATAAATATTTAATATTCAAATTAAATTGAAAATTTAACTTGATTAGCTGCCATATTAATTGACAATTTGATTGTAGAGCCGCCGGCCAATATCTTCAATTATTGAAATATGGCGCTGGCCAAGATTTGTATATGGCAAGAATTCTCAAATTGATATGGCTAATGAACATGAGATCTTTTAATTAAAATGTTTAATTAATGTGTGATATTTGGAGTTGTATTTTTGCTCTATAAAATCACCATAGAATAGGCCGGCCCTAACTCTCTCATGTCTCATCTTTTTATCTCAATATTGTCTTGCTATTTTCTCATGAGTTGAGAACAAACAATCCACAAAATTAAAGAGTTAATTTTGAAGGCTTGATTAAGGACATTGCTAATTTGTTCTACTAGCATAGAACTATTAGTGGTTAGTTAATCCTAGGTGGATACTTGGAGAGGCACTATTGTTTTGGTGCTCAAGCAAGTGGAGAAGAGCTCGCAACCACCATCCATTGGAGATCTACACCTTTGATTACGACATCAAAGGAGGTATGAACTTCTAAAACCCCGAGTTTAGGCTTAGTAACAACTAGATAATCAAGTAGATCCTTGTGTTTGCTTGGTAAAATTTTTGAAATTCATACTAAACGCGAACACTAAAACTAACATTCAGGTAAACCGAATTTCCCCATTAATTCCAAATTCAAAATCAAATCCCCCGGTGAAACTGTTGGGAATTTGGTGAATGCAAATGCAAATACAAATAACTAATTTTTTCATTTAGATGGGTTCTTAAACTATCGTGTTTGGTTCAAATTTGTTTCTGAACTATTGCATTTGGTTTAAATTGATCTTTAAACATTTTTTTTAGCTTAATTTGAATAAAAAATAGTTTATAGACCATTTTTAACTAAATACCAAAATTTAGAGACCAAATCACACTTTCTTCCGTATAAAATAATCCATATAATACGCAACAAATATATATGACACAAATAAAATGAAAATATCACTTTGTAACTTCGCACAACTTGGGGTGTCATTTTTTTTGCCGACGCTGAATTTTTCTCCAATAAATATACATTCGCATACTATAATTCGGGGATCTAAGAGGAGAGATGTGCTTATATTGGCAATCTTAACAATGGCATATTTGATTAATTTAAAAAAATATTTAAAAAATCTTAAAAATAGAAAAAAATGTTATAAGTTGCATTGTAAAACTTATAGATTTTGTTATATTTTTCAACAATATTCCATATAAGTGTTCTTTAATAGTCCATCAAAATCACTTTAAATTACAACCGTTAAAAAGAGCTCAAAATTTTGATGAGTCATCAAATGATACTTAAATTGATTGAAATTTAAAACACTATCGATCTATATAGTAAAGAAAGTATCTATAAACTTTTTTCAATTTTTAAGATTTTTTAAGCATTTTTTTTAGATTTATCAAATGTACCATTGTCAAGATTGTCAATATACATTTATTTATTGTTAAGAGATCCCTCCTCATTTGCAAAGCGTGCAGTCCTTTTTTGGCTCCATATTTAATTGTTGGCATATCCTTAACATGGCAACTTTGTAGCTGTTGCAAAGATTTTAAAAAAAAAAACGTACATATCCTTAACATGCACTTGATGCGAATCTGAGATAGCCTTAGCCCCAAACTAAATCCATATTCTATTCTGCAGGTGCCAATCACAGACAGAGGTTTACTTAATACTTACTGGTAAGCTAAGCTCCCATATGAGGAAAGGAAAGGGTATATGTCCGTATGTGTGAGAAAAGAGTACAGGAAAGGAATGCATTCCTTGTCTTGTCCCTCCCTCTTCCTTACTTTTCTTACGAACCCTTTCTTCTTCTCCATGCATGCCTCTATCATCTCCCTGTGTAACCCCAGTATATATAATTATGCTGGCTTCCTTGGTTAATCCCCATCTGCAACTATTTTCTCATTGGTTTCTGCATCGCTCCGAGAACGACCGACATGGGCATTCCTTTTAGCCTCTTGAGCAAACTGGGTATCTCTTTTTTTCTCTTACCATTTCATTCATCATAGCACATGATCATGAGTTGTGCAAATTAACAAATTGGTTATTCATTATATAGGAATAGGAGCAGAAAATTGAAATATACTGATACTTTCTTTTTCGGGCAGGAAGTATTAGCACTGCCTTTTTATTCTGTAATTGAGGATTAATGCAATGATAATTTGTTATTTTAGAAGCAAAAATGCCATTTATTCTGAAATTGTGTATACAAAAGTTTGTCAAATATCTTTAGCTACAATTAGAGCTTTCTAATTCATTGCTTATATTACTCTTACAAATTTCCCCCCTTTTTTTTCCAGGGGTACCTGGCGTAAACTCGCTGACAACAGATCAAATTTACAACCGATTCTTCAAAGACCCTGAGATTAAAGGATTCGAGGATTTTCATGTAGCCTTCATTGATCTTTGCAAGTACTAATCCTACTATCATGTTTTAACTTCTTATATCCTTTTTGTAAGGGGTCCTTCCTGTAGAAAAATACAGGTCAAAATTTAATCCTATCATATGTATGCAATACCATCTTTTTTCGGGGTTAATCGTCAAAGTACGTATCAGAATATCGTTTGTCGCCTGATGAAATGAGAAGTTGGGTATGAGATGCAACTTGAACTTCTTTTTCCCTAATATTGCTTCCTCAGTGTAACAGATCTCTTTAAACTGAATTCTGCAGCAATCCAACTATTTCATATTTAGATTAAGCAAATTCCCATTTCACAAATAAGATCAAAATTGAAGTTAAATTCCAAATGACCTTTTTTTTTTTCATTTGAACAAGAGGATCAACACCACTTATTGAATTGAAACTATGTACATTTTTCGGCATCTTTTACAGGTTTTTTAATGATGTTATGCCTGGGAAACATTTTGTGGCTCCAACAAGAGAGGAAATTGAGGTAACTAAAAGTAGAAAGATCTTATGCTCTATTCTAATTTATCTAAAACAAATCTTTTGTCAGGAAATAATTTTCAATGAATGAGCGTTGTTTTATATATTATTTCCATATGCATGCAATTTTCTTTTTGTTATTCACCAATCAATTTATAATTCATCCAACAATCGATTGTTGTTACAATACAAATAACATTTCCATCATTTCATAACACTTGGCAGGAGTTCTTCAAGAAACAATGGGCTACGAAGTTGGAAGCCGAAAGAAAGGAGAACTTGACGAACTTTGTGCAGGCTAAGGTCAAAAGCATGAAAACAGATGACAATGCGATAATAGTAGCCGGTCTGGTGGCTCCTGCAGTTGCAGTGGTGCTGAAGAACGCTGCTGAGAACATCCCGCCAGTCAAGAAGTTCAAGTTGCATCTCGTACCCAACTTCGTCTTTGTACCGGCGTGCACCTTGCTCGCACTTGCCGGTGTGCAACTAATGCAGATCAGCAAAAAGACCAAGCCATGATGTTAGAAATTTGTAATGAAAACTAGTAAAACGTCGCGAATTTCCCGCGCGCGCTTGTGCATAGCAAATTTAAGCCGTATGGGTTTATGTATGTATATAATTGAATTCCTGTTAGCTTGCTATATATACTGATCTGTGAGCTTAATAGAGATGTTATGAAATGAAGTTTTGAGAAATGTCGCCTATTATGATTATACTTCTGTGCTAATTGTAAGGAAAGAAGCCTAGATAAAAAGGACGTTCTCCTAACTGATTTTTTGAAGTTAATTTCTCATGCATACAACTGTTTTCTTACAAAATGAAACCCAGTCTCACAACTAATTTTTTATGCAGCACTGCTGCCCTATATATATATTATATCCGTATGAATCAAATTAATTTAAATGAGATCCGGTTTGGACTTTTCTTTTCTTTTCTTTTGATATTTAAATTTGGGAAACTTGATCTGCATTTTTAAAACAACAACTATTGTACATGAAATTTAATTTAAAATATATAATTGATAATTTTATATGTCCGATTTGTCTATCAAAGCCTTTGTTCCTTTTCTCCAGAGAAGTATGCAACAGAAAACCCTTAATTTTTTAAAAGGTTCTTCACCCAAGTTTTAATGTGACTTCAGTTACAGGGTATTAAATTTATTTATCAACTATATATATACGGCCAAAAAATTATGCTCCATGAATAAAATAAGGATCAGTATACCAAAAATCATTAGGGCTATGTCATATATGTAAAGAATACTTTTGAGGGCTAAACAATAAAAAAAAAAAAATTATGATACTGGTATAGTAGAACGGATGCAATTCGGCAAATTTCATATTTCTTTTAGTTATATAAAGAAAATCGCATTTTTATTAATTTTGATGGAGCAAAAGGCACATAGATTTTATTTTGTAAAGTGCCAAATTATTAAATTTAAAAAGAGCTTCTATATTACCTCAAAGTTGGGGGGAAAAAATTGCGTCTGTGAAACTTTTTTGTGTTGATAAATAACTTATTAAGCACTTTGTTCAAAAATTAAATTAGTGGACTCATAAGGCATCTTATTAGAAATTTTAAAGGGGGGATTTTGTTTTAACCTTTACTTATATAAAAAAAAAATGTATTTGTAAAATCCCCTTAATTTGTTTATCGGAGAGGGTAAATTAATTTCATCCGTCCGATCAAATATATATCTTTTTTTTTTTTAAATCCTCGGAATATATATCTACAATCTACTGGAACTGGAAGACGAGAGGAACTGTTGATCTTAGAATTTAATTTCTGTTGGGTATCCTGTGCAACCAATGCAACAATGACAATGTGATGAGTGTCCTAATTTCTTAACTTGGATTCAATAGTTCTATATATATGCACATTTGGATTTGGATTTGGATTTGAGTTCATTTGTATTAAACTAGTAAAGAGCTCACGCCTTACTTTGGGCGGCTGAAATTATTAATTATATTTTATAATAAAGGGTCGAAAGCTTATCCATTGTAAAGAAACTAATATAGGCCTTACATTTTAATGGGCCTAGACATTAATGTACGTCAACAGTGGTAATCAAATCAATCTAAACAAACAATCAACAGCTGAGGTTTCTTCTTTGGGGAAGATAGAACTTTCATGTCAAAAAATCCAATCTCCTTTTATTTAACTGATGATATATATACCAACCCAATAAAATCCTTTAATCCCTTATATTTTTAACTTTTGAATGCAGCATAGCAGCTTCCTTGACCTTGATGCATACGAAATGGCAGGAAAGCAAGGAATCCAGATATATATATGATCATAAACAATTACTTGTTCGTGTCAATATGTGATGCCTAGACCATGCACTAAGCGTCTCTTCCCCTCCGGCTCTCCCTCTTAATTTCTCCTTTCTGAAAGCTAGCTCTGTGCCGCTGCCAGCTGCTACCAACTTCTCGAAAAAAAAAAAAAAAAGAGAGCTAGCTCTGTGCAATTAAGCGTGCATCTCTATGGGTGCTCACCAGAGCATGCTGCGCGAGAAAGGTTCGGATACTTGATTTTACTAGCTATTAAAATCTTATATCCTGTCGATGTTGTTTCGGTTTTCTTCGTTGAGAAAGTTTGTTCACAGATTCATTAATAGATTGTTTGTTTCATTGACTGTCTAACAAAAAGGTGACATTTATTTGTGTGAAATTGTGATTGTAATTCATATAATTGATTGTTATTATGTCACTTCTCTGAATGTATAATAGATAATTGATTTGAAATCTGGCTAATTGCTTTCAGGTATTCATGCCGTCGACACGATAATCATAAAAAGAGTATACGAGAGATACTTCACCAGGGAAGAAGTTAACCGGTTCGAAGAGTTCCATATTGCTTTCATCGATCTTTTCCGGTGAGTAATATTCAAACGCACTTTAACGGTATAATCCCTCCCCTTAATGACAATTGAATAGGAAACTCGGTTGTTTGATGTTTTGATTACCAATAGCAACACGGTATCGGGTTTTAAGAGATTTATTTTCCCCAACTTGAGTACCACCAACCATAAAAATATAGTAATTTAGTTTACAAATCCACTTACATGAACAAGAGATGTAAGTTATCTTTGCTGAGGGATGTTGCTTCTTTCGTTTTCCTTCGAGTTGGAGCAGATAATAAACATCAGACAAAAAAAAAAAAAAAAAAAAAACTACAGAAATCTCTGCGCGCATATGCTTAATTTTGCATGCTGATACAGGCGCAAAACGATACCAGTTGCAGCATGAAATTTGTTGATCCATGCCTTGTACTATTATAATTGTTATTTATTTGCGTTAACGTTAATCCTGAAGCATTTAAATTACAAGAACAAATTTATGACTTTTGAATTTGATTAATCATTTTCCAATTTCCAGTGTCCCCTTGCAGAAAATCTGACAGACTTGGTAACTTTTACAGAACAGCCCCAATGGTGCTGAAAATAACAATTAACCGAAATACATCATAACTACTATGAATTAATTAAAAAACAATGTAAAAGCTTTAACAATCTTTCCAGCAAGTTACTATCACTTTCAAGATCTTGCTTTATTTAACTGTCTTGCTCAGTACCAAATTCAGTGTTGGTATCATAGCCTGTACTGGTACACGGTAAACCATGAACACTGGTAGCACCATCCTGGTATCATGGCCTCTTGTCAGCATTTACAAATTCTTCCAATATTGCTCCATGAATTTGAGTTTTAAATTGCTTCATTGAATTAAACCCATTTATGTACAGACAGAATAAATCTGTTAGCTGATCTACCTATTGTCAGTAAATCCTACAATTCAGCAATCAGTGCCCCGGTCGAAGGTATCTTGAACTGCATTTGGTAGTCTCATATGTTCATCTGGTATGATATTGCAGAGATTTGACATCGATACTACTCGGAGCGCAGTACACTATGCCGACAATTGGTCAAATTGAGGTAATATTTCAAGCCAATTAGCCAAAAAAAAAAAATTCCCCATAGAATGTATACAACTATACATATAAGAAATATACATGATGAAAATTTGATTTTTTACCAGGAGTTTTATAGGGAGTGGAAAGATCTCAGGGAAGGAGAGGAAAAGGAAAGACTATTTTGCGATTTTATGACAAAGAGCGTCGTTCACTGCCCTGACGCCAACGAACATACGCTTATCACCGCGATCGTGGCCCCTGCCACCGCCGTCATAGTGAAGAAAACATGGAAGAACACACCTGTATTGAACATAATTCCTCTGCATTACATCCCAAACTTCTTGTTTGTGCCTTCATTCACCTTGCTGTCTTTGATTGGGATAAAAATGGTGCATCTCCCAAATGGAGGCAGAACATGATCATGGCAGTTGTTAGTAGTGTATATAAAATCTAACAAGAAGTAATTGATTTGTTTGTTTTTTAGTTGAAATTGTTGCACTTTGGATCTTATTCTACATTTCTTTTCAGAATTTTGGAGGTGTAGCATTTTACATTTCTACCCAAAATATATTGAATTTAAATTTAGGAAATTGAAATCACCACGATAACTTTCTTTAAAATAATAAGAAGTGAATTACTTATTATTTATGTTATTGACAATATTAATTATACAAGTTGTTTTGACTTATACTTTAATCATTAAATGTAGATACAAAGTTGACATCCTCCACACATTATTAATACTAGAGCTCTAACTCGGGCTTCGCCCCGAGATAACAAAAATAATAATAAAACTTATAAAATAAAAAATATTTATTTAAAAAAAAAATTAAACATAATTTTAAAATTTTTTATGAGGAATAATGATGATGATGATGTATAATTTATAAAGAGATATGTTTTATGCACCACCGTTTTCAAAATCTTACAAACCGAACTTCAAATGACAAATCTAATTGAACCAACATATTCTACGTATTGAAATATGGTAGAATACCAAATTTTATAATTTTTAGAATTTTTTAATTATTTTTTTGGATTTTTAAAAGATGGACCAAACATAATAATAAAATAATGCTATTTGGATATAAAAAAGTACCCATCTTTAAAAAATCTGAAAAAAAATAGTTAAAATGTTCTAAAAATTGTAAAATTTGGTACTTTGCATAACCTAAATATGTAGATTGTGTTGAGCAAGTCGGTTTGGTCATTTGAGTTTTTGAAATAAAGATTCGATGGCGGTGCAAAAACATGTTTTGCACCATGGTGTATAATAACATATCTCAATTTATAAATAATAGCACCTAAATGTTGGACCACACTTTAAAGATTAAATTTTGTCTTAGACATATCATATCATCTTATTAAATGGGGAAAGAGAATAAATATAAACCATTGGATCAAAGTAGATGAAGAGATTTAAACAAAATCAATGGTTAATAATATTGATGATGTGGCATAGTTGAGAGGTGCCTGGAGAGTTAGCCTCTTTCTAGTTTACTAGTTTATAGATTTTCAGGCATAAGAGCATCTCCAATAGACTCCCTAAAAATTGATCCCAATATATCTATATTGGGTGTCATCCTAAATTTTTTGGGAGCAAATTTCATCTCAATCTCCAACAGATTCCCGGAATATGGATCCTAATACATTTAAACTGGGCCAAAATATGGATTCCAATACATTTGAACGGTCTGGATTTGGCTCTGGTTTTGGGAAGTTGGATTGGGAGTGCCCAAAAAGGCCACCAAAATAGGGAGATTTGGCTCTGGTTTTGGGAGTGCTAAAAATAGGGATAACTTTTTGGGTATCTCTTAGAGACAGTTTTCTCTCCTTAATTTTCAATTTTTAGTTTTAGGAGTATCCTAGAGAGTTTATTGAAGATGCTCATCTCGAAATAAATTATACGGAAAAGAAAGGACACGTCCACAAAAGAGTACCTAATTGACTAATTCTAATTTCTCTTGAAGTATGAACACACTACACAGTCCAGTCCTCGTATGAGTCTGACATCCAGTGATCCAGATCTCCTCTCCTCTCTAGCAGCAGTTACCCAACTTCTGTTCTGTCGCCTCTCCCATTCATTCATTCATCCTCGTGAGAGCTATAGCTATACCTACACGGAGCGGCGATCGATCCCTTCTTCTATCGAACCGAAACGATGCGCGACTCGGTGTCGATCTCGATCCCGATCTCGATGGACGACTCCTGGGAGGAGCTGCGCAAGGAGGCGCGCAAGGTCGAGGGAGATCTCGACGTCATGCTCTCCTCCTACGCCCGCCTCGCCGCCAGATTCAACCCCTCCCCCTCCTCCCACGGTATCCATCCATCCATCCATCTATCTATCTTATCTATCTATCTATCTACTTATCTGGTGGATCTAACCCTCTTCATTGAACAATGAAGCACTGACTGTCCTGTCCAGCATTGAACGATGATCTGCGCTAAAATTGTTCCCAAATTTGTGTACCAGACACTAACTATAGCATAGCATAGCATAGGCTGGTAGAGAATTCGGATCTGCTACCATGTACTGACCGTTGTACTCGAATGGCAAAACCCTGCCATTGATTTCCGTCGTATCATAGTACCAGTATCCTTAAATTATTGAGTGTTTAAGTGTAATTTAACTTTTAGGACCTGGTTAATGGGTATTAACCTTTCAAAAAAAAAAAAAAAAAGAATGTTCTGATGTAGTGCCTAACCTGGATAATCTCATGCTAGGAGACGAGAATTTCTTTATTCAATACCTGCGTGTTGAGTTTTTCATTTCGGAAGGCAGTTGATGATAGTTGTGTGGGGTACATAACAACTGCCAAATTGGTTTGCTTCACAAGATCTGGTCATTTCAGCTTTTATACATGTTGATTGAACTGCACTGACCAGTACAAATTGGAATGCAGGTTATGTTGACCCAGGGTCGCCAAAGGTGGGGTCGAGCCGCTCATGGAAGTCAATGGAGATGGAGATACAGTCCCTCCTAGAGAAGTTGCAAGATATAAATGATTCTATGGGTAGGTGCGCTGCAACATCGGCACCCACTACTTCTGTAACTCAGAAGCTTGCACGCCATAGAGATATTCTCCATGAGTTCTCTCAGGTTCATTTCATTTCATAACGTTGTTTGTATAGATATTGGGACATCATGCCTGTTGTGTCTATATTGGTATCTATGTGTGTGAATCAGTCCATATTTGTAGTCGAGGAGAGGAGGGGGAAGGGCATTGCTTCCCTGACCTCTAAGTAAATAACAGACTAATAGTAGTATTTAAATATTGACGGGCAGCTCTTTAACTCATATTATCTTATTTAGTACCTCTATGATACATGGCACTGGTTCTTTCTGTTTTAGCATTTTCTGCTAAAAACTTTGTTTCAGTACTTTGAATTTTAAAATTTAATGAACTGTTATTTGTTTAGTATCCATTTCCTGGCACTGCAGGAGTTAGGTTAGTACCTGTGCCCCAGTAGATGGGCATACTTTAAGTGTAGATGGAACAGACCTCTTTTCTTTAACAAGGTAGGACTATATTTATTCAAATATTGAACTGTATTATGTAGGAATTTAGAAGGACAAAAGGAAACCTGAATTTAATGAGGGAGCATGCGGAGCTCCTCAGCTCTGTTCGAGATGACATCACTGAATCCAAGGTTAGATTTTGTAATGAACAAAGCCCTTTTCATTTGTCAGATTCTATTTAATGTGCTGTTATTTTCTTTCTTTTTGATATGTAACTAAGATTTGATAACTGTGGTGCACAGGCATCAGGAGGGATGTCACCACGTGTACACCTTTTAAGAGAGAGAGCTTCCATCCATAGCAGCATATCTCAAGTATAAACTACTTCTAGTTGTATATATCTTTTTAACTCTGGGAGTACAATAGAGGATGAATTATCATAATAGCATGTAGTTGGGTTCTCCTTTTAAGTTTGCTGTGGTTTTTAAGGATTTACTAGTAAAGTTCTTTATATACTTTGGTTTGGGGTAATTGGTTATCTGCCTTAAAGATATTTTGCTCCTGACTGACAGAGAATACTTTTCCAACTTTTAAATTAGATAGATGAGGTTATAGGCCAAGCACAAGCCACAAGGGCAGTTCTATCTTCTCAAGGCAGTTTGTTTGGAGATGTCCAAGGAAAAGTCAAGAAATTGGGTGAAAGGTTCCCCGTCATTAGAGGACTTCTTGGTAAATTTCCCTGCTATGAGTCATTTTTATTTTCTTATCCTTTTATTCCCTTTAGAAATTCCCACAGGGGAAAAAGTGGAAGATGGCTTTGTATTCTGCTATTGGGGGCATTTACTAGTTCCACATTTGTTGGAACATCTTGTTATATAAAGCCTGTTGGTGTAAAGTTCCATCCATCTTACTACGTAAAGAAAGATCTTGCATGACCACTATTAGAGTATTAGGGCATTTAAACAACTCTATAATGAATTGTGTGCTCCCAACAGAACTGCAGATGCAGCAACCAAAGACAGGAAACTTCACTATTTTTTATGCATTAATTATCTGTATTTGACCATGAGTATAAATTAAGCATATAGCTCTATAATTATGTACCTACTTGACTGAACTCCCTCTCTTGTAGGTGCAATTAAAAGAAAGAAATCAAAGGACACAATAATCCTTTCAGCGGTGATAGCTGCGTGCACTCTCTTTCTTATCTTATATTGGCTATCTAAATAAGATTCAACTTCCCTCTCCGGAACACCACCCAAAAAAAAATATTTAAAAAAAAAAACTGCCAAAAGGAAAGAGAAATGAAGAATCCGTCAAGGTAGATTTGATGTGCCTTAGCTGAAATTAACCCATGTTAGGTTTTGAAAAGGCTAGCCCAGCTTAGCATGAATTGTAAGAGAATCAAGTGTTGTAATTTTTTATGCACGAGCATACATTTTGTTTTTCTTTTTTTCTTTTTTTTCCTTTTTCAATGTATAGTTTATAATTGCAAGGCCTGATAAGTGAGTGGTTAATTATTCTGATTCACTTGCTACCGAGTTTTGCCCAGTAATGCCAAATCTTTTAATACATGTATTGCACTAGTATTGATCAATATTAATTCTGCTTCATGAACATCGGATCTCTCCCTAGTACACTGCAGTTGAATGCTCCAACTTTGTACAGACTACAGAACACTATCCAAAGGTGAGACTGAGGAATAGTTAAAAGTTGTGATAACTCTTTTGACAAAGTAACAATTGGATCACTTCATCAATGGTACTTTATGACTCGAGCAACACAAACAGGGTGCAGCATTCTTCATATTGGATTGTGTGAGCTTTTGTAGGGGCATAATTTCCATCAGCTTCAATTTGAGATCTACTGAGGTGAAAATTCATTTCTGATTTAGCATGATGTATCAGAAAGATATTAAAATCTTGGATGGCAATTTCTGTTTGGCATATCGAGAACAAATGCAACAATAATGTTTTGTAGATCTGTACCTTAAATGGCTCAAAAGCTTCTACAAAATACCCAAAAAAATGGATCTGTACTATGGTACATTATCACATTTTTCCTTCATCTAAAGACTACAGATGAAGAAACAAATTTGAATCTGAATCCGAAAGGGACGTGCAATGATAAATACAAAATGCTTGTTTATGGGCAGTTCATGTCTATCACCATTACAGTAAGATCTGGTACTAGCAATATTTGATTTAAGTTGCACATTCCTATATATTTTCAATCGTGATGCATGCCGATATATTTCCCATTGGCGAAATAAAAATATAGATACCTTAAAAGCATTAACAATAAAGAACCGTAAACAAGCCGAAATATACATCTTGCTACATGGCTTAAGGAAAATACATTTACTATTTTACTGAACAAAAAAACTACTAAAGTATACTTGAAAATAATTACATCCAGATGTTGTATTGTTTTTATTTTTTCCCTTTATACGAAGTTCCAAAAAACGTATACTGTACAGCTTATGCGAAACCCAAACATTAAATTAGATCTTAACTAAATTAAAGTAGGTTCTGAATTTCTGATCCCCTGAGTTAGCTATTGTGCCATTCCTCAAAGCCCGCCATCCAACATAAAACCAAGATATAGAGAGACATCTCTTTCTCCATATTTCTTGTCGATCGGTTACCGCAACGATATTTTGTGAATGTAAAAATTGTGAATAATTTTTTAACCCAGTAGGTTAACAAGATTATAAGCAAGATCAGAGACCAAAAAGAGGAAGTGCAACTTTGACAAAAGAATAACTCAATGCTCCAGTGAAAACATAGCTATCAACTCTGTCAAGTATACCTCCTGACCAAATTATACATAAAAAAAAAAAAGAGGCAAATGAGATTCATTTCACATAATGTTTAAGAAAGAAACAAACCAGTTGAAATTTGACAGTCTGTTTCTCATTCTAATTCAAATTAATGACAGACTAAGAACAAATTGAACTTTTTAGGCTGGGTTTCAGGTTTAAACATCAAGCCTGCTTATGAATTGTTTGTTTATAATAACTTATAAAAGTTTAAATCCCAACCAGATTCATCCTTAGGCCAATAATGATAGGATCCAGCAGAATCCCCAAGTCCGGTTGCAGGTACCAAAATATTTTGTTACATTTGGCTAGACATCAATTATAGGGCTTTGTTGCAAGTTATTTAGATACAAAAAAGTGTACAGAGAAAGGCTCACCATGTCCAGGGATGAGAGATCCTGAATCCTTAACACCGGCATCTCTTTTGATCAGTGACTCCAGAAGGTCCCCAAAAATGGAACTTGCAAAGTTTAGAACACCATATGCTATCGCACTAGTTTCCACAGGCATACAAGTTTAACCGATTAGAAAATAAACTAAAGTAATCCAGCACCTTAGAGATATCACCAACTGGTAAAGTTATAATCTTACCTCAGGAAAGAGTTGGGCCAGGATAAAATTTTTGACAAAAGAACTGTAACTGTGACACAACCTACAAGGCCTGCAAAAGCACCTTCCAAGGTTTTTTTGGGGCTAATGTCAGTCAATGGTGTTTTGCCAAACGCCTGGAAAATAATATTAAAAAAATGACACATTATATAAATTAAATTGCCGATAAACAACAAATTGATAAGCAAAAGTTTTGGCAAACAGGGAAAATCGTATTAAGGTCATACCCTTCCACCTAGAAAAGCAAATGTATCAGCTGCAATTATACTGCTAATTGAAATCAACGTAGCGACCAATCCCACTGTCCAATGTGCCCTCCCACCAAGTAATACAGGCCAAAAATTCCCTATCTCTGAGAATACAAAATTTGACAGAGCTATAGTCATATATATATTATAGTAATAGAACCAGAACAGCACAATTTCATACCATGATTCCTTCTCTATTCCTAAGGACATCCAGAAATCCTATTACATACTTTTTATTTTTTTATCTTTTTTATCTTACTATGATCAATTAGCTCAACTCATAAGTATGAACAAAAAATAAAACAAAAAGGTGTGCAGCGTACCAGTATTTAATGCAGGGACAGCCAAGCCACAGCGAAGCTTGACCCAAAAAGAAGGAAGATAGCCACAATAAAACAGCCCAAAAACAACACTTGCCAAATGGGCGAATCGGGGATTTCCCCTCTGTAACATGACTGATATGGCCAAAATAAATGCCGAGAATGTTACTGACACATCTATGTTGCCATAATACCTATCACACAAAAACAAGCCATGATAGTAATTAAAATATATTGCCGAAGATATTATCATTGAGCTTTAGACTCAGTTTGCAAATGATGTACAGATACTGTATTTATAAAGAGGATAAACCATTTTCCATGGCTAAATTTTCGATGTCATTTTTCCAAATAACACTTGAGTTGTGTAGAGAAGAATTGAAAAACACTAAATTACTCCACAAATAAGTTTTCAAGTACATAGAAAATGTGATCATATAAGATCTTTTTGCTTGATTTTAGCTTTTTGGATTTTTTTGTTCATATATAAAAGAAACTGATAACAGTTTTAACAAAATTTTGAAATAAACAATAAAAATGATGTTTGACGCTTTAGTTAAAAGTTATCCAAATATTGTAATAGTGCTATATGTGAATACGTAAGACGAATTTCCACATCAGAGATGTAAATATGGGTGCTGTCTGCAATGAATACAACTACAGGAACAATGCTGGACCCTAATTGCAAAGCATTATTTCTTGAATATCTGAAGGTTTACCAATCCATAAACCGATCAGTTACTAGCAAGCATGCTCACTCTAACAACATTCACTTACGAACAAAGATAAACCCGGTCATGATACAACTTACTATTATTACTATAACAATGTCATACCAGTTGCACCAGACAACCAATCCTATAAATTTGTGTATGCCGAGGACACAATCGAGTAACAAAGCCAACCGGGTACTTACAAAGTGAGGATGGGCATGAGGAAGCAGATGACAGAGCAAACCCTAGAGACGTATCTAGGGGGCGGGGCCATGCCATCGGCGAGACGTCTGCTCCTGACAAGCTCAAAGAACTCGCGGGACCCAGCAAGCACAACAGCCGCCAGAGCTGCGGTGAAGACCCATCCCCCCGCAACCACTATTCCTCCGGCACCAAACCCTATCCCTAGCCCGAATATCACCCTCTTCCGCAATTGACTACTCCCTGTCCCGCCCTTCCGATCTTGCTCCACTGGCATCTCGGAGATCGGAATGTCACTGGATGAGGAAACCTCACCTCCAGAGCCCTGGAAAATAGATTGCGAGAAGGGATCTGTTGTGAATTTCAGCAAAGATAGATTCTTTTTTTCAAAGAACGAACTGCGCAATTGAGTACCTCGGGTGGCGAGGTCATGGAGCCGGGCGGCACATTCTCCGTAGTAGCGGCGTACTTCTCCTCGAGAGACGACGAGGAGGAAGGGAAGAAGGTAGGCTCCGCGGCGGAGAACCGGCGCGGGAGGTGGCGGAGGAGGCGCCGCACGGACACTAACACCCGCGGCTGCGCCGGGGAAGGCCACGGGCAGATGGAGAGGCGCCTGTCGTGGGAGGAGGGTCGTCTGCTGGCGGAGAGCGGGGAGCAGGAGCAGTGGGCTGCTGCCGCCGCCGCCGCCATTTTTTGGTGGAGAAGGGAGAGGAATGAAGGAATGAATGAGAGAACTCAGAGAAGGGAATGACTGGGAAGAGAGAGGACTGGAGGTGGATACTGTAGGAGTGTGGTCCTCTCCAGTTTGGGAGAGCTATTGGAGCTCTCCGGTACTCACTAGTCACTAGTCACTGCTCAATGATACATTGATAATTTATTGAGTTATTTTTCTATCCGTTCATTTTAAATCTAAATCCTCTGCTTTTCTGAAAAGAAAGGCATACAAGCTTTTCTTGATCCAACAGTTAAAAAACATTGAAGTGCTTCGATATTGGTACAGCAAACACTGAAATACTTTGAGATCGGTGCAGGAACTAATCCTGACCATTTGATATGAAAAGCAGACCATGTTTTTTTGAAAAAAAAGAAAAAGCAGCGGATTCAGATTTGTTCATTTTTAATCAGACAATTCAGATTTCAGAGATTAAGTATCACTTTGTTTATCCTCCAAAAATATATCGTAACTATCTGATATTCAAATAACTAAACGGTCTATATTTCTTCCAATCCATAGAAGAATTCACGTAATTTATTTATTTGAGTTTTTTTTTTTTATAAAGGCGGGTCAGATTACTCAAATTTGAAAGTTTTGAGTGTTATGTGCTATATTGTTATTTATCATATTATGAAAATGTAATGCCCGTGCACTCGACCATTCGAGCTATAGTTTAGAAGATATAATACCAAAATACAATAATACTACGCTTTGTAAAGCATAATAGCGTCACTCATTAAAATTGTATGAAAATTGAACGTTTGAACGTGGTGTCTAATATGCATGGTTAAAATCTCACTAAATACCCGAGCCTACAATCTAAGAAAAGATTCAAAATTCGCTATCTTTGTCATTTACTTACTATTTTCTAGTTTGTTTTGGAGGAACATTTTATTTACTATGACAATTTGCTGTATTACGAGTTCATTTGATTAGCTTTTTACGGGGCATATGACAATGGCATGCTGTTATTTTAGTATTATTGCAATAAATATCGTCAATACAAAATTATTTTTAGATAATTCCGAAATCCAGCATCGGAAAATATAGGACAAAATTAATGATATTTTATTCACAAAAAGTATTTATAACTCTTCGGTGATGTTTCAATTCAATTTCATTCTGACTTTTAAACGAAAATTATCATTTTAATAACTCGAAAATTTTATTTTCAATATCATTCTTTATCTAATTCCTGACTCTGTTACATTTTTCTACTGCCGATATATTCTATCACGTCTACTCATTTGCGCTGTACAGTTTATTATAAGACTTTGACTATGGTTTTATGCTTGTTCAAAGCACTGGAGTTGGCCAGTTAGGTAATAAGAGACCGAACATTTCAAATGAACGTATGACTTCTGTAAACGATGCCAAATTGGCAATACTTCAGTTATTTCATTATATGCTTGCCAGCTCTTGTAAGAATTCATGGATTCATCAAATATCAGAAAAACGATACAAGTTGCACCTCATCAAAGATATAATAGAGAGTTTCCTTGCTATTATTCAAGCTTGCTTATTGTCATTTCCTTGGTAATAAATGAGTTAATATAAAATAATGTGCTACTGAAAGTAAATCTTATCAGCTGCAGATAACAAACAACAAGAGCATCGTAATGCTTTTTTTTAATTTGCTGATGATATATGAAAGTGGGAGAGGGATAGTGAAGACTATTTTTTCCTAAATTACCGCACTACCTCTCCAAAAAGGCATTGAGGAGTAATAATACAAGCACTCGGTCACAAACTCGCATGAAGTTCAGACTTAAACTACAAAAAATTGCCAAAATTAATGGAACTAACCAAGAAAAGAAACAAAAATTAGGACAACTTCAATGTCTTTAGCATTTCAGCTACAAGAGGCAGTTTCGATGGGGCCTGCCTTTTGTATTCCTTTGTCAACACCTCCGCAGCCAGGGTTTGCAACTCCGAGCTTTCTTCCTCTTTGTTTCGACCTTTTGATAATTGATTTATTGCCCCACTACACTGAGATCATGAAGGAAAATGCAGCGTGTTACTACAAGCATTTCAAATGTTAAGTAACAAATTTCATGTGATATCTGATATCTTATATTCAGAGCAAATAGAAAAACATCCCAGCATAACTTGTTAGTAAAAAACATCTGATTAGGGTTCAAAAATTTATATCTGTAGCTGCCCATTCTTCATTACTTCATATATACAAACAGAAGTCACGTCAACATAAATATTAAATATTATTGCTTCAGTAAATTCCATCTTAAGATGAATATCAAGTGCTGAAAACTTGGGGCTTTGGATCATCTCGTCCTTTTTGTAAAGTTGGGGAAAAAAAAAAAAAGCAAGTGTGAGTTCAGATATTGTACCAGACAAACACCGTACAGAGCTCGAATGTTTTTGCCTCCAGTTAATTGGATGGCTGCTGCATAGTACTTCTTGGCTGTTTGAATATTTTCTATACCTCCCATTGTGTACAAAACCTATTAAAACATAGATATATACATGCAAGTTAAGGCTCGGAAGCGTTATCCGTGTTTTCTACAAGGACCTCATCCATAAAAGTACATTATTTTATAGGAAAAAAAGACATCAATTGTAAAGACCAATACCAATCAGAACAAAATAAAGATTTGAACAGCTATAAAGAAAAAGGCTCAGAACCTAAATTCAAACCAATCAATAATTATACTATCTAGATAACATTACAACATTGTTATTCTGCGGAACTGGAATAGTTAACAGTATGTACTCAGAACAGTAAACAGAACTTTAACTTAGGAAAGAATTTCACTTACATCGGCGTATGATATCTGGTACAATGATACCATCGGTTGGGCCAGAATTAATTCCTCATAACAAAAGGCAGCTTGCTTATACCTGGTTAAAAGGTGATTAAAAAAAAAAAAAGATTTAGTGAACAGAATATCTCAATGAATTCATTCTTGAGGCCAAATGGCATGAGAAGCATATATTGTTGTCATTCAAGTGCAAAAGCAAATAATTTATAATTCTTCTTCCAAATTTAGTTACATCTTTCTGTACTGATAACAGATTACAAGATCACAACTTGAAACCATCATTGCTAGATATGAACAATACTACGAAATTTTGAAAGCAGATATTACAGTTTTGCAGCTTCACAGGAATCTTTTTTCAACTTGTGAGTTCAGGAAACCATTAGCTGATTTTAAATCTACTCGTATTAGAAATTCAGTTATTTTGCTTAAGTGGTGCTACTTACATTTGTAGGGAAACATAGGTCTCAGCAAGTTCTCTCCAAGCATCATGATCAGCCATAAATCTAACAAAGAAAATAATAGTACAGATAATTAACAAAACGTACCAAGCAAGCTTTTGCAATAGGGCTTACTGAAAACTTGTTCAATAATAACCAGTAAAAAAAAAAATTCTGCAATCATGTCTGATTGGCAGTGGTTAGCCACTGGCTGGATTACCCCGATTACCGTTATGCACTGGTGCAACAGGTCGTTAAGGAACACCAGAAATTGTTTCTTAAAGGAAAAAAAAAAAAAATTGACTCACATTTCAAGGTACTTGTTAAGATACTCAACTACCAGTGTAGTGTTTCCCTGCGCCTTCACCATTGCAATTTTTCTTTTGTGAACCAGCTAAAAAATTTAAAATTGTAAATATTAGTTTCTCAATATAAAAAAAATAGTAATAAAATGTAAAATGAACAAAAGAAGCTTGAAGCTTCGCTTACATAATATTATAGTGTTGATAATCAATAATATATGTGGTACAGTACTCCCCAAAAACCTAATTCTTATGGGGGCCTATATGTCAATGAAGGATGTAATGAAAATTAAACCTTTTCAATTTTATTAAATGTATAATCGTAAGGTAGGCTCTTCGCCTACTAGGACAAAAAAGATACAAAAATATAACCTGATCATTTGGATTGTTTTCCAAAATGACAGCATAAGCCCTCTCTGCATCAGCCCATGCCCCCTTTGCTTCTAGAAGCATTGCTTCTAATCTTGCTGCAACAACAAAGATAAAAGACAATGTAAATGCACTAGAAGACATAGTGTTTACTTGCAAATAGAATTAGCATGATCAGAATTAAGAAAATTGTACGTACCAACTCTTACACTATCTGGAAATTTCTTTTTAAGGACACCAATACAATCCTGCAGTGAATGCAAAGTCAATATTTCAAAAGAAATATGAACCAAACACGAATCAGTGCAAAACAAGGGGCAAACCAAGTAACCATCCTGAATTGCCTGGTATTTTGGTGAGCTGAACTTTTTTTTTTTTATCGATACAGTTATATACAAAGTAACCATGATGGTTTCGTCTGGTACAAAAGCGAGTAAAATTCAGTTTAGACCGTTCAAGATGAAGTTGCATTCCGAAAGAGCTTATTTAAGAATTTGAGATCTAATTGCAATAGGATTCTTCTCCTACATATTACTGTTATAATTAAGGAAATAATCAAGGCAATAGCACAGTTTACCTTTGCGACGTCGGTCTTTTGGCAATCCATAGCAGCAATTGCTACTTGTTCGTAAAGAGTCCACTCTACATGAACAAAGAAACAAGTAAATCTCAATTCTCTCGAATTCTAATTCCAATACACCCAATCTCACTAGAGATCCATTACCATAAAGCTCCTCAAATCGCTTCATAACCCTTATAAATTGCAGACTAACATGATTTGCCTTGAATTATGTATCTATTACTCTCCCACTAACTAAACGGATCAGTACCAATTCGAACTCAGTTTGCAACCCCGATTCGCAATCCAGTATCTAATTTCAGTTCTCAGATAACCTAAAAAAGTGCAACCGATTCAAAAACCTCAAATCACGACACAATTCACCGAAATTCTGACGTTACCTTCGGAGCCGAGTTTAGATCGGGCCTTGGAGTCGTTCAGGAGCGACAGCCCGAGGCGGAGCACGGGCTCGGAGCGGCGGGCCTTGAGGCGGCGCACGAGACAGAGGTACTCCCAGGCGCCGCCCCCGCCGTGCGCCGCCTGGTCCTCGAGGCGATCCAGCTGCGCGGCCTCCGACGCGGAAGTTCCTCCCGAACCCACCATCGTAGATCAGATCAGGTTGACCAGAGAGAGCCCGAGAGAGAACTTGACTTGGGAAGTTCGGATTGATCTGAAGGAGAGTCGGGAGTTGGATCGGAGAGAAGAGGCGAGCACTGTTGAGTGGTCCCAATTTTTAGCATCATCACTAAAATAGTGGGTTTATTTTGGGGACTGGCTATGGGCAGCGCCCAAGTTACTTTGGAATAGCTTTTTTTTTTTTTGAGATGGCAAAATCTGATCCGACCAGAAAAATCTGACCCGACCCGACCCGTGTTTCAGGAAAAACAGATTAAAACCTGACCCAGCCCGTGTTTCAAGAAAATCAAACAGACCCAAACCCGAACAGACCCGTGTTTCAGGGAAAGTCAAACTAACTCGAACCTGACCTGACTCGAACCCAAATGACCTGAAACTCGAGATAACCTAGGAACCTGGTGACACGAACCCGACCAGACCCAAACTTGAACGTCCCGAAACCCGAGATGACTCGACCCAACCCGACCCAAACCCCGAGATGACTCGGAAACCTGGTGACCCGAATCCTGCTGAACTATGTTTTCACAAATTCTTAGTTTGCCTATTTTGCAAAATCACTTAATTATGATTCTAACATGTCTTGTGAGATTGTCAATGCAGGGAATATAGGTTGCAAGTTTAAAAGAGCCATGACATAGTGGATGAAAGCATGTAATATCATGTCCATGTTATAGAGCTTGTTTCAAGCCTTCCAACGAGCTTTGAATCATCCAATTTGGAGTTGAAATGAGAAAGTTATACCCAAAACAGTAACATGGACAGAGGAACAAGTGTTCTAGCAACAAGTGTTCTCACGGTGATTTCTTGAACAGTAACAGAACACTTGTTCAAGTATTTTACAACCCTAAACCCTAAACCCTAAACAAGAACTAGAACACTCAAATCTCACGGTGATCGGACAGTTCTGCTTGCCGCCCTATCATAAACTGATGTAAACCCAATCTATACTTGAACAACCCGATCAAAACCTGAACAACTCAAAACTTGACTTGACCCAAGCGTTGCCAAACCTGATACTCAAAATTATATCAGCAACCGTTAACCCGATACCCGACCTGAAATGACCCAAGACCCAAAATAATGCCAGCAGCCGTCAACCTGACCCGAGACCCAGAAAAATGCCGGCAGCCGTCAACATAATACCCCCGACCCTAAATGACTCGAAAAAATGACGACAGCTCTCAACCTAATACCCAACCCACAAACTGCCACCTCCACTTTTTTTTACCCAAAACTGACCAAATCACCAAAATCATTTTTTAACGAGTATTATTTTGATCAGTTTTGGATAAAAAAAAACTGATCCAAACTAATTTGGACGCTGCCCAAAAGAGCTTGCTATCATGTTGAACTTTAGCAAAGAGATATTTCAAGTTCTGAAGTATTATTTTGATCAGTTTTTAATTGAGTGAAATTCTGAAATTTTTTTGTATCTAAGTGAAGAATCTATTTGGCAAAAAAATTGCTCAGCGGATGCTGTCAACGAAACTGTAATCGATACTACTTTGATTTATTCTCTGAGGATGGGGTCTTGAGGGGGGGGCCTAAGGGTACAATCGTGTTCGGCTCGTTTGGAAGAGATCAAGAGGTTGAGGAGCTCTGAGGAGGCTTGATCCCTCGTTACCGAATAGGCACTTTGCTCTTAATCTGTGGTGCCGAACAGGCCCACTAGTTTTCGCAGCTCGTAGCTTGCTTGTGTTTAATTCGGTCTGAGCTCGAATTCGATTTAGCTCGGCTCGATTTTTTTTTTATTTGATTCGGACTCGATCCTTAATAGTTCGATATATAGTAATTTGCATATATTTTGAACTATTTTGTCAAAATTCTTTATAATAATATGTTTATTTTATTATTTAATAATAAAATATGCTTATGTTATTTTATTATTTAATAATAAAATATGCTTATGTTATTATTTTATTTAATAATAAAATTTATTTATTTTATTGTTGAATTGATAAGATACCAAAAATTTGTAACTATGATTAATAAAAATATTGATAATTCGTTTATACTACCGAGAAATGAAAACAATAATATACTTATTTTAGCTCTAATTACTTATCCCAATACAAAAAATAAATATAAAATAATAATAATTGAGCTGGTCTGTTACTCGAATCTCGATTTGATTTGAGTTCAAGCTAGTTTAATTCGGTTTAGCTGAAGTTGGATTTGGAGTTCCGTTTGACTACCGTTCGATTCAGATCAAACTGGAGTCGATTCAATAAGTTTACTTTTTTACTATAAACTCCAACAATGGTGGATGACCTGGTGGCTGGATCCCACATCCCACTAACAAAGCAATTCATCAGACATTCATCAGACTCCATTCCAATGGGGAATTTTTTTTTTGTCTATGCCTAAAATAAAAAGAAATCTTATGGGTATGCTTACTTTAATACAAATTAAGGACTATACTTATTTTTCAAACGTCGGAGTTCGAAAAGTCACTGAAAACACCAGCGTTCAAAGATGAATATAATCCCGGACTTGAAATTTTTTGCGAAAATCATGCTCCGAACGCCAGAGTTCAAACGCCAGAGTTCGAAATATACATATAAATTCCAGAGTTTGAAATACACGTGTAAACTCCAGAGTTCGAACTCCGGCATTCGAAAACATGATTTTCATAAAAAATTACAAGTCCGGGATTACATCAATCTTGGAACGCCCGCGTTTAATGTGACCGCTTGACCGCCGGCGTTTGAAAAGTAGACATAGTCCTGTAATTTGTATTAAAGCAGGCATGCCTTTAAGATTTCTTTTTATTTTAGGCATAGACAAAAAAAAAAAAAATTCTCCAATGGGATCCTGCAATGGTGGTCTACCAATAATGCCCTCAACCCAACGTCATCGAACGTAAAACCAAACTTCTCTCAGTCATCACTCATCATCCGACTCGAGAATCTCAGACGATCAGCCAGACCAGACCAGACCAGACAATCTCGATTCTCGAACTCGAATCTCATTCCCCGTCGCTCTCATGGCGCTCTCTTCCCGCCTTTCCCTCCGCCTCCACTCGGGCCAGGTCCGCTCCTACGAACCGCCCGGACCGAACCACCTTCCGTTCGCGTCCCGATCCAGCTGCCTCCCGCTCCTCTCTATCCGACAGAAGCGGACGTCGCGGTCACCAGTGGAGACTGCGGCATCGCTGCAGCTCCCCACTGCGGCGCCCCTCATCTCCCCGCATGACCACTGGGGCAACTGGACCGCGCTCTTCGCCACCGGCGCCTTTGGCATCTGGTATGATCGCTCACAAGTCACAAATCACAAGTCTTTTTTGAATTTTCGTCATATGCATTGTGTATCAAGTTTGTTATATGTGTGCACAAGTTTATTAGGTATTACAAATTACAATGCAAAACATAATAGGTTAGGCCTAATGACAGCAAAGATATTATTTGGGACATCTGAATTTTTTCATTTATAATATGATTTTCTCATATTTCCTTCCATATAATTCAGAGATTTTGCTGTTCTAAGTAATATGGCTGCTGTCCTTAGATCCGACCATCATAATAATAAGATCGGTGGATTAGGAAATGTTATTGAACTTGGTACCAGATATAGACTATATAGTGCGCCAAGTGACCCGACTCATTCTCATAAAATTGTACCGGACAGCAAAAACGTTATCTATATTTCAAAAAACCAATTACAAGTCCTCCGAAATGCAAAGATGACTTCACTAAAAAATAAAGATTAGTGATAGTTTTAGCAATGCGCCCAAAGTACAATTCACGCGTCAGGGCTGGTAGATTGGTACTGAAATACTTCTGTTTTCATTTCTCTTCCAGGTCGGAGAAGACTAAACTCGGGAGTACGCTAAGCGGGGCTCTTGTTAGTACCCTGGTGGGACTTGCAGCGAGTAGTTTAGGTCTTGTTGCATCGGATGCGCCTGCCTACAAGGTTGTCTTAGAATATCTATTACCCCTTGCCATACCCTTATTGCTATTTGATGCTGACTTACGTCGTGTGCTGAGGTCTACTGGTACTCTCCTCCTCGCATTTTTAGTAGGATCTGGTACCGGCTCTCACCCTGATCTCATATTCCTACCTCTATTTTTTTTGGTTGTGTTAGTGTCTTACTCTTTTCTTTTCTTTTTTTTTTTTTTCTTATGATTTTCAGAAATCAGTAAAATGAACACTGTTTGTGTCCCCTTACTTCGAAATATGTCTCTTTCACTTTGGGCCCGTTTGATCAACAAGAAAATGCAGGAATTTTTAAAAATTACCGGTAACATATTTCAATCATTTCAGTTTTCAGGTTCTTTGTTTCCATCGCGGATGTTAGATGTACAAGAAACTTGGATTCCAGAATTATTTTTCTTGTGTTTGATTAGCTAGAAATGAGGAGAGGTAGAGAGTAAGAGATGAGTTTTTGGGAGTGTTGGAGAAATAATGAAGGAAAATTTTATTTTCTGGTGAAAACCGAGTGGAAAACAAAGAGAAGGAAAAGGGGGGGGGGGACAACCTTCCGACAAGAATCATCTATCCCAGAAATTTTTGCCATCAAACAACAGTCAAATTAAGATCCTATAAAATTTGTTATTTTCCATCCTTTCCCATTATTTTCTAGCATATCAAACAGGCCCTTTGTGAAAAATTGCTGGAATGATTTTCTTACATGTTTTCAACTTGTGCATCTTAATAAAGCCATGGTTTTATTTCTGACAGTTGCCACAACCATTGGGACAGTAGTGGCATATTTACTGGTTCCAATGCGATCGCTTGGACAAGACAGCTGGAAGATTGCAGCAGCCCTAATGGCGCGGCATATTGGTGGAGGTAGATTAAAAAATTCATATTACAAGGAGACCATTCTCTTTTATACCTCTTACTATTTTGAAAACGTAGAACTTGTTTTCTTGAAGTAGAAAATATAAAACTTGTTGGAAATCAATTATCTTCTTATAGTAATTGACATTTACACTTCTTACCTGCTCTTTTCCATAATGCATACCGTAATTTGTTGGCATTTTTCATACTAAATAATACGTTATGCCTGGAAAATCAGAAACCTGATACCTTCCTCTGACATGTTAAAAGTTCATCATTAGCCTAAATAGAAGAACGCAAAAGGAACTACATAAGGTTGAAGAATTGAAGAAGTGAAGAAGAGAACAATGTAAAAGAAAAATAAAAGTAAATAAACTAGTTCAACAACTTTCTACATCAGTCTAGTACATTACTATGAGGGATGGCTAACATCTTTCTTTTTTTCTTTCTCTTCATTTTTTTTTTCCTTAATAAGAACAGCCCTCATATAAGGGGATTGTTAACATCTCCTGACAACTTTTTATTGGCTTGTGACTCATACATTCAAGTAAACTTTATAAAATTTCAGCTGTTAATTATGTGGCCGTATCGGAAGCACTGGGTGCATCTCCTTCTGTATTAGCAGCCGGTCTGGCAGCTGACAATGTTATATGTGCTGTTTACTTCACCACCCTCTTTGCATTGGCCTCATCCATACAAGCTGAGCATACTACCACTTCCAGCAGTGGTTGGTCAATTTATTGTCCCTAATTTTATGGTTGTATTGTAAGATGGTGCCTCAATAAAGCTTCATTTTGTGTAAATTAAGACTGAGTCAAACCTACTTTACATTGATTGAATACGTTGCCTCAAGTGGAGTCTGATTTGGTCTCTATTATGTTGGTGATGATTATATCATTTTCAGCAAGTTTTAATTAACTTCTGGATTGCAGTTATGGGTCAAGAAATCCTTAATTATGTGATTCAACTTTTAAATACCCAGATCATTCTTTCCTCATGATTCACAAATTGTCCCTTTTGGAATTTTAGGAGATACAGAAGGAATTAACAATCTGACTGGAGAGAACAACAAGCTGCCTGTACTGGAGAGTGCAGTAGCTATTGCTGTATCATTTGCAATTTGCAAGATGGGAACTTTAATAACAAGTTATTTTGGCATACAAGGCGGCAACCTCCCTTGTGTAACTGCAATTGCAGTGGCTTTAGCTACTATGTTCCCTTCTTATTTCAGCAAGCTGGCACCTGCTGGTGAGGCAATGGCCTTAATCCTCATGCAGGTAATTTAAAAAAGTATTGGCACAATTTTATTTAGGTTCCAGTGGCCAGTAGAAGATAGGGATGCATCTGATCTGATTCTTTAGGTAATTATGGAATTCGGTGCGCTGTTGCAGTACCAGATAATGGTGTTGTACCGCCAGATACATACTGCCCTTAAACAGCTTCTGTAGCTTTCTGCCCCAATCAGATCAAGTAACACCTGACTCTGCTTGAATGATTGAGCTGTATTCGGTCTTGTACTCTGTATGGGGTTTCATGCTTGTTTTAAAATGGTTTTAGTTGCTTGTACATTGTTTTATGTTATGCACATACCACAGAAGCACAAGAAGCATGTATAGAATCTGATGGGTCTTTACTTTTGGCTGAACTTTGTTGGTAGTGCACTTGCTATACATGCAGCTCTCAGTGCATACAGATTTTCATGTGCTTTAATCTTCAAATAAAATTTGTAGGTTTTCTTTACTGTGGTGGGAGCAAATGGAAGCATATCAAATGTAATTAAGACGACGCCAGGAATATTTGCGTTCTCATTTATTCAAGTGGCTGTTCATCTTGTAATCATTTTGGGGGTCGGGAAACTTCTTGGCTTTGAGAGAAAGCTATTGCTGATTGCTTCAAATGCAAATGTGGGAGGCCCTACCACAGCTTGCGGAATGGCAACCGCCAAGGGCTGGACCTCATTGATTGTCCCCGGTATTCTTGCGGGTATTTTCGGAATTGCGATTGCAACCTTTATTGCAATTGGATTTGGGGCATTTGTTTTGAAAAATATTTAACTTCCATCCTTTCCATGTAAATTGGGTAACATTTTTCTTTTGAGGTACTTATAAACAGAAATAATTAGTAACAGTTATCTATAATAAATTGACTAACTTGCATCATCGGCAAACTTGTAAAAGAACTGATGATTGTCAGTTTCTTTATAATAATAATAATTAACAATTTTTGTACGCCTTTCTTCGTTTACGGCTACTGCCAATTATAAATCTCCAATGCTGTCCTGATCTTGTAATTTCAAGCATTTTTTACATTCCCATCCCAACTTCACATTGTTTCATGTCAACTACCAACTTGAAATATACTTTCAGGCCGTGCATAGCAGAGAAGAACTCTGAGATGTAACGTTCCTTCTATTGGCGGGAAAAATTTTGTAACTGGTTCATCCACCACAGAATGAGCGGATTACAATAAAAGTAATGGAAAATAACAAAAACTAACTTGTGTACGTTTTTATCCTAGCAGAGGTAAGGGAATTTCCGAATCCAGACTTGTCTCAATTCCAGAAATTTCAGTTAGTTTAAATAGAGAGAGATATTACGTATTGGATTTATCTGTAATCAGTTTTATTCATGCTATATGTTTATTTATTACATATAAATTTTATCTGACTATATCCAATGAGGTTAACATATGACAAGTGTCAGATAAATGTAATCATACACTTTGAAACAAAAAAAATATAAAAGAATAAATATTTATTTCAAATATATTCACATATATATATAACATCATAAAATAATAAAAAAATATATAATTAACAATCAGAATATAATTTTAAAAAAATATGTTGTCAGCTCACCGAGCCAATAATTCTTTAAAAAAGCTTGACAAATATTGGCATCATAATAATACTAGTTGAGATGAATTATTGTTATCGTAGTTATATAGCTCCAAAGATGTTGAAGAACAACAAAGGCGCCTGTAGCTCAGTGGATAGAGCGTCTGTTTCCTAAGCAGAAGGTCGTAGGTTCGACCCCTACCTGGCGCGAAATATATATTTTTTTGATTATTGTGATTTTTCTTTCAGCAATCTTGGTTTGTCAACACTTTTACTTATGAAAATTGTTTATAAAAAGGTAAATTCTTTACGGATTGGAAGAGATATGAACCATTCATTTGTCCGAATCGAATGGCATGATATATTCTTAGAGCACAAGCAAATAGAGATTCTTGATCTGTGAGATCTTAATCACTTAATTAGAAATGAACTGTTGTCGAATAACAACTCAGAAAACTCATCACTAATATGGTGAGGCTACTTTGTTTCTGGGAACTCGGGCTCCATAATAGTTAAAATAATATTTGCTAACTACACCCAAATCTGCTGTTCTGCACCTTCGCATTTTGATCGGATAGCAACTGCAGGGTTAATCTAGAAGAGAGAAATTGTTCAGCTCGATGCAATGGTGCGTCCAGAGCCGCCGATGTACACTCTGAAATGACCAGTATCTCGACATACAGCTTAAAACAAAAAAAAGTTCTACTTCTTGTGGTATATGACCCTTATCAGATGACTCGTATTCGGCTTATAAAATCCTGATCCTGATTGATTGTTATTGATCGATATTTTCCGGTTCCTGATCCGTCTTCCCCTCGACCTCTATTTGATTGAATGCCTTTTATTACAAACATTTGTCAGCAAAACTAATGCGCGATTTTTGCTATATCCTCCACTAACCTGCATGCATATAGGATAACGACTCATCGAAAGATTGACAGAATAAAATCTTTTCAGGTTGCTATTTACCTACCTTTTTTTGTCGGCCTGTTCCAGCTGAATGATTGAACTTTTCCAAAGTGTAGATTGTCTTAAGCCTCTGGTGTAACAAATATCCTCGTAGTAGCAAGAAAATTGATACTGGTAAATAACGTACTGCGTCGCTACCTACATTTTACTTTTAACTTCTCACTTTTATTAACAGGTTCAAATAAAATTTAGAACAAAAGGTTTCTTCGTTGGGGTATGAATTCCCTTAAAAGGTCCTGGAGCATATTCTCATTTCTTTATGTTGTTTTCCATAAAGAAAATTCTTATCGCTGGTAGATTCTCAATCTAGAATTATGTAGTCTCTAATTTGAGGAAGGTTCTTGATATGTTGTCTGTTTGTATCTGACAACTGCCCTTGATCAGTATACTAGACACATAAAACTGCAACGTAGAAGCATTTTTGCCAAGTAATTACCAAATAGGCTAATAGCACTGATAATTTTACTCTGTTCTGTTACTTCAGACTTTTTTTATTTTTTTTGCTTTGCCGAAAATACAATTTCCAGAGTTAATAACCAAGATTATATTTACTAGACCATTACTGTTTAGCAATGGAAGCTTACAGATGTGTTATGTGCAGCATGTCCATAAATCTGTTACTTGTATTGGGTCAGATCCTTCGGTATGATCCAGAACAGAATGCAATAACATAACAATGTACGTACTACCAAATGATCGATCTGCTGTTCCTTTCAGAATCTTGGATTTTCCATAATCGATCGCACCTGGTGTGATTGCGCGTGTTACATCAGTCTAGAACAGTCTCAGATTCTCTCTAGGCCGTTCCAATGTGCCGCTCAGGTACTTTTTGTGCCTATAAATATACTCCTCCTTTGGTCCCGAACTGTATCAAGCGAGCTCGAAGGCCGAAAAAAGACGATAAATTTGTAGGTACACACATTTCCATAACATCCAAAAATGTCCATAATCCCGATATTTGGTCGGAAGCATTCCAAGAGCGTGCACAATTACCCCGAAACAACCATGTGTCCTGATATATGGGACCCGTTCGAAGCGATCTCCTTTGCCGCGGCTCTTCCTATCACAACATCCTTTTTCGCCACCACGAGCCTAGACTGGAAGGAGACGCCGAACGCGCACGTGTTCATGACCGATCTGCCTGGCGTCAAGAAGGACGAGGTGAAGATCGAGGTGGAGGAACATAAGGTGCTCAAGATAAGCGGCGAGAGAGGCAGGGAAGCTGACGAGAAGGACGAAAAGTGGCACCGCAAGGAGAGGTGCAATGAGAAGTTTGTGCGCACCGTTCGGCTGCCTCCGGATGCGAATGTGGACGGCATGAAAGCTGTGATGGAGAATGGGGTGCTCAAGGTGACCGTGCCTAAGGATCATGAGAGCAAGCCTCGTGGGAAATTAATTCAAATTACAAATTAATGAGGCTCTATTGTAAGATAAAAATAAGTTAGTATTATTAAGAGAGTGGACCTGATCATATCATCATATGTATGTAATATGTAATGTAATATGTCGACCTAGTTGTCATAATGTATACTTGCTCTAAAATAAACAGAAAAAAAATAATATGCATGTAACATTAGTATATTATAAATCCCGTAGGACCGAACTACAGTAGAATGAACAGGGGTCTGGGCTCATCTGATGCGTCCATTTGCTGCTGACTGTGGATCTGAACCTTTCATCTCTTGACTTTACTGTAGATCTACAGTACTCATCCTCAACCGTCGATTGAGAATTTCTCCAGAGGCTCGTAAATTAATAACGGATGTATTGTCATGTTTGACAGTTTGAGTTCCCTTTCTAATTCATAATTTTGTTATCTAAAATCTGCTACAAATGGCCTATTAACAATATATCATAGGCTTATTCTTTTTTTTTTTTTTTTTTTTGAACTCACAAAGCCCGTAGGCATCGTAGGCTTATTCAAAGCAGTGTTTTAGAATACGGTATACGGTTGTCGGACGGATAGGGTATCGCCAAGCGACTAATCGTTATGCGGCCGATTAATCGGATTTTTGCGGACAATTTTGCATTCTTATTAATATATATGTAAAAAATAATATTTTTTAATATGAATCAATACAATGATTAGATTAAAAAATATATTAAATCTTAGTAATAAAATTTAATGAAATAAACTAATTTTCCATTGCCATGGAAAAAAAAAAGCAAGAAAAGCTAGGATCATTAAAAGAAAAGAGAGCAAGGATTAATTAATAATTAAAGAACAGAGGCCACGTAGATTTGGAAATTGTACTCATATAGGATCGAAATAATAGTACTATACAAAAATGATTTCTGACACCCTGAAACCCAGCCAATTGCTGAAGAAATAGGCTAATTGTAGTCCAACTTTGTTGTAACCGACAAATAATCACCGCACACCCTATTCGAATCGGTTAAGTGACCGTCACCGTATAAACGGCCGATAAATCGGCCGATTTAACCGATTTTCAAAACACTGATTCAAAGCCTTCTAAGAAGAAAGGTTAAAATGCAAAAGCTCATATTATTACCTTTTCAAAACATGATAGAAGGGCTTGAACTTCTCGGTGGAAGAAACTTGGGAGTCGCCGTCTGGGAGGGAATTGGGACCTCTTGATAATAACATTTTAACGTGTTAACAACTTAACAACATCTTTATTAAGTAGCACTATTTACTAAGAGCCTCTTTATATTTATTTATTTGTATCACCAAACCAGATGATCAGTTCTACCTAGATTTATTAATTGAACACAAATTAGATAATTAATCATCATTAGATTTGTGTGATAATGGGTCACTTTTACCTTTTCCTTTCCTTCCTCTCTCCTTCCTAGTGCCTCTTTTCACCACTACGTAATTACTAAATAATAATAAATTAACAATAGTCCATACCACTAAACTTTATTGGGTTGAAATAATAGGGTCTTTTATCACTAATTCAATATACATTATTAATTAATCTAATAATAATAATAAGGCTAATTCTGCTATAGATCAAGATAAAATATGAGCCATTCATTTTTTATAATTGGATGATCATGATATGTCGTTTAGATACAATTAAAGAGACATGTTTGATAAGAACCACTCCAACAATAAAGCTAGTTATCTATTGGAATTTTCCAAGTGTCCTCATTTTAACTATATACATGTCCACACATACACAAAATTTATAATTCTTATGTATCTTAAATAACTATATTTTAAATTCTTAAATAACTATATTAATTGATAGAATATGTTGTATATATCATATTTATATGTATACAAAAAATTATATCATTTTGATTTTATTTACACGTGCATCAAGCATTAACAAAAATCAATAGTTCAAGTTTTATGATTTTTTCTCCTCTCTTGATGAGTATCGAAACAATATTAAAACTTTACCATTTTTATGTATATGTTATTAAGATAATATAAAATACATCTAATGGTTTAGATTTTTTAATTTATGCATAAATAAATAAATGATCACTATGGACACCAATACTCATGGTTATTGGATCTCTCCTCCAACATAAATTTTATAACAACGTGAACATTTGGGTGTAACATTAAGAATACTAGATATGATAATGATCCCATTACTATTCCATAATAATCATCATTACATAGCTACAAGGAGTCCGTATCTGCTGTTATTCTCAAAGAAAAACAGGACCATGTTATTCTATTGTGGGCCGTTACAAATGGACGGATCCGATCAGTCCACTTTAGATTTTAGAGGATCTTTTTTAATTAGATCTGATCCGTTGATTTTGATCCAATGGTCCACAATGGAATAACAGGTCCTGTTTTTCTTTTTGAAATAACAGCCGATTTGAATTCACATTTACATAGTCCAACCAGATACGGAACCTTCAACCTTCCCAATCCCCTTCCATTGCAAACCATCTCCAAAAATCAAAACCCCAATTCAACTCAACTCAACTCAAATCAACTCATCTCCGGAGAAAGCCAAGACCAAGACATAGTAGCCGTTGAGATTCCCTCCGCCTCTTCTCCGATCCGATGGGGTTCTTCCGCAAGCTGGGCGGCTTCCTCGGCCTAGGTCACAGCGACGCCGTCGCGGCAGCGCACGGCGACGATCCCGCAGTCGACGGGGTCTCGGGCGACGGAGCCGCGTCGGAGAAGATCGCGGCAGCAGCACCGCCGGTCGGGAACAGGAGAGGGTTCAGTGTGCAGGTGCCCGTCGCCGTGGATCGGACTGTGGTCGGGCCGGTGCTTGCGCCCTGTACCGCCAACGAAGGAACTGTGCAGGTAATTGGGGAATTGGAAGGGTTATGTGAATTGATCGGTTGGAATTGAGTAGGGTTTGGTGATGTTGAAATGCTGACTGAAAGTCTCTGAAACAAAGCAAAGTCTTGTAATGTGGAATCGATTGATTTTATTAGGATTGTAGTGACCAACTGTGTACCGAAGTCGGAGTTTTTGTCTGAATATTTTGGTACCAATTCTCGTTGGATGTTCTCCGAACAAAGGCAGCATGAGTTGCTTTACAATCAGACTATTAATTAGTACATCACTGCATTGTAGTGTTGTGTCGGTTCTGATATATGAGTTCTTGGTTTCGTATATGGAAACCAATGGCTTTAAGGTGCTCAGTGCTCACTGATGACTTAGATTGTTCTGAATTGAGGCTGAGATTCGTTTAGATTTTAGAATTGTTTGCGGTTAGTTGTTCTTTCCTTTTGTAAATTGTATTGGTAAAAAGCACATAGATCGCATCTTAATAAATTACTAGCTATTTTTAGATGTGTCTTTTTCTATTTTTGGTTTACCTCTGTTTTGTTGAGGTAATTATGTTTAAAATTTATGTACCGAGCTTTTCCCGTTTTGGAATCTTAAAAAGTTTGTAGCCTTATTCAAGGTGTCAGAACCTCAGGTACTTCTGAGAAACCTTAACTATTCCTGTGTCCATTGAGCAGCTAAATGTGCAACTTATCCTCCTTCATATGTGGAACTAAGGGATAACCTGAGAAGTTGTCCTTCAAAGTTTCTTTAATATATACAGATAATATTAATAAGTAAGCAAAAGGAACTTTTTGAACAAGATCTTTTCTTTAAATTAATTGTTCAAAAAGCACCCTATCTTTGCAATATGCAGATTTTGGTTATTTTCAGACAAATCCATAACTATAATGGTATTAAAAGCGAGCAAACAAGGACCATGATCTAAGCCTCTCCAAAATGATTTGGTTATTTTTTATCAATTCATCGCTGGTTCAGAACCCAGTTGTTGGGTCTTTGTAAACAGTTAAATTTGATTGACTCGACCCTCAGCTTTATCTCAAAGAAAAAAAAAAGAAGATTAATGATAATAATAAATAATAAGATGTCAATTCTTTAATTTTATATGACTCTACTTGGTGTCATTTCTAGCATACCCCAACTTGTTTGGGACTTAAGGATTCGTTATTGTTGCTGTAAGATGTCTATCCTTACTTTCTTGGGCCTTTCATATGTTCCGACAACCTCCCTGTCTTCTTTTGCTTGGTTTTCTATGAAAGAAAAGGAATCAAATTACTCATATAAGTTTCCATAACTATGTATAAATAGATGCGTCCTCAGAGTGTTCGTGTGTGTTTGATGCTTTGTACTGGTCCACTCCAAGTTTGCATGATAGTCTGTGTTTGGGCTCTAAATCAAGGTATACCGTTGATTGGTCAATTATCTTGAATTGAACATCAATTTCTTTCATTTATTTGAGTAGTATATTTCATATCATGCATTGTAACAGTTAGATACTGTAAGTATAAATGATACAGATTAGGTAATTCTGGATGACAAGGAGATATCTTGAAGTTCCTGAAAATTTGTGGTTCTTATTCAGTCGAAAGTCATTAATTTTAACTGAAAAGGTGGTCTATGCCTAAGTAACGCCCCACGTGCCTATATAGTTAATTGTAATCAGCTTTAGCTTGTCGTCTAGTAGAATACTTCACTATCGTAGGATGTCTGTATCTGATGTTTTTCAAGTCTTGAGTATACTTTTCATGTGACTTACCAGCGTTTCCTGTTTGGTAACTGAAAGGTTATTGGTTCAATGATCCAAACTGTTCTCCATTATCTCATTACAATTAAACTCTGTGGCATGTACTGAATGAATACTAGCTATTGATTCTCCAACCAGTATCATCTCATTTAACTGATTAGATGATGCTCTGTTATTTGTTTTGATGAAACTTTGGATTGATTCAGTCTTTAGCTAATTTGTGCATTGTGGACAGAAAAGGTCCTGAATGAGTTTATTAGCTGACTGGCATGCGTGATTTTGGATATGTTTGATTTCAGATATGTCACTATGGTGCTGTGTTACTTGCCATGGTTTATTAGTAGTAATTGAATATAATAACAATCATATACTGACAATGACATTTTATGTGAACTGGTTATTCTAGACATGTTGTATATTATTCTGTTTGGGTTCGCAATACCAAGGCACTCTGTGTAGCTTGTCATTCTCTAATAGATTTATTCTCAGTTGCTATGCTGAATCAAGAACTATCTCCATATTTATTTATTTTTATTTTTTTTATTATTATTATTTTTTTTGAAAAAAGTTGGTTTCATTAAGAAAATGGGTTTGGTACCACACATCCCCGGTACCATGAGGAATTTAACACCTACATTTACTTGTACATTCTAATTCCCTGTCTTTTCATTTTGGATAACTACAAATCTTAAAACTAAATCTTCAAGCACAAGTCAAAATACCAACATCTAACCAAACAGTTTCTAATCACCAAAAGACACCATTATCTCCATATGTAATTCTTTGTATTATTTTTTGCCTTTAGTTAAACCTGACATATTTTTTACTGCACATGTCTTGACGCTCACAATAGGGTTTCCGTTGGTACACTAGGCGCTTACGAATTGATGAGGATGGTGATGTGGCTGACGAATTCCTAGAAGAGGTGACAGTGGCTGATGAACAGTTTGCTCAGCCACCCCAATTGCAGACAAAATACAACACAAGGCCAACTGCTCTTGCCATGAGAAGACAGACTGTTGTAAGAGATGGCAACGTTTTACAATGTCTCGACTATGGAGGTGAGCTCAAGTGGGTATGACATGTGGGATCTAGTGCAGCATTCTTAATTCTTTTTGTGATAGACATGTCTTAGGTTGGATTTTGGGACACTGTTGGAAATTGTTGGAAATTGTTGACCTGGTTTGCATGTTTCGCAGAACATGTCATTTGTGGCAGGCTGTGACCGTCATGCCTCCTCCCTTTTCTGTTGTGTTGATGCAAACTTGTAACTATTTACTTATCCAGGTTTAGTGGATACATATGTTGTTTTTGTTAGATAAATTCCTGTTGTATTGGTAGTTGCTTGTACATGTTATACTGCAAGACAATTGGACTTTATTTGAAGCTGATCAGTTGGACCTTCAATGTTGTAAAGTAGTATTATGTCTTTCAGATTTGTTCATTATCATGTCATTCAGTCGATTTTGGTATAATTTTTGAAGACTTGGATATGACTTTAAACTTAGTTGCCCAAAAGTTGTACCGGAACAAAGCAAAAAAATGATACGCAGTTCCCACTTCAGAGAATGTATGCTATGTTAAAATAGAAGTATTGCTAAGCAGGGAATTGAAATGCTGTTCTTCCTCTCTAACTTATTTACAAAAGATCACGGATGTGATTAAAATAAAGAGTTTTATTGACTGGAAAAGCAAATTTCTAAGCAGAAAATTAACCTGATCCCCATATCATTATAGGAGTTTAAAATAAAAAAAGAACTTCAAGAAAACTCAATCTGCAACCAACTACTAAAGAAAGAAAATCCACCAACTACTGCAGCAGGAGATTAGATCCAATAAATAGCAACCCCCTATAAGATCACGTTTAGTACTTGGTACTAACTACTAGCCAAAAAATAATTAACTATCCAAAGCACTTACAAAAGTAAAATAAAATATTATCAAATGCCTTACTGAAGTCAATAATGCAGCATATATATATCCAAATGCCCCCAGGCAATAAATAACAGTAAGGAAAATAGTTCATTGAAGTGCATCGCAATCGCACTTAGGATGTCAAAATCACTGATATATACTACATTTCTTGACATGAAAGCGAGTATAATAAAAAGAAAAAAATGAGTGCTCGTCATTAACCTGCTGGTCATCCCCTGACCCGGGCGCACTCACCACATCACTACCAAATTCAACAAATGTTAATCTACACAACAACCACTTAGTGCATCTCTAATGATTTCACAAAGAAAATATATTTAAACAATATGGCTAAAAGTAATCCACTAGGACCTGAATTAATATGGATTATCATTATTAAAAACCAAAATCACAAAATTATATTCTTAAGAGTGAAAAATACAAATTTGACCAGCTGCAGTTGACATCAGTTCTAATTACTAGACAACTGCCTTCAAAATATAATGAATTCATGTTAAATTAATCACTACCAGCTTTACGCCAGGGCAATTATTTCTTATAAACTGAAAATTACTAGAACTAGAAGCAAGCAGGATTTGAAAGGGTATGCTAATCCTGCTCACATATTCTTTCATGCCACATGTATGCCCATAATGTGCGACAAAGTAAAGCAAAGCTGGAAGTGGATTGACATTTGACGCGTGATTGGTAAAGCAAATGGCATAAAGACAGATAATTTCTCTCCTTGGACACTAATGCTTGTCTGTCTGTACTATATTGCCATTTCAGATCCTCTGTAGTACTGTAATGTGCAGTGAAGCACGTGGACCGTTGGATTGCCCCAAGATCTGAGCATGCACAAATCTTGAGACAATCTAACGGTCCATATATTTTACATCATATTACCTTAAGACAGAGGATAATCACTCGTATATTGCCTACAAAGATTTAACCGCCTGTAAATTCTCAGGCTTTTGTAATTTTGGCGCGTGATTGCTTATTAACAACCAAGCAAAAGATGACACAAGCTGTGCAAACCCCTTGCATCTTGTTCATATATATATATATATAGACTCTGGTATACTGCTTTCATCAGATCAATCAAATTCCCCTCCATTTTCACTCAAAGAAAAAAACATTCCCCTCCCAGACAGTTATACCATTATATACTGTATTTTTGTGGTAATGGCCTCTCCTCTGATTTCCACCGTTCTCCTTGTCACCGTGGCCGTCTCAATTGTGCCATCAGCATCCTCGTCCCGGGCGGGGCCACCTGCTTCGCTTGAAGCATCGGAATTCAAGAGGCCATCATTTGTCCTCCCTCCCCCGGGAAGAATCGGACAGATCATTCCGGAAATCGGGGTATGCCTGGAGTCCATCGTGAAGGTGGAGGGGTGTGTGGCCGACCTCCGCGCGTCGTCCCGGACTTCGCATGTCAACGTCACCAGAGACTGCTGTGACGCTGTTGTCTCCCTCGGAGCCGAGTGCTTTGTTGCTGTCTTCACAACTTTCCCCTTTAATAACCCCTTGTTCCCACCTCTCTTGAAGGAATTCTGTAATGTAGTATTCTCCCGTACAGGGAGGCACCACAATAAGATCAGTCTTCCTCCCACTCCAGCTCCTTCTCCTTATGCTTGAGATGAGAGATTGAGCTAATTATAGGTAGGTAGTTTATTGTTGACTTCAAATTATAGTCTGTATGTATATATATATTTGAGTTTGACTATCATACTAACGTTAGCATTTCAGTCTGAAATGCTAAGGTTAGTATAATAATCTAGCTCTATATATTTTGTATAAGATGAAATTGATATAGCACTTACGTTATATTTTATGTCAGTTTGTGTAGTAATTTTTTTGGTAAATTTGTGTACCAAGTCATTAATTTGTTCAATGACAAAATTTCTTTATGGTACCATCATACCAGTATAGTATGCTACAATTGCACACAAGATTGAACTTGTTCCAAGGTTTCAAAATATTCTCAAATACGCTTTTGTGATTATCTCGTTTATGCTGCAGATTACCAACACAACAATTAATTGCTATTAGTTCAACTTTGGTCAGGTAATGAGAACATTCACCGAGCACAACACTAAATTGCCGTTACATCAAACTTGCTTTTGCATTCATTAAACCATTGAGAATAAACCTTCAAAATGCTTGATCACTATATCAATAATAAAAAAAAAAATTACTTGATCACATACTACTATATATAGGAGCAAATATACTGTATGCTTAAGCTCACGGAGCCCTTCTGTGAGCGCACCTCAAAAAACGTATCAAATCACCTCCAAATTTCGATTTATATGGTCCAATAGATTCTTTATACCAAAACCTTATATAATAAAAAAAATTCATTTTTGAAAATTTTTAAGTATTTGTTTGAGATTTTTTAAAAGAGAAATTATTTTTGCCCCCTTAACTATCACCTCTTATCCATCCCTCAAACTAAATTGGTAATATTTTATCTTTATTTCTCATACTCTCATAAATTTTGAGTGATTTTTTTTTTATTCTTGATCTTTTTATTGTATATATATAAGTGTTTTGTTCGATTGAGGATATGAATTGCAACCGGTAAAAGTGATTTGTTGTATTTGAAAAAAAAATTTTAACTAAAAATTTATTGGGGTACGGTTAAGGAGGTTTTTTAAGAGGTGTAGTTATGAACTCCCTTTTTAAAAATGACTATACAATATTTAAAAAAAAAGAACTTCAAGAAAACTCAATCTGCAACCGAGTACTAAATAACTACTACAATAGGAGCTGAGATTAGATCCAATTAGCATCATGTTTGGTTAGAGAATAAATGGGGAATAACACCCTTATATCCTATTTAAAGAGCCAAACATGGATAAGCTGCTCATGCATAAAAGAAAATAGCATGAAATCTTGGCTCCTTAAACTAAAGAGCCAAAATAGGTGGTATAACTTATTCTCCCTCTTTAAGCAACATGAGACCCACACATTTAGCAAAAAAGATATTTGTAATTAATCTTACACCTACTTTAATAATATAATAGTGATAGCGATAATAATAAAAGAGGAGGGATCAAATAACCACAAGTTTTGGTGCCCCATCAATAGCTACAAAATTAAATCTCTAATAACTACATTTTAAATTCTTAAAAAAATAAAACTAATTGATAGAATGTTTTGTATATATCATGTTTTATGTGCACACAAAAAATTATATTATTTTGATTTTATTTATATGTGTACCAAGCATTAACAAAAATCAATGGTTCAAATTTTATAATTTTTTTGCCTCTCTTGATGGCTATCAAAACAAAGTTAAATTTTCATCTTTTTTTACGTATATGTTATTGAGATGATTTAGAATACATCTAACGGTTTACATTTGTTAATTTATTTATAAATAATAATGTGGTTATCAAGGGCACCAATTCTTGTGGTTATTGGATCCCTCCTCATAATAAAATAATATAATAATGTCAATAATAATAATAATAATTTATTATTTTTTAAAAAATAATATTTTAATAAGTAATAATATAATAATAATTAATTTTTTTTAAAAAGTAATATCAATAAGATATTTACGTATGGGATCAAGTGCATGTCTAATGATTTCACAAAGAAATCTAATAAAAAAAAAAAAAGATTTCACAAAGAAAATATATTTAAACAATATAGCTAAAAGTCATACACTAGTACCTGAATCAATATGGGTTATAATGAGCAAATATACCGTGAGCTTAAGCTCACGGAGCCTTCCGTGAGCTTAACCTCCAAAAACCTATCAAATCACTTCCAAATTTCAATTTATATGGCTCAATAAATTCTTCATATCAAAATCTTATAGCACGCAAAAATTTTCTATTTTTGGAGATTTTTAAGTATTTGTTCTAGATTTTTTAAAATGATACATAAAACATTGAATATTTTATTAATATTCTATAGTCACTTTTAAAAAATCTCAAACAAATACTTAAAAATCTCCAAAAATGAAAAATTTTTGCGTGCTATAAGATTTTGATATGAAGAATTTATTGAGCCATATAAATCAAAATTTGGAAGTGATTTGATAGGTTTTTGGAGGTTAAGCTCACGGAAAGCTCCGTGAGCTTAAGCTCACGGTATATTTACTCGGTTATAATTACTTCTAGTAACTTTCAGTTTATAAGAAATAATTGCACTGACACAACTAAGGAAAAAGTTAGACTAATGTCAGTCTCCCAACAAAAATTCCCCTATTCTATACTCCTGCAATCTCGAGTTCTGAGTGTTTATATTTTTAATTCGTGGATGTTTATACTTGTGGAGTACTTCCTTCGTCCACAATTAAATGAATTTATATTCTTTACAACTTGTCCACAATTAAATGAATTTATATCATTTGTTTGAATCCACTTTCTTCCTCAAAAAAAAAAAAAAATATATATATATATATATATTACGAAATTCTCAAAATGCCCCTCGTCTCCTTCCAAGAATGTTCACTTTTCTACTGATTAAGGGCATAAAAGTAATTTCACTCTTCCACTATTTCCATTGACTTTTGCTACAAATTCATTCTTCTGTGGACAGAGGAAGTAGTTATTTATAGACTATTATAGTAAATAATGATAGCATTTTAGATCAAAATGCTAACGCCTCAAAATTTATATTATCATGTCTAAAAGCACGATTTATGATGCTAAATAAATTCTTTATATAAAAATATTGGGAAATACAAAAATTTTTCATTTTTAGAGTTTTTTAAATATTTGTTTTGCATTTTTTAAAAAGCATATACAAATATCAATATTTTATTAATATTTATGAACTCTTTTCTAAAATTCAAAACAAATACTTAGAAATATATATATGATTGACTATTCTTAATTTTCCAGTGAAGATTGAATTATTATTATTTTTTTTTGAGTTGGTATAAAAACCAACCAATTTTTCAGTAAACAAAATAAAAAAGGTACATGCATAAACGGAAAACCCCCCACCACCACCAAAAAAAAGGCATAATAATATTTCTGATTTTTTAAGATTGTCCGTACTTTGCTCTTTGCATAATCATCTTCAAAAATAAATCCCTAGTCTACTTAATTAAATAAATTTTACTCCAATACTCTTACAAAAAAAATTTTCCTCCGTTGTATGTCGGAGAAAAAGAGAAGGGAAGGAGTCTTACAAAAAAATTTTCCTCCGTTGTATGTCGGAGGAAAAGAGAAAGGAAGGAGAGGGGAGTAACAATTAGCGAATTGATCCGGGCACTCATCTCATTTCTGATTGACGGTTCAGATTTGGATTTATATGATCCTAATCGGGTTGGGTTTGGGTCAGTATGATTTTTCCTAAAACAGGGGTCGAGTCGGGTTCGGGTCAGTATGACTTTTCTTGAAACTTGAGTTGGGTTTCGGGTTTTTCAGGTCGGATCAGATTTTGCCACCTCTAAAAGCAGTCATTGAAGAGAATGACGATGATGGACCACACCTCTTATTGGAGATTCTATTCTTCAAGCATTAATTTTTATATAGAAAAGAAAAATTTAGATGGTTTTTTCTATTTATTTTGTTAATAATTTTAGATGGAATGTAATCCTTTTTTTTTTTTTTTGAGTTATTTTACTGAATTATTTTGTGAAGTTGTTAAGTTATGCTGTATCATATATGTAGACTATGTTGTTCTATATATAGTATGTGATCAAGTAATCTTTTTTTTTTTTTTTTTATTATTGATATAGTGATCAAGCATTTTGAAGGTTTATTCTCAATGGTTTAATGTACGCAAAAGCAAGTTTAAAGTAACGGCAATTGAGTGTTGTGCTGGGTGAATGTTTTCATTACCTGACCCAAGTTGAACTAATAGCAATTAATTGTTGTGGTGGTAATCTGCAGCATAAACGAGACAATCACAAAAGCATATTTGAATAATATTGGATTGATTTGAAACCTTCGAACAAGTTCAATCTTGTGTGCAATAGTAGCATACTATACTGGTATGATGGTACTATAAAGAAATTTTGTCATTGAACAAATGAGTTAATACACAAATTTACAAAAGAAAATACTACACAAACTGACATAAAATATAACATAAAGTGTGCTATATCAATTTCATCTTATACAAAATATATACATACAGACTATAATTTGGAGTCAACAACAAACTACCTACAATTAGCTCAATCTCTCATCTCAAGCATAAGGAGAAGGAGCTGGTGTGGGAGGAAGACTGATCTTATTGCTGTGCGTCCCTGTACGGGAGAGTACTGCATTACAAAATTCCTTCAAGAGAGGTGGAAACAAGGGGTTAAAGGGAAGGTTGTGAAGACCGCAATGAAGCACTCGGCTCCGAGGGAGACAACAGCGTCACAGCAGTCTCTGGTGATGTTGACATGCGAAGTCACAGACGATGCGCGGAGATCGGCCGCGCACCCCTCCACCTTCACGATGGACTCCAAGCATACCCCGATTTCCGGAATGATCTTTCCGATTCTTCCCGGGGGAGGGAGGAGGAATGATGGCCTCTTGAATTCTGATGCTTCAAGCGAAGCAAGTGGCCCCGCCTGGGACGAGGATGCTGATGGCACAATTGAGACGGCCACGGCGACGAGGAGAATGGTGGAAATCAGAGAAGAGGCCATTACCACGGAAATACAGGATCGTTGTATAATTGTCTCGGAGGGAAATGTAGGGGAATTTTTTGTTATTTTTGAGTGAAAATGTACGTAGGGGAGTTTGAATATTTGATTGATCTTTTGCTTTGTTGTTAACAAGCAATCACGCGCCAAAATTACAAAAGCCTGGGAATTTACTGTCACATGCTGACAGTTAAATCTTTGTAGGCAATATACGAGTGCTTATCCTCTGTCTTAAGGTAAATATGCAGTGAAGTATTTGGGCTGTTGGATTGTCTCAAGATCCATGCATGCTGAGATCTTGCGGTGATCCAACAGTTCACGTGCTTGACAAAAATATAGACAGACAATCATTATTGCAGAGGATCTGAAATGGCAGTATATAGACATTAGACAGACAACTAAGACAAGCATTAGTATCCAAAGATAAATTATCTGTCTTGATGCCACTTGCTTTACCAAACACGCGTCAATCCACTTCCAGCCTTCCAGCTTTACTATGTCGCACATTATGGGCATACATGTGGCATGAAAGAATAAGTAACCAAGATTATCATACCCTTTTAAATACTGCTTAATTATTACTAAACCAAATTCACGAAATTATAATAGACAACTGCAGTTGACATCAGTTCTAATTACTAGAACCGCTTAATTAAGCAGGATTTAAAAGGGTACTAATCTTGCTCACTTCTTTCACCAGAGATGTATGCCAATAATGTGCAAGTGCGACAAAGTAAAGCTGGAAGCGGATTGGCACGTGATTGGTATAGCAAATGCATATGGCATCAAGACAGATAATTTCTCTCTTTGGAGTTTGGACACTAATGCAGCTATGCTTGTCTGTCTATATATTGCCATTTCAGATCCTCTGCAATACCGTAATGCACAATGAAGCACGTGGACCGTTGGATCGCCCCAAGATCCGAGTCTGCACGAATCTTGAGACAATCCAACGGTTTACATGCTTCACTGCATATTACCTTAAGACAGAGGATAATCACTCGTATATTGCCTACAAAGATTTAAGTATTTAACCGCATGTGACAGTAAATTCCCAGGCTTTTGTAATTTTGGCGCGTGATTGCTTGTTAACAACAAAGCAAAAGATTACACAAGCTGTGCAAATCCCTTGCATCTTGTTCATATATATATATATACAGGCTCTGGTATCCTGCTTTTACCAGATCCATCAGTTCCGATCCCCTACATCTTCACTCAAAGAAAACAAAAGAAATAAATTCCCCTACATTCCCCTACAACCATACTGTATTTCCGTGGTAATGGCCTCTCCTCTGATTTCTACCATTCTCCTCGTAGCCGTGGCCGTCTCAATTGTGCCATCAGCATCCTCGTCCCGGGCGGGGCCACCTGCTTCGCTTGAAGCATCGGAATTCAAGAGGCCATCATTTGTCCTCCCTCCCCCGGGGAGAATCGGAACAATCATTCCAGAAATCGGAGTATGCCTGGAGTCCATCGTGAAGGTGGAGGGGTGCGTGGCCGATCTCCGTGCGTCGTCCGCGACTTCGCATGTCAACGTCACCAGAGACTGCTGCGACGCTGTCGTCTCCCTCGGAGCTGAGTGCTTCGTTGCCGTCTTCACAACTTTCCCCTTTAATAACCCCTTGTTCCCACCCCTCTTGAAGGAATTTTGCAATGCAGTGTTGTCCCGTACAGGGAGGAGCAGCCATAATAAGATCAGTCTTCCTCCCACTCCCACTCCTTCTTCTTAATCCTTATGCTTGAGATGAGAGCTTGTGCTAATTCTAGGTAGTTTGTTTTCCCTAATGTAATATGCTATAATGTGTATCAATCTGGTAAATTTAATTAAGCAGACTGGGGATTTAGTTTTGAAGATGATTAATTATGCAAACTGCAAAGAGCAAAGTACGGACAATCTTAACAAAATAAAAAAGATGATTATGCCTTTTTTTTTTTTTGGGCGGGGGGAGGGTTTACCATTTGTAATTAAATTAATATCCATGTACGTTTAATGAAAAATTAGTAGGTTTTTCTACCACCTCAAAAAAAAAAAAAAAAAAAAATTCAATCTTCACTGGTGAACACATGAATGGCAGCAATCTTGTACCTGCTTAATTGGGATAATTAATTACCTTAGAATTAAGTATAAAACTTACTAGGATATTAAATTAATTATCAGGGTATTTATTGAAGTAAAACTGATATGTACTCTTAGGTAATGAGAACAAATAAGTGATGCTATTGACAGACTGATTTTATTCACATAATTTTGTCTCTATCCTTTGCAATTGCAACTCAAAATTGAGACCATTTTCTTATTCTTTTTTCATCATTTTGCTCTGATTTGAACTGGCAAAGAAAAGGGTTTCTCCTTTGGCAATTAGTACTCGCAAAGGTTACCTGGATGTGCGGTACCGGTATACAATACAAGAGTGCTCATCCTCTGTAGCACTGCATCGTGTAGGTGGAATGTGAACCGTTAGATCACTTCTTCGTTCCATCACAGATCTCTAGATGATCTAACGGTTCGCATCCTGGCTCGTTTAAAAAATCAAATGTTTGAGATATGGAAAGTCAATATTTTGCAAAAGAACAAATGAATTTTTGTTGCGTGACACAATATAAGCTCAAGAAATGGCAATTATTCACACATTACTGCCAATGTAATTATAAAAAAAAAAAAAAAAAACAGTTTCTAGTATGCCAAAAAAGTTCCTTTCATCAAATAAATGAATACACGCCGGGAACCACAAAGTTAATTCGAGCTGACAAAGAAACATCTTTAAATTAAATTACAAATAATTAATTTCTCCAAATTATCTGGCCCTTTCACTTTCAGTTCATCAGATCAGATAGAGAAATCATTACAGATATAAATAAATTAAGTCCACAAAACAGAAGCAATCTAATTTCTTATCTAAAGCCTACATGTGAGCGTGCTTATCCTCTACTGCGCAGTATATATTGTAGTGTGCAGCGAATCGACGATGTGGATTATAGAGCACTTTTTTGAGATTGAGTTACACGAATCTCAAAGCAGATCTAATTACGGCGCAGTAGAGGATATGAATTCTACATGTGAACTGTGAACAGCGAACAGCGAACAGCATCAATCTAACAAATTTTATGTGTGTATGTACACTCGTACATTTTTGCACGACCCCACTAAAATTTTGAGCCACAACTCACAAGTCTCGTATCTAATTCTGACAACTCCGATTTTGCTCTGCACAGATGAGTGCAAAACAACTGAACAAGTTGTCACGTGCACACATATACGGATGGAGCTTCTTGTAACAAAGTATGCCCCTTGTTTTCTAAATATTCGGTGAGAAACGAATCTGCTGCTCTTGAAAGCGTTGTTTCACCGATAAAAAGTTGGGAGAAGATATGAGTACCCCACCTTCAATACCCCGGTCAAATACTCCGCATTGACCAAATCACAAATGCATTTACAGCCCAACTAATAATACTAACAATGTGTTATAAGCGCACTAAACATTTCGTTCTCCAAGTCTAAATACCTATAGATCAAACCCTAAATACTACCTATAACAAGTAATAATACCTACAATGCATACATTCTACACATCCAAAAAAACATGTGACTATGAAAAAAAGTCAAATACCCCGGTCAAATCCCCCGTTTGACTAATATGGAAAACTAAACTTCTGCAACTAATAATACATATTATAGATGGTCTAAATACCTAGTATACAAAAGTAGTAATATCATTTCATTTTATATACAAATGTTCTTATGTGATTGTCAAAATTCAAACCTTTGTATATAACTTCTGCAATTAGTGCTTTTTGAAACTAATAATAATAAATAAAATTTGAAAAATGATAAAAATTTTATTTTATTTTGAATGTCACAATACCATATTAACACATTAATAATACCAACTAAGAAGAACTATAATACACAATTTTTTTACAAATAACAAATAATAATACTTCATGCTGTAGTTAATAATATAGTTAAAGTAAAGTCATAATACAAACTTTCCTCTGAAACAAAGCATATCACATAACAACCAACCATATCACATAATAAAACAGCACAAAAACTATAAGTAATAATACCTACATTATAACAAAAGATTAAATCTGTTTTGTAAACTAAAACATCATTCACAAAATAAACTAAAAGCATCCACATCATTCACAAAATAAAACCAAAACAGCTACTACCAGTTTTCTTAAGATAAAAGAAACTCTTTGCCCTAATCAAACAGCTCTCTTAACCCTATTATTTGTGTTTCTTTAATCGGTCAGAATATTATAGGCAACAATAAGTCTCTCATTGCTAATTTGTACCTTCAAAAGAGCAACAATACAACAATTAAATAATAATACAAACAATTGTAAACTAGTAATAGTAACAATAACAAACTAATAATACAAACAAATAGAACAAATGTTGAACAATTAAACAACAATACAAACAATTATTAAGTAATAATAGTAACATTATCAAACTAATAATATTATTATTGTAATACAAAATGAATAACGTACTAATACATTGAAATCAAAACATAAGAAACACATACAGAAACAACCATTAATACTTCAATGTATAAAACCAATAATAGTTTAACATGTACGTAATAATAGTAACTCAACAAAGTAGAAATACTTTTCAAATTTAAAATAATTGACCTTAAATAATAAATACAACTTTTTACATACAACACAGAAAACTAGTAAACTAAATGGGCATAGCAGAAATCATGTGTACAAATAAGAAAGAATGAAATCAAATAATAAGTATTATTGGTTACAACCCAGAGATAATAGTTGCAAATGAAAGTAATAATACTGAATTAACAAAGTAACAATACATTCGAGTGTTCGGACAATTTGAACTCAAATGAGAAGAACTAGACTCAATTATTGAATTAAACTCAAATTTGAACAATTCAACATGTGTACAAATAAGAAAGAATGAAATCAAATAATAAGTATTATTGGTTACAATCAAGAGATAATAGTTGCAAATGCAAGTAATAATACTGAATTAACAAAGTAATAATACATTCAACTATTCGGACAATTTGAACTCAAATAAGCAGAACTAGACTCAATTATTCAATTAAACTCAAATTTGAACAATTCAATGGACTTGCGTCGTCAAATTGATGAACTAGCGTCGAGAGGAAGGTGGAGATGAAGGTAGAAGCGATGAAGACACGCGATGGAGATCCGCGATGCAAAAGAGAAGTGATGGAGATCGCCGGAATAGAAGATCCTCGCCGGAGAAGAAGACTCGACGCCGGAAGTGAAGATGCTTGCCGGAGAAGAAGGCTCGACGCCGGAATAGAAGGTGCGTCGTTAAATTTGAATTTCAGTTAGAAGAGATGAACGCCAGTAGAACACGAAGGTTTCAGATTGGAAATTAATATCGGGATATTTCTTTAGATGGGGCGCGTGAACGAGAATAAATACGGGCCGTACGATGAGGGGTACAATTAAGGGGTTTTTGAAACTGGGGTATAAAAGATTATCCCTAAAAAGTTTACAGGAACAAAGACAAACATGAATTGTTCATTCACATGGTGACGCTAAAGAAAAAGATGATTCCGAGTCCGAATGTAAAATAAAATAGAGTAATTACCTGGCGTGCACAGAGAAACTGCCCATAGCGTCTATATATTATATTTTGGGGTGTATCCGTTACATTTCGTAATATATCTATTACATTCCGTATACGTTTCTGAATGTATGGACGGTTTTTCAATTGACACAAGATGTTTCAATAAAATAAGGAAAAATATTATGATGATACTATCGTTTATACCGTTCTCGGTATGGGTTTTATTATATATGACGCCGTGTTATCATGTATGTTAATATTATTAGACACTTGTTTCATACAATATTTCTGTGAATTAGTTTTATTAGATGGTGCCAGTATGTAACTAAACTAACTCATAACTCATTTTAGTTACATAATGACAGTTTAAAGGAATGTTTGAGAGAATTAAAATGTATTGTAGTGATTAATTAAATGAATTACAACATATCCTCTATTTATAAGTAGAGGTCAATGAGTCAACTTAACACATTACATAGCCTGTTGACCACAGTCAACTTATCTACCTAATACATGTCTAACTAATACATGAAATCCAATAATCAGTCTAATACAGTATGTGCAAATGTGTTTTTATTATTGCATAATAAACATTAATGTACATAACAGAGCCCGTCTCAATAATCTTATGCGTGTATCAGGAGTCCGTCTCTGTTGTTATTCTTTTAGAATAAGAGGTCCAGTTTGTCCATTCTGGATCCTTAGATTAAAACGAACGGACCGGATCGGTCAAATTAAGATTATAGAGCCTTTTTCATTTAATCTCATCCGTTAATTTTAAACCAAATGACCCATATTTAGATAACAGGATGCTGTTATTCAAATGGGAATTTTTTAAATAATAGAATTGGGCGCCAATATCAGCTCCCATAAAAATATAAGATTTCTGTTATTCAAGTCTAATTGTTCGATATAAAACTTGTGAAAAGCTATACTAATACCTTCAATATATAAGCTTTTGCATCACAAAACGCCACTGCTCATACCTTTAATATATTTTAACTTAGAGCTATACTGATATGAAAACGTCTGCATTTCGCTCCGAAATGTTAACGGTCCAAACTATATTTTATCACCTCCAAAATTTTGATTTATAGTTCTCATTAAATTCATCATATAAAAATAATAAGAGATACAAAAATTTTCTATTTTAAGAGCTTTTGAGTACACGTACAGACAGTTATTCTATGATCAAGATGTTTCTCATTATGTATGAACCTTCTTGACAGTTGGATTTAGATCTAACGGTCCAGATATTTCACGGTTAACAAGAGCATGAAACACAGGCTACACAACCGAATGCTTCCAATTTCCGGATAAAAATCTGCTGCTTTTCTTTTGAGAAAAGCAGAGCCTACTTTTCCGATTGGACGGTCAGGATCGGTTGCCACACCGATCTCAAAGTACTTGGGTATTTTTTGTACCGATCTCAAAGTACTTCGGTGTTTCGCAACCGTCCGATCAAGAAAAGCATGCTCTGCTTTTCTTTTCAGAAAAGCAGGCTGATCCCGTTCCCTTTCCCATTTCCGTCGTCGTTCAGCCCCTGTCGTTCGTTCTCCTCCTCTTCTCAGCTCTCACCCAGTCAACTGGCAACTGACCCCAATTTCAAAACCCTAGATCCACCTCTTCCAAACCAATAAACAATTAGCGGAGGAAGAAGTCTAACTCTAAACCCTGGTTAAACCCCGCGCTTCTTCTCCTTCTCCTTCTCCCTGCGATGGCGGTGGCGTCAATGCTGCTCTCTCCTTCCGTCTCCTCCGCCAATCCCTCCCGTCGCCTCCGCACCCCCACTCGCGCCCCTCTCGATGTGGTAAGAGGCTAGGCTCCTTTCATCCTCTTTTACCTGATACAGTCGCTTAATGGTTAAAGAATTGCAATTGTATGATGTGGTTTGTATTAAGCTCAGACTTGCTGCAAATTGATTCATTGAATTAATTAGTTAGCAGTGTGTGTTGGATTGTATTTATTTTGGGATAAATGTACGGCTTACTTATTACGGCGATATGAATATGAGTATGAATGTGCAGAGATGCCGATTGATTGAGCCTCTGAGGTCCGACAATGGGGTGCCGCCCTACACACCGATCCTCTTGAATGGAGCATTGTCCAGTCCTTTCTCCGTGCCGACAGCGCAAGATGTTCCTGCGCGGTATGATACAAGACTCCGTATTTTCTCTGGCACGGCCAACCGCGCTCTCTCCCAGGTAATTGTACAGTCTGGTGTGGAGTTTCTTATACCGAAAGGACATGGTATTCAGTTGCCTTATTCTCCATATGAGAGTTAAGGCTTTTAAAATTGAGAAGTTCTTTGTTTTAAGTTCTGGTTCTTCTGAAAAATAAGTTCTTGATTCTTATATGGAAATGAAAAGTTGATTATAATGCTACTGTCCTTTGAAGTAACGTTTGTCTGAGTAGATAGTCTTGAATTATGTGTGATGTATTTCTGAGAAATGTAGCATACATGGCCATCTGTTGCTTCATACATTGAAAACCAAACTTGTTTTGAACATCTAAGCAAGGAAAAATATTTATTTAGCAACTTCTGAAGAAACTGGTGGAACACATTATAGAAATTGGATGATTTGCTGGGAAACTTCTTTGTACCATGCAGTTAAATGCATAATCATTTCTATTTTGCAGAAGTGTACGCTATGATTTTAAACAGTACAGTTATAAATCTCTAAACCATAGGCTGATGCCATATAGGAAATAGCAAGCTACCTGGGACTGGAACTGGGGAAGATAAAGATTAAGAGATTTGCCGATGGGGAAATATATGTCCAGTTACAAGAGAGTGTTAGAGGTTGTGATGTGTTCTTGGTGCAGCCTACCTGTCCACCAGCAAATGAGAATCTAATGGAGCTTCTGATCATGATTGATGCATGCCGTAGGGCCTCTGCAAAGAATATCACAGCTGTTATTCCCTATTTTGGGTATGCTAGAGCTGATAGGAAGGTATGCTATTCCCTTGTGTAAAAAGTTTATATTGGAATTCTTATCTAGATACACATAATAATGTGCTTCCCTAGCATCGACGTGCATGTGCCACATCTTCAGTGGCAAACATTTCAATCTATTTACAGTCTAGGTTTAAAGCACCTTTTATTTATGGAACTATGTGATATCATTAAATAAGCTTTTAAAATGTTTCCAGTGATGCAATCATATTGGGCCAATAAGTGTATCAGTTGTCCCTTTCTTATTTCTGAGCATATCCTTTTCGTTGACCTGTCCCACAAATGCATTTCAAGAAAATGCTAAGTTGTCAGCATGGGCATGAGACCTAAAGTGGTGGTTTTTTATTGTGTTATATTTTAATTCCCTTTTCAGACTCAGGGGCGTGAATCCATAGCAGCTAAGCTTGTAGCTAACATGATCACTGAAGCTGGTGCAAATCGTGTTCTTGCATGTGATCTTCATTCTGGGCAGTCCATGGGCTACTTTGACATCCCAGTTGACCATGTTTATGGTCAGGTATTTTGTTAGCCATGCATCTATTTTAAAGAGCTTATTGTTATTTTATGTAGAAGTACCGAATCTGGCTGGTAGAAAAAAAACTGGTTCTATCTTTTCATCTCATATTGGTTTGGTAAACTTCAGTTAACATGTAATCATCAATTTCCAGTGGAAGCTTTAGGAGTCGGATCAATAAGGTGAAATGTAGAATGGTCTTAATGCAATTTAAGAAATGAAAACATGAGGCTTTGGCTTTTGTTTACTAGATATAAATAGTGAATTGAGATTCTTTTTTCCTGATATATTAATTAACTGATCAAGTCAGAAGAACCTGACAATATTAAATCTGACTAATATTTTTGTTGGATTAATGAAGCCTGTGATTCTTGATTACCTGGCGAGCAAAACGATATGCTGTAATGACTTGGTAGTGGTATCACCTGATGTGGGAGGTGTTGCCAGGGCTCGTGCATTTGCTAAAAAGCTATCTGATGCACCTCTGGCAATTGTTGACAAGAGACGTCATGGCCACAATGTTGCTGAGGTTTGTATGATTCCCTTGCAAACATCTGTTTTCTCGATAATTTAACCTGGGAATTTTGGGATTTAGTTCTTTGCTTGTCTCGAACTATCTACACAGAACAAAATTTGTTCAGTGTGTGTGAAAGTAAAGCTGTCAGTTTTTCCCAAAGCCTCAACTATTGTATATTCTTAATTTTGTCTTTTATTCTTGAACACATAATATAATTTGTTTTATTAGGTGATGAACTTGATAGGTGATGTTAAAGGAAAGGTGGCTGTGATGGTAGATGATATGATTGATACAGCTGGTGTGTAACATATTTGTTGATTGGTTTAACCTTTGTCTTGTTTTTTCATTCTTTCCTTCTTTATCAAGTAGTGCATTGATAAGATTTTTTTTTAAATGCTTGCTTTACCCTTTTCTAGGGACCATTGCAAAAGGTGCAGAGCTGCTGCATCAGGAAGGTGCAAGGGAGGTGTATGCTTGTACCACTCATGCTGTTTTCAGGTATTTGCATTCAAACTAGCAGAGTAGTCTCCTCAGTTGTAGCTACATGTTCTACCAATTGTGTTTACAGGGTAGTAGAACTGGCGCAATATTGTAATTTTGCTCTATTTATTGAAGACCAACTAACCTTCGGTTATGCAATTAGTGATTTGAAACATGAAATAATCAGTAACAAAAAATGAGGAACAAATGATGTTCAACTGACATGTACATCTATTTGATTTGCAGTACGCTTACAAAGTACTGCAATGTAGCCAGTGCATCTTACTGCCAAATATAATTAAAACAATATATTGACAAACAACATATTTGAATTTATGTTTTTTATGAGTTACGTGGCTATAGATTGTGACCGTGTTTTATTAAGGTTAAGCTGGAGTCTTGTAATAACCCTTTCGCAAGTGACGTGTGATGGCAGTTAGAATTTTTCTGAAGCATTGCCCAGTTCTTTTATAAGTTGATAAAAGTAATATATGTTAGGATTGAGGAATATGACAACTGCAACTAATTTTGAAGTTTCAAATTTTTGAACTTGAATCGAGCAACTGTATCAGTCTCATTCTTGCCTTAATATTGCTTTTCTTATAGATCGAATGCCATTAGCATGTGAACCAATGCAAATTAGATGGCATGTTTTTTAAGTGCAAAAAGAAAAAGAAAGAAAAAAAAGAAAGGCACCGTGTTATTCAAATGTGCTATGTGATGTGAATGGAGATGTTCTATTTGATTTTTTGTATAAGCTGGAAAAATCAAACAGCATATGCATCTCTCGATGCAACTATTAGATTAGTTGGTTGGGATAGTTGACATAGGTGAGTTAAGTTTTAGAGAGATATGTGCAGACTGGAAAGATTGGCTGGCAATTAAACACAATAAAGGAAATATAAATCAGTGAAAAGATAATCTGACATAATATTTCTCTTCTTTGATCAACAGCCCACCGGCAATTGAGAGGCTGTCAAGTGGGTTATTTCAGGAGGTGATTATTACAAACACCATACCAGTACTGGATAGGAAGACCTTCCCTCAGTTAACTGTTCTCTCTGTTGCTAATCTCCTTGGAGAGACCATCTGGCGTGTTCATGACGACTGCTCTGTATGCTGCTTCCATTTCTCTATTTTATTTTTCTTTTATAAGTATCCTCCTATCCTAGTAATACTATTATTGGTGTTATAATTCCTGCCTTGATTGCCAGTAGTTCAGAATATGTGTTTACTATCAATAGTTGTGTTAGCTGTTTAATTGCAGCGTTACCACCAGTATTGCAGAAATACCATTTTTTTTATCCAATATGATTCTGCGTGGGTGCTTGTTTTCAACTGGAATCTGCCAGTAGTGTGTGGTCTAGCCATAAATTTTTATAATACATCATATTCCTGTCTCACATTTATTTATTTGTTTCCCAACTTACAGGTGGGCCATGAACCATATTCTACCTTGGATATCGATTGATACTTGAGTAATGTATATATTTTGATGCAGAATTGGTAAAATGCTGAGCCTAATAAATATTTAAAACATGTAAGCTTTTTGGGGTTCAAATTGAAAGTGGCCTTCTATTTGCATATCTTATGCGTGTACAGTGGTTTTGGTACCTTAAAAAGGTTGTCAGATGTTGATGTGATATGCTAAAAAAATGGTGGGAGCTTATTTGGAGGTTTTAAAATGGAACACTTCTCTGAAATCATTAGCAGTCAATTTTTTTTAAGTTCCTGCTTTAAGTGTTTGTATGTCTTTTGAGTTTTGGTGGGTTGTAGCTTCCTGTTGCATATGGTTGTTGCAGCTACATCTTCAAGTGGCTGCAGCATATAGTCAAAATATGATGCCAAGAATGCAGTTTGCTGTAGTTGCATCCTCTAATTATTGTCAAAGAAAAGTAGCAGATGAGACAATACCTAAGCTTTAACAAAGTGCTTCTGATGCGTCACCACATTATGAAATCTATGGCAGCATGTGGTAAACCTAGAATAGGTTACCTAAAATAACTGTGATGTGTTCAACTCTCTCAGATTTAGAAATTGTTTCCTTAGCAACTGTGTATGTAAGTAATTGATAATTTCTTTCTAAATGAATAAATCTACATAATCATATTAGTGTGGCAGTACTTGATAACAAACATATATGACTAATCAATATAACGACAATTATGCCTAACTGTTCCCTCTTCTGTCAGCACACCAATGCTCCCCATCTTGATCATGGAGTTCCTGAAGTGCTCAAAGAACAGCTTCTCATCAAATGCATACTGCCACACCAGCTGTGATACAATGTACTCGGTGTCAGTAGTCACCAACTGGCTGTCACTGGTCAACACCGCGTTCCCTCGAAGGAGATTCACGTAGTACAGGTTGTCGAATCTCCTCGGGGTTTTCATGTCGAGCGGCACTAGATCGTTGTCATGTCCCTCCTCGGGGCATATTGTCCTCAGTACATTGAAGAAGTCATAGTGCACGCGCTCGTCCAGAACTACTTCGAACGGTTGGGGGTTGTACAACCTCTGCTTGAAGCTTGTGCATCTTGATCTCCCAATAGTGTGTGCACCTGGTTGTGTTTGATAGATTTCAAGAGAAATAAAAAAAAGAAAAAAAGAAAAAGAGAGAGTCTGTTAGTGTATTTTCTTCCATATTTATTTTAAGTTGGCATTAGAAAACGAGCACCAAACGTCCAAACCAGTAGGTGTTAAAAGAAGTTGAGGTTTGTTAAGGTTGCTGGTATTGATATACTACAATAAAAAAGTTCAATTCTCATGGACACCACAATTTGAAGTCCAAATACGACTTTGATTTTTCAAAGCTAATATAAAACTACGAAGTAAAAAACAACAACAGGATGTTCAATTATAATAAGGTTCCTTTTCTAATTTGGCTATCCCAAATTCTGACCAAACTCTTACTTTGCTACATGAAGAAAGGCAACTTATTTAGATATAATACTTATTATATGCATTTATGATGCATATTACGTTATTATTATTATTTTTTTTTTACAGTTTGATATATACCTGAAAGGCTAACCAAGTCAACAATGTCAAGACCATGGTCTATAAAATTGGCAATGAGTGTCTCAAGTGTAGAATTTGGAGCAGGAATTCTTTGGTTTGCTTCATTGAAACTTGCCGTCAACGAATCTTTTCTTCCTAGGAATACTTCCCAACTGGGGCCACCCCTCTGTTTAAAAATAGAACTGTAAATTAATTTGATCATATAGCAAAATTATATACGAGGTAAAAAAAAAAAAACTAAAAATTATATATATCATTTCGATTTCCAATCTAAATATAAGTTATTGTGATAATATTTTGTGATATATCAAGAGGGAGAGAGAAGAAACTAATAGTTATTGTGATATATTTTGTGATGACTACAGTTCAATAATATACAATAAGCAGAGGAGTTAGTTAATGGTTGTATAATTATTATATGTTTTGTTTTGCTTAATTTCTGAAGAAGACATCACATGATTAATATGGTATTCGATCTTTACCTGTTTAAAACTTTCTATCTGCAGTAAATATGTTAAAATTTAAAGTATAATCAAATTCAAATCCTCCAGATTTTTAAATTTAAAAATTCTTTTTAGAGGAAAAGATTACTTGTGATGTTGCAGCCAAACAATTTACAAGACATACTTCATAATGTTCTACAAGTTTTTTAATACTGCACTGCATGTGTGGAAGTTATGGTGGCTGCAGAACCTACCGAGACAACGGCGTCCCTGGCAGCAATGGCGAGTATATCGGCGCAAGAAACAATACCAGGACACACTAACTCCAGTGCAAACTTCATCCGATCTATCACCTCGAAGCCCCTCAGCGAATTCAGGTTCGGCACTGCATTCTTCTCGCTCTCTATCCCGTCTACATCGTCTAAGAGAACCGAAGCATCACACCCCTGCAATGGAAATGGAAATTAAGGACAGCATTTGTAGTTTCTGAAGAACAAGAACTAATTGCTGTTATGATCAGTTACTTAATCATGCTCACAACTAAAGTGATTTGATTTGAAACCACATTTTGAAAGTTCAAATTTACCCTAAGAAATTAGTTCAACTGTGCTTGCATTACCACAACAGATCAATTTCAAATTGATGTGTATTACAGTTAATTTGAGGTCTGTAAGTTCTTAAGCTAAGAACCAGCCTTTAGTCTAGTGGCTAAGGGCAATTACGCTCTCCATGTGGGAGGTCGCGGGTTCGAAATCTGGATGGGAGTCTTTTATAGACATTTAAATTTGAGTGGCTTGACTCTCATCTTTATCTCAAAAAAGAAAAAAAAGTTCTTAAGCTGTACAATTATGCAGAAAAAGAACTTAACGTACCATCACGAAGCAGTCGTGGAAGAACAGCCGGAGCAGTTGGGCGGCTACATTCGGGTCCCGGTAGACCTCGATCTCGACTTGCTGCCTGACAACCTCCTCAGCAATGGGGCACAGCTCCTGGTAGTAGGATGTAGAGAGGATCACAGCTTGTGCCCTCAATGCACAGGCTGAAGTTAAAACTAGCAAGAGCAATAGAGAAGACTTTTCCATTACTTAGATGACTGGCCTTGCTTAGGTAATTACTAGCTAATCAGAAATAGGTCAAACTGATCAGAATGTACAGTTAATTGGATAGAGATGTACTTGGAGGAATGATTAGAAGCTTGCAGTATTTATAGTTGGAGAAATGTTAAAGTTTGGGTCCACAAACATTCCATATTATGTGTTTTCATTTTTCAAGGAATAATGATAAGGGTACAATATATATGGGATGTATCTGTTGTATTTTATTTAGCCACTTATATAAAAATATTTTCTCTTTTGGAAGGCATGTAGAAGTGATGCAAATTTAATGGATAACTCACAATCAATTGTTCTAAAAAAAAAAAAAAATTGTTCTATTATCGCTTATTCTGAATGATCAGTACACATTGTAAATGACAATTATATAAGAGACTTGATCATTTTCTTCTGAGTAAAAAGTTTAATTTCAATGTGGAAGAAAAGCTTTTAATTCTACAGATGAGTAGCAATTAACCCATCTATTAGATTGTGCTGAAATTTATTTCAATTAATTCCATTCGCTGTAATTGTGCCATTAATTAGGATGAATTTGAAATTCTTTCTATGAAATTTCCGTCTTAAATATCACATCTAGCATTTTTCTCTATAGACTGTACAAGGCAGAATTCTTAATTCGGTTTTGCATTTTTAATGTTTTGAAACCTAACAACTTATACGGAAAATGTCATTTGTAAAGACAAACTAATGTGTTTGAGTTATTTTATTATTATTTTTTGTTCATCTTTCAAAAATCGTTAAAATAGTTAGGAATCTCCAAAAATAGTAAAAATTAGTATCCAATGATTTTTCGATATGCAGAACGCACCGGTCCAATTGGATCGGCCATCGGAGTTACAGTTGCTGAGATACGAGCGCATAACACGGATGCCAGTTTGTTATGCGAAACACGGTAACCCAACTCATATATATAGAGAGTATATATATATATATATATATAGAGTTTTGATAAAATGAGTCATGACTCACGAGCTGCTTCATGAGTCAAGATCCAAAAAACATATCAAATTACCTCGAAATTTCGATTTACATGGCTCAATAAATTCTTCATATCAAAATCTTATATCACGCAAAAAGTTTTCATTTTTGGAGATTTTTTAAAAGTGACTATACAATATTAATAAAATAATCAATGTTTTATGTATTATTTTAAAAAATCTAGAATAAATATTTAAAAATCTCCAAAAATGAAAAATTTTTGCTTGCTATAAGATTTTGATATGAAGAATTAATTGAGCCATATAAATCAAAATTTGGAAGTGATTTGATATTTTTTGGATCGTGACTCATGGAGCAGCCCATGAATCATGACTCACCGTAGCTAGACTATATATATATATATAATTCTCATAATAACTCAATTGAATATATAATTACAAAATAAATAATTTTCATCTTGCGTATATCCGTATCTGTATTCATATCTGCGTAATAAAATTAAGAAGTAGATATAGATAATATTTTAGCATCTCCAATTTTCACTCCTACATGTGTTATACTAATGAATTATCATAATAAAATTGTAAGTTCGAACTTCATTGAATACAAGCATACAACGATATAGAAATATTGGAATGGGTACGTACTAGGGTTCGATCTCCCAATTTATTGATATATCAGATAAATTTGGATCAAAGAAATTTTATATATGCTATCAAAAATAAGTAAAAATAAAGAGTGGTTCTGCTGTGGATTGACTAAGCAACCTTCCATTTCAAATTGAACAGTTCCTATCAAATATGTCTCTCTAATTGTATCTAGAAGACATATCACGACTATCCGATTACGAAAAATAAACGATCCATATATCATCCGATCTATTACAGAATCAGAAACAACACTATATATTGCAATGTGTGTCAAATGAATGGGTACGCGAAGGGCAATTTCTTTTTTCTACCAACTCTTACCTTCAACAGTTGGGTCAAAGAGGATAAACCAACTTCACCCAATCATACCCTTTAAAGTTTAATCCAATTGTGCTTTGTTTGTTAGTGCATGTATATATATATGCCTTGTTAATTATTATTATTCCTTATATATAGCCAACAAATTCCATTATCCATTTTGTTAGAGAAGTACCAGAGTTTTTATTTTTTTTTTATTCTTAAAAAAGTATGAGAAAAAAATTGAAGTCCAAAACCTAATTCCTAAAAAAGAAAAAGATGAAATGACAAATGAGTGATGGAGATGGTTCAGAACCTATTTTCATTATATTGCTCTTTCCAAAGTCAAAACTGTCTCAAAAGTATGCCGGTACCGGTACAACAGTGCTCAATTGTAAACAACTAATGAACTAAACACATCTTTCTTATTTTCTTATTTTCTTTTTTCCTTTTACTTGAGTTTGCTGATTTTTTTTTTTTCCTTTTTTTTCCTTTACAAAATCTGGTGCACCAAGAGTTATCATGGACCAAAGAAGAAGCACAACAGTGTCATATGTGAGGGAATCTGAAATCCACGAGGGCAGTGATGGAATCAGGAATGATTTGAAGGGGTGCCAAGAAGTCTGATGCTTTAGTCTCTATATAATTTTCTAAAATATCAAATCAATTATGTATAAAGATCAAATGATAAATAAAATTTCTATAATTGTCATAATATCCAAGTTTTCAAAATATGCATATTCAGTTAATAGATTAAGCATTCCCAAAAAATAAAAACTATAACATTAAAAGCCAACTATATATTTAAATGACAAAATAAGTAATCGATGAGTCCTCTCCAAGGTCTTGGAGTCAAAAAAAACATCAAAACAACCTACATAGAGAAAATTTAAGAAACAATTTAATGATGAGGGATCCATTGACAATGTTTATTTTGACAATCTTAACAATAGAATATTTCAAAATTTTAATTCATAAAAAATCTTAAAAATGAAAAAAGATTTATGAATGTATTCCTTAAGTCGTAGATTGATAGTGTTTCAAATTTCGACCAATTTGAATATCATTTGATGGCTTATCAAAATTTTATGTATTTTTTAGCAGTTGTAATTTAACGGATCTTTGAAGAGCTATCAAATATAACTTAAATTAAATATAATCGGAAACATAATCAATCTATAAGTTAAGAAATATAGGAATTGTGAATGGATCCCTCCTCTTTAATAATAGATACATATACAACCATTATAATTAATCGAAACTTTTTATTAGATAGCATATAATTAACATATCATGGTATGAATGTACAGGGGTAGAAAATTGTTTTTGGATCAAGGCAGTGTCCGGACACGGCCTGGCACTGCCCTTGATTCCGCCTTTGGACGAAGGTGCTTATCTCCTAACATATGGCACGGTATCATACAGCACATAGACTATTGGGTCGCCTTGAGATTCAGGCATGCATGAATTTCAAGAAGATCCAACGATCTATATACTGTATGGCACCGTGCCATATATATGTTATGTTAGAGGATCTGAAATCGGCGAGGAGCATGACATGGGAGCCTTTCCTTCCTCTTTTGATATGTAATTATGTAAGTATACATGTAACCGAGAGCTTTTTTTTTTTTTAATTTCATGTTCAATTGTTCAGTTATTCACTATAGAAAACTTCAGTTTATCCTTTTGGTCATCCAACAGCCGCACTAATTAATGCATGCAAGCATGCATGAATAAATTAATAATGCTATTCCTCTAATTTGCAGCTGGAGATGATGTAACTAATAAAATCAAATTAAGATAAATTAATCAAAATATTAACTTAATAACGAAATTGGTGACTTGATTTTTGTATCAAGTACGTATATATATATATATAGAATTTTGCTACCGTTAGTCATGACTCACGGGCTGTTTCGTGAGTCACGGTTCAAAAACATATCAAATCACCTCCAAATTTCGATTTAAATGGCTCAATAAATTCTTTATATCAAAATCTTATAGCACGCAAAAAAATTTCATTTTTGGAGATTTTTAAGTATTTGTTTGAGATTTTTTAAAAGTGACTATGCAATATTAATAAAATAATCAATGTTTTATGTATCATTTTAAAAAATCTAGAACAAATACTTAAAAATCTCCAAAAATAAAATTTTTTTGCGTGCTATAAGATTTTGATATGAAGAATTTATTGAGCCATATAAATAGAAATTTGGAGGTGATTTGATATGTTTTTGGACCGTGACTCACGGAGTAGCCCGTGAATCATGACTAATTAATCTTTGAAAATAAAAAAATCTATCTAAAGTTGCAAGTAGAATTAAATCTTGAATTTTACTCCAATACTCCCACCAAAAAAATTTTCTTTTCGATCTGACGATTATATACTTATATTACCTATGTATATTATAGATTCATCTGTAACCGATAAAATTATATAGTAGTGAGTATGGAAGTAACGTCCTTAAATATTTTGTTTGGAACGTGTTACCCGGATTAATTTGCATGGGAAAATTCATTGGAGATCTCTGTATCGGGGAATGCTGTGTGTTTCTTTTTTGAAATAAATCGATACTGCAACATAGGTGAACAAAATATATTGCTTAATTTGTTTAATATTTTGAAATTTTATATATTATTTTTGAAGTATTCTTTGTTGGGCTTGAATATAATTGAATATATGAAACTTGCAAGTTGGCAAAAGGTATTAGAAGCAATAGACTTGGTAAAATAATAACCATAATAAGTTGGACTTTATATATAAAAAATATAAAATCTGTAAACCTAAGAAATAAAAGAAAAGGAATTAAGTTGATCATGTCTCGCACAAACTAAATGAACAAAGCATAAAAATCGAGAAGAATGTATGATATGGATCGAGTATAATTAATTTGTTTTTTTTTTCTTTTTGTTGTTATTGTAATTATGCTCCTAGACTGCGATTAATTTTCTTTTGTTACGAAAGTTGCATACAAAATCGCCAATAACAAATTTGCATATATACCAGTTTGTTGCAAATTGCAAACAAAACAAGATTAATTATGATATAATTTCAAACTGGAAATTTGCTTCGATCCAACTAAATTGAATTGTGAACTAAAATTTCCTCATCCAAGAAAGAGGGAGGTATATAGCATTTGTGTTATTCCGAGGGGGAATTAATTAAACTCATCACAATACATCAAAAATGATCTCAACAATTAATTAATTCTGTGCCTTAATTTCATGAGAACCCGTACACAAAATTTTATGTATATTGGCTAACTATACATATATAATATATATGTATTCAGGCTCAAATAATAATAATACATACATACATTAATGATGCATGTGTTATATATATAACCTCAAATGTCAAATATATAGGCACTAATTAATGTATGTATATATTCCCTTATATATGATAAAAAAAAAATGACATATTCAAAATTCAAATGCACAGCATGCATACACAATTCAGTGATGATCATTCTGGCGTCCGCTGGACTGCAGCGCGGCCCGGCGCACCGCCCCTTTCGATTTCTCGCTGGATTCCTCCAGGTCCTGCAAATTGGCTTCGGACGGATGGCCGAGAAGGACGCCGTAGGTCAGGGACGTGTTCGATTTGGGCGCATTGCCGAATCCCCGCTTGTCACGCCGCCGACTGTCGAGCTCCAGGAGCGCGAGGAAGCTGCCGACGTCGGACGAGATCTTCTCCAGCCTGTCGAGGGAGTTCGCTAGCCTGTCAGCGTCGTAGTCGTGCCAGAACAGATCGGTCACGGCACGCTGTGCCTTCTGGTACACGTCCCAGAGGGATGACAGGAAGAACCCGCGCTGACCGGCTGTTTGCAGGGGGTCTTCAGCGGTGCGCATCTTGAAGACGATGATCATGTCGTCGCCCTCTCTGGCAGCATCCTGCAGCTCGATCAGCCACCGGTACAGCGAGAGGTTGCCGATGGGCATGGCAGCCTCGGCCGCCTCGATCACGCTGTGGATCTTGAACAGGAGCAGTCTCAGCCTCTTCACTTTGTCAGCGACATTCGCCTGGCGGTCGACGTAGATCTGGCTGGTCACGAAGCTTGTTGTCCGGTTGACGAACTCACCCACCAGGCATGGCGCCAGGTGACGCCCGAAGTTGTTCTTCACGACCGACGCAACCTGTAAGGCGCCGCCGCCGCTCATGCCGACCGTTTGTTATACAAATTGCGAGGATACAGAATCAAAGATAGATGATTGCAGCAACTTACTGATAGAATTAAAGTCAAATTGGGGGAAAGAAACGGAAGATGAAGGTTTTTGTGGGAAAGCGCATTTATTTGGTTGAATTTGCCCAAGGACATGATCATTTGTTATGCTGTTTTTTTTTTTTATTATAGTGCCGCTGAAATGGCGCCAATTAAACATGACTTGGTAGAAGCAAAGATTTTTTTTCTTTTCTTTTCTTTTTTCTGAATATGTAATAGCATCATCATGGCAGTCACTTGCTGTTGAGATTGGGGGCACTACTTGATGGACGGTCCTGATGTGCTGTCAGTTATCAGCTGTTATGTGGGTGTCTGCAGAGGGATTCTGCTAAGTACAGCTTTTGATTTTTTATTTTTGATATATCATATATGGCTCCAACTAAGCAACGTTGATTTGATTTTGCAGATGAATGTCGGCCGTTGATGGAAGGAGTTGACCTTTGATATGGTCAACACATTGTGTACACCTGGAGAATGCAGATGGCTCAGCAATGAGTCGGATATACTTGGCACTGGGACCCATGAGTTCATGACGGGTTCATGCCTAATTGAATTAAACTATTCCCATGCAGGCATGCATACATAATTTGTTTTCATTTATCTTTTCATGAATTTTCTATATAATCCGTTAGCTTTAAGGAAAAAATCTCAAATAAATAAAATAGGAAAAAAAAAAAAAAGAAAAACCTCATTTTTTGTCTTCTTTAGTAGTTTCCTTTGAAAAATAAGAAGAATATATTATGCAGAAAACATAATTAGGAGAATATAATTAGTTATTGTATTTGTTAATTATTTTCATTTCTCGAATTGCACCCTTCTGCATATGAGGGCTTCTGTAAATTCCACAGTATATGCTGGAATGTAATAGATGATTTATTATTATTATTATTTTTCTCTCTATAAGTTGATTCTGGCGCTAGACTTGCATTATTAGTATTTTTCATAAATAATTAAATAATGAAGATGGTCTTTTTGCAAAAGTTCCTTTATTCAAAAGCTGTAGGCTTTATTTTAATTTTCAAGGAACAGATACATAAATATATATCTAAAATGATACCAAAATATCGACTTAGTTACTATTCATATTAAATGAGTTATATGAGTAAAGATAGTGTGTGCTTAAGCTCATTTGGGCCATTCCATTAGCGCACCTCCAAAACATATCAAATCACCTCCAAATTTCGATTTATATGTCTCAAAAATTCTTTGTATCAAAATTATATAGGATACAAAAAATTTCCATTTTGAAAATTTTTAAGTATTTGTTTGAGATTTTTTTAAAAATGACTATACAATATTAATAAAAGAGGAAAGTCCGATTTTGGTCTCTGAACTATTACATTTTGTTCAAATTGGTCTCTAAACTATTTTTTGGTTCAAATTGGTTCTGAACTGTTACATTTGGTTCAAATTAGTCCTTATAATATTTTTTTTGTTCAAATTGATCCTTAAACTTATTGGTTTGGTACATATAATCCCTCCCAGGTACTTTTATTTATACTAATTGATACTAAATTCATTCCTAAACTATATCAGTTAGCATAACTAGAAGTAAAAATGAGGAGTAATACCAATCAAACCATATAGTTTAGGGACCAAATTGAACAAAAAAATAGTTTACGGACCAATTTGAACCAAATCCAATAGTTCAGGGACCAATTTGAACCAAAAAAATAGTTTAGGGACCAATTTGAACAAAATGCAATAGTTTAGGGACCAAAATCGGACTAATCAATGTTTTATGTATCATTTTAAAAAATCTCAAACATATACTTAAAAAATTTTCAGAAATGGAAAATTTTTGTATTCCATATTATTTTGATATAAAGAACTTATTGAGCCATATAATCAAAATTTAGAGGTGATTTGATGTGTTTTTGGAAGTGTGCTCACGGAGTGGCCGGTGAGCTTAAGCTCACGCTATCTTTACTCAAGTCATATAATATTCAAGTTATTCGTATAATATATACAAATGCATACAAATTAAGTAGCATAATAAAGTAATTAATTTGAATAGTTTACTCATTTAGTTTGAATATTGATAGGTATAAATTTTGGTATCTCCTTAACATTTTTTCTTATTTTAAGAAGTCGGACCTGTTTAATTTGAGAAATTCAAATTGAACACCGCATTCCGCATTGAAAGATGGAAATTTACTAAAAGGACTAGCTTTTAAGCTTTTTTTTTATTATTATATTCCGTTTGTTTAATTATTTTTTTTTATTGTAGTTTGCTATTCCACAAATTAACACATGTATGTGTAATATGGATAAGCGTTGAAAATAAAATTATGCCATCTCGAATATGATTTGGTGATGGTGACAGATATTTACATAGTAAAGCGCATTTGAAAAAAAAGGTGATATTAATATTATGACTTTTAGTTGCATGAAATTAGTGAATGCTTATATATTTGAAAATAAAAATTAATAAGACTAATTACTTAATCATCCTAAAAAAAATAAGACTAATAACTTAATGAAATTAGTAAATGTGATTATTCAAATAATTTAATACAATTATTTAATGTAAGAATGGGTTTTGTTTCAACAATTTCGTAATCATTATACTAAGAATGATGAGTAGAACTATTGTGCAAACGTTAACATTTCAGAGTGAAATGCTAACAGTTGTGATACCCAAAATTTTGATTTATGGTTCCCACTAAATTCATCATACGAAAATACTTTTGATGCAAAAAAATATTCATTTTTGGAGATTTTTAAATAATTATTCAGACTTTTTTAAAATTCATGTACAAGCATTATTTTGTTAATATTTTAGAGTCATTTTGAAAAATCCAAAACAATTACTTAAAAAGCTCCAAAAATGAAAAAAATTTGTATATTTATGTATTTTTATATAATAAATTTAATGAGAACTAATAAATCAAAATTTCGGACATGGAAAAATATAATTTGAGCCGTAGAGAAGCTAATATTTGCACAATAATTCTACTCAAGAAGGATTCTCTATGATAACTAAAAGGGTAAATTTTTTGAAATTTCACTGAACTTTACATGAAATCCAAATTTGGTCACTGAACTTTCAATTATCCGTTTTTAGTCACTGAACTTTGATATCTATCCAAAATTGGTCACTCTATTAATTTTTCATCCATATTACTAACGGAGGTTGACATGGCGCTTGTGTGGAGCTCATTTTGTACAATTGGACGATTATATATGTTTAGAGTGTAAATTGGGTATCTCAAAATAATTCTCCCATGTAATATTCTTTCTTCTCACCCTGCTTTCCTCCTTGCCTTGCACTGCCTTCTCTCCTTTACCATCAACTGTCCACCTCTGCCGCAGTCTGTACCGTCTTTCCGACGCGACCAAAGCCGCTGCCACCATATGTCATGTCTTTCCACCGCGACCAGAGTCAGCTATGCTCCCTCCCCTTCCCCTTCTTCACGGCTGCCTTCTCCCCTTTCACAGTTGGTTTAGTCAATTCAAAATAGAAATGGAAAATGAAATGGTCTCAACCGGTGACAATGCCATGAGCCATGATCCATGATTGCTTCCCACCTGGTGAGAAAATTGGGAACAATATTGAAGCAAAGAGAGAAAGAATCGTCAGAAAAATGAATAAGACAATATGGAGTTGCTAAGTATCTCCCAGTTTGCACTCTAAAACATTTAGTGATCGTCCAATTGTACAAAATGAGCTCCACACAAGTGCCACATCAACCTCCGTTAGTGATATGGATGAAAAAATAACAGAGTGACCAATTTTGGATAGATATCAAAGTTCAGTGACTAAAAACGGACAATTGAAAGTTCAGTGACTAAATTTGGATTTCATGTAAAGTTCAGTGACCTTTCAAAAAATTTACCCTAACTAAAAGCTCTCATTGGTTTCTTAACAATTAATGGTCCACTTCATTAGTACTAGAATGCATTTTGTCTGTACAGTGATATTTATTAGGCATTGAAAACTCTTGTTGAATCCCTAATTACTACAGTTGTTAGTATCCTAATTGCACTATATATTAGATTATGAGCTGCTAATGGGTACTCTGACACCACATCACAACTTTCTATATTCTGCTATCAATAAAAGATAACGACTAAATCCTTACTGTTATGGATCGCATGAAATATGGACAATTTATTCTGTTACTTCAAAAAGAAAACATCCTACATTTTCTGTTTATAATGTGAGTGGTTATGCTATGGATCAGCTAAACAACTTTTTATTTTGAATCGAACAATTCTTATCTAACATGTCTCCTTAATTGTATCTATAAAAATAAATTGTCTATATTTCATACGATCCCTAACAAAATTAGCACCACTTTTTTGTTCCGTCGTACGTTGAAGATATCATAAGTTTCAAATTGATAGCCCAAATGAAGGGCCCAATCTCCTTTATAGGCCTAACTACAAATATAAAAGGGCCCTAACGATGCATTAAGGTTAACTTTGTAAACAAACTCCTGCCAAAGAGATTATGTACGACATATCAAAACTCAAAATGTACCCATAAATGATCAATTAGGAACCGTACATATGTTTATATTCCTAATATAAAATAATCCTTTAATGTATTCTCTCATTTAATTTTGTGTGAATCCGGGTGTTCCGGCACCAATATTCATCACAATATGGAAATCAAAATTACCACCAAAAGCAAAATTATATTCACCTGGTTGTTACTACATAACAGACTTCAAACACCAGACAACCTACACGGCTACACAAGAAGGGTTGGCCTGCGCCTGACTTCTGTGTCATGTGTTCCACCTCACAACCGGAAACAGTGGCAAACGCATGGAGGTGTTTGGAGGGGCTATGCACCCCCCCCCCCCCCCCCCCCCGGTTTGTGAAATTTTTTTTATAGTTTTTATGATTATTGTATTTTTTTTAAATCTATGATTATTGTATTTTACTTCCTTGATATAATTATTGATTGATAGATTAGACATATCAGTTGTTTTCTCAAAATTGATTAGTTGTCTATTTCTAAACTTGATATTAACATTGATGTCTTAAATAAATAGTTTTCATGTACAATTTTTTTTTTTTTTGTCATTCAACGAACATCAAAATTTATTTCTTAATTTTACACAAAAACAACACCCATTTTTTTCATGTTCTACCATTTTGTTGCTCATGTTTGCACAAGCGATATGTTAATAATTTCAAATTTTTGTTCTTTTAATTCAAGAATCTTATTGCCTTAGAATTGGCCCGTGCTTCAAAATCTATCTGGCTTTGCCACTGACCGGAAACAGCCTCGCATCTCTTCACATCTTGTCCCACAATATCCCAAGTTTGGCAGCTCTTTTCCACTCTGCTCCTACCTCACCGATCGCCATTTTCTACGTTAGAGACTTAGAGCACGGGCACAACACAAGGAAATGCTGTGGGCAGCCATACTCTAGACAATTTAGAAGGAGAGAAATGCTGGCATTTTTCGAAATCACCACACCACCGTCTGGTTCATCACGCAGGAAGCGGCACGCCTGGTGCAATTAATCCTGGGGAATACACTGATCACTTAGGGCCTGTTTGGCTCAATGGAATAACCCAAGGAATGTCACTGTTTCCGTGGGAACAGAAAAATTCAGTGAGGCAGAATTTTTTATTTCCCACCGTAACAGTGACTTCCCCATGGGAAATACCCACTGCCGAACACAGCCTTAGTGTACTTACCCTAGCATTGTAATCATATTATACATATTGTAACTATTGTATATTCTTTTCTCTGCCTGTACCAACAACTCAACTCCCATCCTGTAACCCAAACTCTATTTTTACTTTGTTTTTAATGAAAAATCGATACTAGACATTTTGCTTGCTACATCAAAAAAAAAAAAAAAAAGATTGTGTGAATTTGCTGGAATCCGTAGGTGATTGGAAACAAAACAAGGTATGAAAAAGAAACAATAGTAGTTATTTGTTTAATTTAATTTGAACAACTTGTAATATGATTATCGTACTAAATCCTTTCATATTCATAAAACACAAGTATTTTCGGCGCATAAATCATGATCCAATTAATGAAAAGAAAAAAAAATAAATATATATAAGAGTATCATCATTTCTTATATTTCAAAAGATAATTTTTGGATCTCACCAACAATTCAGCAACAAAATAATGTTTGACCATCAGATCATATCATCTCTGTAATTGTCAATTGCATGGTAAATTTAGAAGTGAAGGTTACTGCTTTAATAAGTAGTCTATATTTTGGAGGACTAAACTTGCGGATTCCTGAATCCCAAATCAGCATTTGTAATGATGGCTATTTTATTTAGGACATTTTTATCACTAAAACAATGCCAGCTGGACCAAAACAACTACCTCCTTTCGTGGTGAATAATTCTGAAATATGCATCGTTCATTTTCTTATATAATATATATAGTCATGATATATTTTTTGAGCTAAAAAAAATTAATTAATCTGTAAATATTGAATCACTGGATTAGAAATAAACAACCTGTCTATAAAAAAGAGAAATTATTCTTATTCTCCTTAACCACACTCCTTATTTGCACCTCATTAATTCTTATTCTTTCATTCTTCTTCCTCCATTGATTTCTTTCGCACCACCATATCACTTCCGCCTATCTCCACCCTCTCCGCCGGACCTCCACCACCCCTCGGCCGCACCTCCGCTCCCCTCCGGCCGCACCTCCGCCACCATCTCCGGTCACACCTCCATTACTCCGACTCTTTAATACACTTTTGGTTATTTGTATAAACTATATCAGTAGTTAGTATAAACACTTTTGCGTTTCAGTATAACCACTTTTTTTGTTATCATATGAGAAAAGTAAAATTATATTGAGATGCGATTAGGAGAATTTTTAAGGGGTGCAGTTATCAGACCCGATAAAAGAACCCTCGTATTTCTTACATCATAATCATATTATTAACCATGGGTCCCATGAGGTCCCACTGACAGACATCATCATCATCTTTCTCCTCTCCTTACTGGGTTACTAAACTAATGACAAATGAAACAACTTGAAGCTACCTGATATCATCATATTCACATCCCCAACCTCTCTTCCAACACTCCATCTCCCACAAATCATCCATCTTCCCTCGAACCCTCCTTCCTCCTTCCTCCTTCCAGTCCTAACGAATCATCGGAACCCTAGATTGCAGTCACAGTCAGCGTCAGCGGTAAGCTTTAATTAACTAGAGGGGAGCATCGGCGTAGTTTTGCCGACGCCGCCGCGGAGGAATCGGCCAGGCAACCACCGATTCCAGGCGTTGCACGGGGGTTTCTTTCTTTCCCCCAAATCGATTTGTGGCCAGCCGTCGCTCCGGCTCTGGTAATTGGCTGGCGATTTGTATCCATCAGATTGGTTTGTAGGTACTTAGATGTACTTTGGATTTGATAGATTGAACTATAAGCAGATCGGATTGGATTGTAAACTGGGTGCGTATAGGGTTACCAAGCCATGGTAATAATGGACAATTGCTTGCCAGGATAGAATAGAAGGTCCCAATTATTGGAATTGTACTTAGACAAACGGTAGGACATGGTATGGTTCGGACTCGGCAGGGGGTGAAAGCTGCTGCCATGAACTGGCTACTTATCCCAAGCTTTTTTGTACTGGGGTTGCGATTGGGGGAGCGCAAGTCCTGATTGCGTGGTTTATTTCTGTAGTATCAGAGCTTTTCCAGATTTGTTTTTGGGATCAACAAATTGGGCATTGGCTATATTGAAGGTTCATTATTCATCTGAAATTATTGTTCTAGAGTCGATAATGTGCAAAATTGAAGTGATATATCAACGTTGGTTTACGAAAATTGGGGCTTGGTTTGGCCTAGAAAAGGTTTCTTGGACTGGCGTAAATGAATGTTCAAGTAAAACAACATGAAAATTTATCCTCTTTTTTTTTGTGTTTCTAGAAGTTAGCAGAAATCGTCTAGCTTATGATATGTTTTTATGATAAGCTCTTTTTTTGTACTGCAGTGAGTGCATGTCATCGATATTGTATTAAGAGGGAAATAAAAAATGGCACGGTTCTCTAGAGCATGCTTCGATAGTGCAAGGCTCGCTCTCCTTGCAATTTTAGTATCAGGAGGAATTGTGCTTCAAATCTTGGTGAGTGCATCATTTCTCTTTCACAATGAAGTCTTTGGATTCATATTGGGGCAGCATGCATCAGAAAGGACCATAGTAATGTCTTTGATATAGCTGATCATTTTATTATTATCTGCTTCCTCACCAATTTGAAGCATCTCAGGGGTTATTCTAGGTAGCCTGAGATGAAGCACAAGTTTTTTTAAAAAAAAAAATTAATAACTTAAGATGATTGGAGTCAAACTAGATAAAAGATAATAGTGTTCTGCAGTTCGCAGTATAGTGGGCCAATAACAATTATAACAAAGCAGAAGCTGTAAACATATTGACTGTACAATAGGAGAGTAGCATATATATTTATCTAACTACACAAAGTTTAAATGAAGTAATATGAGTAGTGTTTACTCCCTCCTCTAGCCCCGTATACTTAAATTCTGTTACCTAACTCCTTTGACACTTCTTAAATGATGAATAGCTGATATAATCCTCTTTCTTGACTTCCTATTCATAAGTTTCTGTCTGCTTTAACATCTTTCACTTATTTTATCTGAAGAAATCCTGAATGAGAAAGAACAAATAACAATCATCCTCACAAATTACAGAGAAGCTAGGGGTATCCGTATTGTCATGTTTTCATTTGAATTAGGCTAGCCTAAATACCTGGAGTCTTTTCTGGCAAATGGAATGTTTGTGGTAATTAAGAGTTCAAGAAAAATATTTGACAACATTCAGATTTTGTGAGGTTGTATATCTTATGGGCCATCATGTTTAGTGAGATTGTTATTCCTTATTGACTTATATTGTCTATTTTTCAGGCTTGTGCTCTTTACAATAATTGGTGGCCTATTCTAACAGGTGAGATGCTCTGTGTTATCATTGTTACTGCCCGTAGTACCATTATATTTTCATAAATCATTGCAAAAACTAAATTTTAACTTCTTGGGTCAGTTCAACTACATTTACATTTGGATATTTGCTGTGCACTTTTGGCAGTTGTGATGTATGTGATTCTTCCCATGCCATTGTTGTTTTTTGCTGGTAATGATAGCTCCTCTATCATGTCTGGTGGTACCGATGGGTGAGAATTTTTTTATTCTTCTTATTTATATTGTCATTATCACTATTCATTATTAAGATGATAACAACAAAATTTGCATGACGCTGGTGACAACCCTAATTAAGCAGGAAATGTAAACACCATGCCCTACTATAAGGGTTTGAAACCATTTAGCAACATTAAAATACATTTATCTGGATCAACTAATATTTATAACTGCGACAGATGGGCAAATTTTACAAAGTTCCTTACTGGTGCATCAATTGTGGGAAGTATAGCTATTCCATCAATTTTGAAGCATGCGGGGATAATTGGATGGGGTGCTCTAGCCATGGAGCTATCTTCATTTGTCATCTTTGGTGTGGCTATACTGTGGTGTCTCCAAATGAACAATGAACACGAATACCCTGCATTCTAATTTTGTTAGTTATTTTCTTTTGCAAAGTTTGAATTGTTTGGTTGGATCTGGGCCTGGCCACCCGGGGCTTAGAAGGTTGAGGTGTTCTTGTATATACACAATTTAATTCCTGATTGTGTAACGTTGAGATAAATAATACGTGTTTAGTGTATGTGAGATAATTCATTGTGTAACTTTGTAATAGTGGAAATGGATGCGGTGTTTCGGCTATCATGGTCTTGCACAAACAAGTTCTGGAGACGGTCATAAGACACTATAATTGTGATACTGTCAAACACTCTGGAGTCTGGAATATCAATCGATGCACAAGTTCTGATACGGACTTGGGGAATATCAATAGCAAAGCCATATCCACAGTGTGCACTTGAGCTGAAGAACTATATAGTTTTTGTGCCTATTCTTCACTCTTCTCTCTTTTTTTCCCCAAGAGAGAGGTATTGCCGTATTGTTATAATAGGGCAATACAATTAAAAACACGTAATGCAAATCACATAACGAGTAGAATTATTGTGAAAATGTTTGCATTTCGCTCTGAAATGTTAACGGTCCAAATTATATATTGCCACGCCTGAATTTTCGATTTATAGTTTCCCTTAAATTCATCATATCAAAATATTAGATGATACAAAAACTTTTCATTTTTTAAGATTTTTAAGTATTAATTTCAGATTTTTTAAAATCCATGTACAAACAAGCACTTTTTTTTAATATTTTAGAGTCATTTTGAAAAATCCAAAACAAATATATTTTGATATGATGAATTTAAGGGGAACCATAAATCGAAATTTCAGGCCTGGCAAGATATAATTTGAACCGTTAGCATTTCGAAGCGAAATACAACATTTTCATATTAGTCTGGCTCTCACATAACACACTATTATAATACAAGTATAACTTCTCTCTTACGCGCGTGACAATGAAAATTGGAAATGACCATGCAAATCAACCGGGGTCTGCGATGTATATTTTTCATTTTTCATTTACAATTTCTCCAATTCACGTATAAAAATTAGTCTTTTTATGATCTGGCAACGCTATTTATAGTCCAAACAAACGGCTATAAAAACTAACTATAATAACTGGCAATCTTTCCTTCAATTTTAAACGAGAAGTCAAGAACCTGATCCTCATTGTATTGTCCTCTCAAAAGATAAGAAAAATGGCTAACAAGGTGATAGTCGTTGCCTTCTTTCTCGTTGCAATCCTTGCCATGTTGAAAGATGTCCCGACCGTCGGCGCCAACGGTTGCTACGACGACTGCTTCAACTCGTGCACAAACCGCAACTCGATGGCCCATGTTGTTCCTCTCTGCATGAGAATGTGCAGTGAGGCTTGCAGCGTGAAGGGTTCAGGTGGACCATGATCGATCTTGTTAATCAGTTGCTTAATTCAACGGACCAGATCACCATATGCATGTGGTTATGTTGAAGGTGATATAGATACATTATACATACTAGTAGTAAAGAGCTCATGCATTGCTTTGGGTTGGAATTGTTATTTCCTATAATAAATTTTTAAGATAATATGTAATGGACCTTATATTGAGGAAATTGATATGGGCCTTAGATTTTAATAGGCTGAAACATTAACATCAATGGGCATTAATGTAAATCAACGGTTCTGATCTATCCAAGAAAATGATCAACGGCTCAGGTTTCTTATTTGGGGAAGATATATAGCCCTTTCATGTCATTTTTTTTAATATGATTTTATATATATAGTAAGGATATATTGTAAAATTTAATTAGTTGAATGATATTCTTATGCAATTCTTGTAGTATACACTGCTGCTCTACATGCATGTATAAAGATCACTGGTTCACGTATATGCAATGTATTATTTCGTAAAGCACATAAAGCAGGAATATGTTTTATGTCCTCTCTCTCTAACGAACTTGCTGATGACATGAACAAAACTCTCCCCTTCCTCTCCAATAAATCTGCTGATGGCAAGAATTAAGTATTGTGCAAATAATGTAATGATGGGTTTGATAATTTTGATTTACATTTCAAGGAATGCATGTGAATTATTTTTTATACTTTTGTAACTGTTGTTTCTGAACGCTGCTGCAGTGCTGCTTCATTTCATTTAGTTGGGTAAATAAGCTAATTGGATAGTTTGATAGGTATATTGGCTATTTAGATTGTTTTGATGGGTACAAGGACTTCACCCTTTTTCCTCCTCTTCTATTTTTATTAAAACTGTCGAAGTAAAAGCTTTTTGACAAGCACAAGCAAAAAAAAAAAAGAAAAGAAAGGCATTAAGCGCCTTGCACGGGTACCTCGTTAAAAGAAGATGACATACAACCTATTGAACAGTGTACAAATTGAGTGTACAAATTGCTTCCATTCCTATATCAACATTATGTTATCTCTAGTCTTGAATAAAATTGAAGTTCAGGCCTGCACTGTAAATGAAGTAATTCCCTAAAAGGATTAAGATAACCAAGAATGAAACATATAGTTCATTTATTCATGATGAAGAATGGTAGAAGGGTAAGATCCTTGATCGCAACAAAACAGTAGTACCTCAGCTATTTCATCCTCTTCAAAAACCAAAAGAAAAATGGGGAAGAAAAAAAAAAAAGAAATGGCCTCATTTTAGGCCTCTAACTGGACCCCTTGTCCGGACTCTGCAAAGAGAAACCACTTCCATGAGGTAGAACAGTTCCCCCAGACGAGTGGGTCTCAGATTCAACTGACTCCGTAATAACATCTAAAGTTGCCTCCTCTGTAGGTTCTCTCCGGGTATCTTTACTGTATTGGCGGGGAGTACCTTGGTTGGAAACGCTTAGTTGCTTGTATATTGCTAAGGCCTGAGCAATCATGGAAGATGGGTTTCCAGATGCACTAGGCAGTAACATTGTAGTTCCCTAAAAATGCATAAACAGTTAGAAAAGCCTGAAATTTCCAGCTGCCCCAACAAAATCTCGTATGATATACTAAAAAAGACAAAATTCATGTTCAATTGGGAAAGATTATTTTGTCAAAGCAGTTGCTATATTTCTTTTCCATAGTTGAATGGGCACAAATTAAGTCTGTAACGGTACTTTGTGGGGAAAACTTTGGTAGAATTTATGTCTTCCTATATGAGATGAAAAGTTCAGCAAAACTTATACCTCCTTAGCTATTGAACCAAATGCCTTGATGTATTGCTCTGCAATTCTCAGACTAGCAGCCTGAAATACATGGATTAAGTCAATTACTGTGTGTCCAAGAGAGAAAAAATTAAATGAAAGATTAAAAAAAAAAGAAGAAGAAGAAGAAGACAAGCTTTGCTGTTGTAAGCTTTCATTAGGACCAATGTGTCTAGCCAAAGAAAATGTAGAATTGTTTATTTCAAAATACAGCTCCCCAACAACATTCATGGAAAATGGGGATGATTTCTGTCTTCAAGTTTTTCAAAATATAGTAGAAAGAGTCTCTGTAGGGCTCAAGTTTTCTGGAGTATGCAATTCCACTTTCCAAGTATATGACAAGCACATATATGTTAATAAAAAAAAAAATGACTGGCAGGCTTTTCCCCAGAAATTTCCACGTGGTGTATCATAACCTAATGAAAAAGGAGAACTAAAAGAAAGAATGCCCAAACCTCACTACCACCGTCTGCTTTCATGGACTCTGACAGAAGCTTGAGACCGTCTGCTGTGGCCCTTGATCTTGCCAGTATTGCTTCAGCCTCTCCTGTTAGATTATATTACCCCACAGAAAGAACTGAGTCTGTTGGTCTTGGTGTATTCTTATGTTATGTCATTTTGCCAGGACATTCAAAATACCTTTTATATTTTGCAATAGACTAGACATCAGTCTTAAAGAACTCCACTTATGGATTAGACATTACAAAGAAAAAAATAGGCATACCTTTAGCTCTATTGATCTGATCAGTCATGGCAGCCTCAGATGCTAATATTACTGAATTCTTTTTACCATCAGCAATGTTAATGTTTGCTTGCCTCTCTCCTGCTCACACAAAAATAATCAAGTGCCCATCCGTGACAGCTCTAGTATAGCATGGAATAAAATTATTTTTTAAGAAGTTGAACTTGTCCAAAGATATTACCTTCGGATTCAAGAATTTGGGCACGCTTTCTTCTCTCAGCTTCTGCTTGCATCTCCATAGCTGCCTTCACACCAGGCGGAGGCGATATATCCCCTTCAGGGCAGGAAAAAGGAATCAAGAATAAGTTTACAGAAAATTAAACTACAACAGTGTCAAGTAACAAGTCAACAAGCAAAATATTGTGTTAAGCTTACTGATTTCATAACGCAAACACTTAAGGCCCCAGTCTGTGGCTGCCTCATTTATTGCCCTCTGTTTAACAATCAATCAAAGCATTATAACCTTTTAAATAGAAAAAGCAAATATGAGAAAACAGGTGTCAGTATGATCCTGCAAACGGTTGTGAGGCAACAGACAGCTAATTTGTTTTTCTTTCCACTGTCTGACATATATATCTCTGATAATACATTTTATATAAAATTATGAACCTCAGTGTTCCAGGTTACAATTGAAACATGGTAGGTTGTTTCATGTTGGTTTCACCAAAAAAAAAAAAAAATTCAAGGCAGCCCAAAAACTAGCTAACCGGCTAAAAGGTAAGAACTGGACTACTCTGATACATCAGCAATTGGTTTTACTCCTACAAATTAGTAAACTTTCAAAATATTTATAGGGGACAACAGAATACAGCTTAGCTCCTGATCGGTTGGGAAAAAAAAAAAAAGGAAAAAGAAATCAGCAACTGCAAGAAAATGAAACCTCAAAAGAACCTGCACCTGTCGGGTACATCATTCTTAAACTAATCCACCATGCATGAAAATCATATCATATAATAAAAGTGCTTGTGTTATTTCAAAATTAAATACGAACCACAATGTTTTCATTGAGCATGTCTCTCTCCTCAAAGGTCTTGTCAAGTGTAATTTTACCAAGCTCGCTTCTCATTGTTGTTTGTGCCAGCTGTATTACAGCAAAAATCGGATTTTCCACTCCATATGATGCAAGGAACGGATCAACTATCTGTAATTATGAAACTGCAGTGAGAAAGTTTGGGGAGGATTTCGGATTCGAACTCGGTATTACATTGGAGTTAAATAGAGATGTCATCCTTCCCATACTGTTCACATAACCAACATTTCAATCATGGAGGCATTACTGATCCTAACCAAATATTATAACGCTCGGGTGCACAATTTAATGGTGGAATTAGTGTCCTAACCAAGTAACAGAGAAAATTCATTTTATAACTTGATTTCATACCGAAACAAACCCATCATCATCAAGTAAACTAGGGCAATAAAAAGTAACTTCAATAGTAGATAGCTAAACCAACTCCAGCAATACATAACAGAATTGTACTTTTGCAGAATACTGCATACAGTAATTCAAGAAGAGTTTCGGTAGGCAAAAATTTTGAGGAGAGAGAGAGACCTTGACATAGAGCACGCCATCTATCAAAATGCTGACATTATCTTTCGTGATAGCAGACTGATCCGGTATTGGGATCGCCTCCTCTTTCAGGGAGTGCACATACGCAATCCGGTCAACGAGAGGTACCAGAAGGTGAATGCCGGAGTCTAGGGTTCTTAGGTACTTGCCGAACCTCTCTATGACAAAGGCCTTCTTTTCTGGTACTATTCTAACCCCCCAGTTTGCGGGAGTCGCCAGCTCATACCTGTCAGAGCGAGAACTCGTAATCCCAAACTAACTAATTCCTCAAAGTATATACATTATGTAACATCTCCATTTTATCAGGGAGGTGAGCAGTGGCACAATTCAGTCCACTGATGAAAGAAATACAAAATGGAATAGCATGCACAATTTTCATGAACAACTATCAAGATTTTTGAACAAGAACGGATATAACAAAATGATCGGGAAATGAGAGGTATGATGAGGCGAGGAACGCACCGAGTGGAGGGGAAATCGTCGCGGGAGCGGGAGACGCGGTAGTGGCGGAGGGAGAGGAGAGCGGCGCGGAGGGGTGTGTCGGGCGACGAGTGGAGGAGCAGTCTGGATCGGGACAGCAGCGCCATTGGTCGCAACCCTCGATCTCCTCTTTTTTCTGTCTAACGTAGAGATCAGGGTGGGAAGAGTGCGCGTGCGAGAGAGAGGCAAGGGAATGAAACGGGGAATATAAAACCCTTGTGTTGTGGTGTGGTGTGGTGTGGTGTGGCTTGGTGAAGAAGGCGGGGTAGAGAGGAAGGGGCCGGAGAAGGGCGTTTTTACAAGGAGTTTACAAAATGGAAAAATGAAAATTGATAGTTGTTACTTAAAACTTGAGTAGTACTGTTAGAACTATTGCGTAAACATTAGCATTTCACTTCGAAATGCTAACGTTCAAATTATATTTTGTCATGTTCAAAATTTTAATTTGTGATTCTTATTAAATTCATCATATAAAAATACTTGGCATACCGAAATTTGAAAATTTTCATTTTTAGAGCTTCTTAAGTATTTGTTTTAGATTTTTCAAAATGATCATAAAATATTAATAAAATAGTGCTTTTTTGTATATGAATTTTAAAAAATCCAAAAAATAATTAAAACAAAACTCAAAAAATGGAAAATTTGTATATCCCTTAGTATTTTTATATGATAAATTTAATGAGAACCATGAAGCAAAATTTCGGACATGACAAAGTATAATTCGAGCCATTAATATTTCGAAGTGAAATGCTAATGTTTGCATAATAGTTATACTCCTTGAACTTTCTATGTACACGAAATTTGTCTCTAGACTTATTAAAAAACACAAAATTGGTCTATAAGTTTCTTATAAGAACCAATTTAGTGTTTCTTATGAAGTTCAAGGACCCTTGGTGAGAGTACTTAAAGGCCAACTTAATATTTTTAGCAATAGTTTAAGGATTCAAAGTTGAATGCTCCCCTAATAAATTGTGTCACATAATAGGCCAATATTATTATGATTTACCATATTCGAAATGTATACTTAGTTTCTCTTTTACATCCTTCCAATCCCAATATTAGTCTAAGTACAGGAAAATGTTTATTTCACCGCTTACTTTCCCGTTTATCAGGAAATTAATTTCGATGAATTTGAAATTTTCAATTATCAGGATATATGTTTTATATGCAGCATATTTATTGAAAATTCAATTTGTCAGAAATAAAATGTTTTGTTTTGATAGGATAAAAGATGAATCTATTAAGTATGAAGTTCGAAACCCGGATAAGGGGTCTTTATAGACATTTTAATTTGAGTGGCTTGACCCTCATCTTTATCTCAAAAAAAAAAAAAAATTAAGTATGAAATTGCTTTTCATGAAAAATATGATACATAAGAATTTGGATGTGTTACTATGATATTATGAATTTTGAAAAAGAAATATGTAATAATTTGAAGATTTTGAAAGGTATGTTTTGTAAAAAACTCATAACATCATTTAAAAGGACTTATTATTTTAGATATTAAAAAAAGAAAGAGCGTTGGTTCAAAGAATCTACCAAGAATTGCTAGGTCATTTCCTAGAAATAAACATGGATAATTTTTTATTGGTAATTCAACATTTTCTATAAGTTTTTCGTAAAGCAAAGCAAGAAATTACATAAGAAAGGCGTAACAACTCACTTTTGAACAAAAGAACAAAAACAAAAAGGTCTTCTGTTTTTCCCTATTCTGGTCCCAAACTCCTATTCCAGGGTCTGGATGGAATTGAAAAACATGGAAAAGTTGTCTATTCCATAACCTCTATTCTCTCCTCTTCCGTTCCTGTTCGGTGGGAGTAGAGCCTCTATTTCAATCAATTCCTCTATTATAGAGCTACTGAATAGAGCCTGTGATATTATGAATTTTGAAAAAGAAATATGTAATAATTTGAAGATTTCGAAAGGTATGCTTTGCAAAAACTCATAACATCGTTTAAAAGGACTTATTATTTTAGATATTAAAAAAAGAAAGAGGGTTGGTTCAAAGAATCTACTAAAAATTGTTAAGTCATTTCCTGGAATTTAACAATCATTTTTAATTGGTAATTTAACCTTTTCTATAAACTTTTTGTAAAGCTTATCAAGAAAACCTACAAATGTTACATAAGAAAGTCGTAACAACCCACTTTTGGCCCAAAGAACAAAAACTCAAACTAAAAAATAAGAAAAACTTGTTTGAAACCTAAAATGGTAGGTTGAACATTTTTGTTTCCATTTTGTGATTATATTACAAGAAGTGTTATCTAATTTGTGCAATTTTGTTTTCTTCTATATATTAAGAACAAGCGAACAAACGTAATTTTGCTTGTTAATTAAGTTAGCCACTCAAATAAATAAAGAAATACACACTGCATCAAATCAAGCTAGGAACAATCTAACACACCAAAAAGAAAGAAAGAAAACCCAAAACGAAATACTTAGACGCTGGGCCGGCCCATCTAATTCTGTTTCTTTCATCTCTTGGGCTGGAACACATTCGAGTCCGACTACTAAACCAGAATCTTGTTTACGCTTAACTGAGCTGGGCTGTGATTTGAAGCCCATATTGGATACCCAACAAATCAATGTTGAAGAAGCCCATAGTCAATATGCAGGCCCGTTTTACCACTTTTAGTGAGTTTACTGAACAGGTGTTGGGGGATTCCGGTACCGGTATGCTCAACTGTCAACCCATGAATTTTTTAAGGCCAATTCTGTTATGGTTCGGATGAAATGTAAACCGTTCGTTTTTTGTAATCAGATGGCTATTGTATGTTTTTAGATACAATTAAATAGAAATATTTGATAAGAACTGTTTGATTCAAAATAAAAGGATGCTTAATTAGCTGATCGAACAACATAACAACTCATTTTTTTAGTTGTTACAAGTTATTTAAGTATCGGATTATGAGATATATGAATGAACTCAAAGACCAATTAGTGATGCCACCTTCTTATTTTCTTGTTACAAGTAATTAAGCCAAGTTTCTTATTTTCTTATTACAAGTAATGAACTCAAGTATCAATTAAGGATGCTTAATTAGCTCGGTTGCTTTATGCTTGGTGCGTATTTAATCACAGTCAATTACTTCTTTGTGAAATTAATTAAAACATGAGAGGCTAAAACAACCTCATTTCTATTTTCTACAATGAGAGGAAGATACACAACTGTTACATCTTTGATTTCTATCCATGGAATGCGCATTAAACATCGATGTACCTAAACATTTGAATGGACAACAGGAATTGATTATAAAGATATTGTTTCCAAAAAATGTATATATAGAAAGATACACTTGCTTTTAGTTTAAAAAAGGGTCCATTTGTTAAACCTCGATTTCAGCATCTAGCCATGGAATACTTTGCTGCCCCAGTTGCATTCTTTGTTTTTGTTCTAGCATATGTTACAGGATACAATGAGGGAGGAGAAATCGCGCGCGAAGCAGCAATCGAAACTATTCGTGTAATTTATGTGTCTTATTCTTCAGTATAATACAAGTTTATCTGCCTATATCCGCATAGTAATTCACAAAACTTATGTACAGTTTTGATCAAATGCTATACTCAATTTCTCTAGATTGATAATGGAGATACATTTGATTGCGTCGATATCAATTCCCAACCAGCTCTGAGACATCCTTTGCTACAGAACCACACTATAGAGGTATGTATGAAGGTTGCTTTTATACTTCTGTAAAATGTAGGTATTTTGTCAGAAAATTGGCCAATGAAATCTGATGACTATATATAAAAACAATGTGAAATCATAGGGTAAAGTAACTTGAAAGCTTAACTTTTGCTCTTTTATATATGAAGATGAGGCCTTCGTCATTCCCAACCGGTACAAAAGAAAGTTCATCAACAAAAGGGAATACTTCTGAGGTTGATGTAAGTGCCATTGCATGCCCAATTGGTACAATACCAATTTGGAGGAGCTGCAACGATACCAACTCATCAAGGTTTTCTTCAATGCGAGCCCTTCGTGATGGAATCAGTAAAAAGATGCACCCCGTGGCCTCAAGTGATACCATAATATATGTGAGTCACCGGCTATTTTGAAAGAATATTTGAACATCAAGGTATACACAGATTTTCTGTCACTTCAACTGCTTAATTTTTCTTTGTTTCTTTTTTTGGTAATAAAGGAAGCCATGTATGGAACGTTAGAGACAAACCAAGGAACGAGAGCAGTGATTAGCGTCTACGAGCCTGTTGTAAATGGAGAAAATCTATACAGTTACAGTGCTGGCCTTGCAGGCCTCTATACCAAGCAAACAAATACCTTTGATACAAATAGTACCTTTGAATACATATCTGCTGGATGGGCGGTAAAGTCTCTTACATTATAATTTTAAAACTTATTTCTTGCATGCTCACATTGTATTAGTTCATGAAAACTTGTTTCACTGAACAAACAGGCATCCTCTAGCTATAATTATATTAACAAAAAGAAGTTTGTTGTTAATCTTTATCAGTCTTTAAAGATGTATTTACCAAAAAATACAACAAAATTAAATCAGAAGAATGTTGTGAGATAATATTGCTCGTTAATTGTTACGATATGAGTACTCCTGAATATATATATAAACAATTTTTATACTGAATGATTCCTTGTGGAAGTATTATATGAATTTTACCTGTTCCGGCTTGCAATTCTGTTTTGTACTGTAGGTATATCCAGGTATATCTTGCGACAATTATGCACGCATTTTCATCTTTTGGGTAAGATTCTGAGAATTCATTTTTTTACAAGGACTAGTTGATAAAGTATCTGATTTTTAACGGCTAATTATACCTTAATTTGATCAGAATAACAATCCAGATAAGAATGGCTGCGTAAACCTTTCCTGTCCTGGATTTGTTCAAGTAAGCCATGATATTCCTCTTGGAATAAGAATACATCCCGTTTCGAAGTATGCTGGCAAGCAGTATGAGATTACAGTTCAGTTATTCAAGGTACATTCCAATCCATATTAAATTTTCTTATGAATTAGTTAGTTTGTTTATGAGCTGGAAGAGAAAGGAGAACAATAAGTACTAAAACTGGAACAAATTTTCTAAATTAGAAAAATTGGGACAAACAATTTAGCCATTTACTTTGTAAAAATAAGTCTCAGTCAATTTTGCCTGCTACTTCAAGAAACATGAAAAGCAAAGCAAAATTACACAAGTCATTAAATCTTCTACCGCGATACATTTATAGGATAGTAGTACTGAAGACTGGTGGCTAACTCTCGGTCGACAGAACAAGCTAATTGGTTACTGGCCAAAGGAGCTATTCAACCACTTGAACAAAGATGAAATAATTGCCGGTTGGGGCGGTGAAGTTGAGGGTCCTATAAACGAACTAAGTTTCCCGATGGGCAGCGGCCACTTCCCACAAGAAGGATCCGGCAAAGTCGCATATGTTGCGAAAGCAGAGATAGTCAATACAAATAACGAACTGGTTACACCAAATATTGATGAGCTCGGGCAGTCGACAAGACAACCGAACTGTTACAATGTAGGGGAAGTTGAGCTTAGCAAAGGCAAGAGTGGAGTTGATTTCCTCTTCGGTGGACCTGGAGGCTGTAAAGGTTAACATACCGATTTTTCTTTTCTTGCTGGCACTAAATCATGAATGTAGGGAAATTTTATGTATAGAAAAAATAAATTACTATTACATAACAAAATATTCCATAATTCTTTCAACTAGATCATGATTAAACTATGATTGTCACAAGATACTCTGAACAAAATTTGTTGAATACCATACATGCAACTAAAAATGGTCAACAAACACTGGTTAATGAGAATATTAGTCCTCAAAATCAACCATGAATGAAACATGCATCAAAGAAATTTGCTCCAGCTGAAGCAGTGGAGCAGCCCCTCATTTTTTTTCTACAAAACTGCAATTGAACCTCTGATAATTTTTATCTGATCGCACCGATTTCTCCTCTACTACACATTTATAAATTTGCACCAAATTTTCTTCTCCTACACATTCAATGTGAGCCATATATATCAGCCCAATTATTTCAGTGTTGCGACGGCCTAGAACACCGCTCTATCACAACTATAAGCACCAGGAACATAATCAGCGACACCGACAATGTCATCATAGTGTAGATCGGAAAGTTTGGATTGTGTTCCATGTAAATTGTCATGATTCTCACAGCATGAATCATCAAGGTCGTCGCCATTATGACATGCCTGAAATCCTGGTGGGTTCATTTGATTGGACGTGAGATGCCAGCGATAGTGTCTAAAAGGTTACCGGTTATGATGGTCTTAAATAGTAAGATGGAGAACACTGTGATGACATTGCTGATACTCAACACCAACTGAGGAGAGAAACAATCGCATACAGATTAGAAATAAGAAATTAAAAATAAAAAAAAAAAGTTTTTGAATCTGTGAGCTTTCTTCTTAATAGTAACTTTGCTTTTAGTTCCATGAAATTCCCATGAAAGGAAAATACTAATACAATTAATGAGAGAATATTGGGGTTCAATTTATTCCTTGCATCATTATGTTCATTGAGTTCTAAACTTGGCATAATGTGCTGCATATTTACTTATACATAAAGCAGTACACAGAACAGAGTGAGATGTTTACCAGTACTTATATAGGTTGTGCATAGTTATATATATAACTGATCTATGTAAATCTTGGAATTAATATTACCTCAATAAAGGTGTCACTGGAGAGCGAAAGAGTATGAAATGGCAAGAACGGATCCGTAGGCGTAGCAGCCAACATCCTGTAATAGTTCCTGTACTGGATAATTGAATGATTGTGTTTCCAGTTCATGAAAACTATCCAAACAAACATCACAAACGTCGCAAACCTTTGATCTCCCCCTATGCATTGAGAAAAGAAATTAGTTCATTATTAGCTTCATGGGTGAAAGATATTTTGTACAACAATTTTATATCTTTCTTATAGACCCTTGAAAAGGCCACTGAAAGATACTCTCCAAAGTTCTTAAATCTTGATTATGGAAACAGTAACTAAAATTTGTGAGACCTCTAAATCTAGATTCATCACAAAATTGGATTATATAAAAGGCCTTCTCAAAGTATCAGCATAACATAAGAAAGTCAACCTTTTTATGTTATGATGTCTTTCAGAAAAGAAAAGGTAAAGATTTAACAGATTAGATGAATAAAAGCATTTTTCAGATATGAATGCATGGGGGTTGCATAACCTTAAAATTAATAACCTCATCTTTCAAGAAAGATCAATCATGATCACAGTAGAAAAAGAAAGAAAGAATCAAAACAAAAGGAGGAATTAATCTCTCAAGTTCTAATTGAGCAGGTCTTTGCAAGTTATTAAGAACGGATTCTCAATCTCTCATTGATCAAGATTGATTGATTTTTCAAAATCGAGTTCTATTTAACGTCTTAATTCAAAATATCAAGATTAAAGAAGGGTAAAGATTATCATACAAGGCATACGGACACAAGAAGTTTCAATCAATCAGCCACAGTTTCCTGCGTTCTGTCATCATGACAATTTCTTAACTAACGAATCTTGAATTAAAGTTTTAGAGGAACAAGAAAATGAAATGGAGAATGGAGAAAGAACCCCTGATCTACTATCTATATATATATCATCCACACATACATGACCTACGCATATCTTTGACGAAAACAGGATCATATCACTAGCTAGACCTCGCAGTTAATTAATCACACGCATATATAGAAAATTAAAGAGAGGGCCGGAGAGAGTAATGAAGAGGGGATGAGGATGTGGTAAACTGGTAATTACTCACATAGGTCATGGATCTGGCCGGGGAGCTTGGGGCGCGCGGAAGGGTTCGCCATGGCGGTGGGAGACGGCCAACCGGTGAAAGAAAGAAAAGAATAGCTAGCCAAAGCAGCTGAATTTGTAGAGTAGTGTGAGTAACAAACCAGGTGCGGAGCGTTTCAAGACTCGATCGATCGGATATTTATAGGAAGACTGGGCGAGTCGGTTGGCAGATAACTAGATACGGATACCCGGATAGTTGGAACAGTAAATTGGAATTGTGTTATTTAATGTTCTATCCGGTTCTTTGAAAGAAATTTTTAAGTGTCTACATTTTAATCGTCCATTTGTCCACGTACACATACACAAAATCAGTAACTCTTATGTCAAATTTTATAACTTTTAACTCAAATTGAAATTTTGTAACAATATAGGATATTTGGACATTAATACTAATACTGTAGACACTAGAGAATCAGATGGCCCTTCTTGAAATTCACGAATTGCATTATTCTTCGATTCAGTATTGAGAATTTGTCGTTTACCGTGCTGTTTTGTTTTGCTTCTATTCTACCGGCGAATTCTTGTTTGGTAATTCGAAAGTAGTTACCCGTTCAAAGTTGAAACCCTGGATTGCCGTCTTCCTACAGCCATGTCAGTAATTATGAAAAGAATGTTATGTTAATATGTTTTACACACCGTGAATGCATACACAAAAAAAATTAAAATAAAATAATAAGCATATAGCTGCCACTTCAGTTGATAAGATAATCATAGAAAATAGATAAGAGATGATTAATTCTCATAAGTTTTGTTTCAAGTTTGATTGACAGTAACACCACATAACATATATTATACAGTAGAAAATAGATAATATATTCCACCTTTCGTAATTCCATCATGCCTGCCTCTGCCAATATATAATCTTTCGATCATGGAAAACAACTGAATTCCAAAAACATCTCTGTTAAATTTAATTTTACGGACGGGATCGCATGATATTTTTTAATTTTTGGACTCTTCAAAAGTAAAGCCTACAAGTACATCCGACGTCCAGCACCATAGACATCATTAAACACTAATTTTTTAATTATGAATTCATTTGTTATTCACTTGTGCTGTACAAAATCATTGACATTTGAATGAAACCATATATCATATATGCAAAATTTATATTGATAAATACGGAAATCTCGTCCCTTCTAGACTAGTTATAATGAACTACATGACATGAGGTCCATTTTAACAGGGGAAATACAACTTGTGAATTGGATGTTTAAAAGACAAATGCCATTGCATATCTTATTCAATTCTTTGTTTCTTTGTTGCAACTAGCCTCGTGAATGCTGAATTCTTAATGAGTCACAGGATTTCAGTACGGCAGTACCCAATAGCACCATTAATTTTGCACGGTTACAAGCATCTTTAGGGAAGGAAGAGAAATAAAACAGGTAGGTAAACAAAACACTATAAATAACCTACTAACCAACCATAACACATAATATTACATGTTAGCAGAGATCCTTACTACACAAACACTAAATCTATTTCGCCCCCGACTACAGCTACTTTCTGACTTCTGAGCTTCTTCAACATGACTTTACATTAATAATATGTACAACAAACCAACAGAAACTTGATACTATCTACCATCTGATGCCTCCTGCAGATTTTCTCCATAAACCAAAACAGACAAATATCAGGATTACACAGAGAGCAAACCGAGCACTGTTCCCAATTGTACAGGTCCATAGGAATCCTTTAGGTTGACATTTTCCTTTCGAGATCAACTTATCCCTTGATATTACTTCAGCTTTGACTCCACCTATTTCTGCGCTCCCTGTCCCTGAAATATTTATAATACACTCTTGTTAACAGCTTAAACTAACTAATATTTAAGTTATATAAACCGAACCCAACATAGAGGTGCACTTTAGTGGAAGCCCCATTTTTGTTAAAGAGGAACTACAACCTCAAAAAGTTGTTATCTGGACTTGTATATCTCTGTCCATCACCCATTTGATGCATATCATGCAACAAACCAATAAAGAGATACATTTAATTAGCCTAAACAATGCAACAAACTACCCGACTAGCCTTATAGCACTTAGTTCTATGCGTCTAGTCTGGCATATTTGTTATAAGATCCCAAAAGGTGCTGCATTAAATATCAGCATCTTCACAGGATTAGGGAATTGCACGATCAAGAAAAATTGGAATAACTTGGGGTTCTTTAATAAGTTCATAAATTCATTACCACTAATTGATAGACCCTCATGCTTTCCTCCAAGAGAACCATTACCGCCTGCGTGCTGTAGGACCTGCATAGCCAAGTATTGCAGCATGATGTCTCAATGAGTGGTCATGTAATAACTAAAGGCTGATAGAAGATATAACTTTGTTTGAGAATCTTCTTTCATCAGGGGAAGAAATCAATTTACAAGCCAGATTTCATTAGCACAAGAACCTAATTTTTATATCATATGAACATAAAAGGGCAAAGTGTGAAAAGAAATAAAAATATATATATATATATCATGCACAGTGCATGAAGTACAGACCTTGTTTTCATTTCTATTGTTTATCATGCATCTACTGCCACAAAACTGAAGCCGAATTCTCCTCTTAGCATTGCCTTGTAGTGGTTCAGGCAGGGGTCCAGGAATTTCAGCTGCCGGGAAGTTCATAGCACGATCCAAGATAAAAATGCCAGTGTTTTCTATAGTTGTTGTCAAGTTATTAGTTTCAACATTTGGATAGTCAGCATCTTCATTTTCTGGTTGCTCATAAGGCCAATACATAGCCTCATTGGAGTCAGCATCCTGTAGAAAATTTAAAATAACAAATTTAGATTGTTTATAGGTTTACATATGTGACTGCAAGTTCCTTCACAACTATGTGCAAATACAGAAACTGTAGAAAAGAACAAAACTCGGAATTAATCATGAATTACACAAAATTTTGTGATGGTAGTCCTGGATTAATAGACACACAAAGTTTGACCTGCTGGTTTGTATCTGAGTAGTTGTCTGGATTAGGAAGCACCATGTCTAACAAATTACCCACCAATTCTGAATTTGAGAAATCATTAGCATGAAGGAGCTTCATGTAATCTTCTTGGTTCAAGCTGTTAGGAAATGGATGATCCGTGTATGGCCGCAATGGAGATGTCATATTGGGAAAAGCATAGACTTCATCCGGCTGTAATTTTGGTAGCTGCATAAGCCCATCCTCTCGAATTTCCTGAAAAGCAGATGTTTTACCGGTCACAATAGAAAATAAAAAGAAATAAGTACCCATGTAAAGAATATTAGTTTAAAGTATATAAAAAGAAAACAGTGCTTTACCTTTAATCCTTGATCAAAAGTGCTTGGAATTACAATTGAAGATGGAACAGAATTGTCGGTCAAATCAGCGAGACATTTGTCTACACAGGAAGGCCGGGGTGTACATTGGAATTCTTCTGTCAAATCTTCTGTTGGCTGTGCCTCAATTGGCCTTTCACCAGCTGAAGAAGACGTAATTTCACCAGTTTCATTTTCATCTTTCACAGAAGTTCTCTCTTCTTCTTTGTTGAATAGGCGATAGAGGACATAACCACCCTGTATAACAAAAGGATTACATCTTTTCATAATCATGTGATCTACACAAAAAGTTTTTTAATATTTTTCTATTAATACCCCAAGTTTTGCAGTCCCAACATTTTGAACAAAAGCAAAATTATTTATTGCAAGTTAATGGAAAATTTCAACTACAAATTAAAAGGTTTGGTTTTCTTACTTTTAGTTTCAATTAGTTTTTATGGTGGCAGAGAAAAGAAAGAAATGGCAAAGTTGCGCACCAACTTCTAATTTTTAACAAATCTATATCATAATACTATTTTAACAAATCTATATCATAATATTTCTAAATCTCCCTTTTAACAATGGGTTCCTTGCTTCAACCATGCCAATAATTTGGAAGCTTGTTAAAAACACTAAAGGCACAGGAAGCATTTGGAAAGATCCAAAAAAAAAAAAGTTCCTCACAAGTTATTTGATTAGTTGCCCAAACAGACTCATAAAACTGGCTGTACTTTGAGAATTGTTTGCTATGGGTGAAACGTCAAATAGAAAATTGTAGGAGAACATAGTACCTGACTGCCAGACTCGAACTCAGGTTCTGTGGTACGATACTCATGCATAATCCAACCAGTACGAATGCCATGAGGAGCCCGGCCCCTGTGAAACACCAGGGTCTTCTTGATGCCTATAATGATAATTTGATTACCCTCCCTAGACCTTGAGCGGATAATCCTGTCCTTGCCAGTTGCCTTCCAGTATCCTGCTGCAGTGGCCCGGTTTGACCGGTGCCCGTTTGGGTACTTTCGGTCTTTAGGGGCAAAGAAAAACCATTCCTGATCATCAGATTTTATCAAAGATCTACCTGTTTAGTAGTAAAAGATGTGTTAGGAATGTAACAAAATGTGAAAAATTCAAAATAACAATCTTGAATCAATTCTAATCCATCACTGTCAGTGTCAGACCAACTTCACAGACCCCATGAAGATCTAATCTAGCACTAAACCTTTCAGTAATTAATTTTCAATTTCCAACATTCTCACTCTGCCTTCAACATGTACCACACACAAACTTCACATTATTTCAACAAAAGCCAACTGTTACATTATTGTTGATTGTACCTGTGTGTTCCATTGGACAATGAAACCCATATATAATTTTCTCATAGCTTCAATATACCTTTTGATTAATCATTTCTGTTTTTTTCTTCCCAATGATCATATCGCCCAAAAAAAAAAATCATAATATCCATGTTGGTATGAAGCTGTCCTGTACAGAATTAATTAAGTTCGTTCTGATAGTTATAAGGGCAGTTCAGTAATAATCTATCATTAGGGAAAAAAAAAAAACATAGTTATCAGTTGATTGTGCTTCGCAATACTTCTAAATACGTGAACCAAACATAAAATGATAAGGAGTTACTATTTGGAATCAGAATCTGGCATCTCAATGCCAAGACCTACAATTGTTCTAATTTGAACTTCTCCTTTGGCCCAATAAGGCAGCTGACAAATGTTCAGCAGAGTCTTGTGCCACACATCAACAGCACAGAGGGAATTCAGATTAAGAAAACAGTTTGAAATGATTCCCACTGAGAAAGAATCATTAATTTTCTTTTGGTCCCTGTATTGGACCCAGAATCAGTTTCTTAAGTTGCAATCTTTTTAACACTTAAGCTAGCATGACCTTAATTAGTCAAGGAATAAACGAAAGTACATTAACTACTGTAATTCTGATTCCGATTTCCACTCATTTTCGACAGAAAGGGAACCCTGATATTGTCCTGTCTAATAAAAGTATACGTCGAGTCAAGCCGTTGATCAACTCCTGCATCCACATAATATTTTAATGAAACAGCATAACTACAAACTGTCAAACCAGTTCCAATATAATAAAAATAACAGATAAACAAATAAATCACAGTACAGCAGTCAACTAGAGCAGTCCAGCAGTGAGTCCTACTTTTATTTTATGCAAGGAAGTATCTAATTCATGTTATCTACATATATATTTAAAAATATATATATATAACTCTTCTTAGAGAAGAAGAAGAAGAAGAAATTGAGCTAAACAAAATTGACTGGAATCAGAATCAGAATCAGATTCGGTCTCAATTCTCCAATTCAACGATTCTAACACCTACTCCGATACCTGATCATCAAATAAAAAAAATCAGAACCAGAATCGGAACAATTGGCTATACCTGGGAGATCCCAGGGCTCGCATCGGGTGACGTCGACCTCGGGGATGACGTGGACGTCCGGAGAGCCGCCGCCGGAGATCTTGCTCTTGAGGTAGTGGTTGACGAGCTCCTCGTCCGTGGGCCGGAACCGGAACCCTAGCGGCAGCGACTCCAACTCCTCATGAGTCATCGCGCGCGTCCCTTTTCTCTGTCGGGAAAACAAAAGGGAAGGAAAGAGTGAACAGTGAACAGTGAAGTGATGGTTTCTAAATTCTGAGTGCAATAAAAATTGGTATAGTCACCCAGTGTGTTACACTGTTACACTCATTGGTAAAGTAATGTAATGAATAGGAAGGGACTCCGCAGTACTGCATATGCAGTTAATCACGTGGGCCGTTGGATTGTCTCAAGATCCGATTCATCACGATTCTCGAGACGGTCCAACGGATCATGTCATGAGCTGCAGAATGCAGTACAGCCGGGGATGGATATGAATCCGAAGAAAGGGACGACTAGGGAGGGTTTTGTTTGTTCTGAATTACTCGGCACCGTAGGTCGCCAAGTGCAAAGCGCACACGAGGCGACCGTGGACGAGCTCTGCCTCGGTGTTCCACCAGCCCATGCCACGGATATGATCTGTGGGCTCGCCAAACAGGCCTTCGTTATTTGTATTGTTGCCCTTTTTTTGAGGAATCATGTCACCTGTTAAGAAGTTATCCATATTTTGGATAACAGGGCCTATTATTCTAATCGTGGCCATTGGATTAGAATGGATGGATCAGATCTCCCTGAACCATTTATTTTGATCCGACTGTCTGTAAGAATAACAGCACATACGGACTGATTTTTTTTTTTTTTATTACTTGACATAAACACTAGATAAGAGCAAGTAAAGTTGCAAGTAATTGGGTTGTTTAGAATTAATTTTGTTGCGGTTGTCCTTATATAAAGTTGATGGACAAATTATGTAAAAAGAAAAAAAAAAAAAACAATGACGTGTAATAATTTTATTTTGTCATTTTAGTTTCATAATTCATAATACACGGACAATTAGATGGCTCAATTCAACACAAATAACCTTAAACATTAAATTGGTCGGATGGTAAGCATATAAACTTGCTGGTGCAGCAATTTTGGTGTGATTCTACATTACAAACTGGTATATACCGGTTCTTACTTAATTACTAATAAAATTAATTAATCTAGACTGACAAATTTTTGGCTGGTTTAATTTAGATTTAAACTGAGTGGCTCACCATAACGATTTTGACCCTTTTTTTTAATTAAAGGTAAATTTTTCCGTTAGATTTATCAACTCCTAAATCAACTCTACAATCCACATTTAAATTTTGAGTTGATTTTTTTTTTTTTTTTTTTGGGAAAATTGGCAGTGGCAGCCAATTGACATTTAAGTTTGGAGTTGATGATTCAGTGCTTGATCTAATTTAAAGGTTTACTTTTGTTTTTGATTGATGATCTTGCTCTTCAGGCAGTGGTCATGATGAGCAGGCTCCTCAGTAGTGGGTCTGAATTGGAACCCTAGCCGCAACGATTCCAGCTCAACAACAGTCATTCTCTCTCTTGCCGTGAAAAAAAAAAATGTATGGAGTGAATGGAGTGATGTGGAAGAATGGGGGGAGAGATGAAAAGGGCTTGTGGTTTGAGTGAAACAAAGAGGTGGATTTAATCACAAAAAAAAAAACGAAGAGGTGGAACTGTGCCGGTAGATCATCATCGGAGTCTCGTTGGTTAAGTAAAGGCCTTTTGGTTTACTTGACAGGTCGCCAAGTGCCAACAGAACAAGAGTCCATCGTGTAGGAGGTCCGCCTCGGTGTCCATGCACCCAGACATGCGCCCATGCCACATTGTCACCTGTAATATCTCGGCGCTCGCCAAAAAAACCATTCATTATTTGTATCATTCTATTTTTTTTTTTTTTTTTTTGTTGTGAATCTCCTCTTTGTTTTTTATTGACAATTTGACATTAACAGTTAAAAATTTTATAGAAGTAAAGTTCGTATAATTAGATTATTTAAATAGTGAAGCTACGTAAGTTTCGTAGTATTAATAATAGGACGATACTACGTTCTCAGTTTTAAAGTTGAAATTTGAAATTGTCGATCCAAACTACTCAATATGACCTCCATATGTTAATATTGCTCTCGACCAAATTTTATTTATTTTTTTTATTTTTTAACTATAATTTTTAGATGGATATAAGAACTATATCTTTGAATGGTCTATAATATTTACATCAAGTCATTTTTAATTATCTAAAGAAATAGTAAAAAGTACCAAAAAATTATAAAATATGATCTCAAGTGACACTTGTATATAAAAAATTTCGTTAAGCAGTTTAGATTGATAATTTAAACTTTGAAAATGATAACATGAAGCCCTAGTACCGACTTATATATAATTTTGTACTACCATAGTCTCACTCTTATTTAAAATTTGTTAGCTCTGTTTAAATAAAGTTGAATGAACTATTTTGCCCGGCTAAGAGCTGTAAATTAATAATTCAACTTTCAAGTTTTTTAAATGTTGCCATTATTTGATCCCTCAAAAAGTTAGATAATACCAAATGCAAATGGCTAGGGCTGTACAGGGATGCAAAACTGTCTGAGTATTATTCAATAACAGGATCTGTCAAGGTTTATTCCATCAGTACGAACAGAAAATAAGGAAAAAATACTGCTGAGCGCTGACTAGCATTTTATCAAGGAAAAGTCGGTATATCAAAAGTTACTGCATAATCTCTAGCACAAAAAAGGAAATACATGATATCCCATACAACTAGACTGCAGCAAACTGCATCAGTGCCTAGTCCTAATCACCCAGCTGAAAAAGTACGAAAGAGAACAAAAATCCAAACTCATTGGGCGACATCTTACAACTGCAGTTCAGTTCAAGACGTGATCTTCACAGACTACAAGATGGTTTTATTGTTCTTCTTTGAATCATACGACAAAAGGAGAGTTTAGCCTAATAAAATAAGGCCGAAACAACAAACTAATGATGGCCTGTAAATGGACAAACACCGAAAGTATAATATATTGCCTCAGTTTTCATGGCCAAACCTAAACCCCAAGAAATTAAATATCAATATGAGATTTACATCTTTCACATTTTATTCTTTTCGACTAAAGAAAACCCTATGATAGCATCATCCATTGGGCAATATCTTTACGGAAAACACCCTCGCCGAGCCCTTTCTTCTCCACACTCAACCTAGACACACTATAATGCCGTGGCACCGAGATGTGCCTAAACTGATTGCAATTTGTACCACCCAACTGCCCCTGCCTCATGATATGAGTAATGGGCACACTAGACAAAATCTTTGACCTAATATTCAAAGGTGCAAACAGAACCTTCCCATTGGAAGATGAGTCAGACGGAGTTTTGGAAGTTCTGCTCGGATTCTGCGCTTTGAGAGTAGATGAGACGGGTTTAGAGGATGGAAGCTGATGATGTGGCCTAATCTGAGCTGATGGTTTCATCCGGTCAAGCCAGCGAAGGATAATGCTGCCAAGGTTGCGGCCAGTCTCAAGATCTTTCTCTTGTATGCTCTTGTGCACTGATACTGCTATATTGAACACATCCCGGGTGCGCCTGCAGGGTACATGTAGCATATTTTTTAGAAAAAAGTAAAATGGTACAAGCACAATGGCCATGCAGAGCATGTAATGATTCTTCTTTGGATTAGTATGATACATGTTAGTGGACTTGAGAAAGATCTATATGCCCAACTGGTTTTGTACAATTAACATTACAATGGCTCTCATGCCTGCATTTTGATATGGCGCATATACCAGATATGCTTGGGTCAGATACAAACATTCATTCTTGGCCCCACGTTTCATCTTGAAGATTGGCAGTCAATTCAAAGAAATTAAAAATATCTTTCCAGCCTATAACACCTTAACAAGGAGCAAATATTGACAGAATAAAATTCTTAACATCTATATAACACATTTTTAATTGTATCAATTTTGCCTTTTACTTGGGAAACAATTTTTGTACAAAAGCTAACTATTTTCTACAGAGATGTATACGCAGCTGACAACCTTACCATCCCGCACACCATCAGACCCAAGGGAAACTACGCAAAATTGATAAAATTAAAAAAAAAAAAAACTATTAACCCTAAAAATGACTCAATGGCAAATCACTTGTAGAGCACGAGTATTTTGATGGGACATCATGCAGTACTTTGCTTCCGAACTTAGTTTCTCAGCTTATTCTCTCATTCCTTGCTTTTGAAACTGATTTATCTCCTCAACGTACCAGAGTGATCTCTATGGTGAGACAATCCCCGTATATTAATATTAATGTATGTTACTCAAACAAAATCGAATAAATCTATAAATGACTCTCAAGAAAATGAATAAGCATTTATAGAAACTGATAAACATCATCTCGAACAATTTTACCAGTAAAACACATCAATTTTAATGAAGGAATTCATCCTTTACGGTTATGATTGATAGCTGAAGTTCTCCAGGTTTTTATTTATAAATAAAAATAAAAACCCTAGGGATTTAATTGTAAAAAGGGACAAACATCCATGTTTTATTGCACAAAGTGACACGATTTTCACCCGAATCATCCATTTTGACGAGCGCAGTTCCAAGATCACACGGATCTTTTTACATTAACTCCCAAAGGAACAAACCTTCTAGAAAGACGTAGCAATTTAATCAACTCCCAATATATTTCATTGACCATGACAATCTATCTTCATAAGATCACAACGAGGGATTGAGTTACACACAATGTCCATCGAACAGTAAGCAAGAGAGATCAACATTCGATACCTGTAGACGAAATCGCGGATCCGGGGGCGGTTGGGGCCGATGAGGCGGCGCTGGATCCTGAGCGCGAGCCTGTAGGTCCGCTTCAGCCCCAGGAAGTAGGCCGTTATCGCCGTTATCTCCCAAAGCACCATCTTCAGATGCCTCTCTTGCGTCTCTCTAGAAGAAAAAGAAGAGGTTTGAAATTGAAATCGAGCAGCGAGAGGTGAAACAAACGGTGAATGAATGAATGAACGAATGTGGGGTTTTAAGCTTTTAACCTTTTATTAATCGCAAGGGCATCGGACGGGAGGAGAGAATAAAAGGAGCTGCTTTGCTTTGGGCAGCGCTAAAATTACTTACTGGACACAGCTTTTGTAATAAAATGACTAAAATACCCTCACTAAGGAGTGAAATGTATCATTAATTGTAGAGGTATTTTGGTCAGTTTAGGTGCAAAAGCTGCTCCGTAAGTAATTTTAGCGCTGGCTAAAGCAGCCAGAGAATACTGGTAGCATCGAGTGGAAGTTACTTGGAGAAGGGTTCGTTCGGCGGTGGCCGGTGGGTTCTTTCCTTTTCTTCGGTCTTGTTGTTTGTTTGTTTTAGTCGGGTGAAATTTGGATCCGATCCGGTAGGAGGACTTGTTGGGCTTTTGAATATAGAAGGCTTGTGGACTTACTTGTCACCGGTTAGCTTGGGAATATGAATATCTATCGTATCATGCCGCCGGATCCGTATCTCCTGTCATTTTCAATAGGGATGTTGAATTGAAATTGAAACGTATGGATTTGATCGACGTAATTTAAAGTTCAAGGTCAATTTTTTTAATCCATTTCTGATCTGATATATTGGTTTTAATTCAACATCTCAAATATAATAATATTAGAGCCTCCTTTCTGAGTTAGAATAATGGGTCAGCTTATTTCTGTTGAAACAATGATTTTTCATTGAATAGTCAAGATTAAAATTATGATTATGAGATTATCGGGTGAAAATACTAAAAGGTTTTTTTTCTAATAAATTGAAGTCTGAATACTTAGATTACCAGGTCTCTTTATTATTCAACACAAGCATCGGTAAGTAACAATTGTGAATGCTTTGAGCGTGAATTGAAGTACTAAGAAACATTGTTTCTAAGAAAAAAATTTAAATAACGTTATTTGTATCAGTAAAAGAATGATTTTTATATTAGTATTTAAAAATCATAATAAAGTAATGCTCCTACAACCAGGGACGGAGCTAGGATTTCATCATAGGGGCCAAAAAAATGATGCCACACAAATTTTTTGAAAATTAAAATAATTCTATATCATATTATTACACAGTCAAACTATTATGTTTCATTACAAATACAATCAACATAATAGAAGGCACTATACTTAATCATCTCAATTTATTTAACCTAAAATAATATGCCAATTTTTTTTTTCAATGATCATAGGGGGGCACATCTCAATATATTTAACCATCTCAATATATTTAACCTAAAATAGCATACTAAAATTTTTTTTTCGAGCATCATGGGGGGCCATGGCCCCCTGGCACCCGTCTCCGTCCCTGCCTACAACCATAATATAGGATAACTTTTGGAACACGAATAACATTACATTGTTCGGGGTAAACGCAAGCGGGGCAATGCTTTATGCCCCAGTTCAAAATACACCGGTAATCACAGGAAAATTTCACCTCTTAATTAATTGGTCTGTACAAAATCCCAAAAATGGTGAGCAAGACCTCACAGTTTTTCGTATATCTATATTTCAGCACTTGTGCAACCTATACCAAGTACCCAAGTAGTTAAAACATAAGCAGTGCATATTTCACCTTCCATCCAAAGCTGTATGTTCCAAATTTTCATCTAGTCTATTATCAACCAAGTGGCGATCCACAATGAACTTGACAATTGATGTCAATGTGGAACTCTAAAATTTGGATGGGAAAGTGAAAGATAGCAGCTTTTAGACAACTCCTCTGGGTACAATTGCCCAAGATGTAAACAAAAATCACAAAACTTTCCACAGGAATTGAACTCTTACCAAAATCTGTTTTGCTAATCTGCCATTTCAAGATAAGTTAAAGGAATGATACGAGACAATAAACTCATATCATACTCTTTAATTATCTCTCCCCTATAAAAGAGAACACTCTACTCTGAAAAACACGTGCCAGGTCAGCAATCTCCAATTCCGTATGTGTGTAGTTTGTGTGTGTGCTGTTTGTATGGGGTCCACATCGTCCCATACGAGGAATTCTGTTAGCTATGTCGATTGTCAGCCTTGCACATGATTTGCTCCTAGTTAGCACTTCAAGTGTGGTCTTAGAATAGATAGGATTTGATGCAAGTCGGTTCAACAGAATCAATGCCTCCCACATCACCAAGTTCCTAAAAAGAGAGTATCAGGCAAGTGATGTTACAATGTCACAGAAGATAATTTACAGTTTTATTTTGCATAACAAATTAGTTGTCTAAAATTTCATATGACATATTTTTTAGCCACAATTTTATCATACCAACACCATATGAATTTGGGTTCAAAAGGTCCAAAACTAATACCCACAACATTACTAGGAAAGGCAATGATCAATAGGAAAATAGCCAAGTATTAACAAGTGCTATCTCTATCTGGCGGCAATAATTAAAAAAACTACAGATTATTAATATATAAAAGAAAGAGAAAGCACTGTATCATATGTAACCTTTCTTCGTTATTTCCTAAATTCATCTGAGCGGAAAGAACTTGCACTACTAGCTCCAATAAATTTAGCCCAGTCGGTCCAACTGGGCCCAATAGAATTTCAAAGCCTGATTTGCCATATGATGCAATATATGCCAACAGAATGATCACCTGTCTGACAAGCTTCAGCTCCTAAACAACATAAATGAGAAAATGTAATGAGAGTAAGAAAAAAGAAAACAAAGAACAATAGAACAATAGGTTTCATTGGACTAAAATATGGATAAGCTAATTAGCTATAACTAAATACAGAACAATGACAAGGATACTGATTGGAACCTGGCACATAGATCAATTCAACACTATACGGTGAAACCTTTTTATATAGATAAGGATGCATAAAATTGCAAATAAAAGTTCCCAACATGCCTAATAAGAAATTAGTTTATCTATCTATTTCTGTACAAAACACTATATTTTATGAAAATTGTTGTACCATAGATCCACTTAATGGACATGAGAGGCACTCTCCCAAATCCTGCAAAAGTAAGCCAATTTGGTGTTGCAAAACATCTACACTCTGCTCCTCGGTTTTTCCTGAAACTACGTCCATGCTATCCCTGCCTCCACTACACAACAGTGCTAACATTTTTGGGCCTACAATACAAAGGAGTATTTCATAGATATGGTTTAATTTTGATAATTGATGCATAACAAAAAAGTGAAAAACACTATGTCAAAGTAATAAATACTGTCCCAACAAAAACTGTTCAACTAGATATTTATGGTACTCACAATTAAGAACCAGAAAAAGAAGATAAACAGCTTGTTTTTTCACAAAAGGGCCCACTTCCTTGTTAAATATCAGGTGAACACATTCTATAACTGATGCTAATCCAAATCTGCAACAAAGATGAAGTTGTTACAATTAATTTACATTATGGAAGAAAAACAGTGATCCAGAAAAATAGAAATGGTAACAAGAAACTGCTGTCATCATTACCATCGGTAACAATAGATTATTATTGATAGTACAACACTAAACTGTCTATTACTTGAAAGTAATGGTACAAACAATGACAAATCTTTTAAACTATCTACACAGAATCAGTTATAAATAAGAAAGACTGCAGCTTGAACAGTGGGACCTGAAAAAACTCCCTTTGTTGTTGCTATGAGCATGTTATTTATTTTGGATTATTAACCTATATTGATTTTAGAAAGAAAAATACAAGCTTACTTTCCACGATCAGTATTTACATCACTTCTCATCACCACAAGTATCATGATCAGCAGTGCATCCGAAATAAGACTCTCCTTGGAACTTTTTGTTGTAGTTTCTCGTACAGCATCAAAGATTGCCATCCACCAGACTGGAGGAAGGTCAATCATCTTGTCAAAATTTGCATCTTCATTCAATAAGCACAAATCCATTGCATGATTATTTTTGTTTCTGCTTCTCTTATCTTGTTTGTTGTCAGTAGGAGATGGCTGAACTGATACATTTTCCCTGAGGCCACACTGAGAAAAATTATATTGGATTCATAAGCTGACAAGCTTACCAAAATAAGAACCACAACAACAACACAGAAGCATAAGTTTGAAGAATTTCCCAATTGTTGAGATTTGTACAAGAGTTAACAAATTCTGCAGATATTTTGTACCAGACCAAACATATATCAGATAAATACGAAGACCAATTTGATGGTGGGGGGGGGGGGGGGGGGGGGGGGGGTACAAATGGTCCGTTTCGGAATTTAATCTATAGCCGATTAAAGTTTACCTTTCATTAGAAATGGTTTTGAAGCTTATCAGGTCAAGTAGGATAGTGTGCAATATCTTCAGACATCTGGCAACAAGAGAAACCTGAAAATAAAAAATCTTTAAGATAAGAATCAACAATTATATTGTATATGTTAACTAACAAGAATACTGTAAAAGAAAATAGTAAAGAGCATTAGTCTTACTTGGCAATATTATGATATGTACTGACTTCCAATTTTTAAGGGGGGGGCATAGAAAAGAAAAAAAAGAATGACTCAAAAAAAAAAAAATTCAGAAAATAAAGCAAGTGTGCAATATTATTATTGACAGAGAGAGTAAGCCAACTTTTACTTACATTTTTTACTCTACAGAGGTTTAATAGTTCTTCAACAAGTTGGTGTATTTCAGCTGTCTGATTATGCACCTGAAATAAAGAGGATGAAACCTCAACAAAGATGAACAAGTAAATTTATTGTAAGGTAACAGTTCAAACTGTGATTGGGATCACACTATAACTGACTGATATACAATATGCCAATTATTATGTACCAGTTGCTGTTTGGCCAGTATCAGATAGAGACAAGAACAGATTACCTTCATTACCAGTGCCTGGAGATGAGAGACAGCTTTACTACCAATCAACTCAATATCAGAACAATCCTCGCTAGAACCAACTTCGGCCATTTCCCTTTCATCAAAGGGTGCAAAAATATCTTTTGAACAAGAAGCAAGAACACATAACATTAATTCCCTTCTTGTTCTCCTGTTGGCAGGTTTGTTACCCCAAGTTGCCTGCAAATTGCTACAGATCTGTTCTTCATACAAGCTCTTTGAAGTTGTGCTACATTCAATGCTTAATGTACCATCTTGTCCGTATTCTGTCTGGACTCCAATAGTTTTAGAGGTGCTTGCTAGAAGAAAATAAATAAACATACAAATTGAAGGACTCTAGGTACCCATGTAAGAATAGAAAGTAAACAATTAAGTATGTGATAATGCCTTACTAATGTTATTCATGATATTGTGTCGCGATTCCAACAGTGCTGGGGTGGAAGCCATCACCGGATCATCTCTACTAGAAGTGAGTGCTACTTTTCTTACTTTCGATCCTCCATTAGCAATCACAGTTGGAGGTGCCCGTACCAGTACAGGGTTATGTACAGTACCACTCAGCATTCTTTCCCTGAGAATGCATTTAAAACAAATAAAAGATTAATTCGAAATTGATTCGATGGTATGGAAATATGTGACAGAATAAAGTTGAGGAAACCAGTAAAGCATATTACTTGAAGTAACAAATATTAAGAATTTACTGAAGTGAGAATTCCTAGAATTTCAGGAGATCACCTGAGGCAATGAGACTGATTTTGACAACCAACCACATGACCAATAAACTTTAATAGACTTACTCATTGGCTCTCTTCAAATTGCGAATTTCGGTTTCTTTGGCTTCCAGTTGTTCAAAGGCATTCTTGAGCTGTTCCTCTTTCTTCGTTCTGTCCCTCTTAAGTTCCGAGCACTCACTTTCCTATTTCAGAAATTAAAAGCTTCAGTTCCTACCCAACTAACAGCCAATTAAATGAAAAAACTCAGAAGAGAATTCTGCACCTTGTGGTTCAGTTGCTGCGATACACGCGTCAACTCCCGCTGCAATAGAGCATAATAAGAATGATGTCTTACTAATTAAAAGAATGTCTTTATGTCTTTTCCTCCAAAATCTATTTTCTGGATAATTTCTACTGAGAGCATGCATCAATTGCACAAATAAATTAGAAAAAAAAAAAAAAATTCCTCCTAATACTATTCTTCAATTTCTATCTTGCCTTTAATCAATCAATATATTATTATCTCTTGATTATATGATGTGCTCATCCCCTAACTTACTGCACTGTGCAGCCCACAACATCAGCCAGCTGTTGGATCGTCTCGAGATCCGCGCTGGCGCGAATCTTCAGACAATCCAATGGCTGACGTTGTGAACTGCACAATGCAGTACAGCAGATTGTTGAAAAGAAGGGTAACATAAACAACCTTCAGCCTCTCCAGCTCTCTGCCACTCTTCCTTCCCGGATCAGTATTCCATGGCTCACCCCAGGAACCCTCGACATCGAAAAGATCATCTCCCGCCCTCGGCCTCCCGGTGGCGCACACCTGCGACAGCTCGCGGGGTGGCGAGAACGGGATCTCATTGACTCCCGATGACGCCCCGCGCGCGGCTCCGTCGGACCGGTGCGGAGCCGAGGCGGAGGGAACCGCAGGCGCGGATGGAGGGGGGTAGGGAGCGGGAGTGGGAGTGGGAGTACGGAAGTTGCGGGAGGCGAGCGCCTCCGCCTCGCTGGCGATCGCGGCCTGCAGAAAGGACTCGTCCCAGTCGTCCATGTCGTCTAAGCTCATTATTGCGGAGACTGGGGAGGGGAGAGTGGAGAGGGAAGGTTTTGGGGTTTTGAACCGTGGAAAGCACGTGAGGATCGCGTGCAGTTGCACAGGGGTTTTTGGGGGAAAAATTTCACAAATGCCCTTATATCCGAACTTATCTCTACCACTGCCTAAACCACTAACTTAATTTCACGGATGCCCAAAATATTGGGTGTGACTTCAACTTGCGCCTAAAGGGGAATACTGTGCTGCCCAATGTTCTCTAAAGCATGGGCAACGGGTACGGCATGGGCAGTTCAATAAAGTTCTCTAAGGCGCAAGTTGAAGTCACGCCCAATGTTTTGGGCATCCGTGAAATTAAGTTAGTGGTTTAGGCAGTGGTAGAGATAAGTTCGGATCTAAGGGTATTTGTAAAAATTTTCCACCAGAGGAAAGGAAAACTGGAAAAGTATCGTGTATTCGTGTGCGGTGTGGCCGTGCGAGTACTTGCAAAATTTATTTTCCCATAAAAGTTGCACAAAGTGAAAATATTTTGCATATTTTTGAGATTTTTTTTGAGTAGTTCTGCTGTGAATCGGCTAAGCAACCTCTCATTGTGAATCAAGTGAGTCTTGCTAAACATGTCTCTTTAATTATATCTAAAAGACATATTATAACTATCCGATCATAAAAAATAAACGGCTCATATTTTATCCGATCCATAGTAAAACTTAGCCTTTTTTTTTTTTAAAGAATATAGATCACATTAGCTTTGCACTTTCTTGGAAATGTACCTTATAATAATAAGGTACTCTTATGTAATAAATAATTTAAAATGATTTAAAGTGATTTAAGATGTCGTAAGTTAATGCACTTATAGATGTGCTTTAAGTTAAATCATCAATTTTTCACATTTTTTTTTGTACATTTCATCCACCTTAATAATCAATTTACTTCTACCATCAAATACTAACGCTTCAAGTTGATTTAACGTTTTAATCTCATTTAACTTATTACTCTTGTCAAATGGGGGTAGAATGGATAGTCATAGTACATACTCTAGTAATTTATTCATTATTTATTTACACTAGAGCTGTAACTCGGGCTTCGCCCCGAAAAGTAGTATCAAATAAATAACTTAAAATTTAATAAAAAATTTAAATATTATATCAAACAAAAATAATTTTTTTTTTATGTAAATAAACAATAATAACAATAATAATACAATAGTTTATAAATAAGAACATATATAAATGTTGGACCATTTTATGGGTTAAAATTTGTTTTAGACATGTCATATTCATCTTATTTAATGAGGAGAGAAAAAAATATAAACCATTGGATCAAAGTAGATGAAAAGTTTAAAACAAAATCAATGGTTAATAATAGTGATGATGTGGCATAGTTGAGGTGCTTGGAAATCTACCTCTCTTTATGGAGTATAGATTTTTTTCTCAACTTATATCAAACTAATGATGATAATATGAAGAATTCTCATTTGTAAAATAAAATTTCTTCATTATAGTGTAATTTCATATTACATATAACAATAATAATATTATGTAAAATTTGCATGGTCCAATGATTATAATATAAAGAGGGGAGTGCCATTTGTTGTATATATAAATAAAAATTTTAAATTCACAGCATGCAACCTTCTGCGTTGGCACGAATGTCGAGACAATCCAACGGCTGACGACGCTGTGAAATGCATAATGCAGTACAGCAGGGATATGAATTCCTCACGACCGTGTTCTTGCTGAACTCTCTGATGGCATGTTCAAATTGTTGACTCCTGTGACAACTGACAAGCAATGTCACGACTAATTTGAGAACTTACCGTACCAAACATTGATTTGTTGAGCGAGCCCTTAAGAAATCCGTCTGTTTGGAAATGTATTTTTGGGTTCCTTAACAAAAACGTATACTTGGGGGTCTAGTTCTCCTCAAGTCACTGACAGGTCTCTCTTCTGTATCAACACCACATCAGTGTCAGATCCTGATCTGATGCCTATAACTCACAAAAAGACACACCCACACTCATCCAAACTGGAGAAAAAGAAAACAAAGACAATTCCAGTAACAACTAATTGTCTAATTGACCGCACAGGAGCAGATTGTTGTAACGTTGACACAATGATGCCGTCTGTTCCAAGTTCCCAAGTCCTAACCAACCTATAATACCCGACAACAATAATAAATCAATAAACAAACCAAGTATATAAAACAGCATCAAATCCCTCCTTCTCTTCGACCTGCTAGTCACTAGATTTGGGTTTTCTCTTCATACTCAAGCAATAATATAGTTCAAGCAGCAAGGACCCAACACAACACTGATCCAAAGTTCCAAACTTTCCTTTACTCGGCGGGAGCGAGTCACTGAGTTGTGACCTTTTTTTAAGTTAACTTCTCCGTTGAGGCTCCGAGGGGGGGAGAGAGAGAGATGGGGCAGGCCTTCCGCAAGCTGTTCGATTCCTTCTTCGGCGTCAAAGAGATGAGAGTGTGTATCTCTTGCTTCCTTTTTCTCAGAATTTGTTTGATCTGTTGTAATTTGTCCCTGAAAGCTTGAATTTCAATCTTTCCTTGGCTGGATATGGCTAGAACTGTGTTTCTTTGTTAAGGTAAAGAGGAATTGAGTAATACCTTGTTAGGAATATACTGTTATTAGTAAAAAAATAGAGTTAAGGATTTTTTTTTTTCTTTTCAATTTGCTTTACCCTATTGGATCTAGCTGAATTACATTTATAGTAATATTGTATGAATGACCATGAAATTGTTTATTCTGGTATTTTGTGTATGCTGCAATGAATTGAGTCGATTTAATTTATTTCTTTTCTATGTAGGTGGTGATGCTGGGACTGGATTCTGCTGGAAAGACGACGATACTGTACCGGATGCATCTCGGTGACGTCTTATCCACCGTACCAACTGTTGGTAGGTACACCAACAATTCCCAAATGACCTCTATTATGTTCAGTTTTATTATCTCAGCACATCTGAACAACTATTAGCATGCACTGTTTTCTTATCCTTTAAGGCTTTAACATCCTATTGATTGATTAATAATAGGTCTATGACTGTGATTTTGTTTACTTATCAGTAATTAGATGCAGTGATGAGTTATAATTCTGTTGTTATGTACAGGATTTAATGTAGAAAAAGTACAGTACAAGAATGTTGCCTTTACGGTGTGGGATGTAGGTGGCCAAGAGAAATTAAGGCCTCTCTGGAAGATGTATTTTAGCAATACAGATGCTCTGGTATAGTCCATAAAGATAACTTTTATCTCTAGACTTTGATTGCTCATCTACATGCCATGAGTTTCTAGAAAGTCGATACTCCCGTTCTCTGTCATTGACCGTTTTCTGTTTGTTTCTTGTACCGTCTAACTGATTTGTATAACACTCACCTGTCTAAGGACTGCTGGTGTATTAGTTTGGACATTACGTACCAGTTGGTTCTGGTTTTGCTCTTACCGGTAAGAATTGATATTCTTATATATTTTACTTAATGTTTATTACTTGTATTTTGTATGCTTTCAGATATATGTAGTTGACTCATTGGATAGAGAGAGAATAGGGGATGCTAGGCATGAATTCCAGGTTCAACTTCGTGTCAACTAATGCTTTTGAGTTATTTTACTTAAAATTTCCAAGTTTTGTCTGCTGTGGTAGTTGCTCATTTATTCATTTATTGATTAGGGTATCATCCAAGATCCGCTGATGGCCAACAGTGTTATACTGGTGTTTGCTAACAAGCAGGATTTGGTATGTTTGGATCTCTGGTGTTAAATAGTAGCAATGAAATTGTTTTCGGTCAGTTGTTGCTATTGGCAGCAATACTAGCTTGATTTCAGTTCAATTTTTTTCTTTTCCGTGTTAATCTAACCATTCATCAACAAGACGTGCATAGATAGATATATTGATTGACTGAGTCGTAACATATCCAGTTCCCTCGTAATTGCCCAAAAGATCCCAACTTCTGCTGCTCAGCTGCTGCTAATTATGCTCATACTCTATTTGTAGTCTAATATGGTCATATTCCAGCTATGAAACTAAACAACAAATTACTTTTTAAGAAAACCAATACAATTGCCTCAAAGATTTGAGCAGAAATTAAGCTCAAACAAATCATCTTTTCATGCAGAGAGGTGCGATGAGTGCAGAAGAGGTGTGCAGAGGGTTAGGCATGTATGAACTGAAAAACCGAACATGGCACATGCAAGGCACTTGTGCCTTGACTGGAGATGGTATATATGATGGGTTAGACTGGCTCGGATCAACACTTAAACGTTTACAAGCCGAGGGTCAGCTGACCTCAGTTGCTGGCAGTTCTTCTTCCTGAAGTAAGCTTTGTTTCAATATGATTATTTGAATGCAACTGATACTGTCTTACCAGTATCCCTTAGTTAATTGTAGTTTGTGAAGTTTGTAATAGAACTTTTGTACTGGGTCCAGATTTGGCACATGCTCATTATGTATTTTGGGTCGGTGATTTTGTTTTGGCCAGGATTATCTTTGGTTATTACTTATTTGGGAAGAATATTGATGCTCCAGTACTATTTTTCATAAAAAATGAGAATATATTTGCACATACAGCACCAAAGGGAAAGAGCAAAATATTTATGTAGATGCTAAATAGTTAGATTTTTTATTGTCTTGTTAGCTAATGTACACTCTTCTGGCTTGTGTCATTACATTTTTCTAGTGTTAATCAGCTTATTAATATATGAGGTTTTCACAATTTTTCAGCATGTCATGCTTATGCATTATACACAATTTCCATTGCAGTGAAGTCGCATTGGACTGCTACCTCTTCTGAGTCTTGGGGGCTGCCTCTGCAATTCACAATGGATCTGGGATGGCTTCAGTTGAAGAAAGGATGTCTCAGTCTTCTCTGATATCTGGATGATGGTCGCACTTCCGAGCTTATTATTGAGTTGCAGTATCTCTTGTATGTAAATTAGGATTCTGGAGCCCTTCTGTACAGTCCGTGATTTTGAAATTGTACCAGCATTTCTTTTTAAAATTTTCTAATGAATAAGTATCTTTGTTATGTTGAATAAATACAATTAGATGTGTCAGTTCATGATGAGCATTTCAATGTTTTCCTTTTCTTTTGGTCACAAACTAAAATAGTTGCTGTTGGCATAAATATTATTGTTACAAATAAATTTTCAGAATTAGTTGTAACAATGTGAATTATGAGCTGGTATATTCAACGCCACCGGAATGCATTCTTGGGCTGTAACTATTGGGAGGGCCGGAGGGGTGGGATTTGGGCTGCAAGGCGCCGCAGTCCAGACCGAGGAGCGTGCCGAGCGGAGTCCATTTTTGAACCCATCTTACGTCGATTCTAAGTTCTAACAACTCGTTTCAAGTTAAAAAATTCAGTTGAATAAGTAGTAATTATTAAAAACAGTATTAAAATATATATAAAATTCTGATATTAAAAATTGAACTATCAACAAGTAATTATCAAAAAACAGTATAAAAAAAAAGTCAGTTGAATAAGTAATTTTCATAAATATTTATTTAACAAAAATTGTTTACAAATTAAAACTCATCCAGCTGTTGAGGAATGAGGACTGAGTGGAGGGTGGTGGGTGGACGGACACTGGACACTGATCATTTTGGTAAATACTAATTTCCGCCCCTTCCCATTTCCAAACCCCGCTCGCTCGTTCTGCCTTCGCTCCTCCCCGCCGCAACGACCGAGATTACCTCGCTTGCCGCTCTCTCTCGCTCGTTCGGAGGAGCACGCAGAGATATATAATACTCGGGTAGGCCTTTTCTTTTTTCTTTCTTTGTGTTCAGAATTGATGAAGGGTATAATAGTGCCACGAGCGAAAGACCAGTTCTGGGAACTTATCTCTTATTATTGTATTTGTTTTTCTTTTCAGCATAAATTGTGGTTTTTCAATGTGTATGGCCAAAGAAGATGCTTAAAAGAAGACATTCCTAGTTGCAGTAATCAATCTAAGTTATCTTTCAAGCATACCAGTATATTGAATTGAAAATCAATTTTGGGGGAAAAAATGTTTCTGTTACCTCTCTTCTATTTTTTCCTAACATTGTCTCTTTTATGCAAAATACGTAGTCGAAAACGAGCATTATCATATAATTTGTTGATTTTCAGGTTGCAAAGCATGAGGTACTAGTTTAGAACACTGAGAAATACAAGGCAAGGTCAATGCAGATTCGTGCAACGGTACCGCGATCACCATGCCCAATTCCTTTTAATCTTCGTAAAAACCCTAACACTTTGTCACACCGCCTCAGGACCTCTGCTGTTGCATCGATTCGCACCAGGGCGCAGCTCTCCGCACAGGCGTCTGCGGCGGTAAACCGAGTAGATGTGCTGTCAGAATCGCTGCCTTTCATACAAAGATTCCGTGGTAAGACGGTTGTGGTGAAGTATGGCGGTGCGGCCATGAAATCGCCCGAACTTCGTGAATCTGTAATAAATGATCTCGTTTTGCTTTCTTGTGTTGGACTGAGAATGGTTCTTGTCCATGGCGGGGGGCCTGAAATTAATTCCTGGTTGGCAAAGATTGGAGTTGAGCCTAAGTTCATTAATGGATTGAGAGTAACCGATGAGTTGACGATGGAAGTCGTCGAGATGGTGCTGGTGGGAAAGGTAAATTAATTCTTCTTTTTATGGCCTCTTTATTTTTTCTGAATTGTTAAATTCTCTTTGTGACTTCTGATTTTTGTTTTCTTTTTTGCTGAATTATTAGAATGAGATTAAAATTTCTTTCAAAGTATCTGAATTTTCAACTATTCAAGTGATTTGCGAGTAAGGTAAATGTAGGTTTTTATCAGGTTGAACCAAGGAATGAAATTATGTCAAAGTACAGTCAAATACTACTTATTTATAATTACAAATGTAACAATAATATTTCAAGCATGCATCCAAGTTTGACCTTGCAAAGGTACAGTTACACAATCCATCCCTAAAAGTTCAATGTCAGTATGTGTTAAGCCCGGCGCCAATTTGACAACTTTGCATATGAGACTAGTAATATGTCCCGTTGAGCCTCAAGTCGGGTATGTTTATAGTTTCGAAGGCAAAGTGAACGTGTTATTGTTATGCGATGGTCTATAGCCTAAGGGTTCCTAAATCATAAGGTCGGAAGGTATTTCAAAGTGTTGTAAGTGAATGTTTCCAAAAAGATCATCCTAAGTGTATGAATCATGAGAAGTAATCAAAGTCTTAAGGATGAAGTAGAAAGTCTATGAATCGTCCTATGGAGTGAGTAAGGTATCTGAGTTCATGCGTTCCCCTAGCGCCGCAGGTCTGCTGTTAAAAGAATCTTTATTTATTTGAAGGGCTCTTCATGTGAAGAGAAACTCCAAGATAAAGCTCCATGCAGCCATGCTTATGCTGATGCTAGGTTAACCCTCATATTCCCCCCCGAAAAGATAAAAATTACCCTTTTTCCTTGTTTCAGTACCATTCATGTGTTAAAATTAGAATTATTTTCCCTTCAGCTGTTGTTTACAAATACTTAAAAAGATATGTACCTATTATAGTAAATGAGTTCTATGTAATTTCTCAAGTTTCTTGAGCAGTTGTCACTATTAACTATCAAGCTTGACATTTGATTAAAATTTCTGATAATATAGTTGTTATTTAAGCAACAAAGCGAATAACACCAAATATTTACTATTTGACAGGTCAACAAATCCCTTGTATCTCTAATCAACCTGGCTGGTGCTACAGCTGTGGGTTTGTGTGGCAAGGACGCAAATCTTCTTATGGCTTGTCCTGCTCCCAATGCAGCTGCTCTTGGCTTTGTTGGTGAAGTTGCAAGTGTCAACCCAGCGATACTCCATCCAATCCTAGCCAACGACCATATTCCAGTGATTGCCTCTGTCGCTGCTGATCAATATGGTCAGGTAATGTTGAAAGAAATATTCACAATCGTTCTCAATTTTATTTTTCTTTTCTTTTGCTCTACTAGTCTTAAAAGTAGAAACCAAATCAACATCTTCATTTTTCTTACATTTCAGAAAACCAATTCAGAATTGATATGGTTTCATATTGCTTATATTTTCTTTACCTTTTTTTTTTTGGTACTGGTTTAAGTTAATGATGCTTCAGCAATTAATCTTATCTATAAATCATTGACTTGTGCAATCAGGCGTACAACATTAACGCAGACACAGCAGCAGGAGAGATTGCTGCTGCAGTGGGGGCCGAAAAGTTGATCTTACTGACGGATGTTGCAGGAATTTTGGAGGATAGGAATGACACTAACAGTCTGATCAAGGAGATTGATATTAGTGGGATTAACAAGATGATCGAGGAAGGAAAGGTGGCCGGAGGCATGATACCTAAGGTCGAATGTTGTGTCAAGTCCTTGACACAAGGTGTGCAAACAGCAAGCATCATAGATGGTCGGATCCCGCATTCGCTGTTGCTCGAGATTCTGACAGATGAGGGGGCAGGGACCATGATTCGAAATTGAATCATCTGTGCCTTATTTTGCCTTTGGTTTTTGTTATGCAGATTTTTTTTTCTGGGGGATAGTTTGTTATGCAGAATTGTCAAGTATGTGGAAGTTCGACGAGTTTTTGCAATTATGAATTGTTTGTTACCAAGGTTAATTATAATTTTATAATTGATTGGGAGCTTAAAAGTAAAATAAATATATATATATATATATATAAGAGGAACTGTCCTAGTCAAGACCCAACTGTTAATCCTAAAAATACAACACCGATGCGCAACTAAAACAATTGCTATGCTAGGATGTAACATTTAACCCACCAATCACAAACATAATACCACACAGCCACGGATTTATAAGATTTTAATCATACCAAAATACATTAGAACGTATAGTCTGAATTGCCACATCTAGTAACTAGCATACCCACAAATTTATAGAGCACAATAGCACATAGATTGAACGTAATAATACAAAATTACAAACCAAAAACTCAGAAATATGAATGTTGAGCGTCGTATAATAGCTCGAATCTAATTTACAATTTTCTTTATAGAATCATTTGTTCAACATATTAGGTAGGGAGTTCGAAGCGATGTAAAAAAATTAAAACGACGCCTGAGAGATTCGAACTCTCGCGGGGAAACCCCATGTACTTAGCAGGCACACGCCTTAACCACTCGGCCAAAGCGTCGTTGTGTTCAATTGAGCTTTCCACTTTAATTATTCGCAACAAGAGATCCCCAGCACATTGAACCATTTGAAATTAATTAATTAATTGATGCGAAGCAATTAAGCAGTAATCAAGATGCAGGCCCAGCTGCCCAAGGATACAATTTTTTTGGTTTAATTTTTTATATGCCCCTCAACTCTCTCTCATTTTCTTATTTCTCCCTACACTCTTTAAAATATCTTCTTTGCCACTCAACTCTTGGTATTGTTTCTTATTTACCCTTCTCGTTAAATGACACATATTAGGCTTAACCATAGTAATCTCTCTTGAATTTGATTGTTCAATCTTGATTAAAATAGTAATGACAAGATTGCCCTTCTGCTCCATCGCCCTCTTCTTCTTATTAATCTCTTCCTTTCTATCAAGTGACATCTCTGATATAGCATCATGCCATCAGCCTATCACCCGTCTCTTTGTGCATATGTAATGTTACTTTACTCCATAATTTTTTTTGCCTCGTTATAACTCCTTTTCAGTTTTTGATTGTCATATTTTTCTCCAATACTAAAACCATGCTTCCAATTAAGCAAGACCTTTAAATCAAAATAATCTAGTCAACTTACGTAAAGAGGCAAGTAATATCAGACATTCGACCATGCAATTTTGAGTGCAGTCTTTGTGAGAGAGGGAATTATTGTGTGCCAAAAGTGCCATATAGTTAAGGAGCGGCTTGTTTAAAGATTAAGTGTGCCAAAGTTATTAATCTCAACTCATCTACTATGAGAGCTTAAGATGAATCAGGGAAGCATAGGACTAAAGAAGGCTGTGATTTTGGAATTCAACTTGAAGCGGCAAGAAAAACATGAGCCAGCTTGTGCTGTGATGAGGAAAATGAGATAATTTGTGATTACTACCGTGACTTGAGGACATCTTGGTCCACATTATTTTAATCAAGAACAATCCATACAATTTTAAACAAATAATTATAGTTATTTCGGTAAATACAATGAGATGGGTAAATAAGAAACAATATCAAGAGTTGAGTGGCAAAGAACATATTACAAAGAGTAGAGGGGTACACAAGAAATTATTAAAACTTTTAAGATTCATAATTCATTGTCTTTTAAGCGAATTAATGCTCTCTCTAGTAAAGGATCAATTGGAATTATAAGCTCTCTTTTCCATACATATTTAGATGTCCTCCTTAGATCTAATATTACCAAAATACACCCTAAATAATAACATTATAACTCTAAACAAGAACACATAGCTAGTCAATAAAAAGAACCCGTTTCCGAATCTGAAAAACGGCCAAAGTAATCAACGAGGTTCCGAAGCTAAAGACAAGGAGGCTCCAGAAGACGTCGAGCCCCAAGCTCTTCCGGTCCACATTATCCGTCTTCGTCCCGAAGTTAGACAAGGACACAGAGAACCATCTGCTCTCGAGCCGCTTGATCGTGCCGCTTCGGTTAAGGCTAGGATTTCCCTCGATAGCTCCGAGGTCATTGCATCGCCTTTTTGGAGAACCTAATGATTTACAAAAATTTGATCATGTAAGAAAGAAAAAAAGCTGCTAAATTAAAAATGAACATGTGTTCTTCTCAAGAAAAAAAAGAAAGAAATGAACATGTGTATGTATCTGTGCTTACAAAAGCGAAGCCCCCGAGCATCTGTATTTCTCCGTATACTGCAAAGTTATCGTGCTCCGATAAAAAAACACGAACATAGGGCAACTCAACGAATGCCGCTGTGATAGTTCCATTTTCAAATGCAACTGGGTAATCCTCCGAGGCTTTGATCTTCACGATTTTCTCAGGTCTGTAGTTGAGTACCTTTTCGAGATAGCTGACGACAAAGGAAGCTCCATCGCATCCAGCTATGGATTTATCTACGACCGGCTTGAGCTTCTCAGCCACAAGAATCGAACTCAAGTTTGCGGTGAAGCAATTGCTCACGATCAAGACGACCAACAGCCATGAAATGATCACAGTTTTCGTATAGAAATTACCGACCTCTGTAGAAGTATAACGAAAAAAAAAAATTAAGTTGACATAAAAATCAAGAACCTTTAATCCAACAAGACAAATTACCGGTACATGAAATTGGAAAGATTGGAAAGTGTATGTAGAATAGCACTCACTGTCACCGTAACTCTGGAAGATAGTATTTCCAATTATCCAAAACGTTGCGCCGATCTGCCTGTACCAAGGGCCACTGAAATCTTCATCGGCCTTTTCATGGTGCCGCTCCAGATACCAAACAGCGCCAAAATTGTAGAACAACAATGTAAATAAGGTAACCCAGAGTAAGGGGGTGAATGGCTTCATGAGCATCAAGCTGATGTTGTCGCGCTTCATGGGGATAATCATCGCAAGGCCTGAGGACACAAATGGTGTCGTGAATGAAACGTTATCGGCTCGATGGCTTGTTGTCGATATGTCACCAATGGCAATATCAATGTTCTGTATGCATAAGCAAATCGACTTTTTTTTAAAAGCTTGTTTGTAAATTAGGGTCCAAACACTTGAGATTCAAATTTCAAATTTGAACAGTGACATACCTTCAAGTATATAGCAAATATTGTAAGAACTGATAAAGACGAGAAAATGTTAAATTTATAAGTACCGGGACGTACCTTCAAGTATACTTGGTTAACGAGATCATCGTAGGTAAAATTGCCTCCAATGGTAAAAGGAACAAACTCATACTGGATCAGTGAGTTCAAACGGTTCACAACTGCAGTGAACACATCGACGCAGAACCCGCTGATAGATATCGGGTTTCCTGTTCTATTATCATATTCCACTTCAATAAATCCTTCCCACATCGAACTAGCGGGTATCCCTATTTTGAGTTTCTTCAGTCCGCCCGGGGTTAGCTGCATTCCTCCGGGCCAAAAAACAACACTCGACTGTTGCAACATTTCCGGTGTTCGCGAATTCAACTGCGACTCGTCATTGTAAAATCCGAACCCCTCCGACCAAAATCCAATCTCCTTATAACTCTTGCCAACTACATTCACTACTTGGAAAACAAAATTACCACTGGCCTCTTCTACATTCTCCGAAACTGGCTTTACATGTCCGCTTAACCCGGTCAAATTGATCGGTAGCAAGTTATCCACGATCGAATTGTTGTTTAGCTTGGCTCTATTTGCAGCAAAAGTAACACCTTTTACCGCATCATACGCTCGTGCAGCATATACTCCCGGACTGAAGACAGTATTGCCGCTTTTCTCATACTCGCTCCTATAATCTCTCTGAAATTCAGAATAGAAACTGATATACTCGCTCGTGGATTTGTTGATGTACGGCTCAATGCCTATGACACCTTGCATGTAATTCATAATAAAGGAGAAGTTGAGAGTTGAATCAAGGAGGGTCGTTATATCGGGGCCGCATATCCACGAGGAGCATCGTTCCATCATCCCCAATGCTGTCGCCTCTCGAAATAGAGTCATCGTGAGTTGCTCTGAACTTCTTAGGACAATGTAAACAGTTGACATATGTTGTCTCATTCGATTCAGTTCTGCTCGAACAGTGCTTTTGAGATCCGAAATGGAGTCAATGGGAGGGAACACTGCAGAGTAGTCGACTTGAGTCCCGACTTTCTGCAGCTCATGTACCAGTAACAGTGCACTGGCTGATACTGTCCCATAATCATCATCTTGATACACCAGTATTACCCGTCGCCATTTGAAGGATGTGACAAAGCTGGCCAAACATTTGACCAGAGTTTCGTCCAAATACGACATGTGAACCAACAAAGGAGCCGGAAATCCAGTAGATGACGGTGTTAGCGAGATAGTGGGGATGTTGGTTTTTCTGCTGATACCGGAAATGGCGAGCACTTGTGGCCATGTACCTGTTGATACCACCACTTCTGCTCCCTCTTGAATCAAAACTTGCACTGCAACAAATTGAAAACGTATCGGAGCTAACATTTAATAATTTTATTCAAAGAGCAAGAACCAAACAATTATGTTGATATCACAATCGACGTTATGTTCTAATTGGATGCACTAACAAAAGGGGAAAAATAAATTGAGCAAATTGTTAAAATATACTTAGAAAACTTAAAAAGGCAACTATATATATTGTACCATCATTAATGGCTTGCAGCGTGTTGGAGCTCTTGAGTTCAACAATGCTAACAAGAAGAGCTTCAGAGGAGGAGTTGAACCTTCTCGCCGCAACCTGCATTGCAATCCTTTGCTCCTTGCCAATCCTGGAGTTAGTATCCAAGGCTGCTCCAATTGAAAGAGCAAGCACTCTACTTGTACCAAGCAAAGCAATCAGAAGCAAGAATGTGAGGAGATGGGAACTCCTATTTGGTTCCATTCTTCACAGAGATTATACCAAGAAGGCAGCAAATATTAGTGGATTTTTTTGGACAATGCAACTATGCAAGTAGTGTTTCATCTGTGTAACAAAAGTTTGCTGCATTTTAATTGTCCCTTGATACTCATTTATTATGAGAAACATCTTGTGTCCATTGAAAATACATCCTTACATCTATAGACACACTCAAAATGTAACAAATACATTCGATTTTGTAACAGATAGATCTGATTTTGTAACATATGGACGTTATGAACAGATATTTTATGGACGCCAGCCAGGTATTACTCATTTATTATTTATTTAGAGAGAAAGTCAGAAAATGACTTGGGGTCAACTGACCCCATTCACTCATTGACTTCATCCTCAACGGAAATTAAATACCTCTGCCAATAAACATATTACATATGTCTGTCTGTCCATTTTTCTTAGCGAATTGAAATTGTTGGGAAACTTCTAAATTAATGACCCCGTATAAATTTTAAAACATTTTTGTTGCACTGTTGACCCCTATATATCTTACAAATAAAGAGTCAACACATCAATGCAATTGTACGAACTACAGCAGCATTGCTGCCATGTGCCTTTCCTGCTGCTATGAATTAATGGACCCATTTATTAACTTAGAATGAAGATGTGACGAAAAGAACTTGTCATTTAAGTTCTGCGTTATTTGATCATATCAAATTTTCTCGTCCTAGATAAAAACACTACTAGTCTACTTGCAATATAAATGTTCCTTTTTTTTTTTGAACATCAAAGGCCCGTGAGAGGAGGACTGATTATATTGCAAAGTCTTGTCTGATTAGAAGAGAAAAAAAAAAAAAATTGAAACGACGCCTGAGAGATTCGAACTCTCGCGGGGAAACCCCATGTACTTAGCAGGCACACGCCTTAACCACTCGGCCAAAGCGTCTTTGTTGTCAACTCGAGGATATTAATAAATATATTATTAAAACAAGGTGACGATGTGCACGTTATACGGGGCCAAAAGGCAAAACAAGACTTGTTTCCATTATTTATTGCGCAAGTTTACTAAATATGGAGTTAGGTAAATTACGTCTGAGAATGATCGATCTGCGATACAATTTTTTAAAGAAATCGTGTGTTAACGGTATAACATCTCCATCAATCTATATCACTACGATTAGATAATAGGACTAATTATCTAGTGCTATGTATTGTTATTCCGTGAACGAGTAAATTCCTAAGACTGCACCCAAAACAAAAATGGATGAAATTTAGAACACTATCGACCTATAGTTCAAAAAGGTTCTTTATAATTTTTTAAAAATTTATTTGAATTCTAATTGTCAAGTTTGCCATTCATTCTCACTTGATCCCTTTCCTGTAACAATATCATCGGCCCATGAGCAACAGTCCGTCGGACCGTCGGTAATCAGTTTAAGAAGAGTTCTACGGTACTATATAATATATCGTTAATTATCTCATGCAATCACTGCTTATTAGAAATAGTCGAATTCAGCAATAATAATGATCAATTCATTGTTTAATCAATTATCAAAATTAGAAGACCAACAAACAGCAAAACAACAGACTACACTGGATGTTAAGAACCAACAAATCACTGTTGTGGCTAATGATTAGTCTGAGATCGACAGCCACGATTAATCTTGCAAGTATCATTCCTAGGTTCTTATTCTGATATAGATATACTGCTGAAATTAACAATAGCTGGTCCCAAAATTTATACTGCACACTACAGGACCGAAGTTTATAAAAGTAACTGTAAGAATAAACATCAAGAAAAAAAATATATAAATAAACCAGTAGCTCTGTGTTACATATTTTCATACATGTTGACGGTTTTGATGAACTGCTTCCATGTCAGACAACCAGGTCTGCGAGACCAGTCTAAAATTGTTTGGTCTCCATTTTCCATAGATTAGAAACAAAAGAACAATCAAAACCGACAATAATTGGTCTACAACAATTGAAAATCAACCAGCATACAGTTCGTCATTTTGATGTTTGTGTAGTGTGTTTCTTTTCTTCAAGCTTCAGCTCCAACATCAGTTTGTTGAGGTGCCTCCACCACTGGAGGGATAGCATCCACTTTGTATCTTAGAGTCTGTCGGAAAACAAAAATAAAGTTGGAACAACAAAATATGAAGCAAGAAACAAGCAAGCTCACATTTAAATGTGTTAGAAGTCTGTACCTTCTTAAAAAAAGATGAGTAAGAATTATCCCATACAAGTTTATATGATCCAGCTGACACAGTGCAGAAGTTACCCTTTTTTGACACACCGATCAAAATCAAAGTTAGAATCGGATTATGTTTAACAAATTTAGGAGTACAAAAGTTGATATGAATAAGAAAAGTAAACAAAGCACGCAAAACCAACCTGATCAGATTCGTAGCGTCGGTAAGGTAAAATTTGCTGCACAAGTTTCAAAAGTAAAACTATTAATTTACTGGAGGGACCGATATAAATACTGTAAACAGAAATAAGAGATTATATATAGCAATTAGAAGTGTTCTTACTGTCTTCTCCCCGGAGGGACTGATATACTCCAAATGGAAACCAATGTCCTGTGAAGACTGAGAAAAATAACACAAAAAAAAGTGAGGTGACATCAGTAATCTTAATTACTTTAAAATGATAGCACAAGAAAAAGAACTGGGACCAGGATCAGGACCGGGACCAGGACCGGGACCCAAAAGAGTTAAAGTGAACCTTTGTAATGGTTGAGATATGCTAAACAAAACCAAACAATTCACAGCAATTGCTCAATTTCACTGCTGTAGCAAACCCCATACAACTGGTAATTCTAAACACATGGTTTGCTGGTTGACTATGCATGATTCAACTACAATACAAGGAGCCAAAACCAAGACAGTATAAAACAAAGAAAACTGACAGGCTATTACATAATAGAATAAGATTGGTGCAAAAAAATAATAATAATAATAAAAGACACAAACAGACAAAATAATAGAAAAGGTGCAAACTAAACTTCAGCTAGTAAGGAAAGTCTTACCACGCTTAAAGTGCTTTGTATCAAAGAAAAGTCCCAAGCAATGTAAGAATTTACAGCTTCAACTGTTAACAAAACCTACAAAAAAAATATAAGATATATCAGATAAGCTTCTCTTTTTTTCTTATTGCAGATGATGAACAAAAGGGACAACCTCTATACCAGATCAAAAACTTTTGTTACATTATTAGCATTCATTAATTATAAATTTTGACTGAGATTGCAACCCTTGGATTACAATAATTCACTAATCAACTAAATTGCATAATAGTCATGAAAATCATACATAATACTAGACCATAACCAAAACCAATTGTTTATGTTGGTCCCCCCCACTAAAGCTGTAAATTATAAATTCAGTCCATACCTTTCAAGATTTAGTGAAACAGATAAAAAACACGAAAGCCATGTTGATGCCTAAATAGTTACTGTTATATGTCAATAGACACTTTTCTAGGAGAGCTACCCACATTATTATTCTGGATGCAGGGTTAAATTTTGCAGTATAGGGCAAAAATGTGTGGTTCCCACAGACAAAGAGGCACCTATATGTTTCAATTGTTAGTAACCAAAATACTTCACTACTCATGGTTTAAGGAGCCAAATAGGACTGATACTTCTGGGAACAATGGAGATTGTGAATTAAATGTTCAGCAGATATCGTAAAACTTACTATTACTAATTTCACACAAAGTTACTCAATTAGAGATGAAAATGATGGTTCTCAAACAGTTAAATACAAGAGTAATAAACAGATATAGAACTCAATACTCCTAAACAATACTTCTTAAAAATTAATCAATTCTCTTTGTGAAAAAAAATGCAATTAAATCCTGATGTACCTCATGTGTTTTCCCAGCAAGAATGGAGGTTTCTTTAAACTCATCAGTGTTCCTGTCAATTGCATACAAGAATTGCCTACTGAGTGCAAGTTCCATTAAAACAACATCAACAGATTGATATATCTTAAGAGAGTGGGATACCTTGCCTCAGAAGCACCGGCTTCCTCTGCTGAGATGAAGAATGGAGAATTTATAAAAACCTCCCTGAACAAGAAGGAACATCAGATGTTAATTGCCTTTATAATGTTGTACTGTACACATAGAGTGTCAAATTATATATTTATTCAATATAAATAATAAATAGCACTAATGATAACCTAATAAACTGGAGGAATTTTTCAAACTCTGAGAAGTAGGTGTTGGCAGCTTGCTGCAGAATTGAAAGCTGCTCCTTCTCTCTGCAATTTTACAAATTAGAATGATACAAAACCAAATTGATGAAAAATCTAAATTAAGTGGGAAGGTGCGGATAAGAAAATACTCACATTTGCTTTCCCTCAGAGCGAGCCCAGGACAGGAGAATGAATAGTCGAATCATCAGTATCATTCTAGTAAGTGTGTAAAGAGATGGACCATAGCGTACCCTCTGTTCTTCCATCGGCCTAGTTATCAGAAATTTTACAACAACAACAACAAAAAAAAAAAGACACCATAAGAACATCTTTTAATTAAATGTTTGAATCAGTTTGGTTTCATTAACAAAACATAGCTCAATTTCCCGGACAAATAAGTTACCCATTGTCGTCATTTATCTTTTTTATGAAATCCAGTAAAACCTACAGAAAAAAGAGGAACATCATATTATCAAATCTTGGTTATCCAAGGATATTCAATGAACCAGAAAATGAATTCAAAACAGTAAACAAAATACATTAAAAAACACAGATTACCTGAGGAACACCGACCAAATACTTAACAAGTGTTTTATATACACCAGTAGCAGAACCAAGCTGTGCTAATTGCCGCCTCCTGTTAAACCAAAGATATCAGGCTCATTAGAAAAAATAGAGAATCAACAAAGCAACAACTAATGTTGCATGGACACATATACTAATTTTCTTGTTTTTCTTTTTTTTTTTTTCCCCTTTAGAAAACTCGGCACCTTAGATATGTGCGTTTTTTCTGAAAAATAATAAGTCTCAATGCACCATACTCCCTATATAGAAGCAGGCTCCAACAGCCTACCCTACACTAAAAATATTGAGATCTGTCTAGCACGGGCTCAATGCATATGTACTTGTTTTGAGCGTGTATCCAACTACATCAGATTTAATTACCGACTGTATATGACCAAATTAAATATTCAAATACTTGATATGCTATGGGACATATCTGATATGCATCACTCATGAATCTCACACAACACCTTAGCAGATCTACAGACAGTGCAAGGTCATAGTTGACATATCTGGATAACCTAGCCAATAACTGAAAGAATGAAGATTCAACAGTGCATTAGAATGAGACCAATCCATACCTTTCCATTTGCTGATTCCACAAAAGAGCATACTTGTCTCTAATGCTTCCACCAGATTTTATCAAAGCCTCCACCTGGGCTTGCTTGTTCCTCTCTGACCGCTCTCTCTGTTGCCTGATTAAGCTGCCTCTAAAATCTTGTGGCAAGTATGTCATAACTGTGCATTCCATCAAAAATTATCTTGTCAAGTTGTGTTCTTTAGTACCATGCAACTTTCAACCACTAAGCGTATAACAAAGTATGTAACAAACCTATATTAAATACATTGTCAGCATTTTTTGCTTGAAATTGCTTCAACTTATCCAACATGTCCTTGAATTTGACTTCTATCTCATCGAGTACTGAAGTTATATCGCCATTTTCAGCTGCATCCCCCTTTTGTATCTGATATTCCACATAAAATACATACACTTGCTACATCATATAACTGAAGTTGAAAAGAAAGAAGCTGAAAAAAAAAACAAAGCTTATCTTCACCAGTTTTGGACGGCGAGTCTTATCAAGTAAGAAAATGATCTCCTCCATCTGTTCTCTATTCTTCCATAAGTTCTCATCAATTTTAAACACTGGATCGCCATTTGCTTCACTGAATAGTTCTTGCTCCCCTTCAAGTTAGAAAGCAACGATTATTTTACAACTTCAAGAATGACAATTGCATTTAGAATTACAAGTAAAACTCAGTTAATCTGGTATATCAAATCTATACGATCTCTCCCAGGCTGACTTGACAGTTGACATCTATATTGGTTCATATTAAGCATATAATAGAAGTAACTGAGCTGCATCGACTTGATAGAATTTCCATCATCCTCTAAGAAAACAAGACTTAAAGTAACAGCATATCTACAGAACTGAGGTAATACTGCATCCAATGATTATCAGATCCATTGCAACAATTAACCTCAAATGCATAACCATTAACGCTCCACTGTTACAAAAATGTGGTTTAACTAAATCCTCAGTTGTACTAAAAGATCCAAAATCTCATTATGATTCCACATCTTTTAGTTTCAATTGCCATCACCATTGGGTCCTACTTGGTTTCATTTCTAGCCTACCCCAACTTGTTTGGGACTAAAGGCTTGGTTGTTGTTGTTGTACATCTTTTAGTTTCAATGCATAGGAGTGCAATCCGTCTGTAGCTTGACCTCCGTATGCACTCCGTGGTACCAATGTAAGCTAAAATCGTACTATTCTGTTATACTAAGATCAACATTGCAATGGTTTTTACAACAATTGTAACAGTTTGCTCCCTTAATACACCTCCTACATTCCTAGAACTCCAATTCAACCAACGGAGAATGCATCACAGTAGATACACATACTGATCCTCCACTAACACCAACATCTGGTGTCAGCTGAGCCTCAACAACTAAACCCTCTCCCTCTCGGTCACGATCACTTGCACAAAATCAGTTCCTAAACAAATTCTACCTGCCGAGAGAGGCGAGGTCCTCGCGAGATCATCCGAGAGCGACTTGAGCTCGCCGATCAAGCGCGTCACCTCGTCGGGCAGCGGATCGAGAGGGTACTTGTCGTAGTACTTAGCCAGGTACGCGCGCGTGATCGGCACCAGGCCGTCCCTGGTCGACGCCATCGCCGAATCCGACTTCGGAGAGGTGTTGTCGGCGGAGATCGGCGAGGCCGCGATCGCCGCGAAGGAGTCGGAGTTGGTGATCGGTGAAGTAACGGAGAGAGTTTGTTTGATCGCCGTTAGACAACAGAGGAGAGAAAGTAAGAAAGAAAGAAAAAGAAAGGAAGCGAAGCAAGGCAGGCACCAAAGTTTCTGTACTGTTCTGTTGGAGTAGGTTAAGCTTAAGCACTTAAGCGTGTTTGTTTGTTACTTGTGCGGGTGGTGCTTTGGGCACCCCAAATTACTTTGGGGGTGTGCTCCACAAGGGGGGAGAGGAGAGGAGGGGAAGGGAGGAGAGGCTTAATTAAGTTTGGAGTTACCTGTTCGAAATTATGTTAGTTGTTTTATAATTATAATTTGTATCTTGTTACCCTCCTCTCCTATTTAGTAATTGTAGTTGTGGAGCAAGTAACATAACTTTGGACATGTAACTCTAAACTTGATCAACTCTCCCCTCCCTTCCCCTCCCCTCCTCTCCCCCTTTCTGGAGCACACCTAGAGTTTGGACACTTTTCTTAAAGATAAATTTGCCCCTGTTAAATTATCTATTTGCACTTTTTGAAACATTTTGTCAATATTTTTCAAAATCGAAATTGCAAATGTTATTTCTACAAATAATACTAAATAATTTTACAATTTAAATATTTATTTAAGGACAAAATGATCATTTGAGAGGTGTTTAAGTAATTTTGGTGTGCCCAAAGTAGCTCCCTACTGGTGCTTGAATAGTTCTCATGCACCACACCAGTGTCTCTCACATTGAGATGTTATGTCATGGGTCATATCTAGTGTCCTCAAAATTAGTATCCATATATCCATATTATTACAAAATTTGAGTTAAGTGACACAATTTGAGATAAGAATTACAACCTTCGTTCACAATTAAATGAATTTATACCCTTTACAACTTGTCCCCAATTAAATGAACTTTACCGACTCAATATTATTTTTCTATTCGTCTCTTAGTCTCCAATGTTATGATTACCTTTTTATCTATATTATTTAAGAGGAAATCTTTCGATCCTCGTGATTCGGTACCCCAAATTCGTCCCCCGCCCTCCGCTCTCTCATTTTGGCAAACAATCGCTGATCGAGTAGTTACCACATTAACTGTCTTCCGCTTCTGCTATTATTTCCAGAAAATAACAAAAAGACGCACACTTAACCCCTAAGCCTATTTAAGCCTATTTATTTTGTTGATTCGATATTATTTTGTTACTTCGATATTATTTTATATAAAAAATTTGGTTCTTGAGTCTGACATAACAAGTATTAAGACACGTATTATACATGTTGTTGATTTGCAGTGGTTAATTAATATTTGTCGATTTGAACATTGATATGAACTAATTAATTACTGAATGACACACGAAATAAATTCTGTAATCAATTTTTTAGAGGTGGCAAAATTTGATCAGGCCTAAAAAATTTGCCCGACTCGAACTCGACCCAAACCCGACCCGAGTTTCAAGAAAAGTCAATCTGACCCGAACCCAACCCGACCCGTATTTCAGAGAAAGCCAGACTGACCCGAACCCGATCCATGTTTCAGGGAAAGTCAGACTGACTCGAACCCGACCAGACCCGACCTGAACAACCCAAAACCCGAGATAACCCTGGAATAGAGGTGCAAAATCTGACCATATCCGAAAAACCCGCCCGTCTCGACCCGATTCCGAAAAAATACCAGCAGACGTCAACCCGATACCCGACCTGACTCGACATTTCCATTTGGTTAAACTGACCTGACCCAATCCGAACCTGATCCGACCCGAACCCGACCCGACAATATGCCACTTTTTCTCTGTTGAAGCCGAGTGATTTTTTTTTTTTTTTGTTGCATTTAGTACGTTCATGTATAAGTACGAGTTACCAACTATTAGAAAAAAAAAGTGCAAATATTTTTTTACAGAAATATAAACAATTATAGTAAACTGATATGAACTCAGAATTTTAAAACTTCATCGTATTAATGTCTGAACAATATAACAACTACATGTTAACACAATGTGTATGGTATCTTAACACCAGTATACAAAGGTCTGAACACTTCAATGTACGTGGTCTAAACACCGTTATCATGATTACTGAAAACCTCGTAGTAGGTGGTATGTACAACACTCACTACAAGGTCCGAACACCCTACAATACGTACGTATTCTGAATACCACCTTGCAAATGGTCTGAACACCCATAAAAAAGTGGTATGAACACCCCCAAAATATCTCAATCTAGAGATTCTGACCTCCTGAAGAGTCTAAATTATTTTGCACATTTTCAATGTGAACATAAACATGAACATTGTATAAACACATAAAATAGAACATGTGAACAACACTGGATTATGCGTATGTTTAAGTGGTATGTACATGCTTTTTATACTACTATGAACACCCTTTACACCAAGTTTGAACACTCTACGTAGTAGAATGTGTAGTCGTATGGGGCCCAGTCCCCCAGAGACCACTGAATCATAATATTTTAGAATGTATGAACATGAAATTCAAGTGGTATGTACATGCTTTAATATTACTATGAGCACCCTTTGCATCAAGCCTAAACACCCTATACAGCAGAAGGTGCAGCCGTATGGGGCTCACCGCCCGCGGACCACCGAACCATATTTTTTTAGAATGTATGAACATGAAATTCAAGTGGTATGTACATGCTTTAATATTACTATGAACACCTCTTGCATCAAGTCTGAACACCTTACACAGTAGAAGGTGTAGCAGTGATGGGACCTAGCAGGTGTAGGCATTATGTCCATGTGAAAAACATGCTCAAATTAATTTTAGCACGTGTTCAAATTGACAGTTATATCTGTGGTCCCCACAGGTAGTTACGAAAATGGATAAGGTTAGGGCCCTTGATGTTTAGTAGAACACAAATGACCCACCCGTCCTAATTTCGCGATATTCATACTTGTCGATAAAAGGTGTTCATACTAACTGTAGTTGGGTGTTCATAGTTTGTGCATGTGCATTGTTGGGTTGGGGTACGATTTCGGGGGATTTTTGTTGGGGTACAGTTAGCTTTCCTCATTATTTAATTGGAACATTTATTATGTAATGATTACAAATTGAGGGCATAAAAGTAATTTCACTTTTTCACTAATTCCTTTGACTTTTCCTAAAATTTCATTTATTCATGGACAGAGGTTGTACAAAATTTGTGTATGTGAGAATAGTTAAAACGAGGGCGCTCAGAAAATTCTTCGTGTCACCGTGGAACTTGGGATGTTATTTGGGGTGAGGACCTTGAGATTTGGAAGCACGTGACTTGCACGCTGAATTGGGGTACGATGAGACCGGGGTGAAGCTTAAGATGGTCTACCTCACCTGCAGAATAACATGCTTACAAGTTACAATATTCCCTCATCAATTAACGTATAATCAATTTGTTATCATTTTTTATTAGTTCAGCAATCTGATGGGTATGCAAGAATCTAGAACAATGATGCATCTTACGCTCCCGTGATTTTCAGCGGTCAATGTTTAAGTCTATGCTACATTAATTAGTCTTCTCAGTCCTCAGACATGTATCAAGCATCATAGCCACAAAAAATCAAACTTTATTATGTACCACAGTACCAGTCACCATAAAAGTGCAAAAATTTCTGTTGACACTTTGATGGTCCGACAGATATGGGGTCACTGGGAAATAAATCAATAATAATGAACGGGGGGTAACAGCATTAACAGGTGTGGTGCATGCTGAGCAAGGGGGTGTTGAGAAGTAAAGAATTAGATTTAGAGAGGGATAAGGATAACTGGTGCTTGCTGAGTAGAGAGGGAAGGGAAGCGAATATACTCGGTTTCTTGTTCCAGATATTCTGTTTAATCAGTTTAGACATTCCTGTCACTGGGGAATATACGGGCAGCAGAAGCAGATCGAACCAAGTTTCCCGTATCACAAGAGAGCATCAGATCAGAGAATTTGTTGTTTGCTTTGTGCCTTTGTGGATGTAATCATGTAACAATTCTGTGAGACTGAAAGAATCAGCCTTTGGTCTAGTGGCTAAGGGCAACGCTCTCTGTGTAGGAGGTCGCGGGTTCGAAATCCAGATAGAAGCCTTTTATAGACATTTAAATTTGAGTGAATTGACACTCATCTTCATCTCAAAAAACAATTCTGTGAGACAGACCAATTTTAGCTTCCATAAGACATTAAGATGGGTTGAAAATTGGCTACTCCTTATATTTACAATCTAATAATTATGTTTATTAAAATAACACTGTGATTGCTTAATGTCACTAAAGACACTTTTTATTATTCTGTTCGATTTGTAGTTATTATAATCTGTTTGATTCTTTCCTCGCACAGATATTCGATAATAATATATTGATGTTATGTATTTTTCTATCTTTCTATGACCTGTGAATAATTTAATAATTTAAGATTCTAAAATGGATCGGTAGGACTGTCTGAGCCTACTTTAGTCAAAAAAAAAAAAAATAAATAATGAGTGTGAAAGATTTAATAAACAATCTAACAAGACATTCCAACCACTCGTTAGTTCCGAAATCCAAGTTCTAACTAGATTGATTTGGAAATGCGAAGACCCAGGTGGTTAAATTAGTGGCAGCGTTGTTCATGTGCAACGGGCAGAGGCATATATATATAACATATATTCAATCCGTGTAGCCCATTACACCTTAAGGCATATATAATCTGGCCCAAAACTGTTTTGCTAATCAACTTTTTTTTTCCTGTTGTTTAATAGTCGACATCTGCAACCGAATATTGTTCAAGCCTTTTGAGCAGTTGAAAATCTTTATCCGGCAATTAGATTAAAGACTCACTCGGCCTATATATCCAATGCAATCGATACTTCTCGGATAAAAGGGCTATATGCAGTTAATTACAAAGTGGGCCGCGTAGAAGTAGGCCGGAACTAAAATTTAGGGACGAAAAATTGCAGCTGAGTCAAGACTAATAATGATCCTTGACGGCATGCATTATTTCGGGTTTAAAAAAAGCAATCGAGTCGGACTTGGCCACATGGCACATGCTTATACTTCCTGATTTGAGCAGTTGATCGTGTCAGCTCGGATCTCGAGACGATCCAATGGCTCTCGTGCTGTAGTACAAAATGCAGCAAGTCGGGGGATGAACACTCCTATACTTGCTACTCGTAATCCGTTTTACAGATCTGTTGCAACTTTACTATTGGTAATTAGAGCTCGTCAATGTGAGCAATCATTGGTTTCTATCTTAACTTTCTTTTTTTGTTTTTTTTTTTCCTATTACATATTGAAAATACATGCTTGAAATTTACAAATGATTGCCTTTTACATTAAGGATATAATTAATTAATTAGAAACTTAATTAGAACCAAGTTGTCGGTAGGAGTGGCAAAAAAACTCGTAGCTCGTGGCTTGCTCGTTAGTGGCTCGGGCTCGACTCGTTATTGGCTCGCTCGTTAAGCTAATGAGCCGAGCTTGAGCTTGGCATGGCTCGGTTCGTTTAAACTCGTTTGGCTCGATAAACTATTACTAATTGCAATTTGTACTGCTCTTATCGTAAATTATTAATATATTATACAACATATGGTCAAATATATATGAAATTGTTATATAAAATGTGTATGAACATATATTTGTTAGTCCTTTATATTAATTTTTATATAGATTTTGATATAACATACTTAAAATTTTATTATTAAAAAATAAACGAACTTAACAAGCCAACTCGGTCAGCTTGTTAATTAAACGAGCCGAGCTCGAGCTTGTGTTATGGCTCGGCTCGTTTACACCCCTAGACTTGTCGGAACTGGTCAATAATGTAGTAAGGTGCTTCAGAACGACAAAATGGGCGGAAGTTGTAGATGGAACCCAAATTAATTTCATGCGCGATTAGCTGTTATCATGGGGTGTGTTTAGGGGTGAAAACGGATCGGATATCGACGGATAGTAGTCAAAATTGTATCTGTATCTGCTTTAGTTTTTCGGATACGAATACGAATACGGATAGTTCCGGATACGAATACGGATCGGATATCAAACAGATACGAATGCGAATACCAATATACTTCGGATATTAGACTTACTATTAAAAAAATATATTGTATATAATTTTTTCATGATAAATCACTAACTAAAATAGTTAAATTACTATAAAAATTAATCACTGATCATAAATATGTTATTAGTTCATCGCTGATCATTATTATCAAACATATCACATATTAGTTAAGAAAAATCCATTATTATTATATTATTAATTAAAAGTATTAAAAATTAGAAAAAAGATAAAGTGTAAAGCCTAATTAGATATAAACTTCATTAAATTTGAAATATACATAAAAAATCCAATTGAAAGACATATAATAAGTCTTTAAAACGGATATCAGAATTACCAAAATATCCGAATTCGGATAATTATCCGTATCCGTTTCCAAATCGAAAACCGTATTCGTATCCGTAAATATCTGTATCCGAATATCCGTATCCGCAAAAATTTGAATACGAATCCGGATACGGACGGATAATATCCGATCCGTTTTCACCCTTAGGTGTGTTTGGCAACCCATTTTGAATAACCTATTCCGGAATAGTGTGCTATTCTATTTTTTGTGAGTGCTAAACACAAAATAACTAAACGAATAGTGATGTGAATAGACTAATCCGTTATTCGACCATATAGATGGAATAACGGAATAGCTATACTTATTGTCCAACTATTCTACTAATATGTTGTCAAACAATAATTTTACTATCCGAATAGTTCAAAATATTACTCTTCATTTCACTCTTCCAATAATCACTAATCCATTTTTACTAATCGGATAGCACTATTAAAGTGCTATTCTTTGATTTACCAAACGGACCCATGATGCATACGTGATAAGAAATTACAAAACATATAATTCCTTAACAGTAAATTAAAGATGACAATAATGAATTATCTAGAAAAAGCTTCTTAATTAATCTTTATAAGGATTATTTGTAATATGCATTGTCCACAACCACAATATTTTAATTATTAATTTACTACTAAACAGACAAATAATTGTCGTCATCATTATAATTCTAAAAACTTTGCTTTTGAATCCAGTAAACCTAGCTAGCCAAAATATCTTGTCATAAGCCGGTCTGGTCTGGTGAACTAATCGATCAAATCCAAATAAACACGTCTGAAAGTTTGTGATTAGACCCGGCCGGATCCAGGTCACCGCCATAAATGATAAATCTCATATATGAAACCAGCAGATATTGAAATTTCAAACCGACCATGTTAGCTCAGCTGGTCGCTTTTCATGATTCATGGAGAAGTCAGAAGTGGGTTGGAACTCGGAAGATATTTCCACAAAAGTAAATAGATTAGATCGAGCTAGGCCTATAGGAGGTGCATGAGTTGGCATTTCTAATTAGGACTAAGGTTAATTAGGCGTCTAATTAATTAAAGTAGGTTTGCTGTTTGCCCCAATATTTTGCATTCTTGTTACTGTTGTTGTTGTTGTTGTTGTTATTAAGCAGGCAGGCACGTACACCTGTTACTCTTTGTGGAAAGGAAGGAGATTAGGAAGACTAGCTAGGAAGACATCAGACATGCATTAGCAATAAATTAGCATTGCCAAATTTGTTGGAGTTGGGAAAAGGTCTCGTCAACAGTCAACACTCGCACTACGAGCATTGACTAAATGGCATTTGATTTCCCCCACTGTCCACTAACCACTGATTTCTGATTTTTTTTATTCTAATTAAACCGTGTTGAGCGCTAATCAATGCGCTAGCTACCTTAATTACCTCTTTCGTCTCGCCTAGATGGTGACTTTTCAACTATCTTTGTTGTACGTACGTAACATCGAGCATATATGATGTACTTAAGAATAATTGGAGGTCTCTTGTATTTGTGTTTCCACGTTTTGAGCATTTCCTATACGCACGTTTATTTTATTGTATGAGTACGTACGACCGGTTAGCTCCTTTTAGTTTTAATTGTGGGTTCTTTGCCTAAGGGCCAATTGAAGATAAAAAAAAAATAGTGGGTTCTTGATTCTTATCGTGTACCGGTGTACGTGCACTTTCGAAGAAGGATCGATGTCACATGAAAAACGTATATATATATATATATATATATATGTATATTGTGCATTAATTTGTATGAAGTGAAGAATAGAAACTTAGGTAATGTAGTACTTAGTTGTATAGTTTACATATCTTTCTAATTTTCGGATGCAGAAACTTTCACTAATTTGTACTGTATGAGTTTTGACAGATTAAGAAACCAGTATAATTAGAAAAAAAAAAATAAAAGGACAATTTGTTAGTACTTAGCTATCCATATCCCTACTTGAAATCTTGAATATACCTGACAATTAAAAGACACATTTAGAAGCCAAATTGGTATTGGCGAGCTAGCCAAAAACAATTAATAAATTTAAAATTTAAAATAATAAGCATTTAACATATTAATGAGTGAATTATTATTTTGCATGGGAGGAAATAGATAGATAATGACAAAGACACAGCATGGGCATGACCTCATGAATGACTATTTTTGTGTTTGCAGAATTTGCAACAATATAACAGCAATCAATCTCATGTATATTATTAATTGGACTCGGTTTGAGGCATATATACTAGTTAGTGGTCACAAAACTCTGCAACATATAGGACCAACAGAAACAAGCATGAAAGTTTGGATCCATGCATGTATACAGTCTAGCTAGACATGTATTATATATTTGTGTTCAAGAGTTTAGTAGCAGAATATTGGACCACAAACCGTGTACATATATTTTTATTTGCCAAATGCACTTAACTATTTAATTCCGTTAAAATAAAACAAATTGCAAATTTCATGACTCGAATTCTCGAAATGCAGTAACTAGCTATAAGTATTTTCTACTTCGATTTTAAATTTATAATCTCAAAATTATTTGAAAAAGATCATTGTCAATTAAATATAAATCCAATGATCATATAAAAATAAACCTTATTATTAAATATATTGTGCCATAATCCAATAACAATTAATTTCAAGAAATAAATTAAAGCTCTTCTTTTTTGTACATACCTTTCTTAATTTCTTTTCTGAGATTTGTTAGCTAGAAGCTTTGTACTGAGATCAATAAAGAGAAATAAAGAAAAATAAAATACTTAGCTTTTTATTGTGTACACACGAGTATAATAATCCTGTTTCAAAATACTTAGCTTTTTATTGTCTCTTTTACCTCCTCAATTTTTCATTTTGACAACTACCGTTACAAAATACAAATTCTCAATTTGTGACAATTACCCACATCCATCCATCCATTAATTAGCCCAAAATTTTACAATTGGAGAACTGATCACTGTTACACATCTAATGGTTTGGAGCTAATTTAATTCATATCACCTAAGAATTAAGGTAATATACAGTTAAGTACGTGGACCGTTGGATTGTCCCAATTTAATACATGGACAAAATAATTTTTCATATTTTTTAAAACTATTATTCGTAAAAAGTATTTTGGCAACGGTCCAATTCTGAATATAACAAAAAAAAGGGTGAACATGACAACCCTTCGATGAAGTACCACCAGCACCAACCAAATTAAACCAAATGAAAACTACTTTCCAAACAATTGACAACGAAAAATTTATTCTTTTAAAAAAAATGAAAAAAAATATATACTGATTAATTGAGCAATCAATATGAAACGATCCCACCACTCATTTCCCAAAATCTCTCATTTTTTTTTGTCCTCTTCTTTTCATGTTTTTCAAGTTAATTAATTCTTAGCCAAAATGCTGAAGACAAATCATTATCAAGTAGTGCGTCCGGCAGGATGTTGACACGTGTCATGATCAACTTTTCAAGCCGACCACAGAATGCCACGTGACAAAATTCCCAATTGGGTCCCCCTGATAATTGCCTTGCTAAAAAGTTGGAATCTAGTTTTTTCCTAAACATCATGGGTGTGTTTGGATGGATGGTTGGATTAGTGAAAATAGTCACTAACTCAAAAATAGCTAACCTAACTATTACTAGGAATAGTAGAATAGCTACTAACTAATACTAACCCAATTATTTTGAAAAGCAAATCCAACATCCAAACATAGAATAACAATTGAGAATAGTAGCTAACCCAAGTTAGCACTATTTTTCTCCCATCCAAACATACCCCATGTCATCACACGTACGAAAATTTGGAATTTCCATGGTGAATGTTGAAGGACATGTCCTTTTTAGATGAGAGTAATACCAAGCGTCCATAGAATATTTGTCCATAACGTTCATAGGTTACAAAATCATATCTATCGATCTGATACAAAACCGAATGTATTTGTTATATTCTGAGTGTGCCTATAAACGCATATATAGATGTATTTTCGATGGACGCAAGATCTTTCTCTTTAGATGATTTGGGGAGAGATTTTTGCATGATGCCAATTTAGAGAATTTATGCGAGAAAATTTAGTTTTCTGTCCGGAATATTGTGGTCACGTATAATTGATTTATCACAGATACGATTTTCTCTGGTCAAGATTTTTAGAGGAAGACCTTAAACAAAGAAAGAGAATTATTCTAAAAAATATCTACTCCCGATGACGTCATATATGTAATTGTTTCTTTTTTTTTTTAAATTACGAAATGTTGCCACATTTATACGGAATTTTTGTTCAGTCACTATTCATTAATTAACTATAAGAAAAAGGTCAAGAACCAGCCTTTGATATAGTAGCTAAGGCAACGCTTTCCGTGTGAGAGGTCGTGTGTTCGAAACCCGGATGGAGGATTTTTTATAGACATTTAAATTTGAGTGGCTTTGACCTCATCTTTATCTCAAAACTATAAGAAAAAGGTCATTAGCGTAGTGACAAATTAATTAATATAGTTCCGGAAACATTCACTGAGATAAACGTTGTGATTAATTCATATATATATAATTCGTGCATATAATATTGTAAGAACATCTTATAATGCTCAATTTTGAAAAATGAATAAAAAGAAAAGAAAAAAAAAAAGGTCATTTTAAAGTATATATTATGTGTTTTATTGGCGAATATTCATAAACTACAATATATACTTAATTTACATTGAAATTCTCAGATTAAGAAGCAATTATATTCAATAACTTCCACAAAAGTGCAAAATTTCTTCCAGATATTAAATTGTATAATTAGTACTCCACAATATTAATTCGTCATATTGTATGTAATTCTGATGATATATATAAAAAAAAAAAAAAAAAATCACAGGCACAACGTCTACTACTCTATGATCAATTTTTTTTTTTTTTTTTTTTTGGAACAAAGTGGACAAAAGTCCACCACCTCCCATTTCATTTAAGGAGATCAAAAAAGTACAATTAATCCTAAAGAAAACTAATAATCAGAATCCTTTAAGAGGAAACTGATATCTAAACCTAAACTGTATCCAAGGTATCCACCAACATAATCAATACTGGTTACATCAACATAAGGAAATATCAACCTTCATTTTAACAACAAAGCAACTAGAAAAACAAGCTATAAGATATATATTGGAGACTAAAGAAAATATTAAACAGCTACAATAACTGTTGAATTACTTCCTTCATAGAGTCATCATCATCACTCTATGATCGAAAAATATAATATGGAAACTACTATTCACGTAGAAATAATATATAGATAAGGACATATATCGGCATCGATCATTCTCCTTACCAAATTAAACACGTAAACAATTAATTTCTATACAAAGTCTTCATGACATATATACTTTCTTAATTAATTAATTACGTGGTGAAATTAAATCAAAATCATTTATGAGGTGGAAAAAATTAAGATCCGAATGCGGAAACTGCAGAGGTTATTAATTAATTTCTCCCTCACATTTCAACTTAATTTGCATCTGTTCAATATTTGTATCACATATGTACAAATTAGCTAGCTAGCTACTTGACTTAGTTGCATAATATGACGTTTAAGATTGCACCAATTTTTCAGACAAGGGAACCAAAATCAAGGGAACTTGTGGCTATGGCAAACATGGGCTTCTAATTTCTACAAAGAAATTCATTTGGTAGGAAATTAAACAATAGAAGACAATTTCCCGTTTGCTTCTATATTCCTCAATATTCTTCAAGAAAAAACCAGACAAATTAGAAATATATAGGACCTCTCATAAATGCACATTAATGTTCTGAACTGAAATGAATGAACTTGTAATTAACGACGTCATCTATAGTATGCAGAAAAGTATAGGAAGAAGTTCGGTATTATGTTATGTACCATCAACTTAGCTAGGTACGTATACGCATCATATAATTAAGAAGTATTATGTACGATCGACTTAGGTACGTATACGCAATATCTTATAGAAAAAGATAAGTATCGATCAATTACAAACTTTAATCAATGTGGTTGCGAATTGATATTTTCTTTAAACATCTTAATTACAAATAAAAAAAAGTACCCAAATTGATAGTGTTTGTAATAAAGACTATCAATTTAAAGTTTACAAACACTGTCAATTTATAAGTTAAATTACACAATCATAAACTTTAGTTAATGTAGTTGTAAATTGATCAAATTAAAGTACGTACCCATCCCATCGTCAACATTGTCAAGATAAACATCGTCAATAATCCATCCTCTACATAAAATTATGTCTTTCATTTTAGTTTCTACAAACAAAAATTAATGAAAATGATGATCACTCACCTAAAAACTATCCTTACTATATATAATAAAAGCATATTAAAAAAAATGACATGAAAGGGCTATCTTCCCCAAATAAGAAACCTGAGTCGTTGATCCTTTTCTTGGATAGATCAGAATCGTTGATGTACGTTAATGTCCATTAACATTCTTAGCCCATTAAAATTAAAGGACCATTACATATTATCTTAAAAATTTATTATAAAAAATAACAATTTCAGCTCAAAGCAAGGCGTGAGCTTTTTACTAGTAAAATATAAATGTATGCAACATATACACGTCTACATGACTATAAGGCTATCCACAACAATAGCCAGCCAGATAAAATGATTACAAAAGTCGGTCACTGTTAAGATACTAAGGAGATCCATTGCAGTGTTGCACGCACCTAGCCTCCAAATGAAAATGGAAAAATATCTAATTTCACATGGAGTTGTGTTGTGTTGTGTTGTGTTGTGCTGTCCAACAAAATCAACCAACTGCATGACCAACTCGATCGATCGTATCTTTAGTAGTTCTTCACCAACCCAACCCATGGATTCTTCCAGTTGGACGCAGCAGATTCCGTATATATATATATATATATAATATAATTACGTTGCTTTGCAAAGTTGAGCAATTTTTTGCTTTGCGTTCAAATTTATTCTCCAAAGTTCAAGTGGCCAATATAATTTGATAAACACAATCTACATATTTAAAACATACAAAATACCAAATTTTATAATTTTTCGAACTTTTTAGCTATTTTTTTGGATTTTTGAAAGATTGACACTTTTTAGTATCATTATTTTATTATTATTTCTGGGTCATCTTTCTAAAAATCAGAAAAAATAGTTAAAAATTTTTAAAAATAGTATATTTTGGTATCCCATCATATTTCAATATTTATAATGTTTTGGTTCAATTAGATTTGTTGTTTGAGTTTTCATTTGTGAGATTTTGAAAACGCAAAGCAAAAAAAACTTCAACTTTGCAAAGCACTGTAACATGTCCCGACTGATCATTGAATTAGAGGAGCATTTGGTAAGTAAGTAGGAACCTCCGGGTTTGGTATTTCAAATTAAATTAATTAATGGACTGGGTCCAGTCGTCGTGAGACGTGGTTTCACAAGCTATAACAAATTTGTTGAGTTTAATATATATGATATATATACGAGTGAGGCTATTGCGCTTTGCAAAGCACAGTGAGGTAGTGCGTTTCGCACAGTCCGTTATCTCAAAACCGTAGCTTAAATGGGCAATCCAAGGTGCCCAACACAATCTACATATTGAAATCTTATAGATTACTGGATTTTCCCATTTTAGAGTTTCTAACTATTATTTTGGATTTTTGAAAATTGCATAGAAAATGCACAAAATTTTGTATATAAAATGGGTCTTTTTTCAAAAATTCAAAAAAGTTAGAAAACTCTAAAATAGAAAATTTTGGTATGCAACTAGGTTTTAATATCAAGTTTATGGTGAGCAACCTGACTTGGTCATTCGAGCTACACTTGAGGAGTTATGAGAAAACGCACCAGTCACTGCACTTTGCAAATCGCAATAGCCTCACTCCTAAAACATATATATTTGTCACATATATAGTTCATCAGTTGCAAAAAATGAGTATATCAAATTATGTTTAAAAAAAAGTTATAGCAAACATATTAACATGCGGATATTGAATTAAAGCGCCACTGTCAGTCAAAACTTGCGAAACTGGTATAATTGTTTTCAACACAAAATTATTTGAGTAATTAGCAGCCTTAAGTTCCATTTAGCTGTGCTATAGATTACATGCCTTAATTATCTCCCCAGAGACCAAATATTTTATGTATAAAATTAAATTTTGAGTCATATAAATAATTAATTTATCCATGAATTAACTGATCGATGGACCTCGAATTATATCTTAAACATGAAATCTAAAATCTTTGGACTTTGTGCAAGCTACTGATCACAAATATGTCTTTTGTTTTCTGCTCTTTAATTTCTGCTCGCTTTCATGAATGTTCAAAATTTCAAATAAATTAATATTTTATCAAACAAGTAAAAACATACTACGCGTATATAGTTGATAATGTTCCATACGCATCAGCCTCGAACTTAAAACAAAAAAAATTATCACCGTCTTCAAGAAAATTACAGGTAATTAATGTGTATTAAATAGTTGATAGTGTTGACCAGAACAAAACAAAATGATGGGAATTTTATACAAAGGAAATTGGAAAGTCTAGACAAGCTGGTTTTGGAAGCCGGAATTTGGAAGTGTATAAAATGTCTAGAAGTAAGAATTGGCCTTTGATTTAGTGGCTAAGAGTAACACTCTCTATGTGGGAGGTCACACGTTCGAAACCTGGATGGAAGGTCGTTTATAGATATTTAAATTTGAGTAGTTTGACCTTCATTTTTATCTAAAAAAAAATGTCTAGAAGTCCGGTTGGGCAATAGAGGCAGGCAGCAATAATTTGGTTACCTTTTGCCTTTAAATTAGAAAATTAATTAGTTCCATGATATTTAAAAGATATATGTTTTCTAGAAGTCCAGAAGAGCACTTCTAGAAAATAAACCAGACATAAAAATACTCCTATAGTCCTATTAATAAACTCTCAATTAAAATTATTTTGGGTAATGCCCTTGGAGCCTCCAATCTTTTCCCAAGTGACAACCCCCCATCTTATTTTTTAGACAAACTCCCCCAAACTCTTGTTTTGTAATAAACCACCACCCCCATCTTGTTTTCCATACCACAAACATTGTTTTCCATCCAACAAAACAGTTATCACCTTAAAAAATTAATGATTTAATTAACTTTAATGATCTAATCATATTAATTTGTTTTAAGATTTATATTCTAATCAATTAATTGAAATGTAATTAAACAAACATATATATTTGACTTAAAATACTTGGTTGGCACAAACTGATCTAAGTAATTTTAATTTATTTTAACAAAAATTATCAATGAAATTATGATTATAATCAATAATGAATATAAAGAATGAGTAAATTTTCGGTACTCCTAAGAACTTGGAAGACTTCTATGCTCCTAACTGAAAAACTTAATTGTATCTAAATATTGATTTATCGTGCCCTATAGTTTCTTTACATAACTCCTTGGATACAACTTTTTTTTTTCATTTTTAGAGTTTTTTAATTAGTTTGAGTTTTTTAAGATAGTATCAAAATAATAATAAAATAATAAATATTTATATACAAGCTGTCATTTTATAAAATTCGAAACAAATACTTCATAAACTCTAAAAAAGAAAATTTATATTAGTGATTTATTTTATTAATTGAATTTGTTTTGCTCTATTAGTGCTCACGTTTTTTTTTTTTTTTACTACTGAAATGTCATTTTTTATTTTATTTGTCAAAGTGTAAACCATGTTTCAAAATGAAAAAAAATTCAAATATATAAAACAATACCAAATAAATTATTGTCACAGTACAATTATTTTTTTTACACTTAATTATAGCTCATTCCATAAATGATTAACAACAAAAAAAATCATAAAAATATCAAAACAACTTTTCAAGATAATGGATGTTTGTATTGTTGAATGGAAAACAAGATGGGGTGGTGGTTTGTCACAAAACAAAAGTTTGCGGGTGTTTGTCACCTGGGAAAAGATGAGGGTTCAAAGGCATTACCCCCAATTATTTTTCACTTATATTTTAGTACTCCTTCGGCTATGTCTCAAGTTTCAACCGGTCAATCTTGTAGCAATATTTTATAAGAAAAATTCAATTGACCCGGTCAGTGAACTTAGTTTTAAAATGTTGCTTAAGACATAAGCATTTTGCAGTTTGAAAAATTTGAAGTATGGGTTATTATTATTTATTAATTCTACAGACCCAATCCTTAAATATAAATTCTGTGCAAATTTTGATTTTTTTTTTTTTTTTTTTTTTTGTTTGGGGGGTCAAACCATATGGCGGTTTTAAATTTTATCATCATGAAATAGATCTACCGAAGTTTCTACAACAAACGCAAATAGAAAAAATTATCACAAGATGTGCTGTATTGAAAACAGAAACTTCATGCGTCCATTGATGGATAGTCAATAGAAATTACACCGTGAATGTAACTGTTATATCTGAACCCATACTATTTATTACTTCTATGGACCGTCCATTAATAGACGGTACGTCTTGCTGCATTGAAAACCATAGTTTATCAATCCATTGTCATCATCATAATGCTTGCAAAATGAGGTACCAATAAATAAATTAATGCCGACAATAATATAATGTGTATGAACTCTCACTAAAACCGCCAGAAGATTTCAGGCCCATTATTTCGTATCAAAATCATTTCTTTAAGTTGCTCAGTTTGTCACCATCAGGCTGCCAGCTGGCTCTCTATTAGCCACTAATCGTTCCTCATTAGCAACCAAAGCATACGCTAATTGAGATTAAGATACTGGCACTGTTGGTCCTGTGCATGATGTACGCAGCTGTTTTAAATCCCTAATTAACAAAGTACTACAGGATAAGTTCAAAGATGTTGTCCGTTCTGCCAATTAATTAATTAGTTAATTAATGTGTATGTAATATGTTCCCATACTACAATTTTTTTTCCCCCAAATTTACCACAATTGGTTAATGTGTATGTTTTCTCTTATTTATATTCATGAAAAATGCTATAAATTTACTTCTTTGAGCGCATCTCCAAAAACATATCAAATCACCTTTCAATTTTGATTTATATGACTTCATAAATTTTGTATATCAAAATTTCATGGGATACAAAATTTTTTCATTTAAAAAAAAATTGGTATTTGTTTGGGAACTTTGAAAGGCGATGCAAAAAACTTGATATTGTATCCATATTGTATAGTCACTTTTGAAAAAACTCAAACAAATACTTCAATTTTCAAAAATAAAAAATTGTTGCATCTCATAAGATTTTGATATAAATCAAAATTTGGAAATAATTTGATATGTTTTTGGAGGAGTGATCTCAGAAGAATTTAGTGAGCTTAAGCTCCCAGTAGTTTTAATAACTCTATTTTTTTTCATTTATTTCAAGTTCATTTCACAAGTGACCTAAATACGGATGTATTAAAATTAATCAATCAAAGTTAGTTAATTAACTATATTCATTCAATTTTAGACCGCTTTTATATGAATGCATCTTTCCTATATGATTATGAATAAGATCTTTCAAGCTCGGTATATAATGATTTATCTGTTAATATTTTTATATAAAGTGTACAAAACTATTGTAATCAATAATTTACTATGTTGTTATAAGTAGCTAGGTGGTTTATTCTAGCTCCAATTCTACTTTTCAGACAAACGACTTTAGAAATAGGCAAAAAATTCTTCAAGAAAAATCCCTTTAAAAAGTTGTACATGTATAATGATATCTCAAATTAAGCCACTAGACCTTGTCTGTTTAATTCCTCGCGCAGCCACACACACGTACATTTACTAACCATCCCTTTTTATACCATGATGAAGATGCGAACCATATATCTACTTCCATTCGTTTCATTGGAAAAAAAAAAAAAAAAGAATGCGTACGTTTGCTTCTTTAAAATAAAAAAATGATATTGTATATTATCCATCCAAATAAAAAAAAAGAACGAATTAAGAGACCTCTTCAAATATGCCAACGTACGTATTTCTATTGGAACAGAAACTCTTCCAAAAACCTTGTTTTACAACCCCAATAAAAGAAGTGGTGGGTCTTTTTCACAAAGTAAATTAAGGATTTAAAATTTTAATTTAATTGTTGACTGGTGATGTTGATGTTCTACAATTATGAGATTTTTTATGTAGGAGGGAGGAGGGGGTAAAATAGTTAAAGAACAGACCGGCGGTAAATATTAATGGTTTTAAGATGAAAGCTAAATAAGAGAGATGAAGAAACTATACACACACACACACACACACACACATATATATAGAGTAAATCTAGCGTGCTCCTAAGAGCACGGAGACCTCCCGTACTCCTAACTCAAAAATCATACTAAACCATCATGAAATTTTGATTTATCATTCTCATTAAATTCTTTATATAAAAATCTCCTAGGATACAAAAAATTTCCATTTTTTGAGTTTCTTAAGTATATGTTTTGGAATTTTTTAGAATGATATCAAAATAATATATAAAACTGTGTCAACTTTAAAAAATACAAAACAAATACTTAAAAATCTCAAAAAAGGTAAATTTTTGTATCCTATGATATTTTGATATAAATAATTTAATGAGACCCATAAATCGAAATTTCGAGATGGTTTAGTATGATTTTTGAGTTAGGAGCACGGGAGGTCTCCGTGCTCCTAGGAACACCATAGTTTTTCTATATATATATATATATATATATATATATATATATATATATATATATAGAGTAAATCTAGCGTGCTCCTAGGAGCACAGAGGCCTCCCGTGCTCCTAACTAAAAAATCATACTAAACCATCATGAAATATTGATTTATCATTCTCATTAAATTATTTATATCAAAGTCTCTTAGGATACAAAAATTTTCCATTTTTTGAGTTTTTTAAGTATATGTTTTGGAATTTTTTAGAATGATCTCAAACTAATAATAAAATAATGTATTAAACTATGTCATCTTTCAAAAATACAAAACAAATACTTAAAAATCTCAAAAAATGGAAAATTTTTGTATTCTATGATATTTTGATATAAAGAATTTAATGAGACCCATAAATCGAAATTTCGAGATAGTTTAGTATGATTTTTGAGTTAGGAGTACGGGAGGCCTCCGTGCTCTTAGGAGCACTATAGTTTTACTCTATATATATATTTTGACTAAGGTAAATAAAATGTTTTTATAGAGAATAATGTTATGAAAATATAAAAATCAATATCATCTATATGTTAGTATGTATTCACAAATACTAAATAACTAAAAAAGCTAATGCATGTGGATATCAATATATCTGATTAAAGTGCTTTAAGTTACCAAACGAAAATGATAAGAGGTATATATAGTTGGTTAAAATTAGCTGCATATTTTATATTTCCTAACATTTTATCTATTTATTTCATCTATATACTTCACTATCACCAAACACTAGTGTTGTAGTGCAAGATGCATGATATAACATTTTAGGACGTTACTTTTATGCTCATACTCAGACAATCTTATCAGTTATAGTCTTACAGATGAATTCCATAATAGATAATATTCATTTATAATCGTTAGATAGAAAAAAAAAAAATTTGGTGGGAGTATTGGAGTAAAATTCAACATTTTATTTAAAAAAAATTATTAGAAATTAAGTTGTGATGTCACGCACGTGCATCTCACGTGCAGGAAGGGTAGTTCAGACGGCGCCAACAGCAAGCAGAGTGCTCATCCTCTAGCGCTGCATTGTGTAGTGCGGGATGTGAATCGTTAGATCATCTCAAGATTCGAGCCAGCACAGATCCCGAAATGATCTAACGGTTCACATCCTGCGCTACACAATGCAGCGCTACAGAGGATATGAAATCCAGCAAGAAGAAGAAGTTCTCGTTCCGAACCACGATATATAAATATGTTGAACCGGCAACCCTTCCAACTTGCCTCTCTCTACACTCCTTCCAATTCCAATTCCATCCACACCTTCGTTCCTCTGCTAGCTCTTCCTCCTCTTCACTCAATAACCAAACCCCAATAAATTCATCCATAGAATAACAAATTGCATCCATCCAGCTGAAGGAATTCATGACAAAGGTGCACCCGAATCTGAGCACCGACGTCGCGCGGTCTGCGGAGGAGCTCGACTGCGGCAAGGGGAGCGGTGATGAGGCTGAGGTGTTGACCGTGTGGAGGAAATCGCTCCTGTTCAACGGCCACGGATTCACGGTGTTCGACAAGAAGGGGAATTTGTTGTTCCGGGTCGACAATTATGCGTCGGAGAGTAGGGGAGAGATTGTTCTGATGGACGCTGCCGGCAAACCGCTCCTCACCATCCGACGCAAGGTTATTTTGAGTTCTTAATTCTTTCATTATCAGTATAAAATATCAGCTATGAATTCTTCTATGGATTGGAAGAGATATGGACTGTTCGTTTGTCTGACTCGGATGGTTATCATATATTCTTAGAGCACAAGTAAAGAAAGAGAGATAACTGATCTGTGAAATCTGAATCGCTCAGTTAGATATAAATGGTTATCCACATAAGAACAACTTTATTCAATATATAAAAATAAAACTTGTTTGCTGATTTTAATTAGTTCTACCATTTTTGTTGATCATGTTTACAGAGGCTGAGCTTGAGTGAGAGCTGGCTCGTGTACACCGGGGAGTGCACGACCGGGCAGCCCCTCTTCTCCGTGCGGAAGCTCATGAGGCCGCTACAAAAGAAAGCTCTACTTGACATAACGACCACAGATCGCACCCGCACGCCTCGTCTCCAGGTCGAGGGATCCTACACGCGTCGGTGCTGTTCCGTTTTAGATGACACGCGCCGAGAACTGGCCACGGTCAAGTGCAAGGAGCTGCCCTCGGGCAACACTGGGGCCGCGTTTGGCCGTGATGTTTTCAGATTGGTGGTGGAGCCGGGGTTCGACCCGGCATGCGCCATGGCCATAGTTATCCTCTTAGATCAGATTTTCAAAAGATGAAAACTCTTTACTAAAAAAGGGAAATTTATCACATGAGAGCTGAGATTCTGTTGCACAGTGCAGACCAAAAATGGCAACCTGTTGATGAAGGAAATCAAACAGTTTAAACACAGAGCAATTTGTGTATGTATGATCTCAATTCCTATTATGAGGTTGTATTTTTTAGGGGTTTCTATTTGCATCAATAGCCTAGCTAGAGATTCCATTTGCTGGATGAATTGTTTCCTCTGGGGATGGTTGTGCAAAATAAATTAGGGATTTTTTGGAGGTTCTTCCTAGAAGAAGAACTTGTTGATTCCTTATTTTTTTTGCTTTGCTAATTTCCTGGATGGGTGTCCAGATTAAGTACAGGATAAAATTGTACTTTGGACACATTTTAGTGGGTGTTTATGCAAAATGAAATAGAAGGTTGTCAGATATAAATAAAATTTTCTCTGTATGTATTTTTTATGCTTCCATTATATATATGTAATATTGAAATTTTAGAAATTGAAGCATTTGTGTTCATTCTGAGAATCTTTGATTGCTTGTGATATCCAAATTGATGAAGGATAGAGTACTTCAGAACTAAATTGGTGGTTTCTTAAGGACATTACAAACAAATTATATATGTTTTGTGTTTAGAAGAAAAGCAAAAGGCAACCCAACTTAAAAAAAAAAAAAAAAACATCTTGTGAAATATTATTAAATCAAGAAAAAGTATTATACTTTTTATTTTTATTTCTGTATGCAAAGAGTAATATTTTATATAACATTCATTAGAAAATGCACTACTTTCTTTGCAGCAAATAGTATCAAGGTAGTATCATGCAAAAGAAAAATAAAAAATTTTCAAAGAACAACGAACATTTTATTGTGTACTGTCATTAATTGTTATAGCTTCTGGTGTTGCAATTGCAAACCGTAGAAAATATCCCAAAAAAAGATGGAAGAAAACGATTTACTTTTAACTAATTCCACAAAAATTTGACCTGGTTCAAAGTAGCACCACAAAAGCAGACAGAAAATTCTGCAGAAAAATCAGGACGCGGAGAGTGACTAGTGAATTTACAGAATACACAACCTGGTATTGAGTGATAAAACTTGAAGCATCAGCGTGTGCTTTGGGACGAGGGCACCTGTGGACGTTTTTTACAAGTTCAGAAAAGATCAATTTTGAAAATCAGATGAGCACTGAGCAGGAATCCATTAAAATTATAACCTGAATGTAAGAATCAGCCTATGGTCTTGTGGCTAACAGCAACTCCCTCCTCAGTGTTGGAGGTTGCGGATTGGAAACCTAGTTGAGAGGTCTTTTGTGACATTTAAATTTAAGTGACTTGACCCTTATCTTTATCTCAAAAAAAAATAAATAAAAATAACCTGATTATGGTACACAGACTTTCAAAAATTATGGCACTGACCTACATTAATGATAGAAGTTTTTAAGAGCAAACTGTTTTATTACTAATTTTGATATAATTAAAAGAAAGTTATGCATAGATTTACCATAATAAAATGTACATCGGATATTTTAAAAATGAACCTAGCTCCTAAAAATCTTATCTACAATGACGCCAAACAAATTATCAAATACCAGAACTGGACCATAACTGAATGCTATATCTGATAACTATACAAGTGAATTATCTCAATGACGCAATTATACTTTGTATTCCATCAGATACACTTATTTGCATCCCAGACCTATATCTGCAATCCAATTTTTGATGTGATGAATATAAAAGAGCAATACCTAGCATCCATAGTTACAAAGTTGAGATATATATATTACAAAATCGAATGTATCTGTTTCTCACATCCGCTGCCATAGTTTTTTTGTGTGTATGAAAGTGGGACCCACATAAAAAACACCCCCTATTTCTAAAATCTGGGCCGTTCAAAATGATCCGATGGTCTGTACTAACTATGGCAAGATCGTGCCATAGTTTTTTATGGCAGCAGATACGGACCCACATTCCGTACACGTCTATAAACGTATGTTCATATGGACAATTGTTCAATGGACGCAAGATGTTTCTCAATTGAAAAAATAGGCATGATTTCATATAGATAGTATCATAGTAAGAAGAGTGGTAATGATATGGACTCCAAGTTTGACATCTCTTGGTTGCAGCCGGTATGAAACTGTGTAGATATGATAAAGTGATTAACATCTGCATTGAATGAATGATTGATTCAAGCATTTGATGACAAAAGACTCTTTTCTTTTGCCACACAATTAAAAGCACAGCAGCTGCAGCTGTTTTCAATTGTGTTCTCACCTCCTCTGTAGCCCAAGTCTCCTGGGGTGTCATATCAGGCTCTAAAACCTTTTTTGCAATTATTGTGTGGAAAGATTCCATTCCTTTTTCTCTCATGAAAGCCACCCCACTCGTAATTTTATTGTCTGTATTAGCAGTTCGGCCGTTCCTAGTCGAAAGTGCAAGATATACTGGAAAAAGAAAGAGCTTATCATCTATTACAAGGAATGTCGACAAATAGATGTGTTGAGTGAGTCAAGGTTTGTTTTTGTAAATGAATTCTTTACAAAATTCAATATTTATGTTCACGAACTAACTTGATTGAGACAGAACCCATAATTTTCTAAAAATTTAATAAATATATGTTTCATACTTGACCAAGCCATTCTATAATCAGTTCAGCTACCGTAATCTGCATCCGTACAAGCAATATTGCTAGAACCTAAGCATCAGCAGAAAACAGAATAACTCTCTAATATATATATATAATTTTTTAGGCTTAACCTAAAGCATATCCATAGATGTAGGTATCTGATTACAATTGGCCATCTGACATCTTCCAAATAATGACAAATTTAACAATAAATCCACATTACAATTAATGACATGACAAGGAACAAAGAGGCTTTAGTTTATTGAATTTCTAAACCACACGGTCAGTATTCTCAAAGGTTCTTATATGAATTAGATCTGTGTTAACAATGGGGAAACTAAAATTAGTTCACTAGTCTGAATTATCTTCCACTTTGCTTGTATCGTCCCTGAAGAACAACCAGTATAATTTGTCTTCTATTGTCTATTGGGAAACCACGAGTATAACTCCGAGAACAAACTAAAATTTACATGAATGCACAGAGCAAAAGGTCTCCTCCAACCCCCAACTATATAGCGCAACTAACAATCTGTAAGTAAATTCATGACAGAGCCTCGACCACCGCTGACATGGCTGCAGGGCCTGCCTGCTCGAGTAAAGCAAGTGCAAGATCAGATTCATTCCACCGCCTGAGCCCCCTTGCCAGCTTTGTCACAGTATCCAGACTTAAATCTAGGACCCATGTAGGAGCAACTCTGACAAGCAAACCAATAAAGCACTTCAGAAATGCCTTCCATGCCCCAGGCTGACATTTGGGCTGAAAACCTCCCTCCACGATTTTGGCCATAAGATCCATGTGTCGACCAACAACCCGCGCCCGCTTCGATGAGTACACCCATGTGAATGCTGGTGGGGCTTCTGAGATACCCCACACAAACACCCCAGAATAGAATAAAAGGTATGCAACTGCATACCCACTCAATATACCGTGTATGGGTCCTTTACTATCAGCTTCACCTAAAAAGAGAAGAGTAGGGAAGGTCTCCTCATACAATACCTGCATTAGCTTGTGCCCTCCAGTCATAACCAGCATGCTTGCGCCAAGTGACGCTGCATGACGCACCCTTGACAAAGCAGAACCAAGGGAGGCAGCACCAGAGTCAGATCTGACCCGCCCAGCCACCCCATTACTCTTTACACATTCATCAGCTAACATACGAGCCCAATCCAAGATCAATCTGAAGACCACCTCACTGACATAATAAATGTCAGGAAAAGAACGACATGAATAAATATACAGCAAACCGGGAGACACTGGAATGTGAGGCTTGCGCTCGTCTTGGACTTGGTCAAAAAGGCCGCTTATTCCACGCCTCCCAGCAAATTGAAACCCCCCGGTAAGTGACAAGGGACCAAGGAAATATGTGAAACAGCTCTTTATTAACTGTGCCGCTGCATTCCTGTCTCGGCTAAAGGGGGAGCGTGTGCTAGACAAAACCACGAAGTTGTGCCACCGAGGGACTTTCTGGGTCCACAAGGCACCAACAATGGGCATACTCGGCCAGGAGCTGGTACTTGCACAGTTCTCCAGTGCACACGCAATAATGTGGTGCATATGCTCACAAGTTTTATCGAGTTTAAATGTGATTGTCAGACTCAGTAACACTGCAATTGGTAAGGGGAGCATCAGAAGTGATCCACCTGTAAGGTAGAAAACAGTAACATTGTAAGAAGCTAAATGGTGTTAGTGAGGTCTTGCTGTCAGCAATGAGCATGCAAAAAGTAGAGGTACATAAAATGGTTGGAGACTTGTGGAAGAAAAGATGTTTACGTGGGTAAATGCAGGGGACATCAACTCCGGCAGAAGCTAGGATATCCTTTATCTCAAGGTCAACTGAGAAAAGGTTCGCCGCAGGGCTAGGCCAGTCAATTCCATTGAGGTGTACGGGCTTCCAAATTCCACGGGTAATTTCTGCTGAGAAATAGGTAACAAAGACTGCCAGTGAAGCTGGCAAGAAGTCAACAATGTTTCTAAGTCCTGCAAAATAGAATAGATTGGCATGTAGTTAATGTAAAAAGTTTAGGGTTTTAAATTAAAAAAAGAAAACTACTAGGATAAAGCTGAATTAGATATATATCTTTTCATGTTCAAAAAACTCTCCATAGTGCTTTGATCCTGTACTGGATAGGCCAGATACTGGTACAGTGGTATTACAAGCGTGTAACTGATAAAAAAATGCTAGGATTACTAACTGGATCATTCAACTTAACATTCCAGTTATGCTACTGCTGTTGTGACCTCCACGTGCAGAAGTGCTACTAACCTGTGGTCAGATCTCTTGAAGAAAGCTGTCCATAAGCGCAAGCTTGCAAAGCTGCTTCAAGAACAAAAGGTATAGCCTCCAAGATTTCCCAAGCTGGAAGTGTTGGCCTCTGGCAGGAATCCTCTGTAGTACCACTCCCACTTAAAGGCGAAACACTATTGAAGCTCCCGCTACTAGAATTTGAGAAGCACTTACCTGGTCCACAAGATCCTGTCCATACCATATTCAAAATCATATTGGCAACCTGGTGCACTGGGTTCTTGTTAGACTGTCCCGAGAGAGTGGATGATATGCATGCCTGGTTCTGAAAGTACCATGCTCGCAATTTCGGGAAGACTTCAATGTAAACAGGTATTGCATTAGGGTCCTGGAGGGAAACACGGCCATTTCGCAGGAGAAGAAGATAGTCAAGAGTGAGTTCACGCCTGGCTACAGCACCACGGGTGTGATGGGTATCCTCTTGAGGGGTCCGGTAAAATTTCCAAAGGCGCAAAAGGAGAAGGAAAGCATAAGAGAAGACTGAGTAGGCCGATGTCTCCTCTGGGAGGCACAACTTGTGATTGGGTGGAGGGGACAATGAGCCAAAGGTTTCACATATCGGCATCAGCGCTGCTGCAACTTCCGGAATCTACGAGTAAACAAGTATCAGATAGAGATGCTTTGATGAACTTACATAGCATAGATTATAAGGTACTTCACCAGTAATTGTAAAGAGTATAATTCTTCTGTTGTTTATTTTGTATATACTAAGAACAGTGGCGCACATCACACGAACATCTCATCCACATAAAATATTTAAATAAGCAAGCATAAAATGAAATGTCAAGTGGAGTATATTTGCTGTTATGCATAGCTAGACAAAATTCATATTCAATGATGTGTAATTAGAGGGGGAAATATTGTATGGAGCTGTAATTTGCAACATAACATCAGAGAATCTTTTGCTCACCAAACCATATAAAGAAAGAATGTGAACTGTATCAACAGAACCCATGCCCCATAATAAAGCATTAAGCATTCTCATGTGGCTAATAAGATTATTTTCAGTTTCAGTCTCCGAGCGATCAAGTGATGATGAAGGGGATAGTAGCTTAACCATCATACGGACTGCATGTTCCTGAGCAAATAATAACAAAAGCAGAGAACTTGAAATGTAAGCCCGGCAGTATTTTATAAACAAAGCAGTATATAAAACTTCTAAAATATAATACATTTTTTGTCAGATATTATATTATTACCTGAAAATTCCATCCATGGGTAAGTGACGCACCACATAAGATTCTTGAAGCCATTGGCCTTTCCTCGTCAGATCCTTTGAGTGCAATAATGTATAATTTCTCCAGTTCAGCAACACTGAAGGAAGAATTTTAAAAACAATGAGTGCAGAAGTGTATTCAAACAAAATATATAAAATAACGATGCTGACCAACATAGACAAGGATGTGCTTTTCTGATACCTTGGAGCAGCGGTTATTGTTAGAGCCTTCTCAAGGGAAGCACTGAGAGGGGCTCCTCCCATGAAAGCTGTCCAAGGAGAATCCCTCATAGGATGAGGTTCTTTAGGAAGTTGTGCAGACAAAACCACATATCCCGGCCAAAAGTACGCTGATGTGTCAATAAGGTTCCTTGCAATACATGCCTCAACTATGAGATGCATCATGTTGCCGGCTATAATGTAACAAATTTAGTGATAAGTTAAACTCGTCAAGCACTACATGCAGCTCCTCTTTCCACTTGGTATGACAATAGGATTACTTGGTATGAAAAATTCCAAGTTCCAAGTAGGACAAAAAGAAAACACAAATATTTTAGGATTGTGTTTCATTAGACTACTGGCACATACTATTTATTATATTTAAGCCGGTGAGCATATTTGGTTGTACAGTGGTCTTAAGTTTAGTGGTAAACCAGTAGCTGCACATATATCAAATTCATGAAAGATAATAAAACGTATTACTTGCTCTGACATTAGGGTTACTATTGGAAATGAACACAGCTGCTTTTGTTGCAGACTCATTTGCCAAAGTGACAAAAGAAGGGGGAGGTGTGAGGAGAGCTGAAAACTGCCCCAGTACTTGCAGGGATGTTACCAAGCCAAGCCTTGTGACAAGAACATTGTTCACTAGTGGAATAATTGATAAAGGCACAATGGCCAATAAGATGGAGAATCGTGCTTCAAGGTGTGGTATAGGTCCTTCAACTTGTTGTCTTCCCTTTTAACAATCAATGAGAGAAAAACAGTTTATTAAGATTATTTTTTATAATATCAAATCAGGAAAGCAGACTTAGTTAAGTCTTCAAACTCATCAATATTTAATTATCCATTGAATAAGAAAAAAAAAATTCAAAAGAGTTTAGGCCAAGACTTTGAGTTAAAAGAATAACTCAAAAGTCAAAACTACCTTATTTTCCATTAATGGTAGTATGATATGTGGATCTCATTAAAAACATTTTACACGTGAAAAGTAGCCAGGTCACGCATACAGTACTATCTGTTCCTGGAAGGATTCTTGAGCTGTCATTTGTTATATCCAGTATTATACATTGATCAGGTACAGCATCAGGACAAACCAAAATATTATCCAACCTAAGTTGGACTCCTGAGTTCAGACTTTCAAGTACCAGATCTCACTTGCTAAAATGTGTTTTTATTGGCAGGCAATTATAAAGTAACAAAATAGTAAAGTGTTGAAAGAGTTGATCTCAACCCGTTGCACATGCCGAAGACCTGACAGCCAGAGATTTTGAAATGTTTCTTGCCATGTTGCCTGATTGAGCACTTGTAACACCTTGATAAGCTCTGTCTAGGAAAAGAAAACAAATTTACCTTCAAATGGGATAAGACAAACTTTCTAGTACCAACAGTTTTGTGTTATTTCAGACAACCATATTTTTATTATTTGCTAAATGAGGAATGACAATGGTCAAAGGTAGGAACATATATGCATTGCCATATTGAGAATGGTTCTAAAATTGACATTCCTGGCATATGCCGAAGGACAAGTTGGACACAAATCGGAAAAGTATCCTATTCCTACATATCTGTAGATAAAAAAGGCAGTAAAAGTTCACCCGTTAGAATTTCAATGGCAGAGACAACATGAAGATGGTGGCCATCCATGGCATTCTCCATGAACATGTCAAAGGGGTTCCAGCAAGTCGAGTTACCATAACAGAAGTTATTTGCAAAGCTCGAATTTCGTGGCTGAGTGTTGAATAGTGCACCAAGTTGCGGATGCTTCTCCAACCGGTTTATTGTATAAGTCAAGGCCTTTTGTATGGTCGAAAGCAAATTACTTACGACGTTAACAGTTGATGTAGAAAGGATCTTTGATATGTGCACTTCAACAAGCTGTAGCCTCTCCACTAAATTATTGAATTGTTCTGGCCTAGGTGTATAAGAAAAACAATGAATTTCCTGGCTGCAGAATATATTTGATCCTTATTTGCCAACACTGCCCCTATTTTTGTTCCAGTAGCAATTCTCTCCAGTACATATGCCCCCACAATTGCTGTTTACAGGAAGACATGCAATTTCAAGGGTCATCATTGTACTGCTTATGATATCATGTGCAGGTTACTAAAGCTAATGGCTGCATTGTTACGGGCAATGTGGTCCATTTTCGAAAATATAAAAGAGAAATATGATATCACGTAATTTTTTTTCCCCACAAAATTATGTTACGACTTATGACAGGTGAAACCTCGGTCACTAAATTTGAATATTTTATTATTTGAAGGTCTAAAATAAAGAAAGAGGAATATAGGATGGTAAATTCGTACATATTTATACTGATGAGGCGAAGAAAAACTTGGGCCTTCTTATTGGTAATTATCTTCTCTACTATCTCTAGAGCCAAAAGAGTGTTACTTGCATTTCCTCTTACATCTAAACCCTGCTGCATGTCTGCTCTTGCATATGGAAAACCACAGTCTTCGAGCACACTATCTACTAGGGTTCTGATCACAGTAAAAGTGGATAGAACAACTGCTTGACCCAGATCCATCCGTTGAACTTGATAAGTACTAGAGAGTTGCAGTGCTTCGTCAATCGATTTCACCATTCTGCAACAGTAATTGTTTTGCTATCTTAAAAAAAAATAAAATTTTATAGTAAACCGAGCAACAGAGGCATACATGTCATTATCACCATAACAAAATTGAACAGTGCCCGGTACCATCACACATCACCAATCACTAGAGAAATCTGATCAAGATAGCTAACAAAACTATTGCATAAAAAATCAGATGGCAATGTGGGACATTGTGGTCATTTCACAAATCATAATAAATGTTGACAAAGATGGGCAGATGGCTGAAAATTAACCAAGAACTTGACCATAACCACTCAATAATGAGCCTCTTTGTTATGATAACACAGAGCACTGAAATATCAAGGAAGGTGCCACTTGCCAGGCACAGTGGTCTCAATTTTTGACTCGAAATTTTAGTAATCTTCTAGAAACCAGTCCTCTCTTTTTTTTTTTCTCTAATTTACAAAGTCACAAATGTCCTTGTACCAAATTAGAAAACAGGAGATTTTTGAGAGAGGCAAGAGGGAGGAGGGACTTGCATGTCGAGAGACGGCACGGTGACTCCGGGCGGGGGCAAGGTGACGGCGTACCGCCTGAGCAGCTCGAGGTACAGCCGGAACGCGCCGGGCTGGGCCCGCCTCTGCGGCACCACTCTATGCGTGAGGAGGGCGAGGATCTGGAGAGGGGAGACGAGGCGGGAGCCCATGGCCTGGTCGAGGAGTTTCCAGAGGCAGGGCGTGTTCTCCGCGAAGCAGAGCTTGGAGACGAGGATTTCGGCCAGGGCGGGGTTGGGCAGCGACACGCCCTTCTCCTGCAGCCTCCTGAAGAGTTCCAGCGAGCGGAGGAGCGGCGCGTCGCTGTGGACCTCGGAGGCCTTCAGCTCCTGCTCTATGATGATCAGGTGCTGCGCTGGGGTGGACGATGTGGAGACCGGCGTCTCCAGTTCTGCCTCCATTGGAGGGGTTGGGAAGGGTGAGGGGTTTGAGAGAGGAGTGGAGCGGAAAGGGAATGGAATGGAAGGGGAGAGTGAAAACTTTGAAAGAGCGTGAGAGAGTTGAATGGGGGAGTTATAAAGGCGACGATTAGTGAGGAGGACTGGATGGGAAAGAAGAGTTGGAAGGGTTTAATACTAGGATGATTTTATTTTTGATTATTTTTTTCAGAAGAGAGGATGTAATGATCATGGACATTGGTGCTCACAGTAGGGGCGGAGGGGCGTGTGACCCCTCATGATTTTCAAATTTGTATATAGAAACGCTAGTATGCAGTATATTTTGTTGAGAGTTTTCATTTCACTCCCCTAAATTTTGTCCCTCAGCGTCTCGACCCCCCTAATTTCAAACCTGGCTTCTGCCCCTGACTCATGGTGACCATTTATTTAGTTAAGTGTAAATTGAAAAATCTGAACCATTAGATGTATTCTGTATTATTTCAATAACATATACGTAAAAAATAATAAAGTTTTGACATTGGAAAGATAGTCATCAAGAGAGGGAAAAAAATCATAAAACTTGAACTGTTGATTTTTGTTAATGCTTGATGCACATGTAAATAAAATCAAAATTATATAATTTTTCGTATACACATAAAATATGATATATATAATAAATTTTATCAAATATACAATAAATTATGTCATTTAGTTTTGTTATTTAAAAATTTAAAATGTAGTTATTTAAAATTTAATTTCGTGGTAAAAAATACATGGTTATTTGATTCTTCTATGGTGTATTCATTAGTTACCCAGGCGCTAAAATCAGTTGAGATCCAAATCAGATCTCAGGACTCTGAGATCTCGATCCGCAGTTCTCAGGGACCTCGAGATCCGGACTCAGCAAATACGGGTCCTGAAAACTGTCGGATCGGAATCTCGGGTCCTGATATCCGATTGGGATCTCAGCAGATACGGACGCAGTTACCCAGTGTTATACCCTGTCATTTCACATGGGACCTGTGTTTTCAACTGAATAAATTCCGGTCATACATCTTGACTTTATAGAATATTAAATTACTTTGTAAGGACTTTTCAAACAGACATTTCGGAATATTAGAAGGAACCAGGAAGAAGAACAGGTGAGCCTTTTTTTCATAGAAAAAGGCCATTGTATTTGTAGATAATCCTATCGAGAGTCTTGTATTGAGTATTGACCCCTGAAGTCCTCAAGTTGTTGCTCTTTCTCAATATTTTTCTTTTTTATCCCACATAAGGCACTTTTGTGCGCATTCTCACACGATTCTGGCTGTGTGGAAAGACCACAATTTCAGAGTAGTAAACCCCTACAGAAGGATTTCAAAAAAAAAACCAACAGAAAAGTGGAAACCAGGTGGGTACGGGTCCCGGAACCGTATCACCTGCTTTTCTTCGGTGAAAAGCAGGGCCTGCTTTTCACCATCCGACGGTTGAGAAACACCAAAGTACATCGAGATCAGTGCAGAAAATACCGAATTAATTTTCTGCACCGATCTCGATGTACTTCGGTGTTTCTCAACCGTCGGATGGCACCGAAGAAAAGCAGCAGATATTCATCCGTCCCGACGGGTACAGAGTCGGACTATTCAAGGTTAACTGACGCCTGCCTGGGACTGGGATCCATGATATCGACGGACAAGGGCAAGGCGGTCGTCATTTAATTCTTTGACTGCTTTAATATCATGATGATTCATGTCCCACTTGACAGTCACGTTTGGTAGTTGGCTCCTTGGCTGCATCGCATGATCGTACTGTTGCCAATGCCACCCGACCATTCCTAGACGGTAACGTGGACCACTGCATTTGGACTCCTTGAAGCGATAAACTAAATTTAATGTGACTCCGACTCGTGTCGGAATGGCCCCATTTTGTTTTCCTCTCTCTTTTTGAAGGGAAGGGAAGCCCATGGGCAGAATGGAGATTTTGTAAATCCGTTTTGATCAGGTGTTTCTATTGGATCTGAATCCGCTGCTTTTTTAAAAAGAAAAACAGGCCCTACTTTTCTTGATCCGGCGGTTGTGAAACACCAAAATACTTTGAGATCTGTACAATAAAATTGAAGTATTTTGAGATCGATGCAGCAACTAATACCGACCATCCGATCAAGAAAGCAGACTGAGAAGAGCAGCAGATTCGGATCCGTTTCTATTTCCAACAAATTCAGATGTGTATTAAGGAATCTCGTGCGTATCGTACTTGTACAAACAAAACCCGCCAGAACATGACAATATAACTTTGGCGCATTGTTTTTATAATAATCTCATTAAATCTCAGCCCATCTTTAATAATCTTAAATTGCCAAATTGTGCAAACTACCTCAATTATACCTCAATTTATATTGCCCATCTTTTAAAAAAAAAAAAAAAAAACAGAGAGAACAGTTCTTGTACCTCAAATATGCCTCAAACTCTGAAATGCACGTCACAAAATATATCAACGATCCAAATGGATTGTAGTTCCTCTGGAGTAGGAAATTGGAGGAGATAAGACTATAAGAGTAGAAAAGGAAAAAATATTCAAGATCTACTTTGTAATGGTGTAGTCTAAAATTGAATGCAGAACTGAGGAAGTATTTCAACCCTCCACTTATAAAAGCTATTATATTTGTTATTCGAAAAGATGTTGATATTTTGACATGTAAGAGCATCTCCGTCCCAAGTTCTTACGGGGTTCTAATTGAAGGGCTAAGTCGAAGACGGGATTGGAGCGTTGGTCTTACGGAGGGCCTACAGAAGACCTAGTTCGCTCCGGTTTTTAGTAAGACTAGTGGTTCAAGAGAAAAAATTGCGTGGTTTGGGATGGAATGATTTCCCACTTGGATCCGTGGACTGCCTTAATTTTTTGTTTAATACCAGCGCTACCCTTAATTTTTTGTTTAGTCACGGAGGGAAGAGGGGGTTTTGGGGGGGGTGGGTTGTCATGACCTCCGGGTCGGTATCTGCTGAGATCCAAAACCGATCTCAGGGCCTTGAGATCCCGATCCGACGGTTCTCAGGGTCCGTATCTGCTGAGTCTGGATCTCGGGGTCCCTAAGAACCGTCGGATCGAGATCTCAGGACCCTGAGATCGATTTTGGATCAGCGGATACCGATGCCATGACCTCCCCTGCCTCACCAATATTATGTTGTACATGGTATTTTGTCCCCTCTTTAATTTTTCAATCGGATTGATCAATTTGATTTTTAATATTTCAAATTGGTAAAATATTTCTAAGACAATAAATAAGTCATGGAATAAATTCACATTTAATTAACAAAACATTTATTTGATATTGCAAAATTGTTAGGGAATTTAGAATATGGACACCAATTTCTATTTGTAAGACAACAACAAATTCAAATTCACATTTATATGACATGTATCAAAAAAAGTTTCTTAAAACAATATTTATTTATTAACAATTTATCAATTTGATCCCTGCTTACAATTTTGTCTGACTTCATGATCGCATGCAATTAATTTTTCACAACTTCATTGGGCAATTCTCTCAAAAGAGAGATTTCATGTCAAATAATTTTCGAATCATAAATATATTTCCAAGCATTATTCATATTAGTCTTGACCTCGTGATTTTAATTAGAAGAAGGATGAGGTTCAAATCACACCTAAAAACGAGTAAAGGAAAAAAAAAATGAATCATAATGTATCTCTTAACGAGAATCCATATCACCTAGTGATCTGAATTTTGGATAACATGACCCTGATTTCCTCTTCAGCACCGTTGGATTAAAATGGACAGACAAGATCTATTCGGCAAAACTCTCAATAGCTTTGAAAATCGAACTTTGGACTCAATCTCAGCAGTTCAGTTCGGTATGATCCTACGAACCTGAACGCGATTATCGCTGGGAATAACAGCAGATTCGGACTCCTCTTAATGATATTATGCGCGTAAGAAATTGCTGCTGCAGACGGCAGTGCTGCCTTTGCGAAGGGATAATGAAGCACAAGGCCACTTCATAGACCAGAGTTATCAAAAAGGAAAAGACATGATTAAAGCATGTCTCTTCTGAACCTTTGACACGCCGCAGCAAGTGAGCACTTAATTGCCATCTGAATATATGATATCGTCATCTTTTTTTTTCTCTCTTTTTTTTAGAGGAAAGTCATTCATCTCTTTACTCAACTATATACCTATTATTGCACTCTGGACGTACCACGTAGGTATCTCATTCTCAACAATACCTTTTAATTGTACCGTATCTGATACTCCGGATGTCGATATTCATTTTGTTTCCTCAAAAAAAAAAAAAAAAAAAAAAAAAGATTTCTTTTGGATTACATCAATTAGAATATAAGAGTCTACCTAGCTAACTAAAATGAGAAATTGACCACAAAATACATTTGAGCTCCTAAATCAGATTTCACATTACAAAGTTACTTCTTTTGGATTTCTTCTTGCTAGGGTACTCTGTTAAGAGTGTTGTCTAGAGATGTCAATGGATACCCACGAACCGGAAAACTAGTAAAGAGCTCACGCATGGCTTTGGCTGAAATTCTTATTTTTTATAATAAAATTTTTAAGATAATATGTAATGACCTTAAATTGAGGAAATTGATATATGTCTTAATTTTAATAGGCTGAGACATTAATGTCAACGGGCATTAACGTAAATCAACGGTTATGATCTATCCAAGAAAATGATCAACGGCTCAGGTTTCCTATTTGAAAAAGATAGCCCCCTCATGTTATTTTTTCCGATATGCTTTTATATATAAGTAAGGATAAGAATTATCAGATTATAGTTTAATGGATTCACATATGGATCTTAAAAATAAAAAGATGATCCGCTTCATATTTAAATGGGCTAATTCGTTAATAAGTTAGCAGCCCAAAATCGGCTAGCAAATATACTGTAATATTAGGATTGAAGTTCATGATTTTATGCAATTTGTGCTGTAAAATGTAGGAATCGTGACTGCAAGCTAGGTGTTTGAAGGAATGCTTCTTTGACAGCCTGAGAACTTGCGATGGTTAGGAAAGGTAGTACTAGTAGCGGAAGGAATGTCGGAGTTGACCGAATCAGCTGTTGGACAACCGAGAACGAACAAACTTGGATACTGTTCGTTATGCACGTTTTGTCGACGGTGGCGAACTGCCCCCTTCCGTGGAGTGGCTTGAACATGTAGCGCTAGTTTCTGATGCCGCGGCTGATCCATATCTGCATTCACATAGATCGTTCTGTTGACTTGCCTGGTTTAGTTTTCTCCTGTACGAGCCTACAACATCTTAATTACGGTGTTTCTCTACACTCGTGCGAAATCCTTCGTAGCACCGGCTTCAATTAACTTACCTCCTCTGAAGTATCTGGAGCTGCGTACGTAGCGTACAGCTACATGATGATTTTGCGCAAAATCTTTTTGAGGGCTGCCCCCGTCTTGAAACTTTGATGCTCATGTCTTGTGATTCGTACTTCTCTGAGATTTCCTCTGATGTGTTGAAGGAGTTAACAGCATATGCAGATTTCTTCTCCTTCTGTTGTCTCTCTGTCCATTGATATCTCACAGCAACTGGAGGGTATTGAGCTAAAAAATATGCCTTCTCTTATAAAAGCAAACTTCCATTTAGGCACGAGGGGTTGGCATCGTGTGCCAGTTCTGAAACTTTTTGGTGGTCTTTCGAATGCTACAACCATAAGGATCTCACTGGGTTATTCTGCGTCAAAGGTTACAATTTTCTCAATATATAAAATTAAAGCTATATATGCTCTCCTTTACCATGTTTGCAGATTTCTGGAAGTCAAGATAACTCTATAACAGAAATTCTGTTTCTCGCATAATATGTGCATTCTTTACCTGACGGTGTCACTAAGAGCTGTTCACATGAAATTGGAGTATGAGCATGAAACTGTCATATTCCCAGTACTTGATGCTTTTTAATTTGGATTAGAAAATTATCCTCTGGACTATTCGTGTGCAAAAGTGAACCCTGCAAATTGATGTGGGTACGTTAATGGTTATACATGGATGTTTTGTTATTTGACGCCATGATAATTTACTGACATTCTGGAGGTGTTATATGTCCTGAATGATAGCAATGGCGTTCCCTTTATAAAATCAAACTTCTATCTTTTCTAGGAATTGAAGAAACTATTGGAGATGGACATTCCTAACTGCAGGGGTTTCATTAACTTGAAGAAATTAAGCATTGGAACATGGAATAAGAGTTGTGATTTCTATTTGGTTGCTTGTCTGCTCAAGCATTCTCCTAATTTAAAAGAGCTCACTTTATACCCCGAAGATTTTTGTTGGGTATGTTTCTCTATTTGTCATATATCTGTTAGAAGCTCAAATATAGCTAATTCCATTGTGGTACCCTACTTACTACTTTCTGCGCATAGATTTTGTTAATTAACATGATTAAATTTCTTATTAGCATGGTCTAATAAATGCATCTCGTAACAGACTCGTGATAACGCACAAGAAGAGCCCAGGGAAGTTCTAATAGGTGGTGTTGCTTTCCGGCATGAGTACCTTGAGACAGTTAGAATCTTTGATGGGGGTACCAATAAGTTATCTCAAAGGCTGATGAAGACGTTGATAAAGACTCTGTGTGAGTGCTTATAGTCTGACTCGCTGCATGGGTGCCTGGCAGAGAGAGAAAGACAGAGAGGAGCTCGGTTTGGTGGGCCCCACTTCGGTGTGTGTGTCTTTCTCTCTCTGCCGGGCAACCGTGCAGCAGGTCAGATGATAACAATTCACTCTGTGTAGACATGTAAAGAAAATAGGTAATATTGAGATATTTAGTTTCTGGGGCGTGCCTCGTTTATCTGTTGATTAGATCTTTTGTTAATTCATTTTGATGAACTATCTTCTTTGTTACTATTTTAATGTCCAGATCCATAAACTAGTTTATGCTTTGAATTATAGTTCTTATTGCAAGTGAGTTGCATTAATATGTTGTGCAACTCGCAGACTATTTGATGGTTATGTGATATCAATGTTTTTCTTTTTAAGTGAGCTGTATTACGCTGTGCCTGGTTGGTATCTAAAAGATCATCTGAGTTGAACTCCTGATCTCTTCTTTGAATTACTTGGTTACACTTACACTCACTCTGTGTTGTCTGGGTTAATGTTGATTGGTATATATTGTGAAACCAGTGGTGTCTTCTCTAGGTTGTTGACTATTTATTGAATTGATTCTTATGCACCACGGTATAAAATGATGCAAGAACAATTTTTTTTTTTTTTATATTTTAGCTGTGAATAGTCTTTCATGTCTTTTATCCTCGAGTTCCCTGTTGGCACCGTAGAACCAAAGTTTCAAGGAAATCTTGCACAAAATAAACGAGATGCACTGCATCTGCATGCATATAAAAGATGACAAATGAAAATGAGTTTCTAATCAACAAACAGAAAATCGGGTCGTAGGAGTTTAATCTAAGACTTTTAAGACTAGATTATGCGCAAAAGATTCCAAAACCATTCAACCTATATTACATTGGAAATAACTCCTGAATACCCTCTTTGCTAGTGATAGGCCCAAGTACTTAACCTTATAGGATGCATATGCTACACCGTATGACGAGCAACCCGATAAGTACTCAGCTCGAGATACTCATCGGCTTGGGGGGTAAATAATAGGACCAAGTTCACAAGGCCTATAACCTTGAACTAAAAAACCTGTTTAAAGCCCAATAAAGCTACAACTGTGAAATAGCCCCCATAAGCCCATGTAAGGATTCAACGCACTAAAGCTTGGAAAGGGCTCGAAGTAGCCCAGTAGGGGTCTAGTTCGAGATAGGGCCCTGTAGCCGCGAACTAGACCCCAAGGTCGCAGATTGTTAACTCTTCGGTAACTACTTAGTGTACACGACCCTCGCAGTGAATAGGGCGGTTACCTCATGATAGGCCCAGTATGAATCACGTGCGGCCTGTCCTGGGAGTTAGCCCATGAGGCCCAGAAAATACTTCGGATGGTTACAGATTAACTGCCGATTAGGAGATGATGCCCACGATCTCAACTCGGGAGAGAGGCAGCTATCTGGCGAAGAGGTGCGAAAGCAGTTTCAGACCCCATACTATATAAGCCAAAGCAAGGGCTTCAGGAAGGGGGACACAAATTACACATACACACAAGCTATTGCGGGAGAAAGAGCCGATATATAATACAGTTGAAGGCTTCTTTTGCAACCACCATCTCCAGAGAGCCCATCACAGAATATAGTTCAGGGCTCTCTCCTCCACCTTCACCACCCATACGACCTGCCGCCTCAGATAGACCATATCAGCTAGCAAGTCTGGATACAAATTTGAGGCGCCGTTTTTATATTGGATCATGCAAATATTAATTCTGTCACAGCCTCACAGGCAAATTTTTTATTTTGTTTAACCTTTTGCTACCTTAATTACATTCTTAAGTTGCATACTTCTATTGAAAAAAAATCGTTTCTATATTGGATCATGCAAACATTTAATTCTGTCACAGGCAAATTTTTAATTTAGTTTAACTTTTTGCTACCTTAGTTACATTCTATAGCTGCATTGCATACTTCTATTGAAAAAAAATGGGTAAATTTTGTGGGAGGTCACTAAACTTTACCTCAAATCCATAATTGGTCACTGAACTTCTATTTATCCGTTTTTTGTCACTAAACTTTGATATTTATCCAAATTTGGTCACTCCATTAGTTTTTCTATCCAACTTAACGGAATAGTTAACATGATATTAGTTTTATGATTTGGATATATATTTTTTCATGTAAAAAATATAAGAATATAAAGAAAAAAAATATTTATTTATTTTCTTGTATGACAGTACAAAATTTTCAAATTTTTAGACATGTTATAAATTAAAATACCTTATATGAAAAATAAACAAAAAATTAAATTTATGAAAGAAAATTAAATAAAAATACTTTTATGTAAAAAAAAATGATTTCTCCAAAGTTTTAAAATTAAGGTCATATTAATTATTCCGTTAAATTGGATGGAAAAACTAACGGAGTGACCAAGTTTGGATAAATATCTAAGTTCAGTGACCAAATTTGGATAAATATCTAAGTCCAGTGACAAAAAATGGATAAATAAAAGTTCAGTGACCAATTATGAATTTGAGATGAAGTTGCAGCGACCTCCCAAAAAAATATATACACATGTCAAATGTGAGACTAAATACCGTATGCCCCAAATTAATATCCCCTACTTCCACTGTTCCACATATCTGCAGGAATGAAAGAAAATTTCGGATTGAACTTACGGGCTAGGGCCCAATACGGCAATACATAACATATGTATGTATATAGGAACTTACTGTTCCAAACTAGTAGAACCAACGAGGTAGCTGAGATGGAAGCTTGCAAGGATTTTTTTTTTTTTTTTTTTTCATAAAATTTAACTGATATCTTCTATTCACTGTTGGTAGATTGGCCATATATCAACTCCAAATGTACTGGATGTTGAGAAAAATGAATTTGTTATATTACAAAATATCTTATTGTGGCATAGATCAGACTTCTTTAACTGAACTGTACATTTTAGTACTGCTAAAAAAGGGTTACAGAGGCCAGTTATCCTTTATTTATGAAGTCTTAAAGACACAGTTCCTTCTATTTCATGTAATATGAGGATTCAAATTCATAATTTATGCATTTTTTTGTACTGTAATGTAGGAGACTAGGACGCCTGATGTTTGAAGAAATTAATGCTTCTATGTTTGCCGGAAAATTGAGATTAATGAGGGTTCCGTTGCCCCTCCCCTGAAAGGCTGATACTTGTATTTGACATCTCCTCTGATATGCTGAAGGAATTGATATTTATCATGTGCAATCTGAGTGCTCATCCCCTGTAGCGCTACACAATGCAGCGCTACAGAGGATATGGAATCGTGCAATCTATTTGAGGGCATACAAATTTCTTGCCAGGGTCTTGTCTCTTTGACCACTGGTACCCTACGGGTGTGTTTGGTATGGAGATAAATAAGAGATAAATTAAGAGATAACTTATTCCTTGTAAAAGTGGTGATAAATATGATATGCCATCTCTATTAAATTATGGATGTGTGTAAACACGACATAATTTGATGCTTTGTATGTATTTTTTACGTATATTTGTATGTAAGCCAAATATATTTATGGAAATTGTTCCATTACTAAATCTAATTTATGATGGCACGAAATGTTATACTTATAACGGATATCAATATACAAAAACTTCCTGGCTTTTTTCATGATGGCATGAAATGTTTCCCAAACTAAAAAAAAATACATTGTCAAGTTGGGCTGCTGACTCGTTTACATCCAATGCAGATGTTGTTTGGACAATTTGGAGTGACATTTGTTTGAGAAATTAACATACGGTGCGTTGAGATCGGCTGACATCAAATCCCAGCAATCCCCCTGCTATCCACCTTTCAATGGCTAAAATTAAACCAAAAAACCTCCCCTGAAAGCCACAGCCGTCCAATCGCAATCTCAGGACCTGAGATCGAGATCGGATCGCAGCTGATACGGACCACGGTATGTATATATGTCCGACCTTTTCAGATCCCAAGTTGGAAGTTGGATCCTGGAACAACCGAACAAGTGCTTTTGCTGTTGTTTTTTTTCATTGGAGGAGGGAGCAGGACAGCAGGTACATTGCAGCTAGCAATTCAGCTCAACCAACTTCCAACGGACTCAGACCCACTGACAACGACCATTATTACTAATCGTTCCTTGCCTAAGTACTACTTTTAATTAACATGTTCCTGCACGGCCGCACCAGGATTAATTCATCAATATGTTTATAGATTCTTAGCCCGTTTGGTAGTGCAGTAAGAATGTATTAAGATGCTTTAAGTCACAAAATGGAAGAGATTTAAGGCGTAGTAAGTTAATGCAGCTATATAGATGTAGTAAACTAAATTACTAATATTTTACATTTTTTATACATTCTACCCACTTTACTTAATCTATTTACTTCACTACTACCAAAAACTACTGCGTTAAGGTAATTTAGTATTTTACTCCGCTTTAACTTACTGCGCTTACGAAACGAGGGTTAATTTAATTCAGAAAAAAAAGACAGATACCGATCCAAATTCCTAACCGAAATTGTGATATTCTACAAACATTGTAATCATCACTTATCAAACTTATCAAGACTTTTACTGTAAAACGCAGAGACTTATGTTCAAAATATAAAAACCAGAACGCACCTAATATTAACATGTTCCACATGCACAACAGTACAAAACTCACAACAAAAACACCAAAATCCACCAACCTCCAACTCCCTTCACCAGTTCATGACTTCTTCATTCCTTGCTTCTTCCAGCTTCACACCAAGTACCAACATCCCCAACCAATATCCATCTAAAACACATGGATTCCAATGCCAAACACTACTACAACAGCCGCAAGGTCGTGTCCCCGTGCCGCCGGTGCATCCTCGTATCACTCTCCTTTTTCCTGCTCGTCGCGCTCCTGCTCGTAATTCTCGGTCTCACCGTCCTTCGCCCCAAACATGCCACCACCGTCGTCAACTCAGTCCGTCTCTCCAGTCTCGACGCTTCCCTAATCTCCCCGTCGCTGTCATTGTCCCTCAACCTCACTGTCACCCTCGACATCACGGCCTACAACCCCAACCACGCCAGTTTCCGCTACGGGGAGGGCAGTGCAGAGATATACTACCGCGGGCAGCTCGTTGGCCTGGCGAAGATACCGCCTGGGGAGGTCGAGGCGGAGGGGTCGGTGAACTCTGTCATCGATCTGATTGTCATGTCCGGTGGATTGGCCGGCCAGTACTCGGCTGCATACGCAGATGTCAGGGCCGGGTCGATGGACTTCACGACTGAGACGGAACTACCGGGACGGGTCGTGGTGCTCGGGGTTTTCAAGCACCATATGGTCTCTTACACCACCTGTGATGTTGTGGTGGGTGTGAGAAGTAGGACTGTGGAGAACTCTGAGTGTAGGTATAGAACCAAATTTTGAGCGGTTCTTTTTTTTTTTCAGCGTTTTGGAAAATTTTTTCTTCTTCTTCTTCTTCCTTTTTTTTTTTTCCTGATATCTCTAGACTTTTGTATTTTAGGATTTATCTCTTCTTCTTTTTTTTTTTTATTTTTGGCGTGTAACAGCATCTTAATTTTTTTTTTACCAGCTTTCTGATATATATGTTTATAGGTATAATAATTAGTTGTGGAAAATATTATCTCTCCCTGCTGCTTTTCGAATTAGCTATCGCCATTCGCCACAGATAATGAATTATTCAAGAATTCTACTCCGGCCAAGGATCAAACTATGTGTAATTATTTTAATTACTATATAGCAAACGGTTATTATCATATATATTTTCTTATTGTAGGTCTTAATTAATTAGTAGGTGTTGAAAAAAATCAAAATCAGTGTGCAAAATTTTGAATGTATATATTAATTTAATGGTTTTCTTCTATAATATGCATATTAATTTAATGGTTTTCTTCTATTAATATGCTACAAGGATTCTTGGACTATGGTTGTCTTTAGTTTTGTTATTTTTTTTATAAAGAAAGATAAGAGTCATGCTTCCAAATTTTCATTGATTGTGATGCCCCGAAAAATAGAAAAATGATTTACATGAAAGTCTCAAAAGTGAAAGAAAAGAAAAAGATTAGAATCATGAACACATTTCTATCAGAATTTCTATTTCTCCGATCAAAACAATTGGCTGCATTTCTGATCTTTGAAAATCCTTGTGCACCTTTCCCTCGAAAGGACATAGATGGTAGTCATCATTAAGTATCTGACTCCATTCAATTGGAATGGCTACATTGCATTTATATGCAAGAACTCTTGACATGTTGGTAGGGGTGTGAATAGAACAAGTTTTTCCGTTGTTCTGTTCTGTTCTGTTATAACGGAACATTCAATGAAACGAATTTTGGTTCCGTCCGTTATAATGGAATGTTCAACAGAACAGATTTTGGTTCCGTCCGTTATAACGGAACGGAAACGGAATACCCCATTTCCGCTACCGTTCCGTTCCATTGCCACCCCTACATGTTGACCAGTGATTATGTGTATTGATGAGGGTGTCTCTGATATGTATGGTCAATGTAAATGTATTTAAAATGTGGTGCACGGATTCCTGGTGTTGTTTGCATAGATAACATATACTGCTTTAACATCTTTATTATGAATGTTAATCCACATGATGTTGTTTATGAAATTAGATTATTTTTTTACTTATGCATTTCTTAAAAGAGGGCATGCATTTTGGTCATTAAAATCTTCTAAATATTATGAACATTTTCTCGTCAACTTATTCTTTTTCTCTTTAATTAGTGTTGCCAAACACTTCTGTAAAATTGCGGAACTAAGCTGAACAAAATTTCTTCCGGAAGAGCCATTTTCCTAATCAAGCGATAATATATTCTCAATTGTCAATTTTTAATATTTAATATATATCTGAGAAAGGATGATATTATTTAACATACACATTACATGATATTTTTAAAAATATCAATGCTAATACTATTTCTTGTTAATTATAATCTGCGAGGGGGTCCCGGGATCGGCTGCCAACCCATCCTCCTTTCACCCCTTATTCCTATAAGTACTTGTTTTAATTCATTATTGATTATCTTAATATAAAATGGTCTGGATATAATATTTAGTGTAATTTTATGTAAATTGTTAGACATTTCCAATGTTGATTAGCATTTTCATATTTGTATTTCTCATTTATCATCAAGATAAATACTTATATTGAGTAAAATTCAATACATGTTGCGTTAAAATTGTCATGCTTTACGTATTCACCATGAAGATTTCTCAAAGAGGAGGGATCCATTGACAATTTTTATATTGACAATAAAGTATTTCAAAAATTTGTAAAAATCTATATAAATTTTCAAAAATAGAAAAAAGTTCACGGAAGTATTTCTTAACTTATAGATTGATTATGTTTCTGTTTATATATTCAATTTAAATAATATTTGATAGCCCTTCAAATATCCGTTAAATTACAACTATTACAAAATATACAAAATTTTGATAAGCCATCAAACGATGTTCAAATTGATTGAAATTTGAAACACTATCAATCTACGTACAAGTTAAGTAATGCATCCATAAATATGTTTTCATTTTTTATTTTTTTTATGAATTTCTATAAATTTTTAAAATGTTCCATTGTCAAGATTGTTAAGATATAAGCATTATCAAGGATTTTCCTCTTTCTTAAATATGTATATATTTTCTTCACAGTGTTAACATTAGCTATTTTAGCTTATCAAAAAAACATTAGCTATTTTAGACCACCATTAAAGAATAAAAATATTTACTACATGTATAACTAATATATAAAGTATATATCTATTAGTATATGTACTTTTTGGAAAAATAAATTCTTTTTTAGTTTTGACGATCATCCTTCAAACTACATCATTGGTGAAAATAGTTTTTGCCAATTAATTTGTGGCTAAATGTATAGTCTTAATACAAAATGATGAGTATATCAACAAATGTCTATAATATATACCCCCATAAAAGAGGAACAAACTAGGCTTCTCAACTATGGCGGGTGAACCAAATTTGCAATTGGGCCTTTTTCTTGTAGCCCGAATACTTTTCAGTACTATGGGACCTTTGACTGATAGGAGGCGATCAACAAACCGTGCAAGGCGTTTAAGAGCATCTCCAAAAGTATCTTTACAATTATTGGGAATTTAGGATAAAAATCGGGTTCCAACAGAAGTCTTAAACTCTTCCCAATTTTTGTACTATCCCCAAATCGAAGTCAATATTAGCTATTTTTAGGCACTCCCTCCGCACTCCCAATAATCCTCTCCTTCCCTCTCCGCCGTTTGATTGGCCAGGCCCAGTGATGTGGCACATTTTAAATTTATTGGGATCCATCTTTAGGGAAACTTTTGGAGTTTAAGGTATAATTTGGATTCCAAAAATTTGGAGCAGCTCCCAATATAATCATATTGGGAATAAATTATTAGAGATCTCTTGGAGAGGCTCTAAGGGCAACTTGGCCACAAAAAAAAAAAAAAAGAAAGAAAGAAAAAGAAAAAGAAAAACGTGCAAGACAAAATTGATTTACCAAAAACGACACATGATAAATATGCCTCCAAATTATGTGACCAACACCAACTTACAATGCTCTAAACTGGATAACTGCTAGTTGTAAAATCACCCGTGGCCCTTGGGATTGGCATGAAGAAGTACCTTGATGAAGCCTTCTTAGCAACAAGAGTTCAAGACAATACCAGAAGCCGATCAAGTAAATGGCATTTGAATGATTTGATGGGCATATATTCGTGATTCCTGACTTTAGCGCTGTTTGGTGGGGGGGGGGGGGGGGGGGGGGGGGGGGGGGGGGGGCTACCTAGTGTCCCTGTCCACTCTATGGAAATCTATAAAAGTCACGCATAAACTATCAAATGGGACTCATATAGGTTCATGTATAATACTTACACTCACATATGTGACTCTATGGATGTCCATAAGGTGGATCCTTAATTAATGTTCTAAAAAAATAAAAAAAAGTAAGCCTAGGTGGATGCAGATGCTAATAATTTAATGTGTTATAACGCCATCGAATCATCCCTTCATGATATATCTTGTAAAAAATGGAGATTAATTTTGCTTAGACCTGTTTCTTTTAATTTCAAATAAGTCGATGTCAATTTTTGAGGAAAATTAATTTAAAGGTTACTTGACAAATACGTAATTTTAACACCAAGAAACCTGTTAGTATAATCCATTTCGTGTCATTTCACAGGAATTAAACATTGTCAGATTGGGGTAATTAAATTTTTACGTATTTTGAGCGACTTGAAAGCTGCAAATTAAATGGACTATCATTTATAGTTGAAAACATATTAAATTTATGATTGTACTGCATCTTTTTGTGCTATGATGTGATAACAATACTGTAGTAATTATGATAATAAGTTTATAAGTACATATGAAGTGTTATAATTTGTTATTATTATTTTTTTTGTTAAATTTTAATTTTTACATACATTCAACTCTTACTGTATATTATTTTAAGAAATATTATCCAAAATAAAATTTTGGAATTGTAAATCTTTAGAATGTGTATAAAAATTTGAGCCATCTATATATATGATGCTAAATTTAGTAATTAAGATAATGTTAAGACCAAAGGTTTAAATAGCGGTCATAGCGGCGATATAGTGTTTTGGAAGCAAAACACTGCGACGCTATCGGTTTTTTCCTGCTATTTAATATTTATATAGTAACATATATAATAGTCGTTAGAATCATCTGAATTTTCAATTATTTTATGCTATCTAACACTTAATAGTTTTTATATATGTTTTACAATCGTTTAACACATAATTAATTGGATTTATAAAAATAATCAATGTTATATAAATTCAGAATCCACATAAGAAAAATAGTATGATTGATTAGTGAAAATGAAACGCATATACTTGAATCCATTAAAATATTATATAATCAATAAATATTTTTTTATTTACATAATGTTTTATCATAGTTTGCTTACAATTTTTCTATTATAATTTTTAGATTATAATTTCTTTTTTGAAAATTGATAGATAGATAATTTATTTTTGATAATTTCAATAGTTCACTAATATAGTGAAAGCAACACCAATATAAGCAAAATTTTCTATCGTTAATGTTATAGAAAATCATTTTTTTAATATTTAGGAAAAGTGATTACTCAATGATTCAATTTGATATCCTTTTGATAGAAACAAATAATAGTTGCACAACAAAAGACTGGCCAACATGTTGTACTACGTCAATATATCTGAATAAGAAAGTTTTTGTTTCAAGAGTGATATAATAATTATATAATTTTCAAACAATTTGGTTAGAAAACTTTATACATTATTCTAATTATTCATCATTTTTATTAAATATGTTAGTTCATGAACCAATACAATAGTTAAAATATTCTACATAACATGAATCGGTAGCGCCCGCTATAGCGCCGGTATCCGATATCTGCTCTCAAATATACCCTACCGTGACGAGTCCGCTATCTGCTATTTAAACCTTTGGTTAAGACCATAAAATATGAACCGTACCGAACTAAAAATGTTATCATGATCATGAATGCCTTTTTTTTTTTTTAAATTAAGTAACCTGCGTTCATTTTATTTGTAAAACAACTTAACTAAATATATACTCTTTCTTACAATTGAACTAAATTAAACTAATAAAGGCACTACATTAATTCGGATAAACTAAATATAGGGCTCCATGTAAAAAGAGAGAATATTTTAAAACGGATAATACATTGATCTGGCTAATTAATTACATGGCATATTTTCATCATTTTTTTCATAAAAGCAAATCTAATTAAAGCAATTAATTAAGAAAAGAAAATTAAACCCCTAATCTGAAATATAGAACAAGGTCAGGTCAACACCAACCGAAACCACTAAACTGCTACAAGTACCCCAACGAAAAAAAAAAAAAAAAAAAAAAAAAAAACTCCTTCCCGAATTAAGCTAGAAGTTAAGAAATCAAACACATACCTACAAAGTACAAAGTACAAACCAAGCACAGTTGATTAATACAATTGGCAGTGCTTATATAAGATCTTTTTTTAACCTTGAGCAACAATGCCCTTCATCATGACCTTGAACTCACTGAAATCGACCTGGCCGTCGGAGTTCTTATCGACGGAGGAGATCATCTCCTTTACTTGAGCCATGCTCCTGGCCTCGGCAATCCCCAATTTGCCGAGCACTGACTGCAGCTCGGCGGCCGAGATAAAGCCGTCACCGTCCTCATCGAACACCCTGAACGCCTCCAGCATGTCCTCCTCGTCGGTGTCTTCGCTCAGCTGCTCCTCCTCCGCGATGCCGCCCAGGAAGGAGTCCCCGACTGACCGGTGCAGTTTCTCGAAGTCCTCGAACAGGAGCCCCTTGCGGCCCTCGGGAACGTAGGCGGAGACGACGGACACGATCTCGGACTTGTCGCCGCCGAGGCCGAGCCTGTCGAGCGCCGACGCGATCTCCTCGGCCGTCAGCTCGCCGTCTCCATTGCGGTCGAAGAGATCGAAGACACGCCTGAGGCGCACCGCGTTCAGGCTGTCGTTCCGGAGCCGGAAGGAGGAGTCTGGCTTGGTGCTCAGTTTTATCTCATCAGACACCATTGTTGTCATAGAGAGAAAGTAAAAGAGAATTGTAGAGAAGTAACTGACCGTTGGAAGGAAAAAATTGTGGTTTACAAGTTGGAGATTGCAACGTTTTTATAGGGATGATTGAAGGAGAACACGGTTGACAAAAGTTATAGACATGGTGACAATTAAGTTAATCTAGAAAGGAAAGGAAAATGTTATTTTTGAAGACTTTGAGGCCAACAACTAAGTCATTATTATTATGTTATATTATAAATTGTTTGTAATTAGTATTCTATATATAATATAATTTTAGGTGGGGCGCCTCAATTAATCACTTCATGTGATGTGAGGTTATTTATTTGTTATATGTTCGGATTTTATTAGCCGTTATTATTCTATGTATTGCAAATTAATTTGCAATATATATGCAGTTGGAGATAATTTTATGATAAAATTAAACCGCGTTGTGGTTTGCAAAAAATAATTATAACAATGTTTACTTACATTAATGCTAATTTACTTTTTAGATGAAGATGGGGGTAGATTTTCAAGCAAATTACTTTACAATTATACATCCCCGATCAAAGTTCACCAAACTTGCAAGATTTGAGCATGCTTTGGCGGATTATTAATTAAGTCGTTTGAGAGGGCGGTCAACATGCTTTCCGGACTTCCAGAAACTCAAGAGATCGACCATCCCAAAAGGGAATATAAACGACTCGCTTGTTTTAGCTTGCGTCAAAATTGAGCTTCCAAGATTTGAATTCTAATTAAGCTAGAGGCTCCTTGTTCCTGAAGCTCAGCGTTTTGGCTATATATATCACAAATTTAAGTTATGATATTGTTTTCTTTTCTCTCAGCTGTCTTTGTCAACGAATTTTGGTGAAGTACGTTATGGGTATGACGTTATATATAATCTAATTTGAATATTTGTTTGATAATGTAATTGATTTAATGTTAATCCGAATTATGAAACAAAATTGCAAATAAGTACGTATGTATGTACATAATTAGATCCTTCATCTATCAAATTAAGTGAGATTTGGATACAAACTCGATAAAAAAAGTCTTAGATCAGTTTTTTTAATTAGCAACGTTTATTTTGTCAACTTAATTATAAATATAACGTCATAAAAAATTACATAGATTCAACAATCGATACAATTTATGTTGGTATTTATATTAAACGAGTTGCTATTCGTAATAATAATTTTATTATGCTGGTATTTATATTAAATGAGTTGCTATTCACATTAATAACTTTATTATGTTACTTTATTTTATGCAGAGTATTTTATATATTCTATAAAATAAATTGTATATTAAATGAGTTAACGCCCATATGAATTCATTTAACTTGCTAACAAAATATTTTGGTATATGTGCATCAGCTTTCTATATTTTAACGTGAAAAAGGAACTTACGTCCATAAGTTATCATGATTTTAATAATTTTTAATAAAATAGGATATATCTCAAAGACTCAAACATTGTCTTACTTTATTAAAATAAAATGAAGAAAAAGAAATCATGAACCATTGCTAAAAAAGAATCTCGATTTGGTTTGTCTGCTTATATTTAATTAACTCATTTACTCAAGAGGGTAATAAGAGAAAACTACACGCAGCAAGATTGAATGTCAAAAGCGGATTAGGCCGGGAACGAAAACTTCATAGGTTCTCGTGGATGAAGCACATGGGTAATGGGTTGATTGATTCCTATAACTTCTGGAAAGCGAATCAAAGAGTTGCTTACTTTGCCTTTTATACATTCTAAATTAAACCTGTCAGGGTCACCTTGATGCAATTTGGTTGCGATTTATATGTGAGCGACAGTGACTTCCTTCTATCTATCCAGCCACGGTTTGGACGCGGATAGGAAAGAAGTTCGCTCTCAAAATTATTTATGGAATATTCTGCATCAACTGGAATTATTAATTTGTGTACGGATAAAATATTAAAATTGCATTTGACATTTGTTTTAGAAGACTTCGTAACTTGATTTAAAGGGGTATTTTATACATGGAAGAATTATTTGACAGTGGCTTTATTGATAATTCTGACGATAAAACTTCAAATAATTTAAAAATCATAAAAAATATGGATATTTTTGTAGAACTATATATTAATGGTTTCATATTTTATTCATGACAAAAGGACTAACTTAGTTTTCTTTAAAAAAAAAATTGAGAGACTAAATCGATCCATTCATAAAAGTTTAAGAATTTACAAATCAAATTAATTGGTGTAAATGAAAGTTTAAGGACTAATTTTGTTTTTGGCAATAATTTGAGGACCAAATGATAAATTTTCTATTTATAGAATTTTTTAAGTAGTTACTTAAATTTTTTTTTAATTTACATAGTTTCATATATAATTTCATTATTGTTTTGAAGCTATCTTAAAAAATCCAAAACAAATAGTAAAAAAAATAGCTTAAAAAATAGAAAAGTTTTGAACTCTATAAGATTTTTATGAAAGAATTTAGTAAGCATAATAAATCAGAATTTGAATATGATTGAGTACATTTTTTTTTGAGTTGGGAGCATAGGTGACCTCGTATTGTATTTTGAAAGTACGTTATAAATTGAGGAAATCTCATATTTTTTACTCCATAATTTTTAGTATAGCATTCTTATATTTGAAAAATGTTAAAATCTTCTCCACATATTTTCTCTCGGGAAAAGAAAATATTTCTGAACGTTGCAACATGGAACTTTTTATGTGTTTTTTGTTTGGATAATGCCAGAGAGACTTGATGAGCTTGCTTTCCTTATAGTCATTAAAAATGGGACCCAATTAACCTAAGTAGTATTATTTTTTTATACTTAGGTGGCAATTTCGCAAGACTAGAATTTTGTCCAAAACAATTTGGACAATCTCCGTCTAAAGCCATGACTACTAAATTGTTCGATGCAATTTATATGTTTATCAACAGTGATAGCATGTGATCCATTCTAAATATAACCAGCATACTATTTTTAGCACCTACATAATTAAATCGCGGTTGATCAATTACTGACAATTAGATCGTACGACTCTTAAAATCTTGGCAAAATTGGTTATATACCCACCCAAACTTGCTCAATTGTGTATTTCCCCATCAATTCTTGTAATTTGGGTATATGCCCATCAAAAACTCAATTACCTTGTTATTTGCCCAAATCATAATTCATCTTAAATAAATCAACAAAAATATTTTATAAAAAAATTGTATGACCAAATTAGCCTCCCTTCTAATTCTCTTCTCCTCCCTTTTTCCCGTCTGCTTATTCGGGTTCGGGTTAGGTATCGAGTTGCCGTCCGCCAGCATTTTTATGGGTCAGGTCGGGTATCGGGTTGACATCTGCGGGCATTTTTCGGGTCGGATCGGGAGGGTTTTTTGGGTCTGGTCAGATTTTGCACCTCTATTCCCGGGTTATCTCGGGTTTCCGATTTTAGGTTTCGGGTCGGGTTTGGATCAGTCTGACTTTCCTTGAAACACGGGTCGGGTCAGCCTGACTTTCCCTGAAACACGGGTCGGGTTGGGTCAGGTTGCGTCGGGTTTGAGTCAGTTTGACTTTCCTAAAACTCGGGTCGGGCGAGTTTTTCGGGTCGGGTCAGATTTTGTCACCTCTAAGAACGAGGGAAGAAACATTAATTAGATTTAGAAAAAGTAAATACGCTAGTGGGAAAAAGGAAGAAGAAGAGAATTAGAGGGAGGGTAATTTGGTCATACAATTTTTTTATGAAATATTTTTGCTAATTTATTTAAGATGAATTATGATTTGGACAAATAACAAGGTAACTAAGTTTTTGATGGGTATAAACCCAAATTAAAAAAATTGATTGGAAAATACACAATTAGGCAAGTTAGGATGGGTATATAACCAATTTTGCCTAAAATCTTCCACACCGCGTAACGAAAGAGGCAGCAAACCGCGTGCCACGTCGAGATAAAAGTGTAGGATGATCCAAACCAAATTGATGTATATTGTATATTTGTATCTTGTATGGTTTACACGATAGCAACGTTGGTTTCTCAGATTTAGAAAAGGTTATACATATATATAATGAAATGTTACGCGGTTTTCTTAATGGAGACCCACCACGGCACCAACATGTCAATTATGATTGTGATTTATCAAGTACCATGTGGTTCTCCCTCCGTGCTGTACTATATGTAGATGCAATAGAATTTCGTTCATTTGCTCGCTTAGTCTCTTTAGAAGTCAAGTCAATTTAAAATAGAGGGGCTAGTCTTTTTTTTTTCTTTTTTTTTTGGATATCTGCGATTTGGCTTAACTGTGTGTGATTTATTTTTTTTATTTTTTATTGTGCCTTAAAGTGCATTTCCGGCAGGTGGTGATGTTAATAGTTAATTTAGTATATAGCTACATAAAAGAAAAAAAAAGAATACATTGATATTCCATATATTTGGATAAAACGCAATTAATCTCCTTTTCATAGATTAATCTCATGATAATATAATTTCTGCTCAACAAGATATGACATCAACTAATTAATTATCGTTATCTAAGTAGGAGATGCGAATACAAATCATGGACCAAGGTTTTTGGCTGGTTGAGCGTACTACCGTTATCTACGGAACAAATCGTGTAATTAAAGCAACAGTTGATAATTCACATAGCCACAGATTAAACCTCTCAGTTTTGTTTGTAATAATTATATGCGTTGTATATAATATTTTAATATATATGTAATAGTAACTGGTTGGTTAGTTTTTTTTTTTTTTTTTTTGAACAAAGCCCGTAGGCAAACCCCCAATTATCTCCTGCCCAACCCCTGTTGGGACTTAATCCCAGATCTCCACGGTGGGAGACCATATCACTACCACTAGGCCGTAACTGATTAGTTTATATACAGGTTCGGTTACATCATTACATCATGCTTTTATAAGGCACCTGTGTGCATCCACATTAATTACAAACTAATTGTGAATGAAGTATAAATGTTACTCTGACGATCGATTGTAATATTTTTTGGTATAATGAATGTATAAAAGTTATCAATTTCGTAAGCTTAGCTAGGGACCATTTCAGTATAGTTTCCTGGTAACATATAATTTGTCGTAGTAGAGTTGGGAAGCGAAATTGTTGTACATTTCAAAGTTCCATGTATATATTTATTTAGTTACGTTCTGACTTTTATATTGCATAACACTATGTGTAATGTGTATACAGATGTGTAGTCTGTAGACCATATTCCATAGATCTCTGGTTTAATGGGAAAAATTTCACAAATACCCAAAGAAACAAACTTATCTCTAATGCCTAAACCACTAACTTAATTTCACGAATGCCCAAAATATAAGGCGTGACTAGAACCTACGCCCTATAACTATTTTCCTAAATAAAAGTATAGCAGGGGCCCGCCTGTCATTGAAAGCAGGATTTGTAAAGCATGAGTTGAACTTGCGTCTTACAAACCCGCCTCTTCATTAAACCACTCTCCCTAAGTTTGTTTCTTGGGGCATCCGTAAAATTTTTCCGGTTTAATGAACTTTATAGTCATCAGAATAACAGAATATCAGATGGACAACATGCTGTGCAGTGATAACTGATAAGCCCATATATTTGTTAGCTTATGCATAATTCACGCCGCTCAAAGCGAGTCCAGAATACTAACCCTGTCGTGCTTCTGTTGGTTTGTAGAAATCCTAGTTGATGCAAATTGGTTTCCTGAGCCCGGCTTCATCGGATTAGAATGGCCCGTAACTAGACTTTACTAAGAGATTTTTGGGCTTGATGCATTCTATTTTGACTCGCGGGCCCGAGAAGATGGAGTCTGGCTTTCACTCTTATTTGGGCCCAAAAGGAGAAATGTACCCATCCATGGGTAGATGGGCTATACTAGGCTAAGCTGGTTTGAAGTTTCAGTTTGGCAATGCGGAATTCCCTTCCCAAGCGATTTTTCACTTCTTTTTGTTGGAACTTAGAAATATTCTAATTCAATAAATAAGTTTTTTCTTTTAAGAGAATTGGTGTGTTGCATTGCTAAATTTGCTAGCTAACCAGATCTATTGATGGACTAACGTAATTTGAGAAAACATTACATAATCCGTTTACAAGTTGCATGATATTGATATATATCATCAACGTTGACTGCTTTTGGAGATGCTAATTAAGAAAAAAATATAGTGTAATATACAAGTGTACAAAATATTATATTTAGAGGAGGATCCACTTACACCAAAAAACTTGACACAAAAATAACAACAACCCATATAAATTTATAAAAAAATCTTAAAAATAAAAAAATTTCTACAAACATCTCCATTTAGGTTGATTGTGTTTCAAATTCCATTATATTCAAATGTCATTTGATACTCTATTATCAAGTTTGTATGGTAATTACAACGTTTAAATTTAATGATTCTCGATGAAGTACTAAATGACGTTCAAATTGAATAAAATTTGAAACATGATCAAGTAAAAGATTTTTCACTTTGAAAAAATTTTATGATTTTCTATGATTTAGTGTAATTTTGTGTCAAAAAACTTGGTGAAAGTCATTCCTCCTCCACTTATATTTAAATTTAATGTGCCTAACAAACTAAAAAAAAAAATTAAAGGGTCACATCTAGTGTTCTCAATATTAGTGTCTATATGCCTATATTGTTAGAAAATTTAAGTTAAAAGTTACAAAATTATATATAAGAATTATAAATTTTGTGTATGCGTGACATGTAGATAGTTAAAATGAGAACGCATAGAAAATTCTAAAATAAAACATGTATAATAAGTCAATAATACAAAAAATCCTTATAATAATTGACTATTCTTTGGTCAAAGTTTAATCTCAACTCTCAACTGCCGAAGACTCTTAAGTAATAGGCAAGTATCAAGAAGAATTGTTCGCAGCTACAAGAGTTAACCAAATCAGTCGCAAAATTTTTGAGAAGTAAATCAGTTGCAAACTTGCGACTGTCAATCTCCTTCTCCTTCTCCTTCCTCGGAATCATCGCTTCCACCACCCATGGATGCACTGCTATGCACCAAGCTAGGCGACCCGACTCTTCCACTAACCAACCCAGAGTCACCCATCGTTGTCTCCTCTTCCCAGCCACTCCCGCCGCTGACGTCCGCCACCTCGGTTAGGGTTCGGGTGGCCGCGACCAGTCTCAATTTCGCCAATTACTTGCAGATCCTCGGGAAGTACCAGGAGAAGCCGCGCCTCCCCTTCGTCCCCGGCTCCGATTACTCCGGCGTGGTCGAGGCGGTCGGGGACGAGGTCAGGTCGGTCAGGGTTGGGGATAGAGTCTGCTCCTTTGCTGATCTTGGATCCTTCGCTGAGTTCATTGTCACTGATCAGAAGAACTTGTGAGCACTTTTTTTTTTTTTTTTTTCTGTTCATGAATTCTGCTTTTTATATGAGAAACTTAATAATTTGCCATTATCAGTATCAATGTGTGTACTTGTGTTAATGGAAAATGTTTAACATTTTATCAGTGAATATTTATCAAATCCTTCAGTCCTTGTACTGTTAAAAAAAAAGAGAGAGAAACATCTTGCGTCCATTGAAAACCCATCCATACGTCCATAGACATATAAAGAATGTGACAGATACATTCGACTTTGTAACAGATACATCCAATTTTGTACCCTATCAACACTATGGACGGATATTATATGGATGGTAGGTATTACTCAAAAAAAAAATATGTACTTGTGGGGCAATACCTTTGTAAATTAAAATAAGCTGTAATATAAATATTAAAAATTGCTAAATGATTTTTGTCATGAGCAAGGTTTTTGGTGCCGGATGGCTGTGATCTAGTTGCTGCTGGAGCCCTGCCAGTGGCATACGGTACTTCCCATGTGGCTCTGGTTCACAGAGCACAGCTCAAGGCCGGTCAAGTACGTTATCTCCAATCTCCACTGGCATTGCTTATAATGAATTTTTAAGTGCCTAGATATGTAATATCATATATTGACTAAAATATTGCTAGATAAAAGCATGGCGTTGTGGTAATTGGACTCTGGTTGCCAGTTTTTCTAAAATAAAATTAAAAACCTTATATATGCAGGTTCTACTAGTTCTAGGTGCAGCCGGTGGTGTTGGTGTCTCAGCCATACAGATTGGGAAAGTATGTGGCGCTGTAGTTATTGCTGTTGCTAGGTAATGTTCTGTAGTTTGATATTTGTCTGATTAGTGGTGCGGTTTAACCAGACTGAAGTATCTTAGGTTATAAAAAATGCAACTTCTATGCAATGTAATGGCTTTTCTTGCAAGTCATGACAATAGATTTTGTAAAAATCTGGCATCAATTGTTCTTAAAATTTATATCTTTCTAAAAAAGAAAAAACGGATTAATTTTGTCCACTTTATTTTTTGAAAAATTGAGTATATCTGTGCAATTCGTTTAAATCAGAACCATGCTGTTGTATTTCTTTTATTTTTTTTACCATCTAGGGGAACAGAAAAGCTTCAATTCCTCAAGTCAATGGGGGTTGACCATGTTGTTGACTCCAGCAAAGAGAGTGTTATCGATAGTGTAAAGGGCTTTCTTAAGACTAGAAAACTTAGAGGAGTTGATGTATTGTATGATCCTGTTGGAGGCAAGTTGACCAAGGAAAGCATGAAGGTTTTAAATTGGGGAGCTCAGATACTAGTCATTGGATTTGCTAGTGGCGAAGTACCTGTTATACCAGCAAATATTGCTCTTGTCAAGGTACTTTTCATATTCTTCAAGAGATGAAACCTTGTTTCAGAAAAGAAAACAAATATCCGATGCTTTAATAGTACCAATGAGCAGCTTAGCGTCCATGATGTTGTTAACTTGTTATTACTATCTTCTGTTAAATTAGAATTCTTTTAAGAAAACAATTATTTTTCTAATCATATACTTCATAAATAAAGATAAAATCGGGTATCATTACTTTTAAAAGGTTGATAGTTATGAAGTGGTTTGAGACTATGAGGGGCTTAGTAATTAGGCAGCTCAATACATTTTGGTAGTTTATAGCAACATGTCAAAATTAAATTGTTATGGTCAGATGCAGGGCAGAAAAGTCATTTTTATGAGATTGTGTATTGCTGCCTCTTTAATTGATATAACATTCATCATGTGTGTGCTGGTTTCTGTAAATTTGTAGAATTGGACAATCCATGGACTTTATTGGGGTAGTCACAAAATTCACCGTCCTGATGTGCTTAACGACTCGCTGAATGAGCTCCTTCAGTGGTTCTCAAAGGGATTGATATCTGTTAATGTTTCTCACTCCTATCCTTTATCCAAGGTAAAACCTCCAGTTCTTTTCTTACAGTGCAATTAGTTTTATGCAATGGCTGGGCTAACAGATAGTTAGTAACAATTGCAATGATGTTCGAACATTGTCTTATAATTTTTAGCTGTTAAAAATTCTATAAAACATATGCACTCTATAGCCCTTTTGCTTTATATGGAGAGATCAAATGCCCTCACAATAAAGTTCTGCCATCATCCACTGAATGAAAATTGTATATAAAAACTCAAAGAACTGTACAGTTTGCTATGTAAAATGTGTCTGCTTTATAATTTCTTTCGACCTATTGTGAGCTGAGTACTGCCCACGGCTTCAATTAAAGATGTATGCATGTAATAGTTGTTTCATAAGTTGGGCTTTATCATTTAGGTTTGAGATATGGGTTTTATAATATTATTTTTAAAGGCATATGATGCCTTACCATTTCTTTTTATTGTAAAGAAATATAGACCTAATATCACCTTGTGATTTTTATGCATAAAGTTGGGTTTGCAGAAAGGGCTAGGCCTTGCTTTCCCAATTATTTTATCTTTAAGGGTTTGAACCTTTCTTTTCGCAATTATGTTTGTTTTTCTACCACTGAAAGAACTATAGATGGATAAAATGTGTTATAGCTGTCATTGTATCTTTGTAGAAAAATTATTTTCTCAAAAGTATGAATGACTCCATCTCAGACTCAGATATTGGTAGTTTGATTTAGTCAGCATAGAATTTTTGTGCCTTATTGCTTCATCACCTGCCCCAACTTGAAATTTATTTTCTCGGTGCACTATGATATACATTTTAAGTGGTTCCTTTTCTTTTCTTTTCAATACTTTAATTGACTATATCTTTGGTCTGGCTACCTGTTATATTATAATCTTAGTCGTGTTTTTACTTGTTAATGACAAGCTAATATGCTTTTCATTGTGATAATAACATCTCTGATTTTAAACTATGGATTCTCTCTCTTTGCCAAATAGCTAGGAAATAATTTACACCGGTGGCGATTTGAAATCCCACAGAAAATTAATCATTAACACGGATGTTTCATTTGTTTTGTTCTTTTACCTGCAGGCCAATCTTGCTTTTGCTGCTTTGAAAGATAGGAAGGTGCAGGGAAAAGTCATGCTTGTCATGAATGCATTCCAAAAATCAAAACTTTAGGTTCCATTTTTATCTCCAACGTTTCTGTGTTATCCTAATAAGAGAATGACTTCTCACAGGTGCGGAATAAAATGTTGCAAATATGCTATTGTTATGTAGGCAGAGTTTAATTTATCGTACAAGTCTAATATTGTATTATATGTCTTATTCGTTTGTAGTACACTAATTAGTTTATTCTTAAGCTTTATCAAAAAAAAAAAGTTTATTCTTAAGGATCTTCAATTATTCAAATATGGTAAAAGCTGTCCTATAAACATGGATTTATTTATTTATTTATTTATTTTGTGGGAGTGACAAATGAGAAACATGGAGTTCGCTTAGCTGGTAACGCAAATGAGAAGAAAGCAACTAGTAGTCTTCACAGACTAATTAATTTGCTATTGTTCTTAGTAAGCCGAGATTCTGACGTATATCAATTTCATAACGCAAAAAAGGCTCTGATTTTAGGATATTCCATGAAAGAAAAAGTAATTTACAATTCTTTTATTATAACAAACTAGTGGAAGTGAAATACAACTTTTAAGGTAAGATGGTTTGATATAATTGATTAATTGCTGACTTTTTCTGTAGAGTGTTTTAAATGATCACGAAACACCACCTCGGCTAATTGCTTTGTTATCCCATTTTCTTCCATGTTCACCAAGTTAGAGATCTAGCATCTTCTGTGGCGCTGTCTGTACGGGATATATTGTGTCATGTTGTGTTTTGAGCAGTCAAAATTGAAAAATTCCAAAGCAGTACACGGGCGTTATCACAGTACAGTCATATTGAGTGATTTTGTAGAAGTGTTGTGTTATGGATCGGTCAAACAAGCGTTCAGTTTTAATCGAGCAGTTCTTCTTTAATAGATGAATTGTCTCTTTTTAATTGAGCTTAAAAAAATATTGTGATCATCCAATTTTGAAAACTGAACCATACATATTTTTTATGATATCTTTTTAGTATCATTATTTTCTGCGGTAGACAAAAATGTATATATTTATACACTTATTGATGTGATATTTTCTTATATTATTGGGTAAATTCTTTGGGAGGTCACTAAACTTTCCTTCGAATCCATAATTGGTCACCGAACTTCTATTTATCCGTTTTTGGTCACTAAACTTTGATGTTTATCCAAATTTAGTCACTCCGTTAGTTTTTCCATCCAACTTAACTGAATTGATGACATGGCATCAATTTAATGGTTTGAAAGTATATTTTTTATGTTAAAAAATATAAAATATAAAGAAAAAAATTATTTATTTAATTTTCTTTTATTACAATAAAATACTTTCACATTTTTAGACATGTTATAAATTATATACTTTATATAAGAAAATAAAATATAATAATTACGGAAAAAAATAAATTCTATGAAAGAATAATAAATAAAAAATTTTAATTTGTCTTACATTCTCACATGTTGTATACTTTTATATGAAAAAATTAATTTTTCAAAGTTTAAAATTGGAGTTATATTAATTATTCCGTTAAGTTTGATGGAAAAACTAACGGAGTGACCAAATTTGGACAAGTAGTAAAGTTCAATGACCAAAAACAGATAAATGAAAGTTCAGTGACCAATTATGGATTTGAGTTAAAATTCAGTGACCTCTCAGAAAATTTACCCTATATTATTAGCACGAATGGTGTAGACCACACTGTATAGTTTACTTTTATTCATAGGAAGGACATGTTTTTGTATTACACTTCTAAATATTTAAGTAATGATAAGAATTTAGTTTCTCATTTTTCAGTCCATTAAAAAGTACACTATACATATACTTTCAAAAATGATACATATTTTTCTTGTAGCAAAATGTGGTCTATCAAGAAATCCTACTATTTCAGGAACTAATTACAATAAATAATTTAGAAAAATGATGACTCTAGGATAGACGTACTAAGAGACCTCGTTTTCCTTTAATGTGAATACTTGATTCTTACAACAAAAACTTTCAAATGAAAAAGAGCAAAAACGATAATAACAAAAAGGGAACATGATAAAAAAAAAAGATCATTCATAAGCTTACTTTTTGCTAATTTCCTGAAAAATGTTACGGGCAAAGGCAAACTCATTCTGTAGAATCACACTGTTCTTCAGCTTCGTTGATGTACAAATTTGTTAGAACAAAATGTAAAGAATTACAGGAGCAAATATACTGTGAGCTTAATCTCCAAAAACCTATCAAATTACTTCCAAATTTCGATTTATATGGCTCAATAAATTCTCTATATCAAAACCTTACGAGATACAAAATTTTTCCATTTTTCAAGTATTTGTTTGAGATTTTTTAAAAATGACTAAACAATATTAATAAAATAATCAAGTTTTATGTATCACTTTTAAAAAATCTTAAACAAATACTTAAAAATTTTCAAAAATGGAAAATTTTTGTATCCCGTAAGGTTTTGATATAAAGAATTTATTGAGCCATATAAATCGAAATTTGGAAGTGATTTGATAGATTTTTAGAGGTTAAGCTCACCAAAGACTCCGTGAGCTTAAGTTTACGATATATTTGCTCGAATTACAGATTAAGGAAACTTAATATAATAGCAAATATCGACGAGTCATCTTTTTTTTTTTGTCAGCTATTTTGTATGATTGATTATATAACCATTAAAACCCAAATTCCAATTTCCACCGCGTTTTTCAGCCGAAAAAGGGCCCGTCTAAACAGATAAAATCACCCGGCAAAGTAAAGTAAACAACTGTAAAACCCCAATATCAGATCATCAGTTAGGTAGATGGCTTGGCGCCACAAAAGACCAGACTGTCTCACTGTATCTCTATCCAAACGGACTCCTCCAGTCCCACTCCCCAGTTTGACCAAACCGACACCCCCTCCTCTCCAGTCTCCAGTCCCCTCCTCTCCCTTTCTTTCCCCCATTCCATTCCACCCTTCCCTTCAGTGAATGAATGAATGAATGAATCCCTTCTCAAGTCTCAACTCACTCCTCCCCTCTCCTCTGTCCGGCTCGACCAACTCCTTCCCATCAACACCTTCCCGAACAAACAATAGTCCCAACTCTCCCACAACTCCCAACTCACAAGCACATAAAACCAATCAATCGATCGATCGATCACTCATTCCATTCGCGATCAGATCGGACGGACCGACCGGGCTGACGAACTGCCCGCGGGCAGAAGAATGGCGTACAGGAGGAAACAACAACAGGGTTTCCCGTCCGCCTTCGAGTCGCCCTTCCCTCTCGCCTCGCCTCCCGCCGCGGCGGCACCGGGGCCGGAGGACGGCAGCGGCGAGGCGGCGGCGCCGTCCCTCGCAGCTCAGGCGATCCGGGCCTCCGCCGCGCACCGCGACTCCTCGCTCTCCTCCGCCTACCGGGACTCCGCCGTGTTCCCCCGCGATTCCGGCCGCCCCACCGTTTCTTCTTCCTCCCGTAGACCTCAGGTGTGTTTGCTTGTTAGGATTAAATTTGCTGTGGATCTCTGTGTAGTGATGATGGCTGAGACTGAGATCTTGGAGTTTCCACTTGGGTTAATTAATTGAAATCAGATCTTTGCTTGTTGGCAGAGATTAACCTTAGCTTACTTCGATTCACGTTTATGAAATTAGATGTGATTTCGAGCATCTCGTAGCGTAATAAAGTGTAGTTCTTCATTTGAATCAACTATATGCAAATCAAGGCACAGCTAAAATGCTAAACCTCCTCCAAGAGATGATCGATTTAGGTGATACCGTGATATGGTAGGAGAAGGAACTGGGTCTGAAATCTGTGGCAGTAATAGTTAAATCATAATCTTAGTTTGTCTTACACACTTCTTTTTTTTTTGGTTATTGATGAATTGTAGGAGTCGAATGTTCATGAGTATACGTCGATGAAGACCCTCAATGAGCCGAAATACGGGTTCTTTGGGAATCTAGCTAGAAAAGCAAAGCAATTTATCGATGAAGATAATGCACCGAAGCAGTTCGAACCAATGGATTCACGCCCCGAGAGCACATCGACTGGCAATAGCAAGGTGAGTTTATTTTTGGGTTAGGAATGAACATATTTTCATATAAATTATGTACAAGTAATCACACAGGATATCTCGTATTAACAGTAAACCAAATGTATCATGTTCGCCTATCTAAAAACATGACAGGTTTACATTTTTTCGAGTATATTTTTACTTTGTTATTGCTTCATAATGTTTCAAGGTTGATCAATCTGCCAGTAGTATTGTGCGTTCATATTCTTGTTTCTGAAAATGCAGTTCGATTATTCATATCAACGACCAAAAAGTGAGGCACCGCCGCTTCAGAAGAAGAGCACAGAAGCAATTGCTTCATCCCTCAGCTACATTGGTGGAACATTGAAGAATGCTTTTGAGGTGTGCATTTCTTTAATTTCATTGAACCAAACTATTCGTAACATTTTTATCTCAGGATGTTGTCCAAAATGAAGAAGCCTAAAAGCATATACTGGCCACGGTATGAAATAAGTGTAGAAAATCCTTTTGCATTTAGTACAGTTAGCATGCAGATCATAATAGTAATTTGTTTGCGCAGGAGGGGAAAACAATTGTCGGGAGCACAACAGCAGATATTATCCAAGAAACACGGAAGTTGAATATCAGGAGAAAAGGAAGCGGGTCAAACTCAAATCAGCAAAACGAGGCTACTGGAAAATGGAGCCAACCATACCTTCCCCGCACTCAAACCGATTATGAAACTCAACTCAAGGCATCTCGCGACGTAAGGTGCTCTCTTAGCATGTGCTTCTCTTATTTCGAGTTGCCCGAACGACTGAGCAAACTTGTCTTTCTACGTGATTAAATGAATCTCCATGCGTTCTGCTAAACAATTTTAAAGTGGCAACAAAATATAATTGCAGAGAGCAATTACTAACAACTAATTACTAATCTTAAAGCGGCAATAAAATATTATACTAGGGGAACTATGTGGCTCTTTTGCTGGGTCTTTAATATACTTTGGTTTATCTCTTCAGGTCTTATGTAACGAAGTTATAACAGTTTTTTTTTTTTCCTATTGCTGTTGCATAATCATGTGTACTTGTGCAAACTCTTACAGGTTGCTAATGCGATGGCTGCCAAAGCAAAGCTTCTGTTAAGAGAGCTCAAGACAGTGAAGGCTGACTTGGCATTTGCAAAGGAAAGGTGTGCTCAACTTGAAGATGAAAACAAAGTATTGCGGGAATCACATGACAAAGGAGGCGGTCCTGAAGATGATGATTTGGTAAGGAATATTCCATTGCAGGCCCCCTAGAAACCTTAAAGACTCAGACATATCCTGCAAGCTATAAATATCTCATTATACCTTACCAAACTTCATAAATCCTGAAATTCACCTTATCATATCTGCTTGGTAGTTAACCTATATACTCATGGAGCAATATGATGAAGGCAGAAATAAATGCTAGGTGATAAATTGCGATATTATCTGTCAGCACCATGGTGACTGTCTTTTATAGCCATTAAGATATTGTGGGGTCGCCACCGTCAGAATTTTCCCCTTTCTTATTAATTTATTTTTACTTGAGATTCACTAAAAGTTTATTCTCAGTCCAAGGGCTTTACTTTTCAACATTCTTATCCTCATTACAGATACGGCTTCAACTGGAGACTCTACTAGCCGAGAAATCTAGACTTGCACATGAGAACTCGGTATATGCACGAGAGAACCGATTTCTGAGAGAAATAGTGGAATACCACCAACTCACGATGCAAGATGTAATCTATGTCGATGAAGGTATAGAAGAGGTTACGGAGGTGTACCCGACCCAAGTGTTACCTCCTGTTGCTTCGACTGCATCTAAAAAGAACCAAAAGGGCCAATCCTCACCTTTGGTTGTACCGGACACTTGCCCCGTTGTACCTACTTCACCTAAAGATGCATTGTAGTTTGGTCTTGAGAAATCGGAATGTCCTTTATGATTTGCTTGTGCATCTCTCATGCTAAGTTATATCTTGTAATCTGTAAGAATGCATGTCATGGCTGTGCTTATTGTTGTATGGCACTGGTTGATTTATAATCATCATCAGTATTCCGGGGACTACTTTTGTTTGTTTATTGTTCTCTGAGTGTCCCCCATCTCCTAGTAGTAGTAGACAACACTTGCAGCTCAAAGTTTGCACAAGACCAAAATAATGTTTTCCTTTTTGATTTGCCATTCATGTTATAGTGTTAATGCATATGTAAAATGAGCACTAGTAGCATGTTAATTTATCTTAGGATTTTCCTTTCTGGACTCACCATTCCTGCGTTAGTATTTAAAAGGGAAATTAATTATATCTGTGACCATCGGATTAGACTGGCATATAAGTTGATGATCACGATTTTTTTTTTTTTTTTATATTATATTTACATTCTGGGTGTCAATGTGGAATTTAGACGAAGCTTGTTCTAAGGCAGATATGTTCTAAGGCTATGTTTATCTTTATATATCTGCATATGAGCGAGCTGCTGATGTAGCTATAAATTATAATCCTTGAGAAATCATCTAATATACAAGCAGAGCGGGTAACATGGTTCTGCGAACAAGTAGCAGCATATTTTGGCATTCGGTATCACCCAAGTTGCTTGGAGCTTGCACTCTGATGTTTAGGTTTCGAGATCCGGACAGTTGATCTCAACTGTACAATGCATGTAACCCCGAGTTCAGATGAAGCTTCCTTGTTGCAAAACACACGCCAGGTGACTTCAGAAGGGAAAAATCATGTACCTTTGCTGCTGCACAGGGGCTCCTGTCTCAGATTTAAATATTGAGGTTACGTCAGAGACTAGTAAAGTTCTTTCTTGGATTTAAAAACAGGCAAAAAAAAAAAAAAAAAACAAGGAAATTGAGCTCAAGCCATTTTCATTTTACAGTATCTTCATTCCTTGAATTGCAAAAGCTTTCTACAACAGACAAGCTCATGACTGTATTTTTCACATCTGTACAAATCCGGGCAAATCCTCTTTTAAAACTAACTATATATTTGATGGGCCCATTAATTTATGGTCCTCATATAGTGCAAGTAACAGATTCTGTATAGACAATTGCAAACTTCTGTATTTTTTTTTTTCCTTTCCAACTGATGGACCCTGCATGCCTGCAAGTAGCACCGATTCAGTTTCCGACGAAAAAAAATCCTGGCAGCTCCCAGAGATTGAAAAGAAGAGAAATGATCCACAAGGCACGTTTCTAATTGATCGAAGAGCAATACGCTAACCACCAATTAATCCTTGGTTAAATCTGATGAGCTTTGTTCTTGTATGTTCTAAAAAAGCTGGAAGAACACACTAGTTGAGCCATCACCGAATGATCGAATATCTGCCGGTTTTACAAGAGCCCGGCATAATGGACATGTCCGCTCTCTTTCAAACCTGTAATGCAAACACGTAAGTTGACAAACACAATAAATGTGAAATGAAAAACCAGGAAAAAAACATGATCAATCAAATTACATGCCATGTTGGCTCAAACTTAGACCTGACCAGACAATCCGGGGTTGAGATTGAATACAGATTAAATCTACAACCTATACAGCATTGTCAAATGAAGACTGATTATTATAAATCAAGTATAAAAACATTGTAGGCATGATGCCGATAACCTTGTAACTTGCTTACATCGATAATTCAGAAATTTTGACTTTTATTTCATAAATAAAAATCATTTAGGATCATAAATTTAAGCCATTTGATCAAAAGCTTAAACTTTGCTTCAACTTCCAAAATTTTTTATGTGTATGTATGTAAAAGGAAAGAGATCACATTCCAATTGTCAGATTTCCTATTGATTCAGACTTCGCTAGAATTTATTAACCTTGACTTCTCCACATCCAAGAACCTGGCCTAGTAAATGACCTGAACTAGGAGTGCCTGGTTTATGCTGGGTCTAGGAGTAAAATTTATCTTGACTTAGTGAACTCTCTGTTCGTGAAAAGATAAAATCAGCTATGTAGGTCATATTGTCTTTGCTCATTGGCTGAGAATGACCCTCACACACATACACAACCTTTCAAAACAGAAACATTAGAGGAAAAGCTGGAGCGTCTTTTACCATTCGGAAACACAATCTTCACAGAATATGTGTTTACACCGAAGAAGAACAGGTGCATGCATCTTCTCCTGACAAATGGCACACATATCTCCAACTGCTAGTACCTGAAAGTTCCAGAAAATCAAGCAGAATTACTTGAGCAAAATAGCTGTTTGAAGAAACAATACTTGGAGAATTGAAAATTATGGGAAAAAAATAGTAGTACAAGTGATGTAATATTGACAAAATCCTGATAAGTTATATACCTGTTCTGCTGTTGCGTAAGAACCATAATGTACTTCCTTTCGTGACAATGCCTTTATCGCTGCTAAAAATGACTGAACCTGAATGTCACCACATATCAAGATTAGGTTTTTATACTTGTGATTTTCTACTGGCCCGAGTAAACAATATATTTATAAATATCTACTGGCCCGAGTAAACAATATATTTATAAATATATTACTAAATTCAAACTTAACATTGGATATACATCTGTCAATTTAGTTCAACATGTAGCGGTTTATTTGCAGTACGAAGATTTTTCCAATTCTAGCTTGTTGTGACTCTATTTATTTGTGCAAGTGAAGGTACCTTTTCTACAACTGACGTCAACTTGAAGGTAAGGTACAATCCAGTAGTGAGGGAAGAAAAGAGGCTTCCATATTCCTTGTTGAGAAAGAAACGATACCAAACTGGTGTTGGCAATAGAGCCCGATACAAAAGTAAAAGATACTCTACCAGGGTTAACATTTGACCCTATGAAGACATAAGAAATAGAACAAATTAAAATACTATTTGTCATGAAAAATTTACAATGTATTTAACAATCAGAACTAGAGATAAAAAGGAAAAAAGAAAAGCAATATACCTGCCTACGGTAGTTACGTCCACGGCTATTTCTGTAATATAAAAGCAGGAGGCATTTAACAGCCATAGCTGCCTGTCGCGCCATTATATCTGCCATGCATTACTAATAATATTAGAAATCAGGTCAAAGGAAAGTAAATTGAATTTTAGGTGTTTGTATCTTCAAAAGAGATTTTACAATGTGAATGTTTTAAGAGAAAAGGCTAATACCGTTGACCATAATGATGAAAATTGCATGCCAGAAGGGGGGTATTTGTTCAGGGGGTATCATTATCAACGGTTTGCTGAGGTCTTCCTTTCGGTACCACCAATATATTCCAAAAACATGTAATGTGAAGAGAATTGTGATGCCAATTAGCACCGAGGCTTTTCTCTCTCCCTGCAGAAACCAAAAGGCAAAAGTGAAAATAGTATCTAATAAATCTCTTCATTTGCTTTTAATTTGACTACCAACAAAGAGCACTCTATAAAGTTTTCATATAATACTTCGGGGAAATGCCTCTACACCCCCCTAATCTATTCACTTGTGACTAAGTGCCCCCCAAACTTTTTTTGTGACAATCACCTCCCCACCCCCCCCCCCCCCCCCCCCCCCCCCCCCCCAAATCTAGTGATTCCATGACAATTAGCCCCCCCACATGCTAATCTCACTCATAATTACCAAATTTAAATGGGAAGTTACCATATTGCCCTTGAACTTGTAGTTTGTTTTTTTTTTCTGAAAAAAAAATTGACATATATCTGATTTGGAAGATAATTTGTTTATTTATCGTAAACTGGATACTTAAATATTAAACGTAATTGAATTCAAAATATTTGATTTTTTAGTTTATATTTAATTATATTTTTTCTATGATTTAATTTATTTTTATAAACTTTAAACATTTCATGAAACAAGGTAAATTCATTCCGGAATATATATATTTTGTATTATTTATAATAATATTACGGAAATACAAATAAATAAATAAATATCCACCCGTTTGAGATTTTTAGTTGAAAAACATACAATAATTAATTAAGGAAGAAACATTATGGTAACTTCCATGATACTAAATAATTTATATCATGACATAAATTTGATTCCGAATTACATATATCATATATGTTACTTCAAAAAAATCAAACTACAAATTCAAGGGCAATATGTAACTTCTCATTTAAATTTGGTAATTATGAGTGAGATAGGAATGTGGGAGGGCTAATTGTCATGGAATCACTAGATTGGGGGGTGATGGTCACAAAAAAAGTTTGGGGGGCACTTAGTCACAAGTGAATAGATTAGTGTAGAGGCTTTTTCCCTAATACTTCCAAATAAAAAAGGAACAACAAATATGGCACCTTTAGAGCAGTTTGCTTCTTCAAAATATCATTGGACTTGAACATGATAGCTGCAACCCATATTGTGACGAAAAAACCTACACCAAAATATCATAATTTTATAATAACAGCAATAAAAATGAATAATGAAATTGACAATAGAAATAATAACAATAATATAGTCACAACAATGATAAAATAACAGGTAAGACAGACAAAGTCGCGCCCCGTTGAACCAAGTCGAACGAGGAATAGGATCATCTGTTTATCTCTACAATTATACTTTGAAAAAGCATAATAATGGTAACAAATCTACTTCTAGGTCAAAGATGAACCGAACATAGACAAAAATTGTTTTTTTTTGTAAATAAAGCATGGTTATTTACAAACTAAATTACCTAAGAATTAAACCAAACCGTTAACAGTTAGTACAGCATAACTTGCATTGCACTTAAATAAGCACAATAATCACAGATTACGGATTACAGACTGAAAATAATTCCTAAACTGCAGCAGAACCATACCTTGCAAGTGCTGCCGAATAAAAACCACCAAGAGCAGCAAAGAAAAGGGCAAAATCTGCTCGATCCACCGGGCGACATGGTGTATGTCGTACCGCTGGTACGTCCTGTCGCCGGCAGCATTGCCGGCCACATTCCCCTCCACATCGGACCCGGTCGACGATGACGACGAGCCCGAAGACCCCACCGGCGAATTCAAAACAGGCGAGCTCTGCCCCGTCACGGCATCCCCCGCCGCCACTTCGCTCTCCCCTCCTCTCCCATTCCTCGCATCCGTCACCTCTATCGAATCCCCCCCGCCGTGATCTCTCAGCAGCGCCTCCTGATCGCCGCTCCCCACGATTCGGATCGAGACCTCCGGCGGACTGGACGAGTCCGGGCCGATCCGCGCGGGGCTGCCGCCAGACTGCGGGTCGGGGTCGGGGCGCTGGATCGGGCGGACCCGTAAGATCCCGGAGTACTCGAGCAGCGCAACGAGCGGCGCCTGGACGATGTTGGACGGCGAGAAGGGCAGGCCGTAACGCCGCGCCGTGGAGGAACCACCCCCGGCGCCGGGCCGATCCGAGGTCTCCATTGGGAGAGACCGAAGAAATGAAACCCTAATTGATCGATCGACCGATCGATGAATCCGGAGGAGAAGAGAAAATAAATGGAATGGAGATTTGTGTTTCTGTTCGTTGTGGGACTATTATTGTGATTATGATTATGATTAGTTTTGTTTTGGTTTCGAGTGTTTTGATGGTTAAATTAATTGTGTTATTTGGTGGTTAATGGAGGTTAATTAATTGATTAATTGATTAATTAGGAACGAACAGGGGAGGAGAAGTTATTATGGGTTGGGGAAGAGAAAGGAAAGGGAAGGGAAGAGTAGCTCATGGAAATATGGAATGTTGTATTGTTGTGGATGTTGTCTGAGTCTGACTCTGGCTGGCTTCTTGCTTGGTATAATTATGGATTCTTCGATTTATTTATTTTTTTGTGTGCTGTCTGTCTGTCACGGAATAAGACTGATTCAGAAAATTAGATATAGGAATATTAAAAAAAAATAGTAGTGTTTAGACTTATTAGAGTATGTAGACCTGATCTGTACATAGTATATAGTTCTGTTTAGTACTTCAACATATCATAGACTAGGATTAGGATACAGTACCGTTATGGGTTTTCTATTTTAAATAATGCACTCGTTTTTCTTTTCCTTTTTTGTTTAGGAAATGTAATGTGCTCGTTAATAACAAAGTATTCCTTTTCTTTTCTTTTTTTGAAAAATGAGATTACATGAATATACTTCCATTCCAGAGTTGCAGTAGTAAATCATGTTTTAAGGTGAATCATCAATCCACCGTGACTTCCAGAGAAGCTCACATTATTTTTGGGAGAATATACCTTACAAGTGCTAATTAATTCTATTTACAACAAAAGAGCAATTATGCTTGCCCTGCAAGATGTATCCAAAATAGTCTCATTTTGTATTGAGTGATATTTAGCGTAAATACTGTCTATAGCGTTTATGGGTTACATTTCAGAATGTATCTGTTACATTTCGGGTGTATCCGTTATATTCCGTACACATTTATACATGTATGGACAATTTTTCAATGAACGCGACATGTTTCTCTTTTGTATTTTCATACATCAAATCAATTTGAGACGCTTTTGCTTGATCCGTGCCCCGCCTTTTTATTGGTTTTTAGGTCCATAAATAGACCAAAGTAACACCAACTACATTTCAAATTTCAACTCATTCGCTACGAAGGGAAAACTTAACATAAACAACAGTAAGCGTAGAACAAAAAATTAACCTCAAATATAGCAAGTGTACATACATGAAGGAATATTAGTATTTCTAGTAGTATGGATTTTGTATTTTTGTTTCAATATAATGATGTTCAAATTGGCCTGGTGGGCTTGTGGCACCCTTTTAACCATAAAAAATTAAACTTCATCAGTAATGCGAAATCATTGTGCATTTGTGCACTACAAGTAAAATATGAAATCATTGTTGTTACAACTTACAAGTGCAGCTGCAAGTACGTGTTATAGTGCTCCCAAATTCATGTCAACACCAATATATAACTTATGTTTTATGTAAAATTTATGCATAAAAACACCTGTTGCAAAATTTCACTGCATTATTATATCACGTATTTATAACTATTGAATAACGGGAATCAAATTAAATCACAAAGACATTCCTAAATATCGTTACAATAATTTATTGTGGAAACACACAATAAGATGACTACAACTTATTTTGCATTATCTATAATTTATAACCAATGTGGACATTACAAAATTTTTTAATAAAATAAAAATGAAATTATTAAATGCACACTATTCTCAGCGCTGACTTGCAAGGCAAGTGAGAACGACATTCTTTGTTCAATTGCCCCAACGGAACAAAGTTTTCATTGCATCACATTCACACCCTTCAAAATTGAAATATTACTATTGGAATATATATATCCGTTTTGTAAAGAAATAAAATTTAGAAAAAACACTGAGCAGATTGACAAAATGTTAGCAATCAAGCAATGGCATTAATTAAAAGCATAATAACAAGAGATTTTCATCTCTTGTGACTCGTGACCTATTTATTAACCTTATATCCCCAAACGAGAGCACTTATTAACATCGACAGGCACAATTCGAAGTGCATTTAGGGTCCCACGAACTATAGCCGGAAAACCCTCGTCTCACTTCTTTCCTCCATAGTCAAGAAAAGGATGGGCGATGCAAGTGTAACAGAGGTTATATTATTAGAGGTATATTACTCCCCTTTTCTTGAGCTGTTACCATTATCATTGAAATCAATCATTTTCTGGGGTTGTTGGACGTCAAAATGCTGCGTTGCATAATTGCATTGCACGCCCATAAAGGATGCATCATTATTATGGATTTGATTAGCTCAAGTAAATTATATTGATTCAACATTCACTATAAAGTATAAATGCAATTGAATGTCATGGGACAATCAAAAGTTCTTTTAAAAACATGATGGATTTAGCTGATGTAAATTCTACCGATTCAACATTCAATTAAATGCAATTAAATTCATCAAACATTAAATTTTTAAGAAATGAGGCGACTTGTCTATTATGATCTAATTAACCCTCATAAATCCGTCTTGAAAACAACATACCTATACTACATACATGCTTAATATCATTATAACATGGAACCCCATATGAGAAAGGGCTAGACATGCTTTCTTATTCCATCGTACCCCCGTATTTCTTCTGGAATTTGCATGTGTTAATGTTACAACAACAAATAAAACCAACCAACACCTACAGCAAGGAATCAGATGAATATTACTTTTTCATTTTTGATTTTTATGTCACTGCCTCTGGAGCTGAATTGCAGTAAGGAGTATGCAAGCAGACCAGCCGGGTTGACATCAGGCAAACAGAAGCAAACCCGAAACCCATCAACAAACCATAAATACCCTTCTTCATATCCAATCTAAGTGCCCGCCTAAACACCCGGAGAAAACCGGGTAGTAGCAACCCACATGCAAAGACCATCCAATAATCTAGCCCGTCATACCCAATTCCTGTGAGAATTGCCCCAATTGCTGCCGTGGGACCTGCAAACCCAGTAAAAGTGGCAGCAGCAAGGGCCCACCTCCAGCTGTCAGTTGCACCTAGGACACAACTGGCTACAGCAGCACCACGTGGTAACCCGTGGAGTGACACGGGAAGGACCATGTGTCGACCCAGGCCATATGCCTTTGGTGCTGCAACCCCTAAAGCAAGACCTTCAGCAAAGGCATGCAAAAACACTCCTCCACAAGCCAAGAATGATTGGAAGGTCAATGCACTTATAGAGAGACTAGATGGAGAACTGAGGTGGCTATGTGCAGAGCTCTTTTTGCGTTGGATCAGGTTTAGGAAGCTGGTAATGATTATGTGGTAGGTGGCTGCGCCAAGAAGAAGGATTAAGACAAGGGGTATCAGACCTATCTTGGAGGAAATGAGTAATTGGGAAGGTCGCCATGCTGCAAGCTTTAAAGCAATTCCGGAGGCTATGCCTGTTAAAAGAGGCTGTGGCAAGGAGAAGGCATTGGAAAAGAGGACTAAGATAGAACCACCAAGAAGTGGGCCTAGGCCAAATAAGAGAGAAACCACAAACCCTGATGCATCCCCCGAGCTGTACATGCATAAATATATCAAAGTTACTTCATTTCTTTCTTTCCCAAAAGTAACTAATTTAATCAGACAATAAAATGTTCAAGAAACATGATGGAGCTTACTTGAAGCCGTTACTAAATCCCAAAAGTACAGTACTTAAGGCTTCCATGAACGCAACTGCAATTGTGCCAGCAGAAGCAACTTGGGATGGGTTCGCTTCCTATAATGTAACAACCATGCATAAATTTACAGAATTCTCATTTAATTAAATATAATGAAGGAATCAAAAGAAAGAAATACATGACTTACCTTGAAGGCATCAGGAAGTACCTCAGCAATAACCATCCAAATCATACATCCAGCAGCAAAGCCGGTACAGAAGGGCAGAACTTTATTGAATGCATCCGCACAAAGAAAAGCTGGCACAGCAACAATTGGCTACATTTCACAAGAACCAAAATCACAATCAGATATTTAAACAAGTAAAAAATTATGCACGTACTTTAAGTTCAAAATATCATGCCTATCCAATGAGAAATGTATCATTTTGTACCATACAAAAAGAAGCAAAATTCAAACAAACTCTCCAGAACTTCATTTCTAATCCCTTTCTGACTGTATTTCCTCATTATTTGAGCTACAACTGGAATTATGGAGGGGGAGTTTGGATACTTTTGGATGTTCTTTAATCAGATAACCATATAAAAGATACTTTCCCTTTCTATGGCTAATTGTGGCGTCTTACTGCCCTTCAAAATCATGTTGCGGAAAATGCAAATTTTCATGAAAAGTACTCGCTTGTACAAGTATTAAAATAAATGTGCTCCTTGTAAAATATAATGTATGGTTACAACTAACTAGTACTTTGTGGGTAACAAAGAGATTAAGTGTGGAGATACCTGGGGCAGAGATGTGATAAAACTCCAAAGCATTGCATTTTGTGGCGAAACCCCTCTAGATGCCAGAACCATGCTGACAGCCAGACCTTCTGGTATGTTGTGCACAGCTATCGCAAGGGTGATTAAAATACCTTGTGACAGACCTTTTGAACCAGCAAATGAAACTCCCACCCCTGAACCCTCTCCAAAAGAATGGAGTGTCATTATTCCCACAACAAGTATTGCTTTACTAGCTTCAGCACCTTTTATGTCCAGCATGCTCACTTCCCCATATTGCTCAAGAAACTACAAGTTACGAATACATATTAGAATTTGCAGAAAGATAATTATTTCTATAATAATACACACAAAAGAAAAAAAAACTGTTCAACTGCTCCATGAATATCACATCATTTTTATGGAAAAGTTGTACCAATTTCTTTTGCAAAATAGATTGAATAATTTAATTATTTTGCAACTGAACTTATATCCTCTTATTTGCCTTTGGCAATTGGCAATTTTACTAAAGTTCAACAACACTCCAACAATACATTCTATGACCATGACAGAGAGAGCCGGTAAATGTCTATAATACAAGTTGTATTAGCCGATGATTTTCCGACTTTGGATGCCCTGTGATGATGAATTTCACAGACTTGTAGCCAATTTCTCTATGTAATTCAGGGATCGTTCTAGTTTAAACTTGAACCATTTTTAACGTTCTGATATCATTTCAATTATAACAAATATTGGCCATTTCTTGCAATGTTATATTAACTTTCATGTATTATATGCAAGGACAAGCGGTAGTTTGAACGCAATTTCAGCTAAATAAAATAGAAGAAGAAACACTAAAATGCTGAAAGATATCAGCAATCGGTACCTTTTTACAAAGCCAGATGAAAACCCCGCCGCTCAAAATCCCAATCACAACCCAGCTGCCGCTGCCATGTTCCTGCCCCTCTTGTACCAGATCAAAACTTGCAGCCAACATAACACCCGCCGCGAGCCCATTACAAACCCCAGCCCACTGTGCCTCCAACTCCACGAAAAAGAAAGGAATCGCGCCTAGCCCGGTCGCAGCTGCCATTGCTAGGGTAAGCCATGCAACTGTAGTCACAGACACCTTGCCGTCCCTCCCCGCCACTCCACTGTTATCATTCGCATAATCCTTGAGCTCAGTGGTCACAGTGCCGTCCCTGATCCGGTTTTCCAGGTCTCTGTGCGGCGCGGTCTGGATAATTTGGGGCTTTATCACATCCGGCTCCGAAACAACAGCGCCGCTAAGTAAACAAAGTAGATATGTACAGAGTAGAATCGAGCCGGTTCTACGAGCCATTTTTTATATCTCTATAAAGTATAAACCGTCACAAGCTTCTGCCGATAAGCCGCCGTTCGCAAAACATCGGCATTATCTTACACAACCCGACCGATTTGACTGCGATCAAAGACTCCCGAATCGGCCGCCGAGTGGTCGGATATTATCAGGATCTGCATCCAGGTACAGAACCAAACCGGAGCTCATCAACTGCAGCTTCTTCTGGTAAAGAGATGAAAGAAAAATTAAAAAATTAAAAAAAAAAACAAATCATGCACAATTTTACTGAATCTAGACAAAAACTTTCCCAAATTGAAAGTCTTTACAATTCAAACCTGTAACGAATTGAATTATACGACAGGAAATTACCCGAATTCCAGCTCGCAAACCGTCGGCAGCCGGAATTTCAATTTCAATCGAAGAAAAGTAGAAAATCAGCTGCCCCCAATTTATTCGAACCCCTCCGAAGTTGCGAGAGGGGACAACGCGCGAATTGCTCTCCCAATAAACCCCGCCCCGGCCTGGTTTTAATTAGCCAAGGCGATTAGTTAATGCCTTAATTAATGGCGATTATAAATGCGGTCCTTTCCGTATTCAATTGAAAGCGTCAGAGGAAATAAAGATCCTGCAGACTGCAGACCGCGGACCGCAGAGAACGAACGAACGAACGTAACGCGAGTGAAAGAGAGAGGGATAATTAGAAAGAGATCTGATGAGAGCTCACAGAAGGAAGGAAGGAAAGGGGAACGCGGTTTTCTGGCGCCAGGAATTGGGCGGAGGCCGGGCCTCCTCTTCAAGAACCGACCCTGGTTTTCTTTTCCCTGTTTGTTTGTTCCGGAGGAGGGCGACCCTGGTTTTAAGAAACCGCTTCAGCGGAGGACGGGATTAATTCGAGTCTTTGTGGAACGGAGTCACGGAGACGACTTCGGATTTATTATTATTTTTTTAGAGATATTAGAGAAATAAGACTTTGGATTTATTATTTTCTTAAAGTTAGGTTTCAAAGTAATATAATGAAAAAAAAAAAGTTAGGATTTAGTGTAAAAGAAAAAAAAATCAGAGAAATGAAAGTCGAAAAAAGTCGTAGAGAATTAACGAATGGGAAATTATTGTTGAGTATTTGAGTGATTCATAGTTACTTTTCTGAATAAAAATTATATGTGATGCAATGATGATTATTACGTGGTCATGCTGATAAGATTACAACCAGAATTATTCGTAGAAATATTCCGTTGGTCTTAGGGATAATCTTGACTGTTTAAGATGTAGCTACATAGGTAGTAGAAAGAACTAATATTAGTATTGTAGCTCGTTTAATTAGCTAATTAGGTTTTGGCTATGTGATAAGATATGGGTTTCTTTAAAGAAGATTTTTGCATTTACGGAAATAACACGTTTTAATTGATACAATTTGTATTACTTAATCTTTTCTTGATAGTTGATATCAAATATAAATGAAAAAAGACAGAACAGAGACATATCTTAGAATTGAAAGGATGGTGGATTACTTAATTTTTTGTGAATTCAATTCGAAAAATGGGTATTAAAAGTAAAGCAGTCTAGATGCCTTACTCTTTTTTCATTGTCATTTTCTTCATCAAATTATATATGAATGTCAAAATTAATTGTTAGCATTAACATTTAGTATTAACTCAAAAGTGCTACCCGTATGGAAGATCTAAAGTATTATAATCACATAACAAAAATTATATGAATATTTAAATCTTAGGTTAATTTACAAATTATCTTATTAAAAAAATTAATAGCTTTGCCTATTACATGGACTTGTTGAGACGACTTCAGACAAAAAATAATCGGTAAATTAATTACTTACAGAGTTACAGATAATGAAAAAAGGCAGTACAGTGATCGAACCCGTGCTGTATCATACGTTACATGTACATTTTTTGTATAAGCGGAGAACATAGTTTGAATTAATAAGTAAATGTACTTAAAATACGTAATAATATTCGTTAAAATCACTGGAAATTAATATATAACATCTTCCAATCTTCGTCTTATATTAAAATATTGGAAAATTTGCCTATTTTAATTAATTACAAAAAGGTTGTAAATAATAGTTGAAAAATACCGATAACTAATCGTGTAATAAAATATAATTTTTTCCACCATTGTTCTAATATAAAATAAGCTCGTTAATAAAATGCCACCAAAAAATTAAGATGCAGTCAATGGTCTTTAGTATGACATTAAAAAAAAATATTAAAAGATCATCAGCATTGACCGACCAATATTTCATCTCGATAATCCACAAAAAGCTCAATATAGGTTTAAGTTGGTAAACCATGCGATTAAAGTTGATGAGAAAATTGGAATAGTTGGAATAGTAAAATAGCAAAAAAAGTATATATAGTTTTGACCGGGATTAACTAAATAGATGATGGGTCAGAAAAATTATAGTAGGGTTCTATTAATTGTATGTTCTAATTTAAAATGTATGCTCGAAATAAACCTCATTATATTAGTGTTTTTGAAATTTTAGATAAACAGATATCAATCGTTTGTTTTAACTGTATGGTTTATACTTTATTATCTTATTCCGAAGAAACAAAGTGCTGCATTTCCTTCATGAGTAGTAGTGATATGTATGCGTCTCTTTGTTATGATTTGAACAGAAAAGTTCACAGTAAAAAAGAAGAAGAAGAAGAACCGCTTGTCAAGTAAAAAACTATACAAATTTTCTGAAGGAAGTAAAAAATTATATTATTAAAGTCATCAGCCTCCATATATATCCATGTTGAATCATGTCATCTCCATAATTTTTTAAACCTACCGTATCAAATGTTTTCCTATATATGTTTGGGAAACAAGTAGAGTCATCTATAAAGTAACTAAATAAGCAACCTATCCGTCCCTCTCTCATAATCTGACACACTTACATATACCTATGTGTTTGTTACAGTTGCATAAATGTTTACTGGAAACCGTAGTGTAACTGTTTACTAAAAAATGATATATGTTGATCGGAAAGATATAAATGCTCACTAAAAAATGTTATTTGTTCATTAAAAATACGGTGGACCGGTAGATAGATAAAAGGGTGGATGCTAGCTATTACTTGGTATGTTTTCCTGAGTTCCTTACCAATTTACCATTACCACATCCGTATTGCATAAATCAATTCCGAGTCTGACTGACAAAATGATGCGGCCCCGCTCAGGCTCAGCAACTGCAATTGCAAGTCAAACTTCAGCCCTTGTTACTTAGTTAGGCTTTCGGAACTGGGCTCCTAAAGCCTTCAACATAGCCCAAAAAGGAAGCAACATATATAGTCCTTATACACCGATGCTTGCTTCAAACTTTGCTGCCAACAAAATTCAACTCAGGGTCTGCCGGCGCGCGTCCGGATATGCAGCGCAGATCCGACGGTATGTCAAACTTCGGGATCCGTGAAAAGCACTGGGTCCGAAATCTGAGGTTTGGCGCACCGTCGGATCTGCAGCGCAGATCCGGACGCGCGCCAGCAGATTCGGACTCACAAAATTCTACGCTCAATGTATGAATGGTGGGAACCAAAAGGAGTTTTTACAACTCACTCAATGTATGAATGGTTAATGTTTAGAGGAATAACACAAGCTGAGCATGATATATGGTGGTTGAGTCCAGTTCCATTTAAAGTAAAAATTTTCATGTAGATGATGGCTAGACAGAGATTAGTTACAAGAGACAATATGGCTAAACGAGGATGGGGGGGCCCAATATCTTGTTCCTTTTGTGAGAAAGATGAATCTGCTTTCATATAATGTTTGAGTGTTCTTTTACTCAACAGGTTTGGTTTTACATGGGATAATGCCAAGAGTTAATGTTATATTGGAAATCTGTAGATGACATAATTGAGTATGGGTTAGCTTTACCGGGTAAAGAGAGACAAGCTTTCTTAATGGTGTTTTGTGCCATTTGTTGGGGGCTTTGGATAACAAGAAATAATATCACTTTTAGAATGCATCCTTTACCATCGGTACAAAATACTATTTCTCTGATATGTTCTTATATTCAAATGTGGACAGGGTTGGCACCAAGTGAAGTGAGCAGGATGGTGGGGCGATGGATGCCAAAGGACTTTGATGACATTCCTCTCCAGGTGGTGATGCCTCAAGCTTTACTGACATGATAAGATCACTTGATGATGTGATTCTGGAAATATATACTCAACAGGAGAAAAAAAGAAAAAGAGAGATACTTTAGAGAGTTATAGTTTTTGCAGTTGCAGTTATATACTTGTCTATATACATGTTTGGTTGTTGCTTGGTTAAGTTTTTTGGATATCTGTTGGTTGGTTTAGGGTTGGATGCGATGATTTTGCGTGAGATTCTTATCTCTGGTACTATGGATTTTTGTAAGGTTGTTTTTCAGTAAATGAAAAACGGGCATATATGCCTTTCTTCAAAAAAAAAACAAAATTCTACGCTCAGGGTTATAGAGAATTAGAGAAGTTACTGATTACAATTCACAACTGCGTTATGATTATGAAGCATGGTAAGATAGTAGACAGACTGGTTCTATTCTATCCGAAGGAGGGAGACTAACAATGTTAAACTCAGTATTTTCAGCAGTCCCTTTGTACATGCTTTCTATATATAGAATACCAATAGAGATGCATAAAGAAGGACTAGAATTTTGTCCAAAGCCATTTGAACGGTCTCCGTCCAAAGTCTTGACTAAACCGTTCAATTCAATTTATATGTTTATCAACGGTAACAGCATGTAACTCCATCATTCTAAATATAACCAGCATACTATTTTTAGCACTTACATGATTAAATCACGGTTGATCAATTACTAACAATTAGATCGTACGGCTCTTAGAACCCTTTGGACCGTCCAAATGGCTTTGGACAATATCCAATCCCCATAAAGAAATAGATAAGATTAGAAGCAGATTCTTTTGGCAGGGCTCTGGTACAAATAAAAGAAGATATAAAATGGTAACATGGAAAAGATTGACCATGCCAAAAGAAATGGGAGGTTTAGGGATTATGGATCTAGCTATAGTGAACATATCTTTACTGTTAAAGTGGTGGTGGAAGTTAAAAGATCCTCATTATTCTAGTGTGTGGAAATCATTAATAATAGCAAAATATGATGATAACACTGCTTTAACATAGATGTCCCATATTTGGAAAGAAATACACAAGATTAGCCATATTGGTAAGGTTAGCTGTATTAGGATAGGTAATGGAATGGATTCTAAGTTTTGGATTGATATATGGTACAAAGAGTGTCCATTATCTGTTACATTCTCACATCTGTATGATATATGCATTGATAGAAATATTTCTGTTTTTGATACTGTCCTGTCACATGGTCAATGTCTCCATTTCACTAAACAACTTTCAGGGATATTATTAATAGAATTCAATTCATTAATTGTGTACTATAATTGAGCAATGTCAGCTTTCTCTTGAGAAAGATACATTAGTATGGAGATGGAGTGGAAATGGTCTTTTCTCCACACTCACTCTACATATGAATGGCTTTCTTTCAGGGGGATTTTTCAGAAGCAGTACCGGATATGGTGGGAGCTACATATACCATTAAATAAAAATTTTTATGTGGAAAATTTATAATAATAAACTTCAGACCAAAGATCAAATGGTCAGAAGAGGATGGGATGGAACAAAGAATGTTGTTTTTGTGCTCATGAAGAGTCCCTTGTACACATGATCCTTAAGTGTGAGATGAGCAAAATGATATGGTTTTATATGGGAGGGTGTCAGCACATTTATACACAATGGAATAGTATTGAGGATATCATATCCTTCTCCTTCTCTTGTTATATGCCATCCAATGAAAGGGAACCCTTTTTAATTGTATTAGTGCAATATGCTGGGCAAAATGGAAATCCAAGAACAATATAACTTTTAGGGAGTCAATAGTGATTTCTGGTAGAAATTTGATAATTCTAATTTGTTCATTGTTGAACTATTGGGCAGAGAATGTACCATCTCAAGTGAAGAAGCACCTTCATCGCTGGATGCCTACTGCAATGGAGGAGATACCTTTACAGGTGCTGCCTCCCATGGAGATGATTACAGGATAATCCACAAAAAGAGAAGAGATGAAACATGAGCAGAGAAGTGCAATTGAAGTGACAGGAGAGTAGCAAAAAAGGGTTATGCAAAATACTGTTGTTTTGAATCTTTGTTGTTTAGGCAGTCGTGGTTTTTTGTTACAAAACTTATTCTTGATGTTGCATGCAAGTTGATCCTTTGACTGTAGTTGTTTATATTCTAGTTCAGGTTGCGGGTGTTAAAAATTTTGGGAAAGGTAGTTAAAAAAAGGTTAGTCTGATTAGGATTGAGATGTTATTGCTGAGGGTGTTCAGCATTTATCTTGTTTGTGTGTTTTGACTATCATTTAATAAATGGGCTAAATAGCCTCTTTTTCAAAAAAAAAAAAAAAAAAAAGATAGTAGACAGAATTAAGCTGGCACAAGGACCAGCCTTTGGTCTAGTGGCTCAGGCAACGTCAGGGGCAGAGCCAGACTTTGAATCAAGGGGGTTCAACTTTTCTGATGAAACATAGTTTTATAAGTATAGATACATTTTTGTAAAACTTTAAGGTATATTTGTGCAAATATTTTTCAGTGTAGGGCCACTTTTGTAAATTTTCTTAGAAATTAAGTATAATTTTGTAATTTTTCTCAAAATGGGGATATTTTTTGCAAATTTTTAGGGTTATATTTTTGAATTTTTTTTTCTGGGGTGGCCAGTGCCCACCCCTGTTTCATGCTGGCTCCGCCTCTCAGCAACGCTCTCCGTGTGGAAGGGAGCGGGTTTGAATCCCGGATGGAAGTCTTTATAGACATTTAAATTTGAGTGGCTTGACCCTCATCTTTATCTTAAAAAAAAAAAATTAAGCTGGCACAATAAAACCATTTCACCTGTAATGCTGATAAACAAAGCAAAAGGAACAGCAGCCGCACCGTCAAAATAATCAAATCATAAACCTTCAAAAGAATTAAGTTCTTATGGGCCGAGACTGATCTCTTTCTGCCAGTCTCTTTTAAGATTTCTTCTTGACAGGCTCTCAGTTTGTAAGGAAATTATTAGTCTGTGATTATTAGGCCGGGATGAATCAAGGTAAGATAATTTTGGGTTTTAAAAGGCCACTAACAAGCTGTACTCTTTGTTAAATGGGCCTTATTTACTCATAGAAAACTTCTTATATTTTAACATGGGGGCACTGAGGGTATAAAGTCATTAGAGGGAGGAAATATTATGAGTTTTTAGTTATATTTATATAGGGAAATTCATGAACTTAAGGATATTTTTTTCAGTAATTACTATGGAAAAAGACAATTTTCACAAGTCTCTGGAATATCTTTTTTATTAAATCTTTTTCATTACTTGGGGAAATAACCATGTCTTATGAAGTTTATGCTTGCCACGTTGCAAATTTGTTGCATTTTTCCGGCTTTGAATGCGTATTTATTTATCTGCATATTTATTAAATCAACTTATTATATTATATAATTGGAATATCCAAAGTTAACAAGCAATGCACTCTGAATATATCTTTACGAATTAAAATGGGAATCAGTCTCTGCACGTCACATTTAATTAATATTCGTACGTGCTTATTCCTCCTATGCAAAAGAACGGTTGAGAAGAAAAAGAGCAGAATACAATACTCTCATATTTTTATCAAAAAAAAAAGCAGAATATGCAAAATAATATAGACTACTACTAGGCGGAATCACATCTTCTGTTATTCTACATAGAATAACAGGATCCTACTTTTCTATTTAGGACTGTTAGATCAAAATCTATGCATGAGATTTGTTCAAGAAAGACCCCAATGATCTGAAGTGGTCGGTCGATCGTATCTGTCCGTTTTGATCTAACGGATGGAGTAAGAATAACAGAGTCATGTTATCCTCTAAGGATAACAGCAGATACGGACTCACTACTAGGCCATATCATTTACTGAAGTCTGGAGGTAAGGTAAGGTAATATTTTCCAAAATTCGCCCTATTCTGTGCCTCAAATTTAGCTGCTGCTTACTAGCCTGTCATAAGTTATGAACAGGAGTTGAAATTATATTTCTGGCAAAATTTTACATCACTCTTCAATGTTGTAAATTCTGAGTTCTGACGCAATTTTGCATGTGGAATATCTCTATAATACTCTTTTATGTGCATTTATTGGCTACATTTTTATAAATAAAATTTTTAAAAACAAATCAGTACTAACCTAAATCATGAAATTGAATGAATTTTTGGTTTCATGTAATTTAACAACATGTTTTAATATATGTCTTTGAATTTCGAGTTACATTTTCTACAGAAATGAAGGTAAAGTTAACACTACACTAATTACAACTACAAGTGCATCAGTGCTAGCTACTTGGGATGTTTGACAAGTAACGTAGTAGTGATTTGACCACTCCTAAGGCGCTTTAATTTAATGCGCACGGAATTGTTGGCTCCAGATATACTACTCCAATATACTCCCTAAAACCAAAAATTGGGAATTAAGGAGAGAAAACCGTCTCTAAGAGATACCAAAAAGCTATCCCTATTTTTCGCACTCCCAAAACCAGAGCCAAATCAAGCTATTTTGGTGGTGTTTTTGTGCACTCCCAATCCAACTTCCCAAAATCAGAGCCAAATCCGGACCGTTCAAATGTATTGGGATCCATATTTTAGCCCAGTTTAAATGTATTGGAATCCATATTTTGGGAATCTATTGGAGATTGAGGTGAAATTTGCTCCCAAAAATTTCTTAGGATGACACTCAATATAGATATATTGGGATCCATTTTTAGAGAGTCTCTTGGAGATGCTCTAAGAAAGTGGATATTAATACCATAATTATGATGTAAAAATCATGAAACAGTAACAAATTAATTTGATATATTAATATACTAACATGAAACACTATAATATATATTAAGTTAAATAATTAATACAAACTATATATTAAATTAAATCATCTATTTGAATCACAGTTAAATCACATAGTCATTACTTTAAAATTGGAGAGAGAACAAATAAGAACGAGGAAGGAAGAGAGAAATTTAGGTCATTTATGTTTTATTTTGATCTCACTATGTTTACTATTAACTTTTTAGTGTGTGTTATAATGTGATTGGATTTTTTATATATATGCATATTTTTTATCTTATTGCTTGTGAACATATATCGTACACGGTGACACACGGGGACGATATGATTTTTTCTATTAAATACCTACATAATGTACCTTTTACAAACCAAAGCATATTTTTCTGAACGGTTCAAATGTTATTCCATCATATGCGAATGCCAGCCGTGTGATTTTAAGTGGATGGTGGGGATTGGGTAATGACATGGTCTTGCATTGTCAAGGAGTAGCAACGGATGGAACCTTGAACACTTTGAACAGTTCTAAGAAGAGAAACATCTCGTGTCTACCGAGAATACATCCATACGTCCATAGACACACTCAAAATGTAACAAATACATCTAATTTTGTAACAAATAGATCTGATTTTGTGACCTATAAACACTATGGATAGATATTCTGTGGACGCTGGGTATTACTCTTTCTCAGAATATAAAGGGAGGCACTTTAAAACTGGGAAGAACATGAAATGAAGGTATGTATAATAAATTTTTAACAGGGAAAGCAGGGAGGCAGGCAGTAACGGTTGAAGTCTTCTTCCTTTTCTTTTTCAACTCATACCGGTATTCCATTTCATTTCATTTAATACACCTCTCTCTCATCCATCCAAAGGAAAGGAAGAAGAAGACCTTAATTAGCTTGCTGAATTATTGTTCTTCCAACAAACATTTTCAACATAGTCAAAAACCAACAACATAAGACATGTTCAATTCACAGATTTAATAAACTCAGATGAAATGAGTAAGAGTCGGGGTTCGAGGCAATCGCCGTTGCGCGAACGAAAACCGTCGTTGGCTGCTAGGATTCTGCAAGGAAAAGGAGTAAAAGATGAGAGCTTGGATCTCTTTTCTTGGCTCAGGAAAAGCCCCAACTCTGCACCACCCTCCAAAGACAATGTAACCGGTCAACCCGGTGAGAAATCGAATTTTGTTATCATTCTTCTTCATTTCAAAGATCATATATTTTTTTGGCATATATTTTTATGCAATTTAAAGAAAGTTTTCTATCTTATGTAAGTCCATTTTCATTCACCCTCTAAATGGAAAGTTTTCTATATTCCGTTAAACGAAATGACGCAAAATTTCGTTGCATTGGCAGCCCTACATGTAACATACTAATAAGGTCTCCAAATGAGGCACACATCACAAAAGATACGCCAGTTGCTTTCCTCAAATAATAAAAGGGATTTTGTATCTGCATGTGGAACATTTGCCGGTACCAACCATGATCAGAAACAGTACCAATCAGGTAGCATTTGAATAAGTGCTTACAAAATTGTTATTAGGTGGAGTACAGGGTAAGACCAAGCGCGTGGCGAATGGCAAGTTTGGAACAGACGATCTGCTTTTGCCGGAGGTCGGAAAGAACGAGTTCAACTGGTAACCGATTCCTATTATTGCGGTTTCAATGTATTTGTTACAGTTTACAAATGAGTACCAGATGGAATTTAACTTTGTTACCATTGCAACAGGCTAATGACGCCTCCGGTATCTCCTCGCAACTCGAACACCCAACAATCTTCTTCATCAACTGGTCCGAAGGAGAAAGGGAGTTCTCCGAAAGTCAGACCTCGATCAGTCTCGGCCTCTAGACCATCAAGAGTATGTAAATCTTGTATTTTATTAATTATGGTACTTTAATTATATATATATATATATATGTAGCTCAGTATTATTATACTAGCATCAGTTGGATATGATTGAAACATGGCACCATACTCTTTAATTACCTTGATTGGAACTTCAACTCTTGTGACATATAACATAATAATATCTGACCTCAGTTGCCTGGAATACTGGTATCAGCATCAGTTTGTACTGCAATTGGCAAAACCTGTCCACCAGCCTCATAAATTCCTGACTAAGGGTATGTTCGGTAGTACTAATGCTAAGCAATTTTTTTCTATAAGAGCAGGATTTCAAGTTGCATTCGGTGGAAACTTACAAAGAGCTCATCATTGATAGAAAAACAATAATCAAATCTAACTTAATTAATATTTTTCTGTAAGAACAAGTGTTTTAGAGGAATAAATTCCTATCAAAAATTGCTAGTATAGTATACCGAAAAGTGGACATAAATTATTTTCTATAGACTCTCAATTCTTATAAAAACCTACAGTATTTGAGTCTGCCGAACAGGCCCTAAAAGTCTAAAACTGCTATATTATTTGACCCAACTAAACTAAGCCTTTAGTCAGCTGGTAGTCTGTTCCTTTCATCAAACTACCTTATAAGCTCTTAGCTCTGGCACTACCTACATGTCTCACAGCTATCTCAGGAAACCAACAACTCAACTGTGACCAACAAAATGGCAAGAAGCAGCTCGGTTACTCGCTCTGCCGTGTTGACCAACTCGGTTTCGAGCAATGTAAGGCGCCCTTCCGTACCCAACACCATGGCCCGATTGCCTAGCTCAGGGACATTATCTGCCAACCGCTCTTCTCCAAATGCCGCAAAGTCGTCGCTTACTACAAGCCCGGCTGCACCTACCTCCAGGCTTCCATCCTCTCTAACTCGACCTGGCAGTTCCCGGCCCCCTAGCCCGGCAAAAACCAGAAACCCAAAACCGAACCAAACTCCAAATTCAGAGAGACCCAATTCATCACTGATTGCTACTGCTCAACCGCCAAAGACCACAGCTAGCCCCAGACCACTAACTCCTCCACGCCGTGCAATGTCATCAGCAGCTCAGCCATCCATTACTGTAAACCGTTCCAGCTCACTTAGCCGGCTTCCATCACAAGAAATGAAAAAAGTAAAAGCCACTAAACCACCTGAAAGGTCAGTTTCGAACGTAGGGCGACGACTAATTGGTGCAAGACCGAGTGCAAGTGTGAACCAGAGGCCTGCTACTTCGCCAGTAACAACTCCGAAAAGAAACATGGTTAGAAGTCAATTTGGCGAAAACCTGGGAAAGAGTCGGCTAGGCAATACGTCTCAGGGTAGGAAAACAGGGTTACCTACTGATACCAGAACTCTCAAGACACCAGTTAAACAGGTACCAGCCACTGACCAGAAATCGATCAGTCGAACAAGATCGAATAAGTCACTCGAAGCCAATACGAAACAAACTGTAAGTTCGCTTTTTCATCCTTTTTTGTTCTCAAAATAAGTTATCAAACTTAACAATATTCAGGGGAATACAATTTCGATTCAACAAATCGCGCATATGTGCTCTTGTATCGATCTCATGTTCTCACAAAAGATATCTTGCTATCACAGGATACCAGACAATCCGCCGTGGACCACCAAAAAGCGACAATATATCCACGAAGTAACAGCAGCCGCTTGGCAGCATCAAAAGACCGGACGGAAGCAACGACACGGTCGAGTGTCAAAATAGTTCCTACCGATGACTCAACATCATCAGACCGAGCCATCTCAGAGGGAGGATCTGCGAGGCTTCTTTCAGACATCTTCGAGAGCACCCGCTATGATTTCCTACTGAAAGAAGATGCAAGAAACCTGAGCTGGCTACGTGGCGACGATGAGATGTCGCTGCGGTGTCCTTCTTTTCATCGGTTTGATCTGCCTCCGGAACCCTTTGCCTTTGGAGACTGAATTTTTATAACTGTGGATTTATCAGGAAAAACTTGTAGTTGCGATTTGTTCTTCTTATGAGTATGGAATAGTAGCTTGATGATGTAAATTTATTTGCTAAACAAAACAGAGTTGATAATTGTCGAAAGTCAAAACCATGCATCTGTTGAGAAAAATGCTTCAAACTAAAAATAAAAGACATCTGCTAGCGTGCTTTTTCTCTTATTCAGTCTCCCTTGTTCAGTTTTTTTTTTGTGTTCCACCCGTTACATTATAAAAATGAGGAGAGATCAAATAACCATGTTTTTGGTGACCGATCGGTGACCGTAAAATTAAATCTGAAATAACTTCAATTTAAATGTAAAATGGCAAAACTAATTGATAGAATGTGTTGTATATATCATATTTTATACGTACATAAAAAATTATATAATTTTGATTTTATTTACATATACATCAAGCATTAACAAAAATCGACGGTTCAAAATTTATGATTTTTTCTCCTCTCTTGATGACTATTGAAACAATATTAAAACTTTATCATTTTTTGTGTATATATTATTTAGATGATGTAAAATATATCTAACGATTTAAATTTGTCAATTTATATATAAATAGTGAAATGGTCATCACGGTCACCAACGTTCATAGTTATTGGATCCCTCCTCTATAAAAATTGCCTAATTATTTTCTTATTAATTACATTTTTTTTTCTTTGCATATAGCATTGAATTGCACGTTCCTCTGCCAAAAATGAATAATAAATGGACATAAAATACCCTCCAGTTGTGACTTGTGAGAACGTAGTCTGTTCATGTTCCGGGAGAGAATTACTTGTCATTATTACTGATTACAGCACAGAAAAGCACCAACGTGTACGTTACACGAACCCATAAACACCAAGTATATTAGTATATCTGTATACCCTATCTATATTGCAAGCATCAGTAAATCACAAGTACCACACAGAGACGCAGTATGAAGCACTTGATAACAGAACACATATATAGTATGAAGCACTTGCTAATATGCTGAGTAGCACGAGTATAAGAAAAATATCCAACAAGCCCCACTTATCTAGCAGAACTAAAGATCTTCTAAATCAGTTTCTGATCATTTACAAAGGTTTTAATAAGAACAGAGGATTAAAAAAAAAGATGTAAAATGTTCTACTTATCCAATAAGAAGCCTTATACAGGGGAGCAGATAAGATGTCTTATATCCTATCCAGCCGTTCCTAAGACTATCGGTTCATCAACAATCATTTTTTTTTCCGGCGATCTCCTACAAAAATAAACCAAAGTTAGTAATTGTAGGAACAGTTTCATATTCATGTACAAAAACATTAGAATCTTACTTTGGACCTTACAAAATGGAAAAATATTATGCATCTAAATCAACCCAGGTAACCTATTATTCCTGAAAACCCTGTACGAAAATAAGCATGCAAAGGAACCCCCAGCTATACTAAAAAAACATGCGCCACTTTACTGAAAATTGTAAAAAAAATCCTACTTCAGAATGTCCAAAAGGATAGGTCATATTGTCATCAATCCTTCAACAAATATTGATCAACTTGTTAGTGAAAAGGATATGGCTTATGTTACTATCCATGACACTTCCATCACCCTCAAATTCCTACCTACCTATTTTAACTTATCCATCATACGTTATTCTCCCTTTTTAAAAAAAGAAAAAATATATATATTCCTCTTTACCAACAATACCCCCAAAAAAAATTCATATCCGGGCCAAGATCTCCCCTCCAGACCCTCTTCAATTATGTGAGTCAACCAAAACTTCGGCCCTCACTAAATAAGCACAATTCCTACATCACTCTCTCTTCAATTGGGTTCTGGTTGAGTCTATACATGGTTTCAACCTTTATACTAGGTGAGGTACAAGTGATGTAATCAAACTCATAAACGACAGACAATGGTGGGACTACTTGGATTTTTAACAAAAACTTGTCGATTTCATCCTTTAATATAGCAACTCCATAACTAAGTGCAATGGATTTGCAATTTTTTAATATAACTATATCCATATAATTTTTGTTTCTTTCCAAAGGACACGGGAAATGAAAATTAGGTTGTTTCCTTAGTAAAATAGAGAAGGAAACCAGGGGCATTCTTTTTTATATGAAAATATTCCTACCATCATTAGATGCATGAATTATATTTACCGATCTCCACAAGATAACTGATTGTGGAAGATTGACATAAATTTAATGCTTCAACTAAACAAATGTTGCAAAATGATATCTAACCAAATAGAAATTATTTATATTGCCCCAAAAATATCAGTGATCCTCTATATAACACAACCCATCATGTTAACTTCCAAAAGAAGTTAAATGATTTTCAAATTTAACTCATAAGTAAAAAAATGAACTCCAAGTACTGATCTGGTCCTAAACCCACAAGTAAGATAACAAACTCTACTGATCTGGTCCTAAACCCACAAGTAAGATAACAAACTCTACTGATCTGTCCCTTTCTCTCCATGCAAAAAGGTTTTGTAATAGCTCAAATTGATGGGCAACAGTAACATATAAAATAAGTACATGCAAACCAACCAGATCAGTTTATTTGCAAAACTCTTGCATACTGTTGTCTTTTAATCAAATGCAGAGATAAAGATGTTAGGTCAGATCTAACATTTTATATGCTACTTCCGGTTTCACAAGTTTGTTGAAAAATGAAGGCATACTGAAAACACATAAAACAGAGGTATCTGAACCATACTCAAGAAGGAAATATTATTTTTCCATGTACCAATGACAACATAATATACACCCAGGTTGTGCTGGATTATTGATCAATATGCGGGCAGCTCGAGAATCTTTTCGAAGAAAATGGGAATTAGATTGATTACGGCCTCATTTCATTGCAAAGGTATGTATGATTTACACAGGCCGCACATTAGCTTATTCCAAAATGGACAAATAAAGAATTCAATCAAATATACATTAAATTTGATGGTCATACCTCACTGATTCCAACGGAGTTAGAATACTAGCTGATATTATATCCTTGCTTCAAACAAAAAAATTAGAAAGATACGACAATACTCCCACTATAAAACTTTAGCATCCAATATTTCAAGAAGGTTCTGCATCTCTGCATCCTTCACAACCTGCATTAAAAAGGAAACATACAAAAATATTAGTATATAAATACAAATTCCCCAAAGTAAAAGATATGCAGAATATCTATATTATGTACCTCGATTGGAAGGTCCAAAGAGAGAGCTTTTGAATCAAGAAAATCACGAGTGATCTTGTACCAGTCAATAAAACCTGCTGAGTCAGTCTCCTTTCTAGAGCGTTCAAACTCTCTTCCTATACACAAATATACTTTTCTCCCAACAACCCCTTCTTTACTACTATCACTAACTAAAATTATATAAACTGATTTCAGGTCAAGATCATCCCTTGAATGTTCCACTACTTCCTCTCTACCAGCCCACCGGTATATTACAGTTTGCAATTTATTATTTACAGTACCATTGGCTCTTATGTCTGATTGATTGCAACTGGACAATTTTCTATCAGTAGATTCTTTACCCAGTGTTGCTAATTTCAGAGGTGAAAAACCACCCCTCCTCTCAGCAATAGAACTTGATAATAAGGTCCTCGAAGGAGAAAAACTGCCCTCTTTACAACTACTAGATTTCTGCAAAGGAGATCTAGAGGATGGTACCACCATTAACGGGTCCAGTATTGGACCCGAAACAGGCGATGGTATTAATGATGGAGGTGAACTTGTTGAAGGCGAGTCAGTTGGTGAGTCAGAACTGTACTTTGAACTTGCACTGGAGTCGGAAGAGAGAGAACTAGGAGACAGAAAGGGAGGGGAAATTGCTACAGGGAGCCTGTTTTTGCATGGGTCTGCCATAGGGGCAGAATCAGAATAAGCCCAAAGCAATGAGTCAGGAATAAACTTGCGCCTTAAAGCACTCCATTCACTCTCTCTGGTTGGTAACCGGGTCTCATTCTGACATGTGGAATCTGATGAAGAGAATGGTGGGACCACACCACCAGAAACTGCCTTGTTAAAAACTTCAAAATCAGAGTCATATGAATCCACCTTCCTTTTACCCACAACATCTGGTTTAATGGGTTCCGAACTGGAGAAGGCCTCCCAGAACTCCCCTGGTTCCTCCCCTTCTAGCATCACAATAAATGGTCCCTGAACCTTTTCATACCGGACAACTTGAATTGCCGCAGTTTTGGCATCATTCACCATAGTTGGGTTACAGTTCCTGCCAATCCAGACATAAATAGATGAGAGGAAGTGCACTATAAAAGCGCCTCTTGAATCCAATGCTTCTGCTAGTGGTTCATTCAGCATTTTTGGCACAAGATGTAGTGGGTTGTATGGAGAGTGTGGCGCCATGCGGTACATCCTCAACACAGAATTGGGGCTAACGGGAATTGCATGCACCCGCTTCTGACACTGGAGGAGTTGGCAAGCGAAACCCATATTAGGATTTGCAATACCCCTTGCAGCTTTGACATACTCAAAAGCATCATCAAAACTCTGCCCTTTTCTCCACATTAGATATGCAATGACCAATGAAGTGGACCTGGATACCCCTTGGCAACAATGAACAAAAACTCTACCTCCTTGTTCCCTTACATCCTCGAAATAATCAAAAACATCATACAGAATACTCGTTATATCTTCACTTGGGCTGTCTTGCAACCAAAGGGTTCTGTAAACGAAGTCGGATTTGAAATACTCGGGACACACAAAACCCACACAATTTAAGATATGAGTGATGCCATTCTTCCTAAGGACTTCTCGGTTTTTGGCAACCCAGTCACCGCCCAAGTATATGTGGTCGGCCACTTTGGAACACTCTTTGTCAAAGAATGCAATCTGCTCCTTTTTGCCCCCATGTGAGGGCCGTGGAATGGAGGAGAGGTCAAGCTTTAGGCCGTCACGTGGGCCGTTAGCACCAGGTGTTGGCGGGTTGTTGGGCCACTCACCGAGGTCATCAGAGCCTGCTCTTGGCCACTCATCAAGGTTACGGGGCGCAATCGAAAGAGGCTGCAAAGGCGGCAGAGGCCTTACTTTGGCACTGATAGAGCGGGGAGTTAAAGGTGGGCCTGGATAACGACGTGAGTTGCCAGATCCAACCGGTAGACAATTGTTATCCTCCGACTGGTTATGCGGGTCAGAAGTGCGGGACGCAGACCATGATGCCGATCTCCAGTACGTTTTGCGGGAATTGGAGGGGGGAACAGCAGAAGAACCGTTCTCTTCACCCACCATTAGTTAACTATTAGGTTTTAGTGACGTGCCGAAGGATCCTCAGTTCATTTCCAGAAGGTAATAAATCTACATCAAAACAGAAAAATTATATGTTACTTTAATAATTACGAATAACAAAAGGCAGATTTGCAGATAAACTTCCAAATCAGAGAATCGTACCGTCAAAAATAGATCAAACAGAATTGGCTGCTTTGGGAACCAGGTATTGAGTACAACCTAGCAAGCAAATCAACAGAAATAACAAACAGGAAGAACAGAATTAGACAAGTGAAATTCAGCTAGCCCTAAACTATATCAAGTAACTAAACTATATCGCGTGCTCACTGAATCAAACCCTAGATCGGACACCAAAACTAAACCTGCATCGAAGCAACGAAATCCAGTTAAAGTTTCATCACATCACATCATCACATCACAGTAAGCAGAAGTAAAAGAATCAATCTTCACTCGCCAGAACAGCAAAAAAAAAAAAAAAAGCTCCTTATTTCACTAGTAACAAAAAACCTAAAAACTTGTAAAAAAAAAAAAAAAAAAAAGGGAGCAAAGGGGGAAAAGAAAGAAAGAAAGAAAGAATCGAATTCGCTCAACCTTTTACGGAGCCGGCGTCGAATTGAATTCGCTCGCTCTAAGAGCTTGGAGTAAGTACGGCGGGACTCGCACAGACAGATCAGAGAGAGAGGTGTGTTGAAGAAGATAAAAAGAAATGAAAAGAGGGGAGATATCAGATATCATCATTTATCGCATTTCTTTAGCTGTGATTCGGTGGGACTCCGCTGAACTCCCGCACACACACTGTAAAGTAAAGCCTGTAACTGCCCTTCAATCTTGGCCGTCCGTGGGGGATCCAGCGGGAGGCGTGATCTGACGGTCAATCTGACGGTAGAAGAATGCACCGCAGTTAGTTTGACTGGCGACTGGGGCCCGCCGCTTGGAACGGCGCCGGGTGTTGACTGGTCTTCGGCCTGCACGGGAAGAGCGGTACGGTGTTCCCTAGAGGATAGGATAGGATAGCGTGCACTGATTACTGATTAGTGAAGTGAATTAGGAAGAGGGAAATGGACTGGGTGTGTGAGCTATTTGTGGACCGGCCGTCGCTCAGTCAATAGAGAAGTTATTGGTGACCTCATAAAAGGGGAAAGATCTCGGTCCAAGTGACTTTTTGAACTGATGGAAAGAGTTGGAGTTTGGAAATGAAGACTGATTATATAATTTTAGGGCTCCCAAAATAAAAATAATCTAAATTTGCACTTGAATTTAAGTGTGTGACTTAGCTATATGTATCGTGTATGTTGTCCACAGTAGGTAATAAGTTTGACAATTAGAGTTTTTTAACTACTTCAAATTCTTAGAAACTATCATAATAATATTATTATGGATCCGGATATGGATATGGTGATACCATAGTTGATACCAAGATAGTTGACCGGTCAAACATTTAATAAGGAACATTTATTTGAGAATTCTCATTGCTATAACTTGAATACTCATTGGTATAACTTGAATATTTACTACTAAAACTTGAATACTGACCATATTTTTCAGCTTGAACACTCGTTGCTATAACTTGAATACTGACATAACTTGAATTCTCATTGGTACAACTTTAATATTTACTGCTAAAACTTGAATACTGACATATTTTTCAGCTTGAACACTCATTGTTATAACTTGAATACTGACATAACTTGAATAATCATTGGTATAACTTAAATACCTATTGGTATAACTTAAATATTTACTACTAAAACTTGAATACTCGAATATTGACATAACTTGAATTTTCATTGGTATATTGAATATTCTCATTGGTATAACTTGAATTCTCATTGGTATAACTTGAATACCTATTGGTATAACTTGAATATTCATCGGTATAACTTGAATACCTATTGGTCTAACTTGAACACCGACCAATTGCAAGTGAACCGACAATTGACAGAGAGAAGAAGACCAGAGAGGAGAAGTCGGAGAACAAAGAGAGAAGAAGAGAACGAAAGGAGAAGAAGACCAGAGATGAGAAGTCGGAGAACGAAGAGAGAAGCAGAGAACAAAAGGAAAAGAAGATCAGAGAGGAGTGAGAGAATTAAATGAAGGAGATCGGAGAGACGTTCGCGTCATGAGAGGATGACGACGGGAGGGGAAATAAACCTGAGAGGAGATCGGAGATGATGATCGGAGAGGAGTTCGCGCCATGAGAGGATGAGATCGGAGAGAAGAAGATCAGAGGAGATCGAAGACGAGAAGTTCGCGATTTGATTTGATTGATTTTGAATTTCATTGAACCGATGTTAGACCAGAAAAAAACCATGTCCGGTTTTATGGTATCAACTATGGTATCAAAAATAGTATCTACATAGAATTTTCCTATTTTTATTATATTTATTCACTGTAAAGAATGAAAATTATATTTTTATTATATTTATTCACTGTAAACCAGTCAGGGCCGTCAAAAATTGTGCTACCGAGTTAAATAGAGAAGGCAAACTGGAAGAGATGGTAGAGAGGAAGACAATTGAAGGGTTAACATTTTAACCCTCCAAATTGGGGCTTTTTTTCTTTTTTTTTTTTGTCAAAATGACTAAAAAGAAGTTCCCAGTTAACCTTTTATTACCTTATTTATTCTCTTCATATTTTAACTAAAGCACGGCCTAAATCTATCTCTTTGTTTTTTTTTTTAAAAAAAAATCTAGAATATGTACTAGTTCATTTATGTCACTTTCACATCTTTGAATCCAACTTTCACTAGTTGTTTCGGTTATTTTCTCTCTCTTTCTTTTTAAGTGCTTCTACTGGTTTTATAACGTCTTGCATTTATTGAGTACAAAAAGTAACGTTCAAGATGTTATAAATATGGCATAGACTTTGTTTCAGTTATTGTCTCTTTCTTTTAGGTGCTTTTATATAGATTATTGTGCTAACGTTAGCATTTTAATCCGAAATGCTAACGCCTCAAAAATTATGTTATCGTATCCGAAATCGTGATTTATGGTGCTTAATAAATTCTTCATATAAAAATATAAGGGTAAACAAAATTTTTCTATTTTTAAAGTTTTCTCAGTATTTATTTTGTATTTTTGAAAAAAAACATGAACAAACATCAATATTTTATTATTATTATTTATGAGCTCTTTTCAAAAATTCAAAACAAATACTTAAAAAACTCCAAAAATAGAAAAATTTTGTATTCCTCAGTATTTTTATATAAATAATTTATTGAACACTATAAATCACGATTTCGAATACGATAACACAATTTTTGAGGCGTTAGCATTTCGGATCGAAATGCTAACATTAGCACAATAGTCTAGCTCTTTGCCTCTTTCTATAGGCTCTATTTGGCAGCTCTGGAATAGAGAAATTGACTGGATTAGAGACTCTATTCCCAACGAACAGGAACGGAAGAGGAGAGATTAGAGGTTACGGAATAGGTGCTTTTCCATGTTTTTCAATTCCATCCAGACCTTGGAATAGGGATTTGGCAGTGGAATAGGAAAAAGCAAAAGACCCTTTTACCCTCTCTCCTCTCATTTATCGCTGATGTGGCATTCACTTCGTATTTTTTTATTCTTCTTCTTCCTTTCCCTTTCACATTTCCAGAGGACTCTTTCTTCTTCGACCCTTCTCAGTCCGATCTCCGGTGGCTTGTCGGGAGATTCTAAAATTTGAGGTGACAAATCAACTAGAATCATTTTTATCTTTCATTTGAGATCCATGAAAGCACTAGTTCTGATCCATGTGAGAGACCCAAAAGATATCTCTAATTCTGATTTGCAAGCAGAATGGCGGATGGTGCCTCATGTTCTGGGCAACATGGCAAGAAGAACCGGTGGTTACTTCAGAGGAATGCCGATGCAAAGTTTCCTAGGTGCTCAAGGGGTACAGAATCTGATACAACATTGCAAGCACTTCATCAGACGAGGTCCAATAATGGAAGAATACAGCAGATATGAACCCAGCTAGATGCACTAACTAACCAGGACAAGAAGTTTAGTTATCAATAATCCCCGATTCTTAAATTCACTCCCTGACTATTTTTGTTTTTGTCTTTGTTGTCTACACCATGAATTTGTCTATGGTTCTTAAAGTTGTTGATTAAATCAATTTCATATTTCTTTTCCCATACACGAAACAAATGGATGATGTTTTGACATATATATAGGCAATTTTGCTATGTATACCATTGCACATGGTTAAGTACTACAACGTGCATATTAATTTACTGATAAAAGATGATGTGTAAGTAAAAAAATGTTGCATTATTGTCATGACTGATTTACTGGTAAAATAAATGTTGTTCATCTGGTAAATAATTGTGCCATGGATGTTTATCTAAGATGCAAAAGATTCATGAGGACAATATAGTCTTTTCCTACAAAAAGTATATTTAAATAGAACTAATTGTCACTCTTCCAAACGATGTAGTCACCGAACACGGATGGAATAGTGCAGATTAGAGGTCTTTCCTCAATTCCTCAATTCCACTAATCCGTCCCTTTTCCATCGTCTGCTGAACAGAGCCATGATGTCTTACATTTATCGAGTAACGTATTAAGATATTATAATCGAGCATAGTGTTTGTTTTGGTTATTTTCACTCTCATTTTTTTAAGTACTTCTATTGTTTTTATAACGTCTTATATTTATTAAGTGTTTCAGTTTTTTTGCACTCTCCTTTTTTAAGTATCTCTACCGTTTTTATAACGTCTTATATTTATTAAGTACTAAAAGTAATATATCATAAAATGTTGGGTAGCATACTTAGTGATAGCCACTTTGTTTCTTTAATCAAAGGCGCACACAATTTTATCCTTTAAGTACCTCCAAGTTTATAAAATTAAAGATAATTTCTATCATATTTTAGCATTTGTAAGCTTAAAGAAGAATTCTCTCAACAATTATATAATCATACAGTATTGTGATGCAAGCAATGCATTAACATATCCTTACTATATATAAAAGCATATTAGAAAAAATAATACGAAAGGGTTATCTTCCCAAAATAAGAAACCTAAGCCGTTGGTCATTTTCTTGGATAGATCAGAACCGTTGATTTGGTTAATGCCCGTTGACGCTAATCTCCTAGCCCATTAAAATTTAAGGTCCATATCAATTTCCTCAATATAAGTTATATTACATATTATCTTATAAATAACAATTTCAGCCCAAAGCAACTTGTGGGCTCTTTACCGGTTTAGAATCAAACAAGTAAAAGATAAAATCACGTAACTCTTCTTTTTTTTCCTGACAGAAAGTGGGTGACTTTCACCTCCTTCATTAATATATATGAAGCCACACCCAGATACCCATAGAAATTAAATCATAAGGCTTTTTTTTTATATAGAAATAATTCTAATTTTAATGTTTACTCATTGTACCATATTATTGTATGCTCCAGATTTACTTGAAAATTATTAAGTTACTTTCAAAATAAAAGAATACATCTAACAAAATTTTTTTATTCCTTAAAATCTGCAAAAAAAAAATTTAGGTTCTCTTTCAGAGCAAATTTAAATTAAGACCCCTCTGATGTAGAGCCTTCGTCTTCTACTCCACTGCAAAGAGAGGTGCTGTACAAAGAACGGGCGGCCTGGATTTATAGAATACTTTGAGGAGTGATTCTTTTGCGGATCTGCTAAGCAACCTTTCATTTTAAATTGAGCGGTTCTTATTAAACATGTCTCTTTAATCGTATCTAAAAGATGTATCACGATCGACCATCTGATTATAAAAAATGAACGACCCATATTTCATCCGATCCATAGCAGAATATATTAGCCTACTTTGAGAGATTGAGGAGCACAGATCTTGACACAAATGATCAGATTTAACTCCCACTGCGATCCACAGCAGAATTAGCTCAATACTGCACAGTAGTAGATGAAATTGAATTTATTGATTTTCTGATCTATACATAGTGGATCCGTGAATCCGTAGAAGAGATAAATGCTCATACACCACGAATACATACATACATGCTTACACAGTACTCTTATCGTCTTCTTCTAGATAAAATTGCAGTCAATGAAAAGTGGCCTACTCTGATGATCCTTTCTCCATCCAAGGAGGGAAAACTTCATAAATCATATATAAGACAGTTTTTTCTTTCCCTTATGTTTTATCTTCTTTGGATTGGATTGTTTGTGCTATGAAAGTCAAGTAAACTGACTAGATCGGATTGTGACCAAGTTGTAATGTTAGACCGAGATTGTGACAGAGGCTGCACGGAGCTAGAAAACAAATGTATTATATACAAGGATAAATTAATAATGCATTTCGAGCCTTGAATTTCTGGGGTGCAACAAGTACAGTACTCAGTCAGATAAGTGCACCTACCTGTTGATAATTAATCTTATTCCTAAGGATAAGGACAACGTTCTCTGTGTGGGAGGTCGTGGATTCGAAACCCGGAGAAGATCTTTGTAGACATTTAAATTTGAGTGGCTTGACACTCATTTTTATTTAAAAAAAGATAATTAATCTTATTCGATGTTTGGATTATTGTTTTTTTTTTTTTTTAAGTTTAAGCAAGCAATGGCTTGGACGCACTTGAATGTCACTTGTAGACAATATTTTGACAATGAATTTTATATATATATTGAATAAAAAGAAAATATTAAACGTGTAAATTGATTTTGCTTGAAATATTTATGCGATTTCAAGGTCATTTGTTACTCTAAAACTCATTATTAATACTTTTGCAAGAAATTTAATAAAAATTTCTTAAGAATATGTTTTTTTTTAATTCTTAAAGCTATTTTATTTCAAAGGTATATGAAAATTGTTCACGATGTTAATTAATTATCAGGATTCCTATTGGCTATCTATATGAAAAACATCTCGGAATGAAAAATTTGAGCAGAGTCATGAATATAGTGGCCCTTGTCAAATTTTTCAAAAGACGAACCTGTATTTATCAATGTCTGCTCCTTTGATTCCCCTGCCAAACTTTTGTATGCATATTTCTTCATCACTTCATCATTGATCAATGATCATACATATTACATAGAGTACGCAGTAGGTAGCGCCCACCTTTTTTATTTATCTAGCGGTTAACTGTATATATCTTCAATGAACAAATACCATTTTTCAATAAACATTTATATCTTTCCTATTAATTAATCGATATCATTTTCCAGTGAACAGATATACTACAATTTTCAATGAAAATTTATGCAACTGTGGTAAACACATGGGTGCACGTGGTGTGTCAGAACTGTGAAAGGGTGAACTTCATATGTTTCTCTATTACATACTCCCTCCTTAGTCCCTCTTCATATATAGGTCTATTTAGGCTACAAAAGTTAGTTGAAAAATGTCTCTTATTAATTTGTGCTGAGGGAAGTAATTAGGTGTTGTATATATGGTCCATGCCAGTCCCCACCCCTCCTATGTATAGGGAGACCAACATATTTTAATCCCCTTCAAACTTGGTATGTGTTGACCACTTTACTCCATGAGTGAGTAAGTGAGACTATATATGATATATCTATAATAATTAATAGGTGATTGAATTTGATGCCAATGATAGAGGAAATAATTGATATGATCAAGTAACAATAATGTTGACTGGTCTCTCTCTCTCTCTATTTTTTTTTTAAATAATTATCTAATGATTAATGCACACTGAACATTTTCGTATTCTTTAATATTCTTGAATTAATATTGCTCGATCTACCGCGGACCAAATGTAATCATACAAGCAAGAAATTTAATTAACAAAATTTTGTTATGTTCATTCAAGAATTTATCAACAGCTGAGATTATTTCAAAAAATCCTTCCTAAAAACCACTTGCGTCGAATCGGGATCGCAGAATTCAAAACCATCAAACCATGTTAGGTTTGGAATTGGTCCAAATTCAAGAAATTAAACCTTTCTATATGGAAATTGTCAGAAGCTAGGTTATCTTTTCTTCATTGTTACGACACCAGACCAGACCAAATATTGCCAATTTGCCAGTAAACAAAGACCTGAATTATAAATGCCCTGATTACCAATTTTAGACAGAATCCAAAAAATTCAATAACTGCGTGCCTTGATTAATTTATTATCTAACGTCATGTTCAACGTTATTAATTAGTAATTACACCAGCCGTAGCAGTAGGTGTAACTGCTTCCTGAAAATAACACTATTCCTCGGAATATATATAGACATCACATTTAGTCATTTACCAAACCAAAATCCGAAATAAATACTTAAAAAACTTCAAAAATGAAAATTTTTTGTATCCCTTAGTATTTTCATATGATGAATTTAATGGGAGCCATAAATCAAAATTTCAGACATACTCCGAAATGCAAACGTTTTCATAATAATCCCGCTCTATATATAAATATATATAATGTGATGAAGGAATGAATTATTGAAGGAAATATGTTACATGTAATCAGAAAGTTCCTAGAAAGTTGCCCCCCAAATATTAGGAATTTGCCCCCCAAATATTTTATCTCTTTTATTATTATTAGTTATTAAAAGACACTCTTAAGCAAATAAAATATTATGAGAAAATCCGTCTAGTATTTATCCTTTGTGTCTTTGGAAAAAAAAAATAATGGAGAAATCAAAATAGATTAATTTTCTCCATTTTATGTCATTTTCTAGCCCCTCCAAAGAATATCACATCTTGTTTCTTATAAAAAAAATCTTTCCAATATGATTCCTATCCTTCGACTCTGCAATCTGCACATGGCTTAATTTCTTTCGTCAAAATTTCACATAAATGTTTCGGAACAGATAAAACAAAGAATTAATTTACAAGTTGTCATATCTATAAAACTGAATCCATGGCGTATTGGAGGAAGCAGAAATGCTGCTCTTAAACAAATTGATCAGATATGAAAATATTAATAGAGCACAAAACAAAATAAAACAAAATATATTTAGTATATATAATTCTTCACTAACTTTTTTATATTTCTTCTAACACTTGGTTTAATCAGGCTTTGAAAAATCTACAGGAGCACGCTAAAAGGAAAACCTACGTAATACAAATTAAAACCGAAACCAAAAGAATTATACATAAAGAACAATAAATCATAATTTTCACAAGAACCAAAACACTGCACTTCTTATTCATTCAAGATCTTACCATCTCCAAAGACAGCGAAATTATGATATAAAAATGTAATAATAAGGACAAGAACCGCATGACAATTGACAAAGTAGAGAGTTCTCCATGGAGGAAAATTCTTACTTTGAATGAAACAGAAATGCTTAGCTCGAAATTTCTACAAGAGGAATAAATGTCACTTTTGGATATAAAACCAAAATGGCTAACTTGGTAAAAATTGAGAGCTTGGTAAAAACAAAAAAAAAAATGGTTAGTTTGAAACATATTCAGATAGGCTCAGCACAAATGTCAATTTCTCAACCTTGTAAAATTGACTAATTGTTTTTTTTTTTTTTCGAAAAGTTGGTAGCAGCTACCAACGTAAAATTTTAAAATAAAATTGACTAATTGTGTAGTTCCAATTGTACTCCAGATCTGAATCAATCAAGCAAAGCATGTAAAAGAGACATGTTGCATCCATAATATTGTCCCTTGTGAGGGATTTCTTCAAAACATACAATAAAATAGAAATCTATATATAAAAAATACAGCTACCAGAAAGAAAGACAAAGGGTATACTGCAAGGAGAATAATCAGTGCACAAGAAAGAGCAACATAGGTCCAAGTTTCATGTGACCTTGCACTAAGAAATAATTTTTTTTTTTTAGCCTTTTGCAAACTCTCTCACAGAAGAAGCGAGAGATCTATTAAATGTCACGAGGCATGGCTTTTACAAATAATCCAAAAGAAATTAAACACTTGAGTTGTTTAGTTGCGATTGGTACGTGCAGTAAAAATGATACAAGTGCAAGTGCGCAACCATCAAAAGAAGTGATTTTAATTTTAAGATTTAGGAAGTTAAAACACCTTCCAAAAATATTGTAAATTAAGTCACCAAATAATATATATGTTTAACATATATAAACGAGTAAATCTATGGTGTTCTTAAGCTAATATAAAAAACATATCAAATCATGTCTAAATTTTGATTTATATGGCTTAATAAATTCTTTATATCAAAATCTTATAACATGCAAAAATTTTCTATTTTTAAAGATTTTGAAGTATTTATTTCGGATTTTTTTAATAACAACTATATAATATTAATAAAATAATCAATGTTTCATATGTATTTTTAAAAAATTCGAAATAATTACTTAAAAATCTCTAAAAATGGAAAATTTTTGCATACCACACTATTTGATATAAAGAATTTATTGAGCCATATAAATTAAAATTTGGATCTTGTTTGATATGTTTTTGGTGTTAACACCATAGATTTACTCTATATAAATCACTTTACTTTATCTATTTACTTCACCAACATCAAGTATCACCGGTTTAAGTTCATTAAGGTTTATTTGTTTTAACTTGCTATGCTTGCTAAATTGACGGAAACTTTTTGTGAATGTTTACAAAATAAACACAACTTTAGAAATAATAAAAAAAAAAAGTAGAATTTTGGTATACTCAACCAACTGTTAGTTGAGAAAAAAAAAAGAAAAAAAGATGAGAACTATTTGAATTGTATGATCAATACAAGTAGCATGGATTAAAAAAAAATGACTTAGTCGGGTAATTTGTTGTTTATAAACTAATGCTTAAATTCCAAGAATTATTTCTTTCCTCGATCATACGCTACACTTCAGAAAATTTTCACTTTTATCCAAACAAAAGTTAGTGTAGCAGGAGCAAAAATCTAAAAAATAGGAGCACTATCCAGTGTTCATACATTGGATGTTCATAAAGATAATAAATAGGCTAATAAATTAGACCTAATAGACTACATTTGTAACCACTACACTCACAAAAAAAAGTAACTTATGGATGTCCTGTTGTGAATCAAGGGTGTTGAGTCCGACAATTCCTCGAACACCTCTTGTGTGCGGAAGCTACCCCCAAAATGCCCCACTTGGTAAATCAACGATTTATGTACCAACCACAATAAGAAACCCCGCAATCAACCCACAATAGCCATACAAGTCAAGAGAATGCACAAGAAATTAGAGACAAATCATCATGCATTAACAAGCACCATACACCACAAGAAAGAGGGAGAAAACACAAAGATAGTACCGCGGGATAAATCGAATCAAGAGAATGCACAAGATAGTAACAACACCAATTTCAAGTGGTTCGGTCGAGACTTACTCCACCGGAAGGCCACACACCGATAAACTTCACTATTATCAAGAGGAGATACAAGATTTGTGTACAATAGCTAAAATCCAAGCTATCACTCACCTCTCAAGCTCACAAGCAAGCTCTCCTTCTTTCTACAATGGTGTCTCTCTCACTCTCTAACAAGATTTAAGCTCTCGCTCACTCAAGCTAGAAATCCTAGATACAAAGAGTGTCTACAACAACCATGTTCTTAGCAAGGAGAAGGAGAAAGAAGGGATATAAATCCCAACCAGCCACCATGTGGCTCTTGCCACGAATTGGGCCAGGCCCAAGTTGGGCCGAGAACCCAACAATCTCCACCTCGAGGCTCAAATTGGCCGCATAAATCTATGCCAACCGTCATAGCCCAATAGCTGTCTGTCGATCACATGTCGCCTCCCACCAAGCCCCCAAGTCCAGAGACTCACCGCGTCAAACCCGACTCCACGGCCCGAGGCCGACCAGGTCCAACGCCCCACATGACATCAGAAGCCACGTGTCCCACCGATCCGCACCTGCCTCCACCAGCATCAAGGCGTCCACAAGGATCCTGACGGCCAAGCCAACCGCCTCCACCTCGTGTTCCAACCACCGCAGTCTTAATGCAGTGACTCACGTCATGTCCTCCTGCAGCTCCACCTCCAGTGGCCATACACAAGGCCACCTCTCCGCGACCACCCGCAAGCTCAGTCATAGTCCCGACGACAACTGTACCACTTGCCGCACCAGCCTCAACAACAAGGGCATCAAGGTGTCTGACCTGATCAGGATTTTTCGGTCGCATGTTGCTTGCAAAAGTGTCCATCGATACGACAGTGGAAGCGGACTCCACCGTACCGACCATATAGTACACTCCACCACGCTTGGTACCCCGAATGACCACCTTGTCATTTCGAAGTAATTCCATGGATCCACCGCGGGCACAAATCTCACAGCCGCGTGTATACAAATCGCCAAGTGATACAAGACTCTGCCACGCACCAGGAACATATTTCACACCCGTCACCGTGCGTACCACACCATCCCACATTCGAAATCGCACATCTCCAACTCCAGCAATTGGCAAAACCTCGCCATCCACCACAGTAGCAGTGCCATTGGAAACCTCCCGAAGAGAATAGAACCAATCTCTCCGCGGACATACATGGAATGAGCTACCCGAGTCTAACACCCAGCTATCACAAGCATGGCCGCTACCTGTTCCATCACTGGCCGTCTCAAGTACATCATCCACACCAAAACAAGCAAGGACAACAGCTTCCGTTGCCACAGGTGCACTGCCATTTCCAGGCGTAGAGGGACAACTCGATCATCTATCTAGACAGTCCCTTCGAAAGTGACCGGGCTTGCCGCACTTATGGCATACCTTGCGAGTCGGCTTACCCCGTCGTCGCACACCCGAATCCACCACCAAGGCATTAGAGTTTTCCGGTGCATCCTCTTCACGCCTTTTCATGGACTCGGAATCCAAGAGTGCGGTAGTCACTTCCGCCATGGTGAGATCACTCTTCTTCCCCAACAAAGGCATCATAATCGGATCATATGACTTTGGAAGGGAAACCATGAGAAGACAAGCTTGATCTTCTTCCTCAATTTTTCTACCCGCATTTAACACATCCCGTACCAATGTGTTAAACATACCAAGGTAAGCCCTCAAATCCAAACATTCCTCCATCCTAAGCCGGTACAACCGCTTCTTCAAAGTCGTCCGACTTGCCAAGGATTTAGAAAGATACATACCTTCCAATTTCTTCCATAGCTCATTTGGAGAGGTGTCGGTCATGTATGGAGCCTTCATCTCATCCGCTAAACAAAATTGGATTGCACTAAGAGCCTTACCACATATCTTTTTCCATTTCTCCTCATCCATTTTATCCGGTTTGGTGTCACACAAGACCTCTTCCAATCCTTGAAGCACAAGGGCATCACAAACCGTACCAAGAAACTTAGGCACAATCGGGGGTAAGATGGCTCTGATACCAGTTGTGAACCAAGGGTGTTGAGTCCGACAATTCCTCGAACACCTCTTGTGCGCGGAAACTATCCCAAAATGCCCCACTTAGTAAATCAACGATTTATGCACCAACCACAATAAGAAACCCCGCAATCAACCCACAATAGCCATACAAGTCATTAACCAAGAGATTAGAGACAAACCACCATGCATTAACAAGCACTATACACCACAAGAAAGAGGGAGAAAACACAAAGATAGTACCGCGGGATAAATCGAGTCAAGAGAATGCACAAGAGAGCAAAAACACCAATTTCAAGTGGTTCGTCGAGACCTACTTCACCGGAAGGCCACGCACCGACAAACTTCACTATTATCAAGAGGAGATACAATATTTGTGTACAATAGCTAAGATCCAAGCTATCAATCACCTCTCAAGCTCACAAGCAAGCTCTCATTCTCTCTACAATGGTGTCTCTCTCACAAGATCTAAGCTCTCTCTCACTCAAGCTAGAAACCCTAGACACAAAGAGTGTCTACAACAACCACGTTCTTACCAAGGAGAAGGAGAAAGAAGGGATATAAATCCCAACCAGCCACCATGTGGCTCTTGCCACAAATTGGGCCAAGCCCAAGTTGGGCCGAGACCCCAATATGTCAATTATGTGTATACTTAATATTTCCCAAAAAATAATGAGAATATATCTTTGTCCCCACTACTCAATCCCCCCTTATTATCCCCCAACCTTCTCTCCCAACTTTCTAACAATCTCTTCCTTTTTTTCTTCCTCTCTCCCATCTCCTTCTTGTTTGTTGCTTTCTCCAACACTCATCGGCATCAACCACTGTCATTACTCGTCACTCTCTTGCCTACTCCATCTCCAACGATCTCTTGTTCCTTCCTCTCCGCAACTCCGACGGTTGACCTCCCGACAAGATTCTCTCCGCCGCTACTCCCCGTGCCTCCTCTCCCATCTCTCCTCCCTCCACCCGCCTTATGCCTTCTCCCTTATTCTCATTCCAGGCTCTCTGATCGAGATCTCTCCCTTATCTCCGGCGATCACCGTCATTTTTTAGTTCGATAATGTTGTATATGTCATACGTATGTACCTTTTTATTTCTATATAAACACTTTCTGTTACTATATAAACACTTTTGATTTTTATATAAACACTTCTGTTTCACTCTCATCTCTGATGATCACGGTCTCTCGTCTCCGGCGGCCATGATCTATCTCGTATTGGCGAAAATGATCTTTCTCATCTCCGGCAAGTATGATCTCTCTCTTATATCCGGCGATCCCGATCTCTCTACCGTCTTTATTGATTTCTAAGTCCATCTCAGTTTCTATATAAACACTATGTTTCTGTGTAAATACTTTATCTTGTTATATAAACATTTTTTTTCATTTATCAAAATACTTAGGCCACTTATCTAAACACTCTTGTCATCTATATAAACACTTAAGTGATCTATATAAACACTTAAGTGACCTATATAAACACTAAAGTGACCTATATAAATACTTAAGTGACCTATATAAACACTTATGACTTTAAGAACATAACGCTGGAGTACTTTGAATTAAGCACGTGGAAAATCAACACAGCAAAAAAAGTCACGAATTTGTCATTTTTAGCAATATTCTAAGCGCCTTTTTTTTTATCAAAAAAGGAAAGTTAGTTAGGAGGATTTGGTTTGGGGGACTATTAGTTGGACTAGAAAATAATATAGAGATCCACGAAACGAAACAAAAGAAACAATATTTACAGCCATTTTCATCTGATGTTCAGAGGAGCTGTATACGTTCCGTTATCACATACATGACCAACTAAATTTAACGGAACTTGTAGTCAGTCGAATGTGAAAACAGCGACTGGAATTATTAACCCCACATACTAACTGAAACCCACGATAATAACCTGAAAACGGCTAGGAAACAAAGTACCTAAAAACAGAAATATGCCCCCAAGTGACAACGAATTTCATAAAGATAACCAAGTGGGATCGCCTATAATTATTAGAGCCTCACCCAATTCTGGAATTCCTTCAACCAGAATTTACCAGATCTTAGCAAGTCAGTTCCAACAATATGTCACCTGGAGTGTACAGCTCAGGTTTTGTCTCCAAGCATCAGGGCAAGTGGAGGATATATGAGGCCTCATGTAATGCTTACTAGAACAATTCTGATGTTTTGCGAGGTACCATCAATTGACCTCATCAGCTTGTCCTTGTACTGTACTTGGAGGATGTAGAAAATGTATCTTATTGTACAAATAACTGGCACCTTTTTTTTTTTTAACATTATGAAAAAATAAGTAATTCTTAGAAATAATATGAGACCTATATGTATTGTTTGCACAATTGCACATTCAAACATATTTCAGGAAAATAATACCGAAAACAAGAACAATTTGACTACAATATGGCTATACTTGAAGAAGCATATTATGGTTGAATGTAATAGAACTTCTGAAAATAATGATAAAGGAGGCATCTGAACTACCAAGCATTGCAGTATGGTGTCAACATCAAATATTCAGAGGGGTGTTGCCTTGGCTCGGTATGCTGAAGCTGGGACTAAAGCAATGATAACCATTCAGTTGCTATCTTAACAACTTGAACTTTTTTTCTTTTTAGAGTGAAAGCCCTTGGGCAACAGCTTTACCGGCTGATTAGAGCAAGGTATCACTCAGGAAAGACACAATCAGAGTACATGCACTACACAAACTATAAATAATAAAACATTTATTGTTTCGATTAATTACATGAAACATGCTATGAGGAATTGACAATAAACAAGGTAAAGGGCATGAACACACTGAAGAAATTTTCTCCTGACACATGATGATGATAACCAATTTCACAACACTCAGCTTCACTGATCGAAACACGAACCAGGCCCAGTTGGTGGCCTTCTTGCATAGAAATTTGTGACAGGTGCTGCAGGAATGCCACGATTGTTGAGGAGACATCTGAAATACTGAAACCTTGGCAATATGGTTTGGTTCAGGTTATTTACGGAAGTGGCCTCCAATGGGCTCCATAATTTCTCTACAGAAAAAACAGTAATGCATAAATTCCTCAGGTTTCTTTTTTTGAAGAAGAAGGTTCCTAGAATATAAACAATGGCCTTTGTTTGTTTGTAGCTGTCTCAAAGTGTGAGTTAATTTGGGATCTTGAGGATAGGATAGTTATTAACAGAGAACTGACTCTTGGTACATTCGCCACAACATACATGCCAGATATAAGATGGACTGATACAAACTGGGGAGAGTGGTCGCATGTTATGTGGTACCCAAAAACAAAAGAGTTGGCTTATAAAACCTAATGACAAAGAGTTGGACTATATAATGAAATTTCTTTCCTAAATCAAATTCATTTATTTCCCCTTGCAAAGATAAAGAGTAATTAAAAAAAAAGGAATAGATATGATGGAACTTCTCATCCGTTAGCAAATTTTATAACGCCCTTAGAAATCTTTAGTCCTTGTATGCAACCTTCATAAATTGTCTTCTACCGGCATTATTTCTCTCTAGTAGAATGACAGAGAGCGAGTAAGGGATACTCTGGAACACTGGGCACTCGTTAAAAACCAGGACAGAGATAGGTGTTATTTATATGTTAATCCATGAATACTTATTTCTTGCCTTTTAAGGATCAAGTGTCTTTCTTGATGTTTTATAACAATATGGATAAATCTTTAGTTTGCAACAAAATAACAGTATGACCATACCAGCAGCGGCAGCAGCACGAGGCCAAATAGTTTGTTGAACATCAGAGGTATCAGCTGTTTCACCCCACATGCAAACTTCTCCCCCAAGGACCAGTTTGTGATGAGCTGTGTTGTTTATTCCTTCTAATGGCTCGCTTGTGTAAAATTTTTCCCATGGCACATCAAGATGGTCAAGGTACCACACCCCTTGATTACTCACAATGCACTTAAATCCTTTCTCTACTGCTTTTGGACACACTCCAGGACCCAACCTGTAATTTACCAGTATGACCCATGATATTTTGTTTGATTATTTATTTGCTAAACTTTATATATGTTTCTGCAAAGTAAGTATTCCAATAAGGTATCACTATACTTGAGACTAATATTTTCATAGGTCTGGTATTTGTTAGGACATCTCGTGATAAGACTAACAGAATGCTAATAGATATATTAAAAAAATATTTTTAAAAGGAAAATAAAAAATTAAAACCAACTAGGGAATAAAATGAAAGGTTAAAAATCAACCAGGGTATAATTCCTCAGTGACAAAATGAGATGAGCAATAAACCGAAGAGTTTTGTGGGATTTTTTTTAATCATAAATTTTCCAAAGTCATACTATTAGGTGCTCATTTAAATTTGGAAACATACCAGTTATGTACCACTGTTAGAGGATTGAGGTTCTCTTTAAAGTTGTCAAATGTTTCTTCCCTAGCATGGCAAAAGATGAATACAAATTAATGCTTAGATATAATAAATTGATTTTAATTATTTCATAAGTATATATAATAGTCTACCAATTCACAGGGATCCAGTTAAGGTCGATAGCAATTTGTTGAACCTTGAGCACAAAGTACTGATAAGCACCTTTTGTAGTCAGGTTATGTTCAGTAAGCCTGTTTCAAAGAAAAAAAATTGTTACTTTTATGTCTGATATAAGATATTCATTGTAAGAAATATGTAAATTGAAAAATAAGATGACAATATCTCAACAGAGTAATGATATAAAAAAAATGAAAGCATACCACTCCTTCACATGTGGTGTATTGTTCCAGCAATCTAAAAAGCAACCCCAAAATAAAAAAGAAGACAATAAGTACCAGGAAGTATCCCACTACACAATTCTGAAGAAAAGAGTTTTAACTTGAAGAAAGATAATGTAGAATTTAGCCAACTGATGGCTTTATGAATTATGATTTTCAAGGTTAACTCTACAAGTGGAACTAATGTTAAAGAGTTAATTATACTAAATTTGAGGCCCTTTTTGTCCTCATTATTTAGACGTATCTTTTCAGCTGTTCATATTTCTGTTTTGTGCTTCTTTGAAAACATCCCTAACAAAAGCTTTGTTAAAGCTCAGATTATAGTTATTTAACCAATTAAGTTTAATCATTTGGACATCACCATCCATGACAAAGAAAATTCAAAGACCAAATGCAAAATACAATGATAAGCACAAGTGCAATACATAACCAGAGGAATATGAAGAAATGGGCTGACCTGTGTTGACTTCATCACCACCCAAATGAAACATCCCAAAAGGGAATATTTTTCTCATATCTGAAATTTGACAAGGATATTCACATTATGTTAAAAGCGTAAGAAAAATGTGCAGGAAGCCTGTTCTGTGCAGATGTTTGAGTGTTTGTGTCTGTTTGATAAAGGAAATAGACAGAGAGAGAAACCAGCAAGAATGGAAGAAATAACTTCAAAAGTGAAATCTTTGGTAACATCTAGTGGCTCTGTGCAATTCTTAGACGGCCACAGATCAGGGTATCCAACACCCCTGTGAAAAATATAGAAATAGTTTATTACAATCATGTAAGTAACTGTAATGTCTTTGCATAAATCACTTCCAGTACCTTAATTTTCTTCTTTCTTTCTCTCTGCTTTTTTTCTTTTTTTGGCAGATCCATACAGGTTGGTCATATTTTCAACTAACAGCCTCAGCTATTATTATAATGGAGCAGTTGTATGGTATTAAGTATTTACAGTTCTATCCTACAATCCTAAATGAGATCTTCTAGTATATATTTAGGCTAGTTTTAACATAAGCATATAGTTGAGTTCATCATAAGCATTTACATTTTTATTACATTTGGATTTCTAGAGGAAGAAACCAGTAATTTAAGCTGCTACTTTCAAGACAGAGATTGCTTTCTATTGCAACACAACTAGATTATAAGATGTAATCAGTAGATAAATTTTACCATGACTCTGCATGACCTGGCACATCAGTTTCGGCCATAACGTGAATACCTGAATATACAACAAATAAACCAAACAGCATCATGATTTTATATGCAGCTGAACAATGGGCATTGGTTAGGAACTTTGGTAAGAAACTTGTAAGCCTTCTTTATCTACCATATTATGAAAAAAGATAAAAAAAGAATAGGCGTATGAGGTGATTTATGTAGGCAAGCGTATAACTATTTTACAAAAATAATAACAAGTAGCACATAGCTGACAATTTACCTCTTTTCTTTGCAAAGCTTTTCACCATAAGCATTCAATGCAAAAATAATCCCAATAAGAACAAAAAATATATATGATGTTAATGCACAGAAGAAAAAAATGGAAAAGTAAATAATAAATAAATTTTAATAAATTAACTTACTCAACAATGTCATATGCATCTTCAACTGTATATCTTTCCTGTTTCGAGTATGAACCTTTCCAAAGTTTTGGATATGATGGCACCTCCAATGGGAACGCCTGCTCGTCTATTATATGCCAGTGAAGAACATTCTACTGAACACATGTCACCACGTCAGGTTCAAATGGAAAGCTTTCCGGCATGACCAATTCAAAAGGTCCATTGGTTCAATACCTGGTCATTTATTGCACCAAAATATAAAATCATAGTACTTGGTATGAACATTCTTACCAGTTTGGTGTATGACATGGCTTCGATCACTTTCTTAATCACGTTTACAGGAAGATAATGCCTTGAGGTATCTGAAAATGCAGCCAACATATTACGAGTTGGTCTATCATGGTCTCATAAGAGTTTCTTATAAAAGTAGTCAGTTTTACTTATACTACTGAAAAATTTGGCTTATCATGTACAAATTGATTAGTGAGCAACATCATGCATGCCAAGAAAACAAAGTTATGATGCTTTTATTTTCTGGAATTGCCACTAGGTTATATTATAGCAATAGCGAATTCAATGTTAACATAAAAATTTATTGACACTTGAAGCATAGAGGGTGAAGAATAATCTGCAATGGAATACATTATTAGTTAATGTCTTGAAGAAGTATATAAGAGGAGAGAATGGATTGTGTTATCTAATTTCTTAAAAAAAGGCAAATGACATTCTGAGAGGATGCATATTATTTTCTATGTATGCAATGGCATAGACAAAATAATAGCATACCAAGAAGTAATCCACGAAACGGAAAGCGGGGTTCGTCTTGTATATACCACGGAGCATAATATACTTCAACAGCTTTTGTGTCATAATTAAAAACACACAATTGGCTGAATGTCTGGTAGAATTCAAATCATAGATTAGATCATAAGCTGGAAACAAGTAACAAAAGAAAACAATACAAATAGGTATAACTATACAACAAAATTAAGCACATAAAAGGTTTTGTGCAGAAATCCAATGCATACCTCCAGTCCACGAAGTGCCCCATAAACAGTATTTGCCTGAAATGCAGAGAAATTCAACAGATAATTAAATAAAACTTGAAAAGAGTACGAGTTTTCCATATTACATTTTTATTTTTGGAAACAGCATGAAGAAGCTTAAATTGTTTAAAATGGAAGAGGAAGAAGAATGTCATTCTTCTTCATCACCATCTTCTTCTTTCAAAGAGATATTGTACTTTATTAAATTAAACATTAAGAACACTTGTATTTACAAGAGGGACACTAAGATCCTTTTTGTGCTATGGATGCTGGCATCTAACAAACAATTCATCAATTAGGTGAATTCTTCTATGGATTGGAAGAGATATGGACTGTTCATTTGTCTAAATCGGATGGTCATAATATATTCTTTTCTTGAGATATAAAAAGTAAAGAGAAATACTTTTACACTCTGATCGGAATGAAATCACTTCGTCCAAATGAGAATCGGAATCAGAAACGGAAATATTTTTTGTGATTGGAATGGATTGAGAGGGTCACGCGATTTGGAATCGGAGGGATTTCAAAGAGTTGAAAACGCGTTTTGAAATCACGGCAAAACGGAGGTATTTGGCGAGAATTCGCTCGTTGAGGCAGCGATGACAACTTTGCGCCCTTCTTCTTCGTTCTTGTATTCGTACTTTCTCCAACTCCAGGCGCTAGGTATCATTCATATGAGGTCCGTTTGCTTCCGATTTTGGCTTCAGTAACATCTTCTCCGTCTTTTCTAATTTTTTGTCATTTTTTGGTAATTTTTATGCGTGTCTGTCGTTCTCACATACTTCAACCCTAGTTGAAATCAGAGTGGCAATGGGAGGTAAATTCAATGAAGTATGAGGTTGTATTTATTTGAAGAACACTGAATTCTCACTTTACACGATTGTATACTGATCACAAGATTTCAATTCTAAATCCAAATCAATTCTTTTCTTTTTTACTTTTTCCAATGAATTGAAATCATTTTTTTGTAGAAACCATTCCGATCAAGGTATTAATCTGTAAAATCCGAATGCCCTGATTAAAAATGAAAGGTAGTCCATAGAAGAACAGCTCAAAGAAGCAGATTATATAGAGGAATATTACCTCAATTGTAGCTCCACTGACAATAGATCCACTCTGCTGTCTCCCCAAATAGAGCGTGTAACTCTCATCCACTCCCAATTGCAGCTGAAAAAAACACAATTCAAGTAAGATCAGCGCCGAACAATCGTAAAAGTGAAAAAACACTCCCAATTCGAAACAATCGCGTACGGCGTACCGTCTCGTCGTCGGAAGAGACGACAACAGTCAGCTTGCCGACGCCATACTCGGAATCCGCCCCGGCACGGGCCCAGGGCTTGAAGATCAGATCGCGGTACCTCCCGAAGGCCTCCTGAACGACGCTGGAGTTATGACTGACTCCCTTCACCTCGAGAGTGAGGTCGGGGGAGACCGCGAGCGTCTCGGCCCCATGAGTGAAGCGCCTCGGCAGTGGCCACAGGTAGACGGGTGGAGTGTCGGATGAGGAAGCGAGGAGGGAGGAGGAGAGGAAGAGGAGGAGGAGGAGGGATCTGGGCGGGGGCATCTTGGGGAAGGAAGGAGAGATGGATGGATTGATTATCGGAAGGAAAGAGCCAAAGAGGGAAGGTGGCAATTATTTATGATCAACGGGAGTCCGGAGTCGGGACAAGAATTTGAGAGCAGTGGTGCTGCACTGCTGCCGGGTTTAACGGTCGGTAATTAACTAGGGAGCTTAGCTCAGTTTGACCAGTTAAATCTCTTTCTGTATTTCTGAATTATATATATTTAAATTTGTTTATTATGTAATGAAAGTTGTTTCAACTCGCTCAGCTATGAGATATTAAACAACTCGTATACTAAATATTTTTGTCTACATAAATGAAATATATAATAACATGCATTCTACAATTAATATATTGGATACTAAATAAATTTGTGTGCATGATAAATATTTTTTATTTGCATATAACATTTATAATATACTAAGTAACATACATTCTACAACTAACACATTGCATACGAATTGTATCAGTGCATAATAAACAAAGTTACATGCATAGTTAAAAGACGTCTATTAATATGTACTCTACAATCTTAACAAATTACGTCTATTAATATGTACTCTACAATCTTAACAAATTAATTGTATAGCAAATGAGCTGCAAAATAAATGTATTAGTTTGCAACTTTGCATTGTAACCAGTAAGCTATATAGTATACATAAAAAAGTTATCTAATGTGCATAACAACACGTTACTGTGAAAAAGAGAAAAAAACAAACAAACAGTTTTGCAAATGAAGTAGTAATGAACCTATTGAAATTTATTAAGTCAGATATTGAACCATTACTTGATTATTGAAAGATAGTTTTAATCCGACGAGTTGAATTTATATACATAATTAACATATTTCCTTACATGATAATTAACTTCCATTATACGGAAATGAAAAAAAAAAAAAAAAAAGTAACACAGCTAGGAATGTGTCAGCATAGCATTTCCCAATTAACTAATTATAAACGAGTCGCTCCTGATCTGGGGGGACAATTATTATCACTTGCATCAGACCAGACATCAAGTGGTGCGTACGTACAGCTTAACAGCTCAGAGCGTGCAGTTGAAGTGTACCGGGCTAGCTTCATTCGTTGACACGTTCTGTTAGTGGCGTGTGTCACGAGTTTTGACTCTGTTAGTTTAGTACATGTTCTTGGCACTAATGTTTTCTCTTGTTTTGTTTGTCCAATTTACATAGAGATTCGTGTAGATTATTATAAAATAAGCCTAAATATTATCTGGTGTTAAGACAGATTCGGCAGTGTAGTGCAAATTAATAGAAGGATATAAAAAGAATTAACGGTTATTAGAGTAATAGAGTAGTATTTTAAATTTTAATCAATTTCAACATTGTTTGATGGCTTATTAAAAATTTATATATAGTTTTTTTATAAAAATTATAATTTATCGGATATTTCAAAAGCTATCAAACATTACTTAAATTGAATATAATCAGAAATATAATCAATTTATGAGTTAAATAATACTTCCATAATTTTTTTATTTTTGAGAATTTTTAATTTTTAAAATTTTTTTGAAATTAACATTGTCAAGATAAGCATTGTTAATGATCCTGCCTCTTTAAACAATACTTCCATAAATTTTTTTATTTTTGAGAATTCTTAATTTTTTTAAAACTTTTAAAATTGACATTGTGAATGATCCGCCTCTTTAAATATATAAGATGTAACACCACGCTGCGCGACAGGGTACTCTCACGAATTATTACTAAACTTTATTTATCTCATACATGCCATAAATACGCAACAATAAAAACAAATTAATTTCATCTTTTTGATCGGAGAATTCTTATCCATTCAGTTATCAGAACGAAACCAATAACAATGAATACGACTACCACAATAGTGGTAGAAAGAAAGGACTGAGTTTAGTATAACATGTTGATAGTTATTATGTGAACCAATTGTATGAAACGACACCCCCTGGAATACATCAAACGGTGAAGTACTGTTCAGAAATAAAAATCCCCCTATAAATATAATCGGCACGAAAATCGAAGCTACCTGTATTTTAACTCTAGATGTAATATTTGATCACTCCAAAAATTTGAAATAACTGACCATTCCAAAGATATGCACTCCAATTGTATATGGTAGGCCGAATGGTCTACACAAATACAAAATACACAGGAAAATTATCCTATCCACTCATCATTATGAATAAAATCACGCTGCACGTTTATGTAATCACTAATACAAGTTCCTCACGCAATGTGTCATTATTGGATCATGTCATAGTCTACTGTAGTACTGTAGTGTCCAACTTTTATCTATTGATATATTGATATAATGATATATTACACCCACTCCAAGCACTAAATGATAAGTAGCAGCTGCGAACTAAGTACATCTCCAATACTCAAATCTATATTCCAAAAAGGAAGAATCTTAATAGAAAAGTTTATTTGAAAACGACTATGTCATTAATTAGAAGACAGAAGATGCGATAGTTGTTGACAATTCTACAGCTGTTCAACAGTTTTATATTTATATTATTGGATTAGTTATTTAATCAACTATATATATATGATGTTTATATGCATGGTACTTTTGACAATTTTTTTCTACATGACATAAATCATATCACAATATATTGCATAAAATATGTTGCGTATATTATTATATATTAATTGCTACTTGGTTTCCTTGATTATTGCAAGTTTACTTACGGTTTATATATATAGGAGAGTGTGCTCTAAATATATTATCTTTTTATGTCCTATCATGCATTTATTTTTAATTAGTAATTGAAAATAAAAAAAAATAACAATACAGAATCGTTGGATGTATCCGTGTAATTCTTTCCACAGATATATGAAAATTTACGAAATTTTGGGTGAGGATCAGTAGCCTTTTAACAAATAAGGGCGTCGCTTCCATACTCATATCCAGATAATTTTATTGGTTCCAAATAACTCTCATAATGGGTAACATTCATTTATAATCGTCCGATAAAAAATAAAATATTTTTTATGGGAGTTTTGAAGTAAAATTCAACAAATAAATATTAGAGATAATGACTCTACAACCCTCAAACTTTTCACAAGTTGGCTCCTGAAAGGCTGAAACTTTTATTGCAACAAACACCCCTAAACTATCTAATTGTAATGTGGAGAAATTTGTATCGAATATTGGAACCAATGTTATCAGTTTCGTTTCCACTTTACTGTTAGCCTAATTAAATCCAGCAAATCATCTAATCTAGATATATCATTTTGCTGCACAGGCAACTGTTATGATGGATCGATCCGATTAACATCAAGGGAAAAGCTCAACGTATAAGAACAAACGACTTACCCGGATCACCTCCATGGGAAAAACGGACTTTTTGCTTGATGCTTTTGTTCTTGCAATGTAATATTTTGGTGGAATTTTTGTGTTTCTGTATATCATAGTCATCTTTGTAATGTATGGACATCTAATGCAGTTCATGACAAGGTACCCAGAAAGGGCTTCATGACATTCCATCCAAATATGCGCTCCACAAAAATATTATTTGGGCTTGGATTTAAATTCTCTCCGAATCAAAGTTGGATCGAAGGACGAGATGCGTACTTTCAATCTTCCTAGTATTTCTTCTACAGAGATACAATTTGTTTAACAGAATGGGCTATAAGATTCTCAACTTTACTCCGATATTGCTGCAAGTTCTCCGATAAATATTTTCCTCTTTATGCCACCGATTAACAACTTAACAAGCTCATTGCATTTTGTCCAAGATTCTCAATCCTCAAATGGTGCTATAATTTTCAGGTATGCTGCAGCCTGCAGTGCACAGACAACATATGAACTCCTAGAATTGCCCTCCTTTTGTAAATGAGTACAAAAGGAAGGTATCTAATAACCACAAATTTTGATGTCCTCACCACAAAGTTTTTTTATATATAAATTGATAAATATAAGCGGTTAGATTTATTATAAATCATCTCAATAACATATACACAAAAAATTTAACTTCATTTAGATGACCATCAAGACTGGAGAAAATATCATAAAATGTTCATCAGATATGCTTTAATGGGTATTTGGCTTCATAATTCTTCAAATCGAATTTTAGAAAATAAAATAATTCCTGTATTCCGCTATCAACAAAGATAAAGGCGGAACCTAATATTCATGCACTTCTTTAGAGAGGCATAACTTGCATTATCAAAGAGTTTTGAGGGCCATACTGCGTAATTGCTGGGATGCTATGCATGTAAGCAGACACCATGCTCTCATAGTCAGAGCATTATGAATTTATGATTAACACAAATTAAAGATCAATCAAGAACTCAATATCATAAAACGTCACACCATTTAAACCCGCTTAATATCATTTCCAGCCTAAGTGTAAGCAAGTACTCTCAATTATTTATTTCTTTGAGAAAGATAGAAGTAAACTTCCCGATGCAACGGCATATATTCTCAAGGCCTATATAACACAGAGAGAGAGGACGGACAGATGCATCAGATGCCATGTTCAGATATACTCAGATCACTTGCTTTATTACTTGGGGGGAAAGAAGATGGCATCAGACGTGCGCTTGGAGCGAAACAGCTGCTCCAATTCAGGTGTTGTGTCAAAAGAGGCCTCCAGCACTTGAGGACATATGCCTTTCCACACAGATGTCCTCCCAGCCAAGTGACTAAAAATGGGACTGCATTTCACAAAAGAAAATAATAATTACATCAATATCTATCTATAAGATAAAATGGTCTTACTCTAATTTGAACAGGCTGTACCTGGGAACAGAGAAACAAGGTGATTTTTCTAAAAATACCCAAATATCCAGTCTTATAATGTTTCAAATGTCAAATACCCGAGCTTCCAAATATTATGCCACATTTAGATAACAGGAAAACAAGGTGGCATTTCTATCCTGAAAAATCGAGGATGATAGGATGAAGAAACATTTCACCTGTGATTTGCTATATTGTTCACAACTTCATATCTCATACAGTCATACTGTTTTCAAGTTTCAGGTATGATATAACAGTATGTCAAACACAGCAAAAAGTTGACCAAACTAAATGAAAATAAAGTATATATAAATTACTTTGGAGTAGTGATGATGGAGAACCACTCCATGCCCTCAGGATCAGCTATCTTGGAGACAACAAAAAACCTTGGCACTATGAACAACTGGCCTCCCGATACTTTTGTCTCCAGAACACGTTTCCCATCTATCCCAACCACTTGGACCCTCCCGCTTCCTCTCACCACATATGTCACCTGAAATTGAAGAGCTCTAAATTTCAGTTATAATATCATAAATATAACCTGTTTGGTACCATCAAGTACTGGTAACTCATTACTGTTTCCTTCACTATAAAATTGATCGACCTTGTAGGTGGTTTCAGGCACTGATCAAGTGTCATTAAAATAGTGAAGCCATATGAGGAAAACTGAAATAAGTAAATTATGTAATAAAGCAATATCTGTACCAATGATAAACAATCTATCCAAACTACAGAAGAGAAAACATCCGTAATATATTAATATAATTGTTTGGTTTGTTTGTCACAGATCTCAAATAAATTTCTGTCAAAAATCAAAATAACCCACTTAATAAAAAAACAATAAATCAAAAATAAAATAAGGTTAGCAGATGCAACTAAGATTCTTGCCTGATATGCCGAGTCACTTGAAAACCCGGGAGAGCACATGGCCCCACCATTGAGTTTCACTAAATCTGCACCTAAACCAACCAACTCAACAGCTGGCAAATTCTTGCTATTCAACACCACCACACAACCACCTCCCTTAATATCCACATCGAGAGGTGCCTCATAACAGTTCACCACCATTCCGCTTCTATCTTCCTCGTCTGGCTCAGGTAATTTCTGACCGTCCTTGATCTTGACAATGCCTTTGCTTGATTGGTTGTGCACAAGCTTGGCAACTTCATCTTCAGAGAGGTCCCATGCACGAGAAACAAATTCTGGGGTAAAGCCAGTGAAAATTCCAGATGGACCAGTCAGGTGGAAATCAGTGAACTGGCCAGGCCGGTGACCCTTTGATGTGTCGCCTAGAAAAAGAATTTTCAGGTCAGATTCATTTGGATTGAACCACCAGGTGACAAACCCAAAAGGAATAGCAAGCGCATCGCCTTCTCTAATTGGAACAGTTCTCTCTCTCTCAGCCTCTGGAATAGTAATTCCACAAACCCCTTTCCCTGTGGATAAGACAGAAAACAACCATGATTAGTGTAATAAGAAACAATATTCAGAGAAAATTATAAATACTCACGAATCATGGAAGAGTTGACCTTCATGGGCAGTTCACATATAAAATATCTAATTAATTTTTAGTTTAGAGAAGATGCTGCAGCAGTAGCTGCAGTACATAGAGAATATATTCTGGCTTGGCTTAGTCACAACTCACTAGCCTCAATCATAAGTGCAAGTGGGACATATAATTTGCAGTCACGACAAACATAAAGAATCTTACAATAAAATAGGAAGTTGGAAAATACTTCATTTTTATAGCTAATAGTTCTATTGTAATTTCAAAGCAGCACACTATATTTTTGCTACTGTTTCATTTCTTTAAGGAGAATCTATTTGCTCAGTGCTACTCTGAAACAGCTCACCTTTTTATTCCTATCAGTATATCACCTTCTTTTATGAAATAAGATGCAGTTAATTATTGATTGATCTAAAAATCAGATCTGAAATGTATAAATCATAAGCAAACTCATCAATATATAAATCATAAGCACAAAACAAGTATATTGATAAATAAACAGTCAGAAATAATCAAAGAACTAATATTTTCTTTGCACAAGTAATGCATCGAAACGCCAGATTAAACTTAGGGGGACGGAACATATTACAAACCGATGATCTTGTTAGTTCTTGATGCACACCGAAATAAAAAGATGCAACCTTTCTAGTGCATGAATGAAAGGTTTTATGTACAAAACATCTATAAATAATTTTGTTATTTGATATTTAATTTCATCGGCATCAATCGGGGGATTTTTCCAAGAAGCAAGAATCAAGAAATCAAGAAAAGAAAGAAAAAGAATCTATTACTACCTTGAAGGACATAAGCGAGCTTGGAAGAGTCGGAGTAGCTGGGCGGAGCGAAGCCGCGGGTGTTGAGGACGAGCGTAGCGGCGCCGATGCTGGCCACGCGCAGCATCGGGAGATCGTCGGGGGTCCAGGCAGCGTACGACCCCCCCGGTCCTCCGTACATCTCCCTCGAGATCCTCGGCGTCAGATCGACGTCCATTGCGATCGGTGATCGGTGATCGGTGAGTTGTGAGTGAGTGAATGGGGGTTTTGTAGAAAGAAAGATGACGGGAGATGGTCAGTCAGATGGAGAGCGCAGACCAGAGCAGAGTGGTTTAAGTAGAGAGTATTGAAATCGTTAGAAGGGAATATAATATTGGAGTGATTAGTTTCGTTGTTTTGTTTGTTTCTTGGTGGTGTTGGTTGGGCCCGGCGCATGCCGTAAGTTCGAAAGGGAGGACAGAGAGGTAGAGGTGGCAGATTGTCGGGTTGGGTCGGGTTCGGGTTTGGGTCAAGTTAGTTTGACCAAATGGTAATGTCGGGTCGGGTATCGGGTTAACGTCTGCCAACATTTTTCCGGTACGGGTACAGGTCGGGTATCGGGTTGACGTCTGTTGGCATTTTTTTGGGTCAGGTCGGGCGGGTTTTTTAGGTCTGGTCAGATTTTGCACCTCTATTCTTGGGTCAGGTCGGGTTCGCCCGTTCGGGTCAGTCGCACTTCCCTGGAACACGGGTCGGGTTCGGGTCAGTTTGACTTTCCCTAAAACTCGGGTCGGATTTCAGATTGAACAGATTTTTCGAGTCGGATCAGATTTTGCCACCTCTACGAAGAGGTATGGTCCGTATGGAGTGTCATGGTAATCTGGTGGTGGTGGTTAATTATGTTGGACCGAGTTTAGTTGGGTATACCTTCGTTTCCATAACCGAATCACGCTTTATTTATTGATTTCTCTGCCGGCCTATAATGGTTGATCTAGGTCCTGGAACGTGTACGCTTCGATGAATTTCACATCCTCTGACACATGGTACGTGTCATTCGGCACGTGGGCCATTGGATCTCCTCGAGATGCATGCTGGTCCGAATCTTGAGGTGACCCAACGGTCTATGTGCCGAATGGCACCGTACCATATGTCAGAGGATAAGCACTCGCTTTGATGCTATGCAATGTTAGTGATATTCAATAAGAAATGGATGCTAGATTAAAAATTGTGCAACTGACAAGTCTTCAAACAATTATTTGATCTTTCTAAACTTTATTTATTTATTTATTTTATTAAATAAATAATTTATTTAATTTAGGCTTAATATTTTCCGATAGACCAGTGGAGTGGCTTGCGATTTAAAAGAGGGCTCAACATTGATGAGATCATGTGTTGTTATTGTAAGAACAATAACAGGATCCTGCTTTTCTATTTAGAACCGTTAGATTAAATCAGACAGTTTAGACTAATTATAAAAAGACCCTGAAAATCTAAATCGGCTCGATCCGAACCGTCCGACTTAATCTAACGGTTATAAATGGAAGAGTTGGGTCTTGTTATTTCTCTTAGAATAACAAGAGATGTGGGCTCAACAGTGATTGCTTACAGTATACAACATAGACATGCTATTCCTACAGGATTATCCTCAAAAAAAGAAAAAGAAAAAAAAAGAAAAAAAAGAAAAAAAAAAGAAAAGATAACATGGTACTTTACCATTACATTCTGAGGTCCAAGCGGTTCATTGTGCTATTTGCCTATTTTGTTATTTCAAGAGAAAGGAATATTTAATGCTACCATATATTCTGATTGCAAAGTTCTAGTTGATGTCTTGAGTGATCCTCAGCCTCCATTGCAATTGGACTGGCGTGTATACTCTACTCTCAAGCAATGCAAATTTGGGTATATATCATTACTAATAATAAAAGCATATTAGAAAAAATGATATGAAAGGGCTATCCTCATATCTGAGCCATTGATTATTTTCTTAGATAGATCAGAACCGTTGATGTATGTTAATACCTGTTGACGTTCTCAGCCCATTAAAATTAAGGCCCATATAAATTATCTCAAAGCCCATTACATATTATCTTAAAAATTTATCATAAAAAATAATAATTTCAGCCCAAAACAGTGAGTGGGCTTTTTACTAGTTTAAGGGGAAATGTGTGTTAAATGTAAGTTCTTAGTTAGAGACTAGAGAGGATAAAATTATCAGCGAACTGGGCTAGAATTAGGAATTTAGGACTGCTAATGGAACCTGTCCACCGATTGTTCAGACTCGGACGGATAACATGTGAAAGCTCAGTTCACAGTTCACGCCTAGACAATTTTTCATTGTTTTAAATGAAGTTTGCTCATCGAGATCCTTGTATTACTTAAATTAAATTGAAAAATTGAAAAATTGAAAAAAAAAAAAAAAAAACTGTATAGCCGAAGTTCCAACCATTTTGTCCGAATTAATTAAGGAACAAATATTTTACTGGCTTCTGATAAAATAAATTTCAAGCAATCACAGGAACGTCTTGTATTAAAAATTTAGCGACAATAAGTCAATATACAAGTATACAACACAAGTGGAAAGAACACTAATTCATGCTGCAATTACAACACACCAAAAAATTGCAAATATGTACATTTATTAAGTTATTACATATGAAACAATAATGACACTGATGCGCAGTGCGTTTTCAATTTACCACCAATTATAAATAAAACAATACTTAAGAACTTAACTTTGCGCTCCATGCGGCAATCATATATTCCTCAGCTGCCTTAGTCTTTGTAAAAGATTCCCTATTGAAAATAAGCTGCAAAACAGTATGTTATCAGTATTGATACAAACAAAAAAGGAATACTTCAACTTCAGCATTTTAATATTGATATATCATAATTGTCATAAAGAAAGATGATTTATCAAGGAAGAACAAATTGATGTATGATGAGAAATGAGATGTAGTACCTTTGTGTAGGCATGAAGATTTTCAAAGTTCTCTGGTATTTTCCATCCTTTAAAATGACCCAATGCAACCACCATATGGTAAAGCTTAGGTGCAATGCTCATGTCCACTGAGGATATCTTGTCCCCATTTACAAATGGCCCCTGTATATATAAAGGTACAATTACTGGTAAAAAAGAAGTTTGTTTAATTGCTCATGATGGTGTACTTACATCGGGTGTTAAGTTGAAACAGGACAAATATATGATTCAACTCTACTAGTTTCTTTTCTAGAAATTAACAGGACCTTCTCAGAAAAAATATTTTAGATCATCAGAACAAAGAAAATTAGGCGAGATAAATGATATTTATGCGCACATGTTCTTTGAGATGATCATCAAACAAGCGCAACTCATCCAGTAATGCCTGCTCTGCTCCATCAGAAGAATCCTTACTTTTCAAGAAACTGATAAAGCGTGGAAACATCTTTGAGCCCCTGTTAACAAAATAAATAATAGGTTCAATTTTCTGTGTTATGAACAAAACTGGCTTTTAATGAATATACATGGAAACAAGTGAACTTAATATACAATGGCGTCATCAACACAACTCATATGAAAATAGAGCTAACATATAAGATATTGGGCATTAACTGATTCACACGCTACACGAACTTCTTATAGATGTTTTCGATGTTACAACTTTTTTTAAGATTTTTCTCAGTTTATCTTAAAAAAGTCAATGTCAAGAAGGGTAAAGGGAAAATCATACACGGAGGAGTACTCAGGAGGAGTAACAAGTGAAGGCAGGTGGAAATCTTCTTCAATTATCTTTGTGATTTCATCTGAATCGGGGATCCACTTTCCCTCGTCAATCCTATACACCGGTACCTTTCCATCCGGGTTTATCGCTAGAAACCTGGTATTTAATTAGATAATTATATTTGCTTAATGTTTCAGAAATCATGATAAACATACAAGTAATAAGGGCCCAATATCTATTAAGTAAACTAAAATTGCAACAAGTTCGGCGTGGGGCTTGCTTGGAAGTGTCATCCGGCGAAGTGAGAGGGCAATTAATTACAAGCCCAAAAACATAATACAGATTATAGAACAACAGAACATGCTTTTTATTCCTTTCTGACTGTAACAAACATAACGTACCAGTCAGGCTTGTTGCTGAGATTTACCAGCTTCAGCTGGTACGGCACGTTCTTCTCCTCAAGTGTCATAAGAACTCTTTGACAGAATGGACCTGCATCAAATTTGTGCAAACAAATTCACAATTAAAATATATTATTGATCACTTTTATAAAAAAAATATATAGTATATTGATCACCAGGAAATTGATTAGTAATACTCAGAGAACAATTGAAGTCCTTTAGAGGAAAAAAAAAAAAGGAAGAAGAAGGAAATTAAGCATACAGTCCCCTAGCTTGTCCGGAGCACCATGAGCCGCCTTAACGAGAACTTCGACCACCATTGCTGCTGTTTCTTTGATAAAAATCAAGCGCTTTGTAGTGATTTTTCTTGTATGCTGTGTTTTTTTTTTTTTTTTCTTCTTGTATGCTGTGTTGAATTGAAATTGAGTGGTTTAAAGAGGGGTTTAATTTGAGGGAGAATTAATACAGAAGTTGTCTATTTGTAGAGGCCGAAGTGCAGTGCTCTTATTATATATTGAGAATTCTGAATTAGTAAATAAGTTCAGAGTTAAGCCCTCCGTCAATGTTTCTATGTTGTAGTGTATAGGAATCATATCACCTGTTATCCAAAATATAAATAACAGGGCCCTATTATCCTAATTGTGACCGTTAGATTAGAACGGACGGATCAAATTAGTTCACAAAAATTATGGCTTCCTTCAAAAACTGTACTTTGGTATTAATCTGAACTGTTCATTTTGATCTGACAGTCTAAATTGGGAAAACAGGACCCTGTTACCCTAAGAATAACAGCAGATACGGACTCGTGTTGTATACTTGTATAGATCTTTCTTTCTTTCGCGTTGACGTAGAGTGAATTGTGGTCGCAGATGTACTGTGGCTCTGTTATATGTCGCCTGCTCTGCTCTGGATCTGTTGAACCAATTACCATTTACCAAAGACAGTGGTGATTCAGTGACATCAACGGCAGCACAGTTGACCTCATAGGATAGTATTACAAAAGAACACCGGGTGATGATCACCCGTGACGCCCAGCTCCCAACTGTTGATTTCATCGATTACATTAGTTTTACACACGTTCGTGGTCAATTAAAATGCATCGTGGTTCATGTTGAAGCAAGGAGTTGCGTATCAATGCCTAATCCATGGTTTTAACTTTTAATTATTGTTCGCTATTTATTATGTATAGAGTTTTCTCTGAAAATTTTAATTATTTAAACAGGTAATACTGTAATAGGCAGTTAGAACCCAAGAAAACATTTGCGGGCTCTCTCTCTCTCTCTCTTTTTTTTTTTTATACCAATCAATAATTTAATATGAAAAATGTTTCGGAGATACGAAAAGTGATACTAAAATCGATATCGGGTGTGACAATCTTGAATATACAAGTTTTTTTTTTATAGGTTAGATATTATTTTAAATTTAATTTGAATATATCATTTAATAGCCTGTCAAAATTTTAATATAATTTTCATTATAATTGAGGTATTCTCGTTGGACTGTAAAATAATATTTAAATTGAATATTATTAAAATATAATCGATCCATAAGTTAATGACACATCTATAATTTTTATTTTCATTTTTAAAAAATTGTGATTTTTTTTTAAAAGAATTTGTTGGAAATTTTTTTATCAATATTGTCTTGATAAGTATTGTAATTTAAAATTTGTCTCTTAATATGAATATCAATGCTTATACTGACAGATTAATAAATAAAATATAAAGAACATCGAGCATCTGACAACAATAAATTGTTCCCTGCTTGTACAGGTTAAGTAGAAAAACAAAAGAACTCCATTTTCCTAAGCGTAATATGAATATACTCTTTTTTCCCTTTCTAATATCTTTTAAAACAGTTGTGGAAGATCAAGCACCACACCATCGAAAAAGAAAAGGGAGTGAAACCTGCTGCTAAAATAAGCCCAAGGCTGGAGCTTCCGGTAGAACGAGACGATCGACCCATGTCGCAGTCCCTGTTGCAGTCTGAAGAGGTTGTCAATGATAATGTTGAGGAGCTTGAGCTGAAAGAACACCTAGCTTACATCCATGAAAACTTGTCTCCGGATCATACTGGTTAATAGAAAGAGAGCAGAACGCCTTAGTCACTGGTTAAGGCGCATAATATGAAATTTTGTATGGCTCAAGACTTTTCTAGAAGCAACAATATTAACCTGTGCAACCTAATGGTTAATTCGGTACCAGACACGTATTGCCCTTTTCAGGGCGGAAAAGACCATACAAATGCAAGAGACATCTATACCCGGCTTTCACCTCTGACAGACAAAGTTCTTGCTTCTAAAGGACGACGACATTATCCTTGTAAACCAAACGGAAGATGGTCAGTCAAGTGAACCTGTTTGGTACTAATATATTTCACTCTTTCATTTGATATTGTTTGTTTCATGATTTACTTATATTAAGCATATTTTACTTTCAAACTTTCAGTTATATGCCAATAATACCAATGGTGCTGGTCAATGGACGTGAGGGAATTGGGATGGGTGGGGTACTTAATTTGTGCCAGACTACAACCATTGAAATTGCAAACATTAAGAGGCTACTAGTGATGAGGCCGTGGAACTAATGGAAAATATGCTCAGATAGTTTATTTCTACAGTGAGCCTTATCATTTGACATGCCCTTCCTTGCTATCATGAAATCACTAACTACTTTCCTTGTAATCTGAACAGATATGAGGGAAAAAAAAGATCATGTATAAGCTCTGATCTTAGTTCTTTCAAAATGTATTTGGGAATTTGAGGCTGTGCAACAACCCAATTGGACTTGCTGTCAAAAAATTAGCATCAAGAACGGGTAAAAGAATTATATTTCCTCTGTCCCTCCGGTAAAAGATTTTTTATTTTTAAAATTTGATTTGGCATCCATGCAAGTCAGCTGTGGAACCTGCTAAAATTTATAATTTACTGAAAAAAACTGGACTTGCTCCGCGGTCCTGAGCCCAGACATTCATGAAAATAAGAATGGTGAAGACAGAAATGAAATATGGGTACTCGCTGATTCTATCATGTTAATCTCTTTTACTTAGTAAATAACGGAGGTTATACGCTACACAACTCACATTTCACTGTGAAACGACAAACTCTTTCCACGCCGCTCTCTCTAAAACAGGAAATAGTTCCAAGCCCAAAACCGGATGCCCAATTCTCCCCCTTGAAAGAAAGAAAAAAAAAATAGCAACATGTCGAGGTAATTAATGATCCTTCTATTCTATCTGACCCATCCTAATTGCAGAAATCTTGTGGCAGGGGGCGTCCGTATCTGCTGAGATCCAAATCGGATCTCAGGACCCTGAGATCCCGATCCGACGGTTCTCAAAGTCCGTATCTGCTGAGTCCGGATCTCGGGGTCCCTGAGAACCGTCAATCGAAATCTCAGGGTCTTTAGATCCGATTTGGATCTCAGCCGATTTTAGCGCGTGGAAGGGGGATGTTTCACGTACCCTCCTCCCCAAATTATCTGGATCTATACGCGCCATTTAGTATTAAGATGCATTCTTGTGTGTAGACAGGTGATTTCGATTGCATTCGTGCTTGTAAGTTCATGTGTCATGAAAAAAATGTGTTGTTATTCACAATTTTGTATTTTCTAATTTACAGGTGAAAATAATTCATATTGAGGAATTGCTAAACTATCCGGCATACAAAAGCGAGCTGCACGGAAGATCGTCAGAGGATTTATTCGAAATATCATTGCATTTAATTTGAATAAGACGTCGTCCAGTAATAAAATTAACAGCCCAATAATAAAACCAAATTAATCAGGCCCAATACGTCAAAGAAAATGCAAAATAAAAGTAATTATAAAGCGAAATATTGGTAAGCCCGGCGGACAGAAACAGAAACAGGGCCGAAATCTTTTTTTTTTTTTTTTGAGAGAAAAGCATCAAATGCCCGTTTTCATTACTAATGAAAACCAACTTACAAAATCCACTTATTTGCAACCAACGTAATCACTGTAATCACTTCAAATGTATGTCCTGGCACATAAGTAGAGAAACTTTCTCTTGTGACTGAGCCTCATCACACTCCAAGAGAAACTTCCTATTATTAGGTGCTCATTTGTCCAGCACACATACATGCCCTAAATGTAAAAATACTATTCAGTCAATAAAACTAAAAAAGCTTTTTCTATGCATCAGTCAAAACTTGTTATCCAATCTTTTCAATCTTCTATGCCCCTGTCAGCAGCCTCTGAGGGGGTACCACCTGCAAGGGAAGTTCATCCAAATTGCCCGGCATCCAGCGCTTCATCAGCAACATCACTCCTCCCTGTGCTAGGCCTACCCAATGATTCAACAAAGAGCAAATTAGTATGACAGTGTTTCTAATAGATGGTATTAAATGATTCTGAAAAGTAGTTGCATTTCTAATTTTCCAGATGGACCAGCAGAGAGCAGCAACTACCATCAAAAAGCCTGTTTTTCTTTACCCTGCAGGTTAATTGCATAATCAATAATGTCATCAAAGGATGTCCAAAACTGCATCAGATTCTGGCATAAGCCCATCCAAAACCACACTTGTTTAACAAAAGTACAATCAACAAACAGATGTTGTGATGTTTCCACATTGTTACAGAATGTACATGTATCTGGTCCTCCCCAGCCCCTTTTAATTAAATTGTCCCTAGTCTTGATCCTATGTTTATGAACTAACCACATCAAAACTTTTATTTTTAGAGGCACTGGAATGTTCCACCATATATCTTTTTGAGTTTGAGTTATTCCTCTAAACACCAACCGTTCATAAGTAGAATGTGAAGAAAAATGTCCATTGGATTCCCAATCCCAAATCAGTGTATCATCCTCTTCAGTCAGTGTCACTGAATGGATAATATTGAATATAGCATTAAGATCTACCCAAAGTACCCCTGTCAGCAGATGTTTGAATTTTAAGTTTCAACCTGCACTCTGAACTATATCATGTAATGACATAAGAGGATCTTCACACATAGCAAAGAGTTCTGGAAATTTAATACTCAGAGAAGTATCTCCAATCCATTTGTCTAATCAAAACCTTATCCCGCCGTTTGGTAGGTGTAGTAAAATTGATTTAAGCTCGTAAATCAATTTTAAGTCACCAAACGGAAGCGATTTAAGGTGTAGTAAGTTAACGCAGCTATATAGGTGTAGTAAACTAAATCACCAACATTTCATATCTTTTACACATAACATCAACTTTACTTCATCTATTTAACTCACCACCACCAAACACCACTGATTTAAGGTGATTTAACATTTTACTCCGCTTTAACTTACTACACTTACCAAACGGGGGTATGTTTTTACCATTGCCTATTGCCATATGTGACCCTAATTCTCCTATGCAATCTAACCTGGCTACATCTCTCCAAACTGATGAAAATTTTGATTTTGGTGTGTTAGAATTATATTTTGCCAGCATCAATTGTTTCCAGAGGCTATCATAGGATGGAGATTTTAATTTCCACCACCACTTAAGTAGCAGTGAGATATGGAAGAAGCATCTGATGCTAATCGTCAACAGGAAGATTTTGTAGTTTAAAAAGGGTGTGAATTTGGAGATTAAAATTGGCATTTGGCAACCTTTAACAATTGAATCTGAACAAAGTCACAAAATAAAGTAATCTGCATAGCCATCACTCATTGCCTTTAATCCCCCTTCAAATCTTCTATGCAATCAAGCCATTGAAAAGAAGTTCATTTTTTTTTTTATAACAGAGTTGTTAGAGATTCTTTGTTACCCTTGACACGACATTTTGTTTTCATGTTGGAATATATTGAAGAAGACTTTTTGACTTCGAAACTGGTGATTGTCTTAAATATACTACAGATATATAATTTTGTCATTTTAAGAGAGTACTAATGTCAATAAAATTAAGAATAAAAATTTGAAACTTTTCAACCTATTTCTCATTTTAAGGATAACCATGGTTAACCTCACAACTTTGATTGCACAGAAATATGGAGGAGCTTTCAAGAATTAATTAAGTGCTTCAGTATTTAATTATCCTATAATAGTGAAACATTTTTTAGTGGCCATTTTCAGATATAAAGGTGGCAACATTGTCTGGTTGATTTTATCCGGCGGAAAAAACATAGTTTATACACTCAAATTCTCAATCAATCTACTGCAGTGAATTAAATGAAACCAATTTTATTTTACTGATTAATTAATTAATTATTATAGGTTGTTTTGGAATCTTTGATAGGCAGTACCAAACCTATAGTTACTGATAACTTATTTTTTTCTTTCAAGAAGGTGGTCTCTCAAGAGAGGCTGGAATGAAGTTGCCATCAGATTAGGAACAGGGTACCTCTTGTGGGTAGCATGTGAGATCCCTAATTTACTATTAGCACTCAAGTTTTATAATTAATAATACTAATGAAATAATCACTCAACTGCTCCAACTTCATTTGCCCATTTGACCATCTGGTCATCACTTGCCCGGCTGCCTGTTTATGTAAGAAAATTTTCTTTAAAAATTCTAAGTGAGATACAAATGTTATTGTAAGTATCAGTTTTATTTCTAGTTTAAGGTTTGTAAGTATCCATGCTTAACCTAATTAATTATAATAGAAAAAATTTTCTTTGTAAACTTTTTTTTTTTGTTTTTTTGAGGTAATTTCCTTACAAATGTCTTATTGTATAAATTAAATTATTATTATCATCCGAGCCGTTAATTTTCAATATAATAAATGCCGTTTCTGTTCTGTACTCTGTATAATCTGGTCTCTAAATCCACAAGATGCTCATTAGTTATATCTACCCAGTTTTTGTTTCACTTTAATGGGAAGAATAAAGCTCTTTACCTTAGGGCGTGTTCGGATACATCCCATTTGTAACTCGTCCGGTTACAAATACTATATGTTAGTAAAAATGGTTACTATGCACATAAATTTATTTAGTATGCAATATATTGGTTGTTGAATATATGTTATCATATTTTTTTTTAGGGTCCAGATATGGTGATACCATAGTTGATACCATAGTTGATACCAAGATAGTTGACCGGTCAAACATTCAATAAGGAACATTTATTTGAGAATTCTCATTGCTATAACTTGAATACTCATTGGTATAACTTGAATATTTACTACTAAAACTTGAATACTGACCATATTTTTTAACTTGAACACTCGTTGCTATAACTTGAATACTGACATAACTTGAATTCTCATTGGTATAACTTGAATATTTACTGCTAAAACTTGAATACTGACATATTTTTTAGCTTGAACACTCATTGCTATAATTTGAATTCTCATTGGTATAACTTGAATACCTATTGGTATAACTTGAATATTTACTACTAAAACTTGAATATTTGAATACTGACATAACTTGAATTCTCATTGGTATAACTTGAATACCTATACCAATTGAATACCTATGGGTATAACTTCAATACTCATCGGTATAACTTGAATACTTATTGGTCTAACTTGAACACCGACCAATTGCAAGTGAACCGACAATTGGCAGATAGAAGAAGATCAGAGAGGAGAAGTCGGAGAACGAAAAGAGAAGAAGAGAACGAAAGGAGAAGAAGATAGGAGAGGAGTGGGAGAATTAAAGGAAGAAGATCGGAAAGGAGAAGTTCGTGCCATGAGAGGATGACGACGGGAGGGGAAATAAACCGGAGAGGAGATCGAAGAGGATGATCGGAGAGGAGTTCACGCCATGACAGGATGAGATCGGAGAGAAGAAGATCAGATGAGAAGGAGATCGGAGATGAGAAGTTCGCGATTTGATTTGATTGATTTTGAATTTCATTGAACTGACGTTAGACCGAAAAAAACCGTGTCTGGTTTTATGGTATCAACTATGGTATCAAACATGGTATCTATATAGAATTTTCCTTTTTTTTATGTTAGCAAAAATGTCTGTTTAGTATGCGAGTTGTTTAATGTTTTATAACTTGGACTAGAGTTGGTTTTATATACATAATAAACAACTTTTATTCCATAATAAGCAAATTTACATGCATAATTTAGAATTGCTGAGCAGGTTTTACTGGTGAAACTATACATATCAACGACGAGAGTTTTAATGTTATCCCTGTATCAGCTCCCAATAACTTAATATTAAACTAAGGAAATATTCCCAAAAATCTCAAATGCCCAAATAGTCCTCGGAGTCTAAGAAACCTACTTTAAAAGGTAATCTTGGAATACCATATAAATTTGATCTGGTTATGCACTAAATTGTTGAGTGAGGTGAGATAGTGCGATTTGGCCTTTTATTTCAAAACCGTAGCTCGAATGGGCAATACAAGTTGTCCAACACAATATGCATATTGAAATCTTGTAGATTACCGAATTTTTCTATTTTTAGAGTTTTCTAACAATTTTTTTGGATTTTTGAAAATATTGTATAGAAAATGTACAAAATTTTGTATATAAAATGGGTCATTTTTCAAAAATTCAAAAAAATAGTTAGAAAACTCTAAAAATAGAAAATTTTTGTATACAATTAGGTTTCAATATCAAGATTATGGTAAGCAATTGGATTGGTCATTCGAGCTACAGTTGAGGAGTTATGAGACCGAAGCGCACCAGTTACTGCGCTTTGCAAAGCACAATATCCTCACTCCTAAATTGTTTACGTATTCATTCCAAACCATTCCAATATATACTAATATATACTAATTTAAATTCGGTTCTTTTACTAAACTGCACACTTCCAAAACATAAAAAAAAAGGGTAGAATATGTAGAGCATGAAACCCAGAATGTTGAAGAACATACAAATTAAGCAGGGCAATGTACTGATGTTGCTGTGATTACTGAACTCATAATTAAGCAGGGTAATGTACTGATACTTTTGGTTTGAAAGTAAAGTTCATCAAATTCATAATTGAATTCTTAAATTCATAATTGAATTCTAAAATTCATAATATAGTACCAAAGAAGTACCAAGTGGCAATCAGATAGTTTTAAGTAGAGATCATCAAATTCATAAATTCATAATTAAGCTAACAAAAGGCTAATACTAATCATGATATGGAGGGTAAGATTAAAGACCTTAATCCAAAGTTGTATTGAAAAATGGCACAGAATGCCGAAAGTTAATTTCCAAAGCTGCTCTTTTGCTTTGCTTGGGTAAAAAAAAAACGTTGCATATTTTTCATTTTTCATTTTCTTTTCCACCAACTGCGGGGCCCTGTTTCGTTCTTTCATTTCAATTTCATATTTCATATTCATATCTACTGGGACCTATTACAAAGTTCACTTAGAACAAACTTATCTAGAAATTAAAAGGTTTTAAAATTTCATAGGGATTATAAAAAAGTTGATATATAAAATGCACATCATTAATTAATTAATTCGATGCACATTGCACGGCCTTAATAATTAGCAAACATAAGACGAGCAAATTAAGCCACCAATATAAAGAAAAAACAAATTATTTCAGTGTGTTGTGCAGTGCGGAGTTTAATGGAGAAATAAAATTTGAAAAAAAAAATTCACAATGTGAAAAATTATTTAAATACCCTTTTTTTTGTTCGCTATATGTAGCGTCTACACTCTTTTTTGACTAAGTGGTTTTTTATTTTATTGACGAAAATTGTCGGTAGTCAATTAATTGCTATATGTATAAGTGAAAATAGATGAAAAGGAATAATACACATAAATAGTAGTAAAGTTGGAATAAATGGTCGTCTTTTAGTAACACGTAATAATTATTAAAATTCGAGAGAGATCATGAGAGCTCTTAAGCTGTAACCAAATTTTGATTATTCTCTGTGTTTTTAATAAGAATTTTAGTTTGTAAAGCAAGCGAATTTAATTTGGCAGAACATCGCGCTCTCACACCTTTCATCATTTTGGCTTCTTCCCCATTTTCAAAATCTATAGTATACTAACTCTGAAAACATTTCTTTTGTTTGTTTTTATTTGCTCTTTTTATCCAACGTGAGAACAGTCATAGGCAGCAGCAATAATGTAAACTATTTCCAAGTACATGATACATAATGTTGTGTCAGGAAGCTTCTATAATATTATTCTGGCATAACAAGCTTCTTAACTTAACCATCACTTATTAGTACACCATGCTTATTTATTTATTTATTTTTGTTAATACACAAGTTGGTGTTATGTTACGCTATTGTATATATCCTTAATAAAGCGCCATGATTTCTTTTATTTATAATTAATGATATACACAATTTATTTGATGAAAAAGCTAAAAGAAAAGGAACAGTTTGAGAACACAAATGGACCCACAAACACAAACTCTCTATTTACTAAACAAGTATAAAAAGACCACCAATTGTTGGTTTCTCTTGGTGAACCTCTCTCCTATCATTCATTCTCTCAAAATCTCAACTTCATACATACTTGTTCATGCATCATTCTCTTTTCACAGTGAACTGTTAGAGGCAACAAACAAAAGAAAAAAGAAAAAAGAATGGTTCTTGCTCACCTAAGAGACATGAAAAGAGTGAGCTTCTCTTGTTCATCCTCTGCCTCTGCTGCCATCTCCAACAGCATCGTCCGGCATTCGACTCACTTACGAGACCCGAAACGAAAGAAGCCGGACAGTTCGAACCAAAAACCGAAGACCCCGTCACGGAATAACCCGGCAAAACCTGGCAAGAAATTGATCAGCCCTGTGGATTCCTCCAGGTATCTTCTGAAATCATCCAGGCTGCAATTCGATGACTCGGTGCCTTCTTTTGTTGATATATTTCCGGAGCCCCAAGCAGTGAGTTTGCCCATGCCAGCGCTGGTACCAGTGTCGGATGTTGTACCGGTAAAGAGCCCTTGTACAAAGGCTCAGCCAGATGTAGAAAGTAAACCAGTTATGTTAAGATCATGTTCTACCAAAACACAGCATCAGGTACAGTTAAAAAAATCAATTTGCTTTGGCACATTCCTTTATTTTTTAAACAGAATTTTTTTACTGATATTTGGGTTGGTTTGTTTATTTCACAGATAGTAGAATTGAGGGTCTCTTTGCATTGCAAGGGGTGTGCTGATAAGGTCAAGAAGTATATTTCTAAGATGGAAGGTATGTACATACATCATTCCCTTTTTAAGATTCTGTGTACATGTCTGTACTCTGTACCATACCAGTATCAGTACCAGTACTTGTTTGTTTACTACTTCTTAATTCAGTTTCCTTAATTTAATTTCTGAATTGTTTTAAAATTAACAGGGGTGACATCATTTAACATAGATTTGGCTTCAAAAAAAGTGACTGTGATAGGAGATGTGACACCTCTGGGTGTGCTTAGCAGTGTGTCCAAGGTTAAGAGTGCTCAGTTCTGGGATTCATCTCCAGCTCGTGCTTCTGTTTCATTCTAATCATACTCTTATAGTCATCATGGTATGCTATGCACAAATGTACTGGTATTGTTGAAGGTGCAAGTTCCAAAGAAAAATGAAAAAGGAGGAATCATATATATATGCACTATGAAAAAGTTGGCAAAAGCTGAGCATCAATGAGCACCGTTTCTGCATTTTCAGGTTTGCAATTAGTGATGATATGGGCAGAAGAATCATGGGTGAAATTGAAATTGAGAAATATGAATTTGTTGGAGCATGCGGTTCTGAAATTCTGAAATTTCTGATAGAATGATTATTAGATATGGAGGAAAAGAAATGGATATCATGTCTTGTACTTGTACTGGTGTCATTTCAATAGAGAATTTGGGCATGATATGTATTGTACCTTTTTTAATGAAGTGTGACATTAGTGTACTTCTTTCTTTCTTTCTTTCTGTTCCTTGTCCTTATAAAGTACCAACTACCTTTTCAGTCTGTTTTGGTTGCAAGAGAAAAACACTATAAATCCCTCCTGATCCATTTATCCATTTATCTATTCATCAAGAAACATATGCAAACAAAATATTATAATAAAATGATAACACAAATCCAATACCACATTTTATTTTTTTGAGATAAAGATGAGGGTCAAGCCACTCAAATTTAAATGTCTATAAAAGACCCTCTAATCCGGATTTTGAACCCGCAACCTCCCACACGGAGAGCGTTGCCCTTAGCCACTAGACCGAAGGCCAGTTCTTCAATACCACATTTTATTATCTGTCCTTTTTTTCATTTGTGTGCATGTCACTCTGGGCCTGTCCAAAAACAATAAGCTCTAATTTGGCATTTTATTACAAACAAGAATATGTAGAAATAACATTTTTTTAATGGAATGAAGCTAGCTTACATAGTGCATGAGACTTATTGCCCATACCCAGTTGAGATAATTAAGCAGACATAGATACACCATTGAATGAATTAATATATATTATCTCTTGAAAATGTGCAGTCAAACATTTCAAATAGGGAACTATATATATTAATTAATATATATTCCCAAGAAATGTTTTTGCCACGTACCCCCAACAGCCAGGTCCTTAACATAAAACCATTGGTCTAAATTATTCTTGTATGCAGTAATTTAATATAATTTTATTTAATTTAGCCCATATAAAGCAAGGAACAGGAACCCAGTGTATATAGCATGTAGCAGAACACGAGACAGAGAGAGTACCAATGCAAGACCAGACACAAACAGAGAAATTAATTATAAAACCAAGTATCCAGTAGTAAACAAGAGTAAGAAAACAAGATTAGTGGAAACAGGAAGCACAGCTGCACAGTTGAGAAGGCCTGGCTTGTCTTGATTTGTTTATTTAGTATAAACGGAGCACAATTGGGAGACAAACATTGTGGCCTTTGCAGTCTTTGGAGTTCCAACCTCCTCTCAATGGAGAGACAAACAGTGCCCAAATTGGTGATTTTTCTATCGGTCAATTTTTGACTGGAAGGAACATAATAAGATATAACTAATATAACGACAAGCGGCTGCCATGTGAATATGTTTTTTTTTTTTTTTTTTTATTGGTTAAAATTTCAGAATGCTTCCATGGACAAATTAATAGTATAAATAATAATTAGTGGAGTTCAATAATAAACCTCCTGAGGTTGTCGGAGGATGACAATCTATAATGTGTAGTTTAATTTGCAGCAGGACTCGGATGTATGATAATCTATATATTCTGTATATCATGTCAAAATAATAATAATAATAACAGCAGCAATTTAACAGTACGTAACAATATTTCGGGGCATGCAGTTTTCTATCAAATTACATATGATAAAACAAAATGAAATAAACGATCAATTAAATTTTTAAGACTACAGTTTTAATATAACTCTGTAAGGGTGAAGAAGTCCGCCCTTAGAATTTATATGAAATTAAATAGTCCAACAATATCAACAAATGACCGCATAGCGCAGTGGATTAGCGCGTCTGACTTCGGATCAGAAGGTCGTGGGTTCGACTCCCACTGTGGTCGCTCCTTTTCGTTTTTTTCCTTTTTTTTTTCTCTCTAGCTGTCTAGCATACTTTCTTCGGGTTTCGGCTCCTTGAAAGTTGTAAGGTGGCGTTGTAGTCTAAGGCCACACACAGGCCTTCATTGCCAAATCGTCATTATAGAAAAATATTGGTTCTTCAATCCAACACCGTGCCACCATCAACCATATAGGGATAATTTCGTAAGAGTCTAGTACTATTAATAATACAAATTACTTCGTACTATTAGCTTATATCTCAAGTTAAAAAAAAAAGTAGCAGGATTTGAACCGTTCATTATGATCTTCATATACAATTTTACTTATGAACCGAATTTTATATTTTTTAGAATTTTTTTACTATTTTTTTACATATTTTAAATTGTCACATATTTAGATGGCTCACAATGTTTTAATCAAGTGACATTTTAAAATATCTAAAAAAATAGTAAAAAAATTCTAAAAAATATAAAATTTAGTCTATAAATAAGATTTCATATGAATATCATAATGAAAGGTTTAGATCAACTATTAAATTTGTGAAATTTGAGATATGAATCAATAGTATAATAGTTTCACTCATTTCGTAATATGTTCACAATGTTGTAGGCTCTTCAACCCAAGAGCCGATTATGTTCATGAAATTGTCTTGTATTTTAATAAGACTTTTTATATAGGCACTACCATACCCTAATATATATGCGCGCTTTTATATCACATCTACCCATAATTAACTACCATATAAAGATGTTTCCGATTCTTGTTCATTCAAAAAGGAAAAAATTAATTAACAACCAACCTTTAGTCTAATGGCTAAAAGGTAAAGGGTAAAGGTAACGCTCTCTATGTGGGAGGTTGCAGGTTCGAAATATGGGTGAGAGGTTTTTTATAGACATTTAAATTTGAGTGGCTTGATCCGCATCTTTGTCTAAAGAAAAAAAAATTAAACCGCTCGGAAATATTACAATCGTCTTCTTCTATTCTAGTAATTTCTTAACGCGCAAGAATATCCGGCCTATTAATCACCGTTCCGCAGTTATCGGAAACCTGCTTGTTGATACCTAAAACCTTTTCCTCCTCTATCAATATCATACATCAGGTACATGACCATTTATTTGTTTTTGGTTTCTTCAAGCATCTTTTATATTTTGTGTTTTCGAGAAATCAAATGTCAAGCAACATATATTCGTGATTTTTTTTTTTTTTGTTTTGGATATGATTATTATGATTAATTCGATACGGCAAATTCTCTTTTTTATATATACATATGCTTAGTTTCTCTATTTCTATGATGCTTCATTAGTTATCTAATGGTAGGACAATAAAAAAAAAAAAAAACCAAAGAAAGTAACAAATATGAATTTTCTTTATTAAGATCGAAAGCTTTCAATAAGAAATTTGAGGCATGACCCTCATCTTTTTAACAAAAAAAAAGGATTGAAAAGTTTTCAATTATTTACTTGTCATCAGAGAATAACCAAATTTCAACATCCATCGATCGTGTTGCTGCATAATAGAATAATAATTTTTTTTTTTTGAGGAAAAGAATTATAATGTTAAACATTGTTTTTTATAATGTTAAACATTGTTTTTATTTTAGAAATGGCGACGAGACAATTTTTAAGAGCCTACAGAATGGCGAAACAGATCAACAAGGCTGCAGAAAGACAAAAGGCGAAGAGCAATTTCAAGACGGACAATAAGATCAAAACGGCCTCTGATCAAAAATTGTATGTAAACTTTTCTCTACTTAACTACCTTTCCTAATTACCTCTTTGATTTGAATTAATTGTGTTATTTTGGAGTCAGTAGAAAGTTGCCTGCTATATTATTTTTTCATTAAAGTGTCCTATATATGTTTGATTCAGCTATTTTTACTACGTACTGTTTTACAGGGGCCTCCCAAAAAGCGAAGTGCGATTTCAAGACAGAAAATAAGATGGACTCTGAATATTGTATGTTTAATTCTTGTCTCTTTAATTTGAATTAATTATGCTTTCACAACACATTAGCCTATTTTTTTCAGGCAGTTTTTTCATTAAATTGGCCTATGTTTGATTCACATATATATTTTTAATTAACTACTGTTTTACAGTGGCCTCCCAAGAAGCGAAGTGCAATTTCAAGACAGATAATAAGACGGACTCTGCATATTGTATGCAAACTATAAATGTCTACTTAAAACGAGCGATTCTTCAATGTGGACTTGAAATTTGTAACCGTCGGATTTTCTGATCGGACGGTGCATTAGCCAGTCACACGTGAAGCAACCGGTCATCATATAGCATTAGCCGGTTCTTGAAAATGAAAAATAGGGTAATTTTGTCTTTTCTCAAAAATTCTGTCAGATGCTTCTTTGCGTCCCCTCCAGTCCTCTTCTTTCGCTTCTGAGCTCTTCCCTTCCCTTCCCTTCCCCAAGACCCCAACCCAAAAACAAATAAAACCGAGAAACCTAGCTTCTTCCCTCCCCACCAAATCCGCCCCCAAATTAGCCTCCGGGTCTGCTCTTCCTCTTGCCGATTTGAGACATTCCTCTTACCTCTCATTTTCGGTCTCATCTCTGACTTCCCTAAGATTGTCGAACCCCATCTTAGCGGTTTGCCATAGTTGGTTGAGTGTTCCTACCTCCATGGCGAGGCGATGAACGGAGGATGAGATGAACGGTGGTCCGCCCGTTGATTATGGTTCTTAGTTCCAATTACTATATTATTGGCGTGAGTATGGTTTTGTTTGTCACCATTTCTTTGTTGAAGATACTGGTAATTTTCTGGTATTATGAATATATTAAGCCCTAATATGTTTGTTTGAATACCGACTAAAGGCCATTATAAGATTAATAGATTATACTTGAGTTTTGAAGGGTTATAATTTTATCATTACACGATGTTTATATTTTTAGGTGCCAGGAAATCTGTTTAATAATTTTTCTAAGCTTATGCCTCATGAGAAAGATCTTTAGTGATGTTTGGGAAAAACAAAATTGGAGGTGCTATTGAAGTTTGATTTTGACAATGGCCGAGTTCAGGATGCCAGTAAATACTGGACTGCATCAAAAATTGGAAGATCAGTGATTTCAACTTCTGATGGTGACCGGTTGCTGACACGGTGTTTTTAATTAAACCATAAAGTAATTAATTTGATTAACTGCTACTAAATTAATTCGATTTCCGATAATCAATTGCTTGCTGGACCATAATCTGAGTTTTTCTATATGTGTATAATGTCATTACCAACTGAATGACTAAGTTCCCCAAATAATTGGTGTCAGTTGATGATTTTGAGTGTTTCAAGTAACTCAGATTATAAGCCATGAGAACTGTAACCATCAGTTATTTAAAAGTGGTCTATGTGCATGTTTATATATTTTTATGAGAATATCTGACACTTGTACATTGTGAATTACACTGAGTAGTGTTAATATATATTATCTTTTCAGTCAGCATAGTTAGAGTCTGGTAACTGCTGGGACAAATTGAAACATGTGACATGTTTAAAAGTAAATGAATCACATGTACATACACCCACACAGTCAGGTCGAAGCGGGCATGAAGCTGTAATAGCTGATTTGGACGAATCAGCTCTCGCTGCTAGGTCGATTTGATCTTGCCTGACAAGGTTTGCTATAGTAGAAATTTGTTAAATTTTTTTTTTTGTTTTTGTACTAGTGATTGATTAAAACTTGAGAGTGATCAAGTAATCATCAGAATTCCATTGGCATTTTGAAATCGTTGACTGAATAGTGCCCAACTATTGTGTTAGCAGATAAAATACCAATGGTTGGTGTACCAGACTCCGGTATATTGCAGGTAAGCAGCTGTATGATTTAGCATTGTCCATGTTTATGAGTGATTAATTAATTATTAAGTAATAGTTGGTTAGTACTATAGCCATGCTAGTTAAAAATGTTGCCTCTTAGTAAATGAAGATTAGCCTGTGATTTTGTAGTTTACTTCAAATCCAAGCATGAAGAATTAAATTGTTTGTTCTAAATTCAAGCATTTCAATTTTTTAAATTTCTGTGGGATTATATGACTATAGTAAGGCAGGAGCTGCTTTTGAAATTTCTGTGGGATTATACTAAATTAATTTTGTAGTTTACAGCTTAAGGCATGATGGCTACTGACGTGCTTTTCTAATATTAATAGAGCGATTTGGATGACATAAATTGTATGTTTACACAGTATTATTGTTTGTAGAACTTATTCCGTTTGGAATTTATTTATGCACAACAGTTGTATAATTTGATTGTGTATTTTTTCCTATTTGGAGATTATATACGCCTCAAGTTAATACACAAATTTAAATTTATGACCTGTGGCTTGTGTATGTAATGTGACCTGGAGATTACTCCTTTTTTTTTATGGCTTGATCTTTGTATCCAGATTTTTCCTTCAATTGAAAAATATGCTTAGCCGATTGTATTCACAATATATTATGCCAAAGTGATTTTTCTTGTATAAATTGATTTGTTCATCTTCGCCTTACTAATTGAGTCGACCATCGCAATTTTCCAAAAAAAAAAAAAGAATGAAATAAAAATAAAAGGCATGCATGTGCTTACATATTAGTTTGGTTTATTGATTAAAAAAATTATCTTTGCCAAGACATTTTGTTAGACGGCATCGATAGTTTCCAAGAATGAAATAAATATACACTAACTTAAATAATTTGTAAAGAGTGAGGCTATTATAATATTAATAGTTAATCCAAACTGTTTATTATGATCTTTAAATCAAATTTAACTTGTAAATCAAATTTTAAAAATTTTAGTAACTTTTTACTATTTTTAAGATATTTTCAAAAGTCACTTGATTAAAACATTATGAGTCATTTAAATAGGTGACATTTTAAAATATCTAAAAAATACTAAACAAATTTCAAAAGATATAAAATTTGGTTTATAAGTAAAATTGTATATATAAAGACCATAATGAACGGATTGGATCGACAATTAATATTTTGAAATTAGAGATATGAGTCAATAGTACGGAAGAATCCGTACTATTAATAGTGTAATAGCCTCAGTCATTTGTAAATACAGAATTTTTTTTTTAACTGAAAACAACATTTTGCAAATTAAGTGGTGAGACTATTAGATTACAAATCAAGAGCCTGACTATGATGCTTTGCAAAGTATAATGGACTTTTGTATATGGCACCCAAGAACATTAATTTTATGTTCAAAATTTTAATCCATATAGCTAAATTAAACTTCTAGATAAAAATCTTGTATTATATGAAAATTTTCCATTTCTAATAGTTTATTTTAATGATCTTGTAAAATAGTATAGAAAATCCCCAATATTTGTATGTAAAAAAAAGATCATTTAAAAATAATTAAACATATATACCCAAAAATAAAAAAACTGGGATATTTTGATCTTTTACAATATTATAATTTAAAGATTTTAATTTAGCTATATTAATTGATATTTAAAATATGGAATCAACATTTTTGGGATGAAGTACACAAGGACATTTACGCTAAAATAATAATTTTCACGAGTTATGATATGGTGCACCGCGGTGCAAAACGTGTTTTTGCACCGCCATCAAATCTCTATTTTCAAAAGTCAAATGACCAAACTGATTTGCCAACACAATCTACATATTGAGATTATGCAAAGAACCAAATTTTGTAAGTTTGGAACTTTTTAACTTTTTTTTTCAGATTTTTCAAAAAATAGGTACTTTTTTATATCCAAATGACATTATTTTATTATTATTTTGGTCCATCTTTCAAAAATCTAAAAAAATAGTCACAATATTCTAAAAATTATAAAATTTGGTATCCTATCATATTTCAATGTGTAGAATGTGTTGGTTCAATTAGATTTGGCATTTGAAGTTTGGTTTATGAAATTTTGAAAATGGTGGTGCAAAAATCTATTTGCACCGTGGTGCACCATAACATAACTTTTATTTTCACATATATAAGGACTTAAATAAGAACTAGCCATGAGAATTATTTCGAATAAAAATCCATGTTTTGGAATGTGTTTAATCAATTTCAAAAATAATTATAAGTTTTCAAGCATTTGTTTTATTAAAAATTTGGAGTATAACTACTGTGAAAACGTTTGCATTTCGCTCCGAAATGCTAACGGCCCAAATTATACTTTGTCACGTCCGACGTAATACGTTGGGACTGTTAGTATTTCATTAATAAATTATACTTTGTCACGTCCCAAATTATACGTTGTTTTAAAATTTCAGATGTGACAAAGTATAATTTGGACCATTAGTATTTCATTCCGAAATACAAACTTTTTCGTATTAGTCTAGCTCTAAAAATTTGTATTAAAAATGATGAAAAGTTATGTTGAGATGTACCGAAAAATAAATCATTTTGAATTGAAAAGTTTAGGAAGAAGTATCATGAGAGAGCAGATAAGTAGATAACAAGAATGGTGCCCAAGACAAGTGTGTTTCCTAAATGGCCATGTCCACCCCCGGTACAATTTATTTACGTCATTTATTGTCTTAGCTGCTTGGTGCTGGGAGCAACTGGAGAGGACCAATCGAATGCCATAATTAGAAGAATTGGAGAAGAGAAATTGAGAAATGGTGTCATTCCTTTTATTCTTCACAAGTGCGAGACCTGGTTACCGGTTAAGATATTAAATTACTCTAGTGCCCTTTCTTATTTTCTATAGGTTAGGGTCCTCATGGAAGAACTGCTCACTTAAAACTAGTCTAATTCTCTTCTTTCATTTTAATTAATTGTGCTTTTACAAAATTAGCCTTTTTTCATTTTTCTTTTTATTATTATTATTTTTTTGTGGAGTTGGCAGGCAGTTAATTGCTAAATATTTTCATTAAATTGGCCTATGTTTGATTAACCTATGTTTACTACTGTTTTACAGCAGGGGCCTCCCAAGAAGCCAAGTGCAATTTCAATACAGATAACAAGACGGACTCTGCATATTGTATGTAAATTATTCTCTACTTGAAACTAGTTTAATTCTTGTCTCTTTAATTTTAATTAATTGTGCTTTCACAACATTAATTAGCCTTTTTTTTCCTTTTTTTTTCTTTTTTTTTCTTTTTTCTTTCTTTTTTTTTTTTTTTGAAGTTGGTAGGCAGTTAACTGCTAACTATTTTCATTAAATTGGCCTATGTTTGATTAACCTATGTTTACTACTGTTTTACGGCAGGGGCCTCCCAACAAGCGAAGTGCAATTTCAACAAACACGTTTACACGGACACATATTGTATGTAAAATATTCTCTACTTGAAACTAATTTTCTAATCTCTTTTATTTAAATTAATTGTGCTGTCACAACATTAGCCCTTTTTATTTTATTGACCTTTGTTTATTACTATATTTTATAAATTGACCTTTGTTTCATTCACCTATGTTTATTACTATATTTTATACAGGGAACGGTTATACTGATGGGATATTAGGAGGCGTCGGTGCAGTATTTTTTGGTATGATTGTTATTTTTTTGTTGCATTGACCTTCCATTAAATAGTTTAGAGTTTGGACCCTTTAGGCCTTCACATGTCTCCTGTTCAGCTTAAAGGCAGAAATGTTTTAAAACTATCCTTTCTTAGTTCTTATCAACTAGCAAGGTGCTATATATGTTGCTACTATGCAGCAACAATTTTGGATGTGTTTGGGTTGCTTTTTGGTTGATTTTGTTAATTGCATGGTTTATTTTGATTAAGGAGATAAATAGTTGCAGGTTCATATTGAATAGCAAGCAAGTGTTCAAAAGAGAGGAGTGTTTATAAAATGTATTATTAACATGCAAAATTAAGAATGTATGGGCTAAAAGGTTGTCAGACATAAGAGTTCCCAAACTGGACTTGATATTTTTCAAACTATTAATTCCCTAAAGGCACCACCGGATAGCTCCAAAAAAGTTTGTGTATTCTCTGCTCATACAGTTGGATTATTGCCATTTGTATCAGAAACCAAAACGAATTTAGTTGATTGTTACCATAAAAGAAGTTGCAATACGAAGATACTACGTACCTAAAAACAATTTTGCATTGCGTTTGAACATAGCAAAATAGCAATTAAGATCAAAACCAAAGTACCCACAAACTTTGCAGATACCAATTTAATGGGTAAATATGAGAGAAGCCAGAGATATAATGCCATGAAACAATCATTATTTAATGCAGTTTTATTTTCCTTTTTTGAACTAAGTGAACATAGTCCACCATTCATATTTAATGTAATTAATTGGAGTTTTAAATGTATTTGATATATCACAAAAACTTAATGGGTAAATATGAGAGTTTTGACAATTTGAAAGGGTAAAAATGACATTATATAATTTTTAGAGAGGAACACATTCAAAGTTTTTGAGGGGTATACATAAAATTTTGCCTAAAAAAAGTTACCCACAATATTTATTTAATCACAGATACTGATACAGATAGGAATGGTTAAACCCCATTCTATTTAGTTACATAAACTGAGACACACAAAAGCAATCTTATATTTTCTACTGTCAAACTATTAATTACTGCTACTTCCACTTTCTGGGTTCCCTAAAGCCAGTGTTTTGAGTTTCAGCATCATCTCATCCAAATACTCCTCTTTTGTCAGTATCCTGTCAGCCAGGCAATCTTCGTCGTCCTGTATGTAACAAAATTAGATATCTCAAGAACCAACCAGAAATTCTTAAGACAAGGAGAAAGATTTGCATGCTTGACTCACAGCTCCAGTTGCAGCAGCTCGCAGGGCTGAGAGAGCGACAGTAGCCTTATGATAGTCTGTTATTAACTTGAATGCTTCTTCTGGCAATTTGCCCTGTAAATTTGCATCACACAGTCTTAATAATGTGGATATTATTCTCTTATTTCAATATCAAACCTAAATGTATTACCCTATATTAGTGAGGTACTGATTCAGAATGTGCCAGACCACCATATAAACTACTAGAGTAAGACAATTGTTGAATCTAAAATCAAAGCAAAATTAGTTTTTCGTACTGTTTCTGTTATAATTACCTTCAAACGTGAAATTATGGCTGATATGGCATTTCCAGGCACTAAGATAGCTTTCTTGTAAACCTTCACAAAAGTCGAGCAATTATTGAGAATTTTTTAAACATTGGAAATGGAAAATTGAAAACATATTTCCTTAAAAAGAATAAAGAAAAAGGTTCATGTTACAAGTTAGAATGCAAACCTTCAAAAAGAGTAAGGCAAGAACTTTTGGAAGGAGAGCAATGCTATTAGTTTCCGAAGAAACCTGTGCTGTCAGATCCTGAAATATATCATAGATATTTACACAGTATTGTAGATAAGAAACTTTTTACTGATTATATATTAGCTCATGTTACAGAAGAAATAAAAATCAACAAGAAAATTCACTTCCTTGTTTATGCATTACCTTATGGAAGGCATGCAATTTAGAAAGCTCCAAAGTCTCATCAGGGTTCTTCACTAACAAACCACTACAATAAACAAGATAACTAAATCCACTGGACCATGACATGATAGGTAAAGCAGAAAAAAATATTATGGACAGTATATCAATACCTCTCCTCTGCCAAATCTCTTAGAGCATCCATAAAGGCATCTACTCTCTGTTGCAGAAAAACAAAAAACACGCTTGCAAATTACAGTAAACTTAAAGATCAGTTAACTAAATTATAATTTCAGAACAGTTACATAGACTACCTTTCCCTCTAAGGCTCCAACTAAGCTTTGTGCCTTAGTCGACAATGGCTGAGGCAATGTTTTTGCCTAGACAAATTAAATTAAAAATAATGGCACGTAGCATTGCATATGTGCTGAAGAATTAATGCAATTCAGCAAAAAAATATAAAAGTGAATATGTTTAGGGGCAAGAATACCAATGAAGCACGATCAGCAGCACTATGTAGATTATCACTGCATATGGTCTCATCTGGATTACCGCTTATTTCAACACCTTTCTTCAATTTATTATCTATATCCTATAAAAATTTATGATTACCATCATTTCCTAAAAATTGAACAACTATGAAGAATTTTGGAAAGAAGAATTACCAGAATATGAAGGAACTTGTCAGCAATAGGAGCAGCCACAGTATCCAATAGATGCTGCTGCAAGACAGCCTAAATATTGTTTAAAGCTAATTAAATTAACATTAAACCTTCATTTCTGATAAAATAAATAAAAGGGCCATGGAGAAAGGGTAACGAATATCATTTTGAAAAGATTATGAGGATGAGTTTGGTAAATGTGCAATTTACGGATGTAGAAGGATCATCCTCAAATAGAGCAAGAGCTTTCTCATATGTACGCAAATCTAACACAGCCTGTAAAATAAAAAAAAAAAGCACAAAACTAACTGCAATTAGATAACTTCTTCAATAAAATCCTTAATAGGCTTTTTGCTGTTTGCCTGATATAAAACTGCAGTTAGGTTAAATAAGTTCATTGGAAAACTTTGGGGTTCAGGGAGCATGCTAAAGAACACTAAATGTACCAATATACCAGTTCAGGCCTCAGGATTGTTGGGGGCAAAATTAATGGAATCTTCCAAGCGTCCACATTTTAACTGTACACACGTCCACACATACACAAATTTTGTAACTCTTATCTCAAATTGTGTAACACTTAACACATATTTTGTAACAACGTAAGCATGTGTACACTGATTTTGAGAACACCAGATATGACCCAAGATTAGTCACTTTTTCAAGGGCATACTGGGGATAATTGGGTACCTCATCAAGAGTCTTCTGTAGAGCATCTAGCAGCCTTCTCCTTTTCTCAGAATTTCCTGATGAGTCCTCCATGTCTTTATTTTAGAAAATTAAGCAGCAGAAGGTTGCTCAATTTGTATGTCAAACAGATGATGGAAATCTCCTGGGGCAGAGTTAAGTTTGTCAGCCGAGCTCGATCCCAATTCGATATGCCAGTAAAACCAAGCAACCAATTTGAACATGAATCATATATTGCTGTTTCAACAACAAAACCAGCAGGGCAATTGATTACAAAGTATACAAATACAACAGTGATTGTTATACCATGATCGTGCTAAGAAGTAGCACTGATTAAAACCAAAGCGAAAGGATGGAGAGAAAGAGGGAGTACCGACCGGCACAGTGAAGCGTGATCGAACCTGCACGCACGAGAATTAAAATTTGAATTTCCTTGAGATTTCAGTGAGGAGAATTAGAAGTTTTTTTTTTTTTTTAAGTTCCGACTGCAAATTCTTCTGGAACACTCGAGGTCTCCTTTTAAACACCTCGTCAGAACTCATAAGGCAGAAGCTGTATATATAATAACACCGCACTTGACAGTTGACATCCCTTCGCGGCAACTTTGCTGTGTCCGTCAAGTCATGTGCTTGGCGTGGCATATCCTAACTGATCCAAATCTAAGGAAAGTAGGAAACAGACAAAAGTTTTGGTAGGATTTATAAATTGTTTTGAGTCAAAGAAGATTAGAGGAATGTATATCTACATAATATTTTTATTTTTTATTATACAATAATTGAAATAACATTAGAAAGCATCTAATTTATTAGATATTAGTTTGTGAAATTTTAAATTTTTTATATCTTCATCGGTATATTGTAAGAGTAAATATGCAGTCATTTCAATAACACAGAGACCTCCCGTACTTCTAACTTAAAAATTATACTTAATTTAACTATTTCAAAATTTTGATTTAAGGTTCCTATTAAATTTTTTATATCTAAATCTTCTAGTATACAAAAATTTTTAAAGAGTAAGTCAAATACTTACAATTATACGAGAATTACTTTTGATAAATCCCCCACTTGTCGTCGCTCTCTCTGTTCTCAAGCCACGTGCATTTTCAGTCCAGCTAACAAATCATTTCATTCTCCTTAAATTTGCCCACAAGCTACATCAATAAAAACTAGATAAAATACATTGAAAAGTTCCACAAAAATCACGCTTCTTTAAGTAGCTTATGCAAAATTTTTGTTTATCTAACTGCCGCCGGATTAAATCTTATCTGGTAATCAGTCTGATCTTACACTGCTCTGAATACAATAACTAGACTATATCTGATATATTATTATTTCGAATCAAGTTTGCTTGCTAGTTAAAATGTACGATAAGAAAATTACTCGAGTTTGACTATTATACTAACATTAGCATTTTGGACTGAAATGCTAACGGCTCAAAATTATTGTTATCGTGTCCGAAATCACGATTTATGGTGCTCAATAAATTCTTTATATGGAAATATTGGGGAATACAAAAAATTTTCATTTTTGGAGTTTTCTAAGTATTTATTTTGAATTTTAGAAAATAGCTTATAAATATTAACAAAATATTGATGTTTGTACAAGCTATTTTAAAAAATGCAAAACAAATACTTAGAAAACTATAAAAATGGAAAATTTTTGTATTCCCCAATATTTTCATATAAAGAATTTATTGAGCACCATAAATTCTGATTTCGGATACGATAACAACAATTTTGAGGCGTTAACATTTCAGACCGAAATGCTAACGTTAGTATAATAGTCTAGCTCAAATTACTCCTGCCATATATATAAATTGTACAGTAAGGTCAACCCAGTAATGGTCCGGATGAAAAGTCATCTTACAATCAACGGTCAGGATCTGAAGATAGTCACTGTAGAATTATTGAATTGCCCCTTTATATATATAAGAATAAGAAATATCTTCTTACCTATAATTCTAAAAATCAATTACAATTATTAGGATACTTAAGTATGAAGTTACACAAGAAGCTAACTTTTATTGGCCAATCTCAAGTAATTGGTCTATAATCAGTGACTAACAGATCATAATCACGAGACAATCTTTCTCAAGAGATAAATAGTACTACGGCCGCAGAGAATTCACAATGCCTATAGCACAACAAAATTCTCTCCTCAGATCACCACAATGTTACAACATTTTGACTCGCCTATAATTGCTTTCAAATATACAAAAGAATCTCTTATTTTCAAAATTTTTCTAGTGCATCCTAGTTTTCTGAGTTTGTTGAACCTAAGGTCAATGACTTCAGCTCTGCCATCTTTTCTACTAGAAATTCTTTTTTTGTCAGTATTCTATCGGACGAGCAATCTTCATCATCCTGTATAACAAAATACAAGGTATGACTAAAACCATAATAAAACAAACAAACTCATATCCTGCAAAATATAATGGTTTTCCACTCACTGCTCCAGTTGCTGCTGCTTGCAAGGATAAAAGGTTTACAGTAGCATTGTGATAGTCCGTCAGCAGCTTGCACGTTGCATCAGGTAATTTCTCCTACGTCATCAAGTGACAATTTTAAGAGAGCACGTGTAAGTCTCAAAAACCAACAATGTACTCCCAAACTTAACTTCACTGCTGATCAGCTCTCAATTTCACATCTTCTCATTATTTTTTGATGCCAACATATTTTGCTTCTATTCTCAATAGCTTATTTTTTGCATATCTCAGAGAGTTTCTGGTCAATAATGGTGCCAGTCCAAATTTATACTTGAAGTATGAAGCAAAGTGGACCCATTTTATTATGTTCTTTCTTTTCTTTGACATTACCTTCAAGTGCGAAATTAAAGCAGATATAGCCCTTCCAGGTGCTTGGATGGCCTTGTTGTATACCTAAAAGAGTGTAAATATACCTATATTATATTATTCAATATAAAAACATATGAAGTTGCAACATCAAAGAAGACAGTAAGACCAAACCTGCAAAAAGAGTAAGGCAACAACTTTCGGAAGGAGAGCAACGCTATCAGTCTCTGAAGATACTTGTGTCGTCAAATCCTAGCATTAATAATCACAGTTGAGAACAAATGCTAGTTAACAAACTATATACAGGTCTAATACAGAAAGAAAAGTAAAAAAAGTTTCATAATGGATACCTTACGGTAGGAATGCAGCATTGATCTTTCCACTCTTTTATCAAGTTTTTTCACGAGCAAGCCGCTACAAGGTAGGTTTAAAATAAATAAAAAAATAAAATAAAAATAAGGCCAATTCAATACCAACAAATAAATCAAAAGAAAAATCGCTGAGTACACACCTCTCTTCTGCCACAGCTCTTAATTCATCCATAAAGGCATCAACCCTCTGTCATGTAATTTACAATAATCTTAGGTCGGTAATTTTTTGAAATATGAGCATTTGTGGGAGGTAATAGACGTACCTTCCCTTCTAGTGCTTCAACTAAGGATTGAACCTTCGCTGATAGTGGACCAGTCAAAGCTTTTACCTACACAAAAGAGTAGGTACCAAACAAATTTCTTAGTAAATCAGCTAGTTGCCAAGTAAGAGGAGTAGATACATTAAGGAACCAAAAAAGTACCACAGATGTACGATCAGCAGTGCTAAGTTGTAAGGTCTCATCCAGGCCGTCAACCTCTACACCATTTTTCAATTTATTGTCCATATCCTACAAAAATTAATGACTCACACTATTTATTAACAACTAAAGAGCTTAAATGTTCAGCATGAAAAAGAAAGTAATGCTTACCAGAGTATGGAGGAGATTGTCAGCTATAGGAGCAGCCATAGTCTTTAAAAGATGCTTGTGCAAGATAGCCTACAATTATTAAAACTAACTCTAAGAATACAACTGCATAATATGTTCTTTAACATTAGATAGTATAACGATAAAAGCTAAATATTACTTGAAAAGCTAGTGCTGTTTTTCTATAAAATATATACAAGGCAGAATGTAATTGTAATACAATAGTTTAATTGTGAATATGGCATTCTGAAGGCGCATCGAACGGCATGCTCCAATATGATAATCTCATTTGAAGAAATAAAAGTTTCATTATTAATAGAAGACATTTATAGCAAATAATAGATATAGACAGTGCAGCATACAGAGGTAGACGGGTCATCATCAAATAGATCAAGTGATTTTTCATACATCTGCAAGTCCAGCACAGCCTGCAAAAGCACATCAAAAAGTTAGCAAGACAGACCTACTCATTTGTTAGATATTGGGAATGAGAGAGTATCAGCATGCTAATTAAAAACACTAGAAATATCACCTGACTACAGAGGAAAGTTGAATAATCAAAAAGGTCAATTAAGGGAAGGTACCTCATCGAGATGCTTTTGTAGAGAATCAAGAAGCCGCCTTCTCTTTTCAGCATTCTCAGATAATAATGTGTTTTTCCTCTTTTTGTAATAATCAAGTAGCATTGGTCTCAAGTGCAAGGCTAATTGCCCAATTAGACCTTCTGAATCTGTTGACCAATCAGTAGTAAGAGTTTATGTTGAATTTGATTTGAATTCAACGATTTATGCTTAACAAAGAAATTCATAGAAAAGGATTTACAGGTTTATCAATATTAACCAATTATAGTCTTTAGTAATTAAAGATTCCACCCAAACGAATTGAATGTACCGCAAGTAGTGGTTTTAGTTGAGGTGGAATGCAGCAGCACCATGATTGAAAAACCCCAGTTATATGATGCAAATATATAAAATGAAAAGAAACTTGAAGCAAACTCATCATGAGACCAAAGTTGATATTAGAAAAATTCCTTCATATATATTCTGACCTCCAATATCTTCAAGCTCAGGGGTAACAGATGTGATTTTCTCCACAACCCATTCTATGGGAACATTTGCATTCTCCTCTTTTGCCTTATCAGAACCCTTTTTCCCACCAGTTGAACCCGTGTCTTTACTTTTTCTCTGATTTTTCTTTCCTTTAGCAGGGACAACTTCTTGCACATCTTCGTCCTTGTCAAAATTACCACTTTTTGCGGTTTTCCCTCTTCTCTTTTTTCCCTTTTCAGGTATACTAGTGTTGCTAGCGTCATCATCATCTGCCTCTTTCGACTCTGCTTGTTGCTTCGGCACAGTCTTGTTACTTTTTGCTTGATTAGTTGCAAAAATGAAGGAATCTACTTCCTTCTCAAGCTGATCGAAAATTCCCTGTAAGAGAATATTTGATTTAATTTTGTCATGGATATCTTTTAGAAAGTAATTGCAGAGGAATTTCCTTCAGAGATATAAATCATACCATCACACAATAATTAGCAACATTACCTTGATAAAAACACTACTGAAGACACATGACTCTCCTAGAATTACTGCAGATGAAGACTGACATAAGACAATAATTAGAAACAAGAAAAGCAGATTCAGTTTAAGCAAATTACAGAGAGAGTGAAGAGGAAAACCTTGGTTGCTTTCTGTAGAGATGGACAAACGGACAAAATCTTAGAAGCATCTGCACCCACAATGTATGAAGGCAACACAGAAAGACAATCAATCCTACAGAGAGTAATATAATAGTCATGGTAACAATTTAACATTAAATTACAGTAGCGTTGCATATAGTATTAAATATTTTTCATAAAAACTGGAATTTAGTCATTTTTTCAAGAAAAATTGCATACCAGTTGCCATTGTCTACAGCATCACTGATAGCAGCATCTAACATATCCACCATAGATGGGTGAACAAAGACAGCTTCCAGTGGAATACCATCTGGATATCTCGTCTACATTGCAATGTATGGATAAAAGAATTAAAATCATATCATACGGTTTATATTGATTTCAAGATACAGCTAAATCTGTTGGATTTACTGGTTTACCTGTAAGAACTGCTTAGGTTGCGGGATTGCAAGCTTGTGAAGCACATCATAGCTGATGTAGGAATTCTGTAATTATGACCCATCAAAAGTTACATTATATAAGGGATGAAACAAGCTTGATACTGAAACGCAATAATAACTGATATATATGTTTGAACCTGTGAGAAGAAAGAATCCACGCACTCCTTTTGGGCATGCGCAAAGACCTGACAACAACCATTTTCAGTACTACAACAAAACTAGAAGCTGCAGACAGACAGGACAAACAAACATAAGTTGTCACTTACAGCTGGGGTCCACTGCACACCAGCTCGGAGTGAACCAAGGACAGCTCCCTCCTTTAGCAACCCATTGAATATGGATTGGAAAAAGGTACCTTCTACTGATATCCCGCTGGCACCATCTATATCTTGAAGAAGTTGTTGTAAGGAATTCCAAACAATAGGCAAATTTGTTGGGACAGTTACGCTCCTGGTAGCCCCACGCACCATGGCAGTTATCCTTTGGACATATGCCGGTGTATAAATCTGCCCACCTTCTAGCCTTCCTTTCACCTGATGAGAAATTTTATTTAGAAAATTTCAAATAATTCTCCCGCCATTCACAAAAGCAGATAACAGCACTTCATAGAATAGATGTACGTCCAATGGCATTTGTGAAAACGCTACAATTAACCAGAATACTGAATGAATTATAGAAACTAGCAAGGACCATTTAAACCCCAAATTCAAAAATCCAAACACACTTTAACCATCAGGTCCTTGAATTAGTGCAATAGAAGTGTAAGTTTCACCCATTTAATTGGTTTTCTTAACTATCCTCATCAACTTATGTAAAACTAACCCTGATGATTTGTTTACCAAAATCAAACTATCAAAGTTTTTGAATAGCAAAATTTCTTGCAAGGAAAGATGGTATTATGTTAGATTATAGATATGGACATTAGTGAGATAATGTTGCAATTAAAAATTAAATGAGTAATTAATTAGACACTACTTGCCATGGTGCCAAGACGTGGTTCAAGAAAGGAGACAACAAGCTCAGAACCAATTTGCAATTGAGCCGCAATTTCAGCAAGAGACATCTGGCTACACTCTTGTAACTTCTCATTTATCTCCTCTGCAGCTGAATCCCAATAAGATTGAGAGATAATTTCTCCATGAACCATCATTAGACCTGTGTCTTCAGCAATTATCCTCTCCGCTTGCCTCTCTATGTGGTACAGGTCAACGCCTATTATGTCAGCTAGGTCAATTAACGATACTCGGCCGGACCGATTTATCTCTATTTCCATTTCTCGCTTCAGCTGGTCCTATAATCACAAGAGGACGAAAAAGTAAGTCATTGCAAAAGTTATTCCAAAACGATTGTGCCATTTTTCTACATTTTCCTCATCTTTGATGAATTGCCATTTCTTAAATGAATTGTAATTACAAATATATGTTTTCATACATGAATTTTCATTCATAACATAAATTGGCATTTCACTAAGACAATCTATCCCTCTTCTATCTAATAATTTCAGCATGGAACACTCCAAGAAGTCAAATTTTGTCATGGTACAAATAGTTTACCAAATTATTAACATTTCCAATATTGGAATTATGTACTGAACTGTCACATTTGGTTCACAAACTATCTTTAACTATTCATCACACTTAACAGCATCCAATGCAATGCAAGGATCTCACTCCACTGAACCAAACAGAGACGCAACAACGCAATTCACTAAGGAAAACTGCAGTTCAGGGGGGCAGGAGTATACGGGAGTTATGTATTCCTTGCCGGTGACGGTGTGGAGCAGATCGAAGTCGAAGAAGCGTTGCTCCTGCAGCTTGTGGACGAGCTCGACGACGTTGCGCTCCGAGAGGCGGACGCTGGGCTTGGCCTGCTGCGCCGCCTCCAGCAGCCTCTGCAGCTCCTCCAGCTCCGCATCCATCTCGCCCCCGCCCGATCGATCGCGCTTTCAAAGAGAAGCCGAGAAGAAGAAGAAGAAAGGATTTCAGTTCCTGTTTCTGTTTCTGTTTCTTTTCTTCTTCTTCCGAGTCGAGTCGATCTGGGTTCAACAGAAACGGATCGGGTCGAACGGTTACATATCCTCTGCAGCGCTGCATTGTGTAGCGCAGAATGTGAACCGTTCGATCATTTTAAGATCTGTGCTGGATCAATCTCAGGATGATCTAACGGTTCATATTCCGCGCTGCACAATGCAGCGCTACAGAGGATGAGCAGTCGGGTCGAATAGGTTCGTTCTTTCTTGCCCGGTGGTTCGTGGGTTGTGGATGTGATAGGATCCACAGACCCGGCCCATCTGTATGGGGTTTGGGCTGGAGGGGAATAAGGGCAGTGGGAAGTGATGTCGGCCCAATTTGTAGGTTCTTTTTTTTGTGCTGGTTGAAAGAGTATTGGGGTCATCTGTTTGGGGGAAGTGGATTGGAAGAGAGTGAGGATAGTAGGAACGGTCCGGCCCAGCCGCCCAGGAGAGGGAAGGAGGTATGGATGAGGAGGCACAGGTCTAGTATTATATAATGAGGAGGGATCCATTGACAATGCTTATAATGACAATCTTGATAATCAAGATTTTGAAAATTTTGTAATAATTCATAAAAAATCTTAAAAATGAAAAACTTTTATGGATGCATTCTTTAACTTATAAATTAATAGTGTTTTAAATTTCAATCAATTTGAACATCGTTTGATAGTTTATCAAAATTTTATACATTTTTTAACGGTTGAAATTTAACGAGAAATTTAACGAGTTTTAAAGAGCTATCAAACGTCACTTAAATTGAATATAATTTGATACATAATCAATCTATAAGTTAAACAATATCTCTATAAACTTTTTTCTATTTTTAAGAATTTTTAACTATTTTTACAAATTTTTTAAAATCTTGATTATCAAGATTGTCATTTTAAGCATTGTCAATTGATCCCTCCTCTTATATAATATCATGATGATAATATATGTTTCAATTGGGAGATGATATATAAATAAATGTGCTTTGTTGATACATGGACCAATGGGGTTTTTTTTATTAATAAAAAAATAAAAAATCAAAATTATAACAGTAAAAACTGTTTTTTAAAAATTACAAAAATAGAAAAACCGCACTTTCAAAGTGCGGCTTAGTCTCTGTATTTTGCTGCAGGTTTATGAAGACATTTGAAGTGGCAAACGTTGGTTGTTTTCTACAAATGACCTACCGTTTTAAAGGTCTTGAAGTCTACTTTCCAGTGGTTCAACTTCCAAGGCTTTTGGAGTTCTCACCAGAGAGTTATTGCAGTTTTAGTAGAGAGGGGTCAGTTTTCTGTATTCTCTATTTAATTACGAATTTCTAGAGTTTTCTGTTTGTTGTTTTTTTATAAATGACCTCATGTATTAAAGGTCTTGAAATCTACTTTCCAATAGTTCAACTTCCAAGGCATTTGGAGTTCCTCCAGAGAGTTATTGCAGTTTTAGTGGAGAGTGGTTAGTTTTCTGTATTCTCTCTTTAATTACGAATATCTAGAGTTTTTTGTTAGCTGTTTTTTATAAATTACCTACCGTGTTAAAGGTCTTGAAATCTATTTTCCAATGGTTCAACTTCCAATGCGTTTGGAGTTCTCTCCAGAGAGTTATTGCAATTTTAGTGGAGAGGAGTCAGTTGAAACAGGGTTTGTTCTGTATTCTCTCTTTAATTACGAATTTCTAAAGTTTTCTGCAAGTAAGACTGCTGGGAGAGGAAAGCATGGACTTGAACACATCTGTTATTTTCTTTCATCATTGAGATCAATAGCAACACCGATCACTTTCAATTCTTTTGCTACTCATTGTCATTGTTGTTGCCAGGGAAATGAATTGCTCGATGATGAAAGTGTAGCAAAGCTCTGTGCCCAAGGTCACACCTATCTGTTTGAGTGCATCACTATAAGACGAGATCTTTCCATCATAGTATTGCTCATCAATTACAGAAAATCCAAGTAAAGATTGTGTCATTTCAAAGACGAGAGGGCGCTTTCTCTTATCGTCAGAAAGCAATTTTCAGGCTTGTCAAAACCTGGAATGGTCTTCAATCACCTACCACAACGCACACTACTTGCAAATCTACTTGGCAAACTACTGTAATTCCTCGTCAAGTGATTGACCCAATTGAGTAGTAAAAAGGCCTTCTCACATGTCAATTCGGCATTTAATACGACCAAATCAACGTCAGGAGGCTGCAATAATGGGAGGTCAAGAGCATTTGTATACTTGATAAGAAATTTTAAAACAATATCTTTAGGAACAATATGCCTGTTTACTTCTTAATAGAAATTCCAACACAGTATCAAATCTTCAACTCGCCTAGCTCCTAGAAATTCCAACACACTATCAAAATCTTTAGAATCAGGGCAATTGTGCAGGATGGACCACCCATCAATAGAGGCACCTTCTATAGACAAATCTTCTTCGGTTGCCTTATTTAGAATTTTTCGGAAGGCTGGTAGAAGCCTTACTGCATCAATGGGTTTGCGCAACTCTGTCTTGTCTCTCACACCATAGTTCTCACAAGTAAGAATAGCTTTCTCTTGTAACAGTTTCTTAATATATTCTCTAACACTATTAAGTACAGGAAAAGATGACTCGTGAACCGGCACAAACTGGTAGAAACCTTCTTCTGTTTCCTTTTTTTAGGCTGATTGAACTAAATGAATTAATCTCCTAATTTATCTAATACTAACTACCTCATGCAAATCTGCGACTGTACAGTTCCCAAAATAGGCTGATTGAACCCAATACAGTACACTTCTGCCTTAAGGCCCTAATTACCTCCACACTTTCGGACCTAATTTGAACTCAGACAGAGACTAAAATATTTTTAGATCTCAATTTATACTTCAATTATGAAGTTGAACAACGAAAAGTGTAAACAAGATGACAATCAGTGTTAAAAGCACAAACAGTCATAATGAAAGCTAGTTTTGCCACATTCAAGGGAGCAAAGAATATATAGGAAGTCAATAACATTGTTGAAATTGAAGATAATGTCCAGCTCACATACATTTTTGAAGCATTTATCAAGGGTTTGTACAAAGACTGCAACACACATTCTTTAACAGTTAACTATGTTAACAGAAAACTTTAGAGATTCGTAATTAAAGAGAGACTACAGAACAGCCCCTGTTTCAACTGACTCCTCTCCACTGAAACTGCAATAACTCTCTGGAGAGAACTCCAAACGCATTGAAAGTTAAACCATTAGAAAGTAGATTTGAAGACCTTTAACACGGTAGGTCATTTATAAAAAACAACCAATATAAAACTCTAGAAATTCGTAATTAAAGAGAGAATACATAAAACTGACCCCTCCACTAAAACTGCAATAACTTTCTGTAGAGAAATCCAAACGTCTTGGAAATTGAACCATTGAAAAGTAGATTTCAAGACCTTTAAAACGGTAGGTCATTTATAAAAAACAACCAACAGAAAACTCTAGAAATTCGTAATTAAATAGAAAATACAGAAAACTGACCCCTCTCCACTAAAACTGCAATAACTCTCTGGTGAGAACTCCAAACGCCTTGAAAGTTGAACCATTGGAAAATAGACTTCAAGACCTTTAAAACGGTGTGTCATTTATAAAAAAAAACTAACATTTGCCCCTTCAAATGTCTTCATAAATCCGCAGCAGAATACAGAGACTAAGCCGCACTCTGAAAGTGCGGCTTAGCACTGTTTATGAGCCGCACTCTGAAAGTGCGGCTTAGTCTGATCTCAGAGTGCGGCTCATGAATAGTGCTAAGCCGCGATCTGAAAGTGCGGTTTTTCTATTTCTGTAATTTTTAAAAAATAGTTTTTACTGTTATAATTTTGATTTTTTATTTTTTTATTAATAAAAAAACCCCGGACCAATGTCATACTCTTCAATTCAATTTTTCGAAAAAATAAAAAAAACAAAACAAAAGATTTAAGCGTTTTTTTTTTTTTAATAAATTGTAATACTCTACGATGAAAACAAAGTACTTACCACACATCTTAATACTGAAACCAACCTTAAGGAATTCAGCCGAGACAAAATATCAATTTGAATGGGACAAACCTAAAATACATACTTGGTAGTCAACTAGTCATCGTTGCACTTGGATGATATTGTAACATTTCATTGGGAGAACATTTTATAGAGCAAATATACCGCAAGCTTAAGCTCACGAAGCCTTCCGTGAGCTTAAGCTCACGAAGCCTTCCGTGAGCTTAACTTCCAAAAACCTATCAAATCAACTCCAAATTTCGATTTATATGGCTCAATAAATTTTTTATATCAAAACCTTACGAGATACAAAAATTTATTAAAAGTGATACATAAACTTGTTTTTGGAAAATACTTAAAACTTGTTTTTGGAAACCTATCGAACATTTTTAAGTATTTGTTTAAGATTTTTTAAAAGTGATACATAAAACTTGATTATTTTATTAATATTATATAGTCATTTTTAAAAAATCTCAAACAAATACTTAAAATTTTTCAAAAATAGAAAAAAAAAATTTTGTATCTCGTAAGGTTTTGAATTTTGATATAGAAAATTTATTGAGCCATATAAATCGAAATTTGGATGTGATTTGATAGGTTTTTAGAGCTTAAGCTCACAGTATATTTGCTCCATTTTATAATCCCTAAGGCGAGGTTCCAATTAGCAACTCACTTCTAATGCATATTTAGGCGGAAAAATGGAAAAGAAACGTGCATGTGGTCAAAATGCCTGGATGGTTAATTAAAACATACATATCTACATTTGAAAATTGAAAACTCTCCTTTATTTGGAAAATCTGTTTCTATACGATCGATGATGATAACATTAACTATAATCATGAAGATATGCATGTAGAACATCAGTACCCTCAATTTTTTTTTTTTTTTTTTCATATTGTAAGATACTCATCCTTATTAAACGCCGAGAAATAGCCCTTACATATTTCTCAACTCAAGAAATTTCTCTGACTTTATCTTATCCCACAAGAATATATGGGAGCAATTTCTATTTCTATTATAATAATAACTGTATTCAATTTTCGGAAAAATGTTGTGTCCATCTGTAGAAATTTCACTATAAATACAAAGTGTGACAGATGGGATCCACCATGTGACATTTTGGGGCCATTCGGTAACTCTTCTTTAGTCCTCCTTAGACTTCCTTTAGCTTCCTTAGTCTCTTAATCCTTCCGAACGTAAGCTCCTTAACACGGATTAAAAATTTCTCCTTAAGCCTTATTTTGACTGGGGCTTAAGCCTTACCCAGATTCTTAAGGAAGCAATACCCATGACTTAAGACTTAAGCTCTTTTAAGCTTTTTTTTTTCTGAACAAGTATGGCTTAGTGAGGCTAAGCCAACCACCTCACTCAGCAACCCTTTATGTTTATGGTGAAATTTCGGGGGAGGACGGAAGGATGTACCCTTCAATTTTTACCAGAATACCGGTTAAAGAAGAACTGATCCAACAGAATTTATTATAGGTTCAAGTTACAAGACCGGTCCGCAAGTACCTCGCGCTGGTTTGAACAATCAAATTATCAGAACCGGTCGGTTGGTGAAAACTGAACAGTTAATAAATATGGTTCCGGCCTTTTTAAATTGCAGTTAATAAATTATATTGAAGTGCTGATATCTTTTTCTATCCAGGAATTTGCCTGTGACATGAATTTGATATGAAAAAAATTATTAAGACATGTAAATTAAAATTTAGATATAGTTTTACATATTTTTAGTATTAAGCATCACAAAAAACCTCTGAAACTTAATAACACCGTAAGTTTACTCGATATTACCATATAAATAATTTGCAACAAAAATATTCAGATAATAAGTTAGCAACTTAGCATACACAAATTGTAGTTATTGCACAGTAGTTGTATGAAACTTAACTGTGTTTTTTTTTTTTTTTTGAACAAAGTCCGTAAGTAAACTCTCCAATTATTTTCTGCTCAGTCCCTGCTGGGATCAAACTTAACTGTGTTTTTTTTTTTTTGAACAAAATCCGTAGGCAAACCCCTCCAATTATTTTCTACCCAGTCCCTGTTGGGACTTGATCCCGTGTCTCCACAGTGGAACCTATGTCCAGTGGACCTATGTCACTGCTGCCGTAGCCTCGGTGACAACTTAACTGTGTTTACAGGGTTGCGCATGGGATTCTTTCTAACTAAATAAAATCAATTACTACAGCTGGCTGGTAAGTGGTATCAATGTCCTTCCTGATTCTGCAGCAGCTTGTAATTAGTGCAGCTAGCTAGCTTTGACTGACTGACAAGGTTTACTGGGGTACCGTACAACATCTTGACTGCCTTTTTAACCTTTTCCTTCCTCGGTAAATTACAAGCCCAAGTTGGGAAAATCATCATATTCCTATCACTGAGCTCTCACTCCTCTCTCTGATAAGTGATCTGCTTTGCTTTGTTCAGCAGCTGCAGACACGTCACAGATGTCACGACAACCTATTGTATTGGTTAGTGAGCTTACTGGGCTACAACAACTACAAGTATTTGATGCTTGCTTGCTTTTAATGACACTGGCAGAAAGTTTTCCCCTTTTTGGTTTTTTCCTTTCTTTTCCCTTTTGATTTTGTTTGTTTTTAAACAAACAAGCATGCAGCAAAAGATCTGGAATCTAATCTAAAATCTTTGAGGTACATAAACTAGAGTTTATGTTATAGTTACCTTTATAAATACTAATTTGTGGGTTTGATTTTGTGGAAAAAAACTATGAGAAAATAACAAGAAAAAACTCCATGAAAATGATAATCAAATGTAAAATACTATTGAGAAACTAAACTAAACTAACAAGAAAATTAATAATCTCTTTCAGCAAGCTTCATGAAAAAAGAAAAGCTTTCCAACCAAACCCAAAATACAACAAAAGAAGAACATGAGCTCGATCACTCACTCAAAATTCCACACAAAACAATCAAATTCCCAAATTCAACCCCTAGATATATCTTCCCTTTCAGTGCTTTCACAGCCCATTGAGAGCCTAGGTCCTGCAGCAAATGAAGAGAAACTCAGATCACTAACACTTCTTCTGCTCGGTACCAGATTTATTTCTTGGGTCTTTTTACAGTACGCAATGGCGCCTTGAATCGAGCTCTCCTCCTCGAGCCATCGGTTTAAATCGCTCGAAGAGCACATTGTAAAGCCCGACACTTGCGAGGATTTGCCCGTCAGCCGCCTCCGGATGACACCCGAGAAGGACTTCCTGTGGCCAATCCCCTCCTCTAGAGGTGGCCTGTCTTCATTGATCATGGTGCTCTTTAGGGTAATGCTGATCACCTTGGCACCGAATTGGTCGGTGTCTTCCTCAATGGAGGTGTTGGTCTTGGTAAACAGGGACTTGAGGTAGTCCTTGGAGGCCCTTAACTTTGAGCCCAAATGGGTTTGCTTGAAGAACTTGAGCCTCTTTGGCCAATGCTTCTTCGAGGCCAATTTGATCGCCGGCGGCGGCTTCTCTTTACCGTCCTGATGATGATTCGGCGCATCCTCGGAGGAACCGGTGTTGGGTTCGTGGAAAAGCTTCTGAACGAGCTCAATCCTGGGTGGGAGCTGCAAAGGCAGGAGATTTCCTTTGTAGAACAGCTCGTCGGCCGGATACGTGCCGTTCAATTCCCTCCCTGCGTCGTTCGAGCCCATCTTGAACTCGAACTCTCCTCCCCGGTCTTTCAAGGGAGTCTGGATCTTGGGGCTCAGGTCCATGTCTATGTAATCCTCCTTGATTGTGATTAATGGAGATGCAAAGAGGGTTTTAGCCATGGCCAAAGCTCCTTGCTTTAATGCTTTGCTTTGTTTGGTTTTGCTTGGTTGCAAAAAGGAGGGAGAAGAGGTATCATTTAAAGTTTGAATGAGACAAAGGAAAGGATAAGGAGGAGCCAAGCGTGATGAATGGGGATAGAGAGACTGGCAAGTGGGTCCCCACCCTATTTATCTCTGCTTCTTTTAACTAGGCTTATTTTGAGGTAAATAAATTCGTTATTAAATGAGTTCAACGAGCTGATAAATGATAATAGGCACCATTAAATGTATCCCTTACCTTATCCTGCCACTTGAAAGTTGAAACAACAATATTCATTGTATAACGTGCTAGCAAAAATTATCTATGAGTTAAGAATAGGGGAAGAATATTAGTAAAATTATTTTTGAAATGAATCAGTGAACCACTACGATTTATAATATAAGACTAGAATTTTACTTCTCCAACTCTTAATTGGTAAGAAATCAAATATCTCTTCTTTTTTTTTATGTCAAGAACACAAAAGATACTTCAAACTCTTTTAATGTATGAGATAAATATAAGTTTAAGATTATTTGTAGTTGTTCAAACTCTTTTAGACTGAACCTACATTTGACCAAATTTTTTATTTTTCCTTTTTTTTGACGTCTGCAGATTTTCTATTAAGTTAAAATAAAAAGAGTTTACAGACATTTGATCATATCAAAAGGCAGTTATTTCTTGCTCTTGACTGTTTAATTTAGGGGATGTTTAGTTGTTACAAGGCAGCATGTTTGATACAGATATAAATGGCACCCACTAATTAATTTGTTAGCTGCCCCTAGATAGTCATTAATTAAGTAGGGAAAGAACATTAAGGGATGGGATTATGGGAATGGGAGCATGACTTGTTGACTGGTGCTGACATCTAAACTGACCAGTTATTAAAACAAAAGAGAACAGAACAGTAAATTAAATTATGATACCGTAATCATATTCATATCTCCACACTCTCGCGTCCCGTGCATCTGTGGCACTGTTAATTTTACTGTATTTTTTTTTAGTACAAAACATAAGCCAGTATGAGTTTTATATTACTGTACTGATGTACATGTACTGTAGTGATGACAGAATGAGGATTGTCATCCGGATAGGGGTGAAAACGGATCGGATATTATCCGTCCGTATCCGGATTCGTATTCAAATTTTTACAGATACGGATATGCGGATACGGATATGCAGATATAGATACGGTTTCCGATACGGACACGGATAATTATCTGAATCCGGATATTTTGGTAATTCGGATATCCGTTTTAAAGATTTATTATATGTCTTTCACTTGAATTTTTGATGTAGATTTCAAATTTAATGAAGTTTATATCTAATCAGATTTTACACTTTATCTTTTTTCTAATTTTTTATACTTTTAATTAATATTATAATAATAATTATGGATTTTTCTTAACTAATATGTGAATATGTTTGATAATAATGATCAGCGATGAACTAATAATATATTTATGATCAGTGATTAATTTTTATAGTAATCTAACTATTATAGTTAGTGATTTATCATGAAAAAAATTATATACAATATATTTTTTCAACAATAAGTCTAATATCCGAAGTATATTTGTATTCGTTAAATATCCGATCCGTATTCGTATTCGTTTGATATCCGATCTGTATTCGTATTTGGAATTATCCGTATTCGTATCCAAAAAACTAAAGCGGATACGGATACAATTTTGACTATCGTTGGTATCTGATCCGTTTTCACCCCTACATCCGGAGCCATTACTGATGTCCGATGACAGAATGTGGATTTTCATCCTCATCCTCAGCACTAATTTTTACCTTTTATTGTTTTTATTTTTATTTTCGTGATTTAGTTACAAGTTCTTGTTGTAAATCTAGCTGATATAGAAATAAGTTCTCAATTTTCCTCCTGCTGTACAAAAGATAAGTTCTTGACGCAAGTTCAGCCAACTAAATAAATATTAGTGAATTAGATAAGAGGCATCAAACAATTGAACTTTATTAGATTGCATCACAAATTAGCTAGTAGATTAACCGATATTTTTAATATTAATTAAATAGAAAATCAAAATTAAATAAATAGGAACACGGAACCCGAATTTCGGGATATAGTCTGGTCCGTGAACGGCGTACGAGGAAGTCCAGGGATTTTTTTAAAAAAAAAGATACTTTTTTGGGCCAGTGAATGGTATGCGGACCCAGAGTTTGGGTCACATTTTGATTCACGGACCCAGTCTTCGGGTCCTTGAAAGAAACGCCGGCCCCAAAAAAATAATCTTTTTTTTTTGAAAACCTGTAACTTTTTCGAACAATGTGTTTGGGGTCGGCGAATGGAACATGGACCAGACTAAATCCAGAAATATTTGTCACGGGTGCTTTTTTATTTAATTTTGATTTTTTATTTAATTAATATTAAAATTATCGGGTAGATTAAAGTATCAAACAATTAGCTTCATTAGATTGCATATATTGCTTAATTAGCAAACTATTAAACGCAAACACAATAGCTACAACGTGTGAATATTTATTTGAGAAATTATCTTTGCCCCCCTTAACTACACCTCTTATCCATTCCCTAAACTAAATCGGTAATATTTTCGCTTTCTTTCTCATACTCTCATAAATTTTGAGTGAATTTTCTTTTATTCTTGATCTTTCTATTGTATATATATAAGTGTTTTGTTCGATTGAGGATGTGAATTGTGATGCACCTATTTCATATATGCATATTAACCAGACTTGCACCTATATTTGTACCTAAAATCCTAAGTTCATTTGCATTTAGGTAGAAAATTGTTTAGAATCAAGTTACTTCTGTGATTTGGTCCTATTTTCAAGAAAATGGAGCTTTTAGAGCTATTACGGACTAGAATTGGAGCAAGGAGCAAAAATAGGCGAAGGAGCGCAAAGGAGAATCTATTTATGGACCGCAATTCGCTATTTGCGGACCGTAATCAAGAATAGAACTTCTATTTCCATGTCATGCCAGCTCACAACCGCCATATCTAAATCAAGGAAACGCGCAGAGAGCCAATTTAAGCAATAGACAGGCTATTTCAAGGCCAAGCTCTCTTTGGAAGACTAATTGCGGACCGCACTCTTATTCTTGTGGATCACACCATGCTAAAAACATAACATAACACATATTTTCTGGCGCGTGCTATTTCTGGCGATCTCCTTTGGGACTTTCCTTTAATTGCGCCCCAAGAAACCAGAAGTCAGACACCTATATCTGAGACATCTTCTCATATAAAAGAGACCCCTTGGGGTGCTCTCATATCATCTTCATCTTACCATCTTGTGTTAGGTCTCATGTGTTGAGTTAGTTAGTTATTAAATTAGTTGAGAGTCGTGTCAAGAGAGGAGCTCAACGCCGTTGGAATCGAAGGAGACGGTTACCCACCTCTTCCTAAGCTTACTCGGTGCTTTCTTTTCTCTTACTTTTGTTTATTTGTTGTAGTAATGTCTTGTAGTGAGTAGTCGTGTTTGTTCTTGGGGTCTAGAATGATGTCTGTATGTATGAGTTAATTGAATACTTGATTTTCACGTTTATGCGTTAAAGTTATTCTCAATTTGCTTGGAGCTTATTCATAGCTGTGCTTGAATTGTTTCTTGTTTGATGGTAAGAACCTGTAGATCGTGTACGTATCTAGTTGGTCAGCAATATCATCTTATCGAGAATTGTTATTTGCATGAGAGTGCGTGTGTACTATTTCTTGCTAGTTTGATAAACCTGTGGATTAGGCATAAATCTAATTGGTAAGTAAAACGCCATTTGATCAAGAATTGATACTTGCACTATTTGGGTAGTCAACTTGTTGTCCAATTGTACCCGAGAGGAGAAATTGTGGTTTTAATGAGAGTTAAACCAACCCTAGATTGAGAGTAAATTGAGCTTAAAATTAGATGATTTATTGATAATTCTTTGAATTGCTAATTGACTAAAAGAATTGTATAGGTTAGAAGAACTAAACTTAGGTTAGAAGATAATCCTTAGGATAAGAAGGAATCAATACTTAGGTTTTGTATAATCTCTGCAACTGATTTGGTTAGTTAGGATTTGATAACTTTAGTCAACAATCGAATTAAACAAAACTGCTCTCTGTCTATTTCTTGCGGACCGTAAAGTGACAGTTGCGGACCGTAAACAGCAAGGAATAGACAGAGAATCTATCTCTCGGACAGTTATCTGCGGTCCGTAGTTAACCACTAATGGACAGTTAAGCTGGTAGCTGAAAGAGAGGCGAATTTGTATGTATTGCGGACCGTAACCGAGAGGTGCGGACCGCAGGCAATTGATCCAGACAGCAAACTGATTTTGAAAACCCTAGGAACGCTTGTTTAGTAATTGTTTTAGAGTCTTTATTTACTATTTTCTGTCATTAAATAATTTAGGATACCAACTTCAAACAAAACCCCCCCAAACAATCACATTCCCTCTAGGATTAGAATAGAGTTTAAAGAATTGTTTAGAGATATAACCGTCCCTGTGGATTCGATCCCGACTATATTGCATAATATCATACGCTTGCGATTGATTGTATTATTTAGGGTCAAAGCCTATACACTCCACACGTATCAAATTGCAACCGGTTAAAATGATTTGTTGTATTTGAAAAAAAAAATTTAACTAAAAATGTATTGGAGTGCGGTTAAGGAGGTTTTTTAAAAGATATGGTTAAGAAGGTTTTTTAAAAGATGCAGTCATCAACTCCCTATTAATTTATAGCTTAGTATGAAATTCTTCAGTGGCAGATAATAATTAAGCCTGGGCACGGGGTCTGGGGTTGCCCATGGCCATGCGCCCATGCCTAGATCTGCCTCTAAATTAGACCAAGCCCGATGATTTAATTCGCAATAATGTCTGAGTCTCCGCCTCAATTTTCATTTTGAAACAAAAGACTCGTCGACACGGAGACATAAAAGAAAGAATGAAAGGCTTTACTGTTCTACTTGACTTTATATAGTGCAGGGTATATACTATACAAATAACTTAAAAGAGAAGGGATCTATTGACAATTATTATTTTGACAATCTTGACGATAATATATTTCAAAAATTTATAAAAAATCACTAAAAATCTTAAAAATAGAAAAAAGTTTACGGAAGTGTTATTTAACTAATAGATTGATTATGTTTGCGATTATATTCAATTTAAGTGATATTTGATAGTTTTTCAAAGATCCGTTAAATTACAACTGTTAAAATGTACACAAAATTTATTAAGTCATCAAACGATATTCAAATTGATTGAAATTTGAAACACTATCAATCTACAAGTTAAGTAATGCATCCATAAATCTTTTTTCACTTTAAAGATTTTTTTATGAATTTTTACAATTTTTTAAAATGTTATATTGTCAAGATTGTCAAAATATGAATTGTCAATGGATCCCTCCTCTAACTTAAATACTATACAAGTTAACATGAATATTAACAAATGTAACGTAAAAATTAATACAGTCGATATCGATTTTGGCATAGGTATCAATTCCCTTTCAAAAATAATAGAATCAGCTCTAGAAAATTTATGAGTTGATATAGAGTTCAAAAATATTAATGTTAAATTTTAAAGAAGAGGAGGGATCCATTGACAATGCTTAATTTGACAATCTTGACAATGAGACTTTTAAAAAATTTGTAAAAAATCACAAAAAACCTTAAAAATGAAATTGTTTATGGATGTATTATTTAACTTATAGATTGATAGTATTTCAAATTTCAATCAATTTGAACATCGTTTGATGCCTTATCAAAATGTTGTATATTTTTTAACGGTTGTAATTTAATGGATCATTAAAGAGCTACCAAAGATCGCTCAAATTAAATATAATCGAAAACATAATCAATCTATAAGTTAAATAATACTTCTGTAGACTTTTCTATTTTTAAGATTTTTTATGAATTTTTATAAAATTTTGGAAGATATAATTGTCAATATTGTCAAAAAACCCATTGTCAATGGATCCCTCCTCTTTAAAGAAAGAGGCTTCAAAGACATCATAGATTGATAAAATACATTTACACTTCTGTTAATGATAATTTACAGATTCCTCTGTCAAAACCAGTTCTTGAGACTTTGTTTGAAATCTTATAAAGATATAAATTCATAAAATTGATTTGGTATTTTTTGAGAGGACTCCCTTCCTGACTGTATCCACAGGAAAATATTGTTCAACATCTTATTGGACTGGACTTGAAAAATGAAAGAAGAAATAATACGCCGGGGCTGAAGCCCAGAGGCCCAATTAATATCATGAGTTTGTAAGCAATCCACAAAAATATTTACGTGAAAAAGAAAGCTAACAAGCCACAACTGATAATTCGTGGATCCATGTGGAAGAGTCCAAAAAAAATTTATATGGAGCTCAAACTTTACTTATTCTTAATTTCGTTTATCATTAGTCATTACACAAATTATTTCATCGCATTGCATCAGTTCAGAGCAACTAAGTGTAAAACGCTATACATTATTAAGTATCTGCAGATTGGCAGATATATAATGTTGGCACATGTAGTTAAACTTAAAACTATCAGTTTAGTTTTCTTTTGAGAGACTATTTTGGCATTTTGCAGTGACGAGTAACCCCGATTATATTTTAGGCAAAACTATGGTCTGAAGTCTGAACCTCCTTTTTTTTTTCTGTAAAATACAAATTTTATAACTATGAACTGAAAATTCCCTGATAGCTCACTAATTAAGATCGCACAAAGCGTGTTAAGGTTATGTATGAAATCATTCAAGAGAAGCGTCTAAAAGTGAAACAGAACTGTAGAAATTGTGCACCTTCAGAGAAGAGTTCTTTGCAAAACTAGTTCTACGTAATCACGGTGTTATCGGTACCGAACTACGTACCGGTAGTCTTGTGCTGAATCATCTTGGAATCAATTGCTGTTAGCAAAAACTGCCCATTAACACTGGACATATATCTTGTTTTTATACTAGCTAAAGCTTCAACGATTTTGTTTATTCGTTTACCTGTTGCTTTTCTTTTGAGCCAACAAATTCTCTGTGCGTGTATATATCGATTCATATAAATTAAAATTTGGAGATGATTTGATATGTTTTTTATTAGTGCACTCACAGAATGGCCCCCCGTAAGCTTAAGCTCACATTATCTTTATACTCTATTAACAGACAATTTCTGATAAACAAAGAACTATCTGATATTTGGGCTAACAATACAAGAATTATGAGATTGAGCCCAGAACTTTGCCGCGTATATTAACCAACACTCGTCAGTAAAATTAATGGCCCAATAATGTAACCCCAGACCCCGGCCTCCTACCAACAACAACATTATTATTATTATTTACAAAAGAAACAGAGAGAAAATAAAAGAAGAATAAGCAGTTTATACCTACCACCGCAAAAAAAAGAAGAAGAAGAAGAATAAGCAACAAATTTTTTATTTTGTGGCATAAGGTGGGGAGAATGAAAATGACGGACAGCTTGTGATAAACATGAGTTGCTTATCTGCCATAATCACTTATAAGGAACTTATAAGTGTTCAAATCCGACAGCTGTTTTCAGGTTGATTGACAGACAGACAAGCCTTCCTTTTCCTTCCCTTCATAGTACAGCTACTAAATGCATTTCTATTTCCAAATAAAATAACTCTGGTACTAATAGTTGTAGTCCCAAAACCCCACCAACTACTAACCGTCGAACATAAATAAAATCCAACCCAATATATAACAAAAATTCTCTCCTACATTATCGTTGTCCCGTTAGCTGTATGTATACTGTTTTTGTTTCCCTCTTTCATGTGTGAAAGTGAAACCAACGAGGTGCTAACTGTCACGAGACCGAATTCTTGGACAGCAGAAAAGGCAGCCCCACCGAAATCAATTGGAAATTAATTGGGGGTTTGAATATATCCTGGTATTGGACCTATTGGTACTGGTACACTTTTATTTTTTATTTTTTTTCTCTTCTAATATCAAGAATTGCAGTTGCAGAGAAATAAGTGGAGCACTTTACAGTTAGCACATGGGGCTGTGGTGGAGCGGAGTGCAGTTTGGTATTTTATTTGTTGATATTATTTCCTGCCTGAGAAAGCGGCACCAGTTTCTCCTGAATTGGCTGTTTATCTAATCTAAACCTCACTCGGAAGTTGAACTGGTGCATTTTCTATTAGCTAGGGGCTATATCATATGGATCGTATCGTATGCATGATAATAATAATTTCAGATATCACGTATTAGTATATTACTATATTAGTTATATTTGACAAAAATGTGCACTTGTGATATTAGTTATACTACTCTTGAAAAGTGAACTCTATGAATTATATATTTGCAGAACATAACAACAACTATTTCTGAACTGTATCCCTACAGAGCAACTCTTTTTCATCACGGACTTTTAAATATCCTGACCAGCGCACAATACATAATTAATTTGATTTAATTCCACAACAAGAAATGAGGATCTATCCATATATATATTTTTTAAGAAGTGGAATACTCTACCGGTTTTATTGAAACCTTTTATTTTGTATTTATAGAGGATTGAACCCATGATTTCTTAGAAGTTATCCCAGTTAGCCCATATAGGATCTATCAATGTATAATGTGGAACATTCATCATATGTTTGTACGGGTTGACAACCAATCGATTATACTTGGTTGGTCAGCTCGCGTATTGTAATGATTAGCTGACCACAAACCTTTTTTTTTTTTTATTTCAAAACTCTCCTTTCATAGTTTCAATTCCCATTTTTTTGTCAACAAACAAAATTCAAATCATTCCATACAGACAGACAGCACCGAATATACGCAGGAGCTGTCATGATACAGCCAAAACAAAACAAAACAAAACAAGAGCATTTTGCAAGTAAGAAAGACGCGTTTGGTGCTCCATTGCTTTCACCCTCTTGGCTGCTAGTTGTAGACTAGGAACTCACATCCGCTGCCATAGTTTTTTATAGCAAAATCTAGCCATACTTTTTTTGGACATATGACAATGGGACCCACAATAAAAAGAGACTCCCTCTTTTTAAAATCAGGGCCGTTCAAATGTATCCAACGGTCCATTTTAATTATGGCACATTCATGCCATAGTTTTTTATGACAGCACATGGGAACCCACTAGACTAGTATCAATAGCTTTGCAATTTGCATCCTTGGGTTTTCTTTTCTATGATATCCGGAGGGAGGATCGTCTCCAATTTGCTTACAAGAGCAGGATAATGGTAAATAATCTGGACCGTTATTTTGGGCTAACAAGAACTTTAGATGCCGCTCCAACTGTCCTGTGTTCCTTTGACTATGTGAGAGCCAAATGATAGTTAGCAGTTTAATTAGGAGTATTTTATTAGGACTCTGAGTTTAGCATGTTCTCGTAGAATTAAGCTCATAATGGCATTAATCAAAGGTATTGTTTTGGAGTGCCATTGGCCATTAATCATAATTTGATTTTATTGCCAGCTTATTAAAATAAGGACTTAAAAGAGCATGATAAATTATGTGATTAACCTGAGTAAAGCTATTGTGCACTTAAGTTCCCATAACCTTTCCATGAATGCACCCAAAAAATATATTTAATCACATTCAAATTTCGATTTATATAGTTTAATAAATTCTTGGCTTTAAAATATTACAGGATACAAAAAATTTTCATTTAAAAATTTTTGAAGTGTTTGTCACATTTAATAAATTTCCAAGTAAAAATTTTTAAATATAAAAAAATTTTTATATCTCATACGAGATTGTAAAAAATATATTAAGTCATATAAATTAAAATTTGAAATGATTTAATATATTTTTCGAGTTTATCGTGAGCTAAAACTCACCCTATATTTGCTCGATTAACATTATCAGACCAATTGATAAATGATGTGACATATCATTTAATTATTCCGCTGGTAGCCTCCATCGCTTGAACTGTCAAACACATATGAGTATATATAACACAGTACAGCTTGCTAAAAGACACTGAATTTTTTAATATTCCCAGTTCTAATTTCTAAAGACGAGAGAAAGAAGGATCCCTAGCTCTCGAACCCAGCCAATTACAAACTGTCAGGTAGGAAAGAATTTCGAATTTGATTGATCTTTGCGATGGTGACACTGGTTTAGTAAACTGATTAGCATGCAGTGATGTTGACACCAGAGATATAATAAACACAAAATTAATGGAGCAATCTTAATTGGACTGATTATCACTTCTCAGCATAGATAGAGTACTGCTATAGCTATCATTATCCGATTCCAAATGTTATACCAAACTGTCCGAACGAACATGCATGGATTGGGCATTTAGGCCAGAGACCATGTGAAATTTAATTACGTGCTCTTTCAAACGCCAACCCCTTTTCAAACTTGAGATTCAGTAGTCGAGAAATGTTTATTTAATTAGTCCGGGCCAGAAAAGTTTTTATGTAAATTACGTATGAGAAAATTAGAGAAGTGCATGTAATTTCTTTTTTTATGAAGATTTTTTTCTATATATATTTTTTCTAACGCTACAAAAGTTTTTTGTAACTGTGGTTAGCGTTCTTAAGCTTGTGATTGGACGAACTTTTCGTACATATAAGAATAAGATGGTCATTTTCTTAGAAATTTGCTCCAACTTCGTGTGACAAGATCATGCAATAATTTTGCATTTGAGATTTTGTCATGCGTTTTTTATTCTTTGAATTCTGTATAAAGGACACGTATTGACAAATTAACATGAATGCGAAGATAAATGTAGGGGTGTAAGTCCAATCCGTTCAACCCGGAGAACCCAACCGACCCGACCCAAAAAATTACGGATTGAATTTTGAGCAACCCGATAATTAAAGTTTGGTTACGGATTTCATCAAATATGTCGGGTAAAACCCGACCCGACCAACTTGTTTAGATTTATTAAAATAATTTAGATTTATTAAAATAATTTATATTATTCTAAAAAAAAGTCACAATAACGTTTTAGAAATGTAATAAATTTTTGTTATACTTACAATTTTTAATTAAAATTGATTTTATTTTGCTTTTAATTAGTGTATATTGAATTTTTTTTGTTGTATTTTTTTCATCGTAACTTAGTTTCTCTTATATTTTTTGACAATTAATATCTTAAATTGAAACCCGTGAAACCCGCGGAACCCGACTGCCAAAGTTGAAACCCGAATTAAACGGTTTTTATTATTTGTTGGTTAGTTATGAATTGAAATTTGTGCAACCCAACTAGAATAATTGGATTGCTAATCTATGTGAAACCCGACCAACCCGACCCGTTTACACCCCTAGATAAATGTATTGAGTCCTTTTTCTTCATCGACAATATTTTTTTTTCTCCTTCTTAAGTAAAAATTGATATGAATGGACAGAAAAGAGTTAATGTTTGTGTTTATAGCTTAATTTATTTTAAAATAATATAAGATTTTGGAGAAAAACAAATTACAATTGCATAAAATAAATTTGAAGTATTGACAATTAGCATCAGTTTATGAAAAAAAGGGATTCGACATGCATTTGTTTTCTATAAAAATGAAATGTAGTTCACTTATAATATAACACAATTCGTTTTCTTTAGGATTATTACTTTTTCAAAAACTTCATAAAAAATAAATATTTTTTGACTAGTTATTTTCTTTGCAATTTTGTTGGTGAGTCCATTTCCATACAAGAATAAAACATTCAGTGCCTCTATCAGATAATATTAAATATGAATCGTTCTAAATTTTATATTATTTGATAAACACTATAAAATTCATAAAGTTTCATCATTTTCATATATACGATAGTAAAATAAAAATATTATATAACATATGTCAATTTTTAAAATATAAGGTATATTATATGATGATCAAGGTTGTTAAAGTTATTAATTGTCAATAGATTCACAACTTTAAAAAAAGTTTTAAAGTTGATAAGTTTCGATAAACTTGTGTCAGGCACAAAGAGGGAGAAATCAACTTATGATCTTGCCATGATAAAATTTGTAGAGTTGCGGCTGCACTTTAGTTGAGATATTGTCATGCTGGATACTATATGAAACGATAACAGAGCTTAATATCATGTCATTTGTCAAAAAGAAGGTCAAGTCTTATTTTCAAAATATAGCTTAATTATCAAAAATTTTGTCTATGTATATAGGCAAAGGTTCGTAGAAGATCACCGCTTCCACATTATAACATTTCAGAGGAAGTAACAATTGAAGTGTCTTTATCTTAATCTGAAGCCGATATCTACTTATCTCAGTCTTCTGAATCACTGATTTTTATACAACTATCATTGGTTACAATATTTGATGCTTTCGCATGCCTCTCCTTTCAAAACTGTTAATAGCAAACCAACTTTCAGATATGTTTTGGTATCACAAATATGTCATAGTTTAATTGTAAGCTTAGCCACTACTCTCCCCTTCTACTCACTCTCGCTTTCAACTCAGGAACTCATGCTCATTGGCTCTATTGTGGCATACAGTCGATTGCGATTTGCGACACACAAAATATAGACACTACATATGTGGTTTTTTTCTTTTCTTTTGGGGGGAAATTCCCCTCCTTTTCTGTTGCGATGCATTAAAAAAAAGAAAAAAGAAAAAAGAAAACAAACAAACAAACAATCCTTTCCATTTACCTTACAAAAGATATTTAAATAAATAAAAATTCTAATATTGGTGCAAGATATCTAGTTCAGTTGACAATTGTGCGTACTCACAAAATAACAATTTCTTAAAATTGACCCGTGAAAAATATATTTTTCTATGACGTGTCATTCTGTATAAGCAAGGTGGATAACAATAAAAAAAAAAAAGTAATTTAGCAGGCTGCTAAACTAAACGTACAATTTTTGCAGGCCTTGAAAAAAAAAAAATGGAAATATAAACTATAGACAAGTGGAGCCGCTTACGGCTTATCTTCCTATTTTAAACAAACAAGTGTAATCTCATCAAACAAACAAAATTAATTTAAATTGTAGTTTCATCCAATGATGGTTTGACAATAGTGAAAAATATATAAAAGAAATCCCTTTCACAAATATGAACGTGCCGAGCATGTATACATTTCCATGCATAGCCATCCATATTAAAAACAATTAGATTTGCATGAATGTTTAAATTAAAAGAAAGAAAAGAAATTAAATATAAAAGAATAAGTTTTGTGAACGCACGTGTATTTGTGAAAGAAAAAAATAGTATTAAATTAAATGCATTTGTGTGCGAATAATTATGCATAGCTGCAGGTTTTAATAAAATAAAAAAAATAAAATCGAGTATGGCCAAAAATTGTTTTTGAATATCGCTATTTACCAAATCGATGTATGGGTTTAGTAATTGATTTACTATACACATTATTATTCACATTAGACTTATTATAAACATTACTTATGAATTTATGATACACATTATAGTTTTATTGTGCGTAATGTCTTTTTTATTGATTTGTTGCATAATAAATGACTTAAGATACACATAAGGATCAAGTAACTATGTTTCTGGTGACCGATCGATGACCATGAAATTAAATCTTGAATAACTACATTTTAAACTCTTAATTAATAAAACTAATTGATAGAATATATTGTATATATCATATTTTACTTGTATACAAAAAAATTATATCATTTTGATTTTATTTACATGTGCATCAAGGATTAACAAAAATCAATGGTTCAAATTTATTGATTTTTTCTCCTCTCTTGATGACTATCGAAACAATTATAAAACTTCTTCATTTTTTGAGTATATGTTATTGAAATGATTTAGAATACATCTAATGGTTTAGATTTTTCAATTTATGTATAAATAATAAGATGGTTACCATGGGTATCAATGTCCACGGTTATTGGATCCCTCCTCTATTAATTTATCATGCACTTTATGTATTAATAATAGTATCAAACTATTGTGCTGATGTTAGCTCATTTATGATACTTTCTCCGAAATTATGATTTATGGTTTTTCATATAAAAAGTATTGGGAATATAAAAATTTTCTATTTTGAAGTATTCTAAATATTTTTTGTATTTTTGAAAATAACATATGCAAACATTAATGTTTACTATTATTCGTGCAATCTTTTCAAAAATTCAAAAAAGAAAAAAACTAAGAAAACTTTAAAATGATAAAATTTTTGTATTTCATGATATCTTTATAAATTTATTGAGTACCACCAATATATCGTGATTTTAGACACGATAACATAAATTTTGAGATGCTGATATTTCAAATCGAAATATTAATGTTAGCACAGTAGTCTTAACTCTCTCAATTATGATATCTCAATTATGGTATCAAATATATCAGCTCCAAGAAAACAACCATATATTGAATATTGATATATATATATATATATATATATATATCCAAGACAAAAACCGGAGGGTCAAACGATGATACATTCACAATTCTTAACACGGAATAATGAGCCATTTGATGATCAAAATCATTTTCGAGCTGGCCAGTTCTTTATATAATTCAAATATAAATCAACGGCTTGGATGACAACTACCGGAAACAGCAGAGGCCAGAGTCAGACTGAGATTCCAATATCCACCCATGTGGGATTTAGGTAGCGGAGAGATATATATTTCCCAAATAAAAAATTCGCAACCGAGCATATGAAATGCAACTTACCAACGATAGAGAAATCTAGATATTTGTTCCCCCATCTACGCTCCAAAATTCGGACAAGAAAAAGAAAGCAGGTTAATCATCTTTTTAGAAGACCACCCAAATAATATAAGTTACGTAAAATTGTTCTAGTCTTCTTAAAAATCTGTATTAATCATCCCATAAAATTATCTCTCGCTCTCAATATTTATTTTACGACATACATCTTAATAAATATACTTTTTATAACTAGTGTAATCGCTTTTTAGATTTATGTAAACAAAAATATTTTTTATATAGCCATTACTAAAATTTTGTATAAATATTTTTATGTTGATACACTCACAAATAACATTCAACATAATCACTTTCGATTTGGGAACCAAAATTCTGTATAAATATTATTAAAATGCACTAATACGAAGACCCAAAAATATATATTATTTATTTTATTTCAAATATGCTTTACAACCACCAATAACCTGGCTGTGTGTGGCCATATGACTCCACCCCACCCCCACAAAAACCATTATTTTATGCATGCATGAACTGGTACGCGTCAGGCGTTCCATTATATTTCTTAACATTTTGTTATCTATCATCAAACAGCCGGTGCTCTCTCAACTATTATTATCAGTCTACTAATCTAATCTCCCATTCTACTCTCTAACCATAGTTTAAATTCATACTCTCTTCTCTTCTCGGGCACACAGACTCCCAGACCCAGTTGAGGTACCTCTCCTCTCTCTGCAATTAATGCCCGCACCATCCCCGGCTCCCTCCCCATCTCCATTGACTCCTCCCCTCCTCAAAGAGTCCAAAACCCAACTGATTACTGACTACTGATTTCCACTTATTCCAGCTAGTGTTGGGCCGCTGGCTGCTCTACAGACTACAGAACAACAACAACACCGTCCCATCCCATCCCAGATCTCTCCTCGGGATTCCCACTTCTTAGCTCAACAACAACCGGCGGTGGCGGCCTGCGAATCTCGCTTAAAGTTCCGATCGGGTGCATTGAGGATTGGGCAGTGAGTGAGTGGGAAGCGAAGTAAGTAGAGCTGCGGGGATCGGCGCTGCTCGGATGGTGAGCCTCCTCTTCTTTTTTTTTTTTTTTTTTTTTTTTTCCTTTTTAGGTTTTTGCCCAAATGCGGCTAATCTGGAAAAATCCGTGTGTGATTGGATCCCGGGCTGCCGGCTGCCGATCCGTGTTCTGAACCTGGAAAGAACTTGAGATGATGAGCTGTTGTTTTGTTTGCTTGCTGTGGTACCACTTCACTAGCAAAACAATGAACTGTTGTTACTGTTCTTATTTTTTGTGCTGTAGTAGTGATCTTACTGATTGCTTGTTAATTGACTGTGATCTTACTGATTGCTTGTTAATTGACTGTGATCTTACCGATTGCTTGTATAAGGTGATTTCTATTGCAATCCATAGGAATTGGTGCCGGGAATCGTAAGGACGATACCGAAATGTATCAGTTGGGGAGAGGCCGTGTCGGAACTGTGTTTCAGAGGGTTTCCCAATTGAAAAAATTGCTAAAATTAGGAATTAAGGGTTTGGAATTGGTCGTGGTTTTGTAATCTGACTTGTTGTGGGACATTTTTTCAGGTCACGAAAATGGCAGTTCACAAGCTTCAACTGGCAGTTTTTACCATATGCATGATTCTATCTCATTATTACACCTGCAATGCGCAGTACAGCCCGCCGGATAATTACCTGATAGATTGCGGCTCCCGTGCGAACACCACAATTGGTCAGAGAACATTTCTTTCTGACACCTCCCTGTCGTCCTCTCTTACGACCCCTGAGGACATTCTGGGGAGCACCACATCAAACTCCATTCCCTCTACCACCAATGCCCCTCTCCTGGGTACAGCCCGTATTTTTACCGGACCTTCCAGCTACACCTTTCAGATCCAGAAACAAGGCCGGCACTATATTCGCCTGCATTTTTTTCCCTTTTCGTACCAAAAGTATGATCTTGCAACTGCCAAATTTACCATCTCCACCCAAGATGTGGTTTTACTGAGAGACTTTACACCCAATGGTAAATCTTCTACACTTTTCAAAGAGTATTCCTTAAACTTAACAAGTGACACCTTAGTTCTCTCCTTCATGCCATCTCAAAACCTTGCATTTGTCAATGCAATAGAGGTTATATCGGTGCCTGATAATTTAATACCTTATTTGGCGCAAACCGTGAACCCCGTCGGTGAATATTCCGGCTTGTCAGAACAAACCCTAGCAACAGTATACCGGGTCAACATGGGGGGTCCATTAGTGACACCTGATAATGATACTCTTTGGAGAACTTGGGTTAATGATCAAGTTTATATAAACAACACAAAATTCTTAAAACCCGCTGTATTTACTGGCAAGATCAAATACATGAATGGTGGCGCCACACAGGAGATAGCACCAGATTCGGTATACAACACTGCAGAGGAGTTGGCTACTTCAAATACTACCAATGCATTGTTCAACATGTCATGGCAGTTTAGTGTGAATGCGGGTTCATCGTACCTTATCAGGCTTCACTTTTGCGATATTATTAGCACTGCGCTTAATCAGCTGTATTATAATGTTTACATTGGCGGTTGGTGGGTGGTGCACGATATGGATCTTTCGACACTTACTCAAGGCAGCTTGGCAACTGCATATTATACTGATTTTGTTCTAAACTCCAGTGACTCAACAGGTGTGATTCGGGTCAGCATTGGCCCATCAACCCTAGACAATGTCTTACCAGAAGGAATACTTAACGGGCTTGAGATCATGCAGATAATAGATGGATCTGGTTCTGCATTCACTGTCCGGTCAGGCGCAAAGGGAAAATTAGGGGTGATCTTGGGGTCAGTTATTGGCTCTGTTGCTATCCTGATCTTTGTAGCGATTGTGGCTTGCTTGTGCATGAAGAAAAAGAAGAAAATGGAGAGACAGAGTTCGAAAAGTTGGATGCGCTTTTCAGGTAATGGTGGATTTACATCTATTAGCACGGGTAGCCGCACTTCCAATGGAACGACACTTACATTGGGGCCAAATGGAAGTTACGGTTACCGCTTCTCATTTGCTCTCGTGCAAGAAGCCACAAACTATTTTGATGAGAATTGGGTGATTGGAGTAGGCGGATTTGGCAAAGTGTATAAGGGGACTCTGAAGGACGAAACAAAGGTGGCCGTTAAACGTGGTAACCCTAAGTCACAACAAGGACTTAATGAATTCCGCACTGAAATTGAGTTGCTTTCAAGACTCCGACATCGCCACTTGGTGTCTCTAATTGGGTACTGTGATGAGAGAAACGAAATGATACTGGTGTATGAGTACATGGAGAAGGGTACACTTAAGAGCCATTTGTATGGCACTGATCTACCTGCACTTAGCTGGAAACAGAGGTTGGATGTATGCATTGGTGCTGCTAGAGGTCTCCACTATCTCCACACTGGTTCTGCGAAGGCTATAATACACCGTGATGTTAAATCTGCCAACATCCTCTTAGATGAAAATCTATTGGCTAAGGTTTCAGATTTTGGGTTATCAAAAACGGGACCCGAACTAGACCAAACCCATGTTAGCACAGCTGTCAAGGGTAGTTTTGGGTATCTTGATCCTGAGTACTTCCGCAGGCAACAGCTGACAGAAAAATCTGATGTATACTCATTTGGAGTCGTTTTGCTAGAAGTGTTATGTGCGAGACCTGTTATCGACCCGACTTTGCCAAGGGAGATGGTGAACTTGGCTGAGTGGGGCATGAAGTGGCAAAAGAGAGGAGAGCTGCATCAAATTGTAGATCAGCGGATCGCTGGCACAATCAAACCTGAATCACTAAGGAAATTTGGATCAACCGTTGAGAAGTGTTTGGCTGATTACGGGGTGGAGAGACCAAGCATGGGAGATGTCTTATGGAACTTGGAGTACGTGCAGCAGTTGCAGGAGACAGACTCCGGTGCAAATTCAGAGGTAAACAGCATTAACAGGATTACTGATCTGTCTTCGCATGTGCATCATGTGGGGTCACAGGAGAGTGTGGAAATGGTTGAGGCTGGTACGTCTTATGCCCATAATGAACACGACTTATCCGACGTGTCCATGAGTCGGGTATTTTCACAACTGATCAAGGCTGAAGGGAGGTGAGTTCAAATCTCAAGGGCTTGGGACAAGAATAGCTTGTGTTGTTTCTTTCATTTGCTTCATTTTTAATGGTTCTTTTAATTATATATTTGTGCTATATTAGTACTTGTCTTCCTAGATGTTGTATTATTGGTTCTTTCTTTTCTTTTCTTCTCTCTTCTTCTCCTTTCTCTTAGCACTACCAGAACATTTGTTTATAGTCTCTGTATTGTTAGCTAAAAGAGATTTTTATAGGTATTTAAACAGCCACAAAAAGGCAGTTATCTTATTTGCATTGTTGAATCTGGCCATCATTTTTTTTGAAGCATTTTTAAAATTATAAGAGGGTACATTGAGAGAGTGGGTTTACTTTATGTTGGAACATTACAATGTTCTGAGCACATGTCCGTAACTGGCATGTCGAGTTGGCTTGTGCGTGCTTTGAAATGAGTACGATTTTCTGGTACAACCGGTCATATTCGAAAACCAGCTTGATTGTCTGGCTACCACGTGCTCCTGTGTATCCAATATTCCTGTTTGACCTCTAGAAACTGGTCAGTTAATATGTAGGTAACCTTTAGCAACTAGACGAATTTTGCTTTATAAACTTAAAGGAGATTTGAACGGGTACTGGTGAGTGGTGAGAACCATTAAGAATGTGCTACTTAGGGTCTGTTTGTTTCATAGAATGTAGTTCTACTTGTATTTAGAGTTGCAATGAATTCTCTCATACTGTATTTTGTGTTTCTTTGTTTGTTTGCATCACAATACAAATGCATATCATATAGATTTTTAATTTATTTCTTTACTTATTAAACCTATAGAGCCACCTTCCTTTCCTTTTTCTTTCATATCATAAATATAAAGAAAAAAGTATTTCCAATATTAGCGTTGCAACTGTTTCTACGTTAAAAATGAGTATAGCACAAGTTGCTGCATTTGACAGCTATTGGAAGGTCCAACTACGGTAACAATATGCGAGTACAGAGAAACAAACATGTGTACTATTTAACTGTAGTAGGTTGAGTTGTGTGCATCTCCACCTTCACTAAAACAAACGTGCCCTTAAATTCGCTACACTTATCTACTGCCATGAGAAAAGCAATTCCGAAATTCTTGATCTTTCAATTTTTTTACTGTTATCTAGGCCATTGCGAATTTGGAAAGTTTCAGTACATGTGGTAATTCCCCATTACTCTTATCTAATTATAATTTGGAAACTTTCATTAAGACATGAGTGTCAACGTCACATCAAACACATATTACATGTCAGCAACGAAGACGGTATGGCTAAAGAAGTGCCCTCCATAATAAATCTGCATCTTGAAAAGTGTATCACAGACAAGTAACTGGTGCAAAGATGCATACCTCGCCAACAATGATATACTTTCACCATATATATAGGACTAAAAGTTACAATTGACACTGTAAAATACCACAATAACATAGCAAATAGCAGTATAAAGAAACAAAATTTTTCTTAATTAGTATTGAACAGTTAGGAGTTGTTACAAATACAAATTGAATGGGAAATGAAGAAGCAACCATCGCTTTAAGAAACGATCAAGTTACCGATGTTTTCATACCCACTGTTGTATGATATTATAACTGCTATAATGACGAGAACAAGATCGAATTTGCAAAAGAAAATTTAAAATCTGAGGGGACAAAAAAGAAAATTCAAATCTCCCCTCCCAGCACCAGGCGGAACCTCGTCGAACTTTTTTCTTGGTTGTCTGTCTGTTGTTTATTTTGATCAGTTATTTTTCCAATCTATAAATGGTTACAGATGTCTATGCAATCTCTTGCTTTATAACCAAGAAAATCACTACGTATACAGCAACAATAAAACAAGCTGTCAGAGAAGTTAGCCGCCTCGCATTCACAATCAGTGCCTTTCTGCACAAAGAATGGGTATTAGTCAATCATGGCCACTCCCATCCTTATTCTTCTTTCCTCTTCCTAGGCTGTGCACTTTTGCCAGGAGAGTGCAGGCACCGGCCTACAAACTTAAGCACCTCATCTATCAGTACCACAGGGAGTGCAACAACCAAGACCAAGAGCCACTCGTTGAAACTGAGAGGTACGATGCCAAACACCTGCGCCAGGAATGGCACATACAATATAAGGAAGTGAAGACCAAATGAGACTGACATAGCAATGAGAAGCCATGGGTTGACCCAAGGGGGCATGCTGAGGAGACTAGTATCTTCTGAAAGAGCATTGAGGGAATTAAACATTTCAATAGCAACAAGTACGGAGAGGGAGAGGGTGGTGGCCTTCACTTTGCCAGATTGGAAGTAGTCACAAGGGTTGGAGTCAAATGAGAAGGTGCGAGTTCCTGCAGTGAATGGGGTTGCTGTAAATTGGTCCCATGTAGGGCATTGGTCCCAGTGCGATAGCTGGGAGTAGGTGACTAAGGTATGACCATCTCCAGCCAAGTTGATGCCTAAGAAGGATCCATGTGTAAACCATATGATGAAAATGCCCACAGTTGCAATTCCCACATACATTCCTATTACCTGTGCAAAAGAAAAGAAAACATCAGATAATTGTGGTAGTTCCTGTATCACTAAGTAGCACACACTTGCTCAATACTGCCTTGATATCACTAATAGTGGTAGTTCCTATCAGTTTGAGTCAGTTCAATTTTAGTTTAGGATTTAACTAATTTCTTTTAAGCAACAACAAAACATCATTTCTTGTAACAGAAAGCTTGTGCAGAGGATCAATTTTCAATTTAAAGAGCATTTTCAGACAGCTTTTAAGTATACCATATATCTGAAGAGAATCCATGGAGTTATGAGGGAATCATCACTCTTTCTTGGGGGCTTCTTCATGATGTCCTTGTCTGGGGGGTTGAAGCCCAATGCAGTAGCTGGGGGACCATCAGTAACAAGGTTCACCCATAGAAGTTGTACAGGTATCAGCCCCTCAGGTATGCCTAAAGCTGAGGTAAGGAAAATAGAGGCAACCTCACCCATATTTGATGAGATCATGTACCTAAAATTTTGCAATAATGAAGCGTTACATGGTGACCACAAAGCACTATGCCATGTTAAGTGCAAGGGAGACATTCAGCAAAAGCACAATTGCATCAAGTCCTTTCTAGTGTTTGACACTAAAAGCTGGTATGAAAAACCATGTTTTCTTTGCTTATTTTTAAAGCTTATACATGCATACCATATCTCATACCGAAAGGGATACCAATTTTTATGCTTGTTCATATTAAATGAGTTACTACTATTCACATTAATGGCTTCATTGTGCTACTTATTTTGTGTAGTATTTTGTATAGGTACTGTACAAAATAAGTAGCACAATGAAGCCATTAATGTGAATAGTAACTAATTCAATATAAGATATCAATTTTTGTATCAAATATGGTTTCTCCATAACATTTTTTCTTTCGTTTTTTTTTTTTTATTAAAAAAGTACCTTATAAAAGCTTTCATGTTATTGTAGATTGATCGCCCCTCACCAACAGCAGAGACAATGGTACTAAAATTGTCATCAGCCAAGACCATATCTGAAGCTTCCTTAGCGACCTGAATGAAGGGAAGACAGAAATGAAATAAGGGATTGCATTAAATTCAAATGGATCCACTGAAACACAATACAAAAATTGGGAAAGAGAAGAAGAAAAAGCAATACCTCAGTGCCTGTAATACCCATGGCAATGCCGATGTCAGCCAGCTTAAGTGCTGGTGCATCATTTACACCATCTCCAGTCATGGCAACGACTTCTCCATCTTCCTTGAGCAGCCTCACAATCTCTTGCTTGTGTTTTGGCTCAGCACGAGAGAACAAGAGGCCACCTTTTTGCCTCAGCAGCTTCTTTTTGTCATTAAGTGCCATAAAATCTTTTCCTGTAAGGCTTTTCATGCTTATGTCTTCATTCTGACCAAAAACACCTATGTCACGACATATTGCCTCGGCTGTTTCCTTATTATCTCCAGTTATGACCATGACTCGGATACCTGCCGCTCTGCAGTCTTCTATTGCCTTGTATACCTCTTGTCTTGGAGGATCCTTCAATTATTTCAATAAATTAACCAAATAAAATTAGTCATTTGAAATGGAAAATTAAAGGCATTATGCACAGATTGCTACTACTTACCCTTAAACCTACTAAGCCTACAAAAACAAGGTCCCTTTCAATAGATGAATAGTTGGAAGGGTCCAAAAGAAGTTTGTGAGCAGGATGTTCCTCTCCATCATATGTAGCAAATTGATCAAGTTCGGTTTTGTATGCAAAACCCAAGCAGCGAAGGGCACTGGTTGACATGTCATGAAGAGTACTCAAGATAGCACGCTTTGTATTTTCATCCAGTGGCACAACTGATCCATCCTGTAATTGAACTGAAATGCTTCTCTCTAATAAATTCTCCACTGCTCCCTGAAATAACAAAAAGGATATCAGTACAGGAACTTTAAGGAGAGTATAACTTCTTCAAACTTTAAGGAGAGCATAACTTCTTCAATCTATTTTCTGCACACTCTCATGCCTGTACTTATTCTTCAAATTTAGTACAATAATGTCAAAATTCTTTATATAAAAGATGAGCCATGCAGTTACCATTGCATCTAATAACTTGCAACATTTCCGTTTTGGAAAAGATTACTAGAATCAATCGAGATGGACAATTTGTATGCGCACTGCTTTCTTGTGTAAGTGAATGATATGCAAGCCTTCCTTTTTAATTATTTTGGTTCTACAGTCATTAACTAACTCCTCAAAACTAGGTGATGGTGGAGAAAAAGATTTGAATCAAAGAGTTAACAAAAAAAGTACAAGCATAAGATTAGTATGGAATCTAACAAATGTAAAATAACTACACTGTACATAATTCACCGGGAAAAAGGTATTGAACAGCACCTTAACAAGTAAGGAGTTATTTCCAGATTTTGATTTCACTATAACTCCCATTGACTTTCTGGTACGATCAAACTCAAGAGTTGCAAGACGCTTCTCGTTGGAGGTCCACCACTGACAACATGCTGAGTTAGAAGGGCAACAAAATTAAGCATGTCAGAGTTCTGTCTAAACAGGTAATCAGTAGTATTACTTATCTTGTCACATATCGGAACTACATGCAGGAAGTTTATACCTAACAAATCAGAAGAATTGGGCGAAAATCTGACTCCATCTGGAAGACCCATCTTTTCAGCTAACACCTGGAAAAAGAAACATATTAACATATGTTGTCAAAGGCAGTTTAAAGACACTGGCTGAAACTATTATTAAATTATATGGAATATCCCCAGATTCCAATATAATTGAAGTGGTGCAGATGGTTATGTAATTTGAAGTCATATGTAGTGATATCCTGTTAAGCATCAACACAGCATGACAAGTTTAGATATCAGTAGCCACATGCTGTTAAAACAGATATTCACCAAGCTCTGATAAATTGTTGCCATAATTTAAACAGCAATTTTCTTTGCATGATAAGTTTGATCTTATGTGCAAATGCAGGATCCAGATATGTTTTTTTCATAGTTTATCCCAAAATAACTTGCAAACCTAATGCTCCAATCTAATACCAATAACATTGGGTAACTAAAAAATTAAATAATGAACGCCATTATAAAATACCACTCCCTAAAAAAATCCAAAACCAGTTAGCCGTTACCTTGAGAGCTGCCTCAGTCGGCATTCCACTGGCAATGACCTGATGCTCAGCTTGTGCAACGGTCGCATCATTGCAAACTGCCGCAATCTTTCCAATATTAGCCAGATTCGAATCCAACATTCCAACCGGCCAATCATGTATCTTGCCATCGCGAGGGTCATACGTGGTCCCATCCACCTTAAAAGTCCTAACTGCACCGGCACGTGCACCCATCGCAACAAGCCTAACCGCCGACATCTGATTGGTGGTCAGAGTCCCAGTCTTATCCGAGCAGATAACGGTCGTACAACCCAACGTCTCAACACTTGGTAGTTTCCTCACAAGAGCATTTTTCTGTGCCATTTTTCGGGTACCCAAAGCCAGACAGGTAGTAATAACCGCAGGTAGACCCTCCGGTATGGCTGCCACCGCAAGGGCCACCGCAATCTCAAAATAGTAAGTGCATTTCTCGAAGGAGAATTTGAAATTCTTCGGCCAGCCGTTTTCAAACTCAACAGTCAGAAAGTACTTCACGTTAATTAACCAAACCAAGATACACACAACCCCAATTATGGCAGTCAGGGCCTCGCCGAACTCGTTCAATTTCTTCTTTAATGGAGTGTCATCATCCTCCTGAGACGCTTCGTGGATTTGCGAGTGAATCTTCCCGATCTCAGTATTCATGCCCGTCTGAGTGACAAGGCAAACACAAGATCCGTTAACCACAGTGGTCCCGCAGAACACCATGCACTCCTTCCCCTGAATATCGTTATCCTCCGAATTGACCTTCTTATTAGTCTTATTAACCGACGCGTTCTCTCCGGTCAAAGACCCCTGCTCCACTCTCAGAGTCGAGCTGATCAGATACAAAACCCTCATATCCGCGGGCACCTTATCGCCGACTCGCAACTCGACGATGTCCCCCGGCACGAGATCCCTCGCAGGCAAGTCGCGCACCCACTGCCCGTCCCGCCGGCACATGGCGTGCTCCGACTGGATCTCCTTCAGCGCCTCCAGGGCCTTCTCGGCATTGTTCTCCTGCCACACCCCGACCACGGCATTCGCAATGAGAATCAGAAATATCACCAGCGGCTCCACGAACGCCGTGACGCCGATCTCCCCGCCGTCCTTCGCGCCGTCGTACCATGCAAGAAAGAACGACACCACGGCGGCCACCAGCAGGATCCGCACGAGCGTGTCGTTGAACTGCTCCAGCACGAGCTGCCAGATGGACGGCCCGGAGTGCTTCTCGAGCTCGTTCGCGCCGTGCACCTGCCGCCTCCGCAAAACCTCGTCCGACGACAGGCCGTAGGAGGACGAGACCTTGTACTCCGCCTCGCATTCCTGCGCGGTCCTGGCCCACGCCGGGAACGTTCTAGAAGGTTCTGGAAGGGCGTCGGATCCTCCTCTGCCCATCGAACTAATCAATTTTAATGAATTGATGATGATACAGTTGGTTAGGGTTTGGAAGAGAGATTAGAGTCCGATGGATGGTTGAATTTCGCTTGTGGGATACTTACTACTGGATACGACTTTTCGTGTGCTCTTACTTATTTTTTTGCGTTTGTAATTGTAATCGCTCTTTCGTAGTTTCGTGCGTCCTTCCTTCTTCTTCTGATGCCGCCGCCTGCTGGGGACTATGATTGATTGTCTGCACGACTCTAATTGAACTGCCAACTTCTGGGACTGGACTGACTGTCTCTTATTTCGGGGATTTTTACATTCACACCCTCAAACTTGTTGGGCATGTTTGATCAACAAGAAAACGTAGAAATTATAAAAATGATTAGAAACATGTTTCAATTATTTTAGTTTTTAAGTTTTTTTATTTCCATCGCTGAAGAAATTTGGATTCCAGAATTATTTTTCTTGTGTTTGATTAGTTAGAAATGAGGAGATGTGAGTTTTTGGAAGTGGTAGAGAAATAATGAAGGAAAATTTTATTTTTCGATGAAAACCGAGTGAAAAATAAAGTGAAGGAAAGGGGGACAACCTCCAGACAATAATTATCTATCACGAAAAATTTTGTCATCAAACAATAATGTCAAATTAAAATCTTAAAAAATTTGTTATTTCCGTCATTTCCCATTATTTTTCAGCATATCAAACAGTCCGTTGTTTCTTAAATAATCCGGGGAGTTTATAATTCAATAAAAAAACATATAGCAGATCTTGTTGGTAATAAGTTAATAACCTTTAATTAATTAATTATGTTTAGAGCCCATCATGATCTGGACAGATCGGACTACCCGTATTAAAAGGGAGGGAGGAAATAAATGGGGTGCAGGAGAAAAAAGTGCACAGAGCTTTTTTAAAAGTGAAGCGCACTTCAGTAAAACGACCCAAAAATGGAAAGGAGGTGCGAGTGGTTGTTTAATTAACCACCGATCGCCGTGGGAGCGGAGTGGGGTAGAGCGTGCATGTACATGGGAGTGTACTGTCTGTAGGTGCAGTAAGTTATGCAGCTATATAAGTGTAGTAAATTAAATTATCAATTTTTCATATCTTTTATATATTTTACTAACTTTACTTTATCTATTTACTTCACTACTGTTAAACACTGCTGCTTTAAGGTGATTTAGTGTTTTACTTTGTTTTTAACTTACTCCGCTTGCCAAACGGAGGGTATAGTTGTTTTTTTCTTTTTTTTTTTTATGATACTATTTTGAAGAGAGCTAACAGTTTTAGGGGAACAAAAAATAAAATTATTGAGATATAAGTATATTTAGTGAGTTTGCTTTTTTTTTTTTTTTGAGCAATTGGTAATGATCTGTATAAAATTAGCTGAAAAAATGTTTATGGTTATATCATGTAGAACAGTATTACATTATCTCAAATAAAACAACACACTCTTTTGATCACCGTTGAAATAGTTGCAAATATTTGTTTCCTCCCATTTATTATAGTTAGGTGCCTACATTTATTCCAATATGTCATCCTAAAGTCAAAGGAAAAGGTAACAATTGCTTTCTTCTAAAAGCACCGGCAGCAATTAATCGTATTTCCTTTCAAGTTGCAATAACTTTGAAAAATATATATTTCCCCTGACCTACACTATGTAATGCACTAGCAAAAAATTACAAAAGTATCTCCTTTTTCAGAAAAATTTACAGAAATATACTTTATTTCTAAGGAAACTTACAAAAATGATCCTACTTTAAAAAATATTTATGCAAATACACCTTAAATATTTTACAAAAATGACCCTCGATCCAAAATATTTTACAAAAATGACTCTCCAACCCACATATCACCTCATCACAGGATTGTGGGAGTAAAATTTGAGACATAGTATCACTTTCCTAACTTTTAAATATCGCTTTATAATTTCTTCACACTTTTAAGAATCGGAAACATATTATTACAGACAGATACAAGTACTGTTTTTTTTCTCGTATGAACCGGACAAGCAAAAAATAATTGTTTAGGGCCACCAGATGTTAAGGATCATTTTTAACTTAAGATAATTTTATTTACTGAATTTGAAAGCGCTAGCTACTGTTGGCGTAAGAGTCGATTTGTAAATGTCCACATTTTTTTTTTATTTCTGTATATGTGAATTTTATATTCAAATTTTAAATCTAAGTCATTGGTCTTATAATTATTTACGAAAGCTGAATACATTTCAAACTTCATATTTTTCATTGAATCCTAGAGCAAGTGGCCTCAAGACTCATACTCCAGTGTGAAATAAACTGAAACAATTGTGAAAAATTATGTATACACATCTATCAAGAATATGAACATAAGACTTGTGAGTTGTGACACAAATTTAAAAAGTTTGAACATAAAATATGAAAACATAAATTAAAGATTTAAGTTGGTGGCACACAAGGCTCATGATATTAGACCTCTTCCAAAAACATTGACAACCTCTCTAAATTGTAATCTCTCGAAAAAAAAAAAGTTCTCAAAGTCATGACAAATCTAAGAAATTTTTAAGCCCGAACACAAATTGTATAATATATGAAACAAGGAGCTCTTAGATAAATTTTCTAATATATTTTGCTTGGCAAATCATTAAACCCGAACACAATAACTACAAATGTAAATAAGTGTTGTTTAATATAAAAGAAAAATTTATACAAATCAATATATTTCAAAAATTAAGCCCAGACAGATGCGTAGACTTGCCCATGTCCGCCCCTGTCTAAAGTCTACATTAACATTGTATAATTAACCTGCACTTTAATTAATACTTTTTGACAACGCCCTTCCGGTGAAAAGTGAAGGGGGGTAGTTAGTTAATTGCCTTCCCATTTTGGGGTTCCAAGTGGGGGAAGGCATGGGTCACTCAATGCGCCACGAATATGCGAATGCGATTCGTGCGTCTGTGGGGTAGAGAATAAATGAATAATTCTATGAGATCACTTTTGCATTCCTAACGCCACTCTGTGCCCTTAAACTATTCCCACTTCTCCACCGTGGGAAGCCACAATTGGCAGTGGAGAAACAATTTCTGCTACACGTGGTGTCGTTTTTGTAAGTAGAAAAGGTTTGTATAATATGGGGACATAAGAATATGTCAATAATATGCTAGCGTTGAATTTGGAACAAGGGAACAAGGCGAGGAAGTTTCCTCGATGCCTCCTCTCCTAGATAAGTAGAGAGTTATTCTCAAAAAAAAAAAAAAAAGTAGAGAGTCCTGACGCCATTGAGACTTTTGGGAGAGACGTCACACATTCATTTTCTTTGGGGTACCTTTGGATAGATAAGTTTTGTTTTGTGTGTCGCTTACAAGTTTGAAGTTAGAACGAGAGCTCACATCCGCTGTTATCCTAATAAGGATAACAGAGCCCTGTTATGTTAGTATAAGCCATCGGATCAAAATCAACGGATGTGATTAATTTAAGAAAGGTCCTCTATAATTTAAATTGGGTTGATCGGGTCTGTCCGTTTAGATCTAATGGTCCAAATCAGAATTACAGGGTCGTATTATTCTTAAAGAATAATAGCAGATTCAGACTCGTTAGAACGATACTTTGTTTTTTCTTTCTTTTCTTTTCTTTTGTTTTGTTTTTTTTTTTTTTTGGAAAACTTGACAGTGGGATACCTTTTGTTTTTCTTACTTCCTGGAATTTTGTTAAAATTATTGTCATATTCTTTTGTTTTTTTATAATTTAGAAGAGATTAGGATTGATTAACATATATTAATAAACTATCTCATCTCATCCATAATATTAATGAAATGAAAGCCATATTCGGCTTATGTGTCGTAGATAAATCCGTCCTAGGTTGATCTGTTTGACAAAATATGTTAACCTGCACTACATATGTATCCATATCATTTTAACTAGTTGAAAGATTCACCGATTGAAAAATATATAACAAATCAATCGCTATATATTAGCTGTCCGGCTCATAATTATATGCTAATATAATGCCATGACCAAATTAACTAAATTATCGAATTGCTAGCAATGCTAGTCAAGAAAATTGGATCTTTGTGTGAATCAATATTAAAAACAGAGAAAGAAACACACGGCATGGCTCAAGAAGCCTTGTTCTAATGTTCTCACTTCTCACTTATCAGAGAAGAAAGAGAGGGCAGAAAAAGACGAAGAAATGTTTATTTTATTTTTTAGCTTGTTTGAGATATGTGAAGTTCTTGTGGGTTTTGAAGGAATTGTTGCATGTATAGAGGGAGTGAGGGACGAGTGCTCATCCCCTGACTTACTGCATTGTGCAGTTCACACAGTCAGCCGTTGGATCGTCTCGAGATCCGCTCTTGCACGAATCTCGAGACGTTTTAACGGCTGAGGCTGTGATCGGCATAATGCAGTACATAAGGGGATATGAATTCCACCAAGGGACAGCATCTTTTCTCCGCAGCGTCTGTACGCTACCGCACAGGACACTAGGATGCATCTCGGGGAGCATGGAATCTGCCTGCGTGCTCATGAAAACACATCTCCGGGATTCTCGATCGCACGGTCGTAACTCATGTATAATAAATAAATAAGAATTTTACTCCAATACTCCCGTCAAAACAATTTTCTTTTCAATCTGACGATTATAAATGAATATTACCGTCAAAACAATTTTCTTTTCAATCTGACGATTATAAATGAATATTACCCATTATGAGATTTATCTATAACCGATAAAATTATCTGGGTGTGAGCACAGAAGTAACGTCCAATAAATAAATAATGGTGTTTGTTTTTCAAACAGACTACAATTGGGCTGTCTGGGGACCGTCAATGCAATAAAATTTTGCGTTATTTCATTTCGTTCCGTTTGGACGAAACGATTTACAGTTTCATTTTGATAAACGAAACAATCTATTCTATTTCGTTTTCTATTTTTTACGTAATAATACTACTACAAAAGCAATTATTTTCGCTCTTCCGTTCCGTTTCATCTAAACGAAACGAAATAACCCATTTTCGTGGTCGTTTCGTTGCGTTGACATCCTAAATTTGGCTACCCATAGTTTTGTCATATACTTTTTTTTTCCCGTTTAATGTGATATATGATGCAAAAAGAAATATGATTTCTTTTGCTAAAAATTAATTACATGTATAATTTTTTAAAGAAAGCATATCAATTATTAGTATTTTTTTAATTGAAAATCAATAAGGATTCAATTCATTTCAATTTAATATAACAGAGATTATTTGGAATTGAACTTTTTCAATCAAAATGCAAAACATCCACACGATTTTTAATTTACACATATTGTCATTGAAAACCTTAGTTAGGGTTTTGGTCGATTATATACTAATAAAAACAACAATTTGAAGTTTAAAATGTTTTCCAGATAAGATTAAAAAAGAAAAATGAAGAGGAGAATTAGTTTATCATCCCATCAGCGTATGAAGTTAGTTGAAGAAATATCATTCAGTTGTTCATGAGTCCGGATTGTCTAACGCACAACCGGATTTGCAGCGCAGATCCGACGGTGCGCTAGATTTGGGATCCAGACTCATTACTTTTTACGGATCCCGAAATCTAACGCACCTTCCGATCCGCACTGCAAATCCGACAATGCGCTAGACGATCCCGAGTTGTTGTTCTTCCACCTTCAATTGGTCCACCGTATCATTTGCCAGATAATTTGAATCCTGTACCTGAAAAAAGAATTAGAAAACCAATAATTGGTTTTTACGAGTTGAGTCGATTTCTTCGGGAAAAGCAGATCCTACTTTCTTGATTCGACGGTTGAGAAACACTAAAGTATTTCGAGATCTGCACAGCAAATACTGAGGTACTTTAAGATCAGCGCAGTAACCAATTCTGGCCATCCGATCGGAAAAAACAGTCCGAATTATTTCCTCTAAAGAAATTTAAGACAAGCCGGTAAGAAATCGTACGGACGGATGGAAAGAGTACTTCCGTGGGACCGGTACGGATGCCTTGATGCTGACGTAGTTGGTGAAGAATAACATCCGTGCGTGGTGGACCTGGTGGTAAACCGGTATAACTTACTGGAGTGGATTAAGATTAAAAACTAGAAAGTTAAAAAAAAAAAAAAACTTGTACAGGTCCACAGTTAAATGAATTTATATTCTTTACAGTTTGTTCCCAATTAAATAAACTTTATCGATTCGATATTATTTTTCTATTCGTCTTTTAGTTATCTAGTAAAATTATTTAAATCCACTTGTTTCTCCACTGCTATGATTACCCTTTTATCTATATTATTTAATTGGAACAATTATTATGTAATGATTACAAATTGAGGGCATAAAAGTAATTTTATTTTTCCACTAATTCTTTTGACTTTTCTTAAAAATTCATTTATTCTTGGACAGAGGTTGTATAACTTACTGGAGTGGATTAAGATTAAAAACTAGAAAGTAAAAAAAAAAAAAAAATTGTACATTTTTCTTGAATAAACATCATGGGGCTCATATTGTTTGAGCTATCCACTTCAAAGTAAACTCAAAGGATCAAGGTAAAGACCATACTTATGCTAATTATTTTTTTATGAATTTAACTTAAACCTGATGCTGAATTTCACAAAAAGCTGTTTAATTAAGTTTTACCTTGCTAAAAAAATCAGCTTAATTTGCTTGTAATTGTAACACTAATATTTCTGTATAACGATTACAAAGTTAAGTCTTGTTGACTCATCCTCAATTATTGTTGCTTGGGCATGAAGATTTATACAAAGGAGATGCCCCCACAACCTAACAATAAAAAGCGAAGCATCAATGCATAAATCATAATAAATCTAATTTGCATTTCGACCCTGTAAAAGTTTATTTATCCGACTTACAACTTACAAGGGCATTGGTGCAACATGCAAATGAAAAATATCAAAACACCAAACAAAGCTACCTAAAATTTCGGCACTGCTTGCCAAGACAGCGACAGATTCTGATATTTCATATTTTCAGGATCTTACAAGTATTGCTCTATCTATATTTGCTTGTTTATATATGATGCCTGTGTTGAGACAGTGATTTGGTCAATGCTTAGGCTCCTTCTCGGCAGCTTCCTTGGAGACAAGTTAGTGGAGAGGTTCTGATCTGGAGCAGATCTTTCTTACACACTTCATTCATGTTATAAAAAAAAAAAATCCACTCAAAAAAAAATATCAGATTACAGTGTAGAACTGTAGCCATCATTAATATTCTTGCAACTATTTCCTAGCTTAAGCCTCACACTAGTTTTGTGTAACCTACAAGACTTAAAGAATATAAAGAGTCTTATAAATGAAAAGTTGGAGTGATTTAATATGATTTTTTGAGCTTAATTCACAGAAGATCTCCTTAAATTCTATATTTGTTTGAAGAAAAAAAAAAGTTAAGTTAATTCCATACGTCTAACCAAAAAATTCTTTCTTATTTGAACTTCTCTATCTCCTTGTCTATCTCCATACGTTTAGCTCACTATATATTTATTCCAAATAATATATTTATAAATTTAGTATAATTTTTATTTTATTTTAGTAAGTATAAGGTGCGTTGGGTTACCTTTTCAATGGGACAAGAATGAATTTGGGCCTCCAGGCCCATATTGTAAAATTTATAAAATTTTCACTGAAAAGTTTGTATAGCCTGGCCCAGTTCATCAAAAACAGTGGATTAATATTTAATTATTTATCATTTTCATTCCTCGGAATTTGTAGCCACGAAATGTGATCGGATAAATAATTCCATCAAGTTTTTAATTTTTTGGAAAAAAATTCTATGTTGGGGGTAAGACTTCATTTATTTTTTCTCTGATAAAATGAGGCTCATCTTGATATTTCAGAGACTTTTTTTTTTTTTTTAGATTTAAGTAGATATTTTTTACCATCTCCCATTTCTTTTTAGGAGATATTTGTGCCCTATAGAGGATTGAACCCATGACATCTTGAAAGTCATCCTAGTTAGCTACCACTTAAGTTACTAGACCATTTGCTTCCAGTGACCATTATTGGGGACATTTTTCTCTTTTGTTTTAACATTTGCCTACGTATAGAGCTTATAATTTGTGAACAACCGATATTGTCCAACTATATGTCC